>JACVBY030000659.1:1552136-2956773 GCA_017589505.3 Metroxylon sagu | reverse complement strand
AGAGTTTCTCAGTTGGAAAAAATATATAAAAAATTAAAAATTAAAAAGATGTACGAAGAACCGTACCCTCCCCTCACGCGGTCCAAATCTAGGGTTCGGATTCCGACTGCGGCATGAAGTTTCGACCTCATTGGCCGCCAACCGACGATGGTAAGTGAGAGCTTTGTCACATCCGTCTGTAATTACCCAGAGTGATTTAACCATGATATTGACTTGGACTTGCATGAATCTAAATTGGATTACTAACATCACACGCATCCACCAAGTGGAGGGATAGACAAAAGCAAAATATACACTCTGCCATTTTCCGCTTATTCCGTTAGTTTTTTCTATAAAAGTCTAAGATACCAATGATCTAATTCTCATTTTTCGTACAATATTTTTGTGAAATATTGATGTAATTGCATGTGATTGTCAACACTTAACGGCGTTCTCCTTCATTTGCTGCCACATCGGCACATAAACAAATCATGCTCAAGCAATATGGCTGCTCTTAATCAACTAATAGGATGTTTATCTCATACTAAAAATCATTCACACCACATGCCCGCAAAATTTATTAGGTAAATGGAATATCACAACTTGCCATTGGAAGCACAAACCCCCTTTCTGATGTTTATATCCTCATTCTGCTACCGTGACAAATGAAATCACTTATTTTCCCAGCAATCGCATTCATCAAAAGCATTGACTAACTATATAATATAAAAATAAAATATAAACTAACATATAAACTATGCAACGTATAGGATACTATTTTTTCCTTCTTTTTTCGATTATTTTTAAAATATAATATAGTAATGTAACAAGTTGTAATCAATAGCATATTAATGACGTCAAAATTTGACTAAGGAGGCAAACAGAGATACAAGATAAAATGATGGTTTGAAAATTAAGATAAAATCTGATTTGCTCAACCCTGTGAAGAAAAATTCTGTATTAGGTTGACACTTTTATAAGAACAAAAGAATGTACGAGGTGCCAAAAATTACCCTGTTAAGTAAGATCCTTTTATGTTAACAAATAGCATCCAATTCCATATTACTAGTATTAAACATTTATATACTTTTCATACTTGGTATAGTCCCATAATCTCCTCTCATTCTATTTGTAGAGTTTTCCTTTTAGCATTTTAGATTGAACTACAAAATTATCCATGTTAGAAAGAGGTTTCTATAAGCGATTAGCTTGCTTCCTTCAGCCAAACTAGGTTTTTATTTATTGCCAGCCTCATTTGTAGGACCAATGTCATGCCTTGAACCCAAAATTCAAGTTGAAAGTCCTGACAACTGCCATATACTCATAAAGAATTCCTTACAAATATACAAGGCATTTTACATGATATTATAAGGCTGCAGTATAAAGTTTTAATTATAAAATTTAAAAGCTTATCAAGTAAATAAAAATAAATATTTAGTTACAAAACCATTATTTAAAACATTAAATCTCAACAACTAATCAATAATAAATTCTTTATTTTCCTACATATCTAAGCACTCTCCCAGTAATATCCCAATACAGCTAATAAGCAGAATCTAAAAAATAAAAAATAAAATAATCATGAGCTTCGCAGCTCAATAAGCAATGATTAATCATCTATAAATATAACATAATATCAATTTACAGATGTGATTTAACAATTAAAACAAATAATATGTATTTTTTATATTCTTATTTTTCATTATGTTATGTCATCTAATTTTACTATGCTCGAATTATCTTGTCAGTGTTTCACCCCTATAAATAAGGTATCAATTAAGGTATATCCTCTAAGGTCATAGACATTACCAGCATTTAATTTTTATTGGTAAGATATCGACCAATATATGTCCCTCAAGGTCATGGATATCACTAGTGTTTAACTCTTATTAGTAGGGATTCAAGTCATTCAGTATAGTCAGATTTAGAAGCTTAAATTCATTTTTATCATCTCTTAATAAATCTTATGTATTAATCATCAGTCCAACATTATTCATCAAATTATCATAAATAATAAGCAATATCTAAGCATAATCATGTCAATCATAATCAAAATGCTTGGCATGCAATAATCATAAACTAAGCATCATAAGAATAATAAATAATTAATTATTTTAAAATATAATAAATTTTAGAAGTGGTCAATTACTATTTATTTGAGAGATGTAAGAAATAGTTTCCTACTTGACTTTGAGTTCCTTCCTCAACACCTATCACATAGGTTTAGCTTAATCAGGACATGGCTATTCATTTTCATTAGTTTAAATCTTTTCCTTCGCCAGTCTACTAGGTTCAATATTATTGGACTTTAAAGTCCTTCCCTAGGAACGTGGTTATGGTACCTGATATTTTGGTTTTTAGGCACGTCTCATGTACTTAGATTAGAATTTATTATAGGGTTAGTCAATTAGCATACTTGAACCCTAATTTAAATATCATCTTTTTAAATTTGGTGCTTAAGAAATTATCCTAATTATTTATCCTAAAATAACTAACCTAGAATACTTATTCCAAATTTATTTCTAACTTTAAGTTTAAAGGGATGCACATATCATTTTAATTAAGGACATGAGTCGCATTTTCATTAATTGAAGGGGCATTTGGGTCTTTTGTTGAATCAGGGACATACGCTGCATTTAAATTGGGCTTAAAAAGAAAAAGGAGATCATACCCTTGTTTCTGATATCGTTTTCCTCCTCTGATGGCACCCTTAATCGGTCAGACGTTACCCTCCGCCCCTTGGGTGGCTTGGTCTTAGTTGGCGGACGACCAACTGTCCTTTCTCCCATACCCTTGGTCAGCTAAGGCCAAGTTATAATGGCAAGAACCCATCGATTGGAATGGCTTGGCTTAAGCCTTCCCTCTCTTCCCCACTTTTGGCATCCGTGGCTGGTCAAAATCTACACGAACGCTATTAGAATCCTACTTTTAGCTTCATATTGGTTTGCCAGCTATGCTCAGGGGAGTTGGCCAGTGATCAACTGTTGATAGCCATAGGAAGCCGAAACAGGGCATTGGTCCATTTTTGGTTTGATTAGTCATCAGCAACCATCCTTGATTAGTTGAGACTCAAGAATTAAGCTAGAGAAAAGAAAGAAAAAAAAATGGAGAAAGAAATTTAAGGTTTACCTTTACCGATGACCTTCTCCAGCTCCTCTCCAATTGATCATGATCTCACTTTCTTCCGTTAACTTTTCTTTGCCCCGGAATGCTTATCGGAATACTACAGAGTTTCTCCTATAAATAGACTCTTCCGACAACTCCAACTAGTAGATTCCCCTTTCCGATTTGGCATGGGACTCCTGGATCAATTAGGAGTTCTATTTCATTAAAGAAATTGGTACGAGTTTCCCAGCTTAGCTAAGTTCCTTTTTTTTTTTTTTTTTTTCTAGAAACTTGGCTCAATCAACCTAAACCTTGTCAGCTTGATCTAAAACCTAGCTTAGAGTTGGGTTTTACAACTAATGGAAGCATTTATAAAAAAAAGACCTGTATGGTTTTCCAAGAAATAGATCTTTTCAGCCCCTACATTGGATAGCTGATTGGCCACCATTCCCTATGTTCATTCATGCAAACTTAGATACCCAATTCATAAAGAATTCCTTACAAATATACAAGGCATTTTACATGATATTATAACGCAGCAGCATAAAGTTTTAATTATAAAATTTAAAAGCTTATCAAGTAAATAAAAATAAATATTTAGTTACAAAACCATTGTTTAAAACATTAAATCTCAACAACTAATCAATAATAAATTCTTTATTTTCCTGCATATCTAAGCACTCTCCCAATAATATCCCGATACAGCTAATAAGCAGAATCTAAAAAATAAAAAATAAAATAATCATGAGCTTCGCAGCTTAATAAGCAATGATTAACCATCTATAAATATAACATAATATCAATATATAGATGCGATTTAACAATTAAAACAAATAATATGTATTTTTTATATTCTTATTTTTCATTATGTTATGTCATTTAATCTTGCTATGCTCGAATCATCTTGTCAGTGTTTCACCCCCATAAATAAGGTATCAATCAAGGTATATCCTCCAAGGCCATAGACATTACTAGCATTTAATTTTTACTGGTAGGGTATTGACCAATATATGTCCCTCAAGGTCATGGATATCACTAGTATTTAACTTCTACTAATGGGGATTCAAGTCATCCCGTATAATCAGATTTAGAAACTTAAATTCAGTTCTATCATCTCTTAATAAATCTTATGTATTAATCATCAGTCTAACATTATTCATCAAATTATCATAAATAATAAGCAATATCTGAGCATAATCATAGCAATCATAATCAAAATGCATGGTATGCAATAATCATAAACTAAGCATCATAAGAATAATAAATAATTAATTATTTAAAAATATAATAAATTTTAAAAGTGGTCAATTACTACTTATTTGAGAGATGTAAGAGATAGTTTCCTACTTGACTCTGAGTTCCTTCCTCAACACCTATCACATAAGTTTAGCTTAATCAAGACATGGCTATTCATTTTCATTAGTTTAAATCTTTTTCTTTGCCAGTCTACTAGGTTCAATGTTATTAGACTTTAAAGTCCTTCCCTAGGAACGTGGTTATGCTACCTAGTATTTTAGTTTTTAGGCACGTCTCACGTACTTAGATTAGAATTTATTATAGGATTAGTCAATTAGCATACTTGAACCCTAATTTAAATATCATCTTTTTAAATTTGGTGCTTAAGAAATTATCCTAATTATTTATCCTAAAATAACTAACCTGGAACAATTATTCCAAATTTATTTCTAACTTTAAGTTTAAAGGGATGCACATGTCATTTTAATTAAGGACATGCGTATCATTTTCATTAATTGAAGGGGCATTTGGGTCTTTTGTTGAACCAGGGACATACGGGGCATTTAAATTGGGCTTAAAAAGAAAAAGGAGATCATACCCTTGTTTCTGATGTCGTTTTCCTCCTCTAATGGCACCCTTAACCTGTCGGACGTTATCCCCCACCCCTTGAGAGGCTTGGTCTTAGTTGGCGGACGACCAACCACCCTTTCTCCCACACCCTTGGTCAGCTAAGGCCAAGTTACAATGGCAGGAACCCATCGATTAGAATGGCTTGGCTTAAGGCTTCCCTCTCTTCCCCACTTTTGGCATTCGTGATCGGTCAAAATCCACACGAACGCTATTAGAATTTTACTTTTAGCTTCATATTGGTTTGCCAGCTATGCTCAGGGAAATTGGCTGATGATCAACTGTTGATAGCCATAAGAAGCTGAAACAGGGCATTGGTCCATTTTTGGCTTGATTAGTCATCAATAGCCATCCTCAATTAGTTGAGACTCAAGAATTAAGCTAGAGAAAAGAAAGAAAAAAAATGGAGAAAGAAATTTAAGGTTTACCTTTACCAATGACCTTCTCCAGCTCCTCTCCAACTAGTCATGATCTCACTTTCTTCCGTTAACCTTTCTTTGCCCCTTGAATGCTTATCGAAATACTACATAGTTTCTCCTATAAATAGAGTCTTTCGACAACTCCAACTAGTGAATTTCCCTTTCCGATTTGGCATGAGACTCATGGATCAATCAGGAATTCTATTCCATTAAAGAAATTGGGAACGAGTTTCCCAACTTAGCTAAGTTCCTTTTTTTTTTTTTTTAGAAACTTGGCCCAATCAACCTAAACCTTGTCAGCTTGATCTAAAACCTAGCTTAGAGTTGGGTTTTACAACTAATGGAAGCATTTATAAAAAAAAGACCTGTATGGTTTTCTAAGAAATAGATCTTTTCATCCCTTACATTGGATAGCTGATTGGCCACCATTCTCTATGTTCATTCATGCAAACTTAGATACCCAGTTCAATACCCACACCTAAAAGTCATAGCCTTTCACTTTTCAATATAATGTTATTGGATATGATGGCCTTTTAGTTTTTCAAAACCAACTTATCAATTATGAAATAATTTTTTTAATAAAGATATGACTCTCCAATTTTCAAAGCCAACTTATGAAATGCGCAATAATAAATTCTTTAATAAATGCTTTGTTGAAACCATAAGTCTAACTCTGATTGATTATCATCTCCATAGTCTGAATGAAAGGTTTTGATAGTTCTCCCAGTTACATTTTCTACTTCTACTTTAAAAGTCTTAAAAACTTCCGAGGCCTCACTCTTCTTATATAATAAATACATCCTTTCCAAACCTAAAATAATCATCTATAAAAGTAATAAAATAAAAATGCTCATTCTGAGTTTGTACACTCATAGGCCCGTAAATATTAAAGTGGATTATTTCAAGAATATTGCTACTTTTTTCAACTTTAGAAGGAAAGAGGAGTTTAGTCTTTATATATATATATATAAACAACTCTTACAAGTGGAAAACTCTTTCGTATCAGTATTATCAAGCAAACCATTTTTTATTAATCTAATAATTCTATCCTTGCCTATATGACCAAGACGAATAATGGAAGAATTAGTCACTTTGCATATGACATTATTATATGATTGAACTTGATATGCATTAGAATTTCTGAAACCCTTTAAAATTATTTCATCATCCTTATACATAATAAACTTTTCACTTTCAAGATGAAAGGTAAATCCAAATTTTTTCAAACAAAAAATAGATAAAAGATTTCTTCTTATTGAAGAAGCATAAAGATAATCATCTAAATCAAGAACTTTACGAGTATGCAACTTCAACTGATAGGTCCCCACTTCTACCGGTGGTTTAGCATCACTCCCAATGTAAATGAAACTCTTCCCACCTTCAATCTTCCTGATTTTCTTAAACTGTTGTAAATCATTAGATATATGAATAGTTGTATCAAAGTCAGCCCATAAACTTAAAGGGTTTGATATAAGAGACACAAGATTCAAGAAACAATGACTTATTAGGTTTAAACTGCTTGTGATTTTGTGCATGCTTAAAAACCCTACAGTTATTCTTCAAATGACTAAACTTGTTGCAAAAGAAATGCAACCTTTGTTGAGCTTTTACTTCAACTTTTTGATTAAAAATCTTTTGATTATGGCTTCTAAATTGAGGCTTCTTTTCCTTTTTCTTAAAGCTTTTATTGTTTTTTGGTTTTAACTCCACATTGCTAGTTGATAGATTTGGCTTACTTATATCTTCTGCTTTTTCATAGATTTTCTATTTTCTTGATGATCAATCTTATTGGTAAGACACCCAACAGTATACTCAGACTTAGCTAAAGTGTAAATATCTTCTATGCACTTATAAGATTTTGGCAATGAATTGATAATGGTGGAGACTATAGTCTTTTCATCTAGGGCCCGACCATGAAACATCAGTTCACTAGCTATAGCAACCATAACATTTACATGCTTCCTAACATCAACTCCCTCTTCACACTCAGCTCTAGTAAATTTTTTTCACAAGTTATTCACATGAGAATTAGACTTTTCCCATATTTTGCTTCTAACTTGTCCAATATTTCTTTGGTAGTCTAAGTGTGAAAATAGGTCATTTGAAGGATTTTGCTAAGACCACCAAGAATGTAAGACTTAGAGATATCGTTTGCTAACTTCCAAGTCTTATACTTCCTGAATTCTTCCTCATAGCCAGCTTTGTCTGTTTGATTGGACACTAGTTGGGGTTTGCTAAGAGATTAATAATATGTTAACCCTTTGCTTCTAGTCCATATAATTAGTGCAATGTAAGACCTTAGCTTTTAGGATATCAGCAAAGGCAAAGCCGCCACTAGGTCCAGGCAAAGAAGTCCTTGGTATATATAAACATTCATACAATTACTTACATGTGCACTTATAATATCCAATAATGTTCACTTACCCGATGGGGATTCATAAAAAATATTAGATTTACAAATATTAATAATATTTTATTATATGATTTGCAATGGGAATTTTGTAAACCATATAATTTGCACATATAAATATACTATTCTATTATATGATTTGCATTACCCAATGGAGATTTTGCAAATCATATAATTAGTACATACAAAATATTTATAATATCAATTAAATAAATCACTTTTCAAACAACAAATTGCTTGCAATATGAAGTAAACAATTTCAATAAAAGAAACTTACTGAAGTGGCAAATAAATCAACATAGTTTAATGATTGTTGCCACTTGACCTACCAGAAGATTTATGATAAAAGAAACTTAAAGTAAGAAATGCATAGATTAGCCTTGACAATCATATTCATTTTTTTTTAATCTATTCTTATTATGAAAAAATTGTAAGAAGACTAGCAATTACCTTTCGATAAGAATATCTTTTAATAAAAATAAAATAATTAATCAATTTTCAATCAACATCATATTAATCTTCATATTGAAATTTTATTAATAGAAAATATAGCAGAGGCTAAATCACTTGTATTTGTTAGCAAATAGCATGCAATTCCATATTACTAGTATTAGCGCTGCAAAATTATACATAGTAAAAAGAGTTTTCTACAAACAATGAGCTTGCTCCCTTAAGCCAGACTAGGTTTTTATTTATTGGCAGCCAAAATCTTATCGGACCAATGTAGGCATTTATAAAAAGGATCTGTACCATTTTTCAAGAGACTAGCATTTTCACCTTCTACATAGGATAGCTGATTGACCACCATTCTGTATATTCATTCATGTAAACTTTAATACCCAATTCAATATTGACACTCAGAAGTCATGGCCTTTCACTTTTCAATATAATGTTATTGAATATGATGGCCTTTTTAGTTTTTCAAAATCAGCTTATCAATTATGAAATAATTTCTTTAATAAAGATATGACTTTCTGGTTTTCAAAGCCAACTTGTCAAATATGTAATAATAAATTCTTTAAAAGATGCCTTGTTGAAGCCATAGGGCTAATACTTCGTACTTAAGTCAATGAGGAAGGACTCAAAAAGTCAAGGGCAAGCCTTGTAACCTTCCAACTCTAAGAGAATGGAGGATACTGAGAAAGTCTAGGGCTTATAACCAAATGAGGTATTGAGAAGAGAAAAAGGTAGGGAAGAAGCAAGAACCAAATGAAGAACCCAAAAGAATCCTTATTTTTGGATGCAGTTTTTTCTTATAGGCAAGCTCCAATGTTAGTGCCGAAAGCTATTTTCATGGCAATGACATGCCTTGTCACGATGGTATAGTTGGTCAACGATGGAACTGTTTCGCTTGCTACAAGTTATTTCTTTAATGTAGAGACATGTATAAAAGTGATGATCGTTTGATTTTACCTACAATTCTATTGGATGTATTGGACGAGATGACTTGAGGCTTTATTAGTCAAGCTCTTCTAACACTGTATGATTTTTACATGTAGTAGTGGTGACATGACCCAGAGACGATATGCTCTTGTGATAAGGGCAAGTTTGTTGCAAGTTTAATTTGATTCTATGATATATCAAGCAATAAATTTTAATGGTGGCTAATGAGATACTTAATTTTCATTGTTAATACTAATGTGTTAATTCTAATGCCCACATTGTTATGTTAGTTGGGTGTTTATAAAGGCCTTTTGTTATTAATGTCAATGTTTTTAATTCCAACAACAACATGGTTGCATAAGCTTAGTCTCTATCCTAAGTTTTTATAATTGATATTGACATTATTAATTTCAAAATCATATAATATGATAAATGATGTATGTTGTATTATTATATTAAATATCTATACAATGCGATATAATATTATAATAAATTAAAAAAATTTAAATAATTGAAAATTTTGTTATATGCTAGATAATGAGCTTTAATGATGCTCGTATTATTAATTAAAAGTTTTGTACTAATTTCTTCAGCAGCGCGGACCAACACTTCTTATTATGTTTAAAATAAAATCTAATAAATTATGATAAATAAAAAAATTAAATAATTAGATTCTTTTGATGCATGTAAAGGGTAAATTCTGTCGTGAGACGACGTATTAATATTCGTTCTATTAATAGTTATTATATATTAAATAGTAACATTAATGATGACCTATCGGTTCGTATCGAACTTTATTATACATAGAAAAAAATTGTCACCTCGGCACGGCTCCGACCCTCGTTCGGACGGTAAATCGCCATCAGTGATAACGAATTCCCTTTGTCACGGCTCTTCACGGGCCGGGGGCCGGGCCATGCTCGTCCACAGAAACCAGCAGCAGAGCCATCAAGAGGAGATCAAACCTGGCTTCCGTCGCCGCAAATATCCCTTGTACTAGCCTTCCAAAGTCACCCGTTCATACGTTTTCCGTCAACGATTTACTACGCTGCAGCGACCAATTACCGTCCCGACTGTTCCTTTGTCCGTGTTCTTTCCCTCTTGGCCTCACGGGGTTCACCTTAGGGAGACTGAGACCCTCGCTCGCTCGCTCGCTCCCTCATAATCTAGGGTTTCTCCAAGCTCTTTGCTCCCAATGGAAGCCGGGGATTCGGCACCACTCTCCGGAGCGGAGATCCACGGCTTTCAAAGTGCAGCAGGTACGGATTTGGACGGGATTCTGTTTCGAGGAACTGGAGTTTTAGGGTTTACTGCTTGGTTTTAGATTAATTTTTGGGTTCTAGCTATCGTGTGATTTCCATGGGTTTTGGCCTGGAGTTTAGAGACTGTTTAGCATATGTCAGTTCTGTGTTGTTTTTAGGCTGTCATGTGTGAAATTCTGTTGTTATATGGGATGGGGTTTTGCTATAGAGCTCTTATAAGTAGGTCTGTTTCAGTAGTACTTTGCTTTCTTTTGTTCATGCTAGACACTCTTTCGCGTTTTCTTATGGTTAATTTGCATGCTTTCAATGCAACAAACAATCAGCAATTCTTTCAACTTGCAAAAGTAATTTTAAATGCAGGCATCCGTATTATTTGTGTGTTGGCTCTGATATTTTTGTGCCTGTTGACAGATTTGCATATAGCAAAGTTAATGGAAGATGCCTCAACTAGATGGTTTCGGCCTAACGAAGTCCATGCAATACTGTCTAACTACACGCTGTTCAAAATCCAACCCCAACCTATTGATAATCCAATAAGTATAACTCCTGCACCTTTTCAGTTCAAAAAATCATGTATAAAAGATTTTTTTTTAGTATTAATTCAGTGCATATTTTAGAATCTGGATCTCCTTATGCCTGATTAATGAAGTTTTCAGGCACACATTTCTATGCATATATATGTTGTATTACTCATGCTTTCAATACAATTGTTTCATTATTTTGCTTGTATGCTTTCACCCTTACGTGCTCAGTTTATCTGGACTTAACTATATTATTCAAGTAAGTTTTAGATTCGTGTTTTAAGCATCACTTATTTAAATTCATGTTTTCAACACTCACCAAGGATCATGTTTTCAGGTGATGCATAAAAGTGCATGCTTGAACTTTACCTCATTTCTTTTGTTTGGTTCATTGAATATGACCAATCTGCTCATGAGGTGCTTGGTAACTATGGTTACTTCTGTTCTGCACTAATTAATAAATGAGCCATTAGCTGTGAGAAGGCTCCACCACCTGCTTATGAAGTCTTCACTAGCAAGTGAAGGTAAGATGAGTTTGGCTGCATATGTGAAGTTGGCAGCCATCATTTTGACTGGTAATTGTGAAGGGCAGTGGCATTTCAGATTATAACCATACATTGTTTTGATAGTCATCAGTTTGGATTAGTACTATAACTGCATAAATAAATTGTCTGCATTTTTTTCTTGGTAACCAGCTTAAAACTTCAATTTTTCTAATTATATGTTTCAAGACTAGCAAAATATGAAAACTTGCAAAAACAACAGGAGGGACCCTAAAAGATATTGTAATAAGGCTTGAAAAGAGAAGACTTCAAAGCTGCTTTTCCTCAAAATGGAAATAACCTTCTTGATGGTTGATTGTTAAAGTCACCTTCCTCAAAATATCTGTGACTCCTCTAAATTCTTTTAGAAATTCTATTTATTGTTTGGGAATATTTTTCTGCTCTTTCCAGTCATCACACCATGCTAGTAGGGCTCTTCCAAAAAAGAACTTCAGCACTTTCCATAGGACATACTCACGCTTTACTTCTACTATATCATGATCTTCAACATTGATGAATTTTGAATTTTTTTGTGCCTTTTTTCTTTATTGTTTAAAAAATCTTCCATTCTAATTGTCACTAAGATCATCAAATTTGATGTCTTATTGTTCCTAGAAGTACAGTCATATATTATCATCTATAATCCTTGGAAGTATATGCCTCCCTTTCAGAGTGTTTTGTGGGAACTATAATAGTTAAGACACATGTCTGTTATTTTTTTAGGGTTTTTTTCCATATGTATTTTCTCTCTTCTACTTGTATTAGCCTACCAGTGGTGGGTATATGTATTATATGTGTGCCCCTCATAGTAGCTAAAATCTTCGCATATGATGAAATTTAAAATAAATCTACCTTATTAGATTGTGTTGTGCTTAAGCTAAACCAAGCTCTTTATGCACCATTGTACTTCAAAACCAATGTTTTAGATGTTGGTGGGATGTGGGGTGTTCCACTATCCTGAGTGCCGAGATGGGGGACTGTCCTAAGTTTTGGGATGGGATGAGTTGGAACATGGATTGAGACAGGATGGAACTGCTACACCCTTAGTATCAGGATGCAGTGCATCCTGCTACATGAAAAAATGGGACATCCTTGTCCCATGGTGTTGAAAAACAGGCAGAAATGAAGAGAGGGAGTAGGTGCCCTAGTTGCTTGAGAGCCATGGGATCTGACACCTATGTTAGAGATGTCATCTAGTATGAGGGAGTTCATGAGGACCAAGAGGGGAGGTGGGAGGGAGGGAGAATGGAGACAGAGCGATGGGGCAGCACTGCAGAAAACTGGAGGCATGTAGCTAGGATAAAGACAGACATGGTTATCTACTCTCATGCTTGCTAGCTTCTGGAGTCATTTAGTTATTGTTGTAAAAGCATCTAATTGCTGATAAAAGGATAAAAGTAAAAACAATGTGTTCCTTAAAATAAAATGACTGTGTATAATTTCATTATATAATTTTAAGCTTAGATATGATGTACATATGCATATATTGAAAAGTATGCATTTATAACTTTTATTGATCCTCCTTTAGTGTTGCTTGATGTGCTTAGCATGCCATGTTTTAATTTAATTGCTTTTATATGAGCCTGTGGTCAGTGATTTACTAACTTTTTTGGTGCATTTTTTTGCTATATGTTATTCAGGTGGAGCTGTTCTATTGTTTGACCGTAAAATGCTGAGGAACTTTCGTAAAGATGGTCATAATTGGAAGAAGAAAAAGGATGGGAAGACTGTTCAAGAAGCCCATGAAAAATTGAAAGTAGGACTATATTCATTAGAAAAACTTAGTAGTATCACCACCATATATGTTGTTTACTTTTGCTTTGCAATCCAATTCATAGCATTTTGTGTCCTATGGCATGTTTTGATTATCTTGTAATATATTTTTTATGGCACACTTATGTGGTCATTGCTAGAATGTGGAGAAATTAAGTAGCATTGTATAAAGTGCAATGCCATGGCCAAGGTCCTCAAGATCGGTATTAAGATTCGTATCGGTACATTATCAGTTCGGTATGATATGGATTAGTACGGTATGGTATATATCCCATACTGAGATAGGGTGTCATTCTTTTTTCACTCTTAATCACTCGATACTAAGCAGTATGGGTTAGTATCGAATGGTTTGGACCGATTCAGTTCATACCAAATCGAAACTCAGTACCATATCAGTACTTCACTAATATCATACTGTACCATCGGTATGGGTCGATAGGATAGACCTTGGCCATGACAAGTCTATATTATCACATCCACATGTGCACGCAAAGTTTCAGCACATGGTAGCTAATCCATCTATCTATCTATATATCTTAAAAAGTAATATCAACATGCAGTGCTTTAGATTGCTAATGAATGGTAATAGTGCAAAAAAAAAAAAAAAAAAAAAGGTTGCGGAGAGGGGGTCCAAAAATTAAGTTCTAATTTCCATTGCAAAGATGCAAAATGAAATATTCTAATATACAATTACAATAAATAATAATCCCCTTAGATAGTATTTTTGTGATGTGCACCAATAGTTTGCATATTATTAAAGAATATCTATGATATCATCCATCTACACCAATATCTCTAACAGCCTTGCTTAAACTCAAAAATATATAGCAATAGATGAAAACACTCTTGCCAGTTTTTATATTGAAGCCTAAGTTCATTAGAATTGTCAAATAAAGTTGCAAATTGACAATTAATTTTTTAAGTGTAGCTGCTCGAGTAACTTATGTTGGAATGAATTAACAGACTACTTATTGTTGCAATATGAGCCATTACTTGATGCTAGGCTTTGATGCTGGAGTAGTCAAATTTGTTACCTTTTATCGCTTTCAAGACAAAGGCCTATGGTGACAACTTTTAGTGATGGTACATCAATTGATGGTAGCACTGACTGATGAGCATCAAATAAATCCTCAAATTCTAATGTAAAAAGGCAGATGAAAAGAAAAGCAACCAACTAATGGTGATGAACAGAAAAGCAACCAAATAATGGTTCTTGAAGGTATTGAAAAATGCATGAGGTTTTGCATAGTTATCTAATTGCTAGGATTTAGGTGCCAGCACATAGTGATCCATGTCATATGGTATGTACTAAGATTTTTGTACTGACCTGTATTGCTTGGTATTAGTCATACTGCATTGACCTGATAAGCTACCGGTGTGGTGCGCAGGCTTGATACAGTACCACACCAATATATGGTGCAGCTGTTGTCTTAATTCTGGCAATATACCTTGTGTCGGTATGGGAGTGTGTTGACAAGCCAATGTCTTTTATCCTAACTCAGTGCAAGAGATACTATTTTAAATAGGCTATAGAGAAACCATGGTTCGTATTGGGGTTGGCAGTTCATGACCCAATCTGCCAACCTGATGTGAACTGGACCTGCGATAGGTTTGACATAAACGAGAGTGGGTCGTAAACAGGTCAACTCAACTAAACTTGTATATTAAATGGGTAGAATTTAGGTTTAGGTTTCTGATCCATTTAACCTATTTAGATCCATTTGATAATCCAAAAGAAAAATATGACTTAACCGAACAGAAAGGAGAAAAATGATTCATGTAGCTGATCCTAATTAGTTTAGGATTAAGGCTTTGTTGTTGTTGTTATTGTTGTAGATCCATTTAATGATCCAGTTAAGTCAGGTCTACTTGTTTACAACCTTTTATGACTTGTTTACACCCATTTACAGCCAATTACTTGTGCTAAGTTGGGTTAAGAGGTTGGTGCATACCTGATTTGGCCCATCCTGTTTTTAAACAGGTCATGCAGTTTGGATTGGGTTACATGTTTATCAAATGTTTTGGGTTCAGGTTTCAATTTCTGACCTGTTTAATAAACATGTTGGGGGTGGGTCAATAGTTTTCCTCGAATACCTTTTTCAACCCAATTAGAACCCAACCCTAGCCAACCCATTGCCACCTCTAGTAGGTAGGCTGCTAAGGACCACATTATGAAATGATGAGCAATGATATTCTGGTGTTATTAGAAGAACAATGTTCAAGAAGGGCATGATAATCATGGGCACCAAGGAGGTTATGCAACAATGTCCAAAGAAGGTAAACGTAGTGTCTTTGAGGCCATTCTATCTCAATGGATTCAATAAACCCTATGAAGATTGCATGGAACTCTAAGAGGGTTTCTCCTAACCTCCTCCAATGTATAACCACAAAGAAGATCATTCTTCATATATGCGAACAACAATGATAAATATTGAGGCACAAGCACTGGTCCTTTGTGCCACAAGTGCTTTTGAGTGATCTTTTTTTGGAATCCTATACTTTGAAAGCCTTATATGTAAATCAATGTGGATTATGCCATACTTCTACTTTTTGGATTCAGAAAGAGTCTACTTGTTGATGAGAATAACTAGTGCGCTGCTTCCCACTTAGTCATTAGGGGGCTGGTCCTTGTGCATGCCTAGATTACATGCAGGATTTGCATTATATATATGATTTGCACTACTGATAGTGTGTAGGCATGAATTTGTGCAATTGTCTTTTGATGTAAGAATAGTACAACATGCCTGCTAATTGCTGTCAAGTTGGGCAATATGATTGATGAAACACACTAGGTGGTTATGTGTTGTAGTAAGATTGTTATTTTCTTGGTATTTTGGACGTTGTAGATCATGATCAATGCTGTAGGCCTTTATTCTGAAAAGCCCATGGATGATGTTGCACTAGGGGGGTTGAATCCTAAATCCAACTTAGTACAGCGCAGCTATCTTGGTCTACAATGACTTTTATTGTTTCTTTGACATTTCAACAATGTGATTTGGTTGTCATTATGCTTTTTAGTAGTTTGTCTCACATTTAATCGCATGAAGGTCGCCTCTGTCTGGTGTATTGTGCATGACACCTTGTTGTGTGGGCCTAACTTATCCTTGCTTGGTGGATCCAAAATTAAAAGTGGAGGTGTATGTAATTAGGTTTTTCATGGACCATAGTCTAGATCTAGCACCCCTTTCATATTTTTGTAAGGTGTTACTCCCCACTTATGTTGGACAACATAAATATGATTGTGGTAAAGTTTAACAATTTAAGGTTTGTTAGATGGATCAACCCTGAATTCTATTCTAAGCATGTGTGACTAGAAATTAATAAGTAAAAGTAAGTCAAAATATACAAATTTCGAAGACTTGCACCTTAGATGTCCCAATGTATGACAGCTATTGGTATATATCAAAGTAGGCTGAATCATGAACCAATATTGAATAGGATTGGCAGCCTACTGGCAGTTTAGACCAGTTCATCATTTTTTATAATTTTTTATATTTTTACTTTTGTTATGTGGTATATGAGGTTAAGAGCCTTCCGCGAGCTCTCGTCCTTTCTTCTCTCTCTTATTTTCATTCAAACCTTAAGAAATACATTTTAACATTAAGATTGTAGGCAAGTTTAATTTTATTGTTTTGATAAGTTATGAATCAAGTTGACATAGGTTAGTGTAACTATTACTGTAATCCTATTTAAGTCTGAAAACTATGTAAGTTTAACCAAGTGCTGACCAAAGCCTATAAATTGTATTTTAAGATATTTTTTTTGGTATTTTATTTTCTCATCATTTCTAAGTTAAATTGATTTTTTAGGATTTTTATCCAAAGTGGAAGTACCCTAACTTGGTATTTGCTCAATTACAACTTTCTGAAATTCTCTAAATTTATTCTTGAGAGGAAAAGTTGACTTTTTTTTCTTAAGGAATTTGAATTTCTGTTGTTTTTGTTGAATTCAAATGGAGGGTATTCCTTTATTTCCATGAGAAATCTTAAGTATATTTACTTAAATGATTTTGAATGAAAATAATAGAGAGGAGAAAGGATGTGAGCTCACATAATAGTCAACATAGCCCTCCACCCAAAAAACCATCCGAACCAGTCTAAACCATGTGTTCAGCACGGTTTGGACTGGTTCGGGGTATGTACTGAATTGTAGGGCAAAAGCGATCTGTTTTCTAATCAGTTCAGTTAACCAAAGTGATTAATTCCTCATAGTTCATCCTACGCTCGTAAATACTATATACAATGCATTTCCTTGGTATGATCAATCGTGGCAGGATACCCAATACTTTAACCCTCATATCCCATGAGTATAGCAAGATTTTAAATCCTATGGGATGGAGGAGTCCTAGTTTCTTTATGGAATGGGATGCCTCGCAGTCCCATTTGGTCCCATGATGACCGTCCCAGTAGAGCATTTGATACTCTCATCTCTCTCCCCTTCAATTTTTTTCTATTACTATTTTCCCCCTTTCCTTTCCTCCTTTACTTTCTTTTTTTCCTTTTTCTTCTTTTTTTTTTTTCCTCTTCTTCTTTCTTTCCTTTTCTTTTCCTTTCCTTTTTTTTCTTTCCTTTTTTTTCCTTTCTTTTTTTCCTTATTTCCTTTTTTCTTCTTCTTTTGCTACATGGTTGGGTTTCAGTGCCGTGCCCCTATCCTGGTCTCATTTTCCAATAGGATTGGGATGGGATGACTAGGACACCCCCATCCCTTGGGGACTTAAAACCATAGAATATAGTATTATGGTTACATTTTAAATGTAACTTAAAATGAGATTAGATACCTACCCCCTTTAATTTATATGTGTGTGTGCATATGTGTATATTTTGGAATTGGCAGCACTAATTTTGTTGTTGAATTACAAGTTCAGATACTATCAGGCTTTTGAATTGTTTGGTTGAAAATTGATACAAAACTTCCAATTATGTATTTGAATTTGGATTTTTTTGGGGGGTATTAATTAATCTGGATTGTAGAACTGTTAGTGCTGAAACATTTATGATCTGAAACTTCGACTGGAAATATTGCAACATTGATAGGCCAGCAATTGGTTTAATTAAGACTCGTGTAATTGTCAACAAGAGAAGGCCTAGTTCAACAGAGAACCTTGAGATATTATCTTTTTTCTTGTTTATATCTATTTTTTATTTTGATTCACACAGCTGTTAACTTTTTATTGTCATGATAGCCTGCCTTTCCTCATTTATTTGTTGTATGCATAATGTCTTCTTAAAATTCTCTTATATCATATGCCCTGTTAATTTGTTTCTCCACCATCTTTCCCTAACTGGGTGGTGTCGTGGGCAGTGTTATATCTTTTCATGTATTACAGAAGAAGCTCAGATGCATAAACTATAATGTTTTGCTGTAATAATTCAAATTACCTTTGGTTTGCCATTTTAATTGGTATAACATAATCTTATCTTTGACTCTGTGGGTGGTGGCACTTTGCCAATTTCAATATCTGGTTCAGAAAAAGTCAATCATTGAGATATTCTTCTTGTTTTTCTGTTACAGATAGGTAATGAAGATAGAATTCATGTTTATTATGCTCGCAGTGAGGATGACCCTAACTTCTATCGGAGGTGTTACTGGCTGCTTGATAAGTACGGAACTCTTCATTCTTATCCTCTTAAAGTTTATTTGGGTTTAATGGCTTCATACTGTACATAATCTCTGTTTGTACAAGGACAAGATGAGTGCACATTGTGAAACCTTTTCATTGACTACCTATGTGGAATTTAAATTTAACATGGTCACATGCTAAGGTGGGCATCCTTTGCCATTGATCAATATTTTCTACAAACGAATGAAGCAATCCATTAACCATGCTGAGGTTCAGAACTGTCAACCATGTTGCCTAGAAACTTTGCTTTTAGGAATTCTAGTGTTAAACACTCAGACACAATGCAATGTTACTCAAACACTGCACAGTGTGGCACCAGAACTTATCTAGAAATTCTGATTGCCCTGTCAAAAAGTCACTGTTACAAAATCCTAGATGCCAGACAGAATTTGATCCAAATTGTTGGAGACGAATGTCACAATTGTGGTATGACATAATGGTACATACTGTCTTATATTGGGCATACCATATCATGCCGATATTGAACCGGGCCAAACCAACCCTCGTATTGGGTGTAACAATACCGTGCTAGCATGATACTGGTACCAGGTCTGATACTGAGACTGCAAACTTTGTGACCCCTCCCCCCCCCCCTCTTTCTTTCCGTTATAGAGGATTAAGTTGTACGTATAGGAAAGAGAGTTTGTTATTGGCCCTGGATGGCAACACATACTTGCTTCACCAGCTAGGCCGATAAGAGTGCAGAGAGATGGAGAGATACATGGAAGGTAGGAACTACTTGGAGGGATGCAGAAAGGAAAGAGAATTAGATCAAGAATAGGACAGAAATAAAAGAAGGGATTTGTCTTGATTGTCAAATTAAGAAGAGGGATTCTTTTTTTTTAAGCGAGGGGGGGGGGGGGGTGGGGGCAGGGAGTATTTAGAGTTCAATTAGGATGTTGTGAAAATTATATAATTTTAGACACAATACATGACTAAATGTAAATTAGGAATGTGCATGTAATCTATAATGATTTATGTACGTCACCCAATTGGCTAGGTTAACCAGGCCTAGGCCTTAACTTATCATCCTTAGCCTGCTTGACTAAGTTATAGTGAGATAATGACATTTGGACATGAAGGACATACATACTGCTCCAGGTTATGGTCTAGGGAGAGTGAGTGGCTACTTCTCTTCAAGGCATTAATCTATTAATATGGAGGTCTTCACTACCTTGAATATACAGAGCTACTCTCAAGGTATACAAATTAGAGTCATTGCTATTTTTTAAAATTTTAAAATAAATAATATACATCAAAAGATAACAAATATAATAATAATGATAGCAACATTAATAAAAAAAAAAAAAAAAATGCAACTTACTACTTTATGCCTGATAGCAATAACTAAAACATTTTTAACAAATTTAACATTGTTGGTAAGGTACATATCAAGCTGAGCCATAACTTGCATCTCGCTTCCAATTGACTGAATACACCTCACTTGCACAAGCTTGCATTAGAGTGGGGTGCATGTGTCCATATAATGCTGCCACTTATTGCTAGGTGGGGTTTCAATTGCTAAGTGGGCTTCCTATTTGGCCCATATGCAGCCCAGCTGCATGTAATTGCATATGTGAATTTGGTGTGATTGGGTGATGACATCTGCATGTGCAGCTGCATATGCTACTTTTGAAACAGTGATACAAATTCTCCTTGAGGTTGTCACTTTATGTTCAGCGCTCTTTATCCAATCTTGGTACCCTTCCATGCCATGATGTGTTTGCAAAACACTTGAACCGTGGACTGTTGTTATTTGCATGTTACAAAAAGGGAGTTCAGTGCTTAATAGTTACTCAAGTATAAACATGTCATATAGAGCAATGTTTTAGGTTTCAGCAAAAATTGACCTGTTTCTGTTGAGACTAAACCAAAATTGACTCCAGTACTGGGCTTCTCTTAGCTTGATAGTTTTGGTCAACCTTGGGCTAATTTCAGTGCTTTTAGTTAATTTTGGGCAACATTTACTGGTCTAGTCATACATGCCTTTTTTTGTAATGTTTTTTTGGTGTTTACAATCAATTTTTTTTCTTTTTTTATTTATTTAGATAGGTTATATTGTGTTGTGTGTGTGTTATTTTTCCTTTCTTGAGTTAAAAGAGGAAATAGAATGATAAACAATAAATTTTCGCTCGATAGGCTGAGGCCTTAGAAAATGTAAGGTTTGTCGTACCGATCTGTATCGAGGTTTGATTCAATATGAATAGAATTGGTCCAAATTAAGCAAAACCACCCTATACTATTTGATGCCGACCCATACTGTTCAGTTTTGAGTGGTTATGGTTAAGAGTGAGAAAAGTGTTGGCATCCTATCTCGGCGTGGGGTAAGTGTTGTACCACATGAAATTGGAATGTACCAGTACGATTCTTGGTACAAATTTTGCGGACTTCGAAAAGACCTTTATTGCAGTAATTTATAAAGACTAATTTGAAAAACTAGATACAAGACATTTCACAAAAATGCCATTTTTTATATAGGATAAATATAGTGTTCTATAACTGCATAATGATTAGGTAGCCACTTAACCACAAAAATATTGAAATGCCAAATTTAATATATCAATGAGTTCCAATAAAATGAAATATAATGAATTTTTGAACAACTAAAGTCTAAAAAATAGATTATATGTATGTATATATGTATGGATATGTTCACAATAAAAAGCACCGATATGCAAATAGATTATATATATGTATGTATGCATGCATATGTTCATAGTATAAAGCACCAATGTATTTAATTTCACCTATATGCAATATGAACCTCAAAGGTTGTCGAACCTACAAAATAGAGAGCCTAGAGGACACAATTTACTCTAAAATAGTGTAAAAATGTTTCTTAGGCTCTACAAAATAGAGAACCTAGAGGACAAAATATTTGTGCCTTTATAAGTTTTTTGTTTTGTATAATTTTTATAATTATGATGAATAGTTTTGTTATTTTACAACTATTCCTTTCTAGTTCTATGAAATAATGCTTTAAGAAGTTTACATCTCGCTTGCTATGTTGTACCCAACAAAGTTTATTTTAAGTTTATTATGAGTAGTTTTGATGTTTTGTTATTGATGATGCCCAATTTATTCATTATTCAAGTAATGTTGATGTATGATGACATCGCCAACTGAAATGTACTATAAATGTTTCTTATTCAGGAATTTGGAGCGCATAGTTCTTGTACATTATCGTCAAACATCAGAGGTTTCGTTCTTTGTATCCCTTCAGAAGATTTATTATGGTTCTTTGTTTCATTCATTTTTGCATGAAAGTCATCTAACAGCAAAAGTGTTGCTTAGTAGGTAGATGAAATTCTTTGTATCATGTTTTGTTTATCTGAATCTTATGACCACGAGCACTGTAATTTTTTATTTTGTGATTCTTACAACCTTTAACAAAAAATTATGTGTTTATTTAATTGTGCATTAATGATGCCTTGCTTGCCTTTCGCTACAAAGTGAGGTTCTTTAGAAACACATGAGAAGCTCTACATTTAGGTATATAATCTAGAGTTCTTGCCTTGTGGCCTTATCTTATGCCTAATATAAGATGCATACGTATAGGCTTGGGTTATATGAATTCCAATGGAAGGAAATGGGTTTTATTTTTTGTACTGTATTATGTACGGTGTTATATGCCTAGTTTAACATGGTAGGATATATTATTATATATCCTTAGATATTTATGCAGATTTTAAAGCTTGATAAAATAGAAACAAGTTAGACCATTCGAGGATACATGTGCATTTATGTGTACCATACATTTGAGATTTTTATTTATCAAAGTTCAGCAATATGAACTGAATCCTGACACAAATTATCCTCTACCTCTTTTTCCCATGATGTTTCTCTTTTTTTTTTTTTTTTTCAAATATAAGTTTTATATAGGGTAGTCCATGTAGTGTATGCTTTGCTTTGCTAAGATATGGCACCTTACCCTTGTAAACATTTGGCCTCTTCTTGCTATTATATTTTTTTAATCTTATAACTTGAGCAAATGGACTGGATTTTGTTTTGTTGTATACAATGCCTTCATGAAAGAAAAAGGAAATCAAATCCTATATTCACCAAGAAATGTAATCCAACTAAGAGGTAGCTCATATATAGGCCCTTTGAGATTTCTTACAGTAGCTTTAAAAGTGCAAGACATTGGAAGGACCCTTCTCCTAAGATGACACTTAAGGAATAAAATTTAAAGAAATTTGATGTGCCCCAATGATATTCAAAAAAGAAAAAAGGAAAAAAGGCAAAGAACTTATAAAGTTGAATTAGCACAAAACCCTGTGGATAAAAGACGAAACTTTCAAGAAGTTAGTTATTCCTTATCCAACTTAATACATAGAACTTTCAGACATTCAGATACTTATCATGCCCTAAATAAAACCAACCCTGACCTCAAAATCCGAAAAACAAGTCGAACATTACCTTTTTTCTTTGAAAAAAAAGGGGACAACCAAACCACCACTAAACTCCTCGACATGATAATGAAAAGAGTGCTCTAGCATCCATTATGTCATCAACTGATTATTATTGGCTAAAATCCAGATTGTTGTCAAGTTCTTTTTGATGAGGATTTGTATGCAAGAAAAACCTTTTTGAGTTGTAGTAGCTTGTTAGGCCCATCAGCTATTATGACACATTACGGTTTTTCATTGAGCCTTTTGACATAGTATTTATGATAGTATTTGTAGATCTGATGCTATGATTCATGAGAGAGAGAGAAAGAGAGAGAGAGAGAGAGAGAGACTTGGAAAGGCCTAACTTATTGTTCAAGAACCTTCTTTAGTTGCAGTTGTCTGGTAGTTGTTTACTTAGTTGGAAATAAGGTTGTTGGTTTCTTGAGAACGTAATTTTCTTTTATTCTATTGAAGCTTTCTTCCCACAAAATGTTTTATGCTTCACTTAGTTACTTTTTTTCCTTAGTTATGAAATGTGCCTTACATCTGAAGTTACAAAACATGCGATGCATCTGACCTTCTTCAGGCCCTGCAATGGTGGAGCTTCATACACTGGGTTGTCCTTTTTTTTCACAAAACATGCTCTACATTTATTTTTGCTGTCCTTGTTAATTTGGAGCGTGCAATGTTTTTCTCGTCATTTGCTTGAGATGAATTGATTATTATATGACATAAGATTCATGCAGCTCCCTCTTGAGCATCTTAATTTGTTATAAAAGTGAAGCTAACACACAATCAAGTGAAAATAATCAGTCTGCCGAATGATTGAAAGCATGATTCCCGTGCTGTCTCTTCTATGTTCTCAATTTGGTTCCTTACGTTTCCTATTGCAATCCTGGATTGCAGATCAGCACAAGTATTATTTTAACCGTGAGCTCCCTAACATTTGTAATTTAGTACATTAACTTTCCTTTTATGATCTTCAATCACAGGTTATCACACATTCTAGTTAAATTGTGCAGGATTACTTCTGTATGTGGATAAAATTTGTATTGTCCTTGGATTTTGGTGATGATGCTCTTCTATTTCCACTAATTTTTTATTTTCCATTAGGCTTATCGTGATCTATTGATTGCCCAGCAATGAAATGACTTTCTAGATTCTAGATGTTAATCATTTTGACCTGATGTGGTTCTAAAAATTAAAATGCGCAACTGCCTTTTCCCATGTTGTACCTCATATAATTATGTTGTCAGGACAATGCATTTCAGCACCCTCCAACACCAGTGGAATGCACAGATGCTTTATTTTTGACAAACAGGTTGCATCATGGTTCTCCAACAATGCCGGTGAATTCAACTTCTGGTTCAGCTCCTTCAGAGTTGTCTGGTTCTGCAGTTGTGTCAGAAGAAATCAACTCAAGGGAGGATCATGCAATCAACACTTGTGAGACAAACCCCTCTAGCTCAGTTTTTAAAGATTTATTATTTTTATTTTTACTTATTTACTTCCAGTCATTGACTCTACATGTACTTGGTAATTGGTATTATTACAAAAAAAAAAAAAAAAAAATCAAATAGAAAGTGTCACTGGTCCTTAAATCATAGTTGCGATGGTTGATGCACTTATGGTTGTTAATTCACTCTCAAGATAATGCTTTCATGTCATTGCTGCACTGTGCATGCTTGGCTTATGATGCATTTCTTCAATGTTTTGTTGTCTTGCATCACAGGTTCCGGTATATCGCTGGCTGATGACTGTAATGAGCTTTGGAATCATGAGTTAAATCTTCATGAAATCAACACACTGGACTGGGCAGATCTAGTTGAGCTGCCTGGTTCCACCAATCCTATGATATGTAGAGAGGGTAATGACATATAGACCATGATAAAAACTTTTTTTTTTACAAAAGAAGTCTGACCATGGTTCCATGCTACAGGTGATGCACCATCTGCTGATCAACAGATCCCACATGGTTCTAGGAATTCTGTGAACAATGTAAGCAGCATGCTGTACACAATTCTTTGGTGCGGGTTGGATGCAAAATTTATACAAAATTATATGTTTGTTACTGAAAAATAGGTCCTATAATTGCTAACCTCTAAAAAGCTTCTACAATTAATTTGATAATAACAGTTTGTTTAAGGCATGCTTAGATCCCACCCCATTCAACATGTTAGAATTGTGAACTAATAGATGAGCTTCCTTGGGTTATTTTGAAGTTCAATGCATTTTGGAAAAGAAGTTTGGGAAAAGACCCCTTTTTTCTAAAAACACCTCAAGTTTTGCTTTGACTCATTCACATCCCTAGACCTATGTTTCTCTGGTGCATCCATTAGAAAACAGATTTTTACATGTTAGAGTTAAAGAAGAAAAAAAAAAAGAGAGAAAAACTACTCCCATTTTCTCACCTTACTTGTTTCCCTCCTCCGACAATTTCATATTTGTGCTCTTCTGTCATCCTCTTCTTTTTCTTCCTCCTCCTCTTCCTGGCTTGTCACCCTCAAATGCAAGATCAAAATTAGATTCAGTGCAAAATGGTTTTGGAAGGATTCTGGAGTGAAGCAGATCCATCATCTAATATAAAGAACATGGTTTGGCTGTGCTTCAACCAATTTGCACCTTTGTTGAACAATGCTGGTCTATAAGATGGTTCATCAAATTAATATAGCATAACATTGACACCAGTAGATAGGGCACACTATATCATAATCTAGATTGGTAAATAGACTTAGTATTAAGAAATCTTGCAATTGCCCCAGCCTTTCATCCATGCTCTAGCACAGAAAGTCTGAAGAGCAAGGTTGGATGAGTTGTTTTGGTGCATTGGAACCGCTAAGGAGGCAAAAGTGTATCCATATGAAGCTTTAGTTGTCTATTATCCTCTCATGCAGTATATGAGTGCAGTGCATGTATTGACTATGTAAAAACAATTTAATGCCATGGTATTCAACACCCGTGAAGAATGCTTGACCTTGTATATTGCATTATCATGTGTTATATTCAAGACATGTTTTGTTCATTGGGTGACATGTTTTGTTTATTTATGCAAAAGCATTTCAGTCTTTGTTTTCTCTTCGACTTCTCATCCAAGATCTGTTTCATCTCAGAAGCTTGAGATTCATGTCGTCAGTGATCATATAAGTTAGCTCACAGATAAAAGGTGCATAATTAGAAGTTTACCTCTTCCTCGTCTGGAGTTTAAGATGCATGAGGAAATTAAGTAGATGACAAGAAAACTGTCTATTTAGTCTTTGGTCAACCTTGTACACTCTATATCTTGCTTTTCATGGGAATTTTCCGGTGAAGTGCTAGTGTTCATTGTGCCGCAGGATAGCTTTCTTCCGTTTCATGGTGTGCTTGAGGGAGCACCTTCTTCTGGCCATCCAACTGGTGTGATTAATGGTAATGGAATTGTTGGAGTTAACCAAATAAATGGTGGTTGCTTTCAAACAGCAAAGGATCAGGGGAACCCATCTCTGCTGTTCAAGAATATTAATCCAACTTCTCCAGTAGCAGACTTCAAGTTAGATGCTGTTCATGCACGTCCAGATATTTTTACTGGTGATGTCTTCCTTACTCAGAGTAGTTTTGGAAGGTGGAATTGCATGAATGATGATTCCCTTGGCTTATTGGATGTTCAACTTGAAGCCCCAAGTTCAAGTGGTGACAAATCAAATGCTTTTACAATAATGGACCAGTCCTCAACTCCGGAACAGGTTTTCAGTATCACTGACATCTCGCCTGGGTGGGCTTATTCCTTGGAGGAAACCAAGGTTATTTTCTTTTTTTTTTTTTAAGCATTTGTTTAATTCTTAAATCTTGGGTGCCTTTCTTCTTTTAGAAGCTGTAGCCGTTGACAATAGCTATTAACTCGCATTTTATAAAGATTTATGATGCCTAACATGTTTTATGAAGCCAGTTATTTGAATTGCTTGTATCAAGGGATGAAGTACCGATACTGATGTGGCATGGCATGATACCATATCAACACATGGTGCACTTGGTGCAGACACCATGTAAATGAGCTGATGTACCATGTGCTGGTTCAGACCACAACCATGTGTTGGTGTACTAGTACCTTACTGTTATGGTATGATACAACTGGTATGAACATGTATGCATTTGGTACTTAAATTAGATATGTATCACTATTTGTAGGACATGTATTAGTTAAATGTTTTCTTAAGATCACAAAAGGGTTCTTTACTATCAAGAGATGTTCTATACTATCAAGAGATGTGAAAGGTGATATATATATATATATAAAGAGATAGATTTAGCTACATTTGAATATAGCCAAGCTTAGATTCGGTCATCTTTCTTACCCTTGAATCCGCACACTTCACGGATTCCAAAGATAAAAAAAGTGAAAAAGATGGGGTGGCTTCGAGATCTGTGTGAATTTAAAGGTGAGGAAGGTGACCAGTTCTGAACTTGGCTATATTCAAATATAGCCAAGTCTCCCTCTATATATAAAATATTATTATCGGTCAGTAGGTTTTTAGTCATTTGTTGAGGTGTAGAACAGTAACAACTGTATGGATTGTTGATTAGGATGGCCTATTATTGTTTTTAAAGAGAGGGAGAGATATTGATCTTCCAGCTAAGTATATAATTAATTTGCAATATGCTAAGTTGATCGGTAACATTATATTGTTATTATGTTTGAGATTGTTAATAGACAATCATGTGTTCTAGTCCCTTTAGAAGTTTATAGACACATTACGTTTGAACTAATTTGTGACTCTATGTAATCCATAATAAATTTTGGTTTGGACATGACCCCTCTCATCAACTTTCGTTGCAACCCATGGATAGAAAATACTTCTAGTTATCCCTAGGATCACTTGAACGTGAGTTAATCTTTGCAAGTATTTCTTCTATGAAGAAATTCAACTAGATAAGAAATGAGTTTTTCGTACTTCTATGTATAACTCAGCAAATATACATGCTTGTTAACTCAAATTACTAAATTAGTAGTGTTGACCTGCACAACCACATGATGTAGTTGATTCAAGTGCCATTACCTGAAGTCCTGAACACCTTTAAGGAAGAATAAATGCTATTCTTTATATGACAGTTTCTACTGTAAAATGAGGCCTTTAACATGTGAGTTGTATCATGGAATCCATGTGGATTGCAAACAACAGAAGGGAAAGAGTAAATAAAAATAGGCTTTGAACTGTAATGACACATCTTTTGTCATGTTATGAATGAAAAATAAAGGAATAGCAAGAGCAAGTTAACAACATGGATTAGCTGTACTTGATTTTTATCATGCAGTGCACAAGGAATAGCAAGAATTAACAACATGGATTAATTGTACTCGATTTCTATCATGTAGTGACACAGTCTTATTTCATGTTGCTATATTTTTCTTTCCTCTTTAGTGCTTGTTTAAGAAGACCTGCCCAACTCAGATGTACTGAGTTTAGCTATCAGTAAGTTAATCCCTTGAAAGGATTAAGAGCCATGAGAAATAATGAAAGAGGAGAGATATCTTTAGGATTTGATAGTGAAGAGAGAATACAAGAAGTGGGAAGAGAGGTAGCTTGGGTGTAAAGAAAATTTAACTGAGATGGGTGTCCTCTGATAAGATAGGATGGCAAGTTGTGAAGGTGCAAAAAGTCAAAATTACCTTTCATTAGAGGTAAACCACTATATGATCTTGGTACAGATGTTATGGGCCAAATTTGCTGGCTCAAATACATGAAAGTATTTGCAAATTGGTTCAGAGGTCATTAAACACATCAAACACATGAAGCTTAAATTTAGCCATCTAATATGCATCAATGATCATTCTAGCAATGGCAACAGGAAAAGGAAAATTGAACCAGCAGGTGGTGGTTAGTCATTTATGGGAAGGAGATTGAACTAATTATAACTCATTTTGCTAGTGGCAGTATTAATACTGTCTGCAAACTCTGCACATTAATTATGAAGTTAAAGAGAACTGCAATATTTCTTTGGCAATAATCAGTATATCGTGTGTAAAAGATGTGGTTATTGCAAGTCCTGTATCAATTTGGTAATTTGTATTTTTGCATAAAATAAAATTGAGATCTGTCTTTTAGTCAATGGGGAACCAGGCATCTTTGGTATTGCTGGTGGGGATATGTTGGCATGATTCTCTTGTTGGTTTGAAGATTCACCATAAAGAGGATTTACACTCTTCAAAATTTCCTTGAGGAAAATATCTATGTTACTCTGCAATAAAATATCTATAGAGTATTAGTATATCGCTTCTTGAACTAATGTCAGGTTACTCATTTTGATTTTTGATAAAATTAAATATGCCTTATGTGCATACTTAGAGATGGCAATGAGAAGATGGATAATCTTTTAGGAAGGATGTTAAGTAACAATAACCACTTGAAACCTTTCTTCTGAAAATTATGCTAACAGGGAAGTTATTCAAATCGTTCTTCATATTTTTGAAACCTAGTGTCACAGAACTGAGGTAAATACTCTTTAGATATATCTTGCTACAGGACGTTCAGTTTGCATATATGGCATGTATGGTATTCAAACTTGCATTGGCATTGCAATTCTATTTGTGTCCCTTTGTAATATAATGACATAAAAGAAATATATGCAGGTTCTGGTTATTGGACATTTCAATGAGTCAAACAAACATTTAATGGCATCTAAAATCTATTGTGTCTTTGGTGAGATGCATGCTGCTGCAGAGATGATTCAAGCTGGTGTCTACCGCTGCACCGCAATGCCACATCCTCCTGGCTCAGTGAATTTTTTTATGACCTTGGATGGCTATACGCCCATTAGCCAAGTTTTGAGATTTGACTATCGATCAGTGCTGAGTGTAAAGTTGAATGGTGGGGTTACTTCATCAGAAGATGACAATAACGACCTAAAGTGGAAAGAATTTCAAGTGCAGGCAAGGCTTGCTCATTTACTTTTCTCTACAACCAACAATATTTCCATTCAGTCCAACAGGATACAATCAAAAGCCCTGAAGGAAGCCAAAAAATATGCATCAGCCACCTCTCCTTTAATGGAGAAGGACTGGACTAATCTGCTCAGGCTAAGCAGCAATAGTGAAGCCTTACATGAACCGGCTACTCAAGACTTGTTTCAGCTGGTTTTGAAAAATAAGTTACAAGAATGGCTTTTGGAGAAGGTAGCCGAAGGTTGTAAAACAACTGCCCGTGATAGTCAAGGCCAAGGAGTCATCCACTTATGTGCTATTCTAGATTATGCATGGGCTGTTCGTTTGTTTTTCTTGTCTGGCATGTCTTTGGATTTTCGAGATGCTTCTGGCTGGACAGCGCTACATTGGGCAGCATATTTTGGGAGGTACAATTTCTTCAACATTGAAATTAAATTTAGAAGTTGTAATTGCTTTCTGTTAAATATTTTTCTATTGTGTTCACACCTAGGCCCTTAGTTGACGAAGAACGGACGAGGTGGAGAGCTTTGAAAATGATATGGTTACTTTTTTAATTTTTGGGTGGGGGTCCAATAATTGTCAAGAAAGCATATGGTTATGGAATTTGTTCTTGAGTGGGAAAGTGGGCCATCTCATATTGATGAAATTTTGAATTTTGAGCTATTTCTATTGAGCTCAAACAGAGGAAGGGGGGGGGGGGGGTAGTTCCTTATTTATTTGTAATATGTTTACTTAAATGTTATTCATATAAATGAAGGTTTATTATCAGTTGTCTTCATGCTGTGCCAGAGGTTGTTTATAACCACCAAACATCCTTCCATTCCTCCAATGAAATGAAGTGGCTTTTAAAAAAATGCGTTTTGAACTTTTTTTTGGTTTGGTACCTGGTAGAACTGTCTTGCTCAACCATATCATTTAGACATGGTTCAACATAGGGCAGTGTAGTTTGATGCCCTGCCATTTTGCAGTGTACCCTAGCTTCCATGCATTCTTTGTGCTGACTGTAGTCCAGCACAGATCAACATGGTGTAACAATTGCAGGCCAGCATGTTGTAATGCTCAAAAACTTGCTTATCATGATGTGATGCTTGCCAACTATTAGCCAACCATTAGTATTCAACTTAATGCTGCAAGAAATGGGTTGGTTTGACCAGTTAATCTGAATGCTCATTAGTGGGACAAGATATGTGGGTTCAACTTAATTTGATCCTAAACATCTCTCCTATTATATTGGAACAATTGTAGTGTCATGGGCTTCATCACACCACTTGTCTCCAAATGGCATCGAGCTGGTTGGTGGTTATTCTCACTTGATGACATAAATGGAGTCATCTCTTCCATCTGTCTCTCATTTCCAGATAGATCTGCCTTTTTGAACTCTGTGAAGATGAGAAAGGCTTACAAGTTTCTCCTCTCTGTCAATCTACTTAATAGGGTGGACGAATGGGGGGTTTAGGAGCTTTATAGTATATGATGCCTTCTTTGGGAGTTTAAGCTAGGTGTCGTTGCATGCAAGGACTGTGAGTGACTTTAAATACCTAGTGCAAATTCATCCCTATGTTGAGTCAGAAACTATTTCCATCATGACTGCTTGCATTATCAGGAGTATGCTCTCACTGAGCTTGTGGTAGTCAGGCTTTGCACCGGACATCACCATATTCCACATTATTGACCATGAAACTACTATCTATAGACCATTTTACATGTTCATTTTATTGACCATATTCCACATTATTGACCATGAAACTACCATCTATAGACTAGTTTGCATGTTCATTTTATTTTATGCAACTGAAACTCTCTTACCAAGAACCCAGTTTCTTCAAACTTGCAGCACTTTCTGATGCTTACATGCAGCCATAGTGACCCATCCTAAGCAAAGACATGTAGAGAATGTAATATATATATATATAGAATGTGAATAAAACAAGAAGGAAAAGCTGATGGTCCTATATAAGCAGTTCTTAATATTTACAGGTCATGGATCTGTACATGCCTCCCTTGATGTCCTGAGGATTCAAATGCGCCATGAGAGCACCATCAAGACTATAATGCATCCCATACAACAATTGCAATTCAAATGTGTCTTAATAGGCATAAATTTAATCCTAAAAACAATACTTATTATATTATTGACTATGGATCTTACTTTATATACAATCTATTCTGTATGTAGCTTTTAGTACTACATGACTGCATTATTAAGTTGAATGTCTTATGCATATTATAGATGAAATCTTACAAGACTGAACCACCTTATAGATCATCATGATTGATCTGACTGTTCACATGCAGTTCTGGTGCTTTAAACATTTGATTGTTAATTTGCACTCCTTTTTTTTTTTTTTGTGCTTTCCCGCATTGTCCCGGTCAGGTTCTAATGGTCATGCATGAATTTGTTGATTCAGGGAAAAAATGGTTGCTGCTCTTTTATCTGCTGGGGCAAATCCAAGCTTGGTCACAGATCCTACTCCAGAATCCCCTGGAGGTTGCACTGCTGCTGATTTAGCATCAAAACAAGGGTATGAAGGCTTGGCTGCATATCTTGCAGAAAAAGGATTAGCTGCACATTTTGAGGCTATGTCCTTGTCTGGGAATATAAGTGCACCTTTGCCAGCTAGTTCAACCAACCGAGTGAGCTCTGAAAATGTGTCTTCTGAGAACCTTAGTGAGCAAGAACTCTGTCTAAAAGATTCACTAGCAGCCTATCGAAATGCTGCTGATGCAGCAGACCGTATACAAGCTGCGTTCAGGGAGCGTGCTTTGAAGCAGCAAACAAAAGCGGTTCAGTTGGTCGAACCTGAGATTGAAGCAGCCCAGATAGTTGCTGCTCTGAAGATTCAGCATGCCTTCCGCAACCACAGCAGACGAAGAATGATGAAGGCTGCTGCACGAATACAAAGCCGTTTCCGTACCTGGAAGATTCGACGGCATTTCCTTGACATGCGTAAACAAGCTATCAAGATTCAGGTAATCTTGTGTTTGGATTTAGGCCATAGAAATTTCATCCATATTGTGCATTGTAAATCTTATTCTTCTGTCTAGTCAATTCAGTTATTGTTTATGACATTTGGGGGCTACCATAAGGAAGCAGCAGTCCTTGAAATGATGCATTGGAAATTTTTGAAACTATAATGCAGCTATAATGTCCCAAGTCCATCTACTGATCTAATTAACTTATTGGTGGGTTGTGTCATGGCCTTAAAATTCGAGTACAAGTTAATTGGTAGTAGATGAACTTGAGTTATAAATTTTTCAAACTTTTCTTTTTCATTCGATGTGAGACTATTTTGGGGTATTATAGTGATATGCAGCATGTTGTCCATTTGGTTTTCTTGACCGTTTGATTTATTGAGAATGGCTGTTCAGGCTGTATTCCGAGGTCACCAAGTGAGAAGGCAATACCGCAAAATAATATGGTCAGTTGGAGTGCTAGAGAAAGCAATCCTACGCTGGCGTTTGAAGAGAAAAGGTTTGCGTGGTGTTCAAGTTGAAACACAAGAAACAATGGAAGTGGAGATGGAAGACGAAAACACTGCAGAGGAGGAATATTTCCGAGTTGGTAGGGAGCATGCTGAAGAACGTGTGACTAGATCAGTCGTAAAGGTCCAAGCCGTGTTTCGTTCACATCGAGCACAACAAGAGTACCGAAGAATGAAGCTGGCCCATGAGCAGGCAAAGGTAGTGCTTTTTAAAGGAGATACCCTAAATTATGTCTGATTATGAATTCACTTAAAATATGATGATGCAGATAGTCAAAGCTTTTTATGGTCTTGAGTGATGAACGATGCTTAATATATTGACTTCTAAAGACAAACCTGCACCCTCTCGGATGTTAAGCCCAAAATCCCACTAGGTGTGGGTTGGGTGGTATCAGAGGCGGGTCCATTAAGCGTTTTCCACTTAACAAATGCTATCCTGCCTCTGTTGAAAGAGAGCCTGTTCTGTCAAATGCACAATTAAATTAATAATGTCATCCATCAACCTGAAACCCTCTACTATATGTTATTAAGTTTGAACCTGCTTCATGCTGAAATCAATATATTGATTGGGACATAAAATCAGTAGTATCACACTTGTTATGCTCCTTGTGTTCCTTGTTTCGTCAAATCTAAGTTTATTTCGTAATGATGCAGCTGGAGTTCGGTGAGCTAGGTCAACAGCCATAGCAGATCTTTGAAGCTGCAGCCGTCCAGGATGGGTAGCTCTTCCCTAGAGCTTTTGACTCTTGTAAAAAGTTATGTTTCATATGCTCAAATAGGTGTGCAGTGTACTCAAGTATTTAAGTGGAATTGGGTTTGTTTTATTCCAGTTAGCGGTGTGAGCATTGTATTCCACTGTAATTTTCTGGGTTGATCCATTTAAACTGTTATCTTATGCAAAGAGATTGTAAAATTTTTTAGGAGAACTGTTTAAGTTAGTGAGAAGCCAAGAAAAAGGTCCAATCCTGTCACCTTGTATCGAGACGGTTGTCCTTGGGAAGGCTGCAGCAATTGTGTCCTCTGAGCATCTTCCCACAATCCAGGGGGCCTGGCAGTATTTTCATAGCATCATGGTGGTTCTTTCCCAGTCTTTATGGTGCCGGATGTTCGCAAGTGGGCACCAGCGATATCTGCGAGCCATATGGCAAATGTTCCATCTACTAATTGGATGCGACTTGTGTGGCTTGTGTGCATGGGTAACCTGCATTCTGGAGCCGTGCGAGTGAAAAATGTGATGCAGCTCAAGTTACAGTGCGTTTAGGTTGCATGTATTTGAGCTGCATTACAGTGGAAGTGAGATCCATTTGAAAGAATCCTTTGTATTATCAAAATTATTATTATAAATTATTTTTAATTTATAAATTATTATAATTGATAATAATAATAATAATAATAATATTTTATTAAATATTAATATAATATAGTTTTATTATTTATAGTTTTATTATTAGAAAATGCAGTATTGTTATTGTAATATTATAATATTATAATATTAATTTATTTTATATTACATAATTATATTATAGTTATAATAATAATTTATGCTATATTGTATTATTATAGTTATATTTCAATGTTATTTTATATAAGATTAAATATGGCTATTTTTGTGTTTATAAATTGAGAGACAATGTAGCGAATGTGTGACTAATTTCACTGCAAGTCAACTTACATATTTTGATATTTCACTTAAGGTGTTACAGGGGTTCAAACGGCTCCTTAGATGTGTATGCCTTGTGAAATTTCAATGAATTATGCTGTTGCATTACGGATTAATAGTTTCTTAATGATATTCAATGAAAAGGTTTGTATTTATCTTCTTGACTCCTAGCGTAAAGAAAGAAAAATTTTGATTGGATTTTATGACAATCTAGAATGTTATCTAAAAGATTAGTTAAAAAGATATTATTTAGATTTTTTTTAATTTTGAATAAATAGTACTTGAGATTTTTTGTTGCATAGCCAATTGGAGCTAAATATACGTCAGAATAAGTTTTCATATGGTTTTCTATTTAAGTCCTAGCGTCATCATCAAGTTAGGGGCTCAAGTTTAAATTTAAATATAAGTTCAAGCACAAACGCATAAAGCTTATTTGCGACATCCTTTTTTTTTTTTTTTTTTTTGGCCTAATCATCAATCCATTATCTCAATTTTTTAAAATGTAAATAAATGCGGTTGGCATGTTGGACAAGTGTTGCCGAAGGTAGCCATCGTCGTGGTCGGGGCCTAACAAGCTCTCTTCACCTACTCTTGCAAAAGCATTTAATGTCATAAATTGAACTCGGGTTGTTGAAAGAAAGTCGATCTGAATGGGGCATAGCAACAACCAAAAATATTGACCTTATTTTATTGCTGGAAGAATTTTCTACTAATTTTATCTTAAGGAATATAAAATGCGAAAGAGTATTTGTACGTCGGAGTCAGGTCTTGCCCAAGGTTAGCTCTAGCTCACGGCAGGCTATAATCTTCGAGGCCAAAATCAACTAGGTGTCATCCTCGTATTTTCACCAACACGTCCTAAAAAACAGCAGGCGCTCAAAGTCCACTTTATCTTTAGCATTTATAATTAACATTGATAGTTTTAAAAAAAAAATATTTGCACATTTTTATTTGCATGAGGTGGACGGTTGAAAAGTAAACTAGTGGTTGCTGCTGCTTACATAATGTCTGCCATTTAAGGTCTTGTTTGGGACCAGCAAAAGCTAGGAGGGCACAACACCAGCTGTCAGGTAATTGTTTCCTAACAATTAGGACTAATATTATATGAGGTAGTTATTTCCTAGCAACCGGGACTAACAGTTGAGTTTAACAGGATCAAAGTTATTGTATGCACATACATGACAAAAAGTTACCGTGGTGATTTAGATATTATATTAATTCCACAGCTGACTCATCTGGCATCCTCAGATGCCAGAGTGGTTGGGTTTGCTAGATACTAAGCTCTTTGTTATCAAAATAAATAAATAATAATAATAATAATTAAAGACCCAAAGGGAGAGTAGTCTTTTATTGCTTGCATAGATGAGGAGAGGCACAAAGCCATTGACTTTGATAGGGTGAGAGAAGAGCTCAACTGCTGCAATTGTATCCACGATAAAGACACTTTAATTTTTACGGGTGCTTCGTGAAAGACAAATGACAATTTCTCATAATCAATGAAAACACGGGAAGCTCGAATGGAACCTTGAAATAAGTTGTCATTTATGTTTAAATTCAAGCTTAGAGGGAATTAATAATAGTTTTGCTTACCTCCCCTCATTAATAATGCTTTGCAGCTTAGCTTTTGCATTAAAAAAAAATTGTCATAGCATACGATGCTTTTATCATTACGAAAGTTAGATATAGGGGGTGGCAATAAGGATTGAAAAATTCAATCTATGTAGAAGACTGTCCTGATGGAAATGAGAGTGAAGATAGGGATGAAGAAAATCTGTCAGATTTAAGTTTAGGAATGAAAATTAGAGCTTCCATTTCTAAACTTTCTCAAAATCTGATCATTTTTTAAATATAAATTATTTTTATATATGATAACACATGCAATTATGCAAATTTATATTTTCTATTATACTTTAAATGTTAGGTTTAGCCTCTTAAATTTGGATCATTTAATATATTTTAAACGTTCACCATCAGTTTATAATAGATTTTTGGATTTGACTTTTTTTTTACAGTAGAATTGAGTCCAAAGTTGATAGCTAATTTTGAATAAAAATAAAAAAAATGAAAATTAGGGATTTTCCATGGAAAGTAGAGAACCACATAAGTGGGGATGATGAAAAATTATTGTCTATTCAGAGATAGGGGTGGAGGTGGAGAACAAGAGCGGAGATGGAGAATATACCATTTACCCCAAATTTGCTCTGTTGCAATCTCTAATTTAGATAGATATAGTGTTGTTCTTATTTGTGCAAAGATTATTTAACAAAATATCTTCATTATCATGTGCATTTAGTTGTTATATAACCATTAGTTATCTTTGGTCACACCAATTTTCTCCTCTCTCTTTCTTTTCTTTTCTGTTGGTGCTTATATTAGGCTCTAGCATCCTCACTTGTATTAATTATTATCCCATGCAATGCGTGGTGCATATAAAATTCATATCAAAATCTATAACTTTCAATCAATTAAACATAACTATAAAATTATTTCAATAAATTAATTTTTATAATCTAGATATTTATTGCTTATTCAACCAAATATATACCATAAATTCATAAGGAGAAAACATTTAAATACATACTTGCTTCAAGCTAATTGAAAACCACGTCACCTTCTCCTTTAGCTTGCTTTAAAATTAGAATTCAAATGATGAATTATCATATATTATTTTAGTTAAAAGCTCGATGCATGTTCAAAAACGAACTCTTCAATTTCCTAGTCTATCATAGCAACTCTTTAGTTCTCTAGCATGTCTAATTGTGGATGACCATTTAAATCATATGAATTCATTACCATAGTGTTTCATAGATTATGATGATAATTGGACCCTTTGAAATGTAGTGGATGATCATTTTATTATATGAAAGCTGAAAGCAGAGAAATGCTTTCTCTACTTCAGTTTCTCTTTGCTTTCGCTACATTGTAATTTTAATCAGGCCATTGGAGATGCAGTGGATGATCGTTTCATAATATCATATTGCCACGTGGAAGTAGAGAAAAATTTTTTTGTTTTGGTTTCTCTTTACTTCATGCAGTGGATGATCATTTTACAATATTATGTTGCCATGTGGAAGTAGAGAGAAAACTTCTTCATTTTGATTTCTCTCTGCTTTCGTTCGTTATGCTGCTGGGATTTTTACTCTGCTCTCATCACTTTACATCTATTAAATCTACTTTTCAGTTGGCACTATAAGCTAGAGCGAAAGGTTCCAGAACCGAGCTGAATTTTTTTTCCACGATGAAATGAATGAAATATAATGCTACCATGCGGAAGCTTAGGGAGATAGAGAGAGATATACAGAGAACATCTCTCTTCTTGTGCTTTAAGTAATGACTAAAAATGATGTACCCTTCATTTTTGCTTCATAAAATAATTAAAACATGGCGTGCCGCATGGAAGTCAAGTAAAACTTTCGCTTAGGCTCTGGTTCTCTACTTCATCATCTCTTTACGGAAATGGCCCAAAAAAAAAAAAAAAATGATGCGCCACGTGGAAGGCTTTCCCAAGGTGGGGAACGAGCCTTAGGGAACCAAATTCCGATGACGTTTAGGATCCGGATTGCGCCGGTGCCTCCAGTACCGCGCCGCCGTTAGCGTCCGGATGGGCGCACGCAAATCCGGATTCACATGATACCCGACCCGAATCCGGCCCGTCCCACCATGACATCTGGGCGGGAAATAATTAAAAAAAAAAAAGAGTGGATGCGTGCGATCGAGGCCGACATCCTCAGCGAGAGCGTGCGAGAGCCGGGTAAGGTAAGATCACTCTCCCTTCCAAGTCTAGCTTATAATCTTTCCGCTTCGTTGCTTCAGATGTTTCCGTGTCACATTGGCCCCCGATCCCGATCTGTCCTTCCAAAATTTGGGGAAATTTTTGGTGCCATCCTTCAATCTGGCTAAGAGTATGGGGACAAAAAAAATCCGATCGCTATAGTTCCTATATTCTCTAAATATCCTCGCTCCCAAGTCTGAGAAGCTCCGTGAGAGGAACCACCCTACCCCTCGGAAATGGAGTCAAAAAAAAATCCTTTCCGATCTAAATTGATTTCACTCTTCGTTTAGACTCCATCATTTTAGCTGTTAAATTAGTGATTCGTAAATGTGTCTTTCAATTTAGCTTCATTCTGTGTCGTGTCGTAGGAAAGAATCTAATCTGCTAGTTCTCTTTATTAGCTTCCGATATTAAAACTGTAACTGACACCAGATCCTTGCGAGAATGTAGTTAATGAGATGCACTTTGCAGCAAGGTTATGACCTTCTTAGTTTTATTTTGATTTAAATTGAAGGTGTAGAGGTCTTTTTGGTGCAGGTACCTCATTGATCGATAGATTGAGCGATGGGGGTAGAGGATTACTGCGTGATCGAGCTGGCCGGTGGAGGTTCTTTTGGGAAGGTGTACAAGGGACGACGCAAGTTATACAAGACAGGTTTGTGCCCATTGCATCCGGTGAATGCTAATGTTTGGGCTACAGTTGATTCCTTATAGGATGAATACATGATGCTGTTGTTGGAAACTGTCATAATTGTTCCGTTCCAGACTCTTGCAATGAAGTTAATTCTTATTAATAAACAGGTCGAGTTATTAGATCCGGACCTAAAATTCATCCACATGGGTGATTTGGTGTCACGCTATTGGAATAACTTCTTTCCCATAGCAAAACCCAAGAAGGGCATTCTATTCTCTTCAGAAATTCTTGTTCATGAGAGAGAGCAGCTCTCTCTCTCTCTCTCTCTCTCTTAGCACTTTCTCTAAGGACACTGTCATTGGCTTCCTTTGATGAGATCTGAGTGTGTGGAAGACGATAATGTTGCCGGTTTGGATTTTGCATCAAAAGGTGTATAACAACAAACGAAGATTAGAATAGATAAATTAAAATTTTCTATTTGCTGCGTAATAATGTCAAGAATAACAATTCTTATTTAAACATGGGAAAAGAGAAAAGGACCTTCATAATTTGAGACAGGAAATTGAGGTACTGATGAGACGAGTCCTTTTATGTTCTTGTGTTAGAACATATCTATTTTCCCCAGAGGTCGTTAACTTATCAGTTTACCTGTCACTACTTTTTTGATTTTACTGGCTACTTTTCTTATTTGTTGCTTGTGTTTGTTTGGTGTCTCCTTTCTCAGTAGGGACAAGGCATTTTGATAATTTGCCAGATGCTTGAAAAAGTTGTGGACTTCCTTAATTGCCAGTATGGTGATGCACTGTAAAGGAAATAATGCCATGCTAGTTAAGCGGCAGTTACTAACTTAAGATGAATTGTGGTTTGATTTCATCATTCCATTAGAAAAAGTAGGCTATATCCTTTGTTCCATAGGCTCACCCTCGTTGCAATGATTGTTCTTGATTTTCATGTTACTTAATTGCAAGTTGATGTTGGAGGCAAATTATGTAAATCTCATGCTTTTATTTTTAGATCATGCACTTAGTTTTTCACATCTGTAACTTCTATAATTTATAAGAAACATTAGCTGACCATAGATGGTACTCATAGCAGTGCCTAGTTTATAAATTGTATTCACAAACAGTGCTTAATTCTTACAAAGTGGCATCAAATAGCGAATCTTACAAGCCTCCAAATTTCTTTCAATATCAATAGACTTCCAGATCTAGGTTTTCTGGATACAACGGTACATGAATTCACATGCAACAATATTGATGCAAACCCATCATTCTCTTCCGACCTGTATTAGGTGGTGGGTATCTTAGAAAATAGCGCAATTCCATTCAATAGCACATGTAACTTTCATGCTTAACATTATCTGTTACAGTGTAGTCTCTCGTGGATTAAGAATGTTGCATTCTTAGTCCATGAGTTTTCAAATAAAGTTAATGAGTAGAAAATATGTCGTCCTAACGCAGGCATATAAATTTATTGGCAAAGTAAAGCATTAATTATTTTATTAATTTTAACTAATTTAATGTAATAAAATGTCATATTTTTAAAGATTATACTGTACCTTAGTTTGTGGACCAAAAGTATACTTTCCGTTTTTTCTGACAAGAATAAAAAAGTCCTGATATGAGCATTAAAAGAGACATGGTAGGGTAGAAACATCTCTATCCCTTATAAAATTTATATCCGTCAGACTACTGCAAGAATCATTACATTTTTTAATTGCACGTACACAACCCTGAACAGCTAACAGTGGCAACGAGAAAAGACCTTTATCCGACTCCATAATTCTAACGGGTAAACTGCTTGATCTTTTCAGAACAACCAGTGAGACACCTTTCCCTTCAACGCCTTCTCCTCTATGGTTCGTAGACTTGGCTTCCACCCCTTGCATGAAAACTGCTTGCTAAGAAACTCCGACCCAACCCCGACGACCTCCGGCGACCATTCCGCGCCTCCCACCTCCTCCTCTCTCTCAATTAACGTGTCGTCCTTTATCTCAGCCAGCACCTCCTTTTCTTTCACACCAACACCTGCCATGCAAATGCCAGGGACCAGGCTAATGTTCTTCGCCAAGAACGGCAAAGACCGCGACCGCGGCACCGATCCAGCCAGCGACAAGATCCTTCGGGCCTCATCGGCCGACACCTTCCCCTGTGTCATGGGGAGCATCAGGTAGGCCTTGTCTGGGTCCAGCGTGTGGTCGGCGGGCAACGGGGTCACCTTGGTCGCACCGGCGGAGAGCGATTTGATATCGACCACGAATTGCCTCGGGTACTCGAGCATGAGCTCCGCCGCTGAGATCGGGCTGTCGAACTCATGGATCGTGCCATCGGAGAGCACCACCTTCCCGCCGCCACCGTCCGGCTTCCGGCAGGAAACAAAGTTTCCCATGGGCGTAGGACTGGAAGGTAAGCCAAGGTGGTGCAATGGAGAGGGTGGAGAGGAATAGCGGGAGCGGTGGTTGAGCGTGCAGGCACACCGCCGAGTGTATTAATTTGAAGTGCCGAGGGGCTAAGGGTGCGAGTTGAACGAGTGCGTGGGTTTAGTTGGGAAATAGTCTAGGTAGGCTGGACAATACAAGTTACACTAAATTTCACCAATTAAAAACTGCCAAATAGGCAGCGTTAGTTGGACCAGACACGGCTGTCTCGTTTTTGTTTACGTGGAAGCTTCTAACCCAGGGAATCGACAGTTTGGTGGGTGACTCGCAGTCTGAACCGGTCCCCTTTTTTTTCAGTCGGTCGGATTTTAAAATCGTGGGGGAAGAGGTTCGCTAAACTGCTCCTTTTTGTCGTGGACGCGGTGAACTCGTGAAGAAAGGCACGGGTGCCGCGATTGCCCGACGCCTCCCACCGCGTGACACGTGCGTAATTTAGGTGGGGACCACATTAGGAAGCCCTGGCCGAGCCTATAGAGATGCGTGTCAGCTTGGCATTGGTGGAATGTGATGTTTGCTGTTGTGTTGTGGACAGCTGTGATGGAGTGCGAAGGGAATGGAGTCGGTGATCGGTTTCCGCAGGGGTCCGCGGCTCACCCGCTCGCACCGGGGCGTGCTCTATAGGCGGTGGAGCGAGAGGAGACCGCGATTTGATGTGTCTGTTTTGCCTTGGGGATTTAGTTGGCATGAGGACGACGCTCTACTATGAATTAATTCAAGTTGGTGGATCCTGACGGCCCTCGGCAGCGTTTAATCCAGGCCGGTCCACGGGAGGTACTTCCATCGTGGAATTTTCAAGCGAACCTAACCAGCTGGAGTACGAGAAGACTTATTATTATTATTATTATTATTATTATTATTATTATTATTATTATTATTATTATTATTATTATTATTATTATCATTGTAGACAACAGTATGGCAATCAATGTTCTCGCTAGAGAATAGATGCCACACTTCTTTTCCAGCTGGAACAATTTCCCCAAAGTAAGCTTGACCGTTGGATGCCATGGCTATTTTCTTTTTAACTAAAATATACTTTGGGTCGTCAAAGTTTCACTTAAAATTTATTTTAATTTTTTAATTTTTAATTATTATCATTTAATTAATATTATAATAATAACATTTTATTCATTAATATTTATTAAAATTAATAAAATAGTCGATGTATTATTTTTTATATCGTAAATATATAGATGGCTTAATAAAATAATAGATTAATTATTTTATTAATTTTAATTAGAATATAATATTTTTAAAATATAAAAGATTAAATATAAGGATCAATTTAGATTTTGATTAAAACTTTGAGGACCAAAAGCATATTTCTGCCTTTCTTGTTCAACACCGTGAGTTGAAGACCGTGGAATTAATGAAAGGCTGCGAAGAAAATTCACGAAGGTCCTGCTTGGGTACGCTTGCTTTTGGGATCCGAAGCACGCACTGATGCAAATGGATCGAAAAGAGGTGAAGCAGGTGGAGCGGTGAGGTTGTTGGGAACAGGAGAAGTTGTCAATGGCACAATCACTGGAATTTTAGGATATTAGAATCCAGTAAAAAGCAGATCATAGCTTCGCTCTCAATTCAACCACTTCAAGTTGTAGACTCGTTCAGAATTGCATGCGTAATATTGCGAGTAAAAAGAATCTCATGCCTCGTCCAACATGTTTGATGGTGCTTTATATAGAGGAATTTTGGGTTAGCTACGCACACAGAGAGAGAGAGAGAGAGAGAGAGAGAGAGAGAGAGAGAGAGAATAATCTTTATTACGGATGTTGGTAGGCTAAACTGTCAATTACGTGGCCAAAACCAATGAACAGGCAGGTAGGGGGTGATTACACTTAAAACAAGTAACATACAATCAATTACACTTAAATAAAGAGTATGCTTGCATTATTATCCATTAACTCATCAAAGACCAAATCCTTATAGTCTTTTGACAGCTTCAAAGTTTTACCATCACTTGCAATGAATTTGGAGAAGAACAGGAATGAGTCTATGCCAGATGATGCTCCTACAACAAGAAATCTCTTTCAAGAATATTAAAGAAACACAACCAAGCCTCTCAAATGTCGCTTATATTCATAGGTTAAAACTTGTGATGAGTTTGCGTGCGTTGCAGAATTTTCCTTTTGATCATAAGGTTTGACAAGGTAAATGTTAGCTTGAACATCTCAACCAGACATTGGAATTTCTGCGTGATTTTTTATTTTAGATGTTTGGTGGAAAGGAGTATTGCTAATTATTGTGTCTCTGAGTTATGAGGCAGTGATTAGAGCACAAGCTGAGCATGGATCGGTGCATTGACGAGCAATACCTTAAATAAATTAAATAAATAAATATTTAAATATAATAAAATATTTTAAAAATTTAAGAATATTAATAGATAAGAAAAACTATACCACAAAAATTATAGAATCTTATAACTTATTCTTATAAAAATAAGATTAAAAAAGATATATGTTAATAATATGTTATATTAAACATATCTTATAAGCAACTTAGGGCGGCAATGATAGTAGAAGTAATTGGGCTTACGATATTAAGTTTTCGTATCAATAAAAATCAAATCCTAGTCTTAAAAGTAAACTAATAACGATTATTTAAAAAAGTAGCATTTTTAAAGTGGCCGGTTTAAATGAGTCAAGTAACTTATTAGTTTGAGTCAAAGGAAAATTTTTTGGATTTATAGATTTTGGATAGATTCAATTTGAACATACTTTCACATCATGTGTTAGGGCATTATTTAATTGACCCATTCATGCCTTTAAAATATTAAAATGCATGCATAATGGGAGCCAATGCTTCTCGAAATTCTTATAATCCTTTCGATCATTCCGTCCAAATCAACTTCATGGTACAATCATGTAGAAATTTATTAGGAAATCAAATTGGCAACCTCGGCTCTTCTAATGCAATTAAAAGGGATAGATATGGATAATAAATTTCATATTGAAAAAATAATGAAATTTGGATTGATTACTCATTCTTTCTCAATCTAATACCAAAATTGCCCCCTTATAGTAAACCAACAACTAAGAGATGATTATTTTATAAATAAGTTAAAATTGATCCTAACATTCAATTAACGTTTATATTAAATGAAAACTACAATCATTTTTTTTTATTATAACAATGCATGTTCCTTTAGATATCCACATCTTCCGTATGCATAAAAGTAGCATCTGACTCAGATTATAATCCTTGTTTAACTTTAAAGGATCAAGATATTTCATCATTAATTAGATAATAGGACCATTTTATCCTATTTACAAAATTGTTAGATTCTAAATGTGTTTTTATAGAAAAAAGGGACTATGTTAAGACTGAACTAAAGAAAGGGTAGCTAAGATGCCGAAATCTCAGGAGGTGGAGAAAAAAAGAGAAGATGAAGGGAAAAATAAATAAATATTGTAGTGTTAATCATCACTGTTCTAACAAATTGACAAATATAAGTTAGGCTCCCATCGTCTGCACACTTGCAATGCAAAAGAATTAAAATAAAATAAAAAAATTCACACGTTTTACATGTCATGGCGGGACTGCATAAGAGTGAGGAACCAAGACCCTAACTGGATTCTTGGATGATGCCAAGCGTGGGCCTCCACCGCCATTGCCGGTAACCACCAATCCATTGACCGGGAAATCCGGTAACCTTTTCCTCTAGAAACCCCATCCCTCTTCCGTTCTCCTGTTCCTTACCGGCTACCGGGAACACCCGTCTCCCGGATCCCCAGCCCTCCTCCCCATTCCCTCTCCTCTTCCCGCCTTCAACGACCCCGACCACGACCTCCATCTGCCGGTCGGAAAGCCTGGACCCGACCCGGTCCACCGGAAGCAGCAGGTACACCTCCCCAGGCCGCAGCTCTTCGTCGGCCCGCATGCCGGACGCACGTCGCGTCCTCATCACCTCCTCGGCGCAAGCCACCACGTGACCGGGTGCCTCCAGCATCAACTCCGCCGTGCTGGCGGGAATCTCCACGAGCCGGAGATTCCCCTTGGCGTCCACCAGCTTGGCCGTGCGCGGTTTGGTGCTCCGCCGAATGCACGAGGCGTGGTTGCCCATGGATATTTCCGAAGACTGAGCTCTAGTACGAAAGTCTCTACTCTCTTAGCTTTCTTCTCAAAGAAAATCTCTAATCTTTAGCTGCGAAGACGGGAGCTTGAGTTGGGAGTTGTGAGAAGAACCGGGGACTAGGGCAGGGTATATATATAGGGTCGAGGAGGAAAGAGAAGTGAAAGGCAGCGAGAATGACGCGTGGCTGATCGAGGAAACGTGGTGGTCAGACCGCAGAGGGGAAAGGTTTGCTGACCCCGCCGAGTCAACATTACCGTCAGTTCCCGTCTCTTCTGGACTGGTCAGCCGACGGCTAAACCAGAGCGTAGTGGCAGCTGTTTTTCGCTTTTAGACATCTGAATCATATTTCTTATTTTCTTTAGTTATTTCTTCTTTCCCTTAAGTTTTGCAATATCTTTCATTAAAAAATTTCATGTATGATATACTTCTCCAAGAGGTGAAGCCATAAATTTCACGTGTCACGAAACAAGCACCCACGTCAGCAAACGGATATTTATGCGGACTCTCGCGGAGCCTTCCTGGGCGGCTAAGATGCTTCACAGAAAAAGCAAGGCCGTAGATCTTATAGTCCCGCGTAAGTATTCATCTACGTATCTTTGTATATACTTGATATTGCCAGGCGAGTATTTCTCCTTGTACGCGCGACATAGGGCCCGCCCGAAACAAAGGGTACGCGGCGTCGTTCGTCGTTTCCACTTACCGTTCTTTTCTTTTCCTTACCTCCTTACGCGGGCCCCCTGGCTCCATCTTCTCGAAAGGAGGTTAGTGTCGATCTCCGACGCTCTCTAATCCGGTGGAGGTCTAAAGAAGGTTTCTTCTAGGTTTAGGGTTTTGGAGATGGTGTTTCTTTCGCCCTCCTCTTATGCTTCTTCTACTTCTTCTGTATCTTGGAATGTTGATCTGGGTTTCAAGCGGGTGTATCCGTTCTTTGGGGAGCTTATATATCCAGATCGCTGGGTTTTGGTTCGGGTCGTTCGATCGTTCAGTGTTTACGTCTTTAAGGAGGGATTTAGTTTGAACTCTTATTTGATGAGTCACTGGAACACAGAATCCTTAATATGTGATTTCTTGGATTTTTAATGGGGATCAAGGAATTTATCCCTCCCTGATCGAATGTTGGTTTGGAGGATTTGGTCAATCGGTTTCTTCTGGATTTTTGGAAACTACTAATAGTATATTATCATCTATATCAATTAGAGTTGCAATTTAAAAGGGATCATACTCTGATTCAGGAGGTCGATTCGCAAAGGTGTGTCGTGTTGATTCTATAGAGATATTATAGCTCGGCGGGTTGTTTCTAAGATCTCATTGGTATTACATTGAAGATTTTTTTAGTTTATGATGTCGTTAGAGGAAATTTATGATTGAAGGAATCCGGAATATGGTTACTGATGTCGGCTGCAATATTCTTTAGTTAGGCTAGAGTCGTCCGATATGAAATTTCGGCTTCCCTGTTGATGTAGGAAAGGAGTTGGAATTTTCCGTTATCAATTGAATTTGTGATATAGTGTCTTTTTAATTGGCATTTATGTACAAGTGTTACTATAGGAATTTTGTGCGTTTATATTGAAAACTGATTTCCTTTAGTTTCTTTCAAGTTACTGTCTGTTGTCATTTGTATGTCTCCATGATTTGTATGCATACTATCATTGCTTTGATTTCAGGGGGAGAAGCTTTTGCTCTATACGGTTCATTTGGGGGGGTTTTAACATATAAGTAGTTGAATATCTGCTGTAGGTTTCATGTTTTGGATAATGTGCACGTGATTTCCTTCAAAAAAAAAGATAATCTGTTTGTGGTGTATTTCCCTTTAACTTGTGGCTTTGTTATGATGAACTTCTTATGCTTGCAAAGATTTTTATCTGGTTTGCTTGAGAGATTGTTTTAGATCAAGATTTAATTATGACAATCTTTTAGTGGTCTATGGTGTGATCTTTATTTTTCATCACATAAATTGGAGATTTATTTATAATTAACTGCATTTCTTTTTACTGCTCATAGTGCTTTCCCCCTTTGCTTTTATACATCCCTTATGCACCTGCTTTAAATGAGGCATTCATTAGTTTTTGTTTCTGCTGGTCCTTTCATCTGCACCTCATAGTTTCCCTTTGCAATTCCATTCACAGGAGTATTCAGTTTGGTTTTTTTTATATATATAAAACTTCATGCCCTCTTTCTGTTTAATAATGCCCAGGAGTTGAATTTTCTTTTTAATAAATTAGGATATGAGCTTCATCTTCACTATCTGTGTGATGCAGCAGCACAGCTCGAACTTTGGAAAGTCACTTATTAGTTCTGACCTGCTCAGTTACTTGTAATGTAGTTCCTAGCTAGTCATACAAAAACTTGATCATGGAGAATGGGAAAACCAAATCTGCAGATGAGGAAACACGTTCACAGAATGGCTGGCGATATACACCGGTGGTGACCCATGATCAAACTGTGCTCCAAATGCACTTCATAGAGCCTGAGCCACTACCGGATATCCCACTTAAGTTCTCTGCATCAAAGATTTTTGACTCAGATGCATTTTCCATTTTTTTTTCAAAATTATAAGGTTTTCAATCTCCTGCCAAATTCTAATGCTAATTTCTATCTCATTCTTTAGATATTGTTGTTAGAGCTATTTCCAGTCATATCATTTGTTTTCTTGTTCTATGTAAACTACTTAGCAGAAGTGCATGTGATAAAAGCATTAAGATATGTGGCCAAAAATGTTCCTCTGCAGTTTATCACTTGTAAAAGTCTTGTTTTCTGGTAATATGACCTCATGATCAAATTCATGGCACTAATCTCTTCTAAAAAAATAATTGTGTAACCAAGGGGCCTTGCTAGTCCTTATCCAGGAACTATTGTTGACCCTTTCAGCCTCTATTCTTTTATGTCTATATCCAAAAATTTAGTAAGTTTGACTCCCATAGTACGGTTCATGGCTTTGAACTTGCAAGCATGGGCATCTCAACATCCATTGCTGATTGTGTAAATGATGCCAAATCCATTTGGTCCGGCGTTATCAACATTATTTCTGTTGGAATACTATGTGCATCTCTCTATTGATGTGACATGCTGAAGAAAAATAGGTTTAGAGCTTCCATGGTTTTATTTGCTACTAGTTTTCCAATTATATTTTAAAAAAATTGTAAGGTAAATCCCTCAAGGTATGGCTCTATATAATTTCTTCACATTATGGTCTTGAATGGATCTCATTGAATTGTTCGGATTTTCATCAATTTTAACTCCCACAGTACAGTGTGGCAAAGAATTCTTTGTAGAGCATTGTGGCTCCCTTGCATTTGATGGGGTCCCATGTTTTTAATAGATCAAGGATAAAGTAGGTCAGCTGTTGTTGATCACAAAAGGAGGGTTTAATTGTTTGGTCCAGATATTAATTGTTTAGTCCAGGAATATTGCATACACACACATTTATATCTCAGCTGATTAGAAGGTTCCTTATCGAAGCACGCAGATCTCATAAATCTTGTTTTTCAACGCAATTCAAGTTGTGTAGTGACTTGATGGTTTGCCTTTGTCTTCCTAAAATTGGCCAAACTTGGTGTTTCCTCTATAGAGCCAAACTTATCTAGAAACTGGATTGGAGGTGTAGATAGCATGGTCTTTGTCATCAAGACTAGGGCCATTCTCCATACTTTGAGAATGCTATTTTTTATTGTTCCATGTGACCTATTCATCCTCATTCCTCGGAAGGGTCTGGTCAGTGTCGTTGACCATTAGAAGTGCAGCACCATTCACTGATTGTCTGAGAGGGAAGGAAAAGTGAAATCTGTTCAATGGAATGTTCAGAAATCAACATAAGCATAGCAAGTTTCCCGTCCTGCTTTGTATGATGTACTTGTCTGATGCAAAGACATGAGAAACAAGTTTATTTACCATGTCTCTATAGCTACAAGAAGAGAACTGAGTGTATTGTTGGGCTAGCATATGCTGACTATACAGATAAACCAAGTATGCTTCAACTTTATAATCTTTATCCAATGCTTCATCAAACAATAGTAATCCAATATAAAGTTGTCTATGTGAGAGAAAATAATATTATCAAGGGCTGGGCCTATATAGGAAGGAAAATGCAATCTGATCCGATACTTATGTGAGTCAAGAGGTCAAATATGATTCGAATCCTAGGATGTGATAACTTTTTGATTTATGGTCTTTTTTTTTATATGATTAGCCAATTTGAGTAGTTTGTGTTAAAATGCATCTATCGAGCAATAGTAAGCAGAAGGCAACACATTTTTGTCATGAAATGTAATAGGTTGATGGTGTTGCTAAAATTGAGACTTAAAACAATGCATTATATGGAACCTCTGAAGCTCAGGTCCCTTGATATATTAGGCGCTTGGACATTTTGCAACATTCCTTAACACTCCAACTTACTAAATTAAGATGGCACCACCTTCACATGTCTGCTTTTGACACTTCACTTATCAAGTTGTCAAGTCTAATATTACGTTAAGTTAGCAAATATTTTATTTCTTCTATAAGATTGCAGAGTGGTCCAACTAGTTTGTCATTATATTATACACACATTACTAGACATATATTGATGACTTATATGTGTCCTGGCTTTCTTGATGGATTACATGTCAGATCCTTTGGGACAACTAACACCTATCTCATCTGCCAGAGTACCATTGCTTGACAGGGGTCCTTTCACCGTCGTATATTTTAACAAGATAATCTCCTGCTTTGATATCATGGAAATAGGATCCTCTCACCAGCATATTTTTATAAGTATATTTCAGAAAAAACAATATAATCCTCTGTTTTAGCACTATGTGATGAGTGCCATGCTATGGCTTACAAGATGGTTTATTGCTCTCCCTGATTTTGATCGTCACATTTTAATTGCGACTCTTTTATGTGAAAACTAGAATGCCATCCGAATGGCAGCTCATCCAGTTCTCAGGAGTAGATGAGACATACTGGAGTTGATTGTCAGTTTGCTTCATTCTTAAACTCACATCTGTCCTTCTAGCTAATATACTAAACATTTCATTACCTGCATTAAGGCACTACCATGCACTCATTATATGCTATTCAAATGCTTGGCTTTTTGGCCTTTTTGGCCTTTCACATATTTAGGAGGTGGTTTGTTAGCTATATGATTTGCATATGGTTGTATAATATAAGCATATATGCTGATACTTTTGTATAGACTGATACTTATTGTGCACCTATTGTGCATGAGAGTGGCCATGACCCATTGTAAGTGTAAATTTTAGCATTTATTCCTGTAGAAGGAGTTATTTTATTGCTGTTAAGTTTTAAACAATTTCTTCTCTTCTTACGATACATAAGAGCCATAACTTAGAAATCCTATCAATATATTTTGGTTTGTCCTTTCACCCCACATATGCATGTTAGTTAAGTGGTCAACATTTGTTATATTTTGGTTTGATATATTTACCCATATGGATCTAATGGATTCAATGAATATATCTAGTGTGCACAGAATATGATACTATTTTGTGCTCTTCTGTTTCTTTGGTGGGAAACTCAATATGAACTCTCTGGTAAACATGGATCCCAGTACAAGAGACAAGTCTTCTGATAGTCATGGTGCATCCCATGGATGGGATCTCAAAACAAAGCAAAACTAGACCTGTTTGGTTTTGATTCTCTTGTCAATTTTTTGAGACTGGATATCTTTTTTATATCATGTATATTTTTTTTCTTTTGTGATGATTCCCTGAAGTGTTCTAGCTCACATTTTAGCTATTAGTAAAACTTGCTAGTTATATCATGCACAGAATTATAAAATATTTCAGTTGGTTTAATTATTAGCACCGGTGCAAAGTAACTTATGTCAATGTTTTAATATACAATTCATTATGGTATGACAGGGGAACAAATTCCTGCACCTTCTAATCCTAGAGTTGGTGAGGATGTGGTGATTACTCCGTGACGATGCAAGGTATTTTGGTTCACTCCAACTTCTTGTTATGACTACTATGTTTGTGCGTTCTATAATTAAACCCAGGTAAATAGGCTGCATGTCACACATGCATCCACCTTATTAGGGAAAAGAAAAATCTTTCTGGTATCTATACTATTGAATGGCAGAAGGTCTCCATGACCCCAATGTCGAGTTTGTTATTGGAATCCTACTGTATCTAATTTTAAAAAGATATTTAATTCTTCTTCTTCTTGTTCTTCTTGCTTGAGAGGGCTGTCCGGCATGTGCTTTACTCCAAAGCCTTCCAGTTAAACCGACATGTGCTGGATTATCATATGTTATTATTTAATGTTGTGTTTTTTTTTTTAAAAAAAATCACACCCAAAAATAGATAAAAATATGTCTTCATCTATGTTTTTCTTAAATACCATACCCAAAACATAGGTAAAACATGTATATCTGGTTGGGCTCTCTTGCAATTTCTTGCATGTTCATCACACATGCTGGATGCTAGTTGTGATAATAAGTGAATTTGATCTGTGATATATAGTGAAGTCAAATGTTCCAGCCTATCTAAGGGATCATAATGGAAGGACTTATATTATGTGCAGATGCAAAAATATGGTGCATGCATGCATGTTGCAAATGCAGATAGTGATAATGTGTATATTAAGTAACTTGTATATAATTAGACTCATCTCTTTGTTTAACCACAATGGACAATGTTTATAATGATTACATCTAATTGACCATGTCCAACCCTCTTTGTCTCACCATATTTGCTTCTCATTTACATAATCCTCTGTCACTGTTTTAAATGCTAGCAACTCAAACTAGATTATTTTGAATAAATAAGCTTTGATTTTTCTTGGGGTAAACTAACCTGAAACCAGGAACTATGATGGGCATATTTGTGCTAGGCCTGCAAAACATCTTGGGAATCATTTACTCTCTCTGTTTTTCTTGGTATAGAACATTACACTGCATTTTTAAATTGTCCATCTTCACGTACAGATTTTATTCACTAAACAACTACTATAAGAAATAGAAGTTTTCAACAGCTCATATCCAGTCTAATTTCAAGCATCTAGTATGGTGGAATTTTAATAATATGCATCTTAGTAAGTTGTTAATGATCTTTTTATCTTAGCATTGGCATCTATGTATTTAACACAAGATACTATGTAAAGATCTACTTGGAAATATGAAAGAGATTGTCAATGTGCAGTTCTTGTTTGGTGATCTACTAGGCCTAACCTTAGTTGCTAGAATTAGGAGTGGTTGGGGGAGTGGGTATTGGTGTGGGCTTGAGGAAGCTAATATTTAAATACTCTTGAAATAAGCACTTAGGAACAAAGTGCGGGTCTAAGATTCTAAGGAGTTCCTTAGTGGGCTCGCTACCTTAAGTAGAAGGTTCCCATTACTAAGGTCTAATTTCTTTAGTTAAAGAGTTTGTTAAAAGGTCTTCTTGAATGGAACTGTAACATCTAGCCATTCTGGACTGACCCAGTAAGAAGCTAGGACCTGGTCTACTTGATAAGCCCACCCAAATCCTCCAAAAAATAGGATCAAGTCAACTCAGCATTGCACTGAGTTGACTCGAACGTTACCTTCTCCCAACTCGGCATCACATTGAGTCTACTCGAATGTTACCTTCTCCCAATCGGAGAAGGAGAAGATGGAAAAAAGAAAGGCCTTATCAGATATCTAGAGTATTTCAACTTCGAAAAGGATTAGGAGATCTTGATTCTTCCATGATGTTCTCTATTTATTCTTCCTTTTTTTTTTATTTTTTTTTCTCATTGTGCCATGCCTTGTTCGATCAATGTCACTATTGATCTCAGAACTAGTTTTACATCTACCTTGAGCTATTAAACATTATTGGCAATCCCACCTTCATTGACGACCTCTCATCAACTCTCATATGGCCGTGAAGGCCACTATCGTGAGGAAGCCATTTGCTTCCTCATTTTTCCTACCCCATCTCCTCCATTCTAGGTTGTGTTGTCGTTGTTGGTGATGCTAGAGCCCACTAGTGAGAGTTTGAGCCAACTCACCGCCTAATATAGTCGGACAAAGGAGAACATTTTGTTCGAGGTGATTTTAGCCACCAACATCCATCCGAGAATGTGAACAAGTAATAATGAAGAGGGTCACATCATTTTTGACGAAGATTTCTTTAATGTAACGTTAGAACAATTTGGCACGGGCAATAACCCAAAAGTCATGGATCCAATTAGATGGCCAAAATCCTTATGGGCATGACAAATTATGGTCTAACATCAAGTGGGATCCCATCTCCATATCTAGGATTTAATAGAAAAGACAACAAAAGCCATGGTTCAAACATCGGGTTCAATTTTCATGATTCAAACTAAACCCAATACCCTAGTTTAGCCATTTGGCTCAATTTTTAACTTGACTGCACATCAAGCTAAGATCAGCATGTTAGTTCCGCTACTTGGTCTAATCCATAGTGCCCTCAATATCAAGTGGGATCCAATTATTCTAAATCGGGTTAAATTCATCAATTGGGTTCTATTGTGAGTCAAATGCAATATTTTAAATCAAATCTTCTCTCTATAAATTTGATCGAATTTAACACTCAAGCTTATTTAGCAGGCCTAATTACTAATAATTAGGTCAAATTCAATGCTTGGACTCAGCCAGTAGACCTGATTACTAGTAATTAGGTCTGATTCAACACTCAAACTTAGTCAACAGGCTTGATTATCAAAAATTAATTTAAATTCTCAATAATTAGGTCAAATACTACATTCTGATCTATAGGATTTCCATACTTAATCACCACATGAACCCAATCTCTATGATTCAGGATAACTTTAGGACTTTGGCTCAGCCATCCAGTCTAATTGGGCCTAGTCTCCATAAGTTAGGTTGAATTTAGCATATTGGCTAAGTTGTCTAGCCTAATTGAGTTTAGTCTTTATGAATTAGGTTGAATTTAGCTCTTTGGCTTGGCCATCTAGTTTGATTAGGACCAATCACTATGAAGTGAGTCAAACTTACATTCTGGCTCCAACTTCTGAGTCTAGTCTCCATAAATAGGGTTGAATTCAACACTTTGACTCAGCCATATGGTCTATGGGTCTAATTTCCAATGGTTAGACCAAGTACGTCTTTGTTTAGTCCTCTAACTCAGTTCAGTGCTCATGAGTTTGGATAGGGGTCAATATCTCGATTTAGTCGTCCAACTTGACTACCCTTGAATTCGATTTAGTTATAGTCTATGCCGAATCAGGTTCAATTTAGGCTAGACTCGGTCTAGCTTGATTTGTTTAATCTAGGCTTTGTTACAGTCTCTAGTTCCCAATTTGGGTGGCATCATTTAACCAAAGAACGTATCCGTACCTTATCATCACACTTACTGATTTTCAATGCATTAAAGCATATGCGGCCTCCTTTCTCACACCTTCTTCCATGCCCATGACTCTTCAAACTTCCTTAAGGATCTCCCATAACATGAATACTTTCCCTAATGAGTCCCATAACATGGAAACTCCCTAGCATAAAGCTTCACAAGGTTGAAATTTCAACACAAGAAGCATCCACCTCCACACAGATCCAAGCAAGGGAATGCCCTCTAACCTACCCTATTTGACTGAATTTTTTTCTTTTTGAAACTTCTCATACCTCCGGACAATAGGGAACCATAGCAACATCACTTTGTGTGGCCAAGAAACCAGCCACATAATGCACAATACCCTCCTTAATGTGCATCCAAGACTAGGCATGTCCCAAATGGAAAAAACAGCCCCTTCATTGCCTAGTTTACTTAGGATTCATGCTATTTCAAATTCTAATAAGACTCCGCACGCCAGAGCAACATCCAAACCAATGCCTTACATGGCTAGAAAATGGTGCCCCCCACAACACTACGCCCATCAAGCGTAGAAAGTCCCTACACATCTAGGCTAAAGAAAACAACCTTTCTTGCCTTATTTATTTACTATTCTTGCTGTCTTGGAATCCTAATGAGAGTCCCAATGCCTCCAATTGGTAGGGACTACATCATGCACCCCATAAGAATATCACGAATTGATAGATTATCATTAAGAAAAAATGTTTAAGTGCATGTCCTTAGATGTTGCACACTTCCTCCTTATTCTACTAAGAAACTCATCGGTTTGGACTCTATCTAGCAAAAAGTCCAACCCCTTGGCACCCTTGAAAAAGTTTCAAGATGGCAAGAAATCATGGAAGGAATCCCTTGTCGCCATGATTTCCAAAAGGGACATGTGTCCAAGCTAGATAATGCCCAACTTTCCTACCTTTCACGCCTCTTTAGAATCCCTCTTGAAGGCTCCTAGCCAGCTATGGGATTACTGGATGCCCAAAAAGGTCAAAATTCTGACTAATCCTCATATAGCGTGATGTTGAAATGGAATTCCCTTGTGCCCATCATACGGGCAATTCTTCTCAACTGTGACTAGCCAATTTCCCATGTTTCCTTGAAGAGTTCATGAGCAATTGAATACCCTTTACATAGCACAAGGTCCCATTAATCAGAAACTTTTAAAAATTTGAAATAAATCCGTGAATCATGCCCCTAATGTGGCTGAAAATTCAGCCACATTTAGATGAGCACCCATGCGCCAAAGTTCATTTCAGCTCCTCTCCAACATTTGGATAGCTAAGAGGGCTGAAATCAAGGCCATTCAATGCCTTGAATGCAGCACTAGAGGTCTATATAAACCCTTGGAGAAGGCTCAAACTAAAATGACACCATTGAGCACCCAGAAATGCTTTCTTGATTCACCTAAGTCCTTTCCTAAAGAAACTCCTGCTGCTTTGTCTCACAATCGATCCTCTTCTTAACTATAGCTTTCGAAGCATCTTGGTAAGTATCTTTTCCTTTAGTATTGAATCCGGAGACCCAGTTAAAGCCCCATGTTCCTCCCTTTCAAGCCTATATGGTCTATGATGCCTTTACATCCCTGCTATCCTTACATGGCAGCACTGGCCTTCCCTACTCCAAGCTCAATATCTCTACTTAAAGCTCTTTATACCTGGTCCTCCACCGCCAAAAATAAAGCCTCCCTCACTCTTCAGCAGTGCAAAAGCTTATCACCACAATGCCCCCAAGATCCTAGAACCTGAGGTTATTTTGAGAGGAAAACATTTTCCCCGCCAACCTGCTACAGGGCAATTGTCTCTAGGATTTCTTCCTCTAATCAAATTTGAGCTTAATGATGAGTGGTCCTTTACTTATCTATGGACTTAAGCCTTGAAGTAAGATGCAGCAATCAGTGCCCTTATGAGCCATGCAACCATGAACTCAAGCCCTAAAGTAGCACGTGGCATCCTATGCCCCATAAGCTAGTCGCCCAAGTCTCTAGAATAGGCTTTTATGCACAATTTACTACATGGAGCATTGTTCAAGAGCCATGAAGTCCCAGTTTAATATATGGAGCATTGCTCCAAAGCCATGAAGCAGCCTGTAACAGCTTGTGCCCCATGAGCCAAGCATCCAAATTTCCAAGATGAGCCTATGGAGCATTGCTCCAAGGGCCAGAAGCAGCCTACAGTGGTTAAACACCTTTTAAGCCCAAGGCCTGAGTCTTTAGATGGGCTTTCAGGTCCGGTCTTCTATATGGAGCATTGTTCCAAGGCATTGAGGCAGCCTATAGTAGCCTCTTTTAAGCTTAGTACTCAAGTAATAGCTTGCTAGAAGCATCTCTTTCAAGAAATTAACGCTGTAGAACATTGCTGTAATTTCCTGCCAGGAGCATTACTCGTTTGCTATAGAAGCATTGCTTTCCTCAAAGATGATTCGCTTGAGTCATGTTGGTGGTGAATCATCTAGTTTAAGTAATGACTTAGACAATCTTGGATGTCGAGGTCATTTTGGGGTCTGGATGCTAAGGTCATCTGGGTTGATTTAGATAAGTCACCTTCAACATTAGGTTGAAGAGTAGCGCTTCTTTCTTAAATGGAGCAATGCTCCTGACCAAGGTATGGAGCAATGCTCCTAGTCAAGATTAATGCTCTAGGGTTTGCAACGCCTCAGGTACTTGATCAAGCTAACTTGCTGACTTGAATTGAACTTCTAATTCGGATGCCAAGGCCATTTGGGTTGACTTAGGTGAACCACCTTTGGCATTAAGATGGAGAGCAGTGTTCCTTTTCTTAAGGAAGCAATGCTTCCATAACGGAGTCATGATAAAAATATGGAGAAATGTTTCAAGTCTTCTGTGTTTAGACTTGTTGGTGGGACGAAGAATCTTCAGTTTATACCTTATGGAGCAATGCTCTATTCAATGACAAGAAAGAATTGGGCTCCTGAACTGGGCTAATCACCTGGTGCTAAGTCATCACTTGAACTGGATGAGTTACTATTGGCATGACTCGGGTGAATCATCTTTGAAAGAAGCAATGCTCCTTGTAGGAAAATGGAGAAATGCTCTTGGCAAGCTATTACTTAAGTGTTGGGCCTGAGAGGTACCGGACCATTGCAAGATGCTTCAATGCCTTGGAGCAATGCTCCATGTAAAAGACTAAGCTTGAAAGTCCATTTGAAGACTCGAGCCCTGAGCTTAAGAGGTGTTAGGCCACTGCAAGCTGCTGCAGGCTCTTAGAGCAATTCTCTATGTAGAAGACTTGGCTTTTAGGGCTTTGGAGAAATGCTCCATGTAGTAAATTGGGCTTGGAGGCTCAATCTAAAGATTTGGATGCTTGGATCATAGGGGCATAGGTTGTTGCAGGCTGCCTTTTGGCTTTGGAGCAATGCTTCGCATAGTAAATTGGGGCTTCATGGCTCTAGATCGACGCTCTATGTAGTAAACTAGGCCTAGAGGGCCGTTTTGGAGACTTAGATGCCTAGCTTGTGGGGCATGGGTTGCTGCATGCTACTTCAGGGCTTAAGTCCATGGTCACTTGGCTCGTAAGGGCATAGACTGCTGCATACTGCTTCAGGACTTCAGTCCATAGAGTAGAGGACCACTCCACATCATCGGGCTTGAATTTGAAAGAGTTCCTTCAGAGAAAATCCTAGAGATAACTATTTTATAGTAGGCTGATAGGAACAATGTTTCCTTCTTAACATAACCCCAGGTTCTAGGGTCTTGGGGGCACTATGGTGATGAGCTTCTATGTTGCTAAAGAGTGAGGAAGGTTTTGTTTTTTGTGTGGGAGGACTAGGTGTAAGGAGCTTTAGGTAGAAATTTTGAGCTTAGAGTAGCGAAGGTTGGTGCTATGATGTATAGACTAGGGATGGCAATGGGGATTGAAAAATTCGATCCCTATGGAGAATTGCTGAACAAGGGCAGTTTGGAGGGATTAAATGGGGATGGGGCAGAGATGGAGAGAATTTTTTGAAACCCACCACGTTTGGACATAGGGATGGGGTCTCAATCCCCGAACCCTGGTCATCTTTTTCAAATGTAAATATTGGGTTTGGACTCTTAAATATTTTGTTTAGGCTTTAAATTTGGACCTCTTAATTATTTTAAATGTCTGTTGATTTATAATAATTTTTATACTTCAAATGAATTTTTTATTAATAGAATTGAGCCCAAAATTGACAGCTTAATTCTAGAAAAAAAAATAAATAGAGAATGGGGATTCCCCATAGGGAATGGGGAATCGTGGGAATAGAGATGGATGGAAAATCATTCCCCATTTGAGGATTGGGACAAGAGTGGGGATAGAGAACATATTCTTCGTTTCAAATTCACCTCGTTGCCATCCCTATTAAAGATAGTAGGAATGTAAAGGCATCATTGACCTTACAAAGGCTTGAAAGGGAGGAAGATGGGACTTTAATTAAATCTCTGAGTTTAGGACTAAAGGGAAAGGTGCTTACCAAGAAGCTTCAAAAGCTGGAGTTAAGAAGAAGGCCGATTGAGACAAAGCAGCAGGGTTTTCTTTAAGAGAAGACTTAGGTAAATTAGGACAGTATTTTGGGGTGCTCAATGGTGTTCTCTTTCTTTGAGTCTCCTTTAGAGGTTTATATAGGCCCTTGGTGCTAAGCACTGAATGGTCTTGGTTTCAGCCCTTCCAACTGTCCAAATGCTGGAGAGGAGATAAAATGGATTTTGGGTGCACGGGCATTCATCCAAATGTGGCTGAATATTCAGCAACATTAGAGGCATGAATCATGGAATTTTGAAAAGTTTTTGATCAATGGTACCATATGAAAGGCATCCAATTGCTCATGAACTCTTCACGAAAATGTGGAAAATTGGTTGGTTATGGTTGGAGAAGAATTGCACACATGATAGGCACAAAGAAATTTCATTTCAGCATCGCATCATGTGAGGTGTCTAGCAATCCCTTGGCTGGCTAGGAGTCTTCAAGAGGGATTCTAAAGAGGCATGCCAAACTTTGAAAGGCAAGGAGAGTTAGGCATTATTCAGCTTGGACACATGTTAAGGACATGCGCTTAGTTTTGATGTGCTATGGCATCCCTTTTGGAAATCATAACAACAAAGAATTCCTTCCATAGTTTCTTACCATCTTGGGGCTTTTTTAAGGGTGTTAAGGGGCTAGACTCTTTACTGGATAGAGTCCAAAAGTTTCTTGGGAGAATAAGGAGGAAGTGTGCAACATCCAAGGATATACACTTGCTTGGGCGTTTTTCCTTGATGAGAATTCATCATCAATTCTTAGCATTCTTATGAGGCACATGATGTGGTCCCCTACTAGCAAGGGGCATTGGGAGTCTCATTAGGATTCCAAAATGGCAAGAAACCTAAACAAATAAGGTGATAAAGGTTGTTGTCTTCAACCTATACATGTGGGGACCTTCTGCATGTGATAGGCGCACATTGTTGCGAGGGATGCCACATTTGCTGGTTTTCTAGCCATGTAAAGCATTGTTTTGGATGTTATTGTAATCCCCTTATTGGCTAAAGGCGTGCATGTGGAGTCTTACCAGGATTCAAAACAGAATTCTAAGTAAATGTGGCAATAAAGGAGCTATTTTTTCCGTTTGGGATGCACCTAGTATTAGGCGCACATTGGGGAGGGTATTGTGTGTTATATGGTTAGTTTCCCAACCATACAAGGCACTATCTTGGATATTGCCATGGTCCCCTATTAGCTGGAGGTACGAGGGGTTTTGAAAAGGAATTTGAGTCAAATATGACAGGTGAGAGGGTGTTCTCTTGCTTGAACGCGCATGAAAGGTGGATGTGCGTCATGCTGAAATTCTAGCCTTTAAGGCAATACATTGGGGAATTTCCATGGGCTCATTAAAGAGAGTTTCCATGTTGTGGGAGAACTTTAAGGAAGTTTAAGGAGGTGAGGGAATAGAAGAAGGCATGAGAAAGAAGGCTGCACATGTTTTGATGCATTGAGAATCAACAAGTGTGGTGATGAGTCTTGGATATCTTCTTTGGTTAAATGATGTCACCCAAATTGGGAACCAGGGGCTTTAATAAGACCTGGACCTAACTCAAATCAAATTAGAGTGGGTCTGCCCTGAATTGAACTTGTTTTCTCGTAGTTTGTAACTAAATCAAATTCAAGTGCTGTCAAGTTGGACGACTGAATTGAGATATTGGCCCCTATCTGAACCTGAGTAGGAGACTGAATATAAATATAAAGAGTCATGAGAAATAAATCAGTGAATATAAATATAAAAGGTCATGAAAAATAAATCTAGTAGTAAAAGAATCTTATCTGATATAATTAATTATAATACACCATTCTTATTGAAGGCTTTGCTCTCCTTTCAACAAAAGAAATGAGTGCACTTGAGAATGAAGGTCACAGCCATCCATCTCGCACATGCACCAACAATTTATCCATCTCCTTTTATCTTTATCTTATGCGTGTAGCAGTTCGTCCATTTCAAGCTCTAGTCCCCTGACCCATGCTTCTGCAGGACTATATATTTGTCGCTTCATCTCAGCCATTCTGTATTGTGTCCCAACCCTTTACTTTCTTAACTTTTTAGGAGCTGAACTGCCCATATTCGGCTAATTAGCAGCTGGCTAATTAGCAGCAATCAGCTGAGCTGGATCATGCAAGTGAAGGAATGGGTCATTACTGGATGTCTCAATAGCCCTTGGCTATTACAACACTATTCCAAGTGCTGGTTCATTAAGATGACCAGCATCATACTACTATTAATTACATGTCTATATGAGTGTAACATGGATGCCTTAATGCAGACAAATCATATTATTCTCTTATAGTACTCTTTCCATTCAACAGCTTCTTTTTGTAATGCCTTATTTGTCCTTGCACAGCAAACCATGTACATCCTAAAAATCGGCATCCAATTTCCCTCATCTTCTGCAGGCCATGGGGAAAGGTTGCTGGAGAATGTACCTTGCCATCCAAAGATTGCTGATCTTGCCAATTGCATGAAGAGGAAAGGCCATGGTATGTCCATATTTGTCTCAATGGTGACGATCATGAATTGGTTGAGGATGCCAAGACAGCCTTCCGGTAGCTTGGTGCTTCCCCATAGGCTACAAGAGATGCGAGGGTGTTGCTGAGATCATTCTGGCACCCTATGCGCGATGGTTTTCACATTATTGTCCAGACCATGGGTTTGGGTAACCTCAAGCCTAACATTGTTGTCATGCAATATCCAGAGATACCATTGCAAGAACCTCACCCAGATTCCATCCACATTTGTCAGCATTATCAATGACTGCATCATGGATAAGGCAGTTGTGATTATCAAGGGACTTGATGAATGGCCAGGTGAGTACCAAAACCAGCATGGAACCCTGTATTGGATTGTGAGGGATCGGGGCCTGATACTTCTTCTGTCCAACTGCTGCTGACAACAGAGATCTTTGAGAGCTGTAAGGTTCAAGCGCTCTGCATAGCCAAATAAGACCTGGAGGCGACTGTTTGGAAGCATTCGCAAGCGAACAGCCATGGAGGAAACAGCCCAAAAAGAAGACCTGGAGGCGACTCTTTGGAAGCATTCGCAAGCGAACAGCCATAGAGCAAACATCCCAAAGACGGGAGGCCATTAACGGCAGATGGAAAGCTAGTAGCGGTGGTCCAAGCAACAGGTTGATGAGTTTCTTTACACAACTCTCTTGTTAAACCATACTAAGATGTTCTAAGGATGGCTTCTGTAGTGCTGGTAAGCCTCCCATCTCCACCTTCGAATCATCCAGCACACTCCTACATGGAATATATGGATCTGCTGGTTGAGTGCGCCAAAGATGTTGATAGATCAGGGAGATAGAAGAAATGTTGTCACCCTTTTCACGATATTGGTGGAGACTTGGTCAGGCATGTCGTACTTTTAATTTTGCTGGGGTGCGAACAGAAGTGGGCAATTTGTTAGGCAAGATGATAAACAGGAATTTCTAAATGATCAGTTCAGGTTAGGTTAGAGGCATGGAATGAAAAGTCTAAGAAACATCAGCTCATGTTTGTGCCGAGCAGACGGATCAGGCAGTGGTGCTGAGATGAGGCGGACATACATGCAATCATCTTCTGCGGCACCTTTCTTACTATGCTCCTCCTCCAGTACTTGCGGCAGGTTTCAGGCATGTTTGATCACAAGCTTCAGTGGTGAATCACCACATGAACTCGCTGTCCGGTGCAGGAGCCAAACACCAGCAACACGTTCGTTCCCTTGGCGATGCTCAAACATGTTCAGCAGCTTACGTCTTAAAGCTGGCTTTGTCAATGCAATGCAACTCCGTACATAATCAATTATTATCTGCTAACTCTTGGCTACTGAAAATATGATGGTATAAGTTACAACCACAGGAAAATGTGACAGGTTGAGGCACAATATCCAAGAAAGCAAAACATGGAGATTGAAACCTTGAACCTCAAATAAATAAATAAATAAATAAATAGAAGAAACCTTGAATCACGCAAATACCATCAAAACTGCCCAAAAATGAAAAAAAAAGAAAAAAGAAAAAAAAAAGAATGGACAACTTGACTCATCATCAGGTATAACATTACATTCCACTTTACACTGTTTCGATAATCCATTTAAAATATACGTCACAACTGCTGGTTCAACCCCATGAAAAGCAGAAAGGCTTAAAAAGGGAAACAGATTCAATCCAAACCTGACTCACGGCAGACGATGTTGTGTGGTATTTATTGTTCACACTGTCTACTTGATGTACTGAGAGAGCCACTTGAACCCGTCTCCATAGCCCATCTTCCGAACAATGCTGCACATAAAGACCTCAAGGGGGCGGACGTTAGAGTCCGCAAGATTCACCTTGCCCTTGCCGGTCGTGAAGTTGCTCAGGCCTAGGTGGTAACGAAGCTCCTCCTCGGATGCTGCATATGGAATATCAATCTTGTTGCCCAATACAAGGAATGGCACGTTCGCCAGAGAGTCATCTGATAGGAGGGCATCCAGCTCCTTCTTGGACTCTGCAAATCTCTCCTTATCAAAAGCGTCCACTAGATAAACCACTGCATCCACCTATTATCACCAAATTAAGGCACCAAAAACTGTTTTCAGACACAGAAATCAAAGAACCAACCTGAAACACTTGAGAATCAACACCAAGCCAAAGATACAAGTAAAAACAATAATCACCAACACAAAAAAGATGCCCACTGCAGCATCAAATAAGAAGTTTTATCTGTGCAACAGATATGCACGCTGCATGCTTGCTCGGACATTTTCTGACAGCTTCATGATGAGCATATATGTTTTAGACAACCATGGTTCCTATGGTATACCCATCATGCAATTCACTTTTATATTTAACTTTTTATGAGCATTTAAAAAAAAAACACTCTATTGTTGGTTGCTTCATGGAATGTTCAATTATAATGTTGGACCTTTGCAATACAGAAACATCATCAAATTGTGCGTCAAAGGCCCTAGTTACCTAGAGTGGGAGAAAGTGCAGGAGCGACATTGGGTGCAAGTTCAAAGAAGTGCATCTCTTAAACCTTTTCTTGATAAGAGAGAGAGAGAGAGAGAGAGAGAGAGAGAGAATAGGAACAACTTAGAAGCAGCTACAGTAGCGAGTTTCGTAAGAGTTTCCGAGTAAGATGGATTAAGCCAGTAGGGGATAAACAAGACACCTATGGCTGTACGACCAAAAATTAACATATATAACACCATTCAACTTGGGTCACTGTTGAATGTTCAAAGGATAACTCTTGCCTAAACAACTTCTACATTAAACTTGTATGTACAATGATTGTTATAACATGAAAGCAGGCATTAGTTTAGACTACAGTTTAAACATGATAAGATGCAAGACACTGGCACTTAATAGAGACTCGTAAATGTCTCATATATATATATATATATATCTCGAAGACCCCAAGGGACGAGAAGACAAAAGATTACAAATAGTCAAGGTTGTGGCAAGTAACAATAAAGAAACTAATAAAAAATAACAATGTTCTATGTTCCAACATCCAAGTTTTCTTCTCCCTCTTTTCTTTTTTTTTTTAAAGTCTAATACGTAATTATGCATCATATTTTTCTAATGCAATGAATAAGAATGCTCAATGGTGGAGGTGACAGCATTAGTCATATGACTCCACAAGATGGATTTTCATCTTCAAAAGACAAGGTCATGTAATTTTCACATTCAAATGATTGTTGGGAGAGAATATAAGCAAAAGAATATATATATAGACTGTAATAGGAGAATAATGATAAGTGCTATGCCAAAGCAATTATAAGCATAGGAGCCACTTTTGGAGATATTAGGGAACTATGGCAATAGACCTTCCTCTTAGCAAGTTCACTTCAGGCTTCTAAAGAGACCAAAGAGTAATCTGTGACAATCAAGGCTGTCGAATGAGCAAACCGTTGTTGGGCACCTCACGATCAGTTCAAAAGTTGCTTCACTTGATTAGGAAACAAACCAAGCTAGAGTCATGCTTAGGCTTCCTGAGCTCAGTCCAGTTAAACTTGAAATGTGAATAAACAATTAATCAATATATATTATGCATTATTTTGGTTATGATTATCTATTTATACAATATATGTTTATTAAAGACTCAGAAAAAATTACACGTAAAGAATGATTACCTATTTATATTATCATGTGTGTGTGTGCAGAGAAAAATTTAAAAGCCTTACTTCTTGAATTTGTCATGAATCCAAATAACTAATGAAAGCCAACTGATGACACCTAAAAGGATTCTCTTTGGGTCAAGATCCTGTAATATTTGTTGATGTAGTAGATTTCAAAGAGAAAACACAACATTAAAATAATAGAAGAAAATTCACCAAATAAATTACTCAAATCAATACAAAGTAAGTAAAGTCTGAACTCTACCAAATATATGAAATTAAAGGTGTACTTAACACTAGGAACGAGAAATTTCCCAAATAAACATAACCTTGGATCCATTATAAGAATAACTATAGATGAGTGAAAATTTCTCCAAAGAATGAATGAAAAGGAAAAGCACATCATACCGTCATGCGGCAATCAAATTTCCTACATCTTGTATCAATAATTATTAAAGAAAATGCTGCAGCCAATTATGCAATATGAAAACAATTCTCAGCATCAAGGTCCATAACAAGGAATGAATATTGATGAGAGATTATGAAGGATAAAATTTGAGATAACACCAAGGTATATCATCACAGCCCCCAAAAGAGGTGCAACATGGACGATAATGCTAGATGATTGGTGTTGCTCCATATATATTAGCCAGCTGTACAAATCACAGTATGAAAGCAAGAATTGCAAACTTTGGCCACAAAACATATGTCTGCCACCTGTAAATTGGTATAGAATTCCTTGGCTAAACAATTTTAGACAGAATGCTAGTGAGAATAAAAGGTTGCCTTTTCACTACAGCGTGGTGAAGTTCAATGTATAAATATGAATTTATTTCTGAAACACTAGTATAGCCATAGGGCCATATTGGAAGATAATCTTAAGCTCATTAAGAAAATAGATTAATGTTTCCTGGCAGTTTAAATGCTCTAGATTAGATATGCTCCCCAACAAGATGAGAAATAGAAGTTGAGCACTTTTAAATAGAAGATACAAATTAAAAAATGTCCAAATGAAAGATTACCATTACCCAAACAAATACTATCAATATGATACACATCCTACATAGGATTGGATGGATGAAAGATGATATATCTAAGGAATGGGTGATATGTGGATGCACATAAGTATGCTATCCAAGCATCAAGTACCAATACCATCTTTGTAGAATGAATCAACACTGACATTGTGGCAAGGGGCACGAGCATATAATCAGACATAACTCCCTTGGTGGCATTCCTTGAATCACTTTAAATTGCAAGTAACATAGGACTTATCAATTGCTCCATCAAATCTCTTTCTCCCACCAACTTCAGGCTTCAAAGAAGTAGAGAATAGCATCGATGAGTGTCACCGTATATACACTTAATCAAGTATCTCAAAGGTGAAAGAAAATTGGTATAGAAGGGGGACTTGCAGTGTTGTCAAAAGCTCCTAAGGCGCCAGGTGAGAACGGTTAGGCGCTTCTTATATTTTAAGGTATGCGTAAAACATGAGGCGCTAGATGCTAAGGGTTAGGCTTTTCTTATATCTTAGGTGACGCATCTTCGTCTATATATATAAAGTGAATAAGATGCATCCTTTTAATCTGATTAGAAGCGCAAGAAAAGCATACCTTTTTAATAAGCTATATTTTTAATAATTTTTTAAGTTTATAATATTTATTAGACTATGTTGATTTCATAATGCACCATTCCACACATTTTTTTCTTTACCCTACAAAAAAAACTAAAAATTGAAAGACAAAGGGATGGAATACAGAAAATTATATTATCATTTAAAAAAAAAAAGAAAGACATCAATGTACTACAAATTTCAAATGAGAAAGAGAAAGCTTTCCATTGAGCTAATAAGTTAGGTATATTATTATTATTATCATTTTTTATCTTTTCTCTATCATATGTTATAAATTTTGCTTATATAAACTATCCTAACATTTTTTCTAAAATATATGCCCTACTTCGCTTAAGCACGCGCCTACACTTTGCACCTTGCACCTAAGCTCCAAGAGCCCCTTGCGCTTAAGTGCACCTAATACTTTTAACAGCATTGAGGGGTAGATAGAATCGCACTTGGAAAGTACAATTAAAATATGATAGATAAACACCTTCCAAGTTTGCAAGACATGGCCTTGAATTGGAAGAAACAATAAAGTTGGATCAACACAACCAAAACACAATTTGATAAGGCTTTTCATTCGGGTCTTACATTATTTTGACTCTAATTCCCACTTTGGAGGAATGAAGCATTGACTTAGACTAACAATGCAAGCAATAACGGAAAGTCAGAGATACATAGGTGAGTGCTTGGCTTAGTCCAAGGCATGACAAAAAAGCACAGCTTACTATATCAATGAAAATTGCACTTTGCTTGTTATGATAGTCAGTAAAATAAAGATTGAGCACTCTTAGCAAATGTCTTGCCTGCTTCAGTCTTGAGAATAAAACAAGAATGGTCTATCAGAGTTGCATCTTAAAACTTTTTGCCTACTTCAAATCTAACAAATAAGGCGGGGCAGGAGTGACTGCAATGCAATAAGCATGGGAAAATTAACTGGTAATTCAATTCAAATGCACTTCTTTAGGTGGCATCAACACGAGAAAAGCAAAATGAGGGCAAAATATAAGACCAGATAACCATATGATGAGCGAAAGAATGACTTCAAAACAAAACTAATTTAGTCGTATAACCTACTGCATAGCTACATCCAGTCATCCAGCTACTTAACAAATACATGCACCAGACATCACACTCATGCTCCTAACTTCTGAACATGAATAATCTGTAGCCGATCGATTACCAGCAAAGAAGATATAAATTATGAATAGATGACTCAATGTACCTAAACTGAAAGGCTTAACTTTTAGCACTTGCATACAAGTCAGACATGTTGATTAAGAAGTTTAATGTAGTTGCATCTTTGGGAAGAAAACAAAATATATCTTTTCAAAGGAGAAAAGTAATGGAAACAGCAACTTTTCCCGTTTATATATCCATCATGGGAGTTGGCATCTTTGTATACAATTTCCTCTAGTAACTAGCCAGAGTAAACGGAAATAAGTCCACCTTTCTACTTTGTACAAATGGAAAAAGCGCCCAAACTAACATTGCGGTCCTTTATCTTTGAGAATTTGGGAAATAATAAAAATGACGTTGATTATTCTTAAAGAACTCATGCTCAAAAAGATCATTTCTAAAGAATGAACCAAATCTACAGGAATAATCACAAAAAGTCAAAAAACAAAAAAAACAAAAACAAAAAAAATAACAAGGATCAGCGGTAAAGGTACATAAGCCGGAGAGAAACATTTAGCCTAAGAAGAGAATCAAACCTTGGCATAGTAATCCTTCCAGACACGGCGTGCGATCTGATGGCCTCCAAGATCGAAAGCCTTGAACTTGATCTTCCCGATACTCAGCTCCTCTGACGTCGGATACTGGGTCGGCTGATGCTGAACCAGTCTCTACTCATGCCAACATCCCCAAAAAAAAAAAGAAAAAGAAAAAGAAGTAAGAAAATAATTAAAAAACTGATTTATATCCGCAATAACTAAAAAAATAAACGGCAGATCAAAACAAGTACAAATCAAGAAGGCGTTAAAAAAACACAGAGAGAGATTTTAAGAGAACCTCGTCTTTGAGCATGTGGAGAAGCGTCGTCTTTCCAGCATTATCGAGGCCCAGGAACAAGATCTTGGCCTCCTTCTGCCATAGGCCTAACGAGGCGAGGACGCCGTAAAACCAGTCTATAAGGAACATCGTCGCTAGCGAGAATTCACCACCGACGCGAACAGAACGCTCGAATCGCCTAAAAATTCCGGCGGAAAATCGGCCGGATGTGATCGGATCCGGCGATCGGAGCCCTTCTGAACCCGATTTGATCGCCGGAAATCCACGAAAACACCCACCAAAAATGGAACAAGAAAGATAAGAGACGAAGAGCCACAGAGAGAGACGAAACCCTAGCAAGCGAACGAGCGAGAGAGAGAGAGCAGGGGGCCTCCGGATGGAGAAATACGGTGAGGAAGGTGGGAGACCTACGTGTCCTCCTCCGACCGCCCTTTAGGGCAACTTAGAGCTGGTGAGCTGTATCCCGTTTACGGGGTCGGCAAGTTTCACGATCCCCGGTACCCTGGTGGAGTGCGTTCGCTGTTTCGCTCGCTGGTGACCGGTTGGGGACCGGGAGGTTCCGGTTCCTTTCTTGATGGCCAATAGGAAAGCGATGACGGGTGAGCACCTCGTCATCAACCGCATCCTGTCCGTTCATTTAGAATCTAACGGCATAAATTTTTCGGGTCACACTAGACTTTCACTTGGTCCGTCTCTCCGGTCTCGACCTAATAAGAAACGACCGCATGAAAGGTTGCATACAGCATGGACGGCTGGATGATGTCATTGTCTTGCGGATGGACGGCAGATGCAGTTGTTCGCATAGAATATTTTTGTACGTGAGATAGTGGACGCTGAGTGGCAGCATCAGCCACCATCCTTCCTGCGACACCGACGTTTTCGATCATCTGAGGACTGCGTTGATGATCATCACGCTTGCGCGGAGGTTAACATCCAAAGGAACTCTTGAGACGTTGGATTGGAAACCAACGGTTTTAATTCAGTGAAGTGCTGGAATGGCCGGAAGCCCGCTGAAATATCCCGTCTCCGTGCACGTGCATCGCTCGTATTGTTAAAAAAAAAATAAAAAAAAAAAAAAGAGAGGTAGCAGGTTATAATGTTCTGCAGGAACAGAACACCCGGCCAGTTTGAGGACCAGAAGAACGGATTTGTTAGTCTGGAGTTCGGAAATTTGGAAGGGCCTTGGGACGTCATGGTGATCGCGGCTCTTTAGAACGGTGAAGAGGGAGCGGAACATTATTTTAAGCTTTTGGAATTGTGAAGGCACTATTGACCTCGTTTAATGTCAGAAGCGTTTGACCGTGCATGCTGTTCTGAATGTTGACAAAATTTACCATAGACGGCACGCGTGGATGCACGTTGAGCGAGACAATGGTCACGAGATGAAGCGTTTTTTTATTGGATAATGCCGGTCTTGCTTTAAATAATCTCTCTCTTTATTTTTTCTATTTTTAAATAATAAATAATTAACAAAAAATAATGAATGGATTATTGAAGATGTATTTAATATTTCATTTTAAAAGTAAAGGGTGCAATCTTTTATCTCTTTTCTTGAAATACAATAAAATAATTTAAAAAATTATAATAAATAATAGGTGACTTTGATGGCTAAATTTTTATTATATATTAAATAATAAATTTTTAATGACATATTTTACCATTAATACCAGTGTGGCGATGTGGATAATCATAAACTTAAAAATTTTGCAGAAGTTAAATATGTGTGCATCAACATCAATACTTCATGTGTGATCTGCAACGTATCTTTCTTTCTCCTATTTTTTAATGAAGCATAATAGTATAATAAATTATAATAAATAAAAGAGTAAGCATATTAGTATCAGCAGTTGAATATTAAGTCATGGGATGCCACTGTATAACAAAATATTCTTTTTATTTTTTATTTTTATAATTTTTTTATTTTATTTCTTCAATGCGTGCTTCCAACACTTATTCTACTCCGTCTTAGACATACACTTGCTTCTTAGCATCATAATAATTTTGTTGAGGATGGGCATTTTGAGAATGGTTGGAAAATTTATTGGATTGCATTGGGAAACACACACAAAGGAAAAAAAAAAAAAACACCCCTACCAAATCCTCTTTGTCTCTTAGTTGAAGTCTAATGGATCATGATAGAAAGAATTATTAGCAAGCCATAGAATTAACTAATTTTTATTTGCCTAAAATAGAGATTTTATATATGTAAGATGGTCATGTGTAATTTGGTAAGATCTATAACTAATCGAAATTGAGATTAGGTGTTGATTTTAATTCATATCCAACCAAAATATCTATTCAAGAGTGGACTAACCATCAGGCCAACAAAAGTTTCTTTTCTTTCTTTTATTTATGTTTACAATAAGTAAAGATTTAATGTAATAATCTATTGCGACCTTTGATAGCAATGAAAATAAAATAAGAAAATTCAAAATAATTATGATCACTTCGAGAGAATCACGCCTCCAGATTTAAAAAGATCTTCAAAATTAAGGAATCTTATCATTCCATTCCTTTTAAAATCAATCTTATCCTTAAGATTGTCGAATAAATAAAAAGCTATTATATAAATAAAATTCAGCTTTAAAACTGCCAAAATCAGTTGCTTGCATTTAATCTATGGAACTTGAAAATGCTGAGGTATGATCACATATTAGGCTTTGAGCTTGTTCTTGACTTAATGAAAATGTCTGAGTAGAATATCCATATAACGTAGCTGAAGAACTATTCGACTGATTCTGATAGCTTATTTTTGAAAAGCTAACTCACTTCCCTTTATTGAACAAGTATATAGCAGTCTCTTTTAGCCTTCATCTTTTTCATGATGTTGCTACTCAAAGTCTTCATGAGCGGATCTTTAAATCCTTTATATTTTTGCTTTTGAATCTTAAATTACATGAGAAGCTTAGAGAAAACCTATAAGATTGATCCTAGGGTACGAAGCCAATATGCCCTAAGAACCACATCACACTCTTTAAGAGATAAGATATGTAAATCCTATGTGAATTTGAGGTCTTATATAGATATAGAAAGATTTTTACATGTACCTTACACATGTATGCAAGCACCATCTGCCACCATGATATCAGCAAATTTGTTGTTTGACCATTGAATATTAAGATACTTGACTAGCTCTGGATGAATAAAATTATAAGTACTGCCTGAGTCAATGAGAATAGTAATAGGTTGTTTCTTTAATTCTACCTTAACTTTCATTGTCTGAGGAGACGAGCTCCCTATAATAGCATACATAAAAATTTTTGGGGGTAAATTGCCCAACTGCTTCTCATAGTTTTTGTTCGACTCTATTTTTAGTATATCATCGAACCAATCAACATCAATAAGAAATAGTTGCTTGGTTTTGCAACGGTGGCCTGGTTTAAATTTTTTAACACAGTTATAGCACAATCCTTTTTTCTTTCTTTCTTTTGCTTCTGCTAATGTTAATCTTTTGATTGGAACAGAAAAAGATGTGAAATCTTTGATAGGAATTGGAGTTGTTGCTATAGATTGGCTCATCTTGGGCTTGCGTAGAGCAAGCAACTGCCCTTCCTTAAGTCTTGCTAACCCAATAGCCTCAATTATATTGGTTGATCGAAACATTTGAACATCATACTTGATTTGTTCTTTAATCCACTCACGAAGCAGCTCACAAAAAACTCCTCAATCAATCTGTAGTACAGTTAGCAAGTTGCTTAAAATAAGATTGATACTCATATACTTTAGCTGTTTGATGCAACTTGGTAAGCTCCCCAGTGAAATCTTTATAGACATTTGGGCCGAAACAAGTGCAATCTTATCATGAATTCCTTCCACATAGTCTTGCCTTGGCTTTTCCCCATTCATTGATACCACTATAATGCTTCCTTTTCAAGGTGAAAAGAAGCTATTGTAACCTTTTGGGGTAAGATTATACCTGAAGAACTGTTTCGTCCAATAAATCCGTTCATTAGGATCATCTCTATTAAAATAAAGGAACTCCAAACGGGTGATTCATGACTTGATTACTTCTCCTATTTATGTATAAGAGTTAATCTCATGTTGTTAAACTTAATAATCTAGATGAATATTGCTCGAAGATTCTTCAAATTCTTTCTTTGTTATGCCTGCCATTATCTTTTCTAAATCAGTCAGAGTATCAATTACTTTGGCTATTTTTTAATTAGTAGATTCTTATAGCTCAGATATAGATGCTTTTGTTATCTTTTTTAAGTTTTTTATATCACCTTCCACACCTTTCTTCCATTATTGTTGATGAGTTCCTTCTGCCATAATTTTACTCTTTCTCTTTCTTTTCTTCTTTCTTTTATTTTTCTTTCTCTCTTTTTTCTCTTATTTTTCTCCTTTTTTTTTTCTTTCTTTCTTTTTTTTTTTTATTTAAGCAAGTAAGGCAGAATAGTTATTCCACCTTTACTCTAGTATCATGTCGGAATAGGATGCGGTAGCACTAGCAACATGAGAACGCTCGTTGGCTCAACACAACGCGACACTTGCAGCAGAGAGACCTAGGTTGCCAGCGAAGGGGCTTGTTAGAATTTATGGAATTCCCTTTGGTGAAAACCATCACCCAAAATAACAGGATCATTCATGTTGGATCACCAAGATAAAATTAAATATATAAGCGAAAGCGTACCTGAGTCAATATCGATTGATTACCCTCTAGAGTCGAGCGGTTGGCCTTCCAGATCAACACATCCACTTTAAAGAGAGTCCTTTAGTTTCTCTCAATGTTTTTTTCTCTCTGATGATGGGATGCCAAAAAGAATATCCTGTTCGTGCGATCTGGGGACCATGACCACTATATATATAGATAACCTAATTTTGTTTCTATTTTAGCCCATCATAAAAATATATATAGATAATTTTATTTCTATATATATAGATAACCACTATATATATAACATAATTTCTTAGGTCTCTACACATTAAAGGCCCACACCCTATCAGATACATTAAAGCTCAAATTACTGAATAATTAATCGATCACTTTTAATTAGGCTTAAATTTATTTGACAGCCCGCAATACATAATTATTCACATATAAACTCAACATTGGATTAATAATCCAACAATCTCCCACTTGGGCTATATGTGTAACCTTATAATTATGCTTTACCAAATATAATTGAATGAGCTCAAATTTGCTGTCATTACCGAAATGTATCTGCAACCAACCCAGTCCATCAATCACACCAACATAGGATCAAAGTGGTCTTTATTACATCTATCGTAACTCAACCCATCAGTGGTCACATATGCTGATATAATTGAATGACATGAATCATGGTGTGGATGTATAGCATGAAAATTTCATGCAATGTGATCTTAACATGCCTATTTCCAATTAGTCCTCCCTTAAACCTTAGTGAGATCATATTATACTAAAATCAAAGTGTAAACAAACTAAAAAAAACTTTATTTCTGCAAAAATAACCTCAAAATATCCATAAACTGAAAAAATGTCAATGCAAGCATCTAAAATTACAAACTCCCACTAAAATTGAATATTTTCAAGTGACATGACACACATACGAGCAGTATGCTCATGAAACGTTTTGGATGGCAATCCCTTAGTAAGCGGATCCGCAATCATGGAGTTTGTTCCAATGTGCTCTATAGACAATTGTCTACTCTGAACTCTTTCTTTAACAACAAGGAACTTGATGTCGATATGCTTTGACTTCGTTGAGCTCATGTTGTTGTTGGAATATAGAACTGCTGACTTATTGTCACAAAATAATTTAAGTAGTCTTTTAACATCATCTACTATGCGCAGCCCTGTAACAAAATTTTACAGTCATATTCCGTGATTGGACGCCTCATAACATGCTATAAATTCTGCTGCCATGGTGAAAGATGCTATAAGTCACTGTTTAGCACTCTTTCAGGAGACTGCACCTTCAGCCAACAGATAGATATAGTCCGATGTAGATTTCATACTATCTTGACATTCAGCAAAATCGGAGTCAGTATACCTAATGATCTCAAGCTTATCCGACCTTCGATACGTAAGTATGTAACCTTTTGTTCTCTATAAGTACCGCAAGACCTGTTTAGCTGCTTTCCAATGGTCTATTCCTGAATTGCTTAAATATCTGCCCAACATCCCAGTAACGTACGCAATATTCGGACGCGTACAAACCTGAGCATACATCAGACTCCCTACTGCTGAGGCATAGGGAATCTTCTGCATTTTCTTCTTTTCAAAATCATTCTTAGGGCATTGATTGAGACTAAACTTATTTCCCTTAGCTACAGGGGTATCACTTGGTTTGCAATCCTGCATGCCATATCTTTTGAGAATTTTTTCGATATAGCTCTTTTGTGATAATCCGAGAATACCTCGAGAGCGATCCCGATGTATTTGTATGCCTAACACAAAAGAGGCGTCACCAAGATCTTTCATCTCAAAATTCTTAGATAGAAATCTCTTGGTTTCGTGCAATAAGCCTATATCGTTGCTGGCAAGCAAGATGTTATCGACATATAAAACCAGAAAATATGTTTGCTTCCATAGAACTTATGGTATATACAGTTATCGACCAAATTCATTTCAAAACCGAATGCGAATCACTTGATGAAACTTGAAATACTATTGTCGAGATGCTTGTTTGAGTCCATAGATGGATTTCTTAAGTTTGCAAACCATATTCTTTGGATCTCCTGACACAAAGTTTTCTGGCTGCACCATATAGATCGTCTCATCAGTGTTACCATTGAGAAACGCCGTCTTCACATCCATCTGATGTAACTCAAGATTGAAATGCGCCACCAATGCCATTATAATCCTGAAAGAATCTTTTGAAGAAACTGGAGAGAAAGTCTCTTTATAGTCAATGCCTTCTCTCTGAGTAAAGCCCTTTGCGATAAGACGAGCCTTATACCTTTTCACATCACCTTTCGAATCTTTCTTGATCTTAAATATCCATTTGCAACCAATGGGTTTCGCACCTTTAGGTAATGGGACAAGATCCCAGATATCATTATCCTTCATGGACTTAATCTCCTCATTCATGGCATCAATCCACTTGTGAGAGTTAGAACTTTCCATGGCTTGACAGAAGTTGATTGGATCATCTTCCATTATTTCAATGTCTATCTCATGCTCTTAGAGAAATATAATGTAGTCATATGGTATTGCAGTTCTCCTCTCTCTAGTAGATCTCCTTAATGGCATAGGTTCTTGAGATGTTGGAGCTTATTCTTCTGAAACAATTTCTTGAATAGGAGGTTCTCCGACAGTGTCTTGATCTATTATGTCTTGAACAAGGTCAGGAATGGGATCCTGATCAATGCCAATGACATCTATGGGAATATCAACATATTCCTCCTCAAAGACAAAGTCCCTAACTGTATCTCTTTTTGCAAGCTCAACATTCTCAAAGAACCGTGCATTTCCTGACTCAAAAATCGACTTTCTTGTGGGATCATAAAACTTGTACCCCCTGGATCTTTCAGAGTATGCAATAAAATAGTAGCTCACCGTCCTTGAGTCCAGTTTCTTTTCATTAGGCCTATAAGGCCTTGTCTCAGCTGGACATCCCCAAACATGCAAATGCTTTAGACTAGGCTTCTTGCCCGTCCAGAGTTCATAAGGGATTTTGGCAGTTGCTTTAGTTGGAACTCTGTTAAGGATATATGCTGCAGTCTTAAGTACTTCTCCCCATAGTGATTCTGGTAAGTTAGAATGACTAATCATAGTTCTTACCATATCCTTAAGCGTTCTATTTCATCTTTCAGCAACACCATTCATAGTGGGCGAACCTAACATGGTGTATGTGGGACGATACCGTATTCCTCTAGGAACTTAACAAATGGTTATGGATGTTGTTCACCTAAACCATCATATCTGCCATAGTACTCTCCACCATGGTCGGATCTGATGCTTTTGATCCTTTTACTGAGTCGGTTTTCAACTTCAGCCTTATAATTTTTGAGCACATCCAGCAACTGTGACTTTTCATGAATGAGATATATGTAGCCATATCTGGAAAAATCGTCTATGAACGTTATAAAGTATTGTTGACCATTCCAAGCAATTGTAGGAAATGGGCAATAAATATCCATATGTATAAGTTCTAAGACGTCCAAAGTCCTGTTGGCTTCAAATCTTCTTTTATTGGTTTGTTTTCCCTTTATACAATTAGCACAAACATCAAAGTCTATGAAATCTAAGGAATCGAGAATTTTATCTAACACAAGTCTTTCTATTCTTCATCTGAAAATATGACTTAATCTCTTGTGCCATAATACAGCCGAATTCTCACTGGTTAATTCTCTCTTAGTACCTCGTGTACTTAAATGCAGGGATTCATTAAATGAAGCAATTATATCAATTGAATAAAGATTATCGTAACCTGATAAAGAATCGGAACCAACCAAATTTGAATCATGAAACAAACTAAATTTTCAATTTCCAAATGAACAAAAATAATCAGATTTGTCCAAAACAGAAATAGAAATCAAATTCTGTCTAAAAGACGGTACAATAAAAGTTTCATTAAAATCCAAATAAAATCCAGTCTTTAACAATAATCTAAATTTTCCTATTACCTCAACTTGAACCGTTTTGCCATCACCCATATAGATGTATTTTTCAGCATAATTTAGCTTTCGGCAACTCAGGCAACCCTGCATAGACACACTGATGTGAGTTGTTGCACAAGAATCTATCCACCATGTATGTCTAGGTACCGAAGTTAAATTAACCTCAGAACAAATCAAATTAAGAAGCATACCCTTCTTAGCACGCCATGCGTAATAGTTAGTGCACTGCTTCTTCTTATGTCCTTTAGCTCCACAGAAGAAACAACTAATGCCTTTCGAATCATTCGGTTTCTTTTGTTGTTTCTTTTGAGGTGCCGTATCTGCAGCCTTATTCTTCTTTCTTTTCTTTCCTTTGTCCTTAGAGGTTAAGGTCAGGTGAGCACACTCTGTCTTATCTTGCTTAAGCCTTTCCTCTTTCTAAACACAGTGTGAGATGAGCTCATTCAGAGACCAAGTCTCTTTTTGACAATTATAGCTCACTTTAAACTGGTTAAACTGTGCCGGAAGGAATATCAAAACCAGATGCACTAGCAAGTCTTCAGAGAGGTCAAGCTTAAGTGCTTTCAGCTTGGAAGCAAGATGAGACATCTCCAAGATGTACTGCCTTTTCGTTCTTGACAAATCTCTTTTCAATATCCTCAAGGAAAGCTTTAGCAGTAGTTATTTTTTCAGATATTGTGCCCCTGAATGCTTCTGGAATGACTTTCTTCATTATCATCATACACATGCGATTTGATTTCTCCCACCTTTCTATGTCCCTCTTATCATCTGAGGTACTCTTATCCGTAAGAAGTGAACGAGATTCAGTCCTTAATGCAAGGTCGAGATCCAAGACTCCAAGAACTATCAAGAGATTTTCTTTCCAGGACTTGAAGTTTGAGCCATTCAGCATAGGAATTGAATTGATGTTGGCAGTAATGCTAGCAGGACTGTAAGTTGGACAGAGAACAACAAAACAAACTCATATTAATCTTAAAGAAAAAATAAATTCAAATAAAGGTAAATTCCATCCCAAAATATCAGACACTTATTAATATTTTATCTTTGAACAAAATAGTAACTTGTGAGTGATATTGGTAGTAATCAAACACTAATAATAAGAACATATCAAATAATGAATCTATCTTTGGACCGATTTATTATTCACATGTAAAACTGAATAACCATCACGCATTTATTACCATAAGTGTACATGCAATTATGTTAAATATTAATCTTCCTTTGGGCCGATAGATATTTACATAAATTACATGCACATAACCTTTTATATTTTGAAATAAGATTAATTTCTACAAGAGATGTCACTTTGGTGACATGTTGTTTTAATTAATCCATCTCAATATATATATAAACATACCAATATTTGAAGTTAAAGTTACACCAAAAAATTATCCTTAAACCCGTTGATGCATCGATCAACCTGTAACCAGGTCAAGGCTGGTCGGATGAGCCAACCCTGGTCCTACACCAGCCTCTGACCCGATCCCTTAAAAAAAAACTCTCTTTTTCTTTTTTTTTTTTAGAAAAGATCCAAAAAAGAAAGAAAGAAACTGTGATGAATCACTGACCAAAAAATAAATAAAAAATAAAAAATAAAAGAAAGAAAGGAAAGAAACTATTACGGGTTACTTGCCAAAAAAAAGAAAACTATGGGCTCGTGTTTAGAAACCCTAGGGGTTTCGCCTCATAGGGTTCGAGTGGCCATTTGACGTGACTGTTTGGCCGCAACGTCCCTTCATCGGTGCGGGTAGAGACCCGCACTGGTCTTCATTATGGTCGATGGTAAAAAAACTGCCTGCCCCCTTTTTTTTTTATTTAATGACCTGTACTTAATGTGCGGCCACAGATGCCATGGCCTGATGGCCGTGGCTCCTTCACCGGCATGGCCAGATCGCCATGCCTGAAAAAAAAACTTGATGCCGGTGATGGCGAAAACTGCCGGCAAGAGTCTGAAACCCGAATGGAATGGAGAAGGAATATTTTGAATTCCTTCTTTCCGTTTATTCTAAATAATAATAATAATAATTTATTCTGTAATTCAATCTCGATGATTCAACATGAAGGGGCTCTGATACCACTTGTTAGAATTTATGGAATTCCCTTTGGTGAAAACCATCATCCAAAATAACGGGATCATTCATGTTGGATCATCAAGATAAAATTAAATATATAAGCGAAAGTGTATCTGAGTCCATATCGATTGATTACCCTCTAGAGTGGCCTTCTAGATCAATACGTCCACTCTAGAGAGAGTCCTTTAGTTTCTCTCAATGTTTTTTTCTCTCTGATAATGGGATGCCAAAAAGAATGTCTCTGTTTGTGCGATCTGGAGACCATGACCACTATATATATATATAACCTAATTTTATTTCTATTTTAGCCTATCATAAAAGTAGAAATAATTTCTTAGGTCTCTACACATTAAAGGCCCATACCCTATCAGATACATTAAAACCCAAATTACTGAATATTTAATCGATCATTTTTAATTGGGCTTAAATTTATTTGACAGTCCGCAATATATAATTATTCACATATAAGCTCAACATTGGATTAATAATTCAACAGCTTGACAAGTTTGGTGGAGAAGAGAGGACCGAAGGGATCATTTTTAATTGGGCTTAAATTTGACAGCCCGTAATATATAATTATTCACATATAAGCTCAACATTGGATTAATAATCCAACGGTTGGTAACTTCTATGAAGAAGAGAGGACGGAAGGCAGAGTTTCATGGTTAAGAGAGAGGGTCGATGGGGAAGGAGTGATGGCGGACAATCCAACCATAGAGGTCGACGGTAGCGCAGCTGGGGTAGGTTGAGCTAGGCGATGGGGGTCGGCAATCTCCTGATGGGCATGGTGGAGGAAGGGCTCAGAGCGGAGGTGCTTCTAGAGGAGGCGAATGACCTCCTAGAGGGACTCAGCGCAAGTGGCGGCGAAGCCGAAGCTGAGGGCCTAGGAGGAGAAGCGAGCGGGGTTGAAGTCCAAGAGAAGAAAGTGGAGAAGACGGAGTCAGGAGCGAAAGGAGGGTTTTTGTGAGGAAAAGAAGAGAGCACGCACACTAGGGTTTTTGTAAAAAAAAAAAAAGACGAATAATAGGATGGAAGGGTTGCGGCGATTGAAGTGGTAAAGGGTAGAGAAGAGGGTTTTGATCCTGAGAATTTTTTTTTAAGATGAAAGAAATAAAAAAAGATTGGGTGTTATTTTTTTTTTTTTTTTTTGTATTAGATGGGTTTTGGGAGGGGCAACAGGAAGAAAGAAAGTTTTTTTTTTTTTTTTTTTTTATTTTTTTAACTAGAGTTTGCAAATAAAAATAAGGATATTGTAAAAAAGGATATTGTGGAAAGATAAGAAATTTAAAATGAAAACAAGATAATTACTAAGCTTTTAATCAGGCTCTAATACCAATTATTGCGATCCTTGGTAGCAACGAAGATAAAATAAGAAAACCTAAAATAATTGTGATTATTTTAGGGGATCATGCCTTTAAATAATCAATTTGAGGGATCGAGCCTCCAAACAAAAGAACCGATGATATTATTTTCGCGATGATATAGAAGGGTTGTTAGATATTTATAGGTTGAAATTTTAATTATTCAAGAAAAGTTAAGTATAATTATATAAAAAAACCTCTTAATAGAATTAATAGAAAATAAATCAAGATCAAAAGTTTTTCTTAATAATTAGATTCTTCAAATCAAAAGGATCTTATAGATTTGAAAAGATCTTCAAAATTAGAAAATTTCATCATAATTATTTTTAAATAATAAACTAACTCAATTCTCACTTCGAACATATAAATAAGAGTTAAAGGCACAAAGTAAAGCAAATCTAACTACAAGGCACAAAGTAATGCAGATTTAATTTACTCCTAAACTAGGCTACAAGAGTATGTTTAACTAATTTTTGGGATTTGAGAGCCTATCCTTTTCTTTATTTTCTCTTCCCATATTTATCTCCGAACGGACTGATAATTATAACAGTAATAATTACAGCTGCATGAAACTTCCATATAATTTCTATTTATGTTCTGAATTCTGCAGCTGTTTAGCTTATGATTACCGTATTTTCATTCGGATAGAATCACTTTCGTAACTTCTCATTACATTCTTGATTATTGCTGTTTGATACTCTGCATATAATTGTGATGTTTTCAGAACTATTTTGACCAGATATTCGTTAAAGCTGAAGCTTTTGGCCGAGAGGTTTCTACTTCATGCTTTTGGTTTAATCTTAAGTCATGTTTTCGCTCAGCTTTCTTTATCAAAAAATTTCAATACATTTGATATAGCTTATTGTCCGAAAGGATCTTAATATTTATATTTTTATATTCATCTTTAACCATGCTGAGGCTAAGATGATTCAGCTGTTTTTCTTAGCCGGAAAACTTCAATTAATTGTGCTTTTGGTCTATCTCTTTCACAGCATTCAAGTAATTGTTTGCAATCTTCATAATGTACATAGGGAGCATGAATTACATTTCATATTATTCTTATAAGTTACAGTATCAATAATTTCTTATTTTTTCAGAAAATTTTCCCTTGCCTTATTATTATTATTATTATTTTATTATGCCGCCTTTTATTTGGAGTTCCACTCTCTTTTCCTCACATTTTGATATTTCACCGCCAATATATCAAATGCATTAATGACTTTTATTTTATCTTAACAATATTTTTTGTACCTTATTTTATTAACCATATTTTGCTGGTAACCTCCTAAACGAACTCAATACTGCTAAACGTTGGCACGTGCCTCTCGCGTGACTAACCAGCTCGCGGAAGAGCACCAATAAATAATCTCCACCGCTCCCAAACCCTAACCCTAGCCGAAATCGACCTCGTTCCTTGGAGAACTCCGCTTTCTTTCGTTCTTCTCAGGTATAGTCCTCAGCGGCCTTCTTTCGATCTCGCACGCAACACGATTGCCGATTTTCCCCCCTGTATTCACTTTTTGTTTGATCTTTTTCTCTTGGGGTCAGAAATGGCGAAGTCGAAGAATCACACGGCTCACAACCAGTCCTACAAGGCCCACAAGAACGGGATCAAGAAGCCCCGGAGGCACAGGCAAACCTCCACCAAGGGGGTATGGCTCTTCTCTTTTTCCCTTCTTTTCCTTCCCTTTTAATCAGTTTATTTCAGTTTTTCAAAATTTTTTTCTATTTCTCTTACTTGAATCTTTATTTATGCAATATTTTTTCCTACTTGTAGATCTAAAAAAAGTCGTTTTTTTCCCTATTTTTATTATTTTTGCATTAAAACTTATTTCCATGGCTCTTAGATTTTTGTTTGATTTTTATATCTCTGTTTTCTTTCATATATTCGTAGATGGATCCGAAGTTTTTGAGGAACCAAAGGTACGCGAGGAAGCATAACAAGAAGAATGGAGCGTCGGGCTCTGAAGCCGAGGAGTAAAGCATGGGATATAGGATGGCGTTTCTTTTAGGATTTTCGCAAACTAGAATTTTGTTCTAATTGCACCTTTATATATTCTCTTTTGAAGCCTACTGAAAATTGAAGCCTTCTGAAAATTGCGTACTATGTTTGTTTTATTTTAGTTGCATATGGTCTTTGCAATTATAGAGTTATTGCGAGGGTTTCTGGTATGAGAAGTTAAGGGCCTATAATTGCTTATTATTCCAATGCGGTGAACTAGTTTATTTTTGTGTGTATGGAAGAAGTCTCCCCACTTTCATATACTGAATTATCTATTTTGGGTGCAACTTTTATCTCACATCTTATCTCACATCTGGGTTTGTATGCTAGCTATCTATAGGATGCCAACATATATCCTTATTCACTTTAGCTTGAGAACTTGTGAGTATTCATGATCATTTCTTATTCAGTTTAGCTTGAGAACTTGTGAGTATTCATAATCATTCGAGTGATGCCTATTGGCATTCAGATGTTCTTATGGAGGACTTTTTTAGGTCGTGGACTATGTGGTATATTTTTTTCGGCATTGTTCTTGGTTCTTTCATGGAAAGATTCTGGGGAAGTATGATGCTCAATAGTATCGACTTTTGGGGAATCATTGGTTTTTTGCTTCATAATTTCTTTTGTCAAATATGACCGTTAAGTAAAACTCATTCGAGTATGGCTATGATTCCAACCAACGGTCTGAAATTACGGCTGCCATGTAGGTTGCTTTGCCAGAAGTTTATGTTCTTATTTTATTTGTACATATCCTCTTTAAGCTTTTTTGCTTACTGTGGGCACTATTTTCTCTTGTTCTTGTTAGTTTCTCTCATTGAAGAAACTGTACTTGGGGAAGTATGATGGTACAGATCTATGGTCGGATTGATCCATGTAGTGTCTGCTCATGCTACCAATGATGGTGGTTACTTTAAGCTGGCTTCTGGTGAATGTTCACTTATAGTGTTGTGCAAAGAGATGAATCCATGATGTTTTTCAGAAGCTACGCATCAGGACTTAGATTCAATAGATTTACTTTTAGGATCACATGATGGTAAATATCATATCATATGTTTAAGGTCTTCTTACCTGTTAGCAAGTGGATTGCATTGTTTTGGTAACAGAGCTATAATAAAACAAATAGTATGAGCCTGAACATTGTTGTTGGCATTATAACTTCCAAACAGAACATTGTCTAGTTGTGTGCACGTGTGATTAGAGATGGACTTTTTAGGGTTTTGTGTATGTCTTATAGAATGCCTTGCAACATTTCCACACAGTTCCAGATGTTGAACATCAACCTCATTGGTATATATCCATCTGTTAATAATATTTTGCTTGGTATTTGAATTTATGTATGGTTGGTATATGCTGCAATAATGTATTCAATAATAGGTTGTTGTTTGTTTGATCGCATGTAGTTTGTATATGTTTGGTTACTTAGGTTGTTTTGTGGAATATGGTATGTATGATGTCATCTGTTCCTGGCTCTGGTCCTGTCACCAGCAAATATCTCTGTTTGAATGAATGATATAATATTCTGTCTAATAACTTTTCAATAATTCCATCTAGTCTACAGTCAAGGCATTAAAATAGGCACTTTGGAAGCTTCAACGAGAGAAGATTTGGCGATAATCATTCTTACTAATGTATTTGGTGATAATCTTTTTTTATTAATGCATCTCTGATGGTTCTTGGTTACTTAAAGCGCCATGAGTATTCTTGTTTGAACTTGCCTGTTTGGGTTGGTCAAGTTGAGACTTGAATGAAATCTTTTTTGTTTCTTTAGGTCAAGGTGAAGTGCTATGGTCCTCATGGAATAGCATCAGCTGCCAAACCTGGCATTCCTTTACCTGCTCATTGGTGGACGTCAATATATATTGGCTTTAAGAGTTAGTTGTGATCAATTTAGGATCATTTTAGATTCTTGGCAGTGCTCTCTACAAAGTTCATTGATTAGAGCTATCAAGAATCTAAATATCATTTTAAAACGATGATTTCAATAAGAAATGGGATTTAGATAGGTAACATGGTCTGAGCAACCAAGGTTAGGTGCAGATTGTAAAATGGTAGAGGCGGCTATTGGAAACAATAGATGAAGGAAGAAGTGCTAGATTGAGAATTTGTTCTGCTACAGTGGACGGATGTGGTTTATTTCATTGTTCTGGCATAAATTAATCAAAACTATCTTGTCATGCATTTCTTTTTCGCTTCATATATTCATGAATGAACAAAGATTAAACATCTTTTTATGTAGTGGTTAATTTGTGTGGCCTGATTATGCTAGTTGCTACAATCTCTGGCCTCACATCAGTAGAGAGTGTGCGCTTCAGCAACTTGTACAGCCATATCAAACCCATCTGGATTTTTACACCAAGCAATTGGTCCATTTGCTTTTGCCATCGAGGTTATCAGCGGAACCGATGTGCTTTTAGAGCTGTAGAAGCTTGTGGCTTAAGACCGCCAGCATGCAGCTCATCCGTTTTTTCATCCTTGTAATGATCGTTTTGTTGGGTAAAGACCGCTACCCTGGCGTTGTTGGCCATTTTTGTGGTCTCTGTGTGAAGCTGTGTGCCTGCTGATCTGGAACTTTTTGGATGATATATAATTTATGGTAGACTTGATATTTTATCCATATGGTAACTATGGTAGGCTTTGCGAGGGTAGAAAGTAGGATCTATGAACCAGGACAATGAACTTCTCATAGCAGTTGCTGTTCAATAAACCATCCTGCCTGCAATCTTGGTTGCGGGTAAAGCTTGGAAAGGAGAATGGTGAATTGAAATGGTGCCCATGAATTTAAGGGCAAAGGGGGCTGATGATTAATAATCAGAGGCAGCATATGGAATATGATAATGTTTAAGAAAGTGGCGCAGAGTTTGGATCAGGCAAAGTTGTAACTACAGATAGCATTGCTCATAAACTTGGTTCGTCAAAACATATCAGCTTTACAAAACTAAAAATCTCCGACGGTTTGTTACATTGAATAGATACAGCAAAATAGACAAGCTTTAATTAGCCGGGCGTTTCACAATCAGAACAGGACATTTTGCATTTCGAGCACAGTGATCACTGACACTTCCTAGAAGAGCCCTGGAAGGCACTCAAATCATAAGCACTGGTAAGTGGGATTGCTCAGTTACCAAGAAATCAAAGCAGAAGAAAAAAGAAATCAATGCGTGTTAAAATTGCTTATTGTTGATTTGTCACCTCTTAATAAAACCATAGCCATGGCTTCCAATGACCAACAGGTCAGCTCCCAGCTTCTGCACCATCTCGCATATCACATCTCTGGCGTCCCCAACGGCCACCTTCACCTCCACCTTTATCTGAACCCGTTGCCAGAGAAGAATTCAGTTTCATAAGACAAGTGCATAGCTATAAGAAGTCCGTTGCCAGAGAAGAATTCAGTTTCATGAGACAAGTGCATAGCTATAAGAAGTTATGTCTGCTATTATGATCTTTTTCTTCTACAGTGGTTACAAGTTGCTTACATTTCTATAGTCCTTGCAGATATTCTGAGCTTTCTCCATGACCGAATCAGCGAGGTCTTTGCTGTATTTGTCTATGGATGCAATCACCTCGTCCGAAAAAACATATCCTGAAAAGAATTTAAAAGAAAAATAAAAAATAAAAAATGACAACATGAGTCTTGATATCATGATGCCTTTGTCTAGGGTGATGGTGGCATGGAGGGACAAGTCGGGTTTAGCCCAAACCTGGTTAAAAAATTTGACCATGTATGGAATAATATTTATCAGAACTTTGCTCTAGCCATTTCATCATTCAAGACATATCATAGTATTTCGCTAAAAAGAATATTCCACAATTCAAAATTCTCAAAATGAAGCACTTCTCTGTTCTCCTCCTTCCTCAGCCAACACAGGGAGTTTTGCTTCCGATCTCATAGATGATGATGAATTGATTGCAAAACAAATAGCTATGCTATTTAGATATTATTTCAATGTTCTTCCTCCCAATATCGGGGGAGAGTTTTGCTTCTGATTTCACAGATAATGAATCGAGCGAGTACAATGCAAATATTTATTCAATTAGATTTTATCTTCATGCTTCTCTTCCCAACATCGTCTCAATACCAAATTGTTTGAAAAACAAACGAAAAAATCTCAATGCTGCACCAATGAACTTATATCTAGAGCGAGGCATCTGCAATAAAACTTTCAAAATAATTTTATATCTCAATAAATCGATGCTAGCATAGCTAGAAAACATCATAGATATATAAGTTGACATGGGCTAGAAGCTAATCAGTCAACCTGCACCGTCCAACAGGGAGAACGCCGGAGACGGAGGCCTAGCATAGAGAAGGATGAGTGTGTTCCGGACAGCATCTCCCTCTCCGGTGGAGTGGATGAGGTTGCCAAGGCACCATCGGAGAGCGTAGATGCTCTCCTCGCTCTCGTCCACCGCCACCACTATCCTCCGCTCCTCCATCGCCGCCGCGTCGGTCATGCCTCCCCACCAAACCAAGAATCAGAAACGGTAGCCGAAGAGATTTAGATGGTGCACGTATGGAGGGGGTGGATCGACTCGTTCTTTTTAAAAGCAGCTTGGGACGGCCGTTGGTTTAAAGGTTTGGTGGTTTCCGGTTTGGAGTTCCGCGGGTTTGATCATTTTTGGGCCCGCAAGCAACTGTGCTGATGAGGATTTGGGCTGACGAGGGCAACTTTGGTCAGAATTGAGGCAAATTGGGTCGGATCAGAGTAATCGATTGGTATTCGAGATAGGGGTCAGCGTCGAGGTTTTGGAACTTGGATCTGTGGGAGAATAGGAAATAGCAGAGGTTTTGATGCGACCAAAACTGGGGACGGGAAAACCAGGTGCGGATTACGAACTTCACCTGATCCGAATTAGGGAGTTATTATGTGGCCCGGCTTATCCCTTTGGTCGGTGACACCCTGGTGAAAAATTCCCTGGATGATGTCTCCGCTGCCGCTGCCACGATCCACTGCCCCTGCTCCGCCATCACAACCGGAAATCTCCGCCTTAGAATAACTGGGAATCCACGGCCGAGAACTGGAATCTCGTCGTCGTTCCTCGAGATCTCTAGCGGTGGAGACCGCGGATTTTTATCGCGGCGGAGGCTGTTTGTTTCCAGATCGCGGTAGAGTACAGCGGTCAGGGGATTGAGAAAGCTGGGTTCGGCCCGCAGTTTCTGCGATTTTGTTACCTAAAATGCCCTCGTTTTGTTCCGTTAATTACGAGAGAACTGGACTTTGTTTGGAGAGTCGTGGATGACAGTTTCGTAATTTAGAGGAAGGAGGGTTATTTACTGGTCGCGCGCTAGCGAAATCTACAGGCAAAGGCTAAGTTGCATGGAATTGGTTTGGTAGGAGACCAAGTCCGATTCTAAGTTCACGACAAAGTTGACGTTAAAGTTCACGTCCCAATTAGGATCGATCAAATGATAGATGAGCCAGCTTGACGTAAAAATTCATGTTTGAAGTTAGTTTTAAACCAAATAGATATAACGATCGACCATCTCACCAAAAACATTAATGAAAATATATTATTTAGACTAATTAATGTTGTATAGCTATTCACAATATTTTCAGTACAGAATCGATGCCAGACTAAATGCATGATAGCATGAGCTGCGGTCATATATTCTCTTATTTAAGTCCTTATATTTTTATCTAATTTTAAATTCAATCAAATTCAATTACAAACATATAAAAATTATCTGTAATATCTTTTTTTTTCACATAGACTATGAATTAGATTTTTTTTGATATTATAATTAAAAGATATTATTTAAGCTTATTAAATTTATGCAAGCAGTTAAGATATATTTAATACATAGCTGATATGCAACTAAATATACAATTAGAATAAACTTTGACATTGAAAAGGATCCAAGCTTATCAACTTAAGTTAGCTTATATAATTAATTGTTCAATTAATCTAGAGGTAATTTCATTTTTTTTTAAAAAAAATCAAATCTAAAGATATGGTAGCAAGACGATTGGAGTGTTGTCAATCGGGCTCAAAAGGTCTAAACTAGCATACCAAGACCATATCCGAATCAAATTTTCAATCCATTAGAGAGCCATTGAAGAAATATAGTATAATGGCTAATTTTTTGTGCACCGCGTGCGATACAGCAAAATCTATACCGCACGTGGTGATTCGTCCATGCGGAGCGGAAGGAATGGGAAAAGTCAGTTATGCTTTCTTCTTTCATCCCTCTTCAGACATCGCGCTTTGTCGTAGATGAATCATCGCGTGCGGTGCAGATTTGCTGCACCGCACGCGGTGCATAAAGAATTTCTCTAGTATAGTATATTCACGTCCGTTCAAGAATGAAAACAAAAGCTTACAACTGCTAGACATAAATGGTAAAAGTGTGAAGGATTAAGACCACTAGACCTGAAGAGTAAAAGTTTGAACGGCTGACACGTAAGTTCGCAGCTAAGCTATTAGCCTGACTACAAGTTTTTTAATTTATTTTGGAAAAAATTTAGGTATAATTTATTGGATATTAGCTACAAAGTTCTCGTCTTAATAATTATTATACTTAATAGATAATATATATTTACCATGTATATTTTTTTTACAAAAGTTAAGTACCTAATTAATATGCAGAAAAACTTAATGATATACATTTAATGAACATCACTTAAATAAAATTATACGCGTGTCACAGCTCATCTAGAGAGAATAGAGGTAGATGAGATGAATAAACTCACTGATCACCTTAGGTATTAGTTGGACGAAGGCAAGAAAGAGTCACTAAAGAGTTGTGCTGCATGCTTAGATGAAGTTAAGGAGTGGGTTTGGCCGATTATACCGGCATGCTCTCTGTGTTCCACTTGGCTACAGCGACAGAGATTAAGGCAAAGTGGATACAAAAAAAAATACCTTCATATTCATATTTTTTTAAAAAAAATTATTTCATATCTATTATGAGTATAAAATTTTATATATATATTTATATCCACTTTGTACCCATCATTTATTTTAAAAACTATTTCATTTATTTTATTCTTTTATTAATTTTTCTTTTGAATTTCTATTTCAGAATCATAAGTAGAGCAATTGGGGGCTACTTTTTATTCTTTTGCTCTTCAATTCTAAGTTGATCAAATGAACTATGTCCAAAAAACACTCCATAAAATTTCATTGAAAGTTTAAGATTATATTAATAAATAAAAATAATTAATTAAATTTACTAATGAAGCAATAATAAACCCAAACTTAAAATCAAGATGTTACATGACCCTCTGGCTCCCACCAGCTCTTCCAGGACTGCAGCAAAATAGAGAACGAGTGAAGACCATCAATTTCTATTGGAGCTATCAGTGGGAAATAGAGAACCAAGGCTTAGCAAACATTAAAAGCACTTAGAATTAGCTCATATATGTTGGATTTCAGTTAATAAAGGCACGTATCAATCAATTCTCAGGTCCTCCAAACTTATATTTGGTTGGTTTATCGCTGCTGCTGCTGCTAGCAGCTTCTTCTTCTTCCTTTTTTTTTAATTTTTCGAAACGCTAGCATCCATCATCTGGCCATCGATATCTGAATCACTACCAGAAATGAAACAAGCAAAAAAATCAGGCAGGCAACCTACTTACGGTATAGTATATAGTTGAATATCTGGCATATAACTCACGCAGCCCACGACGAGAAACGAAAGGTTGTCCTGCGCCGAAAGAAAACCAAATCATAGAAGGACTAGATGTAAATTTCCTAAACCGTGCAAAGGACTGATATAAAGAACCGGGTATTCAGTTTCCCTACAGAAGCCTACCTAGATTGCGACTCATAACACAACTAGGAAAACCAGAGCGCTTCATGGTCTTCATATATTTAGGCAATAGCCTTCTTCTACGTCTCAACAAGCCCTCAAATCCCATCCCCTCTCCTCTCTTTTGATCGCCATGGCGACTAGCACTCAGAATAGCCCACCGATGGCTTCCCATTCATGCGATCATTTTCCCTGGAAAGATGGGGAGTTGGAGCTCTGCCTTGACTCAGTGTCATCTCTCAGCACCGACGCCGGTCCCCGCATGCTCGTCAAACTGACGCTGAGCCACTGCATGCTGTGCTTGATTCCCTCGCCTCTCCAAGGGAAGTACTATAAACTCTGGACTACTCTTCCGCCAACTGTGCACCGTGACATCCCCGTCGATGACCCCTCGGCGCACTTCTCGACCCTCGACGCCGCCGAGAAGGTCATCGCGCCGTTTGTCCCCAAGGGGCGCCCGCCGCTCGATGAAATTTCCACGCTCTTGTGGCCGCGGATATCCCGCTTTGCTCACGCCACGGCGAGGAGCGCGGAGGCCATGGGTCACGGTGACATGGAGGTGGTAGCCGAAGCCAGTTACATCCAGAAGGTGAAGCTGGACAAGATGTGCAAGTTGGTCGATCGCCTGGTTGCGGATCGGCATGGGCATCAGATGGAGGAAGAGCGATGGGAGACTTGTGCGGTGTGCCTCGATGAAATAGAGGAGTCGATACGGGCGGTCACGCTGGCATGCTCCCATGGGTTCCATTTGAGATGCATCGCTGCTTGGCTGCAGAAGAAGAATTCTTGTCCCCTTTGTAGATCAAAGCAGCCTATTTACAGAGATGATTAGCTAGGTTTTCTTATTTTATTTGAGCTTACTTCCTGACATTGCGGATCTAGTTTTTGGATCTTGGTTGCAGCTGATCAAATTACAGTGAACAGTTTTTTTTTTTTTTTTTTTAAAGAAAAATAATGAATAGCCTTGTTAAAGTAAGTCGTGTGGGGCATAGAGCGTTTTGGCCCATCTTCAGGGTAATTGGTATCAAATTGTAGTAGCCGTTCCGTACAAAACTACTAGGGGTGCTTTTTTTTTTTCCAACTTTTTTTTTTTTTTTGTTTTTTTGGGAATGAGGGTGGAGGTGGGGTCTAGTATTAGTGTTGTAAGTTTATCAAAAACTCAAGAGTTTTATTGTTATATGGCCCTCATTATTTTCCTTTATTTCTTAATTCTTTTGTTGAGATATATAGATTATATGAAAAATAAAATTTAACCAGATTTAACTTGTTATACTTGTGTATGAACGAGCTCAAATCCGATCATCTCTCTTACCATAAGATCTACATAAATTTTAAAGTAAAAAGTTACTCATTCACCGTTTGTCATGTTTGTCCCGTTTTCATATTTATGCCTCATTTTTTGCAATGCATTATGTGTAAAATAGTTTATGTTACAATTAAAAAAAAAAAAAGAGCTATATCCCTAAAAGAGATATGAGCCATATCTCCATTTTATTATTCATGTAATTCTTTGCTGAAGAGTAAGAATATAAGCCATGTTTCTATTCTTTTATATAAAGAATAGAAATATGAGTTATATCCCTATTTTGTTACTTATGTATCAGGGATACAGGCTATATCACTATTCTTTTACCTTTATTCTTTACAAAGATAATAGGATATAAATCATAAGTGCTTTTTTGGTTAATGTGTGGCTTTTTAGTTTTGAAATTCATGGAAATCTAGTGATGAGGAAGCGATCGAATTTAAGCATGGTTACATGCGAATGTAGCCAAGTCTATTTTAATTTAATTAAGTGAAACTTAAAATGAAAATGATCCTTAACTCCTAGATATAACCATCAGACTTCTAGTTTCTAATTGGTTCGGCTGCTCACACCAAGCAGAAAAACAAAATAAGGCAATACAATTCAATTTGTGTTGGATCTGCTAGAGGAGTAGAGTAAATAAAGGCTTTATAAAATAGCTCAAGAGGATTGTTACTTATATCTCATCAAGTTTAAACTAGATGATAATGTCGGCTCCCTTCCCGACGGCATGATTTCTTATAAAAATTGGGTAGAGATCTACTAGTCTACCATAAAGCCCAAGCGATCCCTATCTAATTGCCATAAGTTACATGCACAAAAATACTAAATCTGCTAAAAACATTTGACCTGCTCATTTCATTTATACTATTTACAAGATCACATCACAATTTATTTCACCCTGCTCAAATAAAATAAGATTTCCACACTATTCATCACATAATTCTAGGCAATATAACTTTTATCACTATAATGTTATAAAGACCATATTCATAAGTTCATTCCACAATGAAAGTCATTTCTCATAACTACCCAAGTCCAAAATACATCATAGGGTTACAGTCATACACATCCATCCATATCCATTTCAAATACATATACAATCCAAGTAACATAAATCTATGCCATCAACCAATTCATCCAACATTTAGAAACCCACATCAAAATCATGCATCCAAGAGCCAACCTGCTATCTCTGATCTGAAAATCCAAAAAAATTTTAATAATAAAGGAGTGAGACCTAAGTTCCAGTGACTGAATAGCCATCTAACAATGGAGAAAACTGAAAACCATATTTTAAAATCAATAAATATACTGATACAACATATCACAATAGATACAGAAATCTTTTCAAATCAGATAAGAAAACTCATAAGTTAGCTTATGCTTCCAATAATATAACTTAAATAAGATAATGCCACTTTTACAAAATTTCATAATTATGGCTGGGTATACTACCACTAAGGTACATTCCTACAGTCGCCCTCCTGCAGGTGTACTCTCAGTGGGTGAGTTACTGAGCGCCGAGGATCCCCGCACCACATGGCACCCCTTACATGTGCAGTTCACCCCAGGTGTGAGCTTGCCCCTTTTCCTTGGGCTTCCTACTTGCTTCCTTCATGGGCCAATATTTCTGAGCCCCCTCGGTCTATATAGTAACCTAGCTCTTTACCGAGCTATGATTCTGGCCCCACTGGGCTGCTTGCAATATACCCCACTGGTGATGCAGGCACCAGATTGAGACAGAGGTTTCAGAGTTCCTTATGGATCTCTAATTTATGAGAGTCCTTTTTCTTTATTCTTAGAGTCCTTGTCGAGTCCAGTTGTGCTAGTTAGCCTGGTTCATTATTGGAATCCAGGAGTTGGTCAAATGTCAAGTGTTATTTTCTTTCATTGAGTCCTGTAATAAGTCAAGAGAAGGTTCACCTTGAAGACCCAAGAGAAGACCCAAGAGAAGACCCATCAACCATGCAATGACACATGTCTTGGACCATTCCGGGACACATGGCATCACCAGAGCAGAGCAAGGAGCCGGCCCACATCAATTTAGAAAGGAATCTAGGCGCCAACATCCTCCTTCCTCATTTCTTCATGCCACTCGTCCTTATATGGAAGCTTTTTGGGCGCCCATTGACTTCCACACTTATCATGTGGTCCCCTGGCAAATATTTATGGAAGAAATTGGCTGCCCCTCTCTAATTGAAAGATCTTCATGCGCCCCAAATGGAAGAAGGTTGCCGCCCAGTCAAAGATGGCAGGAGAAATCAAGGGGCGCCCATTCTTTCCCTCTCTCAAGTGGTCCCCCTCCTCTACAGGCTTGGAAATTATAGCCACTCTCTCTTTTTGGCCGTCACAGATAAAGCATGCAGAGATCCCTACCTCCTTAAGAAGAATCACATGCCATACATTACAATCCATGTCAATTATGTACTTAAAATGAATGATTTAACTTGTATTGATATGAAAGGATTATAAAAAGACCTTTCTCTTGTAAATGAAAAAACCATTAATGAGAAAATTCTGAAATTCTTTTCCATTGCTGTGAAAGCTCTGGTACTTTAGAAAGGAGTAGGTGTGAAGCCCTTAATGTTTCCTTTCATCTTCTCTAACCTCCCTCAAACCCAAACCCTAGCCGTCCCCCCTTCAGAAACCCTAAAACAACCCTGCCACCAACCACAGGCCCCCATCTCCTCTTGCTGTTTTCTTAGGGATTCACGAGCCGAAGAGAAAGTCTTTCCCCCTAAACCATATTTCGAAGATCCTCTCCGGTAGACAGCTTCTTCATCCAGGACTTTCAACCTGTCAGAGCGATCTTCCTGTTTCAATATTCGAGTGATCACTATTGGTAAATGAAATCCTTTCTCTAATTCTCTTTCTCTAATTTAGTGAATATTAAGAGCATGTCCTAACCGAGGGTTTCCTAACCTTTACTTTCCTGGTTTCGTTAATATTCTAATAGTTCTAGTTCCAGTGTATGCTTCTGCCTGTCTTGCATAGTATAGCTTAACTAGTTTTTGATCTTTCTGGGTAATTAGCTATCTCATAATATATATATATATATATATATATAAAGAAATTATTTCATTGCATTTGTGTCTCATTCACGTTCTGCATCAATTTTGGTATCAGAGCAGGTTGTTAGGACTTGTTCTTGCATCATATTAGGAAAGTAGCTTTGCATAGGTACTGAAAATTTCAGCTTGCTAAAATTTCTGCACACCTTCCATATTTGCTTATTTTCCTTGCATATAAAAAAACTTCAAAAAAAAAAGAGCATATCTTGATCTCTACTGTGCTCATTTAGGGATGTCCAAAGGGGGAGGCTAGAAGTAGTACCCCGGGCTATTTGACCCAACGGACGTTTGGTAGGGATATCAGGACGTACCAATAAGAAAGGCTACCGGTAGTACCTTGGTACGTTTGACCCAACTACCTACGTTTCGGGAGTGCCGTAGGCTACCAAGAGGGCTGTGCATAGCCGTCGCAAGAAAGGCTGACTTGAGGCAAGGCCTTAAGTGACACGCATAGGCGATAAAAAAAAAAAATAAAATATTTTAATTACTGCTATTAATTAGTTTCATAACTAAAAATTTAAAAAAAAAAGAAAAAAAAATTTCTGTATTGCTGCATCTTTTTAGTTAGAAACCCGACTTGTTAACTCAAGTCTTTAGTGTTCCATCATCTCTGCATTAAATTGACTTAAAGGCATCGCTATCTCAGATCAGGTGGGGATTTCATCATCCTTCCTGCGCCCAGAAAACCATCAACCTGCATACAAGCCCAAACCTCCCAATTTTAAAATTCAGTAGACATAATTGAGCAGTAGGGACTCCCACGGTTGGGTTCACATATTTTGTCGAAACTGGTGTGAGTCTTTCTTCATTTGCGATTGGAACCTGGTGTCTAAGGCTGGAGGTCAAATGTCAAATGACTTAAGGGGAGTGACGGGGTACTCTAATTAGGCCCCTGCGTTAAGCAGGAAGAACCTCCCCCCCTCCCACCTGCTACCTGGCCAGCTACAGGGTACTTGGTGATTGATTAGCATTTAGTTGACACACTTTATTTGAGCTCTAGGTCTAGGAGCCAGTAGTCATTCTTTTTTCTTTTTGTGTGCTTGCCTGCATGCCAACCCTGTCCGAAGCCCATACCAATCCAGTCAGAGTCAGTCCCCATCCGACCCACCCATGGACAATGACATTGGAGCTATGCTTAGGACCATTACTAAACGATTGACCCAATTGAATGATCAAGTGAACTTCTTAAAAGAAAGTCGTAAGACCAAGATTGAGCCTAAGTTAGACCCTCGTCTACCTACCCCACATCCTGACCCTAAGAGAGCCTATCACTATGATTTTACCCCTAAGTATTACCCTAGAAGCTCATACCCATACTTAGTGGACTCAGAGGAAAGATCCATTAGGAGCATCCGGTCCTATGCACCCACTTTTGGTGGTGATCTAAAGCTAGAGGATTACATTGATTGGAAAAGGAGGATGGATGAGTATTTCGATCGGAAAGAAATGTCAAAAGAAAGGAAGGTAAAATTTGCTAGGCTTAAACTAACCCGACATGCTAGGATATATTGGGAAAAGGTTGAGCACGCATGTCATCAAAAGAGGAAGATGCCCATTAGAACATGGAGAGCCATGAAGATTAGACTTAGGGAGAAATACCTACCCATGTTCTATAGGTATAAAGAGCCCATCATCCATCAGGCCACACTTAATAGGACTAATATCCCTGGAAATAAGTCAAGTCCTAATCTAGGCTCAATTAGCCAGTCCATCCCTATTGCCTAATGTGTTCACTAGAGTCCACCCTTCCCTACCATCCCGTTTATTCCCATGAGTCGACCCACTCCTATTCCTCCACTTGCCCCACCCATTCCTACTATCCGATCCATTTCTATCTATCAGTTTGCCCAACCCATTCCTACCACCATAGTTGAACACAGGGAGGAAAAGCTAGACATGGCCAGCCTAGGCATAGTTGTTCAGGATCCTACTCAAATTGACAATCTAAAAAACCCTGAACCTATTGACTGTGATGAGAAGAGAGATCAAGAACCCCTTATAGGTTGTATCGAGGAGGTATATGAGGCTGACGCAAGTTTAGTTGATGAATATGAAAAAGATGAGGAAGAACCCATTGAAGGCTTTAAGGACAAAGAGGTTGAGCCCAATAATCATTTAGAGGTCGATAGTCCTGAGTCCCTTAGTCATATAGAGGTAGACATTTGTGAGTCCATTAGTCCATTAGGAGAAGAAGCTACTAAGCCTATTGATGAATCTAAGGGAAAGGAGATTAAGCTTGAGCCCAGTGACACGTTAGAGGAAGAAGAAACTGCACCTATTGGAGAAATAAAAAGAGAAGTCTATAGAATTGAGTCTGATCTAAGGGTTGAGTCTAAAGAAATTGATACCATCCTAGTTGAACATGAACCATTGCTTGTAGCTAAAGAGATTATGAAGGAGCAAAATGATCAACTTGAGAAAGCTGAAGTCCAAGAGCTAAGCCCTATAGAGCAACCCCTAGAAATAGTGGAATTCATGAAGGATTTAGAGCAAAAGATTTATGTAATTTTTGCTGAGGGTTTAGAACAAGACATCAGTAAGGGGTCATCAATTTGGACTAGAAAAATTCACGATCACATCCAAGAGGTAGTATGGAGATTTTAGGAGAATTTCATAAGGTGTTTCCAAAAAGAATATATAGTCACCTTCCACTGCTTAGGGATATCCTACGCCTCTTAGATCTAGTCCCAGTTCAGTTTGCCACATACTTTCAGAAGACCCTATGGAACCTTTTAAGAATCCATGCCATCCACCAACCCAGGGTCAAACCTAGAGAGTCTGTAGTCTGTTAAGTTTAGGTCCAAAGAGTCCAATAAAATTCCTTTCCATAGGAATGCCTTAGTAAGTTTGCATTTCAATTAAGTGTCAATCCAAGTCTTAGTAATAAGGACTTTTGTCACATTTTACTGAGTTCACCTGCCCATTCAACTTGTCCAATCATATACGAGTCTCAGAGTCAATTGCACAGCATCTGCATCATGACATTAGCATTCACTTGAATATTGATAATAAGTTGGCTAATCCTCAGAATCGAGTCAAGGATTTTGTTAAGGAAAAACTATGTCATGTTAGAAAGTTACATGCTCGTGGAGCTGGTCCTTTTAGAATATTAAAGAAGGTAGGAACCAATGTCTGTATGTTAAAGTTACCTCCATGGTTAGGCATTAGCCCTATTTTCACTACCTCAGACTTAGTAGAATATAGGGACTCAGCAGTGGTACCCAGTAAGTTTTTGGACCTGACCGTTCCTTTAAGAGTGAGCCTCACCTGAGTGTCCACCCACAAATTGGTCCGAGAGGAAAGGCAGGATTGAGCAGATTCTGGATGACCAAGCTGTCATGACCCGCAATAAAGGTTACCAAAGATATTTGGTTCATTGATAAAGTCGACCGGAATCAGAGGACTCGTGGATTACCCGGGAAGATCTGCAACACATAGACCCAGACTTTCTAGAAAAGTACCAAAGTCAAACTGACCCTTACTCGATGGAGTCGAGTTCCTTCCAGCCTGGAAGAATTGGTGCAGGCACCAGATTGAGACAAAGGTTCTAGGGTTCCTTATGGATCTTTGATTTATGAGAGTCCTTTTTCTTTATTCTTAGAGTCCTTATCGAGTCCAGTTGTGCTAGTTAGTCTGATTCATTGTTGGAATCCAAGAGTTGGTCAAGTGTCAAGTGTTATTTTTTTTCATTGAGTTCTGTAATAAGTCAAGAGAAGGTTCACCTTGAAGATCCAAGAGAAGACCCATCAACCATGCAATGACACATGTTTTGGACCATTCCGGGACATATGGCATCACCAAAGCAGAGCAAGGAGCCGGCCCATATCAATTTAGGAAGGAATCTAAGCGCCAACATCCTCCTTCCTCATTTCTTCATACCACCCGCCCTTATATAGAAGCTTTTTGGGCGCCCATTGACTTCCACACTTATCATGTGATCCCCTAGCAAACATCTATGAAAGAAATTGACTGCCCCTCTCTAATTGGAAGATCTTCATACACCCCAAATGGAAGAAGGTTGCCGCCCAGTCAAAGATGGCAGGAGAAATCAAGGGGCGCCCATTCTTTCCCTCTCTCAAGTGGTCCCCCTTCTCTACAAGCTTGAAAATTGTAGCCACTCTCTCTTTTTGGCCATCCTAAATAAAGCATGCAGAGATCCCTGCCTCCTCAAGAAGAATCACATGCCATACATTACAATCCATGTCAATTATGTACTTAAAATGAATGATTTAACTTGTATTGACATGAAAGGGTTATAAAAAGACATTTCTCTTGTAAATAAAAAAATGATTAATGAGAAAATTCTGAAGTTCTTTTCCATTGCTGTGAAGGCTCTGGTACTTTGGGAAGGAGTGGGTGTGAAGCTCTTAGTGTTTCCTTTCATCTTCTCTAACCTTCCTCAAACCCAAACCCTAGCCGTCCCCCCCTTCAGAAACTTTAAAACAACCCTGCCGCCAACCACAAGCCCCCATCTCCTCTTGCTGTTTTCTCAGGGATTCACGAGCCGAAGAGAAAGTCGTCTTTGCCCCTGAACCATATTTCGAAGATCCTCTCGGTAGACAGCTTCTTCATCCAGGACTTTCAACCTGTCAGAGCGATCTTCCTGTTTCAATCTTCGAGTGATCACTGTTGGTAAATGAAATCTTTTCTCTAATTCTCTCTCTGATTTAGTGAATGTTGAGAGCATGTCCTAACCGAGAGTTTTCTAACCTTCACTTTCTTGGTTTTGTTAATATTCTAACAGTTCTAGTTCCAGTGTATGCTTCCGCCTGTCTTGCATAGTATAGCTTAACTAGTTTTTGATCTTTCTGGGTAATTAGCCATCTCATAATATATATATATATAAAGAAATTATTTCATTGCATTTGTGTCTCATCTACGTTTTGCATCAACTGGCTGATCTAGCTTGTACTCTCCTTGGCCTTGGGATCATAGTATGATCGAATCGCATGAAGGTGCCGGCTGTAAATAGTGTGTGCAGTGCTCATGCTATGGCACAGTTTACAGGGTGATCAGCCCCATAGATGGCCCAATGCTATTTATGCTGTATGCTGTAAAAATACTCAAATATAAGTTTATAATCTAATATATAATCAGTTATACTTTCTTTGAAACATTAATATTCATGCATGCCCATGCATCACTTTGAAACATAAAACTGAAAAGTAAATTCCATGCTTTACTGAAACATATGTTTTTATCCAAACAATACTTTTCATGAAACTCTATACTTTGCTTTGATACATGTTATATCCCATGTTTCCTTTTCTTTTCTTAAACTCATGCTTTGCTGAAAAAAATAGAAATAAAATTAGGTTATCTATATATATATATTGGTCATAGTCCCCAGATCGCACGAACAGAGACATTCTTTCTGACATCCCATCATCAGAGAAAAAACACTGAGAGAAACTAAAGGGCTCTCTCTAAAGTGGACGTGTTGATCTAGAAAACCAACCGCTCGACTCTAGAGGGTAATCAATCAATATGGACTTAGGTACGGTTCGGCTTATATATTTAATTTTATCTTGGTGATCCAACATGAATGATCCTGTTATTTTGGGTGATGGTTTTTTACCAAAGGAAATTTCATGAATTCTAACAAGTGGTATCAGAGCCCCTTCATGTTGAATCATTGAGATTGAATTACAGAATAAATTATTTTCTTTTTAGAATAAATGAAAAAAAGAAATTCAAAATATTCCTTCTCCTTTCCATTTGGGTTTTAGACTCTTGCCGGCAGTTTTTGCCATCACCAGCATCAAGTTTTATTTTTTTAGGCATGGCGACCTGGCCATGCCGATGAAGAAGCCACGGCCATCAGGCCATGGCGTCTGTGGCTGCACATTAAGTACATGTCATTAAAAAGAAAAAAGAAAAGAAGAGGGGGCAGGTGGTTTTTTCACCGCCTGTCATAATGGAGACCGGTGCAGGTCTCTACCCGCACCGATGAAGGGACGTTGTGGCCAAATAGCCACACCAAACGGCCACCCGAACCCTAGGAGGCGAAACCCCTAGGGTTTTCAGACACGAGCCCACAGTTTCTTTTTTTTTTTTTTGTGGGTAAGTGACCCATAATAGTTTCTTTCCTTTCTTTCTTTCTTTTTTTTGGTAAGTGACTTGTGACAGCTTCTTTTTTTTGGTAAGTGATTCATCACAGTTTCTTTTTTTTTTGGAAACTCTTACTTTTTTCTGAAACTCATGCTTTGCTTTGGAAACATACTGTAAGCCCATGCTTATTCTTAAACTAATGCTTTACTTTAGAACATGCTGTAAACCCATGCTTATTCTTAAACTCATGCTTTGCTTTAAAACATGCTTTAAAAATAAGATATATCATAACTGGATTCTCATTTCCCATATTTAACTACTTGAGATACTATACTTAGCATAACATACTATGATTTGTAGCAAAATATCACTATACTATTATAAAATAGTTCACAAAGCTAGATGAGAAATCCACTCATCTTAACTGCTAGCACACTGCTATGGCTGCTATTTCTTCTGTTCTGACTCCCTGGAATCATTCTCTTGGCCTAAGTCATCGTACATGTATTATTAGGGTCACAAGCACTAAGGGTTTTATGAAACCATGCATGCATGCTCTATGCCTTAATATCTTAGCATAACATTCTTCAATCCCTAACATACTCAAAGATTCATAATATACACATGCTATCACCTCATTTGCCTCTAAACATGAGATTTTAACATCATTCTCTAGCTTAGGAAGGTTTGGACTTACCTTAGCAAAGATGGTTAAACCACCAAGTCTTTTTCCCTTCCTTCTCTTCCTCTTTTTCTCTTCTTCTTCTCTTCTTTTCTTTTTCTTCTTCTCTTCTTCTTTCCCATGGCTCAAACCCTCTCCTCTTTCTCCTTTTTCTTCCTATTTTCCTTCCATTTTCTCCCCCTTTTATTTCCTTTCGTACGGTGGCTTAAGAGCTAAGGAAGGATAGTGGGCTTTAAATGCTCATAAAAATTTCTATTTTGCCCCTCTTTATTTTGAAGTCATGCTTTTCAAAGCCCACATGGCTTCCTTTTCCACCAACTATTTTTGCCCTTTCAATTTTCTTTTTTATCTTGCCCTTGATCAAACCCTCAAATGACTTTTTATCAAAATTTTCTTTTGCCTCTAGCCAAATTTCTGTTATCAGATGAATAACAGGAGTTACCCATCTATTAGTCGGCATGGATGCTAGCTAATGAGAATGAAATTAGCCTCAAACCAATTCCACAGAAGATTTTTGTCCACCTGAACCCGCAGTTAAGCGTGCTTGGGTGAGAGCGATGGGTAACCTCCTAAGAAGTCCTCTATTCACTCCTAAGAAGACCTCCTAAGAGACCAATTTCATAAAGAAATTTTTCATAGTAGTTGGGTAAAATTGGTCCCAAATCAATTTTATAGAGAGATTTCCCAAAGTAGTTGACTAAGTAGTCGACTACTGTGGGCAAAATTTGTCCAAGGCCAATTTTATAGAGAGCATCACGAAATTAGTCGACTAAGTAGTCAACTAACTTTCCCAATTAACTGACTAGTTAGTCAAGTAATCAGCTAAGTAGTCAGCTAACTTTTCCAGTTAGCTGACTAATGAGTCAACTAACATTATATAACCTTTCCAAAGGCCATTCTAACGCATTCCAACTTCCAAAACCTTCATTCCAACTTCTTCTAAGGATCAAAAATAACTAGTAAACATTGAAATCATCATAAAAACTTCAATTATAAGCCCAAATAAGTGACTTTATTAACTTTTTGAAAGGATCATGGGAGAAACTCAAGATAACATCCAAAATTTTAGCTTTTACATTTTTTTTAAGATTTTCACTCAAATTATTCACACTATAAAGCTAAACTAAGCATAAAAATATGCTTAAAATAAAATTACAAGACTTTCAAGTTCGGGATATTACAGATAAAGTTCTAAATCAAGATATAAGAAATTAAATTTGATCTATTATCTCTAAAATATTTAAATAGTAAAAATTATATGATTTAGAGACTCTTAGCTTTTGCATGATATAATTTGATGTTTAATTATATTAGATAGTAGCAAAGATCACAAGCTTAGATCTAAATCTAATTAGGTTGATCAAAGATCCATTTAAGTGATGTCAAGTCAAGCTTTATATATATACATAGAGTTAGACTATATATTTATATTGATTCCTTAAATAAGGATTTAACAATTCAAATTTAATAAAGAACTATTCATAACATTATCTACACTACAAAAAAGACTACCTAGAAACTAAAATATTTATGTATTCTAATAGCAACCAAACAAGGTCTTAATCTTAAGAAAATGTTAAAATGGATAATTTTAACAGCATGATTACTATGTTTATTATGATCTAAATATCAAAATTTAGTGGATTGAAGTTAACTTATGTTTCAAGATATATAGACCATGATCCATAAAATAAATTTTCAATTTATGTATCCTATCAAATATTTTCTCATACTAGTATAGTTGATATCATGTTTATTTTTCCTACCAACCTGATGCATAGATTAAAAACCACCAAAATTATATAAAATTAGGCTTTTAAGTTTTTTTTTTTTATATTTTTTATAGTCCAATGATTTCCATCTTCAATTTAGATAGCTTATGTTTAATTCTAAAACCATTAGCTTCTTTTTTCTTTTTTTTTATGTTAGCTTTTCAATAGAGATTTATTAATTTGAAATCAGTTATAAACTATTGAAATTCAAGATTATCATATTAAAAAAATACTATAATTAACAAGTTAAGAATAGTTTCGCTATTTCAAAAAATTTTAATAATTTATTTGGATTTTCAGTTTATTTCAAAATTTTAATAAGAAAAATTGAATCTGACATAAATATTTAGCTCAGTTATATCTCTTCACCCTCTTTTAATAATTTTACCAAATTCCAGTGAAATGTTTAAAAATAATTATCAATAAAAAAAATCTAAATTGGGACCCATCCATCCTCCACAATCCCATCATCATGCATGTAGGCTAACAAAGCTGGGTACGAGGATAAGCATAAAAGTTCAATTGAACAGCTAACTTCACGCAAGGAGGAAGCAATAGAAAGGCAAACGATTAGGTCAATCGGGTCATATCGACCGACTTAATCCAGATCCCTAATAATTCTTATTAGACTCCACTGAAACACCTTCCTTCGCCCAACCTTTGCTTTCAAGAATGTACAAGGATTCTCTCTAAGAAACAGGGAATTCCTTCTGACCTTTCCTTTTTTTTTTTTTTTTTTTTCTAAACATCCACAGGTTTTGTTATGTTCTTCTGTTACATAAACCCCCCTCCCTTCGTTTCGTCGACCTAGGAAATACCTACTGACATTAGGTAATATCTCTCTTGACCTAACCGGACTGTCCTTATAACTCACGCAGCCCACGACGGGAAACAAAAAGTTTTGTCCTGCGTCGAATGAAAACCAAACCGTAGAAGGACTAGGTGTAAATTTCCTAAACCAAGCAAAGGTCTAATATATGAGATGCCGGTTAAGTAAAGAACCGCGCATTCAATTTCCCTATGGAATCCTACCTAGTTTGTGACTCATGGCACAACTAGGAAAACCAGAGCGCCTCATGGTCTTCATATATTTAGGCAATAGCCTTCTTCTACGTCTCAACAAGCGCTCAAATCCCATCCCCTCTCCTCTCCTCTCTTTTGATCGCCATGGCGACCAGTAGTCAGAATAACCCACCGATGACTTCCCATTCATGCGATCGTTTTCCTTGGAAAGATGGGGAGTTGGAGCTCTGCCTTGAATCATCGTCATCTCTCAGCACCGACGCCCGTCCCCGCATGCTCGTCAAACTGACGCTGAGCCACCGCGTGCTGTGCTTGCTTCCCTCGCCCCTCCAAGGGAAATACTATAAATTCTGGACTACTCTTCCGCCAACCGTGAGCCGTGACATCCCCGTCGATGACCCCTCGGCGCACTTCTCGACCCTCGACGCCGCCGAGAATGTCATCGCGCCGTTTGTCACCAAGGGGTGCCCGCCGCTCGATGAAATTTCCACTATCTCGTGGCCTCGGATATCCCGCTTTGCTCACGCCACGGCGAGGAGCGCGGAGGCCATGGGTCACGGTGACATGGAGGTGACGGCCGAAGCCAAGTACATCCAGAAAGTGAAGCTGGACGAGATGTGCGAGTGGGTCGATCGCCTGGTTGCGGATCGGCTTGGGCATCAGATGGAGGAACAGATGGAGGAAGAAGAGCCGTTGGAGACTTGTGCGGTGTGCCTCGATGAAATAAAGGAGTGGACACGGGCGGTCACACTGGCATGCTCTCATCTGTTCCACTTGAGATGCATCGCTGCTTGGCTGGAGAAGCAGAATTCTTGCCCCTTTTGTAGATCAAAGCAGCCAACTTTCAGCGATGGTGAATAGTTAGGGTTTTTTTTTCTTTTTTTTTTTTTTTTGGAGCTTACTTCCTGGCATTGTCGATCTGGTTTTCGGATCGCATCTGGTCAAAATACAGTGAACAGGCTTGTGAAAGTAAGTTACGTGGAGCGTTCAAGGTATAATAATTGGAGTCATATTTCTGCTAGTATTGGTATCAAATTGTAGTCGCCAGTGTTTTTTTTTTTTTTTTTTTCAACCTTTTCCTGGAGCAACAGATGGGCTACGCTCTCTCTCATGTGATCAAGCTTAAATCCGATCATCTATCATACTATTAGCTTCACACAAATCTCAAAAGAAAAAAAAAAAAAAATCATTCATTAACCATCATTTCTTATATCTTATCTCTAGAGATCCATCTTGTTTTTCGTAATACATTATGTGTACCGAAGAAAAATAAGGATATGAGTTATGTTCTTATTTTTTAAATTAAAGAATAAAAATATGAGCCATAATCCTATTCTATTACTCGTGTATTTTTTTGCTAAAAAAAATGATATAAGCTATATCCTTATTCTTTTAATCGAAGAACAGAGTTATGAGCTATGTTTGTTTTATGTTGTTCATGCACTTCTTTTACTTTTATATTTCACAAAGATAATAGAATATGACCCATAAATATAACTATTTTTTTTAAAAAAAAAAAAGGAAATGATGGTTAACGGATGCCTTTCTGGTTTTGAGATCCATACGAATCTAATAGTAAGAGAGACGACTGGATTTGAATATGGCTACATATGAATGTAGCCAAGTCTATTTCAATTTAATTAAGTAAAACTTAAAATAAAGATGATCCTTAACCCCTAGGCATAACATCAGGCTTCTAGCTCCTAATTAGTTCAGCTACTTACACTTGGTAGAAAAACAGAATAAGGGAATACAATTCGATCTGTGTTGGATCCACTAGAGGAGTAAAGAAAATGAAGGCTTCATAAGAATAGCTCAAGTGGATTGTTACCCATATCTCATAAGTTTAAACTAGATGATGAGGTCCCAAATCACGATATAGGCAATTGAATATGATTTATGATTTATAAAATATTTAAACAGTAGAAATTGCATGATTTAAAGACTTAGCCTATGCATGACATGATTTAGCGGTTAAGTATATTAGAAAGTAGTAAAGATCACATCCATCAGCTTAAATTTGAGCTTATTGGAACGATTGAAGATCCATTTAAGTATTGTCAAGTCAAGCTTTCTATTTATACATAGAGTTAGTCTATATATTTATATTGATTCCTTGAATAAGGATTTAACAATTCAAAATTAATAAAGAACAATTCATATTATTAAACATAATCTACACTATAAAAGAATACTTAGAAACTAAAATATTTATATATTCTAATAGTCTCTAACTTAATCTCAAGAAGATATTAGAATGGATAATTTTAATAGCATGATTACTATGTTTATTGGGATCTAAATATCAAAATTTAGTTAGTTGAAATCAACTCACATCCAAGATATATAGACCATGATCCATAAAATGAAATTTTGATTTATGTATGCTATCAAATCTTTTCTAATGCTAGTACAGTTGATATCAAGTTTATTTTTCTATCAACTTGATGCATAGATTAAAAACCATCAAAATTATATAAATTTTGGTTTTTAAGTCATTTTTTTTTATGTAGTTCAATGATTTGCATCTTCAAGTTAGATGGTTTATATTTAATTCTAAAACCATTAGCTTCTCTTTTATGTTAGCTTTTCAATAGAAATTTAGTAATTTGAAATCATTGATAGACTATTGAAATTCAAGATTATCTAGACTACTGAAATTCAAGATTATCATATAAAAATACTACAGTTAACAGGTTAAGATTACTTTTGTTATTTCAAAATATTGTTGACAATTTATCTCGATTTTTAGTTTATTTTAAAATTTTAATAAGAAAATAGAATTCGATATAAATATTTAGCACAGTTATGTCACTTCACATAACTTACTTTTAATATTTTACCAAATTCCACTAAAATGTTTAAAAATAGTTATCAATAGAAAAATTTGGACCCATCCATCCTCCACTATCCCATCATGTAGATTAACAAGGCCAGATCAGAGGATAAGCATAAAGTTTCAATCGAACAACAACTCTATAGGAGGAGGAAGCGAGAAGATAGTGCGAATAGAAATACAAATGGTTAGATCACCTGAGTCATATCAATCCATTTAATTTAGATCCCTAATTCTTATTAGACTCTACTTAGGAACACCTTCCTTCCCCTAAACTTTGCTTTCAAAAACGTGGAAGGATTCAAACCTCTCTTCGTAAATAACAGAGAATTCCTTTCGTGTTTTTTTTTTTATTTTTTGAACATCCACCGGTTCTGTTATGTTCTTCTAGCCTTCCCTTCATTTCGTTGACCTGCGAAATACCTATGGTCACTGGATAACATGTTTCCTTGACTTAACTAGACTGTAACGAGCTTTTCAAACATTGAGATTGATCTTTTTTAGTTTATTTTTTTTTAAAAAAATTTAATGTTTGCCATTCAGGGCACATTTGGTATGGTGCCATGGATAAAATTTGATTGAGAATCTAATCTAATTCTATATTTAGAAAAGTAAGGATTGAATTCAAATAGCATGACCCTATCGCTTCACCTTCTTCCTGTGTTTCTTAGTCAATTAGCAATCAAATGTTGCTCCAATCTCATGGCGAGCCAAACACACCCTTAGTTTCATGTCATGATCTCTTCAAAATGATGAACAATACTAAGGTATTGGAGCAACTTTACAAGTGCAATTTATGGCTCAACTAAGCATTGCAAGAGCCAAAGAAGAACTTGATCCCCCAATATCAAACGGATCAACTTCAACCGATAACACAAACTTATTGACTCATCTGTCCACCATAGTGTGCTAGAGACACTATATGTTGGCTAGAGACACAACAACTCTCATAGTGTGCTACACACTATGACAGAGAAAAAAAAATTGAACGTTTGAAAAATTAGATTATACTAGGTATTCGTTTGCGCAATGGATGGATACAAGAATGATTGATAATTTTTTGATAAAATGATTTTATAAATGCATCATAAGCTGAATTAATTAAAATTCATTTATTATGTTTTATTAAATTTATCATATAAATTAATCTATATAAAAATTAATTTTTTTAATTTTTATTATTAAAATTTAATTCCAACTTGTAAAAAAATACAACATGCTCCTCAAGTCCCTGGGCGTCTCAATTTATCTATGCCTTATTTTTCAAGTCTTATTTTTCATGCCTAATTTTATAGCTTAATAAAAGGCCTATAACTAAAATTTCAATGACTCAAAAACATTCAAGTCATTTTTGCACGTGGCATCATAATAAAATAGTCAAGAAAAATAAAAATTAATTTATTTTTAATATTTTATGTCAAAATTTAAATCATTCTGAAAAAAATATATATAGTAGACTTCTTGAGTTATTAATATCTCAATTTACTGATGTTTTATTTTCATACTTAATTTTATATTTAAATAAAATTTAACTCTATCTTGAAAAAAATATAGCAGGCTTCTCAAATTCCTATCATCTCATTTCTGCACTTAATTCTATATTTAAATAATATTTAAAAGTATAATAAAAGACTAATAATCTAAACTTTAATGACATAAATAACATTTAAGCAGCCTGCATATAGCATAATAATGAAATAATCAAATTTTTCTGTTTGAACCACTTTAACTTTACAGTGAATAAAAATTAACTCCATCTTGAAAAAAAATATAGTAGACTTCTCCAATTCCGAATATCTCAATTTATTAATACCTTATGTAATACTTTGAAAGTTAGAAAGAGTATTGAAGAAGATTATAATTTAAGTTTATCTATTATCAATTAATTTAGACTTGAGATTTTAAGGCCACGTAGACCAGCATGCTTGCCAACATATTTATTGGGCCAATAAATAGGCTTGTGGCGTTGCAAGTGGTATCATTGTTGGAGACGATCCAGATGTGTAGGGAAAGAGCTACTCAAGGGGAGTGGTAAAGGGAGTCCTATCATGGAGTCCTTTCTCATGCTAACTATTAACTTGGACTTAAGTTTTTAATGTCATATAGATCTGACTCACTAATAAATTAATTGGCCCATAGGTGGGCTTGGAATGTTGTTATATTTAATTTTATATTTAAATAATATTTAAAAGTATAATAAAAGATCTAAAACCTAAACTTCAATTAGGGATAGTAATTTTTTTCATTTTCTCTTATCCCCCTAAGGACCCACCCCGAATGTGATGGAGATGGGGGAAATTTTCTTTCCATAGGGATATGGACAGAAAAATTCTATTCCCATAAATGAAGATAGGGTGGGGAAGGGAAGGGCACTCCCCACCCCATGGGATCTCGGATTCCGACCTCACAAGATCTCCGTATATGTTATATTACTTAAATATTATTATATTATTTTAATATATTAAATATAGCCCATATATAATCCTAAAATACTTTAAGACTACATGTGCTCATCTTCTTTATATTTATTAAAATTATGTTTATTTGTTTCTTGTAAAATAGCTCACAATCGTAAATTTATATTATTATGCTCTTTGAAATTATGATTTAATATATTTCTTATGAATTAATTTATGAAATTTACAATTATGGTTAATTTATTTAAATCTATTTCATTTGCCATATAAACCTCAATACTTTGTTTTTATTTTTAAAATATAGTGAGCAAGAATCAAAATTAAAAAAATAAATATTTTAACTAAAAAATAGGGTTAACGGGGATGAGGTCTTCGGCGGGATGTGGTTCTTGAATGAAAATAAAAACTTTATTAAAAATGAGGTAGGTGGGAATGAAAATTTTCATGGATATGAGGGTGACATAGGGAGCGAAACAAAGAGCTAAAATAGTGATGGGGATGAAGAGCGGCTCGTCCGTTCTATTGCCATTCCTACTTCAATTACTTTCTTAATATTTAAGTACTCTATGGACATAGCATAATGATAGAGTAGTCAACTTTTCCTCCTCAAATTCCCAACACATCAGTTTACTAGTGCCCCATTTTGACACTTAATTTTATATTTAAATAATATTTAAAAGTATGCTAAAAGATCTATAACTAAAACTTTAGTGACTTAAAAAATATTCAAAACAGCTGCTAACATGGCATACTAACAAAGGAGAAAACCCTTTTTTTTTTTAACCTGAAACACTTCAACTTTATAATAAAATAAACTATAACCTCATATAGAAATAAAAAATATATCAAACTTCACGAATATTCAATGCCTCAATTTACTAATGCCTTATTTTTATACTTAATGTTATATTTAAATAATATTTAAAAGCATAATAAAAGATTTAAAACTTAAATTCCTTAAATAACATCTAAGTCATCTGCACATGTGGTATAATAATAAAGTAATCGACTTTTTCTCGACAAATTTCTAATGTCTTTTTTTAAAAAAAAAGCAAAATAAAAGATTGATAACCCAAACTTCAATTACTTTAATAATATTTAAGTCACTCTTATATGTGGCATAATAATAAAGTAATAAACTTTCTTTTTTTTTTTTTGGGTTCAAACCACTTTAGCTTTATAATAAATAAAATTTAATTCCATGTTAACAAAAAAATATAGTAGCTTCTTGAATTTCTGTCATTTCAATTTATTGATATCCTGTTTTCATATTTAATTTTACAATGAAATAATATTTAAAAATATAATAAAAAATTTATAACGTAAATTTTACTGAATTAAATCATATTTAACTCAGATTTTCTTACCTGAGCCACCTCAGCTATATGATATATATTTCATATATTAAAAGACCTATAATCCTCATAATATCTTGAGGATGATCGCTTTGTCAACACATTCATGGGACAAAATTCTATTTTTATGTGACTTGGTTTAGAAACAGGATTTTTTTTTCTTCTTTCTTTCTTTCAATTTTTCTTTTTATTATTTAATTTCATAAAAAATCAATACACTTCTTTGAGAAAATATCAGTAATTTTTAGAAAAAGATTCCAACACAAATTAAAGCTTGGAATTAATAGCACATCCTGAGCCGATGTACAGCAAGCGCCATCAAAACCCTTCTTTTCTCTTGCAAGGCTCAATGAAAGCCGAGACATGTGCGTGCTTTTAAAATCACTTTGACTCCATCGCCAGGCCCAAAACAAAGCTTACCCATCTATAGCCTGACTAAAAGCTTCGTCGACGAAAAGAAACGGTTCCCAGCGCAAGCCAGCACGAGTTTGTCCTGCCTCAAGCTCGGAGCGATGCCGTCCGCGTTTATTCGGTAGAAAACAAAGGACAGCAGGAAGCCAACCCAAGCCTGGCCCGTATCATTTGTCCTCCGCCTCGTCCCCTGCAACCAGAGGCCGTCGTGCAAGGCATAGCTGTCAGCATTTAGGACACGAATCCGAGTGAAAGCAAGGTATGGAACAATGCACTGCAGGGTGGCAACTGGCAAATAAACTCGGTCCTGGTCCCGTAGGCTGCAAAAAGAAAAGGGCCCAGGCTTTAAAATATGTCATTGAAACATAATTAATCAGCTTAATGTAAGAGGGGGAGCACGTTTGCTACTAATTTAATATTGGTGATATGGATTCAACTATCAATATAATATAATTAGAGGTAACTAAGTAAAAGGAATGATTCGTGTTTGCGCTGTGAAGTTGGGTTAAGGAAACCAACGCATGTTCATCGAATTTGGAAAAAGAGAATAGAAGTAATAGCAATGATCAAATCAATGGAGTGGACTCTTATAAAAATTGGGTATGCTAGCATCTTAAAGGAGGAAGTAAGAAATTTTGAATATCAGTAACAAATGAGAAAGGTGTTCTTAAATGGCAACATTGAGAACTTTGGTTATGTTTTTGCCAACGTGCTCAAGGAAGGAGCAAGGAACATGGAATCACAAATTGCAGTTACTTTTATTCTTTAAGCTAAATAAGATTTTATCATAGAAGTCTCTAATATGCATACATAATTACACACATGCACAAAAATATGATTGTGATAGAAAAGAGGATGGGCCGTGCTTTTCTTGTGAGAGCAGAGTATCTATCCTCTTACATTTTAAAATCAGTAGGGCATCTAAGTCAAAAATTTATCTTTAATCATAATATATACCACTAAAAAAATCTATATATATATATATATATTAGTGATATCTAATTGCTACAGCATGTAGATCTAAATGAACAATTTTATTGTGCTACCATGCTAAAGCATTTAAATTTATAACCCATCTTATCGATCATAATATACTTAATATATATATATATATATATATACATATATGGACACACATGCACCAAGTCTCATATCATTTTAATCCTTCAGATTATGTCTTTTGCTTTCTTAGCACTTTTAGATGATGATCAGTGGTATGAATTTTTAGTTGAAATACCTTATTATTGTTTCGAAGGAAGGAACAGATACATTCATACATATATGTATGCGTATTTATATAAGCTTGACTCAAGAGAAACTTCATTCAAATCTGATTAAACCTAAATTTGCATAATAAAATTCTATAACGATAATTCAAGCCATCAAATGTCATCTAATATCTCTAAATATTTATACACTAAACATCATGCATTTTAAAGACCCTTAATCTTTATATTAAGTAGTCAAAAAAATAAATAGTTTAAATAACACAAAATAATATACATTCTTTTGATGTTTTGATACATAGGTTAGATGTCTTCAAATCATATAATCTTTACTGTTTAAGCATTACAGAGATAGTAAATTACATTTAATGTATATGGAACCTTTATTATTCAAATTTAGACTTGACTAATTTTATATAGCGATCTTCTTGAGTGCAGTTGTCAGAGTCCATGTTAGTGAGTATTTAGTCATATATTAACTATGTATTTTGAAAAGATCTTAGATACTTGTAAAAATCAAAGGCAAACAATACCTTCAACTAGTTTTTTTAGGTAAACTTTTGAGTTGTTAAAAATAATGTCAAAGCAGATTCAATTCATATCCCATGTGAAATATGAGACGCTGTAGATGGGTTTTATGTGGTTACAATTTAATTTATTTGAATTTGGATATAATATTTAGTCTAGTAAGGATGCTACAACTTGAACAAAAGGAATAAACAAAAGCTTATACCAGTGAGTGTTTATTTTTACATCAGTTATATAAAAGAAAGATTCTGAGTTCATAGAGTAGTTAAGTCAAATTCATATATACATGTATATGATTTAAAAAAATAAAATACGTTTTCCTTTAAATATGTATTTTACACGTCTGCTTAAATAATATAAAAAATGTATGTTAAAAAATTTAGAAATACTAAAATATATCCAATGAGTCGAATCATTGATGCCATACCCACCTTATCCAATCAAGACTAATCTATTTCAAACTAAAATTTGATCAATCAAATATATATATATATATATATATATATATATATATATATATAGATAGAGAGAGAGAGAGAGAGAGAGAGAGAGAGATGTGTGTGCGTATGATTATATTTGTATGAACTGGCTAATCATATATTTTGTTATGATTATTGAACTCCTTTTGGCTTTATTTCATAATTGAAATAGCATTAGAGTTGCACCCTTTTTTATATAAAATATAACTTGTATTCATGATATAGAAAAATACTAATAAATGAGGCTGAAGAACACCATTGCATATAAGGAATTCTATGTGACATGGTCCCTTACATGAAGAAACCTATATGCCACTGTATGCAAGCAACAGATGTTTCATTCTAAAACCTCTGTTTGATATGTTGTGTGAAGTACGGGCATTTTATTCAATCCTTACCATTTGTATGAAATTTAATCATGCATGACTTATGTAGCATCTTTGAATCTTTTTAGTTGGTCATGTAAAATAGTCATTGATTAAAAATATTCTTGGCTAATTTGGTTGTACAGCAAATATGACAGACTATGCACTTGTAGGATTGAAAGTTCAAGTAAAGCTGAAATAGCTAAATTTTGAGGTGAAGGAAGGTCTATCATGATTAATTGGAGATTATCTTGTCCTTAGCCTACAATAATAATGGTACGTTCTCTTGTATGATACCAAACTTGATCTCTATCATGACAACATAATCTATTGGTAATTGATAAGGAGAAATTCTTGAATAAGCTTAATCTGCTATATGAAATGTAGAATAAATCAATCAATGAGTATCATATCAGTAAATTTTTTTCTCTCTATAAGTGCTCTCTTTCTAAACTATCTCTACATAATTGTTAAGTTCTTGGTCATCTATAAGTAGTAGTGGAGGACGTGGCATTAACTGATTAAACTCATCTACAATCTATATGTTAAAATAGATCTATCCAAAACTTTCTTATTAGCAGGAGAGAGATCTTATATGAGTTTTTTTTTTTTTTATTTTTATTTTTATGTACTCCTTTATTTTTTTAAAAAAAATAATCAAGTCAAAACCATTAATATTGTAAGGAATGTTTGGCCATTAAACTTATGTGAACGAATGAACTTATCACTAGTAAGTTAATATCGTTTCCTATTTATTTGACTTTCAATTTATGTATCAGAGAAAGACGAGCATTTTTGCTCACTATTGGCACCTAGATTGTCACTCTAAGAATTCCACCACCTTACTCTCCAGTGTATCCACTATTGTCCTTCACTAGATCCTTTACTAGTAAGCATGCGATGTGAGACAGACATGACTGATCTAGTATATGACTATGCACACTAACATGTTGAATGCGATATAAACCCTGAAGTTAATGGACTAGCTACGTTCCTTCGACTCTACATCTTATTCCTATTCATGATACGAAGAATTAAAGAAAAGAAGGAAAACCAAATAAGAAAAAGAAGAAAAGGCTAGATGAAAATATAAAAGAGGTCTTCCATAGGGTATCCATTCTCTTACCATCGCTTTTCCCAAAGAAGGTGCAACACTATCTACAAGTTTTACTTGAAATTTTTTGAAACAAAAATGAATAGTATATAAAAAAATATAAAGTTCTTCTTTATCTAAAAATAATTTTATAAATTTTATTCTTCCAGATGTAGACCGCTCTCATCTTTCGCAAGTAGAGATCTCTTATTTATCATAGCTGCTATCTCTCCATCAAGGGTTAGAGCTAAAGCTGCTACCGCCTCATCCTCGACACTCGCACCCTTTTATTAGAGATTGCCTCATCCCTCTTCGCTTGCTTCGATGTCATCTCTAAACCCACCTTTAAGTGCAATGGCTGCTCCAACCTCATTCATTTCAAGCTCTACGCCTGTCACACCATCAGAGAGTAGGGGGCAATTGCCTTCGTCAAACATTGCTAAGGAAATTTAACCTTTTTTTTTTTTTTCTTTGTACCAGTCATGCACGTAACCAACCAAGCTAGATTACCAATTATGCATCTACATCCTTAAAATAAGACTGCATGATTAATATTTTTAATATTTAAAAAATACAAGCGAATCATAGCAAAAACCTATGCTATATTGTCCCTCTAAAAAAAAAAAAAAAAAATTGAGAAGAAACTTTCAAGTCAACCTCGCTGTCGGGTTCCTCCAGTCTGGTCAGTTACGTCCAACCGCCGTCCAACCGCCACGAGTTCGGATTTGGTCCTGGGGGACATGTTCGACATTTCCCAATGGTAGATGGCATCCAATGTCTATTTCATTTATGCCTCGCTTTATTTGAACTCCACGGTGGGTGAGAGGGAGAGAGATGGAACTCGGAGATAGAGAAGAAAGTGGATTGTTTACAGCTGATGGGAGGATGGTTTCCTCTTCTTCTCCTTTTTCTATTATTCCTTCTTCTTTTTCTTCCATACGTCAGTGTAGAATCTGTCATGAAGAGGAGGAGGAGAGCTCCACAAGAATGGAATCCCCTTGTGCTTGTTCCGGGACTTTGAAGGTAATGATCTTAGGTTCTGGGTTTGTTATCTGAATTTCTTCATGTTCTTCTCATCAAAAAAATGATTTTTACTCATTTATATCACTGATTTGGTGTTCCCCTGTTTCAGTTTGCTCACAGGGAATGCATACAGGCGTGGTGTAATGAGAAAGGGAACACCGTTTGTGAGATTTGTCTTCAGGTTAGAACACAAAAGAAGATGAGAACATGGACTTTTTTTTTTTTTTTTTTTTTGAGGGGTGTGGGGGGTGGAAATAGAAATAATAGGCGATTTTTTGTAAAATGTTTTTTTTTTATTTTTCCACTTCTCTTTTATTTGCTGATACGAAGAAAGCTGGGTTTTTTTGGGCGTCTTCTGTGGGGAATTTTCTCCCTTTCCTTTTTTTTGTTTTTTTGGGTACCCTGATGTTTCTTTATAAAGGTTTGAATATATGATCCCTGTCATATGATTTCAACTTGGTTGGAACTTGGAAGCCAAATTTTTTAGAACTTTTGGAGGGAAAAATGCCTCTTCTGTAGTTCCTTTCTTTTTTAAATAATATCATTACTGGGTTAAGTGGTTCAGCACATTTTTATTTTCTGTTCCTAAGGATACTGATATTAGTTTTATAGCAGTATGTTATTAAACTTATACAAATTTTATTTTGCATTCTCTGAAATTGAATAAAAAGGCTTTCTTACCAATATATTTCTCAAAAATAATAAAAGAAAACTTTTTTTTTAAAAAAAAAAATCTGACTTCAATTTCTTCTTCTTGGTTTTTTTTTTTTTTTTTTTTTAACTTTATCTATGCTGCCAACTGGATTTTCTTCATAACACTATATATATGTATTGTTCACGCCCTTCTTTTGAACTCGTCCTGATTCACAGAAGATTATCTCATACTTTCTGTAAGTTTATTGTTTTTGATGAGATTTTCTATTGTTGGAAGTTTGAAGTCATATTGATTCACAGCTTTAGCAGTGATTCAGATTCCAACTTATCTTGGCCTTCTCAGCCACCTCTTCAGAATTTCTCCTTGATTAGAAACTAAGATGTACTTGAAAAAATCAAATTCTCATAGCCTGTTAGCTTATCCTAAAAATTTCTTCAAATTTAATAATCAATGACCTTAATGTATTGGGGAAAAGGAAAAAAAAAAAATCAAACTCTCAAAGCTTTAGCCTAAAGTAATCTGTTGCTTTATTTGTTTTTGAAGACATTCGAACCGGATTATACTGTTCCACCGAAGAAGGCCTTGGTTGAGGTCCCCGTTACCATCAGGTGACTTTTATCTTTCTTTTCTTTTATATTTTATCTGATGAATGGGATCGTGGGGTTAACAAACGCACTGTATCAAAAACTTCAAAAGAAAGTCGACGTTCCTCTTCCCCAAAAATCTTTGAGATTTGTGGCCCAATCAAGATACAAATGTGCTGTTTAAATTTGAATTCTTTCCAAACCACGGGAAGATCGGACGGCTGACACACTGTCAGTTCAGATCACAGCTTGGATAATGTTGGGCACCGCAACAACCCTGCTGTAGCTGTCGGTCCCCGCTGTCCACTTGGACCAGCATCATAGCCGTTCTTTCCCTTCTTTTTTTTTTAAAAAAAAAGTTATTATTATTTTGCCTAGAAACTCAGAATGCCGAGTTCTGCGCAAGTTAGCTTTCTCCTTTGAACTATGCTAATGTGCTCCCCAGCTCCCCCAATTTTGCTTATTTTGGAAAAGAAAGGTACAAAGTAAACAAAAAAAAAAAAAAAAAAACATAGGTACATCAGTTTGTGACCGAGTTTAATTTGCAACAGAGAAAGCTTGGAGGTCCCTAGGATAAATTATGAACCTCAAAACCCAGCATTAATCAACATTGATGATGGAGATGACTTGGATTACGCTGAGTGCTCCTCGGCATCCCAAAGAAGAGCCTCTTGGTGTCGATCGATGGCTCTAGTGGTAAGCATTTTAACCGTTCAGAAAATAAAAGAAAAGTCATCTGCTCATATTGTTGTAAAACTCTAATGTGTTTGTTTTCAGCTTAAACTGCTCAACTGTTATGCTTAAATTGCTAATGCCCTTATTATTGTGCAGTTCACAATCATATTATTGATCAGACAACTTATCGCAGTGCTAGCAGTTGGAGCTGATCACTATGCGTTTACTCTCATCACTGTTAGTATTGGGTTTCCTTCCATTCTCTTAACTGGATTTAAGTAGCATAGTTGGCTTATATTGTTTAAAGATCACATGGATGATTTGGCACATATAACATCTTATAGGTGCTTGTGCTAAGGGCGAGTGGAATTTTGCTGCCCTGCTATTTGGCTTTGCGGATGATTTCAGCGATTCAGCGTGGCCAGCAGCAGTATCAGTTGGAGCAGCTCCAGCTACATGTGAGTTCTGAAAGCCATTTTACTTTTATAATCTTATGTCACATAGTTTTTGATCGATTGTATGGAGGAATAATAAAAGAAGTGCCCAGTGAAAGTACCAGTCCAACTGATCAACCAAACGTTGCTTTGTTTGGAGCAGGGGAGAAATGATTCACCTCTCCATGGAGTGGAAGATGAGTCGCAACAGCATGTTATTCAAATACATTCATAGACCCAAATGTTCACCAATGTAAAGAAAAATTGATTCCAAAAAAAAAAAAAAAGAAGTAGTTTTGTAGTTTCTGAATTCATTTGTTCAATGAAATCTGGTGGCTTTCCGGTTGCCACCATTTTACTGGGAAAGAAAAAAGTTCTTTGCATTTCTTTTTCTAAATCCAAGCAGATATGTCTGAGTTGTTGATTTTTCACCAGGGGAGAAGGTTTTCACCGGGGGAGAAGGTCAACATTAATGAAAAATTCTACAATTTTGTTACTTGTATATAGTTTATGCTTGTGAAAAATCAGAATTGTGCTCCAAAATAAATTAACTGAAAATATACTTTTGGTCTCAACCGTTCACTCAAAATTTATTTTGGTCTTTAAACTTTAGTTATTACAGTTCAATCCTTCGTATTATATGTGATGATAAATTTTTAAAATATAAAGAACTAAACTGTAACAATTAAAAATTTGAGAACCGAAAGTATATTTTAGCCATGAATTATTACGAAGAAAAGGTGGCTTACAGAGAACAAGTATTACTTGTCACTGTGATGTAATCAATCTTCTATCATCAATTCACGGCTCTGTTAGTTAGGCTTTTGCATCCATAGGTCTGCATCAATGATAAATGTTCTCCTTTTTCTGCGATAACGAAAGAAAAGGTACCGAAAGCTTCAATAAGATCAACTCTACAAAGGAAAATAATAGGGTCCAAGGAGACAGATTCTTTTCTTTTTCCTGGGCAACAAGGAATTATCATGCCAAGCAATCAGATCCATGGAGCAGAAGCTACGAGAAGTGTCTTTCAATCCATCCCTATCACAAGCAATTAGCTCCATTAAGTCTGCCAGACCAAAAGCGGATGGAGGTTAGAACCTCCTCAATAGACTTCACACCTACTATCAACTTTCTTAAAAGAAGACTCAAAATAAACTTAGCCAACAACACAGACTATAACTTCTTTAACAAAGGCAGCTCAACATGTTTCTGAGGAAAAAAGTCAGCTCAATTTGTGCATGCAATTTGTAGCATTTTGTTATACAAGTACTGCAGGAACTCTCATCTCTTGGAATTGATGGGGCTGTCCCTCAAGTGCTGATGATGACTCCATGCCTCTTCGTTGCAGCCCAAGCCTCGCCCAATAAACAAAAATAAAAAAAAAAAAAATAAATAAAGGCTAGATGGTAAGGACCGTAATATTTTTGTTAGGCTAGAGATTCATATTTAAATTTATATTCAAATTCATTCATAAATACATAAAACATATTTACAATGTTACCTAATCTATATGACCGTAGGCTGGATTCATTCTAATATCATTTGTCACAACATAAAATTTTACTCAAAAAAACTATATAGAGAAGAAATTATTTAGACTCTTTAATCATTTATAAAAATTTAAGATCTTTGCAGTACATGGCTGATATGAAATTAAAGATTCGTCAATATGGGGCTCTCACATTAGCTCACATTAGCTATGTACTGGGAAGGTACTGCATATTTATATAGTATGAAGGAGTTCAAATAGTATTTTCTTTGGTTAGATTTTTTAGGTGGGATCTTGGATTGTGATAAAAAGTATTAGAGCTAGTTTTAAAATTGTTAGGGATGAGTATGAGTAGAAAAGTAATTAGCAGATGCATGGTATAGATAAATCCTAATTTCAATATTATAGTTATGATTTTTAGCATCTTGAATTGATTATGATTGAAAATACGAATAAGTATAGGTCAAGATGGTTTGTGGTAATAGATGGGACATACTAAGAGGTTAATTATTATTGCAAGCCCTTGCACATTTCATAATATTAGACTTTAGAGAATATGCAACCATATCATATGCCTCATTGAGGTGATGAGTTTCTGAGTGCACCCATTTCCCTTAAATGTTCGGTTGGCCTTGCCGAGAACTTTAGTGTCTTTGGATTCTTGCCCATGGTCAGGAAAGATAGCCCCAATTCTATTTTGCTGACCTTAGAATTCAAAAGAACTGGCTCAGCATCCCTGGCATTATAATACCGTCTAATGATTACTTTCAAAGCCATGACTTGCAATTTTATTAGTTTTAATCTTCACTCTATCTGGTTCATAAAGAAAATCGCAACAACAAGAGCAAACTTGCACCAAAATAAAACTACTGTCTAATGATTGCTATACAAGCCATGACCTGCAATCTAATTAATTTTAATCTTCATTCTATCTGGTTTATGAGAGAGTTTTGCAACAAGAAGAGCAAACTTAACATGGAGAGCTGCTTGGTGCCAAGGGCTTTAAGTGAATCTTCTCCATTCATTACTCGAGGTCCCTCGTTAATTTGGTAAACTTCATGGCAACGTGATAGACAAGGACTAGAAGTTTGCATGATGAGGAATAAAACAATCTGGTGAACTATAACGAAAAATCAACCAGAAAATTCAAAAGGTATAGCTGGCTGCATGTCTATGATCCACTGCCATATCAATAAGATCAGAATAAAATCCAAAAAAGTTGATGAAATGTTTATTGAAACCGTACCTTATTAGGTAGCATATCAAGAAAAGTCGCGAATAAAATTAGAACTAGATGAGATCTCCAAATTGATGCCTAATTCTTGTTTGAAAGTATAGTTGTTTTAAAAAAAAAATTTATGAAAGTAATATTTTTTTTATAAATTTTAAAAATGTAAAAATTTTTCTGTTAACTGTATTTGATTGTGTGATATATGAAATATTACAAATATGACCATTAACAATGCTTGAAATAAGATTAATCCAAAAAAAAATAAAAATATTATTAATATTTTGTTAATATTATTAATGTAAAAAAAAAGATAAAAAATGATAGAATTATTTAATATTTTATTAGTTTTTAATCTGTAATTTTGTTAATTTATCCTTTTAGTTAATAATTTGAAAGGGATAAAAATAGAAAAAAAAAACTTCATATCAAATAAATATCTTCAATCAAAAATGAAAAATTATATAAACAACTATTCATCTTTTTTCATCTCATGCCAAATACATCCTAAATGTCATAGAATGCCCAATTATTATGAAGAAAGTCATGATGTACACAATGTGTCATCCTTTACCACTTGTTTCTTTCAAAAGCAATCTTAAGATCCCTTCCCAATTATATTTAGGTTCTATTAGGTCCATTTTCTTTCAAAAAAAAAAAAAAAAAAAGAGCATTTAACTCGAATTAAGGCCCTCACCTCATCAGGATTCCCTCCAACCACCTTTGACATGACACGAGTACAATTGTCATTATTTATGGTTTACCCTCTTGTGACGCAACCGTTAATGCTTCCTTCAAATCAAGGTCAGCGATTCTTATGATGAAAAATTACTGTGCCTAACAACATCTGCACCACCCTGCTTATTGCCTGGCCTTCTAACCCACACAGTACTGCTGAACTTCACTGACTGACTTGCAAGCTTTTTCCTCGAGTCCTACCATCTGATAGTGACCACTCAGCACTCACAATGCATCCAGGATAACCAATTGATTCACAATTCTAATGATATAATCCTTAACTAGAATTAAAACATAGCATCAAGTAATAACAAACATTTTAGGCTATCCATTTGAGGTGGTACTCCTTTGTGGTCCCGGCTATAGGATCTTAAATTTAGTTGCACTATGATGCTCTTTTATGATTATTGATCGATTTTATGATTATTGATCGACTGTTCATTCGCAAGGAGCGAGAAGACATACGTATATACGTGGCAGACTCTTTATCCATAGAAATGAGACATAAAATTTTGGCATTAGCACGATTATATTCTTGAAATTTTAGACTCCTTTGAGATCCATCCCCTCAATAGAGGGGCCCTCAACTCCGTCCTCCCATCACCTTGCACACACCATCTCCACTTCCTTCGAATCCGCCGGCTTCAAAGCTTCCTTGACGGACGGAATACAAACCAGATGACCCGGGTCGTCCTCGCCGGAATACGCCCCAGATTCAGAGGAAACGGCCGAGGTGGAGTAAGAAGCTAGGTTTTAGGAGCCACGCTTTTCTTCGTCGAAGAGGTGGCGAGGCAAGCATGGAACGGGCCGCGGCAGAAGAGGCGGAGCCCGACGATGAGGAGGACAAGGCAGGGGTAGGCGAGGACCACGAGGGAGACGCACCGGCTCTCCGCCTCCTCCTCCTCCTCCCGATCCGGCTTCTCGCAAATACTGGACCGGAGCTGGAGGGCGTGGATCGGAGCGTGCTTAGACGGCGGGCTTGCGGTTTTTTTTATTAGGGGATGAAGGGTAATTCCAAAAGATATCTAAGCTTTAGGTGCAGTAACGCTAGCTGTCTGCCATCTCTGTCGCCTAGTAAATAACACGTCTATAATTATAATTATATGGCAGCATGTATTGAAATAGTTGTTTTACTTGCACATTAGCCATTAAATGGGGAATCGAATTATGGACGCTGTACCTAAATTTTATTCTTCAAATTAAATTATCTCTTTATGAATCGAATTATGGACGCTGTACCTAAATTTTATTCTTCAAATTAAATTATTTCTTTATTTAATGGGAAGTGAAACCAACCTCGTCAGCCGCTTGAGGGGACTAAATTAGTGGAAGGAACCTGGTCGTACTAAAAATTATGTTCCAAGTTTGATCTGGGACCAGATGAAATAAAAATGAAGAGAGTCCCGGCACTTCGCCGAATGGGGGGACCTGCCCGACCGTTTCGTTTTCTCATAGGCCTCTGAGTGCCGTCAAACTGAGCATGGCACATGGATGCATGTGGCTTGATAAACATAGACAATAAATGCGGTGAGAAATGCCGGCAGCCATCGATCAGCAAGAGAGTTCACGCTTGGAAAAGGATTCCAGAAAAGTTCCTGGATAGAGGGAAAACACTGGTTAACATTACATGGTCCAACGAATTAAGATGAAATCTTGCAACCAGCTATGAACCAATTCTAGCACCCTGCATTCCATTATACAATACATGAAACTTTTCCAACAAACTAATAATAAATCATGTCTGACTCATGACCGTTAATTTAAACCATCCATTCGCAAAAATCAATCGGTCGGTGAAATATTGCAATGAAAGACCGATTGGGTTGGATGGGGCGAGGCAACGTTAATAAACAAATCCAATCAACCATTTGAATAATCCCTGGTTCACAATCCTTCCAGTATGGCTTGAATGTGATGCATGATGGCTTATTAGTCTGATAAATAATCTATCAACATCTTGACATCAGTGGAAATTCTACGTATGTCCATGTCTATATTTCACTTCATGCACTGCATGCCAGAAATAGATCACGTTCGATATGTTCTATTCAAGAAAATCATCTAAAATCATCAAAGGTAACATTGTAAATATTAATAATTTAATTACTGAAATAGTAGTTTCATCATTAAATGATTGTTTCATATTCCAAATCAAATAGATTAAGCATAACTTGAACTAGGTTATTTTATTGTGTTAGGATTTGGAGCTAACTTGAATTTAACCTATTTCCACCCTTATTTTGGTTGTTGCTTTTAGCATGATCTCATAAATTTCAGGTGCTTGAGGCATATATAGTTTGATCATACATGACAACTACTATTATTATAGCACTAACACATAATTGAGTTGATCAAAGTACTAAGCCGAGCTTGAATTGGTCTATACATTGGCAGCTAGGTTTGATACTTATATTTAGAGTGGATCCAAAGATTTTAGGTACTTATAACATGCATAGTTTGGTCATGCATGATAAGCTATCATTGCTAAAGCAAATATACACAAATAAAGTTGATCAAAGAGCCTAACAAGCTTGAGTTAAGCTACACATTGGGAGAAGCTAGATGCCTAGACCTGATGCCTGTATGTAGACTCGAGCAACCCATCCATTGAGCCAATGCTTAGGCTTTTGATCAAAAGGCCATCATCCCAAACTTGCCTACCAAGCCCAGATTCTCCTTTCCACCGCATTTATGCTCTGTTTTAGATTTCTATAATATAAATTACATTTAACATCAAGTCAAACTATTAAACCATGGCATGCAGTTCGCATATAATTATATATTTTTGGATATTGTCATGCTAAGTCTTGTCGTTTTTCAATTTTCTGCCCAATTCTAACAGCCATTTTATGGTAAACCTATAAAATTTCAGCTAGGCTGGACGAATTGAAGGGGCCATACATAAAGTCAAAATTTTATAAATAATATTTTTTTTAAAAAAGAATTTTGCTACTTTGCTTTTTTTTATTTTTTAAATTTTAAAAACATCAAAATCCTTAAAAAAAAAGGACTCCATGCATTTAAAATTTTCAAATCTCAATACCTCTACTTTGCTAAAGGATGTCATTTGTGCTGTAATGGAGCTGGAACCTTTCGCATTCTAGTCAGACGACGACAGAGGACCAGCAGGGTTCTCTCGTTCTCCAAGACATGCATGGAAAACCCCACGTAACAATGGGCCAAGCCATGATTTAGAATTAGATCTCTCTATTTCAATCCCGAACGATGGAAGACTTTGTGTAAGATGGATATTTCAAAGCCCAAGTTCGACTCAACTAAGAAGGTTTATGCACGGATTCGATATACGGCTTCATATCGAATTGAATCCAAACTGCTTGTGAATCATTTGTAGTTCTCACTGATAAATCAATATTTTGTTTTTAAAATAAAAAAATCAATTGCAAATGATTATATTTATTGGAATAGTCGTTTTGTAACTTATTTTTATTTTGTTTAGCTATAATTTTTCCAAATAACGCTAGACTGATTATGTTTTTTTGCCCCCAGAAACAAGGAAACATGTAATAAATATAAACCTTAAAAACAATTTATAACAATTACTTTATACAATAATGTATAATATTAGTTGTTCTAATAGATTTTTTTTTATATATATATTTTAACTTCGATTTCTAAAAATTGTTTGATAAATGCCATGCATAATTCTAAATCAAAAGTTGTCTCAAAATTGATCTTTTATTATGTAACCCAAACAAACATTCTTAATGTCTCTATTTCTACCATGTCAATGAATCCAAACTCTTTTTATTTAGTCAAAATCTAATTATGTTCAAACTTTGCATTTTAGTATTTTTTTTTTAAATCGCAGCCTCCTACGTATATTTTGTTTTTACCATTCTTCTAACCATGCTATGCCGAGCATATGTTCTACAAACAACGGTAACAAGCATAGATTTTTTTTTCCCAAGTTTTTTCTCAAATATAATAATAAATTTTGTTAATTTATTAATTTTTAGGATAAAAAAAAATTAACTAATTTTTCTATCTTACTGGGTTATGATCTTGAAAATGCTTCACCTGATGTTTATTTCTATCTATTACAATCGAACGTATTTCATAATGTTTGATATAATTGTATGATGGAATAGAATTGAAAGAGTTAAAAAAATAAGAATTGAATTCAAGTAGCGCAAGCTTTATCATTTGCAACCCATTCTTTTATTATCTTTCTTAATTATGTAAAATTAAATTAGTAATCCTATATTGTTCCAATCCCACATGATGAGCTAAACATGCCTTCTTCTTTTTTTCTTTTTTTTTCACCTTTGGGTATTGCTTTGTTTACTTGTTTGGGCAACATTCGTGGATGGGTGGTTTAGTATTGGTAAAAACACCAGCTTTGCTGTTGTTAATGGTTCCAAGTAAAATTTACCAGTTAAATGTGTTTCAACAAGGTTTAGGGAAGATGAAGCGTTTCTTTTCTATGCATCCTAGATGCTAGCTAATTAGTTTAACAAGAAAGTTTGTTCCCAAACTTTCCATTTAGGAATTTTAACATACTAATTCCTTTTACAAGCCAAATCTCTCAAGGGTTCCCAAATAAATGTGACCCCTAAGTTTTGGCAAATGGGACAAAATAATTTCTATCACCCAATTAATTGTCCAACCTATCTTAGATGTCCTTTTAGCAAGCAAAGGGGACTGTTTTCCAATTAACTGCAAAAGGGGATAAACTTGTCAGAATGTCTCTCTTTTGCTGCCGATTATTTTTTCATAGTCAAGGCTTCAACAAGATAATAGGATTAATGGTGCCTTTAATAGAATTCAGACAAAATTAAAAAAGAGGACCAAAAAAAAAAAAAGTTCCACCATTGAGTTTGACTTCTATAAAAATCACAGCCATCTTTTTTTTTTTTCTTTAAAAACACAACCGTCCAATTTCCTTGAATATTTCTCCAAGTAAAAAAAAAAATTGACATCATTCATATTTGCAACAATAGTTTCCTGCTGTATAAAACCCTGCCTCCCACCGATCGAAGCTAGCGCTCCCCCGACCCTCCGTCCTGCTCCTCCCCTCTCCTCGGTCCTCGCCGACGCCTGTAATGAAATCCCTCTTCCACCCCCACCGTTCCATCCCCGCCGCCATCCCCGACCAACCCTCGCGCCGCCGCCTCCCTGGCCGGGGGTGGCGGCTCTTGGCCGCGTCCGAGGCCATGACCTCCGCGAATCTGGACAAGGAACAGAAGCCCAAGAACCCCAAGGAGAACAAGCTCTGGGGCGGGCGCTTCGAGGACAGCGTCACCGACGCCGTCGAGCGGTTCAGCGAGTCGGTCTCCTTCGACAAGGAGCTCTACAAGCACGACATCATGGGCAGCCGGGCCCACGCCACCATGCTCGCCCACCAGGTGTTTCCCTCCCCCCCCGAGGGCCTATGGATTCTCTGGTGTTAGGATTCTTGCCTCTTATTCCTTCTTTTCGGGCTCTCTATCCAAGGACTGCATGATAGATTGCTGTTCGACGAAATGTCTCAGAAATTCTATACTCCAAATTTAGTTTCTTTCCATTTGCCGGATGCTGTTTTTGTACAAAATGATGACATGTCTTGCATTTAGGGTTTTATTGAGGCTGAGGTAGAGCTAGTGAGGGGTTTGGAACTGTGTTTGGGTTTGATTTGCAAAAGAGTTATGACTGGAACTAATGTGGTCAGGACAATCTTGTTTTGGTGGAGATTTTGGCGGTCTTTGAACTAAAGCTGTGGGAATTTATGATGTGCTTATGATGATGGACTTTATAAGGAGAGAGAAGTGAATGGGGGGGGGTGTCAATTCTTCTTCTTCTTCTTTTTGAAGTGATTGTGGCCGGGAAAATGGAAGATTCTATGAGAATCATAGCTTAGTAGGTTCGTTCTGGTTCCAACACGGATGTGGTAATCTAACAATAATATGGAGGAAATGAGAATGTGATGGATTGTAAATGAGGGAAACTAGAGGATGCATTCCTGCTTTCTTGGTGAACTGAGGATGGTGGAATTCGAATTAGTTCCTGCTATTTTTTGGTCCACGGATTTTGTAAAATAGAGAGCATGGAGGAAACCAAATAGTTTTTCCTAGAAATTACCAAGAAAGAGATCAAGCCAAGTCAGTTATATGTTTCAGTTTGTAGCAATATTATTCAAATCCTAAAGAACCACCATCTACAAGAAAAATTAAGACTTCTTGAAACAACATTAGAATTTATACCTTTTCTGTAAAGGTCCTTAATAAATTTGGGCAGAGGAAAAAAAAAAATGCTCTCTTTAGCAAATAACCTTGAGCTGTCATCTGTTAAGATACCAACCAATGACTACTGGTTTGGTCATATACTTTATTTTGTAAATTTTTTTCCATCTTTTAATGGCTTTATAACTTTAAAAACAAGCCCTTGGGAAAAAATCTGCTCATGTGGATATGATATAATTGCAATTTAGCTCTTAAGGAATCTCAATTGACTCTCTCTCTCTCTCTCTCTCTCTCTCTCTCTCTCTCTCTCTCTCTCTCTCTCTCTCTCTCTCTCTCTCTGTGTGTGTGTGTGTGTGGGCGCGTGCACATGCACGCATGCGTGCGCATGTGTGATAACAGTTCCACAAAGTGCATTCTGCTTTCTGAATTGTTATAATGATGCAGGGTTTAATGACTGACAGTGATCGAGACAGTATATTGCATGGTCTTGATGAGATAGAGAGAAGAATAGAAGCAGGAGAATTTGTGTGGAGAACAGACAGGGAGGATGTCCACATGAATATAGAGGCAGCACTCACAGATATGATTGGGGAACCTGCAAAAAAGCTCCACACAGCAAGGAGTCGAAATGATCAAGTTGTGACAGATCTCCGGTTGTGGTGTCGGGAAGCCATTGATAAAATTCTTGCATGCCTTAAACAACTTCAGGTTTCTTTTAAATTACTGCATTGTGCTCATACTTTTAAATTATTCATGTATATTCTAGTGTTATCCTCCTTCCCAGACCTCAAACACCATGACCACAAAATATCTGTAGGTGGACAAGTCACCACTTTCCTTCTTTCTTACTTTCTATTTTTTTTTTTGGTTAATTTTTCAATGTGTTGTAATGAAACGATTTCAAGACGAATCGTCTGAGTTATACCATAATGCCAAGTTATGTTTGAAGCTTTTGGATTGGAAGATGTGCTCTAGAAAATATGAATTTGTTGTCTGTCAAAATGTATCATTTGTCAAATTAGAAATAGAGAACAAAGATAACCTCCATTTGATAGGGATGTCACATGACAAATTTAAATGGCTGACAATGCAGCAATCTAATTAGCTTCATTGAATTGGTTAGCGAGTCAGTATGGCTATTGTACATTGTAGATCATTAGGTTAGTTATGTGCTCTGTATTTGTTCAAATTACAATGCTTATGCTGGTTGATAACTGGAAATCTCAAACCAAGGATTCAAAGATTGAGGTATGGACTCATACTGGTCAACAAATTATGTGACGCACACATGGTATGCTGTCAGCATGGGCTGTTGTGAGGCTGACACATACACAGACATATTGTGTTATGGGGTTGGTACAGAGTCTCATGGCAAACTGTGGGTATATTGTACTAGTCCCTGGCCTGTATGGGTGGTACTGCAGTTCTTGCATCAAGCCTCATCTTGGTGGTTCTTTACTGAGTATACCATCGATGATGACCAGATATGAATCTTTTTGCTCACTATAGCAAGCATTGATCAAGTTTTCTAGTTTGTGGGCCTCCCCTACATTGTATTTCAAATATGTTTCATTAAACCAGAAGGGACTAGCGGTAATTCAATGTGAAGGGATTGCATTATGTTTGACTTTCTTGAACCATGTTACAACATTGACCATTTTTTAAGAGACATGCTGCCATTAGCTGCACCTCGTGAATCTACCTGATAATAAAATGCATGCTATTGACTTTTTTTGGATGGTCTCAACCTTTTTCTGCTGTCTATAATATTTTAGTGTGAATTGTGATTATTATACACATCAAGCTTGCTAATATTCTTTCATTTTCTGAACTTATTTCTGAATTCCAAGACCACCCAGACCATTATCTTTTTTTATGCTTAAATCGATTAAAGGATTTGCTATGTGAAAACATTCTGGTTTCTGTGTCCTATGATGTTTCATGGTTAAGTTCCTGGATTGTATATTTTCATGTTGTCTATGATTTCTCTTCAACATGATCATGCCAAAAACTATATTTAATTAAGACTGAGCTGGTCCTTGTAATTTCAGGTGGCACTGGTTAGTTTAGCTTTAAAAAATGAAGGATTGATAGTTCCTGGATACACTCATCTACAGAGGGCACAGCCTGTTTTACTGCAACATCTTCTGTTAGCATATGTGGAACAGGTAAAAGAATTGTTGTATTACACTCTTTTTTTTCTGACTTTCAGAGTCTCTAAAGTTTAATGTATTATTGTTGCATTCCCTTTTTGCTTGGGCTAAGCTGTTTCATATTGTAATTTTCTTATTCTGTTTTCTTTGATGGTAGCACAAGAAGATGTAAAATATTTAAAATGAAGAAGATAAGATGTTTGCAACTGCTTAAACAATATTGTAAAAAAAAAAAAAAAAAGTAGAATGAAAGGTCATGTCCTTTACCTCAAAAAGGAAAATATGCTGGTGCTGTGGCTTTTACAATCTTTTGGTCATGCCATTGTCTCCTAATTGCTGGGAAATGAGCCTGATCCTAGGAATTATGTGAAAGGTTGAGATAGATTACTTTATATTTGTGGGAAGGTTCATGGGAGCTGAGCAGAAGAGAGTTGCATAGTGAATTGTATGAGCAGAATTATCATGTAGTTCATTATATCAAACCTGCTGCTCATAATAATCATTGATTACATAATGCACCTGAAGATTAAGTTAATGGGAGGCTTCATTTATGTTCAACAAGTTTGTAGTTATGGACTTAGAGGTGGAGCTGCCTTTATATGAACATAATATTCAATTTAGTCTTAACATGTTGGAATGCAAAGAGATTTTTAACAAGATACATGAATAAAGGCAGGTTTGCATCAATAAAACTCACATGCAATCACTTGCATAGGAATTTCTTTGCTCACACTTATATGGATTTAGAGGTAGATTAAGTTGATGGGAGGCTTCATTTATGTTCAATAAGTTTGTCATTATGGACTTAGAGGTGGAGCTGCCTTTACATGAACCTAATATTCAAAATAGTCTTGAGATGTTGGAGTGCAAAGAGATTTTTAAAAAGATACATGAATAAAGGCTGGTTTGCATCGGTAAAACTCACATGCAATCATGCATAGGAATTTCTTTGCTGGCACTTAGATCTGTTATCCTTTCTTTTTTTGTTATCTGAAACAACCATTGCCTGACCAGATATTGTACCCATGACCTCAACCTTTGTGCAGTCAAACCGGTGTGATGCAGGTCCATCTGGTTTTTTGAAAAGCATGGACTATGAAGACCAGCCTTTAAAATGAGTGTCTTCAGTTAGAGTCATGTGAAGCATGTTTAAGCTGTAGCTAGTGACGTGGTCTAAATCCTTGAAAGAACTAGTATCCCTCTAATCAAACATTATTGAACATGCTTTGATGTTTATTCTTTGTTTCTATAATTGATACTGCCCACATTTCTTTTCTTTATTTGTTAATTTCTTAAATAAACATAATTTGGCTATCTTATTTAGCCCATCTTCTTCCACCTTTAATGTGCCAGAATTGATGCATTAATTTTTTGCAGTAAGCTGCATATGTGGCATCTGTTTCTGTTTCTTCTGGATTAATGAGAACTAATAATATGAATATTTGGATTAGTTTTGATTGCATCAAAATGCATGCCAGTACATCCTAGAACTAACCTCTGGATAAATTTACATTGCCTGTGATGGTATCCTGCAGCTTGAACGTGATGCTGGTCGCCTGGTTGATTGCAAGGATCGAATGAACTTCTGTCCCCTTGGTGCTTGTGCTTTGGCTGGTACTGGTCTTCCCATCAACAGGTTCATGACTTCAGATGCCTTGGGGTTTACTGCTCCCATGCGGAACAGGTATATTTTCCTATATTTGAATTGCTACTTGATTTCTGTTTCCAAACTTCCAAACTGGTCATCTTTAGTGCACCTCGTAGCTCACCAGGCTCTACTGCCCAACATTTTCAAACGGAATTTCGATGTGGATTTTTTGTGGTTGTTAAGATCTATCTCTGTTAAATAATACATGCATGGTTTGCTCTATTGAGCTATGCACCTAGTACCTGGTTGAAGTCGGTGATTCATTGCTTGTACTTTTGGTGCTTCAAAATAAGTCTTTTTTTTGAAAAAAAAACATTTCCAGGATTTGAATCTTGGACATCCTTCAAGGGCAAGCTCCTAAGCATGAGGTGCCATCCAGGCTAATGGTTGTTGGCTTCAGATCCAAATGAATCAATGTTTGACCGCCATTCGACCCTGATGTTCAACATTTACTCAATTGGCTTAATTTTGTGTTTATTCTTTTTTTATAATAAATATAGATCCTTAGCTAATATTAAAAAAAATATGGAAATCATTTTATTAAAATTTTGTTGATTTACTTGCAAGAAGATGTTTTGGGAAATAAAAGTGAGAATGAGGTGTCTCATTAAAAAAGGAAAGAAATTGACACTAAAGAAAGGAGGTTTCAAGGGGTAAAAATAAAAATGGGAGTTGTTTAAATTGTTTTATGCTATTCCTTCTAATTCTTTATGCGAGTGTGGTTATTCCTCTCACTGAAATTGTTGTGTTATATAGCATTGATGCAGTGTCAGATCGTGATTTTGTCTTGGAGTTTTTGTCGACCAATTCCATTATTGCAATTCATCTTTCACGGCTTGGTGAAGAATGGGTTCTGTGGGCATCAGAGGAGTTTGGATTCTTGACACCCAGTGACTCAGTATCCACAGGTAGCAGCATTATGCCACAGAAGAAAAATCCAGATCCAATGGAACTTGTTCGAGGAAAGTCTGCTAGAGTTGTCGGAAATCTTGTGACTCTTTTAGTCCTGTGCAAAGGGCTTCCACAAGCTTACAATCGGGATCTGCAAGTATGCTTTGTGATAGTTGGTTTATTCTTGTAGTTTTCCTGACATGATTGTTTGCTGTCTAAATTTGCTGCTCATAATAGGTGATTAAAATTGTCTCTTGGAGCAGGAAGACAAGGAACCTTTATTCGACAGTGTTAGGACCATACTAGGAATGCTGGAAGTAACAACTGAATTTGCATGCAACATTACCTTCAACCATGCAAAAATTGAAAGAGCACTTCCAGCTGGGCATCTTGATGCCACTACCCTTGCAGATTACCTTGTGAAGAAGGTAAACCAATATTTGCCTTATATTTCACACACTGACACAGCAGTCAGTTTTAAACTCTCTCTAAATTTCACTGTATAGTACTCTAAACTAAAGGTCTAAACTCTAAACTAAATTTGAAGAAGGAATTATCACAAGGTTTGCTTTTAAGTTCCTAAAAACTGCAATTTACTTATTCAAGTTACTGAAATTAGTTTTTTTTTTTTTTGATATAAAGGAGGCAATTCCATCTTTGTATGAGTTTTTTATACATAGTCGATTCCAAGTCCGGATAAAGGAGGAGATATTCAAAATCATGGAAGAAGAGCATTATAGTACCAATTTATAAGAATAAAAGAGATATTTAAAATTGTTTTAATTATTGTGCTATCAAACTCATGAGTCACAATATGAAATTTTGAGAGAGAGTAATTGAATATAGGTTGAGATGTGCTACAAAAATATCAGAAAATCAATTTGGTTTTATGCCAAGAAGGTCGATCATAGAAGCTATTTTTCTTCTTAAAAGATTAATGGAGATGTATAAAGCAAAGAAACAAGATCTTCATATTGGTTTTTATTGATTTAGAAAACTTATATGATAGGTCCATAGAAAAATCTTATGGTGGGTGCTAAAAAAGAAAGGAATAGCTGTTAGGTATATTAACATAATAAAAAATATGTATGATGGGGTAGTTACTAGTGTAAGAACTATTGATGGTAATACTAGCGAATTTTCTATTACAATAGGCTTACATTAGGGATATGCTTTCAGTCTCTATTTTTTGCTTTAATTATAGATGAGTTTACTAGACATATTTAGGATGATATTCAGGCACATGTTATTTACAGATGATATAGTACTAATAAATGAAACTAAAGCTGGAGTTAATCACAAGTTAGAAATATAGCAAAATGCATTATAATTTAAAGGTTTTAGGTTAAGTAGTATAAAGACAGAATACATGAAATATAATTTTAGTACAATTAGAAATGAAGAAAAATGTAGAGTAAAAATTGGGGACCATGAATTTATTAAAAATGATTATTTTTGATATTTAGGATTGATTATTCATAAGAAAGGAGAGTTGAGGATGTTGTTGTCCATAAGATTAAAATAGGATGAATAAAATAGAAAAATGCAATTGGAATATTTTGTGATCGTAGAGTACCTGCCAAGTTGAAAGTTTTATATAACAACCATATAACCATTTATGCTTTATGGCATGAAATGTTGGGCAATTAAAAAAATACACATATATAAGATGAATATGGTAGAAATGAAGATGTTAAGATGGATGTGTGGCAATATAAGAAAAGATAGAATAAGAAATGAAACCATTTGTTAAAAGGTAGAGATAGCTTCAAATAAAGATAAATTAAGGGAAGGACGACTTAAATTATTTAGACATGTGCAATGTACATTTAGAGATGCACCTATGTGGGAGAGTGACTTGATACACATAGAGAGAAAAAGAGGTAGAGGTAGACCGAAAATTACATGTGAGGAAATGGTAAAAAAAGTTTAGAATTTTTGTATATTACAAAAAAAATATGACCTATAACAGATCTAAATGAAGAAAAAGGATTCGTGTGGTCAACCCCAACTAATTTGGGATTAAGGTTTTATTGTTGTTGATACAAAGGAGGCAAAGCCATCTATTTTATTAAAAGAAAAGTTATAAAGTAAATAAAAAAAAAATTACAAATAAGAAGTTGCAAAATACAAAATGAAAGGTACCAGACTACATATTGGATGAAACAGACAGTAGAGGGAAGCCATTTTCTGATTAATTAGTATTTGATAATCTAAAATTAGAATGCTTTCCTTATATTAGTTTTAAATTCAAATTTTAATGCCTCTAAAAAGCTGCATATTAGATTCACGTCTTACATTACCGTTTGCAAGCTTGGTGATGATCCATCCCTTATATTTTATTAGTTTATCAAAGAGCAACTGATGCACATGAACTCATGTCTCTAGATTTCCCTCTTATTTACTTTCTTTTTACTTTTTTCATCCTGCCAGTTTTCCATACCGTTTGACTTTTGTGGTGCAGGGGATGCCGTTCAGGACTTCTCATGAAGTAGTGGGAAGGTCTGTTGCTCTTTGCGTTGCAAGAAACTGCCAGCTTTCAGAGCTTACTCTTGATCAACTACGGAGCATAAATCCTATTTTCGAGGAGGATGTCTACGAATATCTTGGAGTGAAGAATTCAGTGAAGAAGTTCTCCTCCTATGGGTCGACAGGTTCAAATTGTGCAGCCGAGCAACTCAACTTCTGGGTTTCAAAGCTTCATGTTATTCAAAACCAGGAGTAGATCAAACAATTTGGGATATCATTGAGTTGTGAAGGATTAATGGATTTAACTTATTCAGTGAATTAAAGCTTTTAATATTTCTATCAATTGTGTTTTGTGAATTATCATTGGACATCACTTTTTTGAGGAAAAGCTAGTAAGCCAAGTTGCTTGGCTTGCCAATTTGCGTTTATAAAGCTACAAGATTTCATTGGAGACAGCTTTATGTTCCCCCCTTCCCAATCATCGCCATACCACTCACAGACTCTGTAATCGAGTACTAATTCAGTTATGTTGTCAAACTTCATCTATAACTGGAGTTCTGGACGTGTGACAATTAATCAGAACCGTTCAGTCCTTTTCAACTATTTGCAATTCAATCAAATATAATTGCAAATACATCTGGACTGTGGTTTTAGTAGAGCCAATTCTTCACTGCAAATTCTTTATCATGAATTCGAATTGATCAGTTAGGAGTCTGCTACTTGCTCCAGTGGTTTCTCAGCACCTCAAACCAAATAAAACCGAACAGCACTCTTAAGAAGAGAGGAGTCAGCACTGATCAAGCTTTGCAAACTATGACAAGAAAATTCTTGACGGATTGTCCTTTTAAGCTATCAATTAACTAATTTAAAGATACTATCATCCATAAAGTTAAAATAGATTATAAACTATACTAGTTTTAGGATCTGTTTATTTACTTCTAGAAAGCAGATGTTATATATGTTAAATGTATATGACCCTAGAGTAAGGTTAGCCATATAATAAGGCTTCCTGCGGTCTACAAAAATAGGTGGTAGTCTGTAAATATTGGTATTGCGCTGAAATTTTAATGCCACCAACAATGACACCAACCGAAAGCAGCAAAACCTGACAACAGTTTAAGTAGAATACATGGTGTGAGGCTTATTTATTATTTTTATTTCTCTAAAATGGTAGCCACGAGACAGGAGTTGACAATCCCAATTTTCAACACCTTAAGAAATTTGACAATACGTCAGGTGTGGTCATCTCCTTTAACAATTAATATCTGTAAGAGAGAAAAAATGCCAGAAATTTCAGCAGTCAACAGCACTCTTCATCTGTCTGTGTCTACAGTTCATCCTGAAATCATGAATAGTAAATAGATCAGTACAACATAGCTTTGCATTCTTTTTTTTTAATCTTCTAGTGATGCTATAAAAAATAACGCAGCTAAATCAATACATGGGGTTCCTCCTCGTCTTCATCTAGGCCTATATCAACATCATCATCTTCCTCTTCTTCATCCTCCTCATCCTAAAACAGAAAAATACACCCAGAATGCAATTAAGCAAAACTGAATAATACTAGCAAACTTACAGAAAACTCATCATCACACAGAAATTTACCTTTTCAATTGGATCATACTTAAGTTCCTGTTGGGAAAAACACACACAAGTGGGATGGGGTTAATTAATATAGGAGAGAAAAAGTAATTACCACCTTTCACTACAACAATGATAATGTATCAAAATATATTTTAATCAAATCATCAAATTCATACATTAAACAAGCCAGAAAAGGTGACAGGTCTTTGCAAATGCTAATAACAAGTTTGCAGAGGAAAATATCACATACTCAGGTACGTAGTATATTTATCTCTTTGGTGCATCAACTGCCATGACTGAATTATACCATGCACATGCTGAGTTTTTAGATCATTATTCCAGTAGGGTTCCCTTCTTTTTCTTGAAAAAGAGATTTAGGACATTGTAGAATCTAAGATGTAAACTGAGAGGATCCTTTTTTCGGAGAACTTAAATTTACTTCTATTCCTAGTTCTCAAAAAGAAAAAAAAAAGGAAAAGAAAGAAGAAAAAATTACTTCCATTCAGTGATTCAGGATAATTTCTTTATGCAGCTGCATCTAGAAGTCATGCAAAGATTATCATTTGAATCATATATTGCATAGCCAATTGTATGAGGAAAATGACTTCTTATTTTGCACACAACATTATTTAAAGAATAACAATATAAAAGTAGAGGATATATAATCAGTCGAAAAAACATGAAGTCATTGACAACATTTCAAGTTTGACATTCCTACGACCAGAGCTAGGGCTAGGAACCAAAAAGAAATAACTTACATCTGACTGTTTGATAAGCATGACAAAAGTACTTTCACTATAGAAAATAGATAGGAAGAGCACTGCCAATGAAGTAATGGTAGCAACCATACCTCCTCTTCTTTCCTTTTCTCAGCATCATCAAATGCTTCCTTAGCTTCCTTCTCAGCCTGAAAATATTTTACACCTTATAGTGAACTTACAAGCTAAACATGATAAAAAGATTTTTTAAAAATGGAATGCTTAAAGACATACATCCTTATTTTTGCCCCAGGTATCTTCAGCAAGCTTCTTTGCATATTCAGGATCATCACAAATTAAAATATTGTCAAACAGGGTTCCTGATTTAACCTGGTAAATATATATTGCAAAGTTAGTAATCTAAGAATGCAGGAAGAGTTCCATTTAAATTCAGCATAGGTTTACCTGCCACAACTCAATGCCTACATATCTCAAGTTGGGATAAACATAAATGTCTGGATCTTCCTTGTAATCTGTAATGTAGTGGCAGGTTATATTCCATTTATGTAATTGCAGTCTGACTAGATGGATTATGAAAAGGAAATCATAAAATAACAAACATAAACTGTTGATAACTTGATATAGCAATAAGAACCTGGATTATCGATCATTGGAGGCTTCCAGTTTCCCTTGTACTTGGGGTTCTTAATTCTCTGTCAAAAAATAAGTCGTAAATCAGTTCTTTTGTTAAACTTTCATAGGTATTGAGCTCTATAGCCAACTCTGTATCTCTGGGTTAAGGCTTAATTTGTTCTTATTGCTGAAAGTAATAAGAGTTACTTATTTTACCACGAACCAAACACGTTAAAATTGGACACGTACTTTTTGCTTCCAGGGCCCCTTGTATTCAGGATTTGGCTTCATAGGGGCCTTCCATTCACCATCTTTTTCATCATTCCAGTCTTCAGGCTGCATCACAGCAAAAATGATTCATTGTAGATCAGCAGCATAGCATACACTTTGCCACAGAAATTTTTCCTATTTAAAAACTGTGTGAGTATGGAATTCAACCAGCTATACCTTTTTAGCATCAGGTTCAGGAATCTCCTCGGGGATGTCATCATAACCCTTCATCAATAATAAAATTTGTTAATCCATATACACATATATATACACATAAATATACATATACATGTATGTATATACATACACACATGTGTGTGTGTATTATTTCATAATACATACGAAATAAAGTTCTAGTCAAAGTTACCTGTGGCATAGACTAGACATAAATGGAAAAAGCACAAATTTAAAAATATTACCATTTACTCTCATGACCAATATGCCAGGATATATAGAAAGAAGAACGTTCACTAGCTTTAACTAAACTCAGGCCTCAATGTATGTGTTAGATATGAAAAAAAAAAAACATGCAGTAAGCAAGGGCATAGGAAAATGTCATTTAGTTGTAGTCTTCTGAAAATGCCTAAGCATTCTCCAAGCCAGAATAAGGTGTTCAACAAGTTAAACCAGATAAACAGCAAAAACAGATAGGAGCTTCCTAACTTCTAAATCAGTGAGAGAAAATTAAATATCATACCTCTGGTTTCTTATGTTCAGGATCAGGAATATATTTCGCGTCGTCCCAATCTTCAGGCTGTATGTTAGCAACACCAAAGTTGGTCAGTAAATTTTCAAAGCAACTTACACACTTGGAAGTCTAAAGAATGCATGATACTCATGGAAATCAGTTACCTTTTTTGCTTCAGGATCCTCGATCTTCTTTGGAGGAAGAATATCCCAATCAGTATATATGCTTCCTGTTTCCTTCTCTTTGTTATCAATAAGAACACTGTACGTAGCATTCGGGTGGATGATGAAAGTGTATACATGAGTCAGCTGATCATTCTCACAAGGCACTTCCTTCTTATTCATGTGGTTCTTTCCATTTCGTGAAAGAAAGGCATGAACCTTCTTGGTGTTTTGCCCACAGATGTCTGGTCCAAACATGATACTGCGATTTCCATGCACATGTTTGGTATAGCAAATCATCAAACCAAGAAGAGGGAAAAAGGTGTTTGCAAAGCAAAACAAAGAAGAGGATTGGTGATAGTGAGTTGTGCACCATACCTATAGGGTGTCTCACCACCAAACTTCTTTTGATCAATTTCATTGCTAAGCAGCTTCATGTAGGCACCAGCACAGCCAAATTTTTGCTCACGTTTCACTGAAAACTGAAAAACCAATGATTTGTCCTTGTTACTAAACTGTGGGAACTCTGATGAAATTGCATAGAATCTGTTGTCCTCCATGGTTTGGATGCCTGCACTCAAAGAAAAAAAGCCCAACAAAAATAACAAATGATTATAATTGGATTGAAGCTTCATGGTGGAGAGTCAGAGGTGGTTTGGTGGTACAAGAAGATACCCTTATCATTTGGATCGCCACTCCATTTTCCCGACGTATGGTTCCACTCACCCAACATCTTCTCATCCTTCTTCCAATCAGATTTTACCCACCACTTCTCCCATCCATCTACAGTTCCAATTTCAGACAACATCAGCAAAGAACAAATGGAGTATCAAGGCACTATAAAGTACTTTGTCAAAGTTATAAAGCTGGTTCATACAATCTTTGTTTCTTTGATGGCTTGATGGTTACTAAGTTCAATCCAATCAATCAAGCCCAAATTTGAATTAACTATTGAAGATATATGTAAGGTTACAAAAGTAACATCACTTGACTTGAGTTTCACGTAAGCAAGCACAAAATGAAACAACAGGCATTGCCAAGAAGATAAAATCTTATATGCACCAAGAATCAAATGTTACAAAGTTCTACTTTTTTTTTTTTCCCTTCTACTTCGATTCCGTGATCTCTAGTCCAATTTGATTAGATGACTGTGACATGAATAAGATATTATAAATTTTCAATGTGCCCTAACCCTGAGTTATAAACAAATAAATTGCATGAGTAAACCATAAACCCTAACACAAACACAAAACCCTTACAAAGAAACATATACTAAAATGATCTAAAAGCATACAATAAAAACAAAACCTCAGCCTACAGAGTGCAAGACCAAATTACCAAGTAAACGCATGGATATAGTTAATTCTTGTTTTTTTTTTTTTTGGGTAAGAGATTATTGTTGCTTTAACAGTAATACAATGATAGATTCAACTGAACTATAACTAAAACAACAATTAGTAAAGGAAGAAGATGCAAGTATGAGGGTTAGAAAAGGACATCATATCATCAAAGCAAACATTACCCTTTTTTTTAGGAAAAAGAAGAGCTCCTAGAAATGATGAGTTATATAACCGATCCACAAGCGAAAAGAGATCAAACAGAGGAGTCGAGAACAGGGGAAAGGGTGAGCAAAAGCCACGGTTTTGTACCATTGAAGCGTTCCTCGAAGAAGACCTCCGCGGAGGCGACCGAGAGGAGATAAAGCGCGAGGGCGATGGCGGAAACGAGCAGCGGCTTCCTTGGAATCGCCATTGGCCGAAGGAAGAGAAGAGAAGAGAAGACAAGACAAGAGAAGAGAAGAGCTCTTTTCTGAGGAGAAGGCTTAGTACTACGCTCCACCGTTGCCAGAGGACGAAGCCGCCGAAGCATAATATAGAAGCGGGAGCCGATTACTGTCACCACCCTGTGAGATTACCTCTACCTCTCTGACACTATTAACGACCGAAACTTCGCGTGTCGTTGCCGTGATGACAAATCTCGTGCATGCTCTGCAATCCAGCAATTTTCACGTTTTCGCTGGCAATCGGCACTGCAGTCGACGAGACCATTTTACTTGCGAACCCCTTATAAGAATTAATATTACAAACAAGTCCTCCTTATAAGGAATTAATATTACAATCGTTATTATTGGTAATTGTTAACAAGAAAGAAAAAAGTGCTAGGCAAAAGCTATGGGTCGTGCAAAGCTATGGGTCCTTGAAGGCCACAAACTTGACAATGCTTTTTAATAGAAAAAAATATAACAAAAAAATACTAACTGTCGTGTAAAATCTTAGAAAAATTTGTAAGTGTTAATTTCTTTTTCTTTTCCAGAAACTAGGAAAGGATAGGTTTTGACATATTGGCATAAATTAGCAGTGTAACTTTTGCTGCAACAAAACTGGATTTAAACCTTTTGTTACATATTTTTTTATAATAGACATTACAGTGCTATTGTTATTGTAGAATAAAGTTCATCTACGTTATGCATTGAGGGCTTATTTGGTTTATAGAAAGTAACTTACAGATAGAAATAGAATGTCTAAAAATTAGATTTCCAAGCATAGAATGTCTAAACTATCATATTTGGTTGATCATAAAAAACAAACATTTTTTTATGAACTGTCATATTTGATTGAACAGTTTCTTTCTCAGTGCAGAATATCAATTATACTCTTTAGTTCTTAAAACTTTTTTTTGCCATCTAATTTTTTTAACTTTTATATGAGGTTATAAAAAAGGTCAAGAAATTAAGATACCAAAATTCTATAACTCTTTAAAGAAACATATCCCAAAAAAATATATAAAAAAAGTTTCAAGATTGAAAACTAAATTGGCACAACAACAAGCATCAATTTGTAAAAAAGATTCAATTAATTCTTACCTCTCGTTTCTTCTCTCTTTCTCTCGGATTTGAAAAAAAAAAGGTATACGACGATAAAGAAGGGTATGTTGGGAAGAAAAAGAAAACACACTGCGGTGGGAAAGTAAATCCCATGGTATATGAAATTTTATTTCTTATAAATATAGGAATTTAAATCACGTGGAACAAAGTATTTCCACGAACGGACCTTAAAAATGCGAACCCAATATTATAATTTATAGGAAACAAAATTTTACGATCCCCTTTACAGTAAACCAAACGAGCCCTGAATGTTTCTCTAAACTCTCTCTCTCTCTCTCTCTCTCTCTATATATATATATATATATATATCTCTAATAAACACATTATTATTGATGGGTCATAAGATATTATTTTTGTTTTCAAGAAATCCAAGATGAAAAATGAACTAATCTGAAATAAATGTATAATGATTTTTTTAATTATGTATGAAATCTTTATTTTTAATTAGATAATTCATTGTTTTCAAAAAGAGTAAAAATTAAACTAAAAGAGATGGTAGAAATTTTGTATAAATGCCATCTCCAACATCGATCTTCATGTATTTTCTTTGCACATCAAAATCTTCACCTGATATTCCCTAATTTGTGAAGAAAACAAAAATAAAAAGTCAATAACAAACCAAACAGGCTCATAATTTAAATTCTTATTATTGTGAAAACCTTCAGCCCAGCACAAGTTTACTTGAAGCATATTAGCCAGCGGTGAAAATTCCTGGAAGGTGGTCGTCGTCGACGTTGATGAGTTAAGACTGGTGCGAGTTTGTGGATTTCTCTGCTTGCGAGCAGGACTTCTCTGTTTAACACGTTTCTCTTTCTCATGGGTGCGTCATGTCAGGAATCCAATGGGCACAAGAGTAAAGAGGAAGGTGTTGGGAAACGAGATCCCATTCCTTCCATACCCCATGGGATCACCTGGGTAAAATATTTGGTAAAAAGAGAGCTAATTAAGCTGTGATACTTCTAACGCGGTTAACTAGCACGCAGCAATTTGCTCATAAAACTAGCATGCAGCTAAGCTGTGATCAATTGAGCAGAAAGGTTATCTGTGGAAATTGTTTTGAGGAGAATTTTATCTGTGGAAATTGAAACAGATGAATCGCATTTTACTCAGCGTGGGGGGTGACAGGCTTTTCATGATGCTCTATCTATGATGCTCTTTCTTATTCTACTCTCGTGTTTGAATTTTTACACGCTATATAAAGTCCTGGTCTTCTTGAGCCTCATGGTGCAACTCATCACATTATTTGTGTGGTCTTTGAGTGAGATCTCAAGAGCATTTATATGTTGGCCACATGGGAAGGGCTTGTCTGTATACGTTCAGCTGCTAAGGGCCGATAGGAAACACCTTTCACGCTCTTTGATTGATTTGAGATAAAAGCGTTGATTAGTATGAGCAAAATTCGACCATAATATGCATCATGTAATTGGCATTGCTGCACCGAGAGAGAAGCTCTCAATGGTGCCTCTGATAAAGAAAACAAAATGCTTAAATTACTTTAGAAAAATGAGTTAAGTACTACTTCCCACAAAAAGGAAAGGAGAAAACAACATTAGATAAAAGTGAAGTTGGGAATAAGAAGTATGCACTCTCTCGTCCTCTAAATTTATAGGAAATGTCATGATGTTCATTGTCTTTCTACAATTCTTTAAGATAGAACCCAACTCTCTAAGTTTAAAAATTTAATTTCGAATTAACTAGTTTTTATTAAGATCTGAGTCTAATCTCAGAAGAAGCCTAAAGATCAAGCTTTAGGGTCTATCATGCCTTCCAACTTAGCTGGTCTCGTGTTTGTCATGTTGCGTGGAATTTTTTCTTGGCAAAGAAAATCATATTTTATGTCATTTTACATGATAAATCATAGGTTTGATGTACTTGGTTATATATCCAACAGCAACAATTGTAGTTTGAATTATTCTTTTCTTTTCAAGAAAGATCAACAACAGCATCTGACGCAGGGCAGATCTGAAAATCAAATCTTACAAATTTTTGAAGCCGTTGCGACAATAAAAACATCTCATGAGAAGTACAACGGTGGAAAAACAGAGAACTTCCATCATAATAGAAATGCTATATTGTCAAACTACTCTAACAAAAAAATTTTAAGAAACTATATTAGTATCTTAAGAAATTGTGTATGTGTAATAACCACATATTTTGGCGTATGGAGACCCTTTATGTAGAAATAATTTTGGACTCACTTATGTTGTTTCTTTCGATTTATGCGCAAAGAATTGTTCGGTGTTAGCATTTGACATTTTAAAAATAAAAACTAATGGAAAGAAAAGGATAAATGTTAAATAAGTTACTCAAATATATTCCACTCATTTCTCTAGTCTTAACCTTGAAATGAGAAGGGAGAAAACCATAAGCCGTCTAACTCAATCCTCCATTGAATGATTGTCTTGATATGTCGTCACAAGAGCAAGGTGGGAGACTAATGAGCTCATTCATCTTCAGGAGCACCTCAGTCCGGTCCTCAGGTCTGTTTACTTATTACTGTGAAGTGACGCCATAGTTGACAGCTCCCTTTACCATTCTTTGAAACAAGGTATCTAGCTCCCTAAGGATAAAATTGTTAGGATATTAACAATTTTATATTAAATTTGCAATTAAAAGATACAAGTAATTTAAATTTTGAACAGGACACATAATTTTCCCTCAACCATTCAACGGGGGCTCGCCAACTATACATGAAGTTTGCCGCTTAGAACCTCATAAGTAATTTGAGTGCCAATTGGGGAGCCAAAAAGAATAATTTCTCTTCACCATATTTTCCTCACCTCCATCGCGCCGACTTTACGTGGCGCCCGTACTTTAGAACCAAAACAGATATCAGGGACTAAGAAATAATTATTTCTAAGTAAACTAGGGGCTTGTAAGCAATTCAAGAATCAACCAAGGGCAGCGGGACCAAACTTTATAATATTAGATGACGACCGGGACCTCCTCCTATTTCTCCTTTCTCCTTCTCTGTACCACGTGTCGCAACGGATCCCTCCGGAAATGGCTCCGCCAACTCCTCGCTCGACACGTGCCATCGTCCATCCACACGTGGCAAGAACCCCTTCCCCTGGGCGCTATTCTCCAGCAAACGCTGCTCTCTTCCCCGCGTTCTTCCCTTCTCCTTCCTCTCATCACTCCCTTCATTTCCATTACTCTCTCTTCGGTCTCTCCTCATCCCCGTTCTCTCATCATCTCAATTTCTCGAGTAATTTAGTCTTAGAGGAAAGATGAGCAGCATCTTGGACGACATCCGGAGCCTGGAGAAGGGCTGGCTCTTCGACTTCGGCCACCCCCTCCTCAACCGCATCGCCGAGAGCTTCGTCAAGGCCGCTGGGGTAATCCCGTCTTTTTTCACCTCTTCTATTCCCTTCCCTTCCCTTCCCCGGTCCCAACCTCTGTCTTACGTCGAAACGCCGGTCTGTGTCTAATTCATTTGACGCTTTTGCCCTCCCAGATCGGCGCGATCCAGGCGGCCTCGCGCGAGGCCTACTTCGTCGCGGTGGAAGGTACGGCGCTTACTCGCCACGATTTCCATCCTAATCGGGATCTGCTCTCCATTCGGTGAGATGACCTCCAATTTTTTTATTTTTTATTTTTTGTTTATTTCCTCTCTTTTGGTTTGGTTTCAGCTGCCGGGGCGGATCCTGGCGCCATGCCGGACGTGACGAGCAACAAGAGGCATAGGTTTTCCGATCTAAGAGGTAATTAGAGAGAGAAAAACTTAGGAAGCGAAACAGGAGCGATCTTTGTTATTTGGGCTTTGGTTTAAGAGTTGTAACACTTTTGCTGCTGGTCCTACTTTTCAGGAGAGAACTGCAAGAAATCACTGGAGGCAATGGTGAGAGGATGGACCAAACGTTGTAGTAGGGATTAGTGTTATTTTAGTAAAATCTTATCAGTTATATCTCAGATCAATAAATTTGAATGTTTACGTACTGATTGTCTGATATTCTAAACGAAGTTTCGTCAATAACTCTTTTTTTTTTTTTTTAAAAAAAAAAAAATCTTATTATGTGTATTTTCAGGTGAAGAGCACCGGGAAAGAGACATTCCAATGGGGTAAGAAGCTTTTGGTTGGCAAATGTCCAGTTTGGTCTTCAAACTTTCAGATGCTATAGTTTAATCTCTTATCTTTTGAGAATATCTCATTAACATTCCTCCTTGAGAACAGTTAAAATTGATAGAGCAGTTGACTTACCATCCTATTCTGTCAATTTTGATCATATGGGACATAAAAATATAATACACTTGAAGTAGCAACTGAAAGTTTGAGGTTCAAAATTTTTAATTTTTGAGGAACAAAAGTAGAGTTTTGCCCCCTCAAAAAAAAAAAAAAAAAAAAATCAATTTTAAATTCTGAGAGCTCTACTCTAAGCACAAAAAAAATAACTGACCTTTTGGACTCCGAATCGTCCAGAGCTCAAAAAATACGTAAATAACTAAAATTGATAACCCATGGTGTAAATTAATAAATGAGAGAAGTCTTCACGTTTTAGTATTAGGAGAATTCACGTGCAACCTTATATATTGCTTCAAATTACTTCAGTCCTTGATATATATGTAGCTGGTGCTCTACGACTCTTATTTAACAGTGACATCTAGGAGTTTGCTGCAGGAATGGCTGCTGGCGTGTATTCTGGTCTAACTTATGGCTTGACGGAGGCTCGAGGATCTCATGATTGGGTGAGTTTCCAAGCTTCTATTTGCTTATTGTTCTCTTAATTTTTGGACCCAAACTTGGCTTCTATGCTTAAATCTTGTTGCTTAGCGAGGTTCTTTGCATGCCAGATAAAATCATATAGTCTACCAAATAACTGTATGGTCCACTAAGTAACTAGCTTCTAGGATGCCATACAAGACATGGCAGGAGTCTCCAGTGAAGGGAAGATGTAATTGGACAACTTTCTTGAAATCTAGTTCGAGGAGATAATGTTCCTCTGTAATGCAAGCCTGATGTTGCTGTTACTAATCAGTTATGATTAAAATTGATGAATACATAGCTAGATGAACATTAGTTTAAATAAGCCAAGAAAAGAAATCTGGCATCCAATTCTACTCCTCGGAGATTGCTACTCTTGTTTCATAAAGGCTAGGCTTGAGGTTTATTTGTTTCCTGAAGATAGTCTTGAGCCTTACCAGTGTATGTGATGATGCTAGATGGTTTGATGGTGCAATGACTACAATGTTTTTGCTCCTCTTAATTTGCAGAAGAACAGTGCAGTTGCTGGTGCAATCACTGGAGCTGCGCTGGCTCTGACCTCGGATGGCACTTCTCATGAGCAGATTGTTCAGTGTGCAATCACTGGCGCAGCACTATCAACCGCTGCAAATCTACTTAATGGCATATTTTGAAGATGACAGTGAAGTTATCTGGACTTCATAGGGTCCATAATCGGCTCCAATCAATGAATGCTGGCAACTCTCTAAATTTTCTGGGATCTGAGAACATGGTGCTGGAGTTTTCTCCTCTCTTTCCTCTTTCTGTTTGAATGGGAGCATGGTCTGCTTCTCTCTGCTCTTGTCTGCAATGTTCATAAATCAAGCGACTGTAACTTTAGTTCTTGTTCTCTTCCATTATAATGGGAGCTCTGACCCAACTCATGCATCCAATTCCACCATTGTTACTCGATTATCTCGCTGCAAATCGCGATTATTCCACCAAATCTGGTTTTGGTCGGACGCTTGATCGGCTCTGCTCCCATAGAAATTAACACAAACCACGCAGCATAAAACTATACCAAGTCGGTTGAAATTTAGCGATTGCATCCTAAAACCCGGAGAGATGATGACGAGGGAGGGACGACCTGGGAGTTGGCAGACATTGTCGTGGCGAGAAAAAGCAAGCTTAGGATGGTATTATATGTTTTCTTGGTGTCATATAATTTAATAGTCATTTGGGATAATTATAATTTAAAACCCATCATTTTAGAGTTGTAATTTAAACCTTACGTTGGATAAAATATCAAAAGAATTTCTAAACCTTTCGTCTACTTGTGCTTGTGGTATTGTTAGTGTAGGTGTGTTACCATGGTCATAAAAAAATATATATTATTTAATTATTAAATAAAAAATATTTTTTATGCATTAATAATATATCAAATTATTTATTAATAAATGCTAAATTTTTCTTGCGGTCGTTTTTATCATCAAACGGTAGCATACGTAGTTCATATAACGTTGTTATTGGCGTATTGGCAAAAAAACAAAAACCAAAAAAAAAAAAAAGAAAGAAAGAGGAGGAGGAGGACCCAAAAAAAAAAAAAAAAAAAAGGACAGTTTAAAATGAAGTAGATTATCAACTACAGAATTAAATAAATTATGGATTGCGAGATTTTTTTTTTTTTGATATTTTGTTAAGGATAAGATTTAAGCCACAACATTAAAACTTTGGTGCAATTATGTTTATATTTTATAAGGCTAGGACAAGCTGGAACGGCTGGGTCTCTGAGCGAGCTCGTTTCATGATCCCATTTATACGCGGGGTGGGAAGTGCATGTCAGTAGGCCGTGGCCAACAAACCGAAAAAATTATGGGCGGGAGTTAGATGCGATGCGTAATTTATGCATCCTCTAATTAAAATAAATTAATTAATTAAATCGAAAGGTATATAGATAATGTATTGTACCTAATTTTGAACAAAAAATTTTTATCCAAATCTAATGAAAAACAAACCAAAATGAACAGGCTATAGGGTTGCATCAGCATTGCTTCGGAATATAATATAATGCATCATCTCTTCTTTAGAGGATGTTTTGAGCTCTAATTCTATGAAATGTTTTTGATGATGTTTTATTTAAATAAATTTTTGTTAATATTTTGAAACTATTGTTGTCATTTTTCTTGTTATTATCATAATACGTGGATGCATTTACTCTAGAGCTAGGTACGTACAAAACACCAATGCAAATTCTGATCAGTGTGAAGTCTTTTTTGGTCGTTATCATCGTAATATTATTCTCTTCCCTCTTCTCCTCTGTTTCACACCACAAAAGCGATAAGCTCCGCACCATGCCAATGGGAGGTTGCCCTTCTTAAAGATCTGAAGTTGGTCTTCGTCTTATGGTTAAAAAAGCGACATCCCAATTAGCCCATCATTTTTAATTAATAAATTTTGAGTGAAAGTTTGAGGAGGAAGCTAAACTATAACAATAGAAAGTTTGAGGAGCAAAAAGATTTTCGAGCGAAAGTCTGAGATTTTTTTTTTCCCTTAGTTTTTAAAAGGTGAGATTAGGGGAACATAAGCCGCCAGATTAGTGGTTGCCTGGTTGTGAAGAGAATGAGATCCTTCCTTCCAGTGGACATATATATCAGTCGAACGCCTTGGGGGCCATTAGCTTTGGATGGAGGGTCAAACCATAGAGATCTAGAGCTCTCTTCTCCATTAAAACGGAAGAGAGGAGGAAGAGAGCCGAGGCAAGTCTCTTCCCTCCAAGTGCCGTCCTCGTCTCCTTTTTTGGGTGCGCCCATCAACATGGAGGCTAGCTAAATCTTTAAAAAATAACGCCACCTTCGATACTCCCTTTCCAGCCCTCTTGTTTGCGATAGACTATTATTATTAATTTTTAAAGACAATAACATTTATTCTTATTTATGAAAAATATGTTAAAAAAAACTCATGCATTTGAACGATCTTTATTTTATTCACGAAATGAATAAAAAATGAATAACTAAAGTAACATTAGATCATATTTTATTATTTCTGAATATTAAAATCTATTATGATTCTTAATTAATTTTTTAAATATATGTCATTAAAATTTATACAACTTTTGGTTTCTAAAATATTTTTAGTGATATAGATTATAATTAATAATATTAATTCTCAATTGATGCTTTTTAATATAATTTATTTTACTTTAAAAAAAATAGAAATAATTTGAACGGGAGACTGGCAGGTGACCTCGAAAAGCCGGCATCGTACTTCACGAGGATCCAACAAGCAGTCTCACGGTCCCCAACGCTGAGCAGACCGCCGTTTTTTTGGACTCTTTCCACGGACTACTTCCCATTTACCACCAACCACAGCGAAACAATGCCCAAAAAGTTACGGTTTTACTGCCTCCAAATGGTGGAGTCCGTGATGTCATCTTTCTTTATGACTGAGATCCAACCCATCCCCCATTCCTCGTTCCTCCGGAGACTTGCTCCAAAAGTAGACTTCCAACGCAGGGACGGCAGAGGAACAAGACAGCAAAAGGGGAAGCTCACAGCCTCGGCAGTAGCCATGAGTACCATGAAGTTCTGCCGAGAATGGTGAGCTCCTAACAAGCAAAAGGTTATGGCTTCTTTAGAGCATCCCAAGCCTTCATTTTAATATCTCTTGTTCTTTTCTTGGCACAGCAACAATATACTTTACCCAAAGGAAGACAGGGAGCAGAAGATCCTCCTCTATGCCTGCCGCAACTGTGACCATCAGGTTCCCCCCTCTTCCTTTTAGACAGGTCTCTTCTCTTCCAGTCTTGATGAGAGATTATATGACCACTCGGTCCTCCCTTGTGTCACTCAAATCAAACAAAGTTAGTTGATTTCTATTGCTAAAGTCGTGACCGTATAGAACTAGGGCTATATATTCTTCAATATGTTACTCAATATTGTCATTTAGATGCTAGATTTATGCCATTATACTTGGGCCTAAACAATGGGGCCTTGGGGTGAAATATTATGGGATGATTCTGTTACAAGATGACTGCTGTGTTGGTTTGTGTTTGAGAATGGGTGTCTTTGGCACATGAATATTAAACTATTGTGCTAAGAAGCTGGAGAGTCATTCTCTAATGGGTGAGGCATCATGAGTGAGTGCAAAGTGGCTATTATGGGTGTGATGCAAATGGGATTTAGGATTTACTGGGAGTTCATGACTCTCCTTGAGATGGAAGGGGATAATTCCATAAGGCCTATTTGCTTCCAGCCTTCCAGAGTTCAATTAGTTCTGCTGAGGATAAGCCCTTATTGATTCATGAAGTCTACTTACTTTTGCTCTCATTCCCCAAGAGAGAGGATTTTGAAGCATTGCTGGTCCAACCTGTTGTGGAAATCATTTCTCGAAAAAGAAAGCGTTTTAAGATTATAAGATAGTTAATTTTGCTTTAGTTTTCAGAAATGGTTATTAGTGATCTTTCTCTCCTAATATAAGAGCTTCTACTGAAGAAATGTCGTTTCTCCATGGGTTACTTCTGGTCAAGAAACCTCGTAACTATAGTTCAAGATTGTTATGGATATATCATTATGATCAAGTGAATTGGAGCATGTACCTTTGGAGGACTAGCCACATTTTTTTTAATTGGTTTTTCTTATGATTTTTTTTTTATTGGCTAGCTTCAGAGGACCAGGACAAGGCTGAACCATATGTTCGATCCTTTTCATTGTTGTGTCTGAGGTCTTCAGTAAGATGCTATTGAGGACCGAGGAAGTCCATTTTTGTATCAATTCCTTTTCATTAATAATGCTTGATAGTATGTATCTTTTGAATTGTTCAGTTGAAATGAAGAATGTGGAATTATGCTCTATGCTTTGGATCTTATAAACAGGGATATCCCAAATCTTTCTTTATATGTCATGTTCAAGCTTTTAACCAAGATATGTGGTACAAGAAAACCATTTCATATGGCATCCATGCTTTATAAAAAGAGGTATTATTCGGAGGCTTAAGGTTATATTATAACTTGCTTGCATGCTTACATGATTTATCTCTCCAAAAACAAGTCTTACATTGCATGATATAATAAATTTGTTTCTTTACTATTTACTTCTTATGCATCAACTTCATCTGTCTCGCAACCGATTTCTTATCTAAATGTCTGTAAGTAGCATGTACCTGAAGATCTAAAACATGTGATTTGTCCACCCTTCATTATCCTTTATGGAAGTGAAGCCAGATTAGACCCTTTCATGTCTTTAACTTATGGAAGATAAGCTTTATCCTTTTTCTGTTTTCATTTTTTTATTATTATTATTGGTTGACTATGGCACTTGAGCTTTCTTTGATGTTCAGTAAGAGTTATTTATGCAATTCATCATGCACTTTCTTCTCTGCCAATCCTGACTATTTTTTTGGGAGGGTGGACTTGTTATAAGTGATGACAGATGAGTTCGCTCATTTCTAATTAACAAATAATGCTTTCTCACACTGCTCACAGGCAAGTTTTGATGTTGCATGGCCACTTAGGAAACATCTCTACCTGCCTCTCCTCCATATGTACTTAGCACCTCATCATTGTTTGCATAGCATTTTTTCTATCTTTTCATGTATTTCTACTCGTCACTGTTCTGAAGGAGGTCCTTTTGCTCTCAGGAGGTTGCTGACAGCAACTGTGTCTATAGAAATGAGATACATCACTCCATTGGGGAACGCACACAAGTTCTGCAAGATGTAGCAGCAGATCCAACTCTTCCTCGTACCAAGTCTGTTCGATGCGCTGTGTGCAACCATCCAGAAGCTGTTTTCTTCCAGGTACAATATTGTTCATATCTGTTATATATGCTGTAATAGGATCATGTATTTAGACACCAGTACATGCATGACGCATAGCAGTTCTGTTTCATCCCAGATGAAAGAAGGAACTGAGCATGTAAATCTGATTACCAGAGGTTCAGGGCAATATTTTTTAATTCTAGTGCACGTTTACATTTCTGAGAGTTGTAAACTTTGTTACTTTCAAAGTAACCGTGCGATATGTCTTTATGAAGTAAAGAATGACTAGCAAAAAAAAAACAGAATTTCTGAAGTGTGAGTTGCTCTATATGACTAATGAATCTTTGACTCAAGTCCTTTTTTTTTTAAAAAAAAAAAGGAGAAAAAAAGGCATCTTAAGCATTCCTTTCATCTGATATTATCAGTGCCATTATGTTAGCTGGCATGTGCATCCCGTTTTTACATAGAAACTCTATAGAATCCAGGAAAGGTTATAGAAAAGTGAAAGAAGGTCGGTAGAATATCCCTTTCAAATTATTCCGTTATTTATTGGGTCGATGTTTAATTTCTACAGTGTTCTGTGTCCTACTTATACATTTATGCCAAGCCTGACCATTCCATGTGGTTACATGTGGATTTGTATGATGTCTCTAATCGGTTATGCAGATTTTGATTTGATGCTCCAATAACCATAACTTGTGACAAGAAAGTGGAAGTGCCAGTTTTGACCTGCTTGTGGATTATTATATTCAAGGAAAGTAGGAATTAAACCAACAAATCAACGATCAGTAATTCTTTGTAATTGAAGGTGCTACAGAGAATATTCTTCCTGATAACAATCAACAAAATTTTGTGAATGTTGCCATTGGTACCTATCATGATAGTGTCCTGAAAGACGAGAAAACTTTAGCATGATGAACCTATCCAGTTCTGTCTTCAGTTGTCCATCTACCAGTACACTTTCTGGATTTTTTTTTTTTTTTTTTTTTTTTTTTTTTTTTTTCAGGGGGGTGGTGGCGGTTGGGGGGGGGGGTGTGTTGGTGAGGGGGAGGGGGGATAAAAGGAGAGAGAACATGAAGAGAGAGTGACCCACTCATATATTAAAGAATTAAAAGATTGCAAATAAATGAGTGACCCCCACTCATTTATTAAAAGATTGCAAAGAAGCGAGGAAATAAAAAATAAGCACAACGAAACAATGATACAAAGAACATGAAAACAGAGCAGAAGCAGGGTAGACAAAAGAGGGAGAACATTAAGAGCTAGGGTAGGGGAGAGGGGAACTGGAAGAGGTTATGGGCCTGGAGATCCTAATGAACTTTGTTTATGCTTGCCCAAGTTTTAGAACAACAAAGCATGCTCCTTGAAATAATTGACTGCAGATTTGAAAAACATATTTGAAGAAGAGTGTCTCATCACAAAGATTTCCCACAGGCTCCAACGATAGGCAGAACCAACAGATCTTATAGAGACTTTTTGGAAGTTAAAAAAGCCTCTAGTCAACTTGAAGAACCATAAAGGTTGAAATATCATCCCTAGGCCAGTTATTACATTTCTGGTTCTCCTCCTTACAAGTTAAAATGCATGAAAGAAGCTTCCATATTGTTTTCTCGACAATGTGTTTCCATTGACACTCGAATTGGTGGGTGTAACGTTAAGAGAGAACAATTAGAAGAGCCAGCCTTAATCACTTTGGACATGAAGGCAAGAATGGTTTTAACTCTTTTATTGTTGTTCTACTCTTTGATAAGTGGTTGTCGCTGACTACGTAAAAGTTCAGTACGGATCAAGTATGAATAAGACTATTAGAGGGTCAATGCATTAAGAGGAAAGTAGAACATTCTCCAGGCCGCTATTATTTGCAATCTGTGTCTATTCTAATAATGTGAGAATCTTTGTCAAATGGCAAGTCTGGCACTGAATGAATGATGACCCAGTAGAACAGTTTTATTGTTTTCACCATATCATGTATGGTATAATTGCAAGCTTATTATTTCTTCATGCATTCAGTACTCAGTGAATGTAGTGCAAACTCTCTTCTTGTTAGACAATATCAGTGAATTTTTGTCATGCTTTTGTAAATGTCTCACTTGAGATGCATTCATATGTACTAATCACAAAAAATTTCCAGGCTACGAGCAGGGGAGAGGAAGGTATGACTCTGTTCTTTGTCTGCTGCAACCCGAGCTGTGGCTATAGATGGAGAGACTGATGGTAGTTGATTTATCTTCCGTTGGTTTTCTGAGAAATGAGAATGATGATAGTGATGTTAGCCTTTCTGCTAGAAACTTGCTGATAACACACGCAAGCCTATGTTAGGTGGTGCTTTTTGGGCTAGCAGAAAGTGATTTCAGTACTGGGTTGTAGTGCCTTTTGGTTAAGGGTGGGGCTTTGGTGTTCCCTGAATATTATCAGTCGGTCGAATCTTGTTTGGTGGATTTTGCTTGAACATCGCTAGTTTCTGATGCCATAAAACATAGATGATGAGCGAAGGTAGTTTTACAAAATTTGGGCATTTGTGCCTGCCCCTTGCATTCACCATTCCTCTTTTATCCAGAATGTCCCTCTAGAGTCGGATATTAAACTACTTTGGGAACATGCAAGCCATAGGAGTTAAACCTGTATGAGAGTATTAGCATGGTAAATCAATGGTGAAGATGCTAGCTAGCATCCCGACCAATAAAAACTACGGAGAAATTATCCTAATGATCTACTAGTGTGCAGCTACAACAGTGCGCATAAGTTGTGGAATTTCCTGAAGATATCAGATAATCTTTGAGAAGTTTAGAGGGTTTCTTTTCTTTTTTAACTTGTAGTGGAGCTTCTCATGTCAAATGCCAAAGGGGCTAAGGGTGTTCGAGAGTACGTGTAAATGGAGGGTCTGGACATCTTCCAACCAGGTCATGTGGTGGTTCAGGTCTAAATTTTTTATCCAAACCCTCCGCATTCTCAGAATTGATATGTTAGGGTTGGGTCATTGAGATTCTATAGAATCTTGTTTACAGGTTGGATCCACATTTATTGTACAATTGAATTGAAACCCTCGTAGCATTTCTCGTTCTTGCATGGTCTTATTAGCGCACTCACCTTGTTTCTCTTTCTTGTATGGTCTTAGCAGTAGGTTTGAATAGAACATGAAGCTATAAACAATGAAGTTGAGAGTCCGTAGCGTGTTGTAGCATGGAGAGTCACGATGTGTACCACAATATGGCAGTAGCATGTACCAATATGATCTACTACAGTACGTACCAGCTTCGTTGCGTAGCAGAAAATAAATGGAAAATGCGTTTAGATCCGGAGGCATCCCCGGCATTGTCCTGAGGGAAGTTCTGGCCATTTCTAAAAGCACGAGCTCCTGGCCCAGCTTCTGTGCAAGATATGATAATAAGCTTGATCTGCCCATATGGTGTTACCACCTTGACGGATCCTTATGGAGTCGCACAATAGCACCTTTAGCGTTGGACAAAAATTACGCGTTGGACAACTCTCTCTCTCTCTCTCTCTCTCTCTGCTTGAAAACATAAAAGAGTGAATGCCTCATCATCCTCATTTCCATAACCCATTATATGATGGCAGAAGACTATTATTATTCGGTTGGTCATGGCCCAATAATCCCCATAAGGGAAGACAAGGCTGGTCAGAAGAATTAACTAAAGTTATTGGGCCCGTTAAGGTCTAACAACGGCTAGTAAAAATAAAACCAAAATTCTTGTGCTAATAATGATGTAATAAAGCTAGCTGATAGGAAAAGAAAAATAAGGTAGTAGCCTAAGCATGAGTGCAACTCTAAATCTCGTCCAAGAAATAAAAATTAAAAACTCTGAAATCTTTATTAATATGTTCAAAGCATACCGAATAATTTTTAAAAGAAATATGAAGTGAAATGAGTAAATTATTGGGTCCAAATAAAATTCAGGCATGGATTGAGATCATAAAGACTAATTTCGCACATCAAATATAATTAATTCTATGGGGTCAAGTTAGATCCAGATGTAGTAACTTTTGGTAGACTAGACTAGATCTTGAATTTTTGATGTGTCTATTTTTTGACCCATAAACTACTCTTTGGCTAATGTGGCTATTAAGGAACGACAGACAAGGAGTGCTCAGTTTACAGAGAGAAATCAGGATTACAAACCAAAACATTCGTTCTGTTTGCTTTTATCAAGACCTGTATATTTATTATCTACCCATTCTCTCCTAGGCTTTTGAGGTCAGTCGGTTTTCAATTTTCCTCCTCCACTGTGATTTACTTTGTATTAGGAGAAAAGGTAAAAAAAATACCTGCGCTTTGATCCGAACTCCTCCCAATACCCATTTTCAACATAAACTCTCTCCGGCAGCACCTCATCACCACGACAAGGTCCTATGGCATCCCAAAAGGATCCTGGCTTCCATCCTTTACCAACCGTCGAGGACCCCAGGCTGTGTATCTCGCCATATTATTAATCACGAGTGGGCACAGCTCCTTATCGTTAAAATAATGGAAACAAACCATGCACTCTGAGTAAGAGAACAAAGAAACCAGCAAGATGGCATTTGTTAACGTGAAAGAACACCCATTCAAAATCTTAAACAAGATGCAACTAAAATAATGACTACGAAACTTGCAGGACAAGAAGCCTAAGAAAAAGATCTAAGGGTTGGGCCAAGAATTAAATTTATACGACTAATGATCCATTTGGCCTTGATGCTGTGGCAAATGAATTGCAACATTTTGGATAATACCAGAGAGCAACCTCAGGTCTGAACTATAAAAAAAAGCCAAAACATATTGCAGACTAACATACCTTAAGTGGGGTGTTATACATTAATGTAAATCAAACATACGCACATCATTTCATCATATGGTGTATTCATAGAATGAGAGGGCCTCAACTAAACATGCATAAATTTTGGCACCGACCTGAAAAATGGAAAATTTTTTTTTTTTTTTTTTTTTGGCAAAGTGAGCCCTGCTGGATGTCCCAGACCCCTCTCATCTTGCTACTGACATTGCAGTCCATCCAATCTGACATTGGTTCTTGACCCTACGTTTGGGTCTTCTCCATTTTGATGTAATACATTCATCATAAATGGGCTTCCTTTGTTTGCTTTTTTTTTTTTTTTTTGAGAAAAAAAAAAAAAAAGTAGAAGATTTGAAGACTGCCTGACCATCCCCACCTTGATTTGGAGGGTTACAAAAAACTAACTCAAGAGTTCCAATCCATGGAGCAACCGAGACATCAATCATTAGCACCGAAAATACCCAAATGAAAGCAAAAAAACTAGGTTATCAAGAAAAATTATAGATTCCCAAATGGGAACGTAGCTTATTTTATTAAATCCTGAAGTGCAAAGTCGTCATATTCATTGTAGTTCGTCCAATTTTGTGTAAAAAACTACTTCTGAAAGGAGGAGTGCCACACTGCATTATTGACATGAAAAAGAAGGGTTCTTTCTGCAAAACAAAATGTGCACAAAACAAGCTAATGCTTTCACAACCCAACACCAGTACCTTTCTAGTTTCGATACAAAACTGCAGACATATTGAAAATAAGTTTCTACAATTGGACAAATATCTTTGATTTGCTCACCTGATTTTAAGTAATGTAACAATGAATTGAATATGCAAATGAACCTGTAACGTTAAAGAACATCTGTTAGAGTTTAATATTGAAAGAAAAAAGGTGCTTCAAACAAGCTATGTTTCAAGATGGAAGAATAAAAAAGAGTTGCAATGTTGTTGGCTATGGGGAAGCATTAGAAAAATTGGGCAGCTCCACCCAACTCACATGAAGGCCTTCCATCAGAGGGCCAGTAGATACGTGATCTGATTCACATTCAAGTGATGTCTATCAGTTCATTGTTGTGATTTGGCTAGTAAAAGGCTAAAATCAGACAAAAGGGTCAGAATGTGAACTGAACAGACAATTTGCTTACTCTTACTCAAGGTTGGAGTCATAGATGAGTAAAGAAAACTTGAACAAAATTTGCTACCAAAATCATGTAAACTTATATTGGGCAAAATAATCATGCAACGGCATTTAACAAGGCACATGAATGAACAACAGAATTTCCCTATCAGCCAACATATCTCCATTGGCACGTTTAGCATGCAAACACATGCTGAGTTGGTAGGACCATAATTCATCGATAATAATAACAAAACCTTAATCGCAAACTAATTGGGATCGGTTACATAAATTTTTTCTCTCCATTTAGCTCAGTTTTGAGTCTTTTTTTTTTTTTTTTGTAAGGTTTAAAGATTCTAAGTCTTTCTTTATCACTTCCTCTCATATAATTTTTAGTATACCTCTACATCTTTTTCCTTCAACATGTATCTAATCACTCGTTCACACAAGTGCATCTCTAAATTTACGTTGCACGTATCCAAACCATCGAAATCATCATTCCTTTAATTTATCCTTGATCAGAGCTAACTTTACTTTATTATGAATGGTTTCATTTCTTATTTTATATTTTTTGTATTACCATGCATTCATCTCAATATTCTCATTTCCGCCCCATTCATCTTATGTACATATATTTTTCTAGTTGCCCAATATTTTGTACCATAAAGCATAGCTAATAGTATAGCTGTCATATAAAATTTTTTCTTCAATTTGACAGGTACTCTATGATCACATAATATTTCAGTTGCATTTTTTCATTTTATCCAACCTGCTTTAATCCTATGGACAACATCATCCTCAATCTCTTCTTCTGTTCAATAATTAGGGTAGCCTAATTTAATCTAATAACAAGACAATATTTTTTTAAATAAATGATATACCATCAAAATTGAAGAGATAAAACATTAATCACAATCTACAACATATATTATCTCAAGTTCGCATGCTTTAGAGGTTTCATAAATATGAATCTACTGGAATGGTATATTAATAGAGCTGATGCCAGAACACATGGTGAGTTATGAATTGAGAATTCACAATAGTCATCATGAAATAGGTTATCTTATAATGCATGAACCAAATTTCAACAGGATTAAATGCTTCTAATCCATGCCAAATCAGATCACCATATCTTGCTATTAAAAGCAGCCCATCTGGCAATAACCCAATGCACAGCTAAGAAACCTCTGAAATTTTCTGTTTTCAGGCATTAATCATGAAAAACAATGAGTTCTATATTTTCGTTTTTTTTTTTGAGAATTAGGACAGGAAGATGCCTGGTCCAATTTGGGTGAAAGCAGGACCTGAAACCAGGTCATTGGTACCCAAACCTCAGTGATTTTACCAACTAAACCAGTTGGCACCCTCATTTTATTTTCAATTTTTTAAAACCAGAAATCTAACGTTCTGGGAGCTTCTTATCAATTCATAAATGCCACAGAATGAACTGTTTTCCATAGCACAAAGGTTAATCATTAGGTATGTACTTCCTATCCTACATTTTGTCCATTACTTTTAGGAGGGTCATGTGTGGCTGAGTATATTGATATATTATTTTGACTGATCAGAGTTTCAAAGGGTTTCAAGAAAACCAATCAACTCTTTTTCGAAAATAAACATCTCCAAGAGCATGGTAGAACAAAAATAGAGTTAGATTTTACATACCTTAAAAGCTATACTAGGAATGCTTGAAGCGAACAACAGCTGACAAAGCAGAAGGAAATCCAAAACTTGCAACAGCCGATCCCTGACATCGAGTGACTCAAACAAGCAACAAATACAAAGTGATGACAAGTAGTGATGCATAGTGAGTATGTGTCCAATCTATTAGATTCTGGACCCACCATTCCACAAAAACCTTCAAATCATGAAGTCCTGGTTGCATACAGAGAGGCAGATGCAGCTGAAGCCTCTGCTATTAATGAAATGGGTTGACGGGCTTGCAAACAAGCTCCTATATCAAATGGGTGCAACTGCAGTCCATCAAATAATAGATTGACACCTGGCAGGACAACTTCCTTACTGTCTGGATCGTCTGATTCATATTTTACTGCATTTGTGGAAGCTGATTCTTCAATGGGGCTGGTAGCATCCTCATATGCAGGACTGAGTGCGTATGACCTGTTGACAGGAAATTTCAAAATATTAGATAGATGGCACCAACCTTGATGGTCATACAAGATTGATAAATTTGCACATTCTTCTATGGTGGATTATTTATTTTAAAAACCAAATAAAGTAGCTTAGCAATCAATATCCGTACCAATAACAAGATGTCTTTATGGTAAAACAAAATACAGCACTTGTTCAAAATAACAAGCGTGACAAGTCATGCACCAATATGTACTCTTTCTATATAATGGTGTTATATTACATTAATCTGCATTTGGGTTGAATATGAAATTCAGAAGTTAGGATATAAGCGGAGCATCCTTCACAAGCATCAATGAATTAAAGGACAGTTAGAAGAGCATATATCAACATATTAAGTAGTTGCATTGCAAGAGAACAAGGTTATCTCTGATCATCTGTATTTTGACTAAGATTAGTATGACAGCATCTAGGGAACTAACCTACTGCATCTAAATTTGTGGGAATTAGAAAATATAAATGACTAATATAAATCAATCTGTAATAGATCTTTCAGTAGTTGGACAGAAAATTAAACATCAGAAGAAACACATTAATAGACTGTCATAGACTGATTATAAACATTACATTGTTAACATTTTTTATATAATTACCTGAGAATATTGCCATCAAAACTTAGAACTTCGGTCCGGCATAGCTTTTGATTAGCAAGTTTGAGCCTCGGGTGTCCACCAGAGATTTCAAAGACTGGTGTCGAAGGATCCAGTGGACTCCACCTTCCGCTAGCATAGCTGATCAAATGGCGAGGTGACTCCTTTACATGTTCTATGCGGTAAAAGAGCTTTGCGGTGGGACCACTTGCTTGATATTCAGAGCAGATTTCACGTAGTCTCTTCCTTAAAGTCTGCATCGCATCATGATGTTCATTAAGCGAGTCTGCTTGTAGTAAATGTGATGAAACCACCCTTTCACATATTTTACTACATAATTTTGGATTGAACAGGGGGATCCCAAATTCCAAGCTTAATGGAACCCATTCATATTTTTCATTATCAGGGAGAAACGTGTTGTTTTCACTTTCCTTCTGAAGTCTTAAAAGGCGAATATAACCTACTGTGCATAACTCAACATCCCTTGAGAGATCATCTAATAATGAATTTAAAATTGCACTTTCTTCAAGTCCCAACTCTGATTCTATAGGTGCAACTGACCCATCAAAATTCTTAAGTGGCAATGCAATATCCACTGTGACAATTCTTCCTGACTCATTAAGATCATATCTACTCAGAGGTTGCACCAGAACAGCCGAATGCTTGAGCATTGAGTTTAAACAATGTAAAAGTACATTTCCATTAACCAAATTCCCTTCAAACTTCCCTCCTAGTCCTCCTATTACAGATCCATCCCAAGACCATATCAGGGCCTTTTCACAACCAGCTAACGGTGCAGGAAGAAATCTCAGACACTGTCCTTTCATCAGAACAACTGAAAGTGGTCCACGAGACATACTTGTATACAATACTAACTTCATCCAAGGTGTCATAGAAGAATAAGAAGGTGGTCCAAAATGGATGGGACCTGAAGGTCCAGGTAAGACTGATGAAGAAGGAAGTGGAACCATGGATACGATAATGTCATAGTCCCTAAGAAGTAAACGTTCTAGTGTTGCAGGTGGAAGAGCAGCCAAGCTTTCACAACGAAGGATATCAACACGGTATTTCCTTTTTCTCTTCAAAATTACTCTTTCAGCATTTGAGACATCTAAGGACATTATATTCTGATCATTCTGTAAATCATTGTTTGGTGTGCAAGTGTGACTTTCAATTGAATTGGTTGAAAACGACTCAAGATGAACACCTGCAACATCAGATACATTTGCAGAGAAATCAAGTTGAGGCAGCTCCATATCATCATTGCATAGTATCTTTGCTTCACCAGTGGCAGGATTTCCATAGTTATCAAGAGTATTGTTATCAGCTGCAAGGGAAGTAGCCTCATCAAAGGAGGGCTGCCCATCAATTTGGTCACTAGCTTTACCAACCATTTCATTGGTAGGCACCCCACCAGATTGCAGGCATTCCAGAATACATCGAAGACTAAATGCATGATTGGCAAATTCCTGCAATTCACCCTCAAACTTTTTTCCTTCTAAAGTAGCCAGATCCTTGCAAAGTTCTGCAATGCAAGAATCACCAAGTTTTCCTGCTTCATAAAGTGTCACAGCATGAGATTTTAGTCCTGCAAAAGAGCAGCAAAAATGAAGGTAGTAAGCTAAACTGAGTTAGCTTATTATAGATTAAAAAGTACTGACTGAAGAACCAACTGACTACAGGATTAAGTGCCCAACATGCATCCGTGCAAACTATAGTATATATAATTTACTTCAAAGGAAAATTTGCTCAACATGAAACCAACATATTCTGCCACTGGTATGCTTCACCACAGCAACTTAATATTATGGAAAATACTGACTAATGAAAATCATTTGAAAAAAATAATATTATCCACAGGAAGATAGCAAAATTAGCATACAAAAATAATGAATAAGAGTGGTGCAGACTGAAGAATGATGAGTAGTTAGGAGCTAATCTTAGAAAGTAATTTGTGAGCAAGACAATCTATAGCTTATGCACAACAATACATTGATTTTTAGAAAGATAGAGAGAGATGTATCTCTCTCACCAACTCCTCCATACCTTATAGGTGACATAGTTTGTTCTCATGGCCACATCCCACAAATTTTGAAATGAAATATAGGATGAAGCAAGGTTTCTAGGGAAGGGGCCATCCCAAATTTTTGGTGGAATGGGAATCCTGCATACCAACACACGAGATCATCGATGTCCTATCCTGTCATAGTCCATTTTCTAACTTATCCCGTCCTGACACTCTAAGACGGTGCCCTACCCTTATACTCGAGACAATGGGTCACCTCGCCATCGCACTAACATTAAAAAGCGAAAAGCCGTGGGATGAACTCCACATTGATTCTTTCTTATCTCCCTCTGTCCACTCAAGAATGATGGCACGACCTTAAAAGTGGCTCTTAAGAGTGAAGGCTATAGGAGTATGAGATGACAATGTAGTTGGACAGATATAACTTTATTCTGATATAAAAAAAGGCCTCAGCAATTAATCATCTTGAGCCGGATATTTTATGATATCCTTAGTCAAAACTTTCATTTTTGCCTATCTAGAGAGCTGGTTTTGTATTGTTGAATAAGTTATCACACAAGCCTCAAAGGAATTCAAATACCAAACATAACCTCCTAGGTGCGTCAGCACTTCATTCACCCTGCCATAATCCTGTTCACTTTACATGATTCTCTTTCCAACCTTTTGTACAATGCACCTAAGCAACAACAAGGACATGCTCAGGATAATTCTCATCACTGACATTTAACTGGTTCCTCGACTCATATCAAAGTCGTTTTCAGCCAGGATTCCATGGTCAATTCTTCATTGTTTATATTCCAATGACACTTGCAGCTAACACACATGGACCTCCTAAAATATGGACAACCAATTCACCAATTACAAGCGACAAAAAATAAAAAGCCCTTTGCTTAGCTCTAATATAATTAAGAAATACCCAGTATGGCTGCTGGATATTTGTGCCTGAGACTGTTCATCCCAGTTCCTCCTGTAGAACTTTGCATCTCACTTCCCTTCTGCATATACATTCTTCTCTTTACAAAGATATCCTTCTATGACACTACCTGACATATGACTATCATAGGGAAAATACATGGACTAAAAGTTGGAGAATGTTTAACAAATAGATTCTAAACAATCATGATTGAAGGGATCACAGCCATTTTTTAAGTGCTCCTTCCTCTTTAATAAACCATTTGCATTGTGTGACACAAACACACATAAATTCCAAAGTCAGTTTTTGTTGGATGCACAAATGAAACACCTTCACACACATTGACAAGGCATATTGCAGTTTGTTGATGAGTACGAACATACAGTTTTATAATACTGGTATACCTATGAACTGAGACCTGTCTTAGTGCACATACCTCTTTGTTCAGCAACTAAAGGTTCTAGTTTCTAATCTTGGTGTATATTTAAGCATTGGGACGTAGGAAATTATGTTGCAGTTGGGTCTTCCTTTCTCTCAAAATGAGATAATATTGGTACACTGATATAATAAAACACAAGGGACTCTTTTCACCTTATTAATGCTATTATTTTGTATCAGAAAACAAAATTCTAAACAGAGTAATGTATCTTATTATTTGATCAATCAAATATTAATGGAAGTTGCATCAGTTAGCACACAAGTGCATATAACTAATAATTTAAGATCTCTTGACCCAGAGAGATTCCAAGACCAATCCCTACTGTCCCATCCCATCCTATCTTGGACATAATACATTATAGTATCAATTTTAAATATATCTAATTTATCATAAAGATATAATTTTTGAAGTTCAAATATATTTAAAAATTGAATAAAACACTAAAGTTTTGCAAATAATTTTTTCAAAAAAAAGCATTCAAAAGCAAGTGTTGAGACATCTGACAGGGTCGGATCGAGATGGGACGAAACACAAGAAACATAAGACGTCTCGTTCCTTGAAAAAAAACCGAAATGCCTCTGTCCTACGAAATTTAAAACTTTACATTTAACAATCTATCATCTGGTTTGTTATACTTGGTCACTTAGGCTTGACCTCATAAATCATATGCTGATATGGATAGGTTACATAGTCTCGGGCAAACAGTAGTCTTCCATCTAGAAGATTTGCAACTCACAACTAAGGGTGGGCATGGGTTTAAAAAATTTCAGGGCCTAGGCCTTATTTTTTAGCATATAGGACCGAGTCGGGCCTAATAAATCAGGCCCGTTCGAATTTCGAACCAAGCTTGGGCTCAAAGAAAGTAGGCCTGCTCAGTCTGACCCAAGAAATTATATTTATATATAATTTTTATATATTTATAAATATTATACATATATATATATGTATACATATATTGATTGCATTAGGCAGATTCGAATGCCATGGAAAATAAAATGTGCGCCGGAGGAATTTGAATGTAGGTAGGTGTGTTAAAAAGCTCAGGTATTAACCATCCCAACTACCCATTAGATGCACTCCATATTGCAGAGAAAATAAATTTATTTTATATAAGCTCGGACCAACAAGGCCTGACACGAGCCTTTAGAAATTCCTGTTGGTCCAGGCCCGAGTCAGCTATGCTTAACCCAAGTCTGAGCCTCATCCGGCCCAATGCCTCAAGATGTCTTTTTTGTCCTCGGCCCGGCCCATGCCCACTCTTGCTCACAACAAAGACTAAAGTTAGATGTGTCTTCTTTCTTTTGATAGGTTTATTGTCAAGTTTGCTTTTGGTACATCTTCAACATACAAATGAGCCAGTTCTCCAAGGAGAGATGCCCTATCATATTATAGTACATGTATTTCAAAGAGAACATAGTCAATAGAAACTCAAGGCGACCAAAAAAGAGCCAACAAGATTGTAATATGAAAAAGGTTACAAAACTAAAGGAATCAAACCTGGTGAAAGAGAACCCATCATCAAATAGGAAGTTATATTGGCATCAACAACAAAAGCGACATGAGCGTTACTGGAAATTGTCCTAGGTTTTTCTGGTCCTGGACCATGAACTTGTTGAGCAGATTTTTCTGAGCTGATACTAGCATTTGAACCATCTTCATCATCGCTGAGTATATTACTAGGAGAGCCAGGTATGCCTGAATCTCGAAGAATAGATTCTGGATCTATAAGCTTTATAGCCCAGCCCAATCGGCAAGCAAATGATGCAGCAGCCTGTAGCTGAGAAAGATCAGCCTGCAACGTTGCAGCCAATTCAGCAACAGTGGCGTTCTCACTTGAGACAACAAAAACAGCATATAGTAGCCTGCCAAGAAGATTCATGATATGAGGAAATAACATCTCCACTAGTCCGATGAAATAGATGAGAAAAGAAAACACAGGAAACTGCATCATTCTTTTATTGTACACATTCAAAAATATCTGATTTGGACTCCGAGGAACTTACTCTTCAATGGGATCTTCATAGGACTGCTCTTTGTTAGAAACAAATCCTTCTAGCCTGGAAACTGAATCAGTGCATGTTAATGACACATACATTGGACAAGCAAGTCAACAAGACAGCAAATAGAACCAAGGAATTACGTTTAGTTACTGTTTTCTGAAACTAACTAATTAAGTCTCATTTGATCATGAAATGTTTATCTTCTATATATATATAAAGGAAACTCTTGGAGTTTGGCACGCAAAGCCAGACTCCAAAAGCAGTGAGTGTGCAACACTTTTTTTTTTTCCATTTTGCCATTTCTCTCTTCCCTTTTTTAACTTTAGCTAGACTGTGATACCCCAAAAGTTTAGTCCCACATTGGATGAGAAAGAGATGTGTGATATACTTATAACTCAAGTCCACTTGCTACCCATTAACTTTCACTCGAATTTTTGGGCCACGTGGTTTCGGTCCGCTAGAAGTTAATTGGGCTAGCGGGTGGGCTTGGGGCGTTACAGATGGTATCAGAGCCGACCCGAGTGTACGAAAGTTGGTGAGCATGAAGAAAGGGCTACCCATGAGAAAGAGATGTGTGATGTACTTATAACTCAAGTCCACTTGCTACCCATTAACTTTCACTCGAGTTTTTGGGCCACGTGGTTTTGGCCTGCTAGAAATTAATTGGGCTAGCGGGTGGACTTGGGGCGTTACAAATGGTATCAGAGCCGATCCGAGTGTACGAAAGTTGGTGGGCATGAGAAAAGGGCTACCCATGGGGCGGTGGTAGAGTTCCGCCATGGCGTGGAGCCACCCTTGCAGCACCAATGACCCGACTCAAGGTAGATTCTGGCTAGCTTGTGGCATGCGACGAGAACGTCGCATTATAAGGTGAGGAGATTGTGATACCCCAAAAGTTTAGTCTCACATTAGATGGGAAAGAGATGTGTGATGTGCTTAAAACTCAAGTCCACTTGCTACCCATTAACTTCCACTCGAGTTTTTGGGCCACGTGGTTTCGGCCCGCTAGAAATTAATTGGGCTAGCGGGTGAGCTTGGGGCGTTACATAGACACTCTCTTAAAGGCCACTCCAAAGTTAAAAAAAATTCCATCGTTCAAACCAAGATTCACAATATCATTACTAGATCTCGTACCGGTACAATCTTGGTACAATGTCGATATGCTTGGTATTGGAGTTTATTCAGCATACTGATACCCATTATGCCCCTTGTATCATGTACCAGCTCGGTATCAATATAGTACGGTATACATAGGTACATACCAGTATGGATTGATATGGTCCATGTTGCAAATCTTTATTGGACTCTTCTACCAAAAAGATGGGGAAGTCAAACCATTTATTAACTCTGCAATTTTCTCTTTGAAACCATAATATTGGGATAGAGTACATGCAGAAAAGAAAAGATGGCCTTCTAGAAGATCACTGCCATCCATATTTTCCATCGATGTGCATAGCATGTCCTCGCAACTAGTATATTTTTAATGGTTCATAGTTTTGGAAATGAAATAGTATAAACTAAGAACTATGCAGCAATATAAAACTCAAAACATGGACAAGCAAATCAAAAAAGGGCTTATAATTGACTAAAGAAATCTGCTTGTATTACAATTTTATTCTGAAAATAGAATAGGCCCAAATATACTGATTTGAATATTAAATATAAAATAAGTAGGATAAGAGGTCTTCCATGTTTTTTAATGCAGTTTGTAAGTGGAAAGCAAAGTTTAGGTTTAAAACTGAAGAGAATTGTCAAATTTGAAACCAGAACAGCATCAGCATGATGTGAAAGCTGAAATAATTAGGCGATAGTATGCATTTAGCATACTGTTCCATCAAGAACTCATTATTGTTTACTTTGAATCATCACGCTTTCAGTACACTTGGCTTTCACAACTACTGTTTAGCCTTATATCACTCTATTCAAGCTCACAAGTCTCTTTTTTCACCAGTGAACAACTCTAGCTTAAGCTTGCAAAGGCAGCTTCCTGAATTTAAATTGTATTCCAAGTCAAACCTGTTGCTGTCAATCTCCAACACCACATGCTACTACTTCCAAGGTGTACAAGCAAATGGTATTAAGCCAAAGGTCATTATCTACCCAAAGGTTAACCTACCAGCAATCCAAAAATGCTAAAAGAGGGTGATGAGGTGAACGATTTAATGATAACTAAAATCTTCTAAAACATGTTAACATCATACTCATTAATTGATAATATTGCTTGCACAGTTGCACCTGCATGTACTTGTTCCAATACAGGAAAAGATCATCTCATGTTTCAAGCAGATCACCATTAACTGAAGTTCTGCTTTTGAAAGCAGTGATGAGAAAAGTACATTTGTGAATAACATGCATGGTTTGATAGGCATCATAAAAGTTTAACAAAATACAAAAAAATGAAACAAAGATGAGAAAGGTTGCATACTTCACCAAAGGGATAACATTATGTGAATCTACCTAACAGAAGTGAAAGTTTTTAATAATTCAAGCAATTTTCCCACAAGGCTGCAACAAAGAATGATTTCTTAGTCCTTCAACAAGCCTATAGCAAAAACCAAATAAAGACTACCGTCAAATTTTGTTCTAAATCAAAGTAATGTAAGCCTTTCATTTTCTTGTTTTTTCTTGGAGATTGGCAAACCTATCCATCCACTTTTTGACTTTGCTCCACACAAATGAAGGCCAGTGAAACCTTAAAATGACTAAGAAAGATAATTAATACAAGTAAACAACTAAGAAATATTAAAATAAAAAATTCCAACAAGTTCAACTCCTATGCTAGCAGACTTAAGTGTAGGTTTCTGAGGCAAGTGTAGGTTTCTGAAGCATAACTAGGGCATATTGACGCAATAATCATGTTATTCAACAGATAGCAGCAATCTGACTATATGTGGATCAATTAATTACTATGTTCAGATACCATTATTTAAAGCCAAATGCAAATACAAGATCAACGTTTGATAGAACAGATGAGCAAAGTTTCATGATGTAAAGGCTAAAAGAAATAATTGTTAAAGAATAATGATAGATATTATTTAAGTTCCTTACATACCTTTAAAACGGTCATCAGGATACACAGGGACATCAAAATAGATTAATCCCCTACTATAAAGACCTCTTACAATGTCAGGATCAAAAAGTACAAATGAATTTGCTTCTTCCTTACAGACTTTGTCTACGGTTGCCATTTCTTCCTCTGTGAGTTTCTGCAGCAGAAAAAGAAAAGATATTAGCATCAATTATATTAATTAAGTATTATTTTGCCAATATATTTAAATATTTACTAATAATATATACATATGTGAGTATGTATATATATACATATACATATACGTATATATGTGTTCGTATAAAGAGAGAGCGTGACTTGTCTACACTTGAGAGGATCTTCACTCAAATCAGATTAGGTCCTGATTTAGATGATAGGCATCACACATTAATGATCTGGGTTATCGAATGTGATTTGTTATTTATAAAATACTTATACAATAAAAATCAAGTGATATAGAGACCACTAGCCCATATATCAAGAGGTCGGAAAAACACATATTATTCCATGTTATTTTACTTGTCCATTTTTTTTACTACTTAATGAAAGCATTTTAGAAACAACTAATCAAATTCAATATTTTGGATCATTGATGTGCAACCTTCATCGTCCAAATTTAAACCCAACCAATTATGAGTGGAGAACATCAACTCAGGTCAAGCACTCTCTCTCTCTCTCTCTCTCTATATATATATATATATATATATATATTCTAGAAAGATTTACCCATGAAGAAAAAAATCAATTGCGTAAAGAATGATTTTTAATGGCATAATATACATAAATGAAAATGACCATGCAAATACATCTTGAACTCTTTTATTAGACATGTCTACATACCTATCTTTATCTACATTTCATGAATAATAAATAACTTTTGGAATGAAACCCACCTTAAATTCTTCAAGTGTAAAGTTAACAAGGCAAACTCCCCACCATGGTTCAATTGAAATGTCCACAGGTTGAGTGGGTAGTAGTTCTTTTGCAATCGACTTGTTGAGTTTCCACATTATTTTCTGGAGATCTCCAAAATAAAGAGCAATAGTCAAGGAAAATAACAAAGCCTAGCTAATGAGAAGTTAAAGATTATTCTTGAAAGACAAGAATATGGTTTAAAATATAAGAAAGGAGATAAAGGACTAGAACATCAGAAAACAAATTGATTCAATGAAATCAATCAAATAAAGAAGATGTTATGCCATGGAAATGTGAAGATGTTTGTTAAATGTCACATCAAGCAAAAGCAATAACATACCTATAGTAATAGTAAACTTCAAAGCACAACGCCAGTGCCATTCTCATGGAGCAAGTTATATCATCTGATTCTATCAATGAAGTAAAAATACTTAAAAAACAAAAAGTAGATGGCAGAATATCTAATATTTACCTAATTCTGAAAGGCAAATCCATATTACAATACCCAAGACCATTTGTGTATTTACATGTAATTACTATAGCTTTACTATTATTTTAACTGCTTCAAGAGAATGATGCATTTACTTAAAGACACAAGACTCAAAGAAAACTTTCAAAATATGGTACACAAGCTGGCAATAACATATGCATTGAAATGTTAGGCAGTCAAAATGTGGACTCACAACAAGTACAGCAGAGGTGATGAAATTAATGAGGATTTGCAGGTAGATATACGTATCAGTATATTGAAGATAGCTTAGGAAGGTGATTAAAAACAGCCCATGACTCAAAGTACAACAAAGATCATAACCAGACCCAACAAAGAGGGGACCTCAGATTTATGGAAGAGTGCAAATAAGGGGAAGGCCTAAGAAGACCTGGATGATAGTTTAGAAAGAGTATGCAAAATTGACATGGATTAAGTTAAGAAGAAAATGGATTGAAGGAATAGCAAATCAGGCTTCAACCAATTTAATTTCACATAACTTAGAAGTTAAACTAACTCTTGACTTACTTCATCCCACCCCTTTATTGTTCAGCCCAATCAATATTCTAGCTTAAGAAGACTAAATATAAGGGAATCAATCAACAATCAGTATTCATTCACTGTTTACTGCCATTGTTAATTGATCTTGTTTAAGGTCCGCAAAACTGATACCAAGAACTGTATCAGTGCACCCCTACTGAGATAGGATGCCAACACTTTTCTTACTCTTAACTGTAATACCATTCGAAACCTAACTGTACGGTATACACTCAATACCAAGGCAAGGTATCAATATTTTTCTTATTCTTAACCATAATACTACTTGAAATCGGACAGTATGAGTTAGTACTGGACAACACTAGGCAATTCTGTTTGGTTGAGACTGGTTCGATTCAGACTAAATTGAATCTCGGTACTATACTAGTATCTCATCAATATGGTATGGTATAGTTAGTAGAGGTCAATACGACAAGCCTTGATCTTGACTCTTCCTATTCTTTTCCTTTCTTTTTTATCTTCTTCCTCCTTTTCCTTATGTCTCTTCTTTTCTTGTTCACAACCTAAGTTAGTTTGTAACCACCTACTCTTAAGATCTCTACTACTTTTCAAACAGTTGGTTACCTTCCACAAACTAGAAACGTCCTTTAAGAAGTGTGTAGCTAAGTCATGATTCCCAGAAACCATAGTTCGCCATCTCAATACTAAGGGATGTACCAATAAAATTTTAACACGATGTCGGTACACCTGGTACGCTCAGGATGGAGGCATACCAAGTGTCGGGACATCTTTTGTACTAGTACCAATACAATACTAGTACGTAGACTTGGTATGGCGGTGTACCGACTGATATAGCATACCATGCCAAAAACAAATACTAATACCAAAATATCTTAGAAAGCTAGTTGTAGCTAAGCATAAATTATGAAGTGTTTCAAATGACATCCTCTACTTTTATCTGCCACTTGCAGCATTTGAGCATTACAATAGAAAAACCATTGATATTGCAGTATTTAAATATCAACGTTATTGTTTATAGTAACAAAGGTTACATAAAGTTCTGGCTGTGATATGCAAAATTAAAACCAATGTAATTATGAAGAGCAAGTAATTAGATGATAAGAAAAGGATATGAAAATTGAAAAATGCAGGTCAACCAAGGTTCATGTTTCATTCAACTCAACATTTAGGATTTTGTTGGCCAATAACATGCATGTGTTTCAGGAAGGGCTTTAAATCCCAACCATGGGGCCCATGTTGGTAGATATAGCACCAAGATAAACTAGGATATATCAAAACAACCATTAAAAAAAATAAAAATTTGCATCTCATGATGCCAGCTGTCTCAAGTGTTGGAATTGCAATGTCCTCATCCATCCTGCCAAGTACAAATATAGACAACCCAGACTAGAGAGACTCGAGGTCCCAGACATGTCCCAAGATCCTGTCTCTCTCTAGTCTTGTACAATACCTGCAAGGACGAACTGGTTCTTTAATCTTTCAGCAAATGTAAGAGTAGTTTAAATTTGGAAAACACTAATGGTATCTTCATCTTATGGAATAGATAATTTCTTTTCTCCTCCATTTCATGGACATCAAAAAGCATAAAAGTCACTCCAAAATATTGCTCCATCTCCAGCAACTACTCTCTGGCACTTCCACCCATCTTTTAGTTCAGCACCTTTTATCGTTGAATCTTAGTTCAGTCACAATTTTGTTCCTAATATTCTATAAGTTATTTTGAATTCCCGTATTATGATTTATCAACGAATTAGCCAACTGAGTAAAAATTATTATTTTTATCAGATTTAAAATAATTTGTATAGATGCTTTCTAGCCGTTTCTTTATCTTAAATTACTCCACAACTTCAATATCTTGCTTTGGCACCTACTCCAAATCCAAGCAACTAGGTTTCTTAAGGTAAATGTGCAGTGAAGTCATACTTAATGTAATTTGTGTAAAGCTTCTGTTGTTTGAGGACCCACAAGAGGGACTGATAATGTTAATTTTAAGAGTATATAGGTATTCACACTTGTACTGTCTTGTCACCAATTAGCATGCTAACATGCAGACCTCCAACCACGCTACAATATAGCTCTTGCAATCAAAGATAATATGACATTGTCAAAGTGGTTCCGCATCCCTTTTGCTTTTGTTTGCAGCTCTCTTCTTTTTTCTTTTTGCTATTTCTTGCAAACTTTTTTTTTTTTTGTAATTTGTGCCCAATATGCAAATTTTGTACAATTTCTGACTGAAAAGAAAATGTTTAAACCATAGAGTCTGGACATGATGAGTAATTCTAAACCAAGATTTTAATCCTCGGTCCACATTGATCTCATGGTGAAGATAAATAATATGAATGGACAAATGATAGTTAAAAAGCAACTCATCTGACCCAAGTTAAAACAAAAATCAAGAATATAGTCAATAGACCAACTGCACAGCCCAATATATCACATTTTGCAACAACAATTAATATTACAAAGAACTGCACAAATTTGGATGAAACTCTTTTGGACTCACTTGGAGAGAATGAGTTCGACTATTTTTCATAAATACACTCAAGCTTTCATAAATATACTCAAGCAATCAGATTGAAATACCCAAATTCAAAAACACAACAGGGCCACAAAGGAGTTGGTTTCAGACTGCATCTCACATGATCCAACCCGATCATGTTCAGGTTTCTGATTTGACTTGGATTCAAGCCACTTCAATGTGATTATACCACCAGATAATGTGAAGCCATCTAAAGTCCAATCAGAGTGAGTTTAGACAATTCCTTTATTTTAAAATTCCAGGTCAGGTCAGATTTGGCTTGGCAACAGTCCAGTAAAGGAACAAAGTCTAGAATTTGACCAAAATCCTGTGCAACGTTCCATATAAAGTGAAAGGTTTGGCAAAAATGACTTGGTCCAGGTATGCATACTATGTAGCTTTAGGACACTGGAGTGCACTAAGTGCTGGCATCTGCTCCAATTGCATGATATTTTCTCATGTTGGAAAGAAAAAAAATGAATGTTGAAAAAAAAAATGAAATGAATTGAAAATATGATCCAGTAGAAAGAAATACCAAAAACAGCAAGAAACAATACTACATTACATCAACATCTGATTGTTGCAGTGGCACAAAATTTCATATACTAAGCAAGTGAAAAATTAAAAATAAGGTAAGGAAGTGTAACACAATTAAAGCTGCAAGCAGGTCAGGTTGGATCAAGTTTTTTTTTTTTTTTAATTAATCCATCAGGCTATTCAGTCAAACCAATCGAGAGTAATATAAACAAAAACAATAAAAAACATGTATAAATAGATTGCTAGATTATATCATTAACATACGATGCAAGAAAATAACAATTAAACACGTAAACATTATCAACAATCCATTCCATGTTAGACTTGATTGAAAACCATATACAATGTATAATCAGCAACATAATTTGGTGACTAACTACATTAAGGTTACTAAAAGCAATGCTTTATCTCTAAATTGTAGAGGGTCATGAAACATAAGGGTATTAGTTTTGGGTCAGTCTAGGTCAGTTCAGGGCCAGATTAGGGTACCCAATGATCCAAATCCTATCCATATTTGGAAGGCTCCATATTTTTCAATCCAAGCCTAATCCAAATAACGATGGTTCAGAATTTTGGATCAAATCCAGATCAGAAGCAGATCAATCCAATCCACTTGTAGCCCTAATTTGAGTGCTATCAAGTTCTTAAAACTTTCACAATCAAATTCTTAAATTTCAAGTACAATCGGTAATCAATTAACCTTTTAGTTTGTGCAGTACTATTTTTGTATGAAAAAAGTATTGAAGAATGCAGATGTATCGATAACAAAGAATGCAGACCTATCTCAAAATATGCATGAGCACAAGTTATACAACAACGACAACAATAAAACCTTAATCCCAAACTAGTTTGAGACAAGAACAAGCTATCACTTTCAAAATCATGTAACCTATTTATGAACCATCACTAAACAAGATATCCATTTTTATGTTTCAAGATATATAGAAAAAAGTCAATGAACTGAGAATTGGTGCAAGTTTTTCAAACAGCCTTCTTTTAAGTAAGATCCACCTATCACATGCAATTAATATGGACTTATAAGATTACCTTTGATCTGCACTTGTTCATAATATCAATAAATTCATTTCTTCCAATTCCTGTAACCCTTAAGGCATCTGCAGCACTGAAATTAGGGATGCTGTCATATGGTTGTTCTGCAAAAAAATTCTACAAACATTAGGATTTATGCAAACAATTTGTTGTGTGATCACAAAGCAAATAGCAGATGTGAATTCCAATGGAACAGTTACATATTTTAGTCTAATTAGATGGCTGAAATCAGGCAGTCCTATCGGTAATAAATCAATCAATGAGATTACTAGTCCAGTCATCTTAGCAAAAAATGAAATAAAACTCCAATTACTAATCCATTGGCAGACTATACGATTCTAAAATTCTAGAAGCTCCTTTGGAAGTGCACACTCATCTGGATAGCAGAATTATTTCAGATGAACTTGCTAGATGTCTTTTGTAAGAAAGAAAGAGGAATTAACTTCAAAAATATCTCTCCCTCTCAATTACAAAACAGTAAGGGTTTAAAAAATACAAGACAGGAATATTATTCACAAAAATTCACATGAAAATCATGTATCTCTAGATTTCTGCCAACATTAATTTGAAAATGCAAGAATGAAAACTTTTGTATCGCTAATTAGCAACAGAGAGACAAGTGGAGCAAGCACCTTAGAAGTAGTAGCTGAGCAGCCAACATGCAGTGAACAAGAAGGAAACATTCAGCGAAAACATATTATAACTAAACATTGCCAATGCTGTGAAGAACATATCCATTAACAGTAAAATAATCCAACTTTGTAGAATCAGATACTTCAATTCTTCTGTTTAAGCAAGTGAATTCCTAACGTCTAATCTAGCATAAACCAACCAAAAGTATGTACAACGAAGCCTAAAAAACTCTGAATTTTTTGACAACATAAACTAGAATAAATTGTAAAATCACCATTGGAATGCTTTTAGAGTCATTCTATACTTGGAATGGTCCATGGAGCTTGTTGATTAGAGGGAACCCCATAATGATGTGTTTATAATGTTCCAAAACAGGTGAAAGAGAAGGGAAAAAAAAATCATGTCAATGAATAAACACTATATAATTGATTAAAAGTTTGTCACTCAATAAACTTGTTATTTACATGACTAGAACAATTTTTCTAGGGCAGGGCAGGGTGAAAGGGAAAAAAAAAGATGTCTCAGTGCATTAGGCTCTTGCCACTGCGAAATCTAGAGAGGATCAAATGTATGCAGCCTTATCCCCACATTTGGAGAGGCTACTTTTCCATATTTCAAACTCATAACACCCAGGTTACAATGAAATGACCTTACTGTTGCACCAGGGCCCACCCTCAGAAAATGATGAAGAAAATTTAATGAAATATTGGAGTACAAAATTTAAGATAAAGTAAACCAGTATTCACAGTCATACATATCGAACATGTAGAGAATTAGAAGAGATTCCTATTTGGCCACCTGAACTGTTGAACTAAGAATGCTTATAAAGGAACAGACAAAGGAAACATCATTAGCCAAAGAAGGAAGGATATGACTTGAAATAGAAACATAAAATGTGCAATAACTATGAAAAGGTATTAGGCATTACCATTTTTCATAACTTCGAAGATCATGTCACAGTAATATCTAAATGGTGAAATCCTCATCACTCGACACACATATTCTGCAAGATGATATGGAAATAACTGCAAGGACACCATGTTGAGTGAATAATCCTAAATTAATAGAATAGGACATATTGAATTGAGACAAGGGGGAAAAAGGAGTACAGAACACAAAACAGTCACAGGGGTATACCAAGCAGCTTTTTGCCTTGGAAAATGGGACTCAACATTGGTATGAAATCCAAAATAATGGGAAATGGAGAAACAGAAGTAAATTTTGGTTTGTGGTTTTTGCGGTCACATAATCACTACAAGGATTAAAATATGAAACCGGCAGAGGAAGACTCAAGCTAGTCAACGTGCAAAGAAACCAGTGAATTGAGAAAAGGGTAGGATGCAATATATACCGCAAGATTTTTACGCAAATAGCGCATCATGTCTTCATAATATTCTCCTTCTTTGCAAACTTTCCGTGCAAAAGAGGAATTCCATTGTAGTCGTTTTCTGATGCAATACTCTACGACCCTGCAATCAAAACTAACCAAACCGTTACATCCATGATGATGACAAATATAAGTACCACAATTTTGGAAATTTACAAGCATATATTAAATTACTATAAGTAAGCATCCAATCCAAGAACTGAATTAAAAACAGCAATGGTAGTGAATTGAGTTTTTTTTTTTTTTTTTTTTGAGCTTAAAATGGAGCGCTGTGCTTTTCTTTAGTCATAGAAACAATGTGCAAGAGAAATAAAAGAAAACCACCTCCTGTGCCACTCTTCCTTGGAAGACAAAATAGCTTGAAGCCTTTTCGGAAGACTCTCCCACGGGCATTCTTCCCTGATCGCCTTCAAAAGAAGCTGCTCCTCAATCGTTGCTGGCATGCGCTGCATCCTCTCAAGCGGGCTTTCCCCGGTGACTGCAGACAAGTCCCAAGACGAGGAAATCCTCGCTCATTTAAATGATTCAAAGATATGTAATGATTTATAAAAATTAAACACGTAAACATCAAACGATTTCAATTATATTTCCAGGGCGAGTAAATCATCAGATTCTTGTAAAATATTCAAATATCGAAAAATGCTGACTTAGAAAGTAATAAACAAGAACACGAAGTATACCGATATCAGATGAAGATCGCGCACTCCGGGAAAAATATGATATAGATTTACCAAGAAAACCCTAAAGAAGCACAATCCGACTCCATCTTCGATAAGAGATGGGGCAATTTAGGGTCAGGCAAGGATCGTTGAAACGAGTGAGAGAGATAGAAAGTAGAGAGGGAGAGAGAGGTTTCGCAGAGCCAGCGATCGAGATCCAGATCAAGAACGGTACCAGAGAGAAGACTATAACGGAGTTCTCGTGCGAGCTCCGGCGAGATCTACGCGGTGTTTCTCGGAACGAGCTCGTGAGGTGAGAACAGGCTCAATAAATATATATAGATATATATATACAGAAAAGGAGAGAGGGAGAGAGCAGAGGAGGGTAGACGAAGGGAAGGAAGAATGGTATGCAGAAGACTAGGACCGGTCGGACCCTCCTTAAGCCGGTCTAGACCCGGTCCAGCTCGAAGATGTGCTGACGATCCATTAAACTCCAAACTCCGATCTGCACCCTTCCGTTTGAGCCGACACCCAGACCTGAGGGCGTTGTAATGTTAGGCGTTATACAAGGCGATGCAAAACTTGCTGCGCCACTTTCCCAGCTTCCGTGGCTCTGGCCGTCGATTCCGGCCACCATTCGTCGATAGAAAGCGAAGAGAATGGGTTCCATCTTCTTGCTAAGGCGGACGTGCTCGAGAGCTCGCCCTTCTCCTCTGATAAACCCTAACGAAGAGTGCTCTCTGCTGGCCTTCTTCTTTACTCTCTCCGGATCCCAAACGGGAACCTCTCTCTCCTCCCATCCGTTGTATGTTAGCTCTTTCAGTGCTCTTCGTGGGTTTTGCTTCTCTTCCGAAGCTCAGATTATTCTCTTCTCAGGTGGCAACTCGACAAGAACGTCCTCTGAAAGAGGGGCAGAGAGAGAGAGAGAGAGAGGGGTTCCGTTCCTCCTGCCATTTGCTTCCTTCTCTTCTTCTCATTAGCTTGTTCTCATCCCTTCAAAGACGAAGACTCCTCTTTTCCCGTATTCGTTCTTAAACCTGGTATTCATTCTTCCATTCGTTCTTAAACCTTCAAAGAACAATTAGAGCAGATCGAGCAAACTATATTCTTCTCTCGGAATTCGGTCAGAAAACTATATTTTTCTCTCGGACTTCCGTCAGAAGGACCACCAGCAATCATCAAATCTATACATTAGGTTCCAACGGAAGCCTCACGATCATTCCATGCAAGTTTTCTTTTTTTTTTTTTTTTCTTTTAAGGTTTCACATGCTTCATTTTATATCATTTTATATTTAAGCTTCGTACATTCCTATCTTTAATTTTTATTATTTTATTATGCAATTCTATTTTATTTTTTATCTTGATTAATTATTTTTAACCATATATTTTTCATCTCCTGAAATTCGGTCCAATTATTTTATGGAAACTCAATAAATGATAGCTTTGAATACTGGGTCATGTTTATTGAGTGGGCATTTTGACATGTTATATAATATCCATCCTAATCTTTGTTCATTTTTGGACATGCTTACCACCAGTTAGGATGAAGGATCAGAGAAACTTCAAAAACTAAGCCAATGGAATAGGGTGTCCAAGGGATCCATGTTCTAATTGAACCATTGATCTCAAAGCAGATAAAGGTTTAAACACAGGCATCTTCTTCAGATTTACAATTTATGCATGGCTTGTTGACAAATATGGTAACAGAATGCGCAATGAAACCACATCTTCGCTCGTCTGTCCAATTATTACGATATACCTGACATGAACTTCCAGAAGAGAGAAAAAGCACATTGTACCAACATCAGAGCCGTCCCCTGGCAGAGCTACATCGGAAGAATAACAAGCTCTACTTTCTCCTCTTTATTGATAACGGAAATGGGTCTATACATAAATGAATCTGGTGGGTCGTTTCCCTGTACCAGCTCTTTCTCTCTGAACATCCTCTTTAAAAGGCCCTCAAAACAATCTTCCAAAGGAAAACCAATCCCCCCTCCCCCAAATTGAAATAAAAAAAAAAAAAAAATCTATGGGTAAATGATTACCAGCATGAGAAAATATAAGTTAAAAAAGAGTTATCTACAGAAAACCAGCAGCTTAAACCTCGTCAGACATCTACAAAATTGGTGCCCCCTACAATGATGAAAATGTGCGTGCGATCCAATCGGACAATCGTCGCATCTTCATCACCATCTCTGCCCTTCTGCCAAAGTAGGACTCTGCATTTGAAAGCATAACTGAGGCATCATGCTTCACTGCCTCCAAAGTCCGATAGTAATTGTTTTCTAGCCTCATCTTGATTACCTCAAGGGACATTGGAACAGGGAACCTGCAGGCAAAATGTGCAATCAAAAGATTTTCATGATCCAGATTTCAAGCAAAAACGAAAAGGGAATGGAATATATATTATATATATATATATTCAACATCTGGACGAGCCTCCCTCCCTCCCTCCCTAGTTATATCCAGGTAACATTTTCATGAATGGCAGGTGGTTTTTTGAACATACTGGTTTGTATAGGCACAAGCCATAACCACAAATTACCAAACCCATATTGCATCCATCTTTTAATCCTGCATCCTGTAACCTTAACATGACATTTTTCCTTCAATACCATCTACTATCCCTCTTCAAGTTTTCACCCATGCTGGATGATTAATGATTCACAAATGACAACGATTTTGTGGTCTCATCATCATCATCTACTTTGCTAGTTTCCCTAAGCAGCTAAGCTCGCTAGTTACAGCAACATGCATGCACACAACAAAAGAAAAAATCCACACTAGTTCACCTGACTACTAAAGAAGCCAGAAAGAACATACACACAGCAACCATAACAACCTCATCTTTACCATGGTCAAATTATGCCCCCACATGAGGGCCAACGTTCATTCAGGTCCTCGAAGCACAGCTTCAAAGCACAGTTAGCATTATCCCCTCAATCAGAAAAAAATGGATAGAGATGACAAATAACAATAAATGCATAAATTTATAGTTGGAACTAAAAGAAGCTAGGAAATACAAGAAAGCACAACCTATTAACACATAAATTTAATCTCTCACTTTTACAGTTAATAGCATCAAAAACTATGCAACCAATCATAAAACCACTGCCATAACAAGGACATATATAGCTATACCTGTTTAGAAAATCAGACTTCTGTGCTACCTGATTCAGTTTTTGAATACCATAGTAGTCCTGAAACATTAGCATAGGAAAGTAAAATAAAATAAAATAAAATCCATAGTCCCAAGAAAAAACAGAAATAAAAGATTCAATACACATCAGGGTCACCTGATTTCTGATCGAGGTTTGCTCCATTTTGGCAATATTGGATAACAGCTTGCTCCTGGACATGTCATCAATATGGGGATGCTCCCACTGGTTATCGACATCATGAAGCTCCCAAGGACTATGTAAATGCTGGCCCGAAGAATCATTTCTGTATTGTATAACATATCTCTCCCATGGGCTCTCCGGAAAGTCAGAAGATTTAGGCTTTACAGCCAAGATCCGACCCTCCCACCAACTCCCACCATCTCCATCCTCATTCCTCCACCACACCTGACACTTATCTCTGTGCGTCCAGCTTCTCTCAATGGCAGCATCATATCGTGTCCTTTCCACCAGGAAGTCTGGAAAAGCAACAAGCTCAGGCAAAGTGATCCTAAAGGCTTTGCCAAACCCACTGGAAGAAGGATCAATAAACTCAAGTGTCAGTTTGCAGCAGCTTTCCCCAGATCCAGGAAGAGTCGAATAATCAAGTCCCTGAACTTTACAAAATTCTACAGCTTTTAAGCTTTTGATCGATTTCCAAGACCCTGCTTCATGCGAACGAGAAGCTTTGATATATTCTTCGTGGCCCTGAAATGGAAGTTATGAAAATAAATATATAATGATAACTTTGGTATATATTTTGATACTTGCAAAGATCATATCGGACCAAATTACAAACATTAATTACCTGTCTCAAATATGCAACCACATCACCTTGTTGGGGAATATATCGATAACTCTCTTCATGCTCTAACAACATCAGCCATGAATGTCTCCGTACTGGTTGGTATTTTCGCTTATCTAAATGTCTGGAGTCAGTGGAGCTATAATTTTCTCTTCTGTTTCTGGCAGACCGTAAACCAACAGTCATATTAGAAGTTGATTTCCATTCATCACACAGAAGTTGATTGACACCATTTAATATTGACCTTCCTCCACTTCTGAATGTTTCTAAAGAACCATGGCATTGTTTTACTCGCAAACTACTTGCCCTGGGTGTAACCTCATCTGTGCTTGCCCTTGTGCCGATGGATCTTATTCGACGGATGCCATCAGCCATGGCATCACTGAGATCCACTTTCATATTTTCACCTCGGTTGTAGGAATTTGATGTGCTTTCATCCATTCCATGGAAATCACCATCAGAGTTCTTCCTGCCCCTGGATGACTTTGACCTTTTATAAACAGTAGCATACATCTTACTAGAAGATTCTGCATGCAACTTATTTGAATCATGTGAAATGGATGGCTCAGCATTTTGATTTGCCCACGTCTCCAAGCTTTCTGATCCATAATTCCATTCAACATGCTCTGGACTCTGTCCACTAGTACCCTCATCTTCTTCATGAACAACAGAAACTACATTTTGTTCGCTTGGTGTTGGACTGTTGGGCATTAGTTCACGCTCACAGCTCCTGAGATCTTCAACTGCAACAGATTTTAACTTGGAAGATGAATTGCCAATTTCCTTGGTGAGCTCTCTTGATTTGAACCTTAGCTTAAGAGAGCTGGTCTGAGTATTTTTCCCCATCTGATCATATTCAGAACTATCCTTATTGCTAAATACGTAGCCATTTTTATTATTGCTCACAACTTCAGAACCTCCTAGCAGCACATCAATACCCCTGGATTCACTGTTCTGAGGACTACCTTGGTGTTCCTCATCCATATGTATAGCTGACTCAGTTCTGCTACCATTACATGTGACTCGGATCGTAACCTTGTTCTGTTGGTCAATATATGGTGATGACTGTGGAAGCATTAAGGATTTTCCCTTGCTATCAGAAGAAAGCTCTTCAACTCTTGTGCTGTCCAATCCTTGCAAAATGCCATCTTCAATTTGTGCTCTATCTCTGTATCCCATTCTGTCAATACTGTTCGCATGAGCTTGAACCCTAGAATTAGAGGATGTTCCATCCTGATCCTCAGATTTGATATGTTCATTAGTGTCACTACGAACTATACTTGGGCCATCTGGACAGGCACTGCGTGTAGCCCATGTATCTGTCACTGAAGCATCACCCAATTTCAGGCGTTTAGAAGAGCGCAACTTTACTTCTCCCCATTTGATTGTGCTACCCTGGTAAACTGCAGACAGATTGGGCTGGTCTGACTTTTCGGTGAGTCCTATTTCCCTGATATCATCAGCCGTGTTTCCAGAAATATGTGCTGGCTCACACGTTCTATTTGTGTTAGCTACATCAGAAATTGCTTTAGCCAATAAGTCAACATGACCATCCTGTTCATCACATTCAAGTCTTGTTTTTTCAGAAGACAATGCAACTTTTGGATCACGACGCGGAAGCTTAAGGACCAATCTCCTCTTACTTCCAACATTTGTCTGAGATTCAGTAAGTGCAGAAGGTTTCACAACATCTTCACACTCATCTCTAGATACTTCCTTCTCCCTTGCATGTTTTAACTGGTTATGATGTATTGACTTGTCAGACTCCATGCTTTGAGTATTTGAATCTGGAAGCGCCGACTCACTTTCTGAGGAACTGCTCTCCGAGTCATCTTCATCTTCTCCATCTGTAGAAACTCCAGTTATTTTAGAAAATAAATTGAGAGCATTGCGCGCAGCACGTCTCTGAGGCCGCAATGACTTTGATTTAGATGACTTTTTCCTTGAAGCCGAACGTCCATTTCTAGACCTCTGCGGTCTGTGAGTCCTTGATAGAGTAATACCATCACGCTCATCCAAGTTTCTTCTTTTAACTCGCCTCCCAGAAGAAGTCGTGATCTCAGCCTGTCAAACAAAAGACCAAATTTAAGTAAGAGCAAATAGGGAAATGAATAAGTTCTGTTTAGTATTTCTTACTTCTGACTTGCGCTTCTTCCTCTTAGACCTCCGGAGGCCCTCATTATTATGGTCGGCTCCACTGTCATCAGCACTGCACACAGGCTCTCCAGAGGAACTGCTGCTTAAACTCTCATGTTCACCTTCACTTGAATATTCATCAGTGACATTGTACTCAGAATCAGTATCATCACTTTGTACTTCATTTTCTGGTTCCCAGTCAATGGCATCTACAAATTCTGGTACTGGCTCAGCCCATCTATCAAGGTCTACAATTGGCAGCATTAAATAATCACCAGTATTGACATTGTAAGTTGGGCCGACTGCAAATTTTACTGAAGGAGGACGCCACTCAATACCCAGGATACCCAACCGACGCTGCTGGTACATGTTCTGGTAAGGTTCAGGATAGGGGATCATGCCTGGCATTGTGCAATGAAATCAATTGCCACAAATTAAGTATATCTTGAAAGGCATTAGATATAAAAGGAGCAGATTTTGATTTGCCCAATAAAGTAGATGCAAATGCATACTTGAGTCACATAGGAGATCCTGAACATTCCTTCGATATGGTGCAAGCTGGGTCTCCTGCATTAAATATGGCAAAACTTTATTACAAAATGCAACAAGATCAATTAATAGAAACAAGTAACAACACAGATCAATGAACATTAAATTTAAACCCACTATGCCCATTATGAAGGTGCAAGATTTGCACTTGCATGACATCAAAAAAAGTTGAGTTCCATCAAAAAAAAAAAGGCTAGAAAAGCATTGAATTATAAACACACCCACACAGAGACTAAGAGAAAGTTTGACTTGGCTACATTCGAAAAGATCTCCACTCAAATCCGACCAGATCTAGATTTGAATAATGGAGGTCTTGCATCAATAATCCAAGCTATTGGATGTGATCTACTATCTATAAAATGCTTACAAACCAAAAATTATGTAATTTAGAGACTCCTAACTATATGATTTAGATTATTTAATTTTTCGACCATTTAATGCACTAAGGGTCTTCAAATCACATGATTTTAGTATGTAAGTATTTTAGAGATACTAAATTACATCCAACAGTTCGGATCATCAATATGAAAGCTCAATCATCTAAATCTAGACTTGATCAAATCTAAATGGAGACCCCTCCGAGCGTAACAAAGTGACACTCCATATTTGAGTGTGTTTGTGTATATATATGTATAGCTCAACTTAGCCATACTTGAGTGGACCATCCACTCAAACCTAGTCCGGTCTGCAATGAACCACAGGAGTCTCATTTCAATGATCCAAGTGTTCGATACAGTCTATTACCTCTAAGAGCTTTAACACTAAATATCATGTGATTTGAAGACCTCTAACTTATACATCAAATAGTCCAAAAATTGGACAGTATAGTTAATAAAAAATAATATATATTTTTGACCACTTGATGTATAGACTAGGAGTCTTTAAATTACATAACTTTTTGTGTTCAAACATTTTAGAGATAGCAAATCACATTGAACAGCTCTGATCATTGATGTAAGACCTCCATCATCCAAATTTAGGCCTAGTTAAATTTAAATGGAAATCCTCTCATGTGTAGCCATTTCAATCTCAATTGTTAAAGTTAATTTAAATTCAAAGAACAACAAGTAAGCCTTTTTTTTTAATATCTAAAGAAACCATCTTAAATTACCAAGAAGATTCAAACAAGATCTTTTGACTCAACCAGTTTAGCCATGCCAACTTCAAATTTGGTTAGCTTCTATGTAACATCACCCTACATTTTCCATTTTCAGATATGCCCCCCCTTGATGCAGCCATAGCACTTGCTCCTCTCAACCTTTACAGGTTGATCTCCTCTAATGGCCAATCACAATACTCCTTTGATAGGAAAAAAGAATATTGAAAGAAACAAAACTAAAAGAGTTTTGGTGAGTGTTGGGCACTAATCAAGGAGAAAGGATTAGACTAATAAAAGGGGTATGATGACTCAAGCACTTATCAGGGAAGAGATAGACTTGAGATGCATCAGCAGGAAAGAAAGGTAAAGATGAGTAATTGTGTGAGAGAGAGAAAGAGAGAGAGAGAGAGAGAGAGAGAGAGAGAGAGATGACTCTATTATCAAAGAAATGAAGAAAAAGGGAAAATGCAATGAAGCATTGTATGCCATTAACCTTTTGTTTATAAATTTCTTTATGTTAGGCAGATTTGAGTTTGCAGTTAACATCGAGGTTATAGGAAAATAACTTTTTATTAGATTGGTTACCACATGATTTCTTCGCTTTTAAAAGGCATGTTTCTTGTACTAGTGACAAACATGATGAAAGCCCTCTATTCTCTTAAGCATGTACGTTATCCAGTTATAAAAATTGATTCATATAGTATTAGTTGTAATTTTTTTTAAACAAATGTAAGCATCCAAATCTATAATTTGTATATTTTTGTCAGGCATAAATTGTGACATTTTATCCCCTGCCACAAAGGAGAAATTTATAGTTTATAAATATCACTGGTTTATAGTTTATAAATTCTAATTACAGTAACAGAAATATCATGTGCAATGTTATAAGGATCATCTAGTCATTCAGCACATCCAAATATGGTAACAGGTAATGTCTGCAGCAACTGCAGCCTTTTTCTTACTCTAAAACAAGAAGCATCAAAATATTTAATCCACATTTAAATGAAAATAGAATGGACAGTTCTGATCCATGTAGATTGGGCTGGTTAGGTATAGATTAAAAAAGGGTATTAGAAAAGGAAATTAAAGTATCTGATGATGGAGGTTTAGAGTAATGAGCTTTGGATTGCTTGTGGTTAAAAAATATAAGAGCTGGAGTGGGGCTAAAAAACAAGGAAGAAGGAAAAGAAGAATGGAAAACAAAAGACCTCACATTAACCTTTCGCTGTTGAGCAGAAGCATAACCTACATTAATTTTAAAAATAGGCATAACAATGTAATGAAAAGATCAACTGAAATTAAAAATTAAAAAAACTTAATTTTACAGTAATATAGATGTTTCATCAAATAAATATTTTAGATACATATAATGTACACACCAAGTCAGCATACAAATCAGCAACAGGACAAGCTCTAGTGCGCATGAAAATCAGACTTTAAAAAAAAATAGATTGTTTTGGGTTTGAAATTTTACTTTAATTATCAATGAAATGTTACCTTAAATTTCACAAAGGTCAACGTAAATCAAAGAAATCAAATGTCTTTTATCAGCCTCATAATTTCATGTAAATATAAAAACACCTTAAATCCACATCAACTCCATGATGTTTACATATCTTTACAAAGAGAGATATACATGATTAAAAATCCTAGAAATTTGTATTAAGTAACATAATAATGCTAACAAACCTGATCTAAAACATTTCCATGGGTATCTTGGATAAGGGGGCGGTAATCGCCAAGGAAAAACTGCAACAATGGAGAAGATAATGAATATCATAAAAAGTCTTACATGCATAATACTAAAAGAATATATCAGCTGATCTCTTGGATATACCTGATCATATTTTGCATCCTTTTGAGACTCCCCCTGCCCTGTGGCTATTATAAATATTTGTCCAACTTCATCTGAGAGAACAATCGATGTCCCATCCCTAAATTTAGAAAGCAAAAAGACAGAAGTCAAACCTAACCATTGAGCAGCATATGTATAAAACTAACCACTCACGAGACTACCATGAAATAGCAATAATTAATTGATATCGATATATCTTATTCCATTAGAAAAACGACTGATAGAAGCCTAGAAAATTAGATGAAAAATAGCATTAAATGATTAAAAACCATAGTTTTGAAGTTATGTATTGAGGACCTGCTTGACATTGCTTTTATTTCTTATTCATTTTAGAACAGAATAGTAGAAACCAAGGGAAAAAAAAATATTTTCATTATTTCTAGAAAAAATGAAAGTAAGAAATTCGTTACTTATGCTATTTTCAAGAACAAGAAATGACTTTTATCACCATCATGGACACTATATCTGCTGCCACAACCACTGCAACTGCCACTAAAGTTTTAAATCTTGTAGCATAGAAGTGTATGGTTTTTCCACATAATGAGATGCCCCGCAATCCGTCCTGTTACTTACTTGGGATGCTTTTTTCTTAAAAAAAAAAAAATTATGAAACTTTAGCGTTTTATTTGATTTTTAATCATATTTGAACTTCAAAAGTTATATTTTTATGATACATTAGATCTATTTAAAATTATAATGACAATATATTATGATCGAGACGAAACGAAACAAATGGCCAAAATCAATCCTAAAATCTCTCTAGGACGGGATGGGACAAGACGACCGAAATAACTCCCATTTCGTCAAGACTTGAATCACTGGCTACTACCACCAGCATCATTGTTATTGCTACTGCCATCATTTCAACCACTAACACCATTGCCACCACTACCAAAACCATTTACCACTGGCAAGTTTTTAAATCTCATGAAACAAAGATATCTCGGTTTTTTCATAGAATGAGACGCCCTACATCTCATCCCATCTTGATCCCCCATCCGGTCAAGCGTCCCTGTACTTATTTAGGATACTTTTTTTCTTTAAAAAGATTATTTATGAAGCTTTAGTATTTTATTTGATTTTTAGATATATTTAAATTTTAAAAATTATATCTTTATAATATATTAGATTTATTTAAAATTAACACCATAATGTATTAAATCTGAGACAGGACAAGACTGCCAAGATCGATCCCAAAATCTCTGTTGTATGAGATGTTTCGGCCATCTTGATCCCAATCCCATCAAGACTTAAATCGTTAACCACCACTGCTACAACCATCGGTCACATTGTCACCACTGCCATGACTTTTGCAACCACTTCTTTTACACCACCACCACTACTACCATATGTCAATGTCCCAACCACCTTTGTTGGCACTACTGCCACCCTCATGCCATTACATCACTAACACCTCCACCGCTCTGGTGACCATCAACAACACTACCACCTCCACCATCTCCTCTCTTCACCACCACAACTATCTTGGCCATTATCATCATATTTATGTTTCTAAAAATAAAAAACTATATCAAACATTTTTATATTTTTAAAAATTTAGAAATAAAATAAAATAAAGCTTCTATTTTTATTTTTGAAAATAAAAGTAATGTCAAATGACACTTAATATATGGTTTTAAGGAACCAAAAGCACTTATCTTTATGTTGACCACTATAATGGTCATTAAAGGATAAATTCAACACTTCATAAACCTAATTAACATCTAAAACAATCAAGTGGTAAGCACTAATCTTTACATTGACCACTATAATGGTCATTAAATGATAAATTCAGCACTTCATAAACCTAATTAACATCTACAACAATACAAGTGGTCACAACCGAACTATCCTCAAAATATAGCACCACAAACTTCCCACTTCATTTAATTAAACTCTAATGCTTGCTCAAACTCTTATTATCAATGATAAATGAAAGACATGATTACTTTGTATATAAATTTCTAGTTCAACATTCAAGCTCAAAATAGCATCTATTATAACTAAATTATACTCCAAAAAACATATAACACCTGCAGGCATTTTATATAACATCTTCAGCATGCCTCCATGATAATTAATAAATCATCATTACATTACCCTTTTCTCTGATTGAGGTTAGTATACCTCTACTTCTGTTGATTACCAAAGATCGTAGTACTCAGGCTCAAGAGAACCTTCTATAAATTGCACAGAAAATAACCATGAAGATCCAAATTGAAGTGAGTTGCTTATAGATTATATAGAACAATATCTTCACTTTGCTGTTAGAGGATAAAATTAAAAGGTTATTGAAAATTCACTTTGAGCAAAATTAGTAAGGTGAAATGCAAATGGTACTCCCCACCAAAAAATGATTCTCTTCCAGTTTTGGGAGGCTATATGCATTAAAGTAGCCATCATAAATAGTGTCTACCATCTTCCATCATCTTTGAGACAAAGTCCTTGAAAGAAAAATGAGGATGTATAAACATTAGGAGAATGAAAGGACCAGATAGAACTTCACTGTAATGACTTTCATGCTGTGCCATTCACAGTGACAGAAAATGAATAATGGGCTCTGGATACCATTGTATGCTTGTCCAATCTTTGTTGCTCTTTGAACACAAAAATAAAAAAGGTTAGGTAGACAGAATGTTGATGGCCCATAGATTCAGCTAGCGAGAAGGTGAATAGACAATCTTGCAAAAGAGTAAACCCTCCAAGCAAAGGCATATCGGCATCCCTTAAAAATAGGCAAGGGTCAAAATGTAATGAGCAAGCACACTAGGGTTCCAAGATTATTAGCCTACAAAAAGCTATAACTGTTTTCATGGACATCCTGTTCTGGTAAGTAGTCTGCAAGAAAGAGGCTGTTGAGAGATGGATGATTCCAATTCCCAAATATAAATTATTTCCAAGAAACTCAATAAGAATATCATAAAACATAAGAAGAAAAAAGTTGAAATAAAATGCTAGACTACTAACATTACAAAGCAACAAGAGCTTTATTTTTAAAGACAACAAAATTTCTAAACTTTGATTGATCCATCAAGCTAGACGAAACCACTTTAGAACAAACCATCATACGAAGGGATTTGTCTCCAAGTACAGAGAATCCAAGAAAATAAATTTGCCTCTATTTAGAGCACAACAAATAGCTTTCATATGCTTTTAAATTCAGACATCAAGTTGGGCCAAGATCACATTCACCACTAAAATTCAACCATTACCAGTGCCCATATAAAAATAAGGCCATCTGATGAATTCTAATTAAGAGAGCTCTTATGGATTTGAGGATTTTTTTCTCATCACCAAATATGGCTCGATATAGGAAGGAAAGACGAAATTGGACTCCCATGAAGCTAATCTCCAAAAGAATAATGGATGGGACAATCACAGTCATTTTGCATATTCCTTGCTGTGGTTTTCACCATACTGCAAGCCTCATCACTGGTCCATTTTGGTGGGGAAAAAAAAGCAAAACAACCTTTAACTTAAGATGCTACAGCAAGTATTCAAATAGCAAAACATGGTAAAATCAGAACTTGATACTATGATTAAGCATACCTATGAAGTCATTATAAGTAACAATTTAGGTATGAAATGTCCAAAGAGCATGAGGTCATTCTGATCAACCATATGAAAAAATATATAAATTATACACCAAACTTACGGAGAAAATTTTCCATCAACCAACTTAAAGCGTCCAGTTTCATAGATCCGTACTGGTGTGCCCTCCCATATCTAGAGGGAACAATTAGCAAGGGATTCAACGCACATGAAAAATAATGAAATTATAGAATAATATGAAAGACCATCTCAGAAACTCACATCCCAGATGATTGTCTTTCCATCATACCCTGCACTCATAGCTATCCGAGGATTGAAAGGATGCACATCCAAGACAAATGTCTGCACAACACAATAGGGAACAAAAAAGAACTAAGTCTTTTCAACAAGATTCCCTCAACAGATGAGAGATTTCATAGAATAAATACCAATCAACATTTTTGCACTTAGAAAAACCACACCTTGAAGGACAACAATTTCACAAGGGTCAGGATGGAAAAACATGAGGGAGAATCCTTTTATACCATAAAAATCTATTCATTATCAGAAGCATATAACTTGGCCAGTTCTGAGATGTTGTGTGGAAAGCAGATGGATGAGGCTACCCCAATATTTTTCTCATGCTAAGTTTGTATATCAGAAGTCAATGATTGCATTTGTCATTATCAAAATGATTCTAAGCAAGTCATTGATCCCAAGCATGGAAGGCCAAACCGTGCCAAACGAGTTGGTTTGGGCCAAACCGGCCCGAGCCAAACCAAGCGAAAACTGCCACGATTTTGGCTTTCGGTTCGGTTCCAATAGAAAAAGTGGAAAAGAATGAGAAAAAATATATGAAAAACCATAAAAAAAACTATGAAAAAATTTAAAAAAAAGGGGAAAAGGGCGGTTCGCTACCAGTCCAGGTCGGTTCGCCGCAGAACCAGTCCGACACCAATTCACAGTTCTACAGACCTTGATCCCAAGTGTGTGCTAATTTGTTTTAGCAACAACTTTACACTTCAAGTTTGATATACAGCTTATGGCCCTTTTTAGGACAGCTGCTGGGAGGGGCTAACAGCAGTTGTTCACCATCAGCTACCTAAGGTAGCTGTTTCCCAACAACTGAGGCCAATAACTGCCCCATACAAGGCCATACAGTACAACTAGAATAAGCAGAAGTTAATTAAAGATGAATAACACTCCCATTGATGTTTAAAACAAAAAAGAAAAAAGAAAAGAAACAAGAGAAAGTTGCACTCTATTGATGGAAAAGCTTGCCAAAGAAACAGATTGTAGCATCAACTTTTTAAAGAACCAATCATGTAGTGCTACTCGGGAATATACAAGAAAGAACACCTTCAAAAAACCTGATCGAGGCATAAGAAGAGGTTTAAGAACCTGACTTTCAATGAATAACATTCAACAGATAGAATGGCAAAATATGTAGAGAAATACAGAGTTTCTGCTTGATCATATTATACATTACCAAAGTCATAAGAAACAAAAATAGCTTGCAACTATTTTTCATTTACCAGTGCTCCATAAAAGAAAATGAGGGCAATGGTGCTAGTTGTCAATTATAATCTGGTAGATTTTTTTTGTTATTGCGGGCACCTCTACAAACATATTTGGCTTCTCTAGTCTAGGATGAAAATAAAACAAACATATGGGCATTGCCTGCTGTCAAAAGATCCATGGAAGCTGAGAGGTGCCCCATCCAGTTGTCTAATTTTTTGCATTCTGATAAAAAATCCAGAATATGTTTTTAAAGAGTAACAAGGTCAGTAATGTCATTTGCAGTTTTGCACCGTACAGCTGAGAAGCGTAAACATGACAGCACATAAGAGGAATGCAACATAAGTGAAAACATTGATAATTATCTATCACAGAACTGATACATGCAGGCTACAAAAAGAGTAAGATTGTTGATTGGAAAAAAAAAAAAAAAAAAGATTCCATAAAGAGAACCAGTCAAGATAGTACAGTTATGCGTATGAAGAATAACCATCTAAAACATGTTCTCCAGCTAAGCATGCTGCATGGTCCACAATCTTGGTGAGCAGGAGGTCTCCAATACCAGGCAGGAGGCCCCAAAAAAAGGCCTATGGAAATTAGGATGGAACAAAAAGAATTTGGCTTGAACTGAGACTAATTAAGTGGCATCAAAGAAACTTCAAAAAGCTGGATCCAAATATGAAGACCAATGGCCTACAAGTGCATGTTATCGTTACAATAAATATGCATTAGTTAGCATCAAAAATATAAAGAATACACAACCTTCAAAACTGTTGGGGGCAACTCTTTTACTTTCTCCATTTTTCCTCCACAGTACCATAAGCATTGCTCCTCTCTCACATATCAATATTCACCCTACTATTTGGATGACAATGAGTCAACGACCTCTTTGGTGAGGTCACGTATGTCTACTCTGTCTCTCAGACAGCACTCACATAATCACCTTTCTCAGTGGCAGAACACAAACTGTCCACCCAACTACCTCCTCTCACTAAGATAAGAACCGCTAATATGACCTCATCACACATATACTGTATAAGTTCTTCACCGGTCTAAATCAACCTCATATGTATTTGCAAGTACCCATGAAACTAGTGTTCTTTCATATTTATTAAGAATATGAACTATGATTTTTAACAATCTTCTTCTAAGCAGAAAACAGGGCTTGTGGAATTGTAGTTATGTAGAATCTGGCAAGGTTTTAAATCCCGTAGGGCGAGGCCATCCCATTTTTTCTATGGGATGAGACATACTGTTGTTCTATCCTATCCTGATACTTGGGACAAAAGGTGTCCCAAGGCGCACCAATTGGGATGATAGTAGGATTGTCCCATCCCGTCCCAGATGATAGTGGGATGCTTCCGTTCCGATACTTGGGACAACAACCCATCCCAGCATCTCACGGAACATCCCGCTGGAACCTGAAACCACAGGATCTAATAAGTTAATTCATAGAACATCAAAGATTATTTAAGAGATGCATGATAATATTAGCTATATTAATTAACCAAAACTCTCCTTTTGCCACTAAATAATTGCTTATTCATAAGATGCAGATTCAAGTGCTGATCGATGCCAGTCCATGGAAACCAAGCTGCATGGTGCTAGGTTAGCGGCCTCACTGGGCACATATGTGCCACAATACCCTGCAATAAGCACAACTCTGTACTGCTTGGAGCTAAGCCAAAAGGACTCTTTTTATTTGATTTAGTTTTTTGAATGACCTGGTGGTCATGCCGGCCATTAGCTCCACCATCACCAGCACTTGAATTCTTGATGTAGAATAGTCCATCTTAATCTCCCATAAGAAAGTCAAAATCCAGGCATTGGAGTCAAAATTTTACACAAAGGGCTCAGCCTACTGATAGGCTAAAACAAAGACAAAGGCGAATGGTATATACTCTCCCTAATGTCAGGAAAGAGAATACATGGTGCATAGAAAAGTAACACTTTAATTTTAAAACTGATGCATGTCAGGAATGTTCATTTTATCAACAGCTTCAGGGAACCTCAAACAGTGCTAAGATAGATGGCTAGTGAGAAAGTTATCAGAGCCCCAAATTATCTCCCTGTATATCCCCTGTTACAATCATATGAGGGGGCAACTCAATTCAACAAAGAGGCAGCATCATTTCTTACAGAACAAATAGGCAATCTCCACAACAATCATACATCCTCTGCCTTCTGAAGAAAGGGATATATATATATATATATATATATAGAGAGAGAGAGAGAGAGAGAGAGAGAGAGAGATAAGGGGGGAGGCCATCATAACAAGTTGGACTCATGCAGGGCCATTATCTTAGTATCACATGCACTTGCCACTGCATCAACATGTAGGCCCTGCTTAAATATCATAATGTGGGATCATGACCAGCTGCTACTCCCCGGAACATACCCAACTCCCCACATTGTCGAGTTGCTCACAATGTAGCCACATAATCACTAGGAGACATTAACCCATCATCACAACAAACAAGTCACTTTATGGACTTATCATGGAAGGAAAATGGGAGAAAGATACCCACACTCTCCCATAACTGTGCAATCAACTACCTCATTGAAATGCTCCCTTGATGGGATGATTAAAGCAACCATCCGCTGACTCATGACAAGTCTCCACTGGCATATCTTTTTAAAAGGCCCTTCAATGTAGCAAGAGAAGATTCAAGCTTTCTGCCAAATGTTGACCCCTCCCAAAAAGGGGTAAAAAAACTATTTTTCAAGATTTTAGGATCTATAAAAGCTAATTGAATTGGACTATGATTAGGAAAGGTGGTTAAGCTTGCGTTTGATAAGAGTTGGAAATATAAAGTTGCATTGTTTTAACCGTAAGTTTGAGTTGCATGCAATTGAATATTGACAATGTCACTAACTCCAATTGAACGCAGGTGTGTGCATGTGGAGCAAGAGACTATAAGAATATGAACATGTGTCACCAAGAACTCATGCAGTCTATCAATCATAAATATAAATTATAAAATGCTAGGAAACATATCGTCTAGAAGCACTACAATGTTGAAACACTTACTGATTCACTATGACCAATCAACGAATGAACTAAGCTGCCATCAGAAGCATTCCAAACACATATTCTGCAATCTACGGGAAAAGAAATGATACATTAAGAATTATGATACAGGATAACCATGAAATAGAGTAATTCCATAAAGCCTTCCGGATTGAAAAATCCGAGCTCATAAAACAAAAAACATTTATCAATGGAAAAATTCTTGAACACAACAGAAATGCATCACAGAAAATAATATTAACTAAATCACCTCAAACCCTATTTAAACCAATCCAGATGGCAAGTCCATATAAATACAAAACAAAATCTGCATGGCAGCATTGAAAGTAATAAGATGTTCCACTAGTTGCACATGGTTTCCCTAGCTTAAAATTATAAAACATGACAATATCTCATAAGATTAACTCATACAATAGACCATTTTAAGGTCATTGTTTGTTGCAAAACATTCTCCCTGCTATTGCAAGGTTTTAAATACCATGAAATGGAACCATCCCAGTTTTTTTGTGGAACAGGAAGCTCTACATACCAACACTCAGGGATACTGGATGTTCCATCCCATCCCAATCAATTTCCCAACTCATCCAACCCAACACTCAAGATAGTGCCCTGTCTAGAAACTTAAGATACTTGGATGGCCTGCCATACCATTGGTATTTAAAACCTTGTGATATTGAATAGGTACAAAATGCATCTTGAATTGACATCATTGTGTTTGTTAATTCCTTTTGTTGATTAGAAATGCATTATGGCATCAAAAATGTGGGGGCAATAATTACCCAATCTGACATGGAAAAAAAATTACAGATCACGCACTAAGACAGAAAAGAAACCCTAAGACTAGTGACTTAGACTACACCAATTTGAAAACCAGATGCCATTCAATATATGCAGAAGATAATCTCCATAGAGTTCTGACAGAGTAAGATGTTTCTTTTGCAACACGGCCATCTTCCATTTATTAGAAGCTCGGAACATAGGTTAGGCCATTAGACCAATTCTTGGGGTCGAATATGCATGCTTAAATGATAATATTCAATAAAAAAATTAGGTTTTAAAGGCCCTTGCAAACATCTTTCCAGCTTTTGAGCTAATATACAAAAGAGCACAGCCTACTTACCCATGATAGCAGCAAGCACAAAGCGATTATCCAAGCTCCACACGATCATATTAACACCTCGAGGAGTTGGCTGAAATCTCTGACGCGGACCACCACGAGGAGGTTGGGGAGGCAAAGGCGGAGGAGGAACTTTAAGATGATAAGCACGTGTCCAGCGCCCAACTTTTCCCTAAGATAAACAAAGCAAAAGCTGATACAATAGCAATGGAAATCTAAAGGATAGAAAATGTTAACTTTCAGATATCTAATTCTAATGCAAAAGCATCTACACTGAAAAAGTTATGTTCTTGTCTCCCATCAGTTGAAAGCATACAACTAAGGGAAAACACAAGTTTCAATTTAAAATCAATAGGCAATAACGTGACACACACAACCAACCAACGAATTAATAGATCTAGTCCTAGGAATTAACATGACTTGAAATTAAAAAGGTTTGATCATATCAGGAAAATATTAGCCCAGCTTGACTACAGATGAAACATCAGCATGATTTGGCTGCCTGATGCTATCTCCAGCATGCAGAAATTTCTAGATGAGAGAACAGGCAAATCAGGAAGAAAGTTCTAATATTATGCATATGCTTAAAGCTCTGAGAAATAAAGTCGAGACCCTAATCAAATGTCTACAAGAATATCGTCATACTTTTTGCCAATGATGACAGAACAGGCAAATCAGGAAGAAAGTTCTAACATTATGCATGCACTAAAAGCTCTGAGAAATAAAGTTAAGGCCCTAATCAAATGTCTACAAGAATATCTTCATACTTTTTGCGATTAGCAGAAAAACAAAATGTACTAATCCAAATAGAAAGAAGAAAGGCAAACTAAGAAGTAAAACTACTGAGTCAGATTGTGCCCACATGAGACCGCCGAGATCTTGGAATCCAAATAATTGCACTGCCATCACGGGAGCATGTAACAATGTTGTCATGGGTGAACCTACAAAACATGCACACTCCAAAGTTGATACAGATAGCATTAACTAATTGAGCAGATCACTAATTACCGTGTTATTTTGCAACATTTCAGCAAGGCTGTTCATCATAAATTTTCAGATGCATGCATAATAAGTTAATTAAATGACAGTGACTGAAAAATGAGAGAAACTAACCAGGAATTTTTGAACTTTGGAACATTGTCCTCCTTTAAATTATCAGCTGTAGAAGATCTAGAAGCCACAGCACAGCCACTGAATCAAGAGAAAGCAACCATGATCAGACTATACAAACAAACAGAAAAATCAAATCTTTTCAACCGCAGCCAACTAACCTGAATTGCACATAATTGACATCGTTTTCATGACCAGATAACAGATCCATCTCATGATTCGGTTGCTCAGAATCTTCAGTGTTGCTCTTACAAGCATTCCAGACCTGCAGCCAACTGGCTTGTAAATGAAGTCTCACTACACCAGAAACTCAGTAGCTCCATACTATTCATTGATTCCAATAAATATTGACAGATAAAACCAAATTAGCATTGAAAACGTGCAGACATTCATATTTAAGTATACCCTTGCATATGTGTCTGAGCTCCCAGTGACAAATACAGTTCCATTAGCATTGAATGCACAACATAAGATCTGATGACTCTGTTGACTGGTGCTGGAAGAGGGATCAGAGCTCTTTCCTGGCATCAATTTCATTATTATACACACTCTCAGCATTGAGCGCCACTAAAGCAATGGAATTGCCGTAAGAAAACAAAAAACTAACCAGCTGAAGTATCTGAAGGTTTAGGCAAGTAAATTCGTGGACTGAGCTGGGAGTATCTAGCATCCCAGATTCGGCATGTTCCATCATCAGAAGACCTGCAAGGTCAAAAACTATGATATAAATGAAACACAAATAATCCCCCCAAAGGACAAGGCTACTTCTTATTAAATTAAACATTGAACGAAAAATTATGCACAGCATTCCATTAGATATTACAGATAACAAGTTAAATGTGTTAATGTGTCATGATTTGAAATTCCATCAAAAACAAGATGCTTCACAAAAAATGTTTTATCTTTTTTTGCCTCCAGAACAGGTTGGTACATGTTTAAATATGTATTGAATGGAACAGGTCCAATTTATCTAAGAGACACAATTTCAATAAAACCACTTGGCAATGCATGCTTTTAAGAAAAGCTTTATTTTTTACCATTCACAAGTACAAATCTTTAAGCCTTCTTATACCTTGCAGCAATGCTCACCAACTTATTGAAAAATTCACCTTCTTGGATATTTCACCAAAATTCTTTTCCCAGTCTTAAATTTAATGAGAGAATAGCACTGACTTCACTTTTTTTTCCTGTCATATCATGAACTATTCAGAAACTCATATGAATTTTCTCCTATACATCTGTATCCAACCAAGGATTGAAGTATCAGTTCATATCCGTCATACCAGGCATGCAGTACAGCACCAGGAGGGAACCAGTAATCAGCACATTCCTAGGCACCATACAATACAGACACGTAGCATTTGGCAACACCGGTACAGTGCCAACAGAAACTATGATGCCATGTTTTGGTATGGTATGATAAGTACCAGCACCATACTGGTCCCCAACGAGTGTCTACACGTACTGGTACTTGATCCTTGCTTTTTTGATATTTTTTTCATCTATTTCCTATTCAGGAACTTCTTGTATTCCATCAAATATTTGCCAAAGTTTAATTTTTTTTAGTCTTGGCAATTTAATTCAAAATCACAAAGTGGAAACATAGTTTGTTAGTTTATGATTGCATTTCTGTAGATACCTTTATCACATCAGATCTCATGCATAAAATGTGTTACATAGATTGGTCTAACTTAAAGAATGAAAATAAAACTTATGTTAAAAGATGCCTTTTTTAATTTTATATTCTAGTATTCAATTGAAAATGATATCAATCACGCTCAGTTAGCCGTAAACATCCACAAACTAAACAAAATCTTAATTCATAAGCTAATTTAGATAATAATGGCCAATAGAAACGTGCAAAATTGTTTGTGATGCTTAGCCATTGACCCCCATGATTTTTGCAGTCATTTTCCTGTGTTTGTTCTGCATAGTTTAATTTGTGATGGGGGGAATTAATTTCAGGAAATCATTTTTGAGTTTTTTTAATAGGTCTTTCACGAGATTTAAATTCAAAACATCATTTTTGTATTTTGACACAACAACCCTTGACCATCTTAAGAACATGATAAATAATCTGAGAAACCTTTTCTTTTAATGATAATATGTGCATTTGGGGTAGCTTAAAAGTGGAGTACCTCTTAAGATACGTAACTTACAAATGTTAGCTCGATGGAATATCAATTATCTATATTTCTTTGGTATCACACATCAGCTAAATTTGGCTATTAAAAAAACAAAATTTCCAGCCAACTATCATTTTTGCCTTTCTAAGTAAGCTTTATTCATGGATCATATTTGGCTTTCAATATGTGAGGGACCATGGATCTTACCATTCAAGCACTAGATCCAGATTTACTTATTTCCTACTCATAATTTGTTTCTATTTCTGCCATTTTTCCTCCTCTTTAATATAAATTCACAACAAGCGAACACTATTTATTCAATATTGCAGCATAAAGATTCAAGGAGGTATTTAAAAAGCTAGGAATCTGATCGCAAAAAATTACTCATAGTATAAGGCTGAATCTAAAACAATTCATGCAATGTACCATTAGATATGAAACCATCATCCTTAAACATGTCTGCCCATTAGTTGATATTTTGCAGGAAATGCACGTAATAAAGATGTCCAACAACCACAAAGTTAAAAAAGGTCAATCTTTTCCAGATTGTTTTTCAAGAGCCTACACATTAAGATCAAAATTACAATCTACTTCCCTTTAATCTGATCCTCTCTATCACCTTCTGAGGTTAAAAAACTAAACTTTGACAAACAAAAGCCAAGATATTCACAATCCTCCATCATGAGGTGAACATTAAAGGAAAGCACAAGAATGGTTTAAAACTTTATCAAATAGAAAAATTATTGTAAAAAAGAGTGGGGCACTAGAATACCATCATGGATCAAATTCATTATGTTTTGGACATATTACATAGGCAACCTCTAGCATCCTTCTAGGATTAGAAATACCAAACACCGAAAGAAAAACCCTGTTCCCCTAAAAGGATAAGAGCTGATGCCACAAATAAAGAAACAAAAAGGGAATGAACTAATTAAATTCAGACCACAACATAGCTCAAGATCTGAAAATGCATGAACCACTTGAAAACTTAATCCAGTTGTCTCTACAATAACTAATCTCAGATTTCTAAGTACTAATTTTATGCTTCAAAACCTACATAACCAATAAAATTGAGTACACTATGAGAAGGAAAAATCCTAAATCTACTATATCCTGTTAGGTTTAGTGAACACTGAATGGTTCCCCTGGTTCACATGGTCAACAGATGGCAATTTCACAAGCAAACAGTTGATACATCAAATGGGCACCCATGTTAGACAAGTAAGGAATAATCACTCTATTTGTGAGCATCAAATAGTTCATGACTCCAAAATTATCAAACATTTACTAAAACTCATCAAAGTACTCATTTAATACAATTCATTGAACCATGGGCCCATTCTGTAACATGAATAATTCATTTAACTTTAAGATGTGTACAGCCAGTTTGCTTGAAGTGAGTAGTTCTAGGTTACTTTCATTTGGAAGAAGTTGTACTGCACTACATTAGTTAGCTGGCCTAGTCATGCATTAAAATGTATCAGTAGTGGTAGAAGAGTCCCAATATGGGCGACGAGTTATATAGTATTGGTTTCTATTTAATTTTTCCGATTTCTACTTTCAAACCACCTCATAGCTTTTCATGAATCAGAAAAAAAACGACCAACTTATGCAACAGACAATTCTCTTCTAGCAACGATTTTAAACAGAACCACAGAGACAAAATTTCTCAAAATATCAAGCAAGACATGTTACAGGTCAAGGAAGGCATCAAGAATATCACCTATGATCACATAGACAAAATATAGGTCCAAAACTAAAAATCAATTGCTTGTTAAAAAATAACACTTACGATAATAGCTGGTAAACAGCACTTGGCCTGGGACTAAAGGCAATAGCAGTTACTGCTCCAGTGTGTCCCCTCAGGACCGAAATTGGTAGTCCATCAGGTAAACGCCACTGCATTGATAAGACAAATCAATAAAAAAAACACACAGAAGCAAAAACTAGACATAGCAAGTTATCATGTTTCGTAAATTGCACCTAGGAAAGGATGGACTTACAACTCTGATAATAAAATCATTTGAAGAAGATGCTACCAATGCATTATTTGAACTCACAGCCAAATCAGTAATGTCCCCCTTCATAACAAAGACAAGAATTCAGGAGTTTATTCACTGAGGGGAAAAGGAGAAGATCTTATGGTTCAAGTGACAAAAAGAAGCCATGCAGACTCACTTCATGTCCTCGGCAGCTGGCCAGGCAAAATGCAGTTTCCATTGACCAGATCTTGACAAGACGATCATCCGAACCAGTAATTACATATTGCCCTGAGCGATCAAATATGGCTGCAGAAAAGAAAAGGCAAAGGAAACTGATACAGTGACACTATGTAATATTAAATTTTACAATTATAGACAAAATCAAGTAGAGAATCCAACTAATTTGAAAATAAACAAAGAAGAGACCAAGAAGAAAACTGTACAACACATATCACATAACAGAAATCAAAATATGGAAAGAAAAGGAGGCAACAAGCGGTAGTTTTGCAAAGTACAGCTGTTGCACCCCCCCCCCCCCCCCTCTTCCTCCAAAAATTTGAAAAAAAAGGAGGAGCTGTTGGGGATCAGCTACCACAGCTGTACCAAACAGGCCCTAAAGCAACTATAAATAAACAACACAGCCTGAAGTTTAGGGCACACAACCAAAGCTGTACATTTCATATATGCTAGCATGAATAAATAAATAAATAAATAAACAATAACAGAGCAGTCAGCAGATACCCTGCAAGTACTGCAGCATTTTTTTTTTTTTTTTTTTTTTTTTGAGAATAGCACTGCAGCAAAAAATTGCTTAAATGCGTGCGAGTTTACAGATGATTGACAAATATTTGTTAAATATTTTCTGAATGTCAATCATGAATTTCTTGATATCATTATCCATAAGGGTGGGAGACTCACTTTAAATATGTAATAGTAATTGCTAAAATTTTAAAACATAAACACTAAAGATAAAAGGATGAAAACCTAGGTCCAATCGATATTATAAAGTTTCACCTATCCTAACACAAAAGCATCACAAAGAATCGTCTAAAATTTACTTATTTGTGGTCTATGCAAAATGTATCATAAAAACCTTGGCACAAGACATTAGATGATAGCACTCAAGTTCTGCCACACCAACTAATAATGCCTCATTCTGATTGTACCATACCAATGGATTCAGTCTAAACTAGTCCAAACCAATCAGAAACACCCCATACCACCCGGATTCAGGTAACACCATGGCTGGCTGGGGGGAAAAAAGTATTGAAAGACTGTCCCGATACAAAATGTAAATCATATTATATCGATCTTACCGCACTGAATTGATAACATACTAATATGATTCTCAGTACCAGTTTTACATACCTTGATAACAACAATTCACCTTGAAATCACATGCTAGTCAAAGCTTAAAGAAGTGTAGGAGACTAGTCATCAGATAAAAATGGATTGTGTCTCCCAGTTTCAAAAGGTTAAAAAGCAAAATTCTACGAAGAAGGGAAAGTTTTCTATCTTTCATGAAGTCTTAGCTTGTTGTTAGGGAGAAATATCTTCCCTCTACTTTGCATTATGAATCCCATGTTAATTTTTAATTTTTATTCTGGTGTGTTGTTGATGCACCTTACTAGGTCGGGATCTTCAATTCAGTACCCACCAACCACATGCAAGTGCACCACAAAATACAAAGCTCACTTGGTTACAGATTTCTGGCCTGGTTTAAAGAAAGTCTAGTGCTAAATTAGATCTAATTATACATTCAGATTTCGATCTCCCAAAGATCCTTCAGAAGTCAGCCAAAATATATTCCCCTTCCTTAAGGTCAAGCCACACTAGTGACTCCTTCAAAACAGCAAACAGCAGCAAGCCAATATAGAACTCTACACCATGGTTTACACTCCAACAAAGAAACAAGTACCAATCAACTAAAGTACTTTGTCATCATCAAGTAGCAACCACTAATTCTCACATCAAAAAGGCAGAAATGTCCCATAATAACGAGGACTGCTAAGGAAATCAAATAAATTTCAGTACAGATAACCTCTCCACTTGCCTTAAAGATCACCAAATACAACTTTTACACCTTAATTGGTCTGAAGGAAACAATTAGACAAAATTGGACACATAAACAGATCATATGTTGTTCTCAAAGCACCATAAAAACCAAAAGAGAGAAGATTTTCAAACTAATACTTCTAACAGTTGAAACTAAAACTAAGAGATATTTTTCTGAAAGGAAGAGGACAATATATTTTGCTGAAAGGAAGAGAACAATAGCATTACATGCAATGGTTTTACAAAAGTAAAAATGATTCAATCAGAAAAAATCCAAGGCTTGACCAGTTCAAGCCCAGGCCATAGGACACTCCAAGCTACATTATTCTCACCCTAATTAGTATAATTCCTCATTCTCCTCTGCGGACACTTTAATTCAAACCCCAATGCTAAACTAGGCAAACCCGGCTTAAGAATTTCATTTCATGTTGATAGAGGATGTTACCCTCCTTGCTGATGTTAGTAATATAGAAAACAGGAGTTATCAGATCCAAACCCATGTAACAGGAGCAGTGTTGTCAAAGGTGTGCACAAAGTGCAAGGCACCAAGGGTTAGACACTTCTTATATTCTAAGGTATGCCTTAGGTGTAAGGTGTACTTAAGGTGGATTAAGCACTTCTTATATCTTAGACGAAATGCCTTTATCTTAGCATTCTTAAGGTAAAAAAAATATACTTTTAATCTGATTTGAGATGCAAGAAAGGCATACTTTTCTTCATAAGCTATATTTATAATATTTTTAAAAAAAATTATTATATTTATTAGACTATGTTGACTTTATGATGTACCATCTCATATATAATTATTTTACTTACCCTATAAAAAGCTAAAAATTGAAAGACAAAGAGATGAAACATCAAAAATTATGCTATCATTTGAGAAAGAGAAGGCTTTCCATTGAGCTAATAGGCTAAAGATATTATTATTACAAATTTTTTAGCTTTTTTTCTAAATCTTGCTCATACAAATTATTTTATTTATTTTAAAAATAGTGCCTCACTTCGCTTAGACTCGGACTTATACTTTACACATTACACCTAAGCTTCAAGAGCCCTTTGCGCTTAAGTGCACCTAGCGCTTTTAACAATACTAAATAGGAGTTATTAGATTCAAACTCAAGTATTACTTCGCAAAGCAAAAATCAGGAGTTCTTTGTTCACTCGAAGAGAAAAAAAAAAAAAAAAGGTGAAACATTTTGCATGGAAATGGATTCTACTATCAATTATTAGATGGTAATAAATTCTACTAATTCGGCATTGGATAGCATTTTTTGAAGTGATAATAGAACCAGTGCATACAAACACTAAAATCCTAGTGGCAACACAAAAGGTATCTACAAAAAGTCATGAAACATTCCAAATCAACATAATCAATGAAAGACATGAAAAGAGGTAAATAATCTTGCAAGCATGCATGATGGAATTGCTTTATCTCATATAAAATCAATAGATTGCAAGCTGGAAATCTGAATCAATCCCGCATGTGCATTCCATAATGAAGAAAGATGGTTATAACTAGAACACCATAGCCATCGTCTCCATGAATAAAATAAGAGAACATGATTAAGACTTCAGAAACAAAACTTTAATGCCTGATAGGTTAAAGAACACACAAAGAACAAGCTTTGTCCCATTATTTTGGGGAAAGCTTCACAACTACATTCCGCAGTTTATTCCTATCATAAGCATAATAATAAGAACAGTTGAAACAACAAAATTATAGGCTATGATAAAACATCATGGCCTTGGTGGACAACCTTTTTTTTAACAAAGAAATTGTTGGAATAATTTATTTACATCATAAAAAGTTAAGTAGTTCCTTGTCTCAATGGACAAAACTAAGTTAATATAAGATAAACCTCACATGCATCAAAGAACAGTATATATTGCAAATGCATTCCCAAATTATAAGGCAGAGCCTAAATAGAACTGTACCTATTGCAGAGAAAAGTTCACATCAGAGAATATCTCAAAATCCAAAAGAAACATATGCAAATTCTACACAAAAAGCAATACCACAATAGACAGCATTCTGATGTCCCCGCAATTTTTTTATGATTTGCATCTTTTGCACCAAAGTTGATGGTTTAGCAATGGCATAACATGCTGCACGAACAGATGGAGCACGATGGTGTTTTGTGAAACCACCACCTATCTCCCTCAAACTTAACCCACGGACCTGATCAGCCTGCATGTGTGGCCAACGCAGAAAACCAGACACCTTATTGGTTCCCTTGTCTTCCTTATCCCTATCAGCTGGAAGATAAAAGTAATCACAGAAATTCCACATTAAAGGTGCAAGATTAGAGAGAGAGGGCAGAGAGAGAGAGAGAGGTGGTCAGCTGAAAATAAATACCAAAAACGAAATGAAAATGAATCTATTGGTAGTAGAAGTATCATTCCATGAAAACAGAAAACATGCTCTAGCATATCCCATCAAAAAAATACAGAAAATAATATCACTTACATCCAAGAAGAGAAAAGGAACCAGATCCCAGGAGTGTGGGTACATCAGCTGCATTTGGTGGACCTCCACCAATCATGCCATGCAATTGAGGGGAAGAATTAAGAATCAAATGTTTTAAAAGCTTCACCAAGTGATCTTTTTCAATGTGAGGGTACCTACAAAGCAGCATTTACTCAAGTCAGGAAAATGGTCCAAATTGTGATAACTTGCTTATCAAAATGATAAAAAGCACAAGCCTCAAAAATGCCTCTGCGTCATAAGATTTATGAGAAGGACATCACTACCCTGGTAATGCTAGAATAAATGTCAATAAGCAGGACATAATTAACAAACAACAATAGTCTATTATCTTACCAATGTAACCAGTGTGATAGGAACATAATTACCAAAACCAAGACATCAAGCTATCACTTGTTTAAACAATTTATATTTTCTATATATTTTATTATATTATACAACTCAACTCTCAACTCTACCTTCATCAGACAGTCTCTCGGCAATGGGCAATATGGTGAATTTGATATGTTTAATATTAGAAATAACAATATGACCATACTTCATAAGGAGAAATAAAAGAGGTGTGGAGTAATAAAATTAACATCTTCCCTCTTTATCAAAACTCTTTCCAACTCTAGGGGAAATTTGGAAGGTTGCACCTTGATTGTGAGGTAAAGCAGTACTCCCTAAAGAATCACTTGATCTTTAGTCTAACAAAATTATCAATTAACCCAATTTCCCTTATCTATAAAAAGATAAAAAAAAACTTGGCCATATTATTTTGATGTCACATCATTGTAAAGAGTTAATAATATGGTCTGGTGGATGGTTTAGGCAATGTTTATATAGAACAATGCATATACAAGAAGATCAATAGTGTGCGTATAAGAATGTAGCATGTAAACTAACAATCCAAAACATAACTATGAGTCACCAACATTAAAGGTATTGGCAATAACAAACATGAAAAGTTTAGGATCACATATAAAACCAAAGAAACACTTGCTTTGGAACTCGAGAACATCACAGTATCAAAAAGATATAGGCATTGAAGCAACTTTTCAGTTTTCACCATCAAAGTTGGATGAAATCCAAAGTGAGCAGAACAGTATATCTAATTTAATTAAGAAATAAAAATAAACAAATTATAAATTTGAAGTTGCAAACTAACTCTGCAGTATGTACCTCTCAGCCAACTTAAGGTAGCACAATGGGAGGGACATGCCATCATCATCCTCATCCCCACTCCGTAAACCACTTCTTGAATACCAAGCATGGTATCTTCTAGGCAGAAGTTGATGCTCCAAAAGTTCATTCCAAAATTGTCCATATGTCCTCTTACATGGCCCAGCTGATAGAAAATGCATTATCAAAAAGTAGACTTCTCTGAGGTCAATATCTACATCAGCCTCTACTGGGAGGCCAGCTATCCTCTCTGGCTCCACAGGATTGACCTTCTCATGCACCTTCTTGTTAAAATTCAAAGGAGCCATACTGGCAGAAGATGCATCAACAGAAGGTTTGTACTTCCTAAGAGCCATAATTAGTGTGACACCTGGAGTTTAAAAAAGGACTGTGGATTTAGCATATATGAGATCACTTTAAGCAGAGGAACTTCAGTAATAGGAGGTAGAACAGAAACATTTTAGAAGTGTAGGTGAACTGGGCATTTGAAAAATTCAGACAAAAACAAAAAGTACTAGAACACAAAATTTTTACAGATAATGTCAAAGACATATAAAAAGCATCATGCATAAAAAATTCAAATTATTTTTAACCACCCCCCCAAGATGTGCTTTGCAATTTGAAGTTCAACAGTCAACACATGATGAACAGAACAATCAATGAGTTGCTCTTGTAAGTAATATTTCCAAACAGCTGAACAAAATAAGCCAATACGAACAGAAGAAGCACTCACCTTGCTAGTCTTTAATTCTGAGCTAAAATATGCAAGGACCCAATTATTGAGGGAGCTTTTGCACCACAAAATCCAGAAAAGTTAAACAATGTGATGCTGAGTATACCAAAGAGATACAAGAAAATGAAATAACATTTGGTTGTCCATCTGAAATTTTTAACAAATGGCATTGTGGATTATCAAACAAGTCATCCCCCAGTTACGTAAAGATGGAGAATGTCTGAACTACTCATCTTCAAATCAGTTCAAGAAATGAGAGAATATATTTAGCACACTTATGACAAGCATAGCAAATTGCAACCAAATGTATAATGCCAAACCCTAACAAGTATTACCCCCATAACTGATTAAACTAGCTATGGAGCTCTTTATTTATTTGTTGAATTCAAGAGTAAGTTACATAAAAGTTGGCCCTGGCCCAAATGCAACCACACCATATAGTGCAAGAAAAAAAAAAAAAAAAAAAATGTAGTTTCTAGATCCATCCAGACTCAGCTTATTTCTGATAATTTGGACCTACTACACATCTGCAGAATTTCCAAACAGAGTAAGCTTTTGGCCAAAGTTCTTGGTTTGCAACCTTAATAAGTGGGTCAAAATCAAGCAAAACACCAGGCCAATCCAAAAAAATGGCAGCTGTAGTGTTCACCAGTTCATATCGCTAAGCACATTGAATACCCACCCTGCTTTGCTTCCAACCAAAGTAATGAGTTTCACTCTCTTCAGCATGCATTCAACCAAACGCTATGATATTATCTTGATGCATTTACTTTGCAAAAGTGCAACATCCGCATGCAGCTTTTAGTTGAACAAATGACAAAATCATCAAAACTTACAAATAATCAATTTATATCCAAATACAAAAAATTAACATCACCAAATATTTTGGCAATTAGCTTAAGAGAGGCTATAGTTCATCTAGAAATGAAGGAACCAAGCAGCAGCAGAAAGATATGATGAAGAAAACTCAAAATATCCCTGAAAATGGCCATGAAGAAAGCATGCCAAGGAACCATATGAAAGAAGCAATGGAAGATGTCTGTGGTTCTATTATTGAATCAAAAACCATCGATATCAATCTCCAAAAAAGGTATCATGGACTGATGGGAGATAACATACATATTCTGACAGTATGGATCCTTTGATGTCCTTGACAAGCAAGATACATAGCACAGTACACAAAAGCACATATCAATAGCTAAATCATTGTGCAAAAGCCAAACTTTTATAAAGTGCAATACAATACCTCATGATAATGAGAAGCAAAGAGTGATACTAGAATTTGAACCAAAGTATATTGGAACAGCTCAAGCTATATCCAGTAAAAATGCCCTCATTTTGGCAAGGCCTAGTTTGTTATTGTGCAAAGTGTACCATAGGAACAATGGGGCCAAAATCAAACAGGCAATGTTGGAGGTGAGATCCTTGAATTGACTAACATCAAAGCGCTTGAGGAAACAATTGCATTATTCTTCTCTTTGCAAAGTAATTACATTGAAGTCACCATAAATCACAGCTGGGTGTCCTCCAAACGAAGGCTTATATGGGAGCATCAATGCTGACATAAACACCACCAAGGATCCAGAGATTCATGGTGAAAACATCGACAGATAATCACATGCAATTGTTAAAAAGAACAATAAAGCATCCAAATATAATTCTAGACATGCCATCAATGAACCAAGCTCACTTGACAATGATAAAGTCACCAGTCCTATTGATGCATACAGCTTGCAAGAAGCAAATCTATATCCCAATTATAAATAGTCTCATATCAAAGAAGACTTTATTGCTGCTTGTCTACGAAGTAAAAATTTCATGAAGAAATGAAAGTAACCAATATTACCTAGATTAGCTCCTCATCCAGAATAATACTCGTGTGATCCTTAGTGGTTGAGGTCACATTTAACTTCAAAACCATGCGGTCTAGATGGAGGAACAGAGAGTTTCCTAGCCTACTTAACGTTTAAATTTAACTTACCAAACAACTCATCACGAATTTGCACCCCCACCCCCCAACTCGAGTAGCCATTTCACTTTCAAGACTACCATCAATTTTCAAATTTGCTAGATTTCATTGAGGCTTCTGAACAAATTCTTTTAACAAGCTCCATAGAAACAAAGAGTCCTGAGAAAAGAAGAGGCCCTAGGAAATTATGGAACCCAAGGAGGTTAGGGAGCCCTATTACAACTTGGCAAGGGTACCAGTAGGTTTACTAGATGCATATATGATATTGAAACATGAGCTTATCGTAACAGCCTTGCTTTTACCATCCCAGTTTCAGGCCTTGATATTTCAGAAAGGAAACTTCCAATCTTCTGTGGTGGAACCTTAAACAAATGTTTTCATGAGGCTAGATGATTGTCAATTTGTTGGATCGACAAACCAATTATTTTCTCCAATGACACACACACAATATTGAGCCACAGGAAACAAGTTGGTTAGAGTAGCCATGAAGAGCAATTGATTTCTGTGAAAAGTCATAATTCAAATGGCAGGCCTAATTATAAAGGATGAAGGAAGGAAGGGACTATGTTTCCTTTAATTCTCAAGGAGAGGAGAGGCAATGCATACGAAAGCCAACCTTCCTGGACAATGAAGACAAGATGGAATATGGAGAGCAAATAACAGAAGCTTGAGAGGTTTTGCGTGTTCCCTAGCCAAAATATGCTATAAATGTCCAATCATAGCTTTAAAAAGAAGTCGCCCTAGCCGAGAAGTTTACAGAATATCTCTTTAAAGATTCATTTTACAAAAGAAAGAAAGAAACCATTATCTGGCTGATGATTCAGTTTCCTTTCCTTTTTTTCCTTCACAGTCATCCTAAGTAGGAAATGAGCTGCAATAATCCCGTATCTCCCAATCTGATTCTTTTGCGATAATTTTCCTAATATAACCTTGCACAGCATATCATTCTTTTAATTTCTTTTTTATTTAAAAAATCAGTTCTCAATTGCCCGAATTTTTATTTAAACAGAATCATATACAGTTAAACAATGGAGACAATCCAGCCATCCTACCATTGGATGAAACTAAAGCAAAAATATATATATATATATAGAATTAAACCAAATGCTCAAAAAATTTTAACCAGAAAGATAAAAAATGAAAACATCTCTAACCCTAATTATGCTATGACTCATGAGACACTACAGCCATCGCATGATACAGAACACAAGAACCTAAACAGAACAAAATCAAAAGAAAAACAACTGAAAGAAGAAGAAAACCAAGAGGGTTTGGAAAGGGGAATAACTCACATGGGATTCACGATTGGTCCAGCAAAAGACCACCCAGATGGAAAGTTGCCAAAGATACGAAACGTTCTCGCTGGCTTCCAGAGCCCAACAACGCCCTTATCCATGCCGCATTCTTCAGAGTCGGAAATCGAAGAGGAAACACCCGCAAATCCCACGCTTCAGGGCCAAGAAACCCAAGAAAGCCCGAGAAATTCCAAGAGCGGCAGGAAATCGTCCCGAGATCTAAGCCCGAGAGATCGAAAACCACTAGAGATCGATCGAGTCGCGGCTTCTTCCGCCGCCCCAAGGTAGATGGATCTCTCCCGATGGGGGAGGAGAAAGAAGGCGGCAAGAAGAGGCCAGTTCTTCACAAGGGCTCGATTCTGGCCATTGATTGGGAGGCGGCGGGAGGGATCGAGGTGTTGCGGCGAGGCGAGGAGGGCGACGGATCGACGATTCGGGGCGCGAGGGAGGCGAAGATTTGAGGATATCGTGGAGAGAGCTCTCTTTCTCCTCGCTCTCGGGTTCGGGTTTTTCTTTTTATTTTTTTAATTCTTTCGTATTTTATTGGTCGCCTCTCGATGGGAGAGCGATGCGAAGAGACGAGCTTATTGAAAAGCTTGTTGCAGGGCCGGGCATGGGCCGAGCGGCCCGTGGGCCAGCCCGAGCGGGGCCCGAAAAATTATCAGGCTGGATCAAGGTTGTTACCCCCATTGAGCCGGATCAAGCCAAAAAAATTTTAAGACCGCTAAAATTTCTAACCGAACCCAGGCTTAGAAAAAACCTGCTAATATAATTTTAAGACCGCTAAAGTTTTAAGCCCGATAATATAATTTTTATATTACATATATTTTATTTAATTTAAAATATAATATATATTTTTATATTATGTAACTATGATATATAAGTAGACTCTGAGCTGAACTAAGGCCGAGCCCTAGGATATTGTTACTGAACTAGGCTTGAGCAGGTTAGTCTTAGCCTGAGGTCGGGCTTGGTGTAGCTCGAGGACGGGCTTGGTGTAGCTCGGCTTAATATCTTAGGTCAGACTTTTTGCCCTTGGTCGATGCCTGGCCCAATCCATAGGTAGGTCACGCCTCTAATAAAGGGCTCGGAAAAAAACATACAAACAATAAAAAAGGAAAGTTAGAATTAAAAATAAATATTTAAATATTTAATGGCGGTGAGGCTAAGCTACGATTCGGTGACCTGTTCTTGCACAAGCTTATCTTTTGCTTAATAATCATTGGATCAATTAATGATAATTAAAAAAATTATATAAAAAATGTAGATAGGATTTTTCTTATGAATCTCAAATTGATGGCAAGCAGACGATATTCTTTTATGTAAATTATCGATTCTACATTATATGTTGTTAACAAATACGTATTTTTCTAAATCAAAAATAGTATATTACTTATGCATCTCAAAATAAAAAAAATTAAAAAAAAATAAAGTATATTTTAGCTATAAAATAATAATTAGATATTTGACATAAATGCAGACATGTCTTACCTTGATCTCGATTTGAATCCAAATAGTAATATTACTTGATTCCGAACTAATCTGAATAATTTATTAGGTCTAAAATATTTTTTATAGACCTGATTTGGCATGATTTAATTAGCAAATAGGTTGATTTTTAATTTTAAATTATAATTTAAATATAAAATTGAGTTGAATTAATACCTGAGTATGATCCAACCTAATCCAGTCATTCGCAGCCAAAGGTGCAGTCAAGAGATATTTATTCTCTCTTTTTTTAAAACATAACAAAAAAGGCCCGAATTCTGTAGCTACTTTTTCCATATATTGATATAAAAAGACACGAAATTATCTGAAGGCAGAAGTTTAGGGTCACCCCCTACATGTTTGAATTATAACGGCTACAAACATTTTCCCACCATTTGACCTTCCGTCCCCTTTTTTCTCGCCACCGTAGGCTCTACACTTCTATATGTACCAGCTTGCCTTTATGGTGACCTCACCATATATTCAAGCCATTGGCTTGGGTGGAAAGGGCCTATATTTTGGGTTATTTTTACTATTATTATTATTATTAGGTAAAAATATTTTAATTTTAAATTTTTACTTAAAAATTATTTTTATTTTTAAATTTTTAATTATTATATTTTAATTTTTTTTATAATTAAAAAATATTATTTTTAATATTTTATTATATAAAATTAGTTAAAATTAATAAATTAATTAAAATATTATCTTGATATGAATATATGGATTAATTGATATGATGATATATCAAATCGTTAATTTTAATTATTTTTATGTAATAAAACTTAAAGAATGAGAAGTTAAATTGTAATAATTGAAAGTTAAAAAAAAAAGTTTAATGAAAATTTGGAAGTTAATAATATATTTAGATTTTATTGTTGTTGTTATTGTTATTGTTATTATTATTGGTGATGTTAAAGAGAGAGGGTTGCACCAGTAGCTCTTCTTTTTCTCCATGTTATTTTATTGCACCAATAACCGTACTCTGAGCTGCTGGGATTTCAAATGGTGCTAAGGTGAGCAAACAGTGAGCATCACTCAATGAGTAAACGCTTTGATCTCGTTAATCGGGTGCCTTCGGGGTCTCTCTCTCTCTCGTGTCTACAAGAGAACTGGATCAACTGTAGGGTGAATCAAACTCATTTGCAACCCCATCAATCGCCATGACACCCAGCCAACCCTGTACACCATCACATGATAGCTCTTGTAAAATGATGCAAACCTCTTTTTTCTCTTCTTATCAAGCCAATTTTGCCAACAAATTCAATAACAAGTACGTTCCTACACCATTAAGAAAACAGACTTGAATTTGCAATTCTATGATAAATTTATCATCCGAAAGATGTCACATACTATGCACTCTATTTCCATAAATAAGTTAGCACATAGCCAAATTTATATGAAGCTTGGTTGAGGTCAAAGAGCAATTCAAACCAAGTTTGATGCAAAACATAATGTAGTTTATTGCCAGAAATCTAATGTCCATCAATTGCAGAACTGAAGTTTGATTCATGAAAGAATCATCATTGAATCCACTCTAAGATTTATGCATTTTCTATCTTTGCACATCCACACATACATACATACATATATATATATATATATATATATAGATAAATTTTACTATATTTGAATATAGTCAAGTCTATATTCAGTCATCTTCTTCATCCTTATATTCACATAATTTATAAATTTTAAAAATGAAAGAAATAAAAAAAATAGAATCGCTTCAAAATCTATAGATCAAGGATGGAGAAAATTATTGGATTATAAATTTAACTATATTCGAATGTAGTAAAGTATATCTTTATATGTGTTTTTTTATTTTTTTTCGAAACGCTCTAACCTAAGTGCTATTTGGAAATATTTTCTGTGTGGCCAAAATACCCCTCTTCTGCCTCGTTTAATAGAGGGCTCAGCTCGCTGGGATGTTTCCATCCCAAGAAATCGAAGATTCGGACAAGTGCTTTACTCCACAACGCAGCTAAGTGGTATAAATTCCACCAAGGACATTTCCTTGACAAATGAGGATGTACTTTAATGAAGCAGCATATGTGGAATGGAAGCAATCATTGGGAGATAAAAAGAATTGTTATGGTTTAGGTTACAGATGTCTCCTTGCGTGGCGCCAGCTAAAAAAATTAAGAGAGCCATGTTGAGAGCGTGGCTCCAGCTAAAAAAATAATTAAGAGAGCCATGTTGAGAAGATAGAGCTGATGAGTCCCTGTTTCAATTGGAGATTAGGCCAATCTCTTTAGGAAATAGAAAGAGAAAGCAAACAATTTCTACCCTTCTTAAAACATCTTGGAGGCTAGTGATGTACAGGATGGAGTCCGAATAAGCTTAGCTTTAAATTTTTTTTTAAAAAAAATAAAAAAAGAAAGAAAAAGGCTAATTTAATAGCTTATTTTGGCTACTAAGAAATGACACCTAGTACGGTGCTCTGACATTACTTTAGTGAGACTGTCATTGTTGTCAGCTGATATGCAAGAGAATTACACCCAAACAACCGTACTTAAGTTTTTGTCCATTCTGAATCTAGTGACGCAGAGCGTGCGACTGTCATGCAACAACTACTTCAATGTTCATCACTTGGAGCAGTAAAGTGAAACATTATCTTCATGTTTACCAAGAAAATGTTATAATAATAGCTCGCATCGCATAGCCAGCAGTTTACTGGTGGCCGAGACTGCAAAGGTTTTTTCAGACTCATACGTCTCTCCATAACGCACTTTTATTGAGGAGCATAGGATATTCACAAAGTTCTACATGTTTCTTTCTGCTTTTTTTTTTTTTTCCTTCATCTCTTGCATTTCTTAAATATAAATAAATTTTTAACTAAAAAATATACTTCTTGGCACTTTTTGATAACTACAACAGGCTTGATTTCGTTTGATGGCTTCCAGCAGGATTCTTCATTTCATTTGCAACAGAACATATTTTCAATGGAGTTTTGGACTGACTATAATTATACTATAATGATGTATTAAATAGTGCAAGGACAGTGAAAAAAATCAACAATATTTATACTATAGCTTCAGATTGATAAGGTATATGAAATTATGGAATGAGGGTAGCCTAGTACACATTTTGACCAAGACTGGTTTTAATGATATCAGATAGAAATGGAGCTACCAAAACTGGGCACTCATTGCCATCTTTTTGAATGGAACTCAAGGCTGAAAGTTAAGAGCTTGTCTTCATCGCAGAATCTCAACAATAATTTTCACAGCGCTGCTATGCTCACCAGTTACCATGGCTAAATTTCATTCTTCTACACAAATATCGGTCAAAATTAAGTTTAAACAGTGCTGTGATGGTATTTTGGTGCTCAAGAAGATTAAGTCCAATAAAAAATGTCTTTCAGACATCGAACAAACTCAAAACTAAATAGCAAAAGCATATTCAAAACATCAAGCACTCTTACCATCATAATTAAAATAATATGGTATTTTGGTGCTCAAGAAGATTAAGTCCAATAAAAAATGTCTTTCAGACATCGAACAAATTCAAAACTAAATAGCAAAAGCATATTCAAAACATCAAGCACTCTTACCATCATAATTAAAATATAAAAACTTTCTAATCAATCAAAGCAAGAAAAATACAGATCCTTCATTTAATGGAGCCCTCCGTAGAAACAACCAGGAAATAGAAATGCGTCGGTAGAGAATATATCCTGTTTAGTGCTGAATGACACCGCACTAACAGGCCAGGAACAAATGCAGATGATTGGAGGTACCATGGGAATGAATTGTAGATTGGATAAATATGTGATTCATAAGAATGCATGCTCATAGGCAGCGTGAGCTTGTCGATTTTAGTAGCGCAATAACTCATTTGAAACGGTGAATGAATGATATCTGAATATAAGGATGAAGAAAATCCACCAAAAAAAATGAAACAACATACAGAGAAGATGTTATCTCATTAAAAGAGAGAACCAACAGACTAGAGACTATCCATACATGCCTGAGAAGGACAATGAATGACTATCCAAATAGAAAAGATGCAAAAGAAAAAAAGAAAAAAAAAATACAGATTATCTCGCCGATGGGAGAACACTAGGTTTGAGATTTTCCAATCATCTATCGTCTAATCTAGACCATACTCTCCTATTGTCCCTACAGAGTGCAAAAAGACTGCACATGGAGCAAGGCCATGCAGGTCTATCATAAATAGAAGACAGGATGTGAGTTAACATGGTCAAATCTTTGAAACAAGCTACTAGAGTCTAGTTGCGCTTCTTGTTGTCAAATTGCTCGGAGTCCCTCAATTCTATTGAAGAAAGTCAACAGGGTCAAACCTTTGAAACAAGCCACTAGCATCTATTTGCTCATTGTTGTCAAATTGCTCGGAGTCTCTCAATTCCAATGGAGAGTTTGTGCCATCAATGTTTTGATTACCATCATCCAATCCATTCGAAGATTGTGATTGTGAATCTGGTAGCATTGCTAAGGCAAGGTTTGACCAAATAGATTCTGCTTTCGAAAGAAGCCCGGAGTCATGAGAGTCAAATGGATCCACATCATTTGTCTCACTTAATAAGGACTCCTCAATTGATTGTAGATCCATTAGGCAGAAGTCGGAATATTCTGTTTCAAAATTAGGAGCTGGAGTAGTGTAGGCACCCGAGGGTGGTTGATGGATTTGGTGCTCCCTCATGTCATCAACCCTTTTCAAATTTTGTAAGTCTTGACTGCAAAACTGAGACATTTTGTTCAGGATAGGTTTCATTGTGGAGTTGCCACTATTAGCTGCCAAGTTGTCTGCTGCATTAAGAGAGGAAAAAAAAAAAAAAAAAGAAAGTATTAGCTAGAGCTCATGGTAGTAGAGTATCACATAATGAAGCAATGATTTACCCAAGCAGGATGTCCCTAGATTCGAAGCAATTGTAGCTTGATCCATAGCTGGTACGAACTCCATGGCTTGAAAAGGAAAAGAAGTAAACAATTAGCATTCTTATCTTAATAAAGTGATTGGATGTTAAAATTAAGATAAATTACCTGAATTAAAGTCCATTGTTTCGGGTACTGGTACCGTACTAGTACTAGATCGGAATGGTTCGGTACAACACATATTGCACTGATTCGGCGATGTACTAGCCAGGCGAAGCAGGAAGCCTCCACCTAGGTGTACTACTGTATGGGGCCGAACTGGGCGGTTCAGTATGCTTTGATGCACTGGCATTGGGGGCAGTATGGATGGTTCAAGATGGTTCGGGACTAGATGAAGTGGTACGGGCTTCATATTGGTTCTGCAGCGGCAGGATTCGGTATGCCTTATATTAGATGGTTCATTATGGTTCACCGTACTGGATGGTAGGAGTGGATAGTGGGCACGAACTAATGGATCAAGAGATTCAAAAGTTGGAGCATTCAGACTCCTTTGATTGTTAACATGAGGTAGATAAGGTGGATACCAGTTGCTGGATGGTTGATTGAATGTGGGTGGAAATTTTGGTTTGGTCATGCATGTATCTTGCATCTCATTATCAATGGTTTCAAAAAAAGGAGAATTGTTGCTTGCCAAATCTCTCTGACTCAATGTAAGTAGCCGTTTATCACCTTGTAAAAGCTTTTCATAATGTTTCTGCAAAGTTCCTTCTGGAAACTCAAGATTGTGCCTCCTGAAAGAAATAAAAATAAGAAACAAGCTATGAGAATATTGCATAAACTTTGGCAAAGAAGCTATAATTCTGTTTTTGCTTGTTCTTGATGCTTTCAGAAGTTCCTAACATTGATGTAGTTTAACATGGACAAAAAACTGAAGGACTGGAGATCAAAATCAAAACCTATCTGCTTCATCAATAAAGAAGTGCATTCTTTTCTCCCAAAAAAGAGAAGCACATCCAAACAAATATGAAAATACTTGAATGTGAAAAATTCAATCCATTGAAAAGATTGGCAAAATAGCAGAGATCCAAGAAAATGACGTGAACATAATCTTTATATACCTGTATGCGGCTGCATTCCCTCGGGTAAAATCAGAACAAGCTTCCCAATTAGTATGCTTTCTTGGCTGTGGATTTACTTCATTAAAGAACATCGGCTGCTGCCTTAACTGCCCTATAACCAAATATCTTAGTTACCCAACTCAAATAAATGTTCCACAGCTTGTTATTAAAAGAATGAAATTATTAAGAAACTTTAACAAAACATTCAAAGCCATGAATTAGTCTAAAACATGTCTAAGACCATAAAAGTAGTCAATGAAGTAAGAATGTAGCAAAAATAATCAATAGGATAAGAATATGTGTATGGAAATCATCTAACCTCAACTTCCAGAATATCTGGTTGTTGCTCTACGAATTGTGCTCTGATTGCTGAGATGTCGGACCATTGGATCTCAAGCTTTTGTTTCAATCCATTTTCTAGTATCTCCCACACAAGTTTTCGCTTGGCATAGTAAAACTTAGCTACAATATCTCCTTCATTTTTTGACGTTCTCTAAAATTGTGAAACATAGTTAAAAAAAAAAAAAAAAATGTTAGATGCTCAGAAGAAAAACTAATTAGCAAGTTTCGTTTTTGATTATTTGCTTTTCTAATTTGTCTTATTGGACCAAAGCATAACATTACCTCCCAAGAGCCAATCTTGAGTTTTGTTGCAGGAAAATTTGAAGCCTTCCATTTCGTAGGTGCAGGTTGGATATTATATTTATCATCTTTGCTTTCTTGTTTTTCTATAGTTGTACTCGAAGTTGGTTCATTGAGAGGAGTGATCTTCTCCTGAGATAGCTTCCTATTAACGAGATCCAAGAAAGATGGGGTTTTCTTTAAAGCCAAACCTAGAGGACTTTGTTTCACTGTCAAGTCAGCGCATGAATCTATCTGCATAGATCAAGAGCAAAGAACTATATAAAAAATATCTCCTCATAAAAAAGATAAATAAACTAATAAAAGATACATTTAGAACTAAATAAAAAATAACCTTTTAAAAAATGTTAACCTCTAGCAAGAACTAGCCATTGAGACATTAGAAGAAAGCCAAACTTGATTTGATTCAGCCAACTAGCACCAAGGTTAATTTAGTTCAAATGCCACTTGCGACTCTTATAATGCAAATAATCATATGTTAAAACATCTGTTAACATCTCCTTCAATCACAAACGCAAAGCTGTTAATGTAGACGCATGATAAAATTCCAAACTAAACTGTCTAAATATGCGGGAGAACATTACTTGATTATACCTTTGCTGTCATTATTGATTCGTTCTACTTGATTATTGCAATCTAGGTTGGCTTTCAGCCTTCTCTACTCTTATATATTATTTTATAGCTGTATTTATTTTCTTAAAGTAATCATAGTGAACTATGAGGATAAAGCAACTCTTTGCCAAGGATTAAGAATATGATGTCATCAACACATTGTAAGTAACAAACAAATGTGCTGAAAGAAACTTCTTGACTAAAATGTTGAAGATATGCAATGATACACTCACTCTAGCTTTCTTAAAAAGGATTATGTCTCCTTTTCTTTCCATATTTTCCCTTTCCTTAGTTTCCCTCAAGGACTCAACACCTGTATACTATCCATCTGCCCAGAATGAGCAAAATAATGGCATAATGACATTGCTACATTAAAAAAAAAAAAAAAAAATCTTACAGCAACCCAAGAATACATCATGAACTGATCCAAAATCTATCATAGATTAATACAAAATCTATCGTAGATTAATACATATACACAATCCTGACCATCCAATATTGCAATCAGTAAACAGAGAAAGTCCTTTCTTATGGGAAAAAACAGACCTTTTGCCTCTTGTGCCTCTTGTGCGTAGCAAATGTCTTGTTCATGATCTCCTCTGTCTCAAGAGACCCCTCTTTCTCAACCCAATCAACACTCATGCCTCCTCCTAATATCGAAGAAACTCCGAAGCAACTATTTGTTCTTGATGCCCTCTTTCTCAAGAGGACCCCAGAAACAGTATAAGATTTTTAAAGATTTTAAACAAAAAGGAGAAAAAAAAACTATATTTTAAACAAAAAGAGGTAGAGAAAATAAAAACCTTTATAAAATTACTTTTTTAAAAGCAATATTCACAATAGTATGGTAAGATCCAATGTTAATGATGAAGAGTTAAAGCTAAAGCTAATGATATGACTTTAAAAAAAAACGAAAGAAAAGAAAAATAAAACTCGTTAATATCTAGATTAGAAATAAAAGCAGATTAGAAATAAAAGCAGAAGTTATTCCCAAGTGAACTAGCAATCCATCCAATCTAGAAGCAAACAGGAAGGGGTGAAAAAAAAAAATCGAATTGAAAAGATGGCAAACATATAATAGAAAAAGAAGAATAAAAAAAAAAAAAAAACGCTAATAAAGAAACTTTTTAGTTCAATCAACTCCCTCTCTGTAAGCTGTATCCAAATGAGATGAGATGAAAGGGAAAGGGGAGGGAAAGAGGAAGAAGGTGAGGAGAGGAGCCCTGTTTCCAAGGGAGGCAAATACTGAAACTTTTTAGTTCAATCAACTCCTTCTCTGTAAGCTGTATCCAAACGAGAGGAGATGAAAGGGAAAGGGGAGGGAGAGAGGAAGAACGTGAGGAGAGGAGCCCTGTTTCCAAGGGAGGCCGTTTTATGGGCACGGTTTTGGAAACAGAGTCCTTCAAGGGGAAGGGAAGGGAAGGGGAGGGGAGGGGAGGGGAGGGGAGGGCCGGGGTGTTCGTTAGGTTCGCCAACGCCCCCATTTAAACCCCCCGTGGACGGTGCCGCATCGCGACCGACGACTGCGCATGCGCCGGACGGCACGGATTGAAGCGGGGCAACATCGGAAAGCATCCGCCGAGTTCTCCCATGCGACCTTACCGGAAGGTGGCCTAGTTCTCTTACGCACGAAATCTAGGAGGAGTTCGTTGCGGCGTTTGCCATGAGTCGTACGTACGATGGGTTCTTCAGCACACGTTTGCGTATCTTTTATTTTAATAACCGCAACAACAACAATAATAATTAACCTAATAACAAACATCAAAATAAACTTTAAATTTTATCATTTTATTTTTTATTAAACTTTTTTTCTTTAATTGGTCAATGATCTGAAGTTCTTGATCTAGGTGTTGCATTATTTTTGCTATCTATCTCTTTCTACTAACCAAAAGAAAGAAAAACCAATTCATGGCAAACAACTAAGAGTAGCCTAACAAAGTAGTCTGCACCACATCCAGGTTTGTAGATTACATATATTAATTTTTTAAAAATATTTTCTTATATTTTTATTAATATTCATATTTTTATTGCATATTAATCATTAGATCATAAGAAATTGATTATTTTGTTGTTTGATGCATTGCTTCATCATTGTATTTTTATGAAGTATTACGTAAAGATAACCTATATTTTAACAGGTCGTTTGGATCTAATCAACTGTTTCCTACTTTGATACTCTATGTTATCATTTAATTTTAATTTTTATCAAGCATTGTTGTCTTCAATTTAATCAAATCAGTTGATTAGCCTACTTTGCTATTAGTATTGTTTATTACTAACTTATAATTATTTTCTTTGAAAAAAATGAGAGGGAAAGAAAGGTAGCTTTTAAATTTTTGTTCTGAATTCTTCGTAACGTTAGGATGAACAATATGAGAAGGTGATCCTCGTATTAAAAAGAAAAAGATACTAAAAATAGAAGTGAAATTAAGCCCACATAGAACTGTAGCCATACGTATCAAAATTAATAATTTTTTATTTAATAAGAAACTTGAATAAAATATTTTATCAAATGCAATATCATATAAGTATTGACTTATAAAATTATCTTTGATTTTATTTTTGATCTCATGAGTGCACTAATACCATCTCATTGAAATGTTTATTCTATTAAAAAGAAATAAGTTAGGATTATAAAGCATACAAGACCATTTTATTGTAAATTTAAGTTAATGGAGGTAAAATAAATTCTACTATAATTATAAATAAATAATTATATCAAATAGTAAATAAAAATAAATTAAGTAAGAAAACTTAGCTATAGAGGTATACATATTGCATAATCCTTAAAGGTAGTTCTGACGTTCCTTATAATTAATGAATCAGCGCAAAGGTTATTCAAATTCAACTATAGCAATAGCTTAATAAGGATGTGCTTCTAACCATAAAAGTTTATTCGATTGCTTCTAAAAGATAGTAACATCCATTGTTAAAGAAAGAAAAGGGGCTATAGAGTTAATAATGACTTTAGAATATGAAAGAAAAACTATGTGATGTGACTCTAGTATACATATTGATAGTAATAAAAATGAGATGAGAAGGGTTTATCAATGGCTACTAGGGCGAATAGTAATAATGGATTGGGTTAGACTAAAAAATAATTAGGCTAACTAAAGCTAGGTAAATTTAGTCTTTTTATTGAAAGATACATCACAATTGGATATAAGAGAGAGTTAACAAAATTTACTATCCGATGAGGAAGAGAGAAGCATTTTTGAAACAAATAAATTATAAATAGCTAACACATATATATTATTTATTAATTTAAATCTTACCCCACCATTAAGAGAAATCAAGCATTATTATTGCACAACAGATGATAAGGTATCAAATTTCTTTAATATTAGTCCAATGATCAACAAAAATTTATAGATTATATCATCTCTTCATTAACCAATGCCATTGTCTCCATGTTGTATTTGAAAGTTCATCATTTGCATCTTTTTCATTTGAAATCATAGAGATACCATGATACATGAAGATTAAGTCAATTTATTAGATCAACAACTTCTTGTCAAAGCTCATGCAACTAAATAACCAGGTATCTATATCTTGGCATCATGAAATGCAATTATTGTAAGCCAAAAATCTTAGATGATTGCGAAAATAAAAAAATTATAGAAAAAGACATTTTTTAGCAAATGAATAATAACATGACCATTAGATGCGTTGTCTCTTAACAATAGTTAATAGAAGACGGGGTTATGTTTCAAAGAATATCTCATTCTTTTTAATCAGCTAGCATCAACAATAGCATGGTTCAAATGACATATAAAATATGCACAGTAACTTCTATGTTTCTCTTCCGAGTTAAAACTAAATGCATAATATTTATTTAGAGTACATTTGTGGTTAACATGCGGGGAAGGAACATGTTTTAGAACAAATGATAAAAAAAAATAAAAAATAAAAAATCAATGATACGTTCAGCAAAAATAAAAGGGCAAATATGAAACATGCCTTCTTGTTTGCAAGTGGAAAGGCATGACCACAAAAATAGATTCTGTCACCAATGAATGTTATATGATGTCTTTTATTTTGCCACCCGTTTAGTATCACTCCAGCTAAATAAAAGATTAACACCAAAAAAAAAAAAAAAAAAAAATTCAGAAATATGTGACATGTTTGGAAAATACTCAGTGCAATTGAAACTCCCATAGAATCTCTCACGTTTTTGCTTTTATTATCCAATAAACTTAACCACTTTCTTAACAATCTTTACAGTGCCATCCACCGAACTGCATTCATGGCGTAGTGTAATGACAGCAACCGACGCTACTCTTGAATTTGATATCTTTTTTTGAAGGTGATTCTACCACCATATGATTTCTTGAATTAATATCATCTCCCAGAAAGTATCAAATTTCACCTTCAAACTATTCTAATATTTGTTTGTAGTCATTTTTTTGAGGAGTAAACAAAACTATTCTAAGCAACTTCTTTTCCTATGTATTAGTACTATAAATAAATAAATAAATAAATAAAGAAACTTAACCACTAGTGCCAAAGAAAACAAATAAAAAAATAAATAAATGAGGTCGGGTAACTGACGAGAAAACGAGTGAGGTCAAGTACAGTGCCTTCTCCACCTGATAGATTCGTTGGAACTCTATATCCCCTTTCTAGACTCTTCCCACCAGCTGGAGAAACTGAAATCCACGGCACATCATTAAAGGTGCCGCATATAGAGGTGATTAGTTTATTTATGGCATCAATCAGTTGGAAACGGGAGTATCGCTAGATAACGAGAGTATCCAAGCAAGATAGAGAGGAGATTTTTTTTTTTTTGTTTAAACGGACCACGGGCCACCATGGTCATGTCAGCATGCTGGTTGGTCATGTCAGCATGCTGGTCGCGTTGAAGCTCGCCACATCGACATGTTTATCATATCGAATAGAGACGTGCATCGATGATGGAGAATGTCGGTGCCGATCTGCCGACAAGATATGATACGGTTCTCAGATTTGAATAACTACCAGGTAATCTAACTGGGTCCGTAATCAAGCTATTAGTTGATTTGTTAGTTAGAACATGACATCAGATCTGCTGACGTACTCAGCTTGACGATCTAATGGCAATGGGTCATGGGTCATATATTATGCCCCCAACAAGGCTTGTCGACTGCTGTAAAAAGTACGAGCCTGCACGAAATTCAGTCCTTGGGGCTGCCACTTTAAGTCATTGAAAACAGGTTCTCCACAAGGAATTTATATCAGCTTCATAAGATGGAGCAAGATCAGGGATAAATGAGGGGAAAAAAGAGGGGCAGTTTTCAAAGTCTTGATGGTAGCTGCTATGAAGCACTGGTAAAGCCTGTGGCAAAGCATTGGAGCTGTCGGTGAATGAAATGTCTGCCTGCGAACTCGAATTGGCCATAGCAGAAATGGAGTTGGGTTGGCTTGATTAATTCAAGAGCCACTGTAGAGCTGAAGTCCAAGAAGGGTGCTCGTTTGATATTTTTTTAATTTTTTTAGGCTTGTTTTTGTAATTAAATTGTAGGGAAAAAATAAATTTTACTATAAATTTATATAGAAAAATAACTCTACAAATATTTTTTTATGTTTGGTTAACAAAAAGAACTACTAATTTGATTATAATATCTCTATAAGAAAGATGGCATGAACATTAAATGGAGCGTTTGATAAATTTATTTTTTTTGATTGTTTGTTGATGAATATCAAATAAAAAAATATATTGATTTAGTAATCACATTATTGCTGGTTAAGATTATAAAATAATAATAATAAAATATATGATAAAAAATTAGGTGGATATTAAAGGAAATGAAAAAAACATTGAATGGTAATTTCAGACTTTTGTGCTAATATATTTTTCAGTGGAAGAAAAAAAAGTATGAAAAATAAATACTACTTTTTTCATAGTATTTATTTTCTGGTGAAAAGGTAAAAAGAAGGAAAAGTGCGTGAGCTTTACATTTAATTTTTTCAAATATGAGAAAATGAGGGTGGAAAACTTTTTCACCTTATCTTCCCCAATAAAACAATCCCTAAGGATGAAATTCATGATGGGATTTTAGGCTGCATTTAGTTTTCAAGAACATTTTTTATTTTTATTTTTTATATTTATTTTTTAAAAATAGTTTTCATTTTATGTTTGCTGATCTCTAGAAAATGTGTTTGGCAAGTAAAAATAAAAATTATTTTTTATTTCTTATTTTCATTATAAATAATAGCTTTGAAAAGGATAATTAAAAATTAAAGAAAAGAATAATATTATAGTAATAAAATTAATATTAATATAGTAAATATAAATAATAATATAATATTAATTTTAGTATATTATTATAATATTACAATATCATAATAAAATAATATATAATAATATAATATAATATATATTATTATAATGTGTTATTTATAAATTACATATTTGTTATATATAATCAATAGAAATAATAATATAATATTAATTATTTATTAGTGTAATATCATTAATATTATATTATGCAACATGTCAATATTATATTATAATAATGAATAATAATATAATTATTTAATATTATCAATAATATATTATATATTATAATAATTAATATTATATAATTATAATATATCAATATCTATAATTATTTATTAATGATATATATTATTATTTTCTTAAAAAGTTCTTAGGTTCCCAAAAAAATTTATAGTTAAAAATAAAAAGTAAAAATAGTGTAACCAAACATATTTTTTTACGATAAATTTCATGTTTTTATTTTAAAAATAAGAAATAAAAATGATACAAATTAGGTCCTTTGTTTTTTATTTTCTTTTTTATTTTGATGAAAAAGGATGAAAACATCTTTAAACTATTTTTACTTCTCTCATTTTTGGAGTTGTATTTTCTAAAAAATTATTTTATTTTTATTCACCAAATGAGTTTTTACAAGTGCTTTCTCTGGTTTTCTATAAAAATGAAGATGGAAAATGAGTATTCTCAGAAATCAAATGCACCCTTTATTTCTCATATAAACTTGAATGGATGGAGCTGACAATCCCTTTCTCTAACTTAATCTAATAATATAAGTTCTATCACAAGCAAGTTCAAATAAGGTTTCGTGAGACTATAAAATAATGGCGTTCAATGAGCCATTTTAGAGGCTTTCTGCTGCTTAAGAAAATATTTATTAAAAATATGGTTCAAAACTAAGGAAAAAAAAGATCCTCGTTATGGTAGAACTGATGCCAGGGTTATTGCCAACTAGGAAAAAATCCCATTTGTACAAATTCTAGCATCGGGAACATAAATGCCGGTTACTAAAATATAAATATCAACTAGGAAAATGTTCAAAAACATAATAAAGAATTCAAAATCATGGATGCTGACAGAAGCTTGCTAGATGAACTACTTTCGACTCCTACTTTCGACTCCAGCTCTCTTCGAGATCAGCATCACGAAGAACTACCACAGAATCTCTTGCAGTCATCAAGAAAACTATCATACGCGACAACCCAATGCAAGTGGATTAGAGACCTAGGTTTGTGGTTTAAGAGTCACTTTCAAAAGCCAGCTCAAATATTTGGTTGAAATCATCTACAAAGTGGACTTCAAGGCCGGCCTTTGTGTTAGCAGAAAGCTGATCAAAATCTCCTCTGTTATCTGATGGGAATATGAGAGTCTTCACGTTGTTTCTTCTGGCAGCAATTGTCTTCTCCCTGACCTGTTTAGTAGGAGCAAACCTTTTAACAGCTAACAGAATAAAACTCAATTACAGAACAACAAATAATATCAAATATGGCAACTTCTGGTGTTATTTTTTAAATAAAACTTAAGAATGCCTTTGTTAAGCACAGGAAGTTTGCTAATCCAGTAAAAATGTCAAGCTTCGCAGTTTACAATTCGAAAATTGGGGCTATGACAGAGAAACTGATCAGTATGCATATAAAAAACTCCAAGGTTCAAGTAATTCTACAATGGATGGTAAATCATGCAGCGCACAAAGATCAAGGAGACAAATACGGTGAACTGAAGAAACCAAAGCAAGAACAGGAAACATGAAGCTCTTAGAATAATCATGTAAAAAAAAAAAAAAAAAAGGTAACATACCCCACCAATTGGGAGAATCCGTCCTGTTAATGTGACTTCACCAGTCATTGCAAGGTCCTTTTTAACACACTTTTCCATGGCAAGAGACAGCATTGATGTTACCATGGTGCACCCTCCACTTGCTCCATCCTTGGGGGTAGCACCTGCTGGCAGATGCAAATGGAGCTTGGAGTTCGCAAAAAATGGGTTGTCTGGTTCTTTCTGTAGCAATATTGCTCTGGCTACAGTATGAGCTATTCGGGCACTCTCCTTCATGACATCTCCAAGCTGACCTGTCAGCAGAAGTGCACCTTTTCCTTCTCCTTGCTCCACTAGGACGGTTTCAACAAACGTTATTGCACCACCCATTGCAGTCCAAGCAAGACCCATGACAACCCCTACTGGAGTCTGATCATATATACGCTCGGACTGGAACAATGGTTTGCCCACAAAGTCAGCCAGGTTTGAGACATCAACAAAAACCTTTTCAATTACATTATCAACTTTCACATCCTTCACACCAGTTGTTTCTATGTCCACCTGTAAATAAAGGAATCAATTAATACATGACACAATAAGCATACAGCGCAAAAAAAAGCCTAACATGTATCTATGTTGCATTAAAGTAATTCCTATTGTCCAACTGGTTTGCCTGTTAATGTAGAAAACATTTTAGTACTAGTCTGCACATAGGATTTGTAAGAAAAATCATTAGTAGGTATCAATGGTAAACCAATTCTTATATTACACAAAGATGCATGTTTTAGTCACTTAGCTTTGTCAGAATACCTTTGAATCAATGAGTTGGTCTACTGTTGCAATATTGTCTGATGATGAGAGAGATGGTAGCACATTGCGGCCTCTTCCAACAAGATGCTCATGAGAAGTTGCTTCAGATTCTTGTAAGGCTGTTCCATTAGACTGTTCATGCAAGGTGTCTTCAGTTTTTTGTTTGGATTCTATTGAGGCAGTTGTTGTAGCCATCTTGTGAGAGTTTCCATCCTCAAGTTTCTTCCCCACTTGACCATCACCCACAGTTTGAGAAGGCTCTTCGGTAGATTTCCCTCTGAGCAGTTTGGCTCCTTCCTGAAGGCTGGCTGCTGGAGATAGCTCATTTGACCACCCTTGCTGGACAAATTGCAGAGCTATCTATCGGAAATTAAAGCATAAGATTAGTGCCAATCATGAATAGGAGAATATTAAAGGTTTTCTAAAATCACAACATTTATTTCATTGATAAGAAAAAGATGCAAAATCTAAATAGCTAAATATACATCAAGGGTCTCAAAAATAGGAATGATGGAGATGACTGAGCATTCAGAGACAAGGGTAGCAGAGCTGGATATTGCTCATGAAACTAGTGCTACAACATATTTAATGACCCAAAAACATTCAGATTAATCACAGTTAAAAGGGAAGGCTTTATAGAAAAAGTTTTTGATTACATAAAATTTTTTCCAACATCTCTCGAAGGGGTGTGGAACCTATGACAAAATAAATTTCAAGTACAGCTGCACGAAAAAATGCATAAATTGAGGCAATAATTTGTGAAGGAAAACATTGCTTGGCAGACAAACACGAACTATTAGGAAAGCTACAAGTGGGAATTCACCAATATAAGTATCCTGCCAAAGTAAATTTCAGAAAGCCAAAAAAAAATACCAGATCAATCATTTAAAGTTTCTAATTTTTTCTTTAATCCTTCCCATAATTCTCCTAACAGCACATATGACAAGTATACCTAGTTGCATGATGACTTAAATACCCAAATGTCTTGCATGAGCATATAAATTCCATAAACATGGCATTTTGGTCTTCTCTCTAGTGCACCTTAGTTGGTGCAATTCATTCACCATTAAAAAAGTATAAATTTGGTATGACAAACTAGTTACAAAACAACAAGGAATCGGGCTTTTCTTCAATAGGGACAATTAGTTAGACACTTGTCAAAACTCAAAATATCATCGCTAGACTGTTGTGTTCATGCATGTATTTAAACTATATCTAGAATAAAATTATCACTCAGTAACATGCATCGCATGTTGTGATGATGCATTTCAGATTGTATATAGCACTATTTGAAGTTCAAAGTCATTATTAAAATTATTCTGAAGACAGCAGAAAGATAGCTTAGCGGCTAGTCCCCAGAGGCAACCCCAATGTTCAAAACTTAGGGTTAGGATTTGCTAGCATAACAATTATCGTGAATCTTGTTAAATATATAATATAAATACAAATATTTAGATTTAAAAAATTGATACTTCTTTTCTGAAGTTCTAGCAGCTGTGTGACAAACCTTGCTGTATATCTTCTCAATATGCTTCTGAAGATTCCGAACACCTGCCTCTCGGCAATAATTTTCTATAAGAGCAAGAAGAGCTGCATCAGTCACTTCTACCTGCATACATTTATTAGAAGTGTCAACAGAATACAGACCAATATAGCATGCATCATGTTTGCAGGGGTAAATATATCTGTAGACCATTCTATCAGTAACGCAAGGCACTCCGCCATCACTCCATGTTCACTATTACCAATTATAGGTTATAAATGATGATCCAATTACATCAGGCTAATGCCAGAAAAAACACATGCATGCTGAATTTTTAAACACTAATCTTTCTTACAGGAAGAAGCTTTTGGCCACCTTTCATGGAAAGCAAATATAATATTACCAAAATAAAATCTGTTCAGCATCTTGCTGACCCTATGCAATCAGGAATATAACAATATTCTTCAGCTTGTGATAATCCAAACACACCTTTATGCTCGTGTAATTATTGGTCTCATATTTTAATTGATCTGGCAAACTGCTATAATTCTTTAACCACATACAAGATAACATCTCATAAGATTGACAAATCTGGAAAATTGTATTCAAAAAAACTATTTTGAGAAATGGTGATGAGATCCAGATCCCTAGTATCTACTGTATTGATCAGAATCCATTTATGAGTTGAAGAATATTGCTTATGTGGATGATATGTCTAGAAAAGAAAGTAAATCATATGATCAAATGAAAGAAGAATCAGAGCATCCATTTTTCAAAGGTTTCTTTTCCCCCTTTTATTTTGGGTGGGGGTCACCAATCCTAGTTTACAGAACAATTCTTGTAGAATCATCATTATGACTTCAGAACAATTGAAAGTCATTCACTAGCTAGCAGATTGGAAAATGGAATTGAGTATTGTCAAATCAAGCAACGCAGTGCTATCAAACATAGTCAAACAAACATATAAAAACCATGCAGCACATTATCAATATTTAACTTTATCTGTTCCATTAATGATTTTGGACCTGCAAGATTGAAAGCCTTGAACCTACCATAAGGAAAGTAGCTCTACTCTCTCCAACAATGATTTTCAAATGTACACACAGTCACAAACACTAGCGTACAGGAACATGCAATGCAAATCAAGTATAAAAACAATACAAAAGAAAAGAAATGTATCAAATTAAATATAAATATTTAAAAATAGCAAAGATATGAATGAAATCCAAAATCAAAAGAAAGTCATGAGAAATAAAAACATTCATAGCTATGCTGTCTACCTACTCGTACAATTCCCTTTTTGTGCTTTGAAGAGATATAATAGAAATATTTAATATGCAAAAGAGAAGACCTTGAGATCTAGGAAAGAGATTGACTAGACAAATTATCCATCATTTTCTCTTTATTTATGAAGACCAAGTGAAAAGTGTACTTTAATAGAAAAAGTTTCTTTAAGGACAGATAAGGAAAGAGATTTCTGACTGGTGAAGATGATAGGAAAAAAGAAAAAAGGGAGGGTAGAGAGAGATGGGGTCAGAATGTATAAAGCTAAAAATCCACATGAATACACATCAGGATTTAGGAGGATGTGATTTCCATGGAATAAAGGAGGCTGTTTGATCCCATGAATTAGAAAATTTTACTGTTACAAAATTAAGTCTTTTGAAAATATTTGGTTAGAAAATCTGATGGCAAACTTGAAAGAAAATTGGCAGGCCTTAAGTATAAATATATATATAGAGAGAAAGACTTGTCTACATTCAAATGTAGCCAAATATAGGATTCGGTCATCTTTCTCACCCTCGAATCCATATGGATCCCGGAGCCACCCCATCTTTTTCAAGGGTGGGGGATGTGATCTCTCTCTCTCTCTCTCTCTCTCTCTCTCTATATATATATATATATATATATTGGGTGGCAGTGTGGGACATTTCTTGACATGATATCAAATACAATATGTCGATGTCAGCTGAATTGAAAGAAAACAGACCACTTCCAGCAACTATTTCAGGCTGATATATAGTTAAAAATACTGAGTGAAGTATTAATCATACTTGTTCAGATTTGATGCCGCAAGCTTCACGAGCAGATTTTTCCAGATGGTCCCTTGCAATATGCATCTTTTCATCAGTGATATAACCAGCAAGAGCAATGACCTCCATTCTGTCCAAAAGAGGGTTTGGTATCGTCTCAATTGTGTTTGCTGTGCAAACAAACATAACCTAATTTAATAAGCAAAATGGTGTCAGAAGATATTTTAACTGAAGAGTAATCCTGCAAATACATTTGCAAGTAAAATTAGCTGTCTGAATCCAAATAAAATTGCAAGACATGAAGAGAAGAGACAGTAGATATTCTGGAAAGAACTGAAATGATAATTAGATTTTCATATATGGATGTGTACATGTACGCATACTTGCGCACATGCCGTTCTGTACATTTGTGTAGGTGAATACACATGCATGTGTGGCACCTAGACTATAATACTCTCATGCCAAATGCAACCCACATACACACATTTAAAGTCAGTAAATCAAATGATGGCCATATACTAATTATGCATCAAGCTATCATAACAAGGATAATAATCAAAATAGCATTTGGCTTGAGTCTGAATTTTAGGGTGAAAATTCTCTAACCAATCGAATTTAGATATCCATGCTTTTAGAGATAATGAACAAATTGCCATTTAAATTTCTACGAGTGTATATTGTGCAGTGATAGCCATGTAAGTTTTGGCTTAAAAGTATCGTCTACATGTCAAACAACATAACTTATACGAGTCTATTGTCTGAACACATGGATGATTTCATTCGCCTGATGGTAGTTCTATTTGAACCATGGTCAGTCTGATAAATACCAGTTTGTATTGATGTATGGACTAGATTTCTTTAACATTGTAATACATTTTCAGTATGTGATCATTAGAAATAATACGACTACAAATTGTGAGTAAAGATGTTACATGGAAGAACCAAGATTCTTACATGACTGCTGGAAAATAATCAGTAATCTAGATGGCATATTTCATTTTGCCTTGCAATGACATATCATCAGAGGGGTATGAGATACTTTGCTCTTGTCTCTAAAATTATAGCATAAATCCTATCAGAATTGTCTATCATATTTTTCTGCTTGTAGAAAAAAACAAATCCTTTTCAGTCTCTCTCTTATCCAGATTACGCATCTCACAACAATCTGCTTGACTTATTCGCAAACTTCAAATACCACCAATGGCAGCTCCTACAGACAGTTGTTGTAAGCCACAGCAATATATAATCCCATCATCATCTTTGGCTGTTGTGCCTTGTCCCCCTTCCTCTACCAGGGTTGACCCAACTTCTCCTCTACTCCCTCCATCTTCAGCCATCCAATCCCTCAGATTAAAATCTCTTCCTAATGTGGAGGCTCACTCCATATTCTCTTGCTTTGACATTTCACCATGTATCCCCCACTAAACCTCTCTGGCTAAAGGTGGAGAGAGGTGGTAGGGGGTAAAAGGGGTGGCTGGGCTGGATGACATAATGGAAGGAGTGGTTAAAGAAAATTAGTGTCATTGATGGTGGTCATGGGTAAGTGGAGACTTAAATCAAACCTAAAATTTTATGTGTGATAAGGAGGACATCTTTTACAAGAAAGTCTAACCGACAAAGCTAATTGGACCTCAATATGTTTCATACATCTATTTTAGTCTGTTTATAGAACCATTCATGATGTATGTGATCAAGAATTTAATTCGATTCTAGGAGATAAAAATCAAATCCCTTCTTGGAAAAAAAAAAAAATCTACTTGCTATTCTGATAAATTTCACCAGTACATGGAACTGAAATTTTTCTTTCATATGACTTTCAAGCTATGGAAACATACATCTGAGATGATATAGTGGCAATGACATAATATTACCTTCCATATTGTTTTTTATTTTTTTATAAAAAGATTCCTTTTCTCTTGGTAAGTCCTTTTTCTCATGTTATATGCCATAGAAATGCTGAAAGAGCATCATTTAGTAAAAGCATACAAATTACCCAAAACAGAAACTGAGAACAGAATTTTTTGATTATTATAGACATTTGACCATCATATGAGCAAGCTAATGATCAGACCTTGTGAGGTAGGTTTCAGCACTTAAAGAACAAATAAATGTTCCAGAAAGAAATAACTGCCTGTTGCAAACAAAAATATGCAAAAAATTGGACTGTGAATGGTCCAGATGTGAAACATATTTCACTGATCATAGTTCCAAGCTCAACTTTGTGGTTAGCAACTCTTTTTTAGAAAATTAAAATCCTTCTAGTAATAGAAGGCTCATAACTTTTACATCAAACAGAAACTTTGTTCCAATAAGTATGACCATTCTTTACCAGGACTTTTATTTTCAAACAAAACCGTGTTTTCTTTTTTCCGCTTGGCATCCAATACGGTTCATAGTTTCTAAAACAAAGTTGTATTCTTGAACATACAGGTCAAGAACTCAGCAGTATTATTTGTGAAATGGATGTCATGCCTATAAAATCATTCCTTGTCTAACAATATATAATTTCGATTTGACACCATCACATCCATTATTTAATATCTGTATGTTATTAAAAATTATATATATTCTGATTCACAATGTGCATTTTTTTTTTCTCTTAGAAAAAATTGTTCTTCAAAATGCTGAAAGACAACATGTGAGATCCAAGAAGTGACAGCATATATGACAACCAATTCTATCAGTCATGTCTTCAAATTTTATTTCGGAAGGTTAGTAATGTTAATTCTAAATGTCATTCCACTAGGCTCATCTCATATGTAAGTTGGTTTCAATACCATACCATTAAAAATATCACAATCCCATGAATCTGATGGAACTAAGCAGAATGATAGATGAATCTGCAAGCATGCGTGCATGTTTCCTTTTCTGGGAGTAGGGTTCTCAAACGACTTAAAATTTTTAAAAAAAGGGTCTATATTCTGTACCATGCAGGTCATGAACACAGCATTATCATCAAGAAGAGCATGGTCCATTTCTTTTACATAGAATCATTCTCTAGTATTGTCATGTGACAAATATAAGCCTTCTTTACAAGAAATGTTATTAGATATATACTGAAATGTGGCCACCGGAATAAGCACATGTAATGCAAGCATGCTTTCTGTTTAAGTAGAATCAGAGCACCCATCTTTGCATTCTAATTTTCCATATACACAATATCAAAATTCAAGAAACATAGATTTAACAAACAGCTCAGCGAACCTGCAAACTAGAATGAGCATCTGGATAGAACGAGATAAGCATGGCAATTAAAAAAAGTGAATGTCAAATATGGCAAAACCAAAAATGATGCACTAACCAAATGAAGCAATGAACATGTCCATATTGATCAAAATTAAGAAGTTCAAAAAAAAAAAAAAAAAAACTGAGACATGTTTAAATGGGGATTACATGCTTTTATAACACCTCACTTATAAATGTACCATAGCATAATACAATAAACATCCTATTGCTAATCAGCATTGATGCAAAGAATTATCCAAAGGATACATCCAAATGTTTTAGGGGTATAAAATGTCAGAAGGCACAAATATTTGCACTGGTAATACAACTATACAAGAACCATGACTGGAAGAAGATCATATCAGACTGCTGATGTACAACCAAATATGGAGGCCGTCCACGAAGAGGTGTACATCTAAATCTTGAAGTATAAGCCTAGATGGAGGCCATCCATGAAACAGTATAAATCTAAATTTTGAACAATGCTTTTTTAGGAGGTTCTAGACCCCTTTTTGTAGCATTACTGGTGCGAAATATAGGATGTTACTCACACTCTCTCTATTTAACAGGACTGAACTGCTGAAAAAATAATAGTGTCAAGGAGCAGTGCTCATAAGGAAGAGTTCGTTATTTTAGTATGATTTTCAAAATTTATCTTGATCATATTGTCAGCAACTAGTTAATCTGCTCTGCCTTTGTCATTCTTTTACAATAAATGACATGGTTTATAGATATATTAAACATGGAAATAAATTGGCTAGCTAGTGTGAAAACTAGTGCCATCATTTTCAATTTTTCATGATATTATCTCTTGTCGCTCCCATCCATTTCAGGGTCCAATCTGAGGAAATTTATGAAAGCATAAATATAGAATGGACATGGGCTGTACCACTGTAGTGTTCAAGCATGCATTTATGAGATGTATAATTATTTGTACCCCTACCATGTATCATTTGCCATAGTCGTGCTTCTAATAAATCACAGTCTCATGTGCCAGCTTCTGAACTCCACTAACATGTAATTGATTCATACCAATAATGTAATCAATGTACCATGAATACTTGGACTCAACAAAAAAGACAATTTAAAATAGTGAAGACCAAGAATTCTTAACAGCATCAGTGGCTCACCTTGGATAAGTCAATGGGAACGTCAAGATAATGGTCAAGAAAGTTCACGTTTTGCTCAGGGTCTAGCAGCTCTAACAAGGCACTAGCTGGATCACCAGAATGTCCTCTCCCCAACTGTTGCAGAATAGATTACCAGACAAGTTGAAAATATCAAAAATTAATGTATCAAGATCACAATTAAACAGCAACAGGTCATGTAAAGCTTAACACCTTGTCAATCTCATCTATGAGAACTAGAGGATTAGCTGTTTCCACATTTTTCAGGCACTGCACCATCTTTCCTGGCATAGCACCAACATAGGTGCGTCTATGACCCTGGGTAATGGTTACAATGATCACAAATGAGTTCAACATTGATTCTGAGACGGAAATTAAAATGACTTGTCTCTGTACCTTAATTTCAGCTACATCAGCCAAACCTCCTACAGAAAATCTATAGAACCTTCGATTCAATGCTCGTGCAATTGAACAACCAATGCTAGTTTTACCAACTCCAGGAGGCCCACATAGACACATAATTTTGCCTGCAAATAGAAAAAAAAATCTTGTTAGGCCACGGTATATATGAGTCGTAAAATTACAAAGCAAACATCAGTCAACTAAATACTGTTGATAAGTCCTCGGATGTCATCGGTCGAGCACACAAGGTAGCTAAAATATATCTCTTAGTGCATGTGTCCTAGGATGAATTCTTGCACAGGGCAGAGAGGGGGGGGGGGGGGGGGGAGGGGGACACAAACCACATGCAACCAAATATTAATGTTAGAGACAAAATGTGGACATCTGGTTCACCTAAATTTGCTTGCTACCAAATTGAACTGAATTCAATTGAACCTTCACTGTACCAGTTGAATTTTTATTCAAGTAACCATGCTGATAAAATGTGCCAACTTTATAAGCTCCAACATTATGAACTAACAAAAATTTTCTTTTCAAGTTTATAAAACAACTACTTCATGAAACATCAGGACCAAAATTAAACGCCTAGGAGAGAAGATATAATTGAAAACCAGAATAAAAAAGATAAAATCCATATCCATCAACTTAATCAAAAAGTTTGGCAAAATATTAATCAAAAATCGATAATCAGGTGTTATCCAGCTGCAGGCGTTTGATGCAGAAACAAATCAGTCACACCACAGAAGTCAGTTAGAAGGTAATAGTAATTTAGGAAACAAAAAAGAGAGAGTAAAAAGTAAATATAGTAATCAAAAGAAAGCTAGTATGTTACAGTTGTAAACCAACCTTGTGAGGTTCCCCTTAATTTTCCAACAGCTATAAATTCCAATATTCTCTCTTTAACATCAAATATTCCGTAATGGTCTTCATCTAAAATTTTTTGTGCATGTTGGATGTTGAAGTTTTCATCACTGAAATGATTGAAAACCATGAAGATTAAGCTCAATTTATTAGCAGTCCAATGAATGTCTGTAAAATGATGGGAACTGGATGTTTAAATACAGAACCTGTAGCTTCCCCAAGGTAAACCAGTAAGCCAATCAAGATAATTACAAGTCACACCGAACTCGCTAGATTTAGTTTCCAGGTGCTCAAGCTTGTTGAGCTCTTCTTCTATTGCTTGCAAGACATGAGGCGGACACTGCTCCCTTTTTGTTTCAAGTCTTTGCTTGAACTTTGCTGCAGCAAAGAAAAGAATACAAAATCACCTTGTATTAAATACATATACACACATAAAATATCCTAGACATATTCAATGAGCTATCCTGCTAATGAACAGTGCAGCCAGAACTAACCGATCAATTTTGATTTCTCGTTTGTCTCCAAACCCAGCTCCTGGATCAAAGCATAAAAAAAAAAGTGAATTTTTTCATGTCTAAAGTGCTGATGAAGATGGAATGAAATCAATTTCACAAGAATGAAAAAAAAAAAAAAAAGAATCATAGTTTTCACTTCCCAGTGATATAACACAGTTATAACACTCTAGTTGTTTTGCAAGTAATGAAGCAGGAAATGGAATTTTAGGCCTTGTCTCTCTAAGACAAGACAAAAGACACAAGTTCATTTTTCTTAAATTCACCATCATATTCTTTTCTTTGCCCAAAAACAGAACTAAAGAATAACAAAATACCTTTTTAATTGCTTTAAGTTGCTCATTCAACCAATAACGCCGCAGCTCTCCAGTCATTTGCTGCTCAATTTCTTTTGCAACTGATTCCTAGAACAAAATTTAGTAAAAGAAACACAGAAGTCCAGGTTAGTACTCAAATACAGGGAATACACAAATTGGGAATGATATAATACAAAATATATGGCTAAAATTACCTGTATCTTCCTGATCACCATATCTCTCTTTAATAATTGTAGAGTTAGTTTTAACCGCTTGTAGACCTAGAAGGCAAATTATAAGAAGTTAACATTTTATTGAAAAACAAACAGTCAACCATGAAGATAGCAGAGGTCAATAGTAGGTTGCATGCAACCATCAACCAACAAAAGGAAATATTAAAAAAGGCTCACCCTCTATGCTGACGAAAGAAAATATAAAGCCTACAGTTGAAGTCTCTATGGAATTAGGTCTTTAAGGTACTGAATCAAAATTTTTCACAAGAAAACCTGAAGCATAGATTGAAAATCCATGCTAATACTTGGAACACTATGGGTTATATGGATGGCCAGTTGTGCAGCGTAAGGCAGTCAAGGAACAGCCTCATTATCCATTCCTTTCTGTATCTGTGAGCATAGTGGCTCAAATTCTGAGTTACATGATCAGAGATTCTGACACACAATGCGTTTCAATTCCTAAGATGATAATGAAAGATATTGTGACTCTGTAAGCACGTTCATGCCACTGCAACTTCAGATGAATATGCCAAGTCACATAAGACATGTTTGATATTTTTTATTTATAATGTTAATGAAAGACATTGTGATATGATTTAACATTAATTTTCAAATTAGAAGGGAAAATAACATAGCAACACCCAACTGTTAGCATGCATGCAAACCAATTGTTGAGACACAAACACATAAATAGATGGGGGGAGAGTGAGAGAGAAGGGGAATCAATTTTTAATCAGTAAAACTGGACAATATAAGAATGAAAATATTCTTTGCAGCTTGATAGAAAATGTTTGGATCAAAAGCATGCTTCTTACATCGAGTTCTTCAAGCACTTGTTGGCAAAGCAACTTGTTGGCCCCAGAGACAGCAGCCCCAAGATCTGCTAGTCTTGGATAATTGACATCATCAACATGCTGAATATCAGGGTAAAAAAAGGCAGTATTCATAAGGCAGTTTCATCATTTCAATCATGTTATTCTACAAGCATAACATCACATAAATTAAAGGAACTACTTGCACAATTGCATTACTTAAAGCCTTCAAAGAACAAGAGAACCTCTAGGAGAAAAGCAGAAAAGCGATTCAAGGGGAAGCATGACAAAACAAGGACAGTACAAACCAAAACCTACTCATAAGCATGGCTAGTTAACAACTTCAACCAGCATAATCTTGCAACTAGGAAGCTGGAAGAGGTTGTAAATTGTAACTCTCAAACCATTTCTGGTGCCCGAAGGTGGAATATCCACAAACTTGAGCGATTTAGATATAAAATAACCAGGAAGAAATTGTTAATCTCAAAAAAAAATTTCCTCAAAGGAGGGGACACAGGCAAACTTAATCCATTTAGATACAAGAGTAACCAAGAAGTTGTCAATTCTCACAACCACTTCTTTCTTCAAAGCAAGAAATTTTCAATTCTCAAAACTTTTGTCCTCAAAACAAACTTAAGAAATATAAAAACAAAGTAACCTGTGTATATGTTTGAATGTGATCTTTCCAAGGGGAATTTGTATTCCGTATATCTCTTAATGTTGCCATAACTTCATATGAGGTTGCTTTTATAACATCATCATCCTCATTATATGGCTTTTCCTGCAAAAATAATAGCTACTGTTATTGAGCCAAAACTTCAGGCAAACTTTCAATAAAACATACAAAATTATACTCTTAACCAAAATTTAATAATCACAAATCCACCTAAAACAATGTCAGGCAACACTGATTGCATACTTTGGTTAGTTATTTGGTCCAGTACATAAAACTCCACTGAATGTTTCTTAGGATACTTCAACATCCATCTAAATAGGGCATTCAAACAAGCAAGCTGTTCCTGAACAGCTTGTATCTAGCCTGATTTTAGCTCACTCCATTAGTAAATGAGCAATCTAGAGCTAGACTTGGCATACTTGAGTTCCACTCAATTAAGCTCCATAGAGGAATCCATAATACACATCATATATTATTTTGGTTATCATCTAAAAACAAATATTTATATTATAATTTCTAAAAAGCAAGATTCGCTGTATCAAGAACCGATACCATTTTATGCCGAACTAGTACAGTTTGGTACAAGATGTATCATACTGAACCGATGACATATTGGTCAGGTGGACTAGGAAGCCCCAATCCATGAACCATGCCAAATCGGGCAATTCGGTTCGAGGCAAGATGGTTCAGTTCGGTTCATTCGATTCACAGTCGATCCGGCCGGTTCTCTCCCTATACTGAACTGAGAACCCGAACTGTCCCAGTTTCAAGTTGGTTCGGTTCGGTTTGGTTCGCCCTTTGGTTCAAGATGGTTCGACATATCAGTAAAAGTTAATATTGGTTGTGTAAGACTGAGATATAATGGTGGTAGTTAGTTTAAAGCGTGCATGCATGTGCATATGGAAGTCTTGAGAGATCTTAAGCTCTCATTGGTGAGCAGCACAAAATTAAAATAATCCAAGATTAAGCTAAGCCCTACTCACACAAGCTCAGCTCATTTACACGTCTGCATCTAAACCATTGGGCCATATCTCAACTTTGTGATGCCTGACAACATATAAGTTCAAAAGGAGGAGAGGTTTTAAAGATATACTGTACGTAATTAATCATCCAGATAAGTGTATCATAAGAAAACTTTGGTGGTGATAGTAGAAAAGTTTGTTGGCAATGTTTTCCATGAATACAAGTGAACATAATTGTGTGACAACAGTGGAAGCAAGTCAGAAAGGATAACAGAGTCAGGTCTCCATCTGAAAGTAAATTGTCTTTTGCCATAGCTTTGATACAAAATAATGCTTGTAAATGTCCATGGAAGTTCAGCACAAACAACAATTGCAGCCATGCAGGAAAATTGCAGTTTATGAAAGACACAGTTGCCTCCTTTCTACTGTTTTCAATTTCAAAACACAACAGTGGCATTGATCTTCCAATGAAAAGGCAGGGACTAGAACAGCAATCAAAGGTTAGCCCCACAAGACACTAAGGTAGAACCAAAAAATGACAACTGAGCTTGTGAGGTCCATAAATGACATCCATAAACCATAAATAGGACTGGAAAGACAAAGATGAGCGAGGGAAATAACATGCCTTTAGATGTTCAACTTTTACAATTAAAGGATCTTCGTCAACCTGCATAATAGAGGATATAAAATATCAAGACTGTGGGTGTCACTAAAAAAGTAAAATAAGTGTGTGAAAAAGGCAACACAGTATATGAGGCTCCTACCACTGCACCTTTTAGGGAGGGTCAAATGTATGCAGCCTTACCACTGTGTGTAGAAAGGCTGTTTTTATGTTTCAAATCTATAACACCCAAGTCACACCTGAGCAACCTTATCATTGCGCCAAGGCTTGCCCTCAAAATAATAAATGTGTAATTTGTCATTATTAAACAGAGCTTACCATCTCAATTATCCGCAAACGCTGGTGACCAATAAGTTCCACTTGATCCCCTTGAATTTTGGTTATCTACATTGACAATGGCAAGACAGCTAGATCATCAGCAATAGTTTTTACGCCTTCTAATGTATTCTAATGTATTGTTAATTATATATTAAATGCCATTCACTCTCAAACCCTTCACAGAAACAATGATACCTGAGCCAAAGTGCCAACTTCATGAAGACGTTTGAATAATTCTTTTCCTTTAAGGTCATAAATGCTTTTAGCTGAATCTGAACCAGATTCAGTACTAGGATCAGTCGTGGGTTCATCCTTCAGAATAAAGGCACCTGCATATGCAACTGATCTTTTATGATTTTTTTTCAAAGCTGCGAGCAAGTTAGGATCCTGCATGGAAATTAAAAATTTACTTAAGAAAAACAATAAGGCCCTGAAGTTTTAACTACTTAAAAAAATAAAACGTCTTTGTTTAGCATACTAACAACAGCATCGCAGAACATATCAAATCATTAAAAAAAAAAAAAAAAAAGGTTGAGGAGAATTTGAGCATTCCAGTATATATGCTACAATCAAAGTCAGCATTTATATTACTTATTCACAAGATAAGTAAACCAATGAAGCTCTTTTTCTCTCAAAGAAAATTTCTACTCAAATAGTAGTGTGATATTACATTTATACAATTATCATGGTTGGACCTGGAAGTAAGTGAAAGGAGGGACCTAAAAATCACAAAAAATTGCCAAATTTGAATAACTCCAATGCACAAATTTCGTGCGACACTTTGCAAATAAAAAAACCTGAAAAGGATATTTTGTCTGAAAATCCAAAGTGTCAGCTATCAAAAGAGACAGATCTTCCAGGACTAATTAGAAAGATTTCATTCTTGTCATAAAAGCATACACTTTTTATTAGACTCAGTTCACTTTATTGAGACCTGTGAATGCAAGTACCGCATGATGCCCACCATGTTGGCTGTGAAATGGATTCAATGGCCTTAGCGAACTGCAGTGCCTCAACCTACATGCAAGACCAGAGTAATGCAGTTCACAGGCATCATTAAATCCACTCCAAGGCATAGGTGGCATGCATCACATAGTAGCTACAAAAACAGGGACGTAGATTGAACTCATTTTAGTATTATACTGCGCCAGTTCATGCCACAAAAACAGGCATGGATTGATTGCATGGACTAATTTACATTTCATATGTCCAAACTAACTTGGCATGTATGGAGGGGAGGAAATATGATTGAATTGCTGTGAAACGATTATAATGCTTTCTCGACAGCAAGGGCCTGTTTGGATGCCTGCACACAATATTCCTTGGACAAAGCCATTTCAAATTGACTTGAACAGAGGCTTCACTGCAAAGAAGGAAGAAACTCACTCATCCATGGAAGCCATCAAGCATAATATCCCCAAAAAATAGAAATTATGTATCTTTTTGAAAGGTGATTTATGCAATCCATGTTTTTTAGGATTCCTCATGACAAATTTTTGCCTAATAACAATTTTTTTTTACTCTTCACACCACTTACCTTCCTGTCATGGCTGTCTAAGTTAAGTTAATCCTACTAATAATCTATTAAAGCAGCCAAAAGGACCCTAAGTATCATCATCTTCTAGGAAATTCCATGCTGCTCCTGTTCCTTTTCCTTCTTTCTCCTCCATACTTCATTGAATATTGGCCCATTAACTTATAACCCTACTTCAGCAACAGACTGCATTGCCAAAAGCAAGCGGACATGTTTCTTATTTTTATATACAGGAAAACATTTATTTTCAAGACATTTTCAAATGAATTGTTGGCATTGTTTCTCCAATTTTTGCAAGTTGGATAATAAATTAGTCAAGTAGAATCAATAACTAAACGTCAAATTCTGGGACTAAGTATGTCCTGATTATAGAAATGTTCATGCACAATGTTCCACTTGAATTATGTGACAGTGTGTACAAATTGGTATATTACATTATTCAAATAACCAAAAAAAGGGGGAAATCTCCAGGTACTCCAAAGTTCACAATTTTCCCAGTATACCTTCATATCAACTTTCATGTGGAAACCAGGAAATAATGGTCTGTGAGGCAGCGGCACTGCTATAACCTGCGCCAAGAAAGCACAAAAGTGGAAAAGAAAAAAAAATGATGAGAAAAAAAATCCCACATAAAGTGCTAAGATAAATAGGTAAACTTGACTAGTTCATTGAGAAACAACAATGGCAAATTATAAGAAATTATAACTGCACACATCCAAGCACCACACATGCATGCACTCATGCATAACTATGCACTGGCATGCCACACAACCACTCATGCATGTAAATTAGGGGTGAAAGTGGATTAGCTAATATCTATCCAAATTTGTTTTCATATCTGAACCTATTCATATATGGATAGAAATTAAAGCATCTAGCTAATATCTGTCTATATCCATATCTATCAAAGAAAAAGAAATGAGGATATGAAAAGACAATTATGCAATTTGTATCTAAATATCTAATTTTGCTTGTAATCCTATATAATCTTTTATAGCACTCATGAAACGTTTAAGGAAAATAAGTGATGATATTAATATGATTTTGACTTAATTTATCTTCCATTTAATGATATCTTTGATTTGTTGGTAAAAAAAGTTCAACCATTTAACTCATTATATATGCACTTTCAATATCCAATATGTATGCATATCCATTTAAAACAAATATGGATATGAATGTTTGAGTCCAGCTAATATTTATATTTGCATCCATATTCACCAAACAAAAAAAAGGATACGCTGCATCGATCCATTTTCAGCCCTAGTGTATATGCACATACATCCAACCAAGCATGCACACAAACATATGCAGACATGAACATCAATATGAGCCATCTATAATGGTTGTGCAAAACAAGGACTACAGCATTATGTGAAAAACAAACCAAGGCTAAGACATAAGGTAACCTAGCAACTTTCAAAGCAGGCCAACATATAACTGTAGAAGTGGAAATGCACTACTTGCAGAACCTATCCGAAAGATATCACCTAAACAACTGTTTGATCTTAGAATTCCTCGTAGCTTTTACCAACATCGACCATGTGCATGAATTTCATTACACACTTGAATGTGTCGGTACTTTTGGTACAAATGTATAGACCTCTGTTTAGATATACACTCATTTAGGCTCTCTCTCTTAAAATGTCAAAAAAATGATGAGAGAAAAAAGGGGGAGTCTCACAAGCCGTGACCACCAACAATGCTGACCTTGAAACCTCTATCATCATCCATAAAAAGGATTCTATGTGTAGCAGAGAAACAAGCGGCCACATTCCAAGATGCATTTAACCTGAATTAAGTTAGTGAAGGTGATCAGTGAGTCTAATGACTGAAATCATGTTTGAACCTTGTTGATGTTGTAAGCTCTGAAACCCTAATCATGTTCCTGCACACAATAAACCTGCTTTTACCTTACCAAGTGCACTGGTTTGAACAGCAAAGCCCTTTAAAGATAGAAATGTATTACTAGGTTAACAATTACTTGTTCATTTACTTCAGTCCAGACCTGCAAATATACATTCTAGTTACTCGAGAACCATCCTCCTATTGCCATGGAAAATGAAACTTAATTCTATTACTTTAAGTAGTATTTTCTCAATACAGATACCTGCAACACGAAAGGTGTCTGACAAGCACGATTCTTTCCGTAGACAATCTTAGCCAAGACAACCCGACCATTAAAACCTACTTTAAAGAATGTAAAGATTACAATTTTTGGCTGAAGTGCATCAGTGCTATTTCAAAATTCTTCCATCCCGGATGTAACAACTTGTATTAAAAATATTATTGGTTCTAAATCGCATTCTACACATCTTGACATCATCAATAGATATCTCACATTCTAAATTAACTAACAAGGAATATATATATATATATGAAAAAAGATGTAGAAAATGACACCATCCCTGGCACAGTTAGACAGTTAATACTCTTCATGTCAATAAGTTGACATCACAAAAATACTCATATAGCTAACACAGCACATAACGAGCAAATTGTCATGGAGATAATACAAGTTCTTCCAAATAACTATTAAAACAATGGAGGTAGAACAGATTAAAACAAGTTCCATGTTATGGTATTTAGCAGCGCCAGCAGAGCATACTCAAGAAAATATACTAAAGAAAATAATCCAAATAATAATAAATTCAACCAGTTACATAACGTCGCGTGTCCTTCTTTCGAAGGCAACGTCGCATACCGACTTTAACAGAAATTTGAGTTCTGATAGTAAAAGGAAAAAAAAAAAAAAAAAAAATCCGAAAGAATTACGACCCCATATCTTTGCTTTGAAAAAAATCCAAAAAGAAAACAAGAAAACCAATATAGCGAGTACCGTAGGGTAATCCTCGAGTCGAGTATCCGTGGAGACGATAGCTTTCGACTCAGCCATATCAGCTCGGCCATTCCCGGCGGTATTAACATCCACCGCCACCTTCCCGTTCTCCCGCCGGACAGCACCTTCGCAAAAGAAGGCTCTTCTTTTGCTAACAACCGGATTTCTGAGGACCGGATAACTTATCGAGCCCACAACCCGGACCAGGGGGGGCTTCACCTCCCTTCCATCGACAAGCCTCGCCGGAATCCTAGACGGCACGCACGGCAACTGGCAGGAAGCCGACATTGCCTTCAGCATGGATTACCGGCTATCGAAAACCGATCAAAGGTCGAAACTTTTTCACTTCCCGAGGGTGTTTGAGCTCTAACGGTGGGTGTTCTTGGAAGAAAAGCGACGAGGGAAGGCCAGAGGAGGGGTTTTGCGGATTCTTTTATCGGACGAGAAGAAAGAACTCTGCTAAAACCCTGTCGATAGCGATTGCGGGTCGAGGCCTACGTGGGAGAAGGCACGCTTTTTATCCTGAAAAGTACGAATTTTTCTCGGAATTATTTATCATAAAGAACTAGAATTGAACCTTATCTGTGTTTTCGGTTGAATTTGGATTGGAATCAAAATTAAGGTTTAGCAACGTAGTTTATCGTGGATCAAATAAGCAAAGGAAAACTAGAATTGTATTAGCTGTAGAACGCTTTCAAATTATGTCTTAATATTATGATAAAATAATGACTTCTTTAGAGAACAGGGGAAACAAGGCCTGAACAAGGGTTCCCTCTTCTTTTCACTCGGGGATATTTTTATAACAATATTATGCTGTGGATGCTTATCAAAATAATTTTGCATCTGTTAGCGATATGGAAACAAGTCGTAAGAAAATTATATTAAAAAACTATAAGAGATTTATTGATCGTATTGCATAATTTCAGTCTCTATTTTTATTAAATGTAAAATAAGCTTGATGTAATCAATTTATATAACTATAAGAGAAAATTATAAAAGAAAAAACCAAGACAAATCAATTAAGATTTACTGTTCTGAAATCTAGGAACAAAACAATTAAATATGGAAAACAAGTCTAAAAAAAGGTTTCCTTTTTTTTCTTTTTTTTTTTTTTTCTTTTCATTCATGGACATTTTATAACAATTATATGGTATGAAAAGCCATTAAGATAATTTTGCACCTGTTAATAATGTGAAAATAAGTCATTGCCGATTTAAATTTGATAACAGTATCCATAAAAAAGAGTGAAAGGAGAAATTGATTGAATTATATTATTTTATTATGTATTTTTATTAGAGTATAATAAGCTTTATATGGTCAATTTGTATAGCTACAAAAGAAGATTATACAAGAAAATAATCAAGGTAAATCAATCAAAATTGATTGTTCTAGCTAGAATTTAGGCTAAAATTAAATCAATTAAGATCGGTTACCCCAATTAGACTAAAGGCTAAGATCAAACCAATTAAGTATGGAAAAAAAAAGTCAGAACAAAAGTTTTTCTTTTGTTTCATTGTTAGTAATGCGAAAACAAGTCATTACTGAATTAGATTTAATACCATTAGCCATAGTAAAGGGAGGAAGGAAAAATTGATTGAATTGTATAATTTCAATATGTATTTTCATTACATGTATGATGGGCTTTTTATAGCCAATTTACATAGCTACAAAAGAAAAACTAAAAAAGAAAATAATCAAGACAAATCAATCAAGATTGATTGTCCTAGCTAGAATCAAGGTTATGATCAAATCAATTAAGTGTGATAAAAATAACATGTATGTTGACATTCCCCTCAACCTCAAGATGTTTTAAGCAAAATCAACTTGATTTTAGAAGCAAGATCACGAAAATGACTCAATGAACGTGATTTGGTAAAAATATCAGCAGCCTGATCCATAGAAGAAATGGAGATAAGTTACACAGTGCCATAACGAACATGTTGGCACATAAAGCGACAATCTATTTCAATATACTTAATATGCTTATGAAAGATATCGTTGTAAATAATTTAAATAATTCTTTTATTGTCAAAGTGCTGCATTCATGACAATCCATTACACGAAATTGATTAAAATTGATAGAATATCCAATGTACCATCCTGATATGAACACATAGACTATTGATAAGGTAACACACATGTTAACTATTTTAACAATTTTAACTAATCTCATGTGATGGAATATTAAGAATGTAATATTCTTAAAATATAAGGGACTAAAATGTAACAATAAAAATTTCAAGAATCAAAAGTACATTTTTTATCTTTTATTTGTAAGTAAAATACATATTACTATTTATGGTTTAAGCGCAATCAAATTACATCCATACGATTTGAAATATTACACTACGCTTATATTGTTTAACATACTACACTTAATTATCATGCGTTTTAAATTCTATCAAATTGTGCTCATATGATTTGACATATTATACTTAACTACTCATATATTTTATACCTACTCAGATTTTACTTAATGTGCTCAAACTTATACATAAATATAATTTAATAGTATTTAAAATGCATGATGATGCAACATATCAATTCATATTGATGCAAATTGATAGTACTTAAATAATAGATAATAATTTATATTTTATATTTTATTTATTTATTTTAAAGTCGTGTAACATGCATGGGCTCCACCTAATACCATAGGTTTAGTCTTGGCATTTACCTGCTCTGCTACCTAAGCCCGTGCAAGGCCGGAAGCACGTGCGTTCAACCGGTTGGAGACTCACTGTTACGAGTCAATAAAACGGGCTAAAAAAATTTCGTCAGCGCTTGTGCTGCCTTTCTTCGCTTCCAGCCAATTCACAGCCAATTCACAGCTGATAGTAGATTCCCCTTCACGAGCCCCTCCCCTACCGAAATAAATAAATATATATATAAATTCTCGCCCGAGCAGCTCGTCCATTGAAAAATAACGTTTAAACTTATCCCTTCCATCGTCATGAACTACTCGATAATTATTAAATATGTACGATGGCAATGGCAAATGGCAATCTTATACTTGCGAGAGATGAAAGAAAATTACGCAAATGCTATATGCTATGCAAATTATACGGAGTATAATTTTTTTTGTTTTTTTTCTTATATCGCTAGGAAAGTGTTTAATCCATTGAATAATTGTTTTATTAACATATTTTCATTTCGGTGCTTACAACGGTACTTCTATATCATTTCCAAAATCATATGAAATGTTCTTAAAATAAAGTTATTTTTAATATTTTATTAGATAAATTGATTATTTTGATTAACTAATTAATTTTTTTTTGTTTTCATTGATCGGTTGATGACTTCAGACATTGTCCATCCAAGCCCTAATTGTAGCGTTTCTCAAAACTCAAGACTTAATCTTGGTTTCTTTCTTTCCTATCCTTGAGAAATTCTAGCTTCGACTTTTGATGAGAACTTTTTATGGATGGCTTCAGCTTGATAAATGTGATAAAGAGGATAAAAAATAGAAGAATCATTATCTTTTTCAAGATTTTTTTAATTTAAATTTTTTTAAAGAAATAAAAAGAGATAAACTTTAGTCCTAGCGAGGTCTTTGCCTTCTTATCAAGCAAAGGCTTCAATGGAGCTTCAATTATTTTTCTCTTCTTCTTCGATAGCAAAAATAAACCCAACTCTATCTCTTTTGAATACTTCTATCTAATTTTTTCTGCTGCAAATGTCATCATTTCTAATGTAGAATAGAATATTTGGTAACTCTTCACTCTACATATTCTTCGCAACCATCTCACAGAATAAAATTCCTTTATTTTTATTTTAAGTACACATATTACCCACACATACTATACCTGATCATGTGATACATTAAAAGTAAACCAAATGATTAAAAATATATTAAAAAATAAAGAAAAAAAAAATACGTAGAGTATCATACTAATAACTATTTATTTATATGTATAATTTCAAAATAAAGTATTATGAGAATATGTTGGAGAATATCTTCTTTTTCTCATGATTGTTAATTACTTGAAGACAAGATATTAATCATGCTAATTTGCAAATCCTATCCCAAGCCACTGTATTCGGTGGATATCTCTCTGCATGCGTTTGGAATTTTTTATTTATAATAATTTGATCCCTTCCTTCGTCACGTGTTATATTTATTTTTGATGAAATGTTGAAAGAGAAACGCATATGCGCTTGCGAGTGAATGCCCTTTTAGAGGCACGTGGGATTTATTAAGCATTCCCATTTACTACGCGATACGTGGCCTTTTAGTGTGACTTTAAACCTAAGATGGGTTGGATCCACCAGTAACCCAACTCAATTTTGATCGGATTAAATCTGACTTGATTTATATTTAAAAATTTATAATTTTGATCTGATTTTAAAATTAATTTTAATTTCAATTTTAAATTGAATTCTTATCTTTTTTTTTTTGATCCACAAATACTAATTATATAAATCTTATTTTCTTTTACTTCAATTCTCTTTATCAATTCATTAAATTAATTCTTATTTAAACTAATTCTCTTTTTTATCTTAACAACTACATTTTCTCTCAATTTTTTACTTAATTATATCAAAAAATTTATATATTTTTATTTATTTTAATAGATTCTTATTTATAATATCTTTAACTATATCAATAAATATTTTAAATATTATAATTTTTAAAATAAAGATAATCACTTATTTGGGTAAAATTAAAAGTTTTTGAATAAAAATTTAAGTTTAAGTCATCTTTTTTAAATCTTATTTAAATTTTTAATGGATCTATATTTGATTATTAATTACTAAATTTTAATTATAAAATAATAGTTAGTTAGTTAATTCGAATGCAAATATAATCTGATCTAATCTCATCCTAAACTCTAACATTTTAGGTTGGACTCAGATCATATTTAACCTTGAATAGACTTGAATCACCCATTAGATATAAAATTCTTTCCAAGGACTTGATTCAATCCAATCCAATTAGTAAGTATAAAATCATGATCTGAATACAAAATTAGTTGGATTGGGATTAAGCACAATCAGGCCTAACTTCATTTGCTGCAGCCCTAATTCTACCTTACTCTTAAATATTAAATGTTAGGCTAAAGTATACTTTTGATCCCCAAACTTTCACTCAAGATTCATTTCGAGCCTTAAACATTTTATTGTTACATTTTTAGTCCTACATATTTTAAAAATATTATAATCATGGCATTCTATTATTTAGGATCAGTTAAAATAAATATGCCATATATATGCAAATATATCGATTAGTTGATAGGATAATTTATAATATCGATTAGAAATGCAATTGGATTGAGATGAATTGAAGTGTAAGTTTGAGGCCAAAAGATCTATTTTTAACCATCTCTTTTCTCCCTTTTTGGGTGGTTTTCAAGCGAATGATACCACCAGGGGCGGATTTGGCAGCTCCATACTTTTCTCCTTTGGTCCACCGGAAAAAAAAAAAAAAAAAAAAGCACTATCTTTGCGCTCATAAATAGGAAAAATTACGTTTGCCATTACGTCATCGTAAGACTTTAAAATATATTTCCACAACGCACAATTTACGGCAACTGGGATTCACCCTCTCTTCCAACCTTGGTGGCCGCCCCGATGGGACATCTCGCAACTTGGGCAAGCGCGGAGGGAGCTCCGTGAGCATATTCCAGTAGAATATCCTCGAGCCTTTTTTATAAATAGGATAAAATTTTATTTTTTTAACAAATTCAGGGAACGAAATTATTTGCAAGAAATGGGTTAAAGTTAAAAACGCTGGCGTTTTTTTTAAAAAAATGCTCCGTCAGTGCCAGCGAGGCTGGCATGGTGGCAACTTAAAAAACGCCACTCAGAGTGGCGTCTTAAAAAACGCCACTCAGAATAGCGTCTTTTAAGAAAAACTGGAGGTAAGAAGAGAAGGGGTGGGGGGTTGGTTGGGGGGGGCGCTCGTGAGGGAAAAAAACGAGGAGAAAAGCGGGAGGTCGGAAGAGAAGGGGTGGGGGTGGGGGTGGGGGTGGGGGTGGGGGGGCGCTCGTGAAGGAAAAACGAGGGAGTGGAGGCTCGGGAAGGCCGTGAGGGGGTTGTACGGGAGGGAAGGCTCGGGAAGCGGGGGAGGGGGGTCTCGTGAGGGGGGTTGCACGGGAGGGAAGGCTCGGGAAGCGGGGGGAGGGGGGGCTCGTGAGGGGGGGAGTTGCCAAAAGAAAACGCCACTTAGAGTCGCGTTTCTTCAGGAGAAAATGCCACTCAGAGTGGCGTTTTTCAAACGCCATCGGTCCATCCACGCTGGCACTGACGAGGCTTTTTTTTTTTTTTTTTGAAAAAATGCTATTTCAAATGACATTTTTCACTTTAACACCATTTCTACAAATAGTTTCGTTCCCGTCCTTAATTTGTTAAAAAAAAAAAATTACTCTAATTATAAAAACAGCTCAATATCCTCCTATTCTCAGGCTCTCCACACCACCGCCGCTTAACCGGCATTAATAGCACCGGTTCAAACAACGGGCTTCCCCCTTAACCGCACCGACCACCGCTTCATTGCCCTTTGAAAAAGATATACCAGCCGTCACCACCCTCGAACCATCCATTGATATGTGATTGCCTGTGCTATAATGAATAAAGGTTCAAATTTACAATAAAAATAATGAATAATAATTTTTATATTAACTAGAATATTTACTTACTAAAATAATAATTAAGATATTCTCACCTCTAACCTTGATTGAAATAATTAAAAAATAAATCATCACAAACTGAAATAATGGTACAGCTTTGGAGATGATATTTTTTATTTTTATTGGATAAAACAACATATCTGTGAAGCATATAATGAAGGTACTGGAAAAATTACAAATTTAAAAATGTATTATTTTATTTAAAGGAAGTTATAAGTGAAACTAACGGTTTTTATCTATAAATATAACTGGCATGCTATGCTAGAAATATAATGGAAGATAATAAAATTACTCTGTTTATCCCAATGTTATGAAATAGTGATGGCAGCGTTATCTAGAACTTCTATTTCAAATTAAATACACAGAGAGGAAAGATGATTGCTTCTTGTTTTTGACTTCCCGTGAAAAACATGGCAGCTGAGGTTAGCGGTCGGCAACTTCTGCACGATTTCTCCAAAGACCAACCCATGTCCTACCTACCTCTCTCCCCATCGATCACGTTCTGGCCCCCATAAATTATTTGTTAAAATGATTAAATATATCCAACCTTCATCCCAAAATACCCCTCTGTCCATCTATAAATAGCCCTCTCCGAGGCCTTCTCAAACCTTCTTTCCTCCGTTTGCTTGCTCTATTGGCGTTCTGACTTCCTTTCCAGCTAAGTATTTCTTATTTTCCTCGTTTTCATTTTAATTTTCCTTTTATTGTTAGAAAATTCCAGGTCGTCTCTGTTCTTTTTCTTAAGGCTTTTTTTGGGTTTTCTTTAATTTCCTTGTTCCTTATCCAAACCATTTGAGGGTAAAACCGTTAACAAGATCTCAACTTTTGTTGTTGATTTTGGTTTTCGGGCTGATCTCGTCCCCAAAAATCCTCAAAAATCAAATTTTTTGGGTAGATCTTTCGATCCGGAGAAGCCTCTCTTTCCAAAAATCGGAGTTTTGGAGTTAATCTTTCGATTCGGAGAGCACCCAGTTCCCAAAATCTGATCTTTGACGAGGCTCCAAATTCGGTGGTTTCGTATCTAGGGTCGAGATATCCTGTTCTAGCTGTTCTGTTTTTATTTCTGGTCCTAGCTGCATCAGTCCTCCAATAAAAATCCCTCCTTTGTTCCCAGAAACTGGTCTTCTGTTCATAATTCAAGGCTCTGTTCTTGATCCCAATGTTCTCGGGCTTAATTCTGTCGATAATCTTTCTCTAGTCTATATGAATTTCGTTACCATCCGTCGCCGCCGCATCTGCTTCCTCCAGTCCTACTCAGTGGTGTTGCTCTGCTGGTTCTACTTCATCTCATGAAATAGACCTCATTGTTTGATCGATTCGATTCAAAACAAGCACCAATTTTTTTCTCCGATTTAATTTCTACCAACTCCAATCCGATCAAGCCAAAGAAGTCGTTTGAAGGAGAATGTCTTCATTGCCGCCCCGTCAATCTTCCGGGTCCGAAGGCGATCCCCAGCTTGCGATGGACGAGAGGAAGCGGAAGAGGATGCTCTCGAACAGGGAGTCGGCGAGGAGGTCCCGGATGAGGAAGCAGCAGCGCCTCGACGATCTCATAAACGAAGAAGCTCAGCTTAAGAATGAGAACGAGCAGATTGTGATGCAGGTCAATTTGATCACCCAGCAATACCTCAAGCTGGAGACAGAGAACTCCGTGCTGAGAGCCCAGGTGATGGAGCTGACCGAGAGGCTGCAGTCGCTGAACTCGGTGCTCCATTTCTTCGAGGAGGTCAGCGGGATGGCGATGGACATACCGGAGATCCCGGACCCGCTCCTGAGGCCATGGCAGCTCCCTTGCCCGGCCCAGCCGATCATGGCCGCCGCAGATATGCTCGAGTTCTGAATCACAAGCACCTTGGGAGAGGTCTACTACTTGTCTTGGTTTAGGGTCCAGTGATGTGTTGCATAAGTTTTCTGCTTAGGTCTCTGATGGAGTGATGTCTAATGTTTTTGTGCTTTTGTGTTTTAATTTCAGTATGTGGTGTGGGCTTGTGTTTGATGTAACATTGCCTTTAAAGACATGTGGTATTAAGTGTTTAAATGGTTGTTTGATATGGTGGTAGTATGAGATTTTTCTGGGGAATTTTGGTTAAACCGTGGTTGATCGCAATTGCTTTTGAAACATTTCAAAGAATGTTTTTGTTGTGGTTCAAACATGGTGATGAATGTACTTTTTTAGTCTTTGTTTGGGCCTGAATTCTACAGTGTTAGCAAGCATTTTTTTTACATGATTGCTTCAACTGATTGCAAGCTTTATCTGATGAGGCTGCAGATGGATGTGCATTTATTTTGTAAACATTTAAAGAGATGCCTGGTTTCTGATACACTTGCACATATGGTTGGTTTGATAATTCACAGGCCAAAATAATCCTGTCCTCATGATTCGAAGCACAAACACACAGACAGAGTCTATGGTTGATAAGCTTGACATGGTTGAATTAGCGGTTCATTTGCCAGACATGGTCCTGTTTTCTTTAAAAATAAGCCTTTCATCTCATCAGCCGTGGGATATGTGTGGTTGTGAACCGGGTTCTGAGATCACCTTATTAGTTCTCCATACCTGGAGGTCAATTTCTAATCTTATTAGCTGCAATCTAATCTTTTTTGGTGCAGAGATGGAAACCATTTGATCTCTCTCTCTCTCTCTCTCACATTCTGAAGTAGTTGGCTCAGAAGATCTGGACGGCTGATTTCTGTCGTAAATGGTTGGCGCTATTGATACATCCAACAGAGTTTACAGCTGCATCAATGGTGTTGTCGGTCTTCCACGGCTACACGGTTCTAAGTTCTCAATCGTGGAAGCCAACTCAAAACAAAGCGGATAATGGATATCCCTTTTCTCTCTTTCTTTCCTGTCACTGGGCTCCACGGGAACGCTGCTTTTTACTCGAACCCAATCACCATTCAGATCATGCATCGGTCTGTTCCAAATCAACCGGCCATGCGTCAGCGTGGTGCAAATCAAGTGACCCAAGTCTCGTGGGGCGATACCAATCAACCAGCAGAAAAGCGAGTTCGCCTTCATTGGTGGGATGTCAGGTTCGCCATGCTGTGAATGCCTCGCATTGCCCGTTTGTTTTAATAACTTATTCTGGGGTAAATAACGAAGCAAGGAAATTGAAACGTTAATCAATCGGCAAAAATTGAACTGAGATTGCAATTTAGATTGAAAAATCCTCCGTAAACGAAAAAAGTTTTCGAAGAATATTTTTTTTATTAACATCTCAATAGCTAATTTTTATACAGAATTAGAAGAATATATAAATCAGATATTAAACCTAATACAAAACTATATTAGAAATAAGATTTGATAATAAAAAAAATAAAAAATCAATTAGAAAGAGAACTGGTTAGTAGGAGAATATGCTAGATTTTTTAGCTGTAAGTATAGAAATTCTGCTAAAATTCTGCTAAAATTAGATAACGTCTAATAAAAAATTTAAAGAATAATCCAATGAAAACTTATGGACCTCATTTAAATATTTAATCATCAAAATCTCAGCCTGTGAATTTGTGATCGGCAAAACCGTGCCCATCATAAAATTTATTAGCTCTATTTTCAAGCAAACCAAGATGAATCAAATGTTACTTCGGCTTCTAGGGATTTGAAGTGCAATATAAGTGAGTGGGTTGGATGTCACTAAAAAACTTCTATCAACATGGCCCATTTGCACCGATGCAAGCAACATCCAAGTTGAACTCGTGCCATCACGTCGGCTTCCAGTTTGGTCCGCCAAAAGTTTGCAGCAGAAACTCATCACATCATGTAAGCGCGAGGTCAGCATCTATTAGAAGTGTAACCAAAACAATCAGCAGGCACAAGACTTGCCAATAAAATATGTGCTTAATATTAAGACTTAAACCCAATCCACCTAGGGGCACCTTCTTCTCTCACTCAAAATATTAAGACTTGAACAGATCAAAGCACGCCCAGATCGAGCTCGAGAGCTGTTCAAACATGATCACCACTGGTGTTAAGCTGGGGCACAAGCAATTGACTGTACCTTCTTTTAAATTTATTGTTTAGGGCAACAACCCTTTGGCCATCTAAAGGTCATGTCACCTACGCCTGCACGCTTAACTCTTTTATGTTGAGTTTAAGAGAAGAAATTGTCGCTACTTCATATAATATATTATATATTTATGAACAAGTGTTGAGCAATCAACTCTTGACACAATATTATAGGAATTAGACAATTTACTAGGAAAGAAAAAAAATGTGTAACAAGAACATATAGAGGTTGCTCAATCTCTTTGATAAAAAAAAAAAAGAAAAGAAGAGGATATATAGCAATATAACAAAGAGATTGCTTAATCTTCGGACAACAGAAAGATGTGTGCAATAATGTTATAGAGATTGTTGAATTTGCCGATGCAAATAATATCATAGAGATTATCTTGAAAAAATAACTTCAATAGTAAAGCCATGATATTTCTCTGTGTCATTTTCTCTTGTACGCAATCTACATTAACAATCTAACCTTATAATTTATATATATTTAGCCAAGATGGTTGCTGCATAACATTAGCCAGCAAAGCTACAATTTTGATCTCAGGGAACAATTTAATTAAAGGTAGATGCTTTGGATTCTGAAGAAAAAAGAGAAAAATTGTTAAAAATTCAGAAAGAATCAAAATAATTAAAGTCAGAAAATATAATAATCAAAAAATAAATAATTAGTACCTGAAAAATCTTCGTTCATGTAAATAAAGTACCTGTCAGCCTCCCTTAGGGTAAGCAAGATGTACCTGTCAGCCCCTTTAGACTGAAATTTTTGATCTCCAAAGCACCTTTTCACACGGATATGTGCATGGATTTTTATTTTGATTCAAAAGCATTTAATTATCAGCAAATTAAAACAAAAATGAATCCATTTATCAAGTTAAAAAAAAAAAAAAAAAAAAAAGATAACAAGTCAATGTTTGATAGTTAATTCAGAGAATGCTGCCACCACGTTAGCTAGAATTTTGATTCAAGAACAAGCGACCTTCAAGGCTTATAAAAAGCCACATGACAGTTGGATCCTTGCAAAAGCTTCAAACTAATAAGAGAAGGCTCTATATCTATATTTATCTTCAAGATGTCTTAGAATTCTTTCCTTTTAGCTCAGACTTCCGCAGAACACTCTCCTTCTTGAGTGGGCTGGACAGGAGCAAAACTGCCACAATAAATCACATATTCCCTACCTTGAATGTTATCACGCAATGACTTATCCAAACTCGCCAAACCAAACAACATGAGATGCAAAAATACCAGTCAACAGTGTGTCATATAATATAACTTACATTTAAATACATGATTCACCAAGAAGATAGCTACCATGGCCACCACCATCATCCATGGCCATATCATGATGCTATGCTGTACCATAATAACTAAAGCACGTAAAACGTAAAAATTTCACAGGGGGGGAACAGGCCATCAATTAAAGATTACACTCTCTTCTTCTTGAGGGCATGACTACTACTATACTAATGGATGATTATTTCCTCTTCCTTGTGTGTTCTTCAGTCCTCATACGTGCGGCACTCGTCGGTCTCGGGGTTGTCCTTGCAGTAATTCTCGAGGGGGTCGAAGCCCTTGAGCTTGTCGCGTGCATGGCTCGCGGCCGCGCTGAGTTCCTCCACCTCGTCCCATGCCGCTGCGCACTCCCCACTCGGTGTGCTGCCTTCACATGCCTCCTCGGCCTTCTTTATGCTCTCCGATACCTTTTCCGATATGCCTGGTGGCGTCGATGACGCGTTCGCCACGAGCACCACGCGGCGGCGCATGAAAGGCCGGTGGCCGCCGGCCCATGGGAGGCGCCTCCCGTGGAGTGGTTGCAGCTTGGGGAGCTCTGCCTTCTTGGAGGCTACCCTTGTAGTGGAGAGGCTCACGCCAGCCAGAGTGGTAGCCATAGCTATCTCCTCTTGCTGGACGAGCTCTAGGGATGGTGCAGCGTGGGGAGAGTGGGGGTTGGATGCAATGGGAGGCGGTGACGCTGGGGACGCGCGCTTCTTATCGTTTTGCTAACCAATGGGAGGGTTCCACGTCGGGTCAAGCGTAGATATTTTCCACCGGGGAAGATCTATTCGAGGCAAAAAGATCGCAAGGCGTGACGATGAACCATCCACAGAATGGAAACTTTGTCTGGTTCGTTTGCGGCTCCGAGATTTGGAGAAATCTTCTGAGGAAAAGATCTGGAGATAATGGGCTGATGCGGAATCCAAGAATCGGACAAAGTTAGGCTTGGAGCTACCCATTTGCATTTGCATCAGGTTTCCAACCATTAGATCAACGGCAGTCCATTTTTTGGGCCTTTATGGTGCTCTAAGATTCATTGGAGATAGTGTAAGAATGTTGTAAGGTAGGATTAGATGGTTCATATTAAGGCAAAAGAGAAGCACACCAGGTTCTTGGTTTTGATGGCCCAAAGCCTTTGTGCTTCATAATTTTGTCAAATCATTTGAAATATTCATAGGCTAATTATTATCCCACAATTCAATCAAGGAATTCATAGACTAAGGAAAGGTTCGAAAGCTTAGGAAAGGTTCAAAAGGAAAAGCTTTTTGCTTCAGAATCCAATCAAGTACTGCATACCTTCACAATACTGAGAAATCCTTTGCCAAATTTTGAAATTTGCTGTCACACATGATATGCCCGCTTTAATTTTTAAGCGATATTATGAAAGCCTTTCGGTTTGCAGTGTATTTTCTCAGAAAGGACAATATTCGAAAATGGAGGCTCTGTCCCAAACTAATACAATGGTAAGAGCATGATCAAGAAGATTAAAGCTCATCCAATATTTCTGTATACTTTTGGTTATATAGCAAACAATCTGCCAAAACAGTTGATGATATTATCAAACCATATTTCATATTCAGTCTAGTTTGACATAGTTTTATTCTCATGCCTACATTTTCAAAATTCAATTCTTTCACATATCATCTTACATTAGATAAAAGGGGAGTTCTCTCTCACACATGAAGTCCATGAACCTATTTGCATGGTGGTTCATTTGCATGGTAGAATATGATACTCAAGATTCACCAGAGCTCATGTTCCAAAAGCCTATTTCATGTTCAAGGATAGATATAAAAGCCACTTCAGCCTTTCTGAGGACGTCACTTGGAGCCTTCTCTAGGCATCTATCTGCAATCTTTTGAAGAGAGCGACAATATTCCTTGAAGTGGGCATTACCCCATCTGTGGCAGGTCTCCATAAGCTCTGCTGGGGTCTTGGAACCACTTTCTAGGCAAAGAGAGAAGCTCTCCTGATACACGGTTTCGATAGCCCAGAAGGCGGTGATGGCCACAGCATAGTCAATCTCTGGCAGCATAAAACTTTGCAATAATCTGTTATGGGAAAACTAGACACTGAGTGCCAAACAGGTATGATGATGTAATCACATTAATGCATCCATTTTTATGAGTTATTTTCACAAAACATAACAATATGTACTACCATGCTACTACCAATGAATCACATATAACTCATGCATAAGAAGGTACCTGCAATATTCCAGATTGGCCTTTTGGGGAGTGATATCATGTAGATGAACATCCCATTTGGAAGCTTCCTTTTTAAACCATGACAATTCATCATTCAAAGCAGCTACTCCACCTAAGATTACCTCTACATCTGCATTATCATCGGACTCCTTCCAAGCTTTTAGCAGAACACTTGCTAAAAATGGGACAAATTCCCTGACAAATATATAATCCTGGCCCTGCACGTTTTGTATGAAGACTAGTTGTCACCACTCAAAATAAACTTCAATATACGCAAATGTCAACGAGTTAACAAAAGCTTCAATATCCCATATAAGGAACCAAAATGAACCCCCAAAGTTAATACGGTAATTCCACAAGCAGGTTTTGCGAATGTATTTATTTTCAGTCCTAAATGTGCAAAGTTTCCATTACAAATCAGTTCACAAGATGCTCATCAGATGATGTTATTAGAACGGGGAGAACAGGGACCTTTATTATAACTCGATTCCATGAAGAAGACACAGTGAAGCTGTTCGACAAGGACCACATCCAAGGAGCTTTGGCTCATTGATACAGAGTCACTTCTTGTAAGCAGATTGTTAATGTATGTAGACAAAGAACTGCTACTCTGCCAGTAATGAAGAACTAGAAAATTTGAAACATTGGCAAATTATAAAATACTTTCAAAAGCTAATTAGAAGAAGAAATATCACCTTGGAACCAATAAGCCTGTCGTTGGTATTTGGATGCAAGCCACTACCAAGCAAAAGCACATAGTAAAGGACTCGTTATCATAAGTTTGATATACCATTAGGAAAAATGACATGAACTGATTATGTTTACAAGTTCAGTACGTCAGAATTGAAAGTCTTGTTTGGGGTGCAGTCAGAGAATAATTAGAACTGCTGGCTTTTCAATGTCCATGATCTTTGAAGAAAGAAGTGTTACATGGGTCAATAAAATGGTCAGCAGTTCCTCCCACTGCTTGAAAAAGAAAAAAAATCTTGCAATAAAAAAGGTGTGTATATTTATTTTTGAATTTCAGTCAAGCCAAAATTGAAATATTATTATGGTTAGTTCTCCATGTAATAGCCCAAAGGAAGTGAATTTAACCTACTTCCAACAGCTACTCCCAAATGCAGATATAAGTTATCTAGGAAACTCTGGCATTACTAATTGCTCAAAAAACATGTTGAATGGGCCAGTAGTAACAATAGTTCTGTGTTTCAAATCTTATCTCCAGGGGGACTGAAAGTCCAACAGATGCTAATACTTTTGCTAATACCTTCAAAAGTTCACTACCTTCAGAACATTTACATACATCCTCACCTTTATCATTTCAATGTTTTTATATGAGAGAGGAGATTTTAATTCTTGTCCTTTTTCTTTCTGCATTCTAATCCTTTTCTGAAGTTACGAGAAGAAAAGTGTGGGTGTGGTTAAAGACTCAAATAAATTTTTCATTGGATATAATACAAAATTAATAAATTCATTTCTCAAACACTCAAAACAAAAACATAACAAATTGGAGTTCAATGATGTGGGGCATATGTAATGATGAAGTCTTTACCAAGACTGAAGTGCAAGAGCCTATATTGAGTGATTTCACATGTTATCTTGATAGAAGAAAGAATAGTTATTAGAGGACAAATTAATCACTACTGGATCAAGATGGATCAAGATGGATCAAATGAAAGATTGCTTATGGGTTTTGTTGTCATTGCATGCTGATGAGACTTCACCCAAAAAAAAGCACAAAGAGCCCAAGTAAGGGTACTGTTAAATCTGAAATTGCATCATAAAGAAAATCTGCCAACAAAAGATAAGCATACCATTTATTAGATTCCTGATTGGAATGTTAGGTAAAAACAAGAAAGATCAAGCAAGAAAGGGGTATGCTAGTGGAAGCTTTGGAGAATGAATTGGAAAACCAAGCAATGCCACACAATCATCCCCAACAGATGCTTGTCTTGCATAAAAACTGTGAAAGTACTACAGTAGGTCACAAGCAAGCTCATACAGAAGTTGTGGAAAGGGATTTATAAAAACTTGCATTGATAAAAGTTGCAATCTCGATCAGAACAAATGGCAAAGAAGAATTAAAGACAGCATCTATTGGTTGCAGTTTAGAAATGAAATATGAAATATGCTTCCATGCTACATAGAGGGGGATTGCAAAAACCTCACATGTCAAACTTGTTGCAATCAATGGAGAGGAGCCCAAAATACTTAATGTTGACACCTAACTAAAAAAATATACGTAATGTTGACACCTAACTAAGGTTGTGGTGCTCGCCTGCAACATACTCTCTGATGTAATGATGCCAGCCTTGCTTTAGAGAGGAACTATTTTGAGGGCTCTCGAAAATTACTTTCAAAATAACTATAGTTCCTAACCTAAATAAACACCACAGTCAGTAAACACATTATGAGGTACAACTGTTCGCAAAAAGAGCTCCAAGAACTTTTGCATGCAAAAAGGAAGCTGAAGAACTAGAAAATTCCCAAATTATGGATTTTGTCTTCCACCCACAGTAACTTATAGTGGAACAGAAAATGATCCAGTGCTGATACGCCTATCAGAAAACCTTCAATCTCAATGCACTCGATCAAAACACACCCAATTCGCAACCAAATCAAAACAAAACACACTCCATGGGACAAGGCCAAAATGAAACGTGGATGTCGACTTGAAATTATTCTAAGATTTGATTGCTTGTATCCAAAAGTAGAACTTTCTTAGCGTACTTAAAGCACCTCAAATAATTCAACACATAGAATAGACTCCATTCGACAACATAACAGAACGTAAGAGTAAATTAAAGTCAAAAGTCATCACTTTTTCCAGGTATTGAAAAGAATACACTTTTATTATGACATCGATAACCCGTAAAAGCCGTGATAATTTATAAGTCGAAGAACATGTATTATTCTACTAAAAAACCGAGGTTTTTAGGCACACGGTTCCGACTAAATTATGATTCCAAGCGTCAAAACTATGATTACCCTCGAAGGCACGGAACGTGAGAATTTTTTTTTTAAAAAATTTTTGTCGTTCACTACAACGGAGATAGGAAGAGGAGAAGAGGGGAAGCGGAGCTTACAAGCCATCGCTTGAACGCGGCGATGTCGACGGTTCCGTCACGGATGCTGAGGACGAAGGGGTGCCGGGTCGCTCGATCGTACATCAGACGGTGCTGGTCCGTCCAGGTGGCGGTCTTCCCCTTCCTGTCGTCGTCTCCGCTCTCCATCGGTCTCCGTCCTCCTCTGAGTCTCCTCCCACCGACTTTCTGTCGCCTGAGAGTGGCGAGGTTTCCCTGAGGCGGCCGCGCGAGGTCGCGCCACTTCGTTATTTATTTACTTTAACACGGTCCACCGCTAGGTCTTGAAGTTGAATCCCTCCGATTTCCAAGGCTTCAGATGCGCCAACAAACTGAAATGGTTCAGATATTTATTAGATTTTGATTAATCAATCCGAAAATAATTGTCAGTTGAATTGCATTTGAATAAAATAATATAACCCCTTTCAACTATGAATTAGTTTTGGATTTTGATTTAGATTCAAAATTAACATAAAATATATTTTCATAGTACTCATTAATTTAAATAAATATTTAAAGAGTGGTTTTAATAAATTTGATATTAAATTTGTTTTATTTTGAGAGAAAAAAAAGTGTGCGTAAATTATAAATACTCAAATCTAAATTTTGAGAGATGAACTATTTAAACAGAATTCTGGTTGCCAAGCAAAATATGGTTAACTTCTGCTCGTTGATATTCCTCATGTAATTTGTAGCTGATGTTGCTGCCTTGATCTCTCAAATCTTCTCAAAATTCTTTATAAATATGTAAAATTCTGGATGTATTTCTAGATCAGCAAAAGTTGAAAGTTAGAGGAAAAATAGAGAACTTAGACTGATATTGCCTGCTTTATTCGCTACCAGGTTTTGTTGATGAAAACTGCTGTACATCATAAGGAAAATTTCACCTGGACTTCCAACGAGTGCTGAAGGTGGTTCCCTCGCATTTAAGTGAGAGCAGAGGTGCTGCTTCTGGTTTCAGTAGCCTCCACATTCCGATGAAATTAGTTGTTCTGTCTCGTGGGCATCCATGATCCACCCATCCTTTTGGTTATAGATTAGCCATTGAAACTATATCACTTCTACTTGAGAATGCTCCATTTTTATTTTATTTTTTTTCCCCTGCTGCAGTTGCATTATTAATTATTGGCCCTTATGTTTGCCCTTCTTTCTTTTCCAGCTGAAAAGTTCGGAGAGCTTGTAGGAAGAGAAGCTGCATCCAAAAGCAGTGAGTTTACAGTGCTGAACTGTTTTGACATGGGCTCTGGAATTCTTGCTTGTGGGGCCAAAGGTGTCATGCTCTATGTCTACTGCTTTTGAAGTGCTCATGTGGAGAGAACAAGACAGTGGGCCATTGATTCTGTGTTAACAGGCACTGAAAGAGGGATTGAGTGAGAGTGATGATGCTAAGCGGGGGCACAGAGAACTGCAAAACTGGCCCCCATGCAGGCCAAGCGCATTTTGGGTCCTTTCATGTCTTCAGGTTGGGATTCTTTGAAGCCATAAATTTTGGGGGCAGCATGACAGAAAGGAATTCTCAGAGGCACTGGTACCTTGTTTGGGAGAAAAAGTATTAAGTCTCTACGAGAAAAATATATGGCTTTAAAGAAAGTCATTTGTCACAACGAAGCCATATATTTTGGGGGTTATTGTAGCATTTTATTGATTTTTGAGTCTAAAAAGTTTATCTTCTTATACAATTAATCTTTTAGCAAACTGAAATAATATGTTTTTAAAAACTTGAATGCAAGATAATTGATAGTATGTGACTTTTTTTAATCATTCAATATGAAACTATTTTGAATCATTCCAATCTTTTCTCTTTTTTAGATGGTATTTTCATTGCAGCTCTAATGAACTATAATTTATTCTGAATAGGATTATTGGCGTTACAAGATGAGTCCAAGCTATAACAGAACTCTACCACTATCTCATGAGTAGCTCATCTCAAATAATTCAAGCCCACTTGCTAGCTTAATTAACCGATAACTAAGTCAAATTTATATGATCTAAAAAATTCGAATATAAGTTAATTAATAGTAGATGAATTTGAATTTATTCTTTTCTTAATCAACTCCTCTTTCTTTTCTTATCAAGAAATGCTCTTGTCACCATCTCATTTTGCCCATCAACTTTCATGTACTAAAGTCAGCTTGTCTTAAGCTTATTTACTAGTTTAATTAATTTATCAATAAATTGAAACCGCATAAACTTAAAAACTTAAGTATAAATTAATTGATAATAGATGAATTTAAGTTATAAATTATTTTTTAAATTTAATATAAAATTATTTTAAAGCATTATACGTCGAGATTCGTCAAAACATTTCATGTTACTGCAAGGATTTGTTCTATTTTTTGCCAATAAAATCCACGAAGTCATGACAGGCTGCAGCATGGTTGTCATTTTGGTCAAATTACAGAACAATGAAGGTAAGGCATCACATTTATTTATTTATTTCTGACTTCGTTTGAAGATTGTATTAAGGGATTCATGCAATCTATCATCCTCATTCATGAGCAGACCGTAACTCAGAAGTATTTAGTAATTTATTGTGCAATCGGGGACTTGAAAGGAACTCCATCGATAGAAAGCAAAGTGGACAGCCACTGCCAACTTCATGCAACGCCGGTAAATTGAAGCTAACGAGTAATTTTGCTTTGCACAAGGGAACTATAATTAATTTTTTACGGCATGATTAATACGAAGTAAAATGGTTCGTAGGAGTGTTAACAGAGCGGCATGAAAAAAAAAAGGGCAAAAGAGGAAAAAAAATTAACCTTCACTTTAGAGAATGGAGGGAATCAAGGTCATTAAAGTAAAAAAAAAAAAATTCCCACTTTTTCCACCAACTTTATGCGAAAGTCTTTTGGAAGACACAAAAAAAAAAAAAAAAAAAAGTAAATCAATAAAAATTTCGTCCATGGATCCAGACCGCTCCTATTAGAATCTTAGGAGACAAGAGGACAAACAAATCATTGCGAGGATATTCTTGAAAAAAAAAAAAGGAAAAAAAAAAAAAAGAAGTTAACACTAGAACAGTGTCAGGGTCCTCTAACCCCCCAGCCCCCAAGTCCATCATTGCGACGATATTATGTTCCTTCCCAAAGTCTACCATCGCTTCGCTCTCCTCAACCCCATCTGCCTCGCCCCTTCCCTCCTCTCCCTCTCCCGCCAGCTCTCCTCCGTTCCGTCGATCTCCGCGCCCGGGTCTCTTCGGTTCGCCCGCAAGAAGCCGCCGAAGGCCATGACCTCCCGCTCCGCCTCCGCTTCCTCCAGGCTCTCTAGGCTCTCCAGGCTCGCCCCCTTGGCCTCTGCCGCGGAGAATGTTGCCGGGGATCCTAACGAGTCGACTGCTCCCTCTTCCCGCCCCGAAGAGGACGAAGGTACGCACGGCTCAGTTCTTGGTTTTCTCCGGCTGCTTTTCTCGATTTCGGTTTCTGTTCTCTTGAAATGAAAAATCGTGCCTTTTTAATCTTCCGAATTAGATTGTGATTTCGGGTTTGGTTTTTTCTTGAAGTATGACTGATTTTTTTAAGCTTGGTTCATTCTTTGCTTTTTCTTTGTCTTTCGATCATCTTGGAGGCCTTTCTTGATTTGGGTTTCCATCTTTTCTTAAGAAAGATGATGGTGTTCTTTACTTTTGGATTAGATTGTGGGTTCGGTGCTGGATTTTGAATCTAAACTTTTATTGTTAAAATGCTTGTACGATGTTTCAAAGGAGCAATTGTTGCCAAGAAAGGCCACTCTCCATTTACTCCATCTCGAGGCCTTTTGGTTGACTGGGGTCTTCCATTTTCCTGAAGAAAGATCGTAGCTTTCTTTGCGTTGGAGTAGATTGTGATCTAGTTGTTGGTTTTTTGCAAGTGTGCCCGGTTGGTGTTTGTTTAATGTCCTGGGGGTTTTCATTTTTTATTTTTCATCGAGAAAAATTGTGATTATGATTATGATTATGATTCGGTTAGTTGATTTTTTTTTTTTTTGATGGAAAACGGAGAGGGCTTCCCAGTTAGTTGATTTGTAAGTTTCCGCTTCCTATCCATTAACATGATAACTGCCTCTCGTTGGAGCTGGCCACCCACTTCCTATCCAGTTTATAATGGTCTTTGCTGATGTTTGGAGGCTGGTTTTTACAAGATAATTTTTACTGTCTATAAGAACTTGAACTCGTTCATTATTTTCGTTTTGTTTTTTATGGAAAAAATTTTTTCCATTAGATGTGCCATTCTTCTCTGAAAACACACTTTTTACAGTAATGGTGGTTGTGTGTATTCTAAATATGTCAAAGATATCTTTTGAGATAATTGATATCCTAAATGCTATTTATAAGGACATCAGCAGTTTATATGTCATATTATTGCATTGAATGGTCTGATTTATTGATTTGGTAGAGGCAATAGAAAACTTTCGAGATAGCTCTGAGAAGATTCTTGTCACAGTGTATATGTATTATGCTCTTGACCTACTAATTGTTTGTGAATTTCTAATGGTGTGATCATGCTTTAATGAATGCAAATGCAAGGGTCCATAAGATTTTGTAATTCATTGGTTTAATAAGTTTTGTTCCATGCGGTGTAGAATTGCCATTCGGGGGTGGGTATCACCTTCCTCCAAAGGAAATCCGAGATATTGTGGATGCACCACCACTTCCTGTGTTGTCATTTTCACCTCAAAGGGACAAGATCCTATTCCTAAAGCGCAGATCTTTGCCACCGTTGTCAGAACTTGCAAGACCAGAGGAAAAACTTGCTGGTGTACGGATTGATGGAAACTATAATGCACGGAGTCGGATGTGAGTAATCAGTAGGCTCTTTTTTGTCCTTCTGCTTTTGTTTTCTGACCTCATTGTGAAAGCATTGCTAGGGGAATATCTTCATCCATTTGATTCTGCCATGTTTGACATCGTATACTCCTCTCAGGTCTTTCTACACTGGAATAGGGATCCATGATTTAACGGATGATGGCAAATTGGGGCCAGAGAAAGAGGTGCATGGTTTACCTGATGGAGCTAAGATTAATTTTGTTAGCTGGTAATTTGCCATTTTTCATGTAGTTATTGTCCACCAGATTGGTATTAAGCTTGTTTCTTCTGTTAATTCCAATAGATGAGATTTGATGAATATCCAAGTGAAGAAACCATGGTTCTCTCAGTTATTTGTGTTATTTTACTCTAGTTGTCTCTGATGTTACATTTGAGAGTTGCTAGTTGTATTTATGATCCAAAAAAAGAATTGCTTATTGTACAATTAGGAATTACATTATCCTTGTGTTATGATTACTGCGTTTCTGTCTAAACCAGGTCACGCGATGGACAACACTTGTCCTTCAGCGTTAGAGTTGATGAGGTGATATTCTGGTGCTTCAAGTGGTCACTTGGAATGGTGCTCATGCTTTTGCTGACTTTTAGTTATTTTTCAACCAGGAGGACAACAATAGCAGCAAGCTCAGAGTATGGGTTGCAGACGTAGAATCAGGAAAAGCTAGGCAACTTTTTCAGTCGCCAGATATATACTTAAATGCAATTTTTGACAGGTGAGGGTTAGCTTTCTTGCTTGTTGGCTTGCAAGCATTACCTTTCTTGTGCTAATGCTTCTCTATCTGTGGCTTTGTAGTTTTGTATGGGCTAATGATTCCACATTGTTGGTTTGCATCATTCCAATATCCCGTGGATCTCTGCCAAAGAAGCCATTGGTTCCTTCTAGCCCAAAAATTCAATCAAATGAGCAGCAAAATGTTATTCAAGTCAGGACCTTCCAGGATCTGCTAAAAGATGAATATGATGAAGATTTGTTTGACTATTATACCGCATCGCAACTAGTCTTGGTCTCTTTGGATGGGACAATGAAGTCGATTGGTCCTCCTGCTGTATATACATCTATTGATCCTTCACCGGATGAGAAGTATGTTTTGGTTACTTCTATTCACCGGCCATATTCCTACATTGTACCTTGTGGAAGGTTTCCAAAGAAAGTTGAAGTATGGACAACAGACGGGAAATTTGTTAGAGAAATTTGTGATTTGCCGCTAGCTGAGGATATCCCAATTGCTTTCAACAGTGTGCGCAGAGGAAAGCGTTCAATCAATTGGAGGCAGGACAAGCCTTCGACGTTATATTGGTAAGAACTGCATCATTTAAATCTTTTTGTAGTTTAAGAAGCAAGTATATATAGATGTTTAACCAGCAGTAACCAGTAGGCAATAGATCCATCAATTTGTATTCTTTTCATTCGTATCAATTTCTTTTAGATGTTTCAATTATGAAATTTTACGTTCTTTGTGGTACATTCTTATGGTGTCAAATTGCAACTTCTAGCACATGTTCTATGATCTGTTTTAACCTCTTGCTCTAATTGACCTGGCTTATGTTTCTTCCTTAATTATATCGATTCACAGGAAAATGCATCAGGTTTCTAATAGATCCTAAAAAGAAAGACCAGTCTCCCGGCATCTCTAATTGATGCAGAATTGCAGGGAAAATCATGGTCCAAACCTGAATTTGATTTCATCTAAGCTAAACAGTGTGGAGCTTGAATATGCATAAATAATGTTCTTCCAATTTTCTTTAAAGTAATCTTTTCATATTTAACCATTAAAAAGTAAATCATCAACATCACTGGTTAAATATATTTGCTGGCTATTTCACAAATTCATAACCAGATAATATGTCATGATGATTTGGTTTAATGTGAGTGTACGGTCTACATTCCAAGTCTTATTAATCACTACATATTTAACATTTTTTATTTTCTCACTTAACGTTGCTGATTTGCCAGGGTGGAAACACAAGATGGAGGAGATGCAAAGGTAGAAGTTTCTCCACGTGATATAGTTTATATGCAGTCTGCTGAACCTGTAAATGATGAACAACCAGAGGTTTTACATAAGCTTGATCTTCGATATGGGTATGTACTTGAGTTGCTGACAGCATATTTATTCTGACTTTTGGTGTTAACCTTTTATGTAGAATGTTGATGACTTAACATACTGAATACGAATATAAGCTTCAAAACTGGTACAGATTTATGAAATTATTTTTTCTCTGCCATGTTTATGTGTCTATGTTTGCATGCACATCTGTGTACAAACACACGAGCACCCCATTGGCATCGTGCAGCAATCTCATATCATGTTGTACATTTAGTCCTGTGGAAGATAGGCCAAACTGTACTGAACCATTCGGTACGGGGTATATTGAACCGTACTAGTGCAAAATCGGTGTGGCTCACCATTTCGAAATGGTATGGGGCTCGCATCGGTGTGATTCACCATTTTGAAATGGTATGGAGTTAGTACCATCCTGAACCACCATATATGGTCTACAATCACCCCTTACTATCCTCATACTGAACTTATATCGTATTGAACCATCTTGTACTGTGTCAAACCGTCCGACCTTAGGTAGGTTTGTGTTATAAATATGTTGACACAATTATGACATGAAATAATCATATCGTGTTGTGAGTTGACCTATCAACCCAAGAGTGACCCATCTAGGACTCATTTAGTTGATGACATATTAAGTATGTCGAGTTAAGTGGATCGAGTTATGTCTATTTGTGTTAAGCAAGTTGTATCTATTTGTATTGAGTGAGTCATATCGTGTCAATCCAGTACAATCTGTTTATTAAACGGATTATGCATACCGCATTCGTGTTTGGATTTTTGACACGATTAATTAATCGTGTTGTATTTGTGTCAACCCATATAGTTTTATACCTTAACTTTGACATGACACGAACATGACATTGAAACACAAATTGCCACTTCTAGGTACGGAGCGGTATATGAGTTGGATCCTTTCAGTTCACTTAACCGGTACGTGCTGTTAGTTTGGTACGATACGCTCCGTACCGAATCATACCGGTTCAGTACCAAAACGGTATCGGTTCTCAGCACGATGAACCTTGTTCTTATGGTACTGGTTTCTACAATTTGATAGATCTCTTTATGTGCTTGCAATGCAACACCTTGGAGACCTGAACACCCCCACCCCCACCTGCACCCGCACCGACCCTGGGCCCGCTGCCGCTGCAGCACTCAAAAAGTATGCTGCTTATAAATCTCCTTATTAGGTAGCGCTGCTAGTTCTACACGATCTGCCATATTGCTTAGTTTGGGCATTTGGGTATATTTATTTGTGGCACTTATGTGTATTTTGTTGGTTGCTCAATCTCTGTACCTTATGGCAGTCCTATAAGAATTACATCATTATTTAAGCTCAACCATCCGTTCCCTTCGTTACATTTGAACTCACATAAATGGGCAATTTATGCTAAACTGTTTGCTCGGGTATCTTAGGGTTTGTAAATTGTGTGAGGGATCTGAAGCAACTAATGATTTTGGAGGATTACTGTTGAGCATGATTTAAGAGATTGAATATGCGAACCAACAACTAGAAGATATGTTACTACATGCGTGCAGTGCACGATGATTGAGTATCTAGATTAAGCAGTCAATAAAGTAATCAACAGATGAGACAAAAAAAAAAAAAAAAACCTAAACTTGTTAATTTTGAATAGTTAATGTGTATGTCTTGAGTATTACAAATTTGAATTCAGTGTGCGTTAGAAAATGCATGCTAAAGGGGCATAATGTTCCAATAGAGGGTGTGATATAGCTTTATTAGCATCTCTTAAATAACTTTTGCTGGACAACTGAGTTTCCAATATTAGTAGCCGACGCCAAGGGTTGCCCTTGGCTGTGGATGTGATCTATACAAACTAGGCCTCAATGTTTTAGAAGGTGTTGAGAGCTAGAAAGGTGCCTGTGAAAACTCCCAGAAGTCCAGAAAAATAAGAATAACAACAGAATCATCTAGAAAAGCTAAAGTCTTTATCTCCTGCTTGATCGTTTTCATTCCAAAACGTAGGAAGTAGAGCAAAATGCCATTGCCTTCCATGATTAGGTGACACCATCGGCATGTTAACTGTGCCACATTTCTAATTTCTTCTCGTAAGTCATAATTTATTTATTTTTTCTTTCTTTTTTTTCTTTTGTTGTATATTGCAGAGGTATCTCTTGGTGTGATGATTCCCTTGCTTTAGTGTATGAGTCTTGGTATAAGACGCGCCGAACTAGAACGTGGGTCATCTCTCCAGATCATAAAGATGTGAACCCACGCATATTATTTGACAGATCGTCAGAAGATGTATACTCAGATCCAGGTTCTCCAGTGATGCGAAGAACAGCAGCCGGTACCTATGTTATCGCAAAAATTAAAAAGCAAGGTGAAGGGACTTACATTTTACTGAATGGAAGTGGTGCAACACCAGAAGGGAATGTTCCGTTCCTTGATTTATTTGACATGTAAGTTTCTTCCTAAGATACAACATTCTTTTTCTTTTTATACACAAGTAGCCTGTTTCATCCACTAACATGTCTTGATATAATACATTTCCTTTTCCAGAAATACAGGAAGTAAAGAGCGAATTTGGGAAAGTGACAAGGAAAAATATTATGAAACTGTTGTTGCATTAATGTCTGATCAAACTGATGGCGAACTATACATTGACCAATTAAAAATACTTACCTCCAAAGAGTCAAAAACAGAAAATACTCAATACTTTCTACTGACTTGGCCAGATAAGAAGGCATTTCAAATAACAAATTTCCCCCATCCTTATCCTCAACTGGCATTGTTACAGAAAGAGATGATCAGATACCAGCGGAAGGATGGTGTTCAACTTACTGCAACTCTTTACTTGCCTCCGGGTTACAACCCATCAAAAGATGGGCCTCTGCCATGCCTGTTCTGGTCTTACCCAGGAGAATTTAAAAGCAAAGATGCTGCTGGGCAAGTCCGTGGTTCACCGAATGAGTTTGCAGGCATAGGTCCTACATCAGCACTTCTTTGGTTGGCTAGAGGGTATTGCATTTTCTAGTTTTCTTTTGCCTTGTTCTATATTTATGTATATATATCGAACAACTTGACAATAATAGGAAGAGCCACTTTTATATTGATAAATAGTTTTGATTGACATTTAAATTTTAAATGTCAAATTCTTCTCCTATCCTTCACTCTGTACAGATGTGTATAGATAATTAGATTCATTTTTTTTTTCCTATAACGCTTCATTTCTTGCCAATGGATTTCAATAAAGTTTTCAAATGCTATTGAATATTTTATGATAGTTTAGGATTGTGACTACCTTTTCACTTGCCAGTTACTCTCTCTCTCTCTCTCTCTCTCTCATGCTATGTAATTTGTACTGGTAAGCTTATACCAATCTTCACAACCTGCTTTAGTTTGCAAGACTGAATTTAAGGGAAAAAGCGGATTATATATTTTGTAAGTTATTTATTTTATTTATACAATTTCAAAATACAAATCCTGTCTACAAATTTGGTCAATTCTTTTTTAACTTTCACTATGACAAATAAAAAAGGGGAATATGCCAAATGAATGTAAGAAAAATGTTTCAATGCCAATTTATATAATAATGGTGAGATATGAATCGCACCAACTCATGGAAGCATACTTTAAGATTGAGAGTATTATATAACTATTTCTTTTGATGTGTATCAGAACCAATTTGTTTTCGTGTCAAGATCAATTGTGGAAAATATTTTACTGGGTCATGCAATTAAGCTGAAAATTTTGAATGAGCAAAAAACTTGCTAAAGGTTTTGATTGACTTAGAGAAAGTGTAGGATAGTTTATGAGGACCCATGCGGCTGTGTATTTAATCCCATATTAGTTATGTTTTGGATAAATCTTGGATGTTTATACAGGGCCAAAGAACCTCAGTAATAACTTCTGACTAGAGGAGGTCCTTGGTCATTAACTGTATTAGAGTGGACGTGGCCAATGGCTAATGTATTGCTAAAGAATACTGCAGCTCAGGCCCTTTGGGGATTGACTAGGAGTTGGCCATGGTCTTTGTGATTTGTTTTTGAAAATGGACTCTTAGGTTGATAGGGATGCTGGGGTATAAAAGAAAAGGAGTATGTGAAGACCTACGGAAGCATGTTTCTGACCATGGTCTTTGTGGTTTGTTTTTGATTGTATTTGAAAATTGACTCTTAGGTTGATAGGGATGCTGGGGTATAAAACAAAAGGTGTATATGAGGACCTAGGAGGCATGTGTTTGGTCTTATATTGCTTATGCATTAGGTAAATCTTGGATACTTGTATAGGGCTAAGGAACCTGGATAAAAACTTTTGGCTAGCCTTTTTGGGGGGTTGTAACATTGTTTACATTTCGAGTTGATTTGATTGACAGTAAAAAAGATAATGATAGAGGAGTATAATTAGGACATATATGAAGAAGTGGTGGGGAAGGGGTTATTCTAGCTTTAATGTTTTTTCCGAAAATGATCTTAACTCCATTCAACATTTTTGGTATCTACAATAGGATTCCCGTTATAGTTTTTCGGCTGTTAATGATCCAATCCAATTGGAACAGATTTTCCTATCCAAAAAAGATTTTATTTTGGGTGCCACCTAAGCTCCAATTTCTATAAACTCTTCATATATATATATATATATATATATAATTTTCTTTGATTATGGTGTGCTGATTAACTTGTCTTCTAAATTTTCCACTTAAAGGAATATTCTTAGATAGAACCCCTCCCAATATCAGCGGCATGTTCTCTTTTCCAGCATGGTTATGAGGTTCCATTCACAATTATATCAGCCTTTTTTTTTGGGTAAATAATTGCTTTTATCCCAAGTATTTGGATATTAGTGTCTACAACCTGTATCAACCTTATCAGATCATCTCTGTAAGGTACTGGTATCAAGATGCTCCTCGTACTCGAACCATATATACTCAAATGATTATTTCACCTCTATTCAGCTGTGCTGATGCCAGGAGCCATACCTTGTGTTAGTGTGGTACCATACCATAAGGTATTGGTATCGACACTTCAACCCCTGTTTTATATACTAACAAATTCCATGATGCTTTTTGAAATAAGGCAAAATTATTAAAATGTTTCTCTGAATGATATACCATAGAGAAGACAAACTATGTTTCATTAATGGAACATATAATTTTGATTTGTTACTCAGCATGAGCTTGTATACTTAAGACTTGTTGTTCATTTATCAAAATAAATACTTTATACAGCATATAAAAGATGACTATCTATTTCATATTGCACTGGAAGTTCTAGAAATAGTATTCATTCATTTTTTAATAAAACCTGGAAGTTGTGATTATTTTATCATCCCATGTACATTTTATGCACCCATTTTCTTATTGTTTGATTTATGTTTGAAAGTTGTTAAAACAGCCACGAAATGATTTGCCATTTTTTTTTTTTTGTGGGGGGAGGGAGGGTGAGGGAGAGAGAGAGATCTAGCATTGGTTAGAGTGGGTGAAGTGGAAAGCATCATTATGAGAAATGGTAAGTTTGACTATGAGTATTGTGAACGTAACATGAGTATGCAAAGGTGAGAATGCCAAGATGTATGTTTTAGAAACTGGGAAAGTTAAGCGATTTTTTTTATATATTTAAAAATTATAGGCGAAAGCATCATTATGGATCAAGGATAAAGCAACATAATAATTGATTGAGATAAGATAGCATGTGCTACTGAGATCTAAGGAGGCCCTAGACAGAACTTGAGTTTGTTTAGAGGGTCATAGAAGAGTTGGAGAGTGGGGAGAGACACGAAATATAATGGGAATTTGAGTTGTAAAAATGATATGAAAAGGCTTGAGTGATAGGAATAGCAAGTTTCAACCTAACCTGGTAAACCCACCCACCTGGTTTGTGTTGGGTTTGGGTCATAGTCGTAACTTTCTTCATTTTACCATTTTGTTGGTGGTCAGGTCAAATCGATAAAGATTAAATGCCACACGATTATTGTTTGTCTAGTTTGAGAGGTTAAGAGCCAAAATGAGCAGAAGGAAGAATAAACACTAGCGAATGAGTTTAGGTGTAGATTGATCTTCTTGGTGGTAGATAGGTCTTTTTGTTTTGCCAAGACGACCATTTCTTAGAAGAAAGAGTATAAATTCTTCTCCTTTTCATTCTCTTCCTCTCTCGTCTCTCTAGCTTAGCCTCTCTTCTTGTCCATCAACCATTGTCTATTCTTTTGGAGCTCTTTGGAAATAGAGTGAAATCGAACAAGACATTCATGCATGGTCTTTTACTCCAAAGGGATGGGATGGAAGTCTTCCTCTAAACCAAGATATTAACAAATCATGTAGAAATAAAGATTTTATTTATCTCTCTCTTGGAATATTTTGAATGGGAAATTGGGGGTCTGATACCACAGATGCCAAGTGAGTTGTGTTAGATCACCTCATGAGCATGCATGTTGAACAACAAGCATCCTCTCTGGGTTGGCTAGAGCTCATGCCCTTTATTTAGTTGGCTGATTGTTTGATCCATCTATATTTGACCCATCACCAACCCTGGTTGTTGATGGTGTAGCATATGACTAAGATGAGTGGTGTAGAAGGAAAAGCAGGCGATTGTTAGATATGTTTTGGTCAAAATCGTCTTAACAATGTTGTGTTCATAATTTTGGTGGGTAACATTAGAAGTATTTTATTTGGTGGGTAACAATATTGTGTTCGTAATATTTATGAATGAAGATTCTGTCTGTCATATGCAAGAGCATACAGCAAATTGATGGTTGTCCTCCCTGAGTTTAGCTTGGAAAATTGTTCATTAAATATTAGAGATAGTTTAAACACATTATTTTTTGCTGTACTATACATACATGATCAAATTTGTTGATGATCCCTTTGTTTTCTGCTCTTTTACTTGATAGAAAATCATAATGTGATTTAAGTATTATTTGATTTCTTATGGAGATATGTGTTTGCCTCTGCCCTGCAGCTTTGCAATCCTATCTGGACCAACAATTCCAATAATTGGTGAGGGTGAAGAAGAGGCTAATGATCGGTAACCTTCTACCATTATGTTTATTGAATATTTTTCCCTGTGATATATTTTTTTATGTAAATCTAGATTGCAAGTATGCAAATCTAAATAATGGTTCTCTGGTAATCACAATCTACTTCTATACCAGTTCTTGGTACTTGTATTGGAGCATATGACATGCCCAGACTGCTCTGAGTTATCATCTTTGTTTTTTAAAAAAAGAAAAAAATTTCTCCTTTTACTGTTCGTATAAGTTTGTCAGCATGTGCTTATTTACTATGCATTGGCTTCTTTTTTGTAATTATTTTTGGACATGAGCTAATTTATGAAGCTCCATATGCTTGCTGTGCTTCGTGTTTAGGTTCCAGGGACATGTAAATTGTGGATATTCTATGTTTTCATTGTGTTCCATTTTTGAAAGTATACCATTAATCTACACTTATAAAATTGTGGTTGAACACCATAATGAGATATTTGTATAAATACAGCTGGTTGACATGGTTTAAATTTTTAGTGTACTGGATCTCGGTATTTGGCCCCTTAATTCCTTGGTTAGTTTGATTGTAAATTTACTTTCCTAATCGAATGCTTTTTGCTATGTGTGATATAGCAATTTCCATGATCAATCACACATGTTCAATTTTGGTGGCTCAGGTTAATTCTTTTTTCTTATCGTTTTTTAATGGTCGGTTTTGTTTTATTAGGTAGACATGCTTCCTATAAAGTCAAGTCTCTTCCTTCCAGACTTCTCTGTGGTTACATAAATATGAATTACTGCATAGAGAAGATCAAATGAAATATGTATTATAACATGCATTAGATGAGATCCATTCCCAACCACAAAAAATCATTTTTATATTCTGGATAAAAACACTAGGCCCTCTTATTTTCTGAAGGAAATGTTATCTTGTATTCTGCTTCAATTGTCGTGACACCGTGTTAAATAGGTATGTGGAGCAATTGGTTGCTAGCGCAGAGGCTGCAGTTGAGGAAGTGATACGAAGAGGGGTTAGGCTTTTTATATATCCACTTGGCATAGTTTTGCTTCTATATGTATCTTCACCTTAATTGTTCTTACTTCTTCAGGTGGCTCACCCAAATAAAATTGCTGTTGGGGGTCATTCTTATGGAGCATTTATGACAGCTAATCTCTTAGCCCATGCTCCCCACCTTTTCTGCTGTGGAATTGCTCGTTCTGGAGCTTACAACAGGACCCTGACTCCCTTTGGCTTTCAGGTTGGGACATCCACACCTGTTATGATTTTCTAGCTTGCTCCCTAGTAGTTTCTTGTTTCTTTGCATAATTTTCAAATATCTTACTGGATATGGTTCTAACTATTGCCACGTTGTGCACGTAGAATGAAGACAGAACTCTTTGGGAGGCCACTAATACTTATGTTGAGATGAGCCCTTTCATGTCTGCACACAAAATAAAAAGACCAATTCTATTAATGCACGGAGAAGAAGACAACAATTCAGGAACACTAACAATGCAGGTACCTAGATATTTTTATATTGTATATATGTATTTATATTCTGGAAATACTTGTTCCTTTATTTTTTCCTTGGCCTCTATTATTGGAGAAATTTTTACAATAATTGTTTTAGCAATATTATAAAAAGGATAGTTTATAAAATGCATAAAAGAGGTCAGAAAGTGGGTGTGATGGTCTACTTTTAAGCAGATAAATATGCAGCATGATGAGGGTAAAGATTAAATGGGTGACTTTCTAGGTGGTATCTTGTTCCATCCCATTAATTATATGAAGAGCATTACAGGCATGTGGAGTACAAAGCAAGAACAATAAAATTGCTGATCAAGAAACTGGTTGAAATACCATAGGGATATCTTTTTCAAAGGAATATTGTAATTTTGTTCTTTTAACACTAGCTCCTTCCATTCTAATGCTTCTACAACAATAGCAACAACAACTAAGCCTTAATCTCAAATTGGTTCGGGTTAACCACCTGAATCCTTTTACTCCATGCCGCTTGATTTGAGGCCATACTCTTTGTTAAATGTAGAGATGTTGAGTCCTTCCTTGCTATTTCTTCCTATGCGATTTTCGGTTTGTCTTTACCATTCTTTTCTTTTACATGCAGCAAATCACTCCATGTTGGTGCTTTTTTAAGCCTACATTGTATATATCTGAACCATCTATATTATCTTTCTCTCAATTTGTCTTTAATTATTGTTACCTTTGCTTTTTTATAAATATTGTTTTTTCTTATTTTATCTTTTCTTGTATCACCATATATCTATCCTAACATTCTTATTTCAAGCACATTTATCTTGTATACGTTATTTTCTAACCGCAAACATTTTGTATCATAAAGCATAGTTGATCTTATAGACGACTCATAAAATTTTTTCTTTAGCTTGGCAAATATTCAGTAATCATATAATATTCCATTTGTACTTCATTTCATCTAATCTGTTTTAATCCTATAAATAACATTTTCTTTAATCTCCCTTTTATTATGAATAATTGATCCTAAATATAAAAAAATATATTATTAAGGACTTAATAATTCTCAATTTTTGTTCTACCTTCATCTTTATTTCTAATTTTACTAAAATTGCATCTTATATATTCCGTTTTGGTCCCATTGAACATAAAATTTTTAAAATTCTGATGCACTGCTCTTTAATTTCAATTTATGATTAATTCTGACCTTGATTTCATCTACTAAGATCATATCATATGCAAATATCATGCACCAAATTGTCTTGAATATACTTAGTATGCTCATATATAACTAGTGTAAAAAGGTAAGGACTTAAAGAAGATTCTTTGTATAACCATATTATGATTGAAAACTCATAAGCATTACCATTCATAATTCTCATGCCAATAACTGCTCTATTGAACATATTCTTAATTACATTAATATATGTAATTAATTGCGAACAATAAATTAGTCAAAAGAATTTGGTTTGAATTATTTGCCATTGTAAAGCTGCAATAACCTTATAACATTTCCGGAGGTTGCTATCTTTGTTATCCATGATACCAGGCCTCCACCAAAAACAGTGATTTTCATTGTAATAGAAATAACACCTATCTTGGCATTTAAGTAACTCTGTCAAACTGTTATAACCACAATTCAGAGTAATGGTCGTAGTATTAGTCTGTAAGGCACCCCATAATGTTATGTATAATCTAATGTTCAAGCAATCTATGCATTTGATTATAGGTGGGATTTTGCACAATATTTGGCATGTATGATCACCCTCGATTGCAACTATGAACCACCAGTCTACAACCTGCCAATCTTTTGGTTCACATATATTGCACATTTTACCTCAATCACAACGTTTTCCCCCTCTTTTGACCCCAGTCTTTCTCATTAGAAGGAAATGCACTACTTGTGCTTGGTCCTAGTCAGCCTTGGTTTGCATGTTTCTACTGTAAGGACTTTCTTTGCTATGGTCATCATCAATGGTAAGGGCACCGCTAACCATTTTCAAGAATGAGAGATACCCATGTCGAACACATGGAGAAGCACCTCTAAGGTCTCATCATCTTGTATGTTTGCTTCTGTATTGTTTTATCAAGAACCTTTCACTAGATAACATGGCATATCTACTACTAAATTTCCCTACAATTTTTCTTCTTGGAGATTGTCATTTATGTAATAACTTTCCCTACCACCAAACAAGGTTTGTTGCATCTAGCACACTAATATTAGATGCTTAATTTTCCATGGTTTGCTTCTCTTCAGATCTCTTATCATCATATGGTTCTCTTTGCTTATTGTAAGATCGTTGCTCACTACAAAACATCTGATGTTTTTCCTTTGCTTATATTGCAGTCGGATCGCTTTTTTACTGCTTTGAAAGGCCATGGAGCCCTCTGTCGTTTGGTGATTCTTCCCTTTGAAAGTCATGGTTATTCTGCTAGAGAGAGCATCATGCATGTCCTTTGGGAGACTGATAGGTGGCTGCAAAAATACTGTGTAAACAGTTCTGATAAACCTGCGGACCTGGATACCTCTAATACTGAATCTCTGAATGACGTTGAAGATAAGGCCCTTTCAGCTAGCACAGGTGGGCCAGGTCAGGAAGGTTGGGACCAGGATGGATCTCATTTGACACCGAGGTCATTATTGTGGTGAGTCCCCTTTTCATTCCAGAGTAAATTTTTTACCGTGTTCTATGCAAAGCTGATGTTATCATCAGCATTCATTTCTTTAGCAAGGCAGTAACACCCATACCAATCATGTCATGTGGACAAATCTGAAACCCAATTCCACAAAAAGTCTTTGACATCCCACATCCCATATTCCCATCCAATGTCTATTGTAATCCAAGGTTGCCATAAGGGAGAGGTAATTGCTTAGTTGTTTTGGTGTTTTATATACCAGAGTTCTATGTAGCATAGAATGTAGTAGTTTGTAGTTAATTGATGTGATATGTTCTTAATATGTTCATTTATGATACCATATTGCCATTTTTGAGTTGTGAGGATGTGCAGTATGTCTGACACCAAATATTCTATCCACTGAATCATAGCTTTATGTTTATATTTGATTCAAGAAGTAGATAGACAACATTGTTTTAAATGACATCTGCCTTGGCTGCCTAGATGGACCATCTAGTTGAGGCTGCCTAGGTGCTCATCTTAAGATATTATATCATGATCATAGAGGATGATGTTGATATACTATTAATATTGGATAAGGTACATTGAACTGCGTACTGATACCAAACCACACTGAAACGATGGTGTAGCAACTCTTCGGACCAATATGCTAGGTTTTCCTTTTTTTTTAAATTTCTTTGAAAGTTTTTCAATTTTGATTTCTTTGATGGTTTCACGATTTTGCTATATTCAATTTTAACAATTTTTTCTTTAAATTTATAGTGCTTTTTGTTCGTATTATGAAGTGCTTTATATTATCAAATAAAATTAAAGTATATCAGTTTATCATTAATGTAAATGTAAGTAATAGACAATTGCAAGGGTATACTTTCAAACATAAGAACAAGAATTTCAAATGTATAATTTGTATATAATAAACACGTAAGTGATAATATGTACCGATGTTTAATATCTCGTGAAGTGTCTATGCCACTCGTTGAGTGTTGGAGGCTTGTTTGTAGTCTAGACCTGGGAGGGAAATTCAACTTTCATGAGCATTGCAGGTCCACTCCACTAGATGACTATATTCAGCTATCCTACATGCCTCGTCATCTTGTTCTTGATGTGGGATGGGATGTTGGCCCGGCTATACAAAGGTTGTGTTAGCGAAATCTGACCTATAAGCATTACAAGGCTGTGGTACTAGAATGTGGTAGTTTAAAGCCTTAAATATAGGATATCCATAAAATGTTGCATCTAAAGGATATCCATATCCATAAGAAATTTGGTCTAGGGAGCTGCTACTCTCTTTTCCTCGTTCTTTGCTTCATAATACTATTAGGTGGCTCGGTCGGACCCACCACCTTGATTGGAATATGTCATGGTGGCCTCCCTAGCAGGTCTCTTAAATCCTAGGAGGATGATTCAGACATGGAGTCCTCTAACAATGGCATGCTGCCTTCCGACCTCTCTATCGCTAGCATGTATTTCTGAGCCCATTTACTTAGATTTACCCTAGCATCCGTGGCGATCTCCTCTCAATGGTTGAGGAGGTGATCCAGGCTCATTCAACTCCGACTCTTGCTGTTGGTCCTCAAGCCATCCAATTATCAAATCATCATCTAATACGAAGTCATCAATGCAATGGATTGACATACTTCAACTTCACATCCTCCTTAATGCATTTCAGTGTGAGTCACATATTGTAGTAACATAGACGAGGTCATTTAGGCGCTTTTGAATGAGGCAGTTCCTTTGTTTCCTATGGATCAATGCAAATGTGGACTGGTTGCGCTCACATCCATTGTTGAAGACCATCTGAGAGGATTCAAATCATCAATCTTGAGGTTTTGGATTGACTCCTTGAAGTGGACCTATCATTCAATTGCAAATATAAGGAATTGACGTGTAGATTAGATACTACTTGTCAACTACATTTAGAGTACGAACAATTGTAGTCACGTACAAAAATACCTAGAGACATGCTATGCAACCCAACCACAATCGTACTCACCTCAAAGGAGTACTCACCTCAAAGGAGTAGTTACCCTCTGTAAAATCCCCTTTATTAAAGGGATACGTTATACCTTTTCAATTCTAGCTTAGACATACGTGATCAAATCATATCAAAAAATCTCACCTTCTCTAGACATCTTGTTGCAGTTGTCGGAGCAAGCTCCATCTTATAGACCACAATACATAGGCCGTTTAGAAGTTCCTCTATCCCAATTTTTGGGGTACTGGAAGAATTGTATTCAATAATTTAAAATGAATGAATCAATTTTTATCTACTAGATGTAGCTTTCTACCCATCTGATAGTCTTGCCGCTATTCAATGATGTCAATATAGTCATGGGCATGCCTCAAATCTGTCCGCTTGATCTCTTTCTTGGCATTCACCATCATATAATAGAGGAAGCCCATCTAAGGATGTCTTGCCATCCATGGCCCTTAGCACTTAATACAATGGAGTGATAGCCTTCACTACACTCTTAGCTTGCATCCAAAATTGTTGGCTAGTGATAATGTCCACCATAGCACCCTTTGTGTGGATGCATATCTATTGCCTTGCCACTCGCTTACAAACATTTGACAGATGCCAGCTTTTTTGTCTAGGATGTTGTCAAGTGTTATATAATGTATTACAAACTATGTTATTGTGGGCCTCAATATCTCACCCCTGGTATGCCTCCTCGTTAGTGCTAAGACCCATGTATGGTTGTGGATGAACTTGGTAACGGTTTGGGCTGTTTCGACAATGTCTAACTCTATGGATCTTCTCAATATCCATCAACATTAGATCGGTACGACAAGATGAATGCAATCGAAATGAGAGTGTTGAGATGGATTTATGACAAAAAAAGAAGATAGGATAAGAAACTGAGTTATTTATAAAAAGAGAGAGGTAGCTCTAAATAAGGATAAATTGAGGGAAGAACGACTTAAATAGTTTGAACATTTGCAACATAGACTTAAGGATGCACTAGTGTGAAGGAATGGATTAATATATATAGAAGAAAAAAGAGATAGAGATAGAGGTAGAGGTAGATCAAAAATTACATGGAAGAAAATAATTAAAAAAATAAAATCTTTGTATCTTATAGAAAATATGACTTTAAATCGAGCAGAATGGAGAAAAAGGATTCATATAAGCAAACCCCAAGTAGTTTGAAATTAAGGTTTTATTGTTGTTGTTGTTGTTATAGGGCAAGTGATGTAGGTGTTGCAACAGGGCTGCATGGTTTCTGATCATGTTGATGGGTTGTTATTAGCTTTATTGGTAAATATTGCAACTGTCTTTCATATGAAGAAAAGCTAGAATGTATTGAGGATGTTGGTTCTGCACAACATTAAACTAAAACTACATTTGGTTCACTAGAATGAGGGCTTCAATAGAACAGAAATTCTGTCGTTAGCCCCTTTCCCACATTTGATGTGGTAATAAGCAACAAAATCAAATTTCCTTTGAATCATTAGTCTTTTGAATGAGGGAATGCTGTTTCTGCTAATAAGTGAGAGAAATTGTCATTTCTATGAGAGTAGGAATGGATGCTATTTTTGATAATGAATTAATTAGAGTGATATTTGTGGTATAAAATAATAATAAATGATATATTTTGCATGAATCTATTGTCAATGTTTAATTATAAAATTAAACATAATAATTTAATTAATATTTAATGTAAAATTTTTTTTATTAGGGAACAATGAAAATATAAAGTATCATGAATTTTAATATTGTATTAATTGTTACTCAAACTTTAGAATTTATATGTAGTAACAAATGAGCATTTTGTAATACACGTTAAAGGGAAAGGTTTTTAATTTCGTAGGATGGGATGTCCTGGTTTCTCCACGAAACAGGATGCTTTATCGTCGTATCTTGTCTTAATGGTCATCTCAATAGAGTGTCTTAGTAAGTATCCCTATCCCTCTCCCCTTTTTTTCTTTTCTCTTTCTTACTTTTTTTTTTTTTTTTCTTTTGTCTTTCCTTTCTTTCTTTTTTCCTTCTTCTTTATTTTCCTTTTTCACTCTTTCCTTTTTTTTTCATCTCCTATCCTTTCTTTTTTTTTTCTTTTTTCCTTTTGTCTTTTCTTCCTTTATTTCCTTTTCTCCTCTCTTTCATCCTTTCTTTCCTTTTCTTTTCCTTTTTTCCTTTCTTTCTTAATTCTTTCTTCTTATCTGACATGGATGGGTTTTGATGTCGCACCCCTTTCCCAATCTTATATTTCCATAGGAACAAGATAGGATCTGCTGGGACACCCCGTCTTGTTGAGGCTTAAAGCCTTGAAAATAGAATACAAATCATCAAATAATATTAGACATAAAAATAAAATTTATTATATAAATAATAGTTGAAATAATACATTAAAATAAAAATATAAAATAAAAATGTCATAATAATAATAATGATTTAGGAAAACAAAAATAAAAGAGAGTATGTTAATGATCAAAAATAGGAATGAAAATCATAATAAAAATATGAATAAATAAGAATAAAAGTATCAAATATAACTAAATAAATAAAATAAAATTAATAATAAAATATAAAATAAATTGTATAATGGAATTATAAGTTAAAATAATCAAACAAAATGCTGAAGTAAAAGATATAAATAAAAATAGTAAAAAAGGATAAACTATGAAAATGTGCAATAATAGTCATTATAACATTTTAATGGCTGTTACTTAAAAGTTTGTTTGATATAGCAAATGATGGAAGGTTCCCAAAAAAATTATAATGGTCATTATGATAAGATTTGGTTCTATTCCTTAATCAAAATTAATATAGGATTGATTCTATTCTAACATGAAATTAGCTAAATTAAATATTAGAATCGAATTTGTATTCCTTTTCCATATGTTCATGTCCACCCAAACAATGGTATAGGACTCAGAATTGTGACTTCTTGCTTTCCATTTCCATTTCCATTTCCATTTCCATTCCCATTCCCATTCCCATTCCCATTCCAATTCCCTTTCCGATTCTTTTCATTCTTGCAAACTAAACATAGCATAAGCTCAGCTAAATAGCTCCAGGAGGACAATTGCTATAGTTATCATTTTTCTCCTTGATATTATCCATGCTTCATGTTAATGAGATTTTGGTAGTGTACAGCATCCTAGTCATTTAGGTGGAACTTCACTCTTCAGAATTCTCCACATCTTTGGCTACAAATAATATTACCTACTTGCTTTTGCATTGTGGCAAGTTGCACAAGTAATTGCTCCCAGCATGTGAAAGTATAGCTGCTGATCTTAATGACAATAGGCTTTATGATCTTATGCAATCAACATGTAATTGAAATTTGTTCCGCCATTTTGACCTCCCTTTATTTGAATTCTCTGTTGAGGTCCAAGATATCCACCTTTGGCTTTTAGTCCTGCTCTTGAATCTTCTGTTCTCTTGTTGATTTTATGGGTTTTGTGGGGTGAAATTAGGTGATGGGCTTATCACACAAGGTGTCAGTTGTGATATGATTTTAGCAATTAGGAATTTCACTAGCATCCTAAACAACTGAGAATGTCGTAAATTTTATAGTATCCCTGTGATGGTAAACACAAAAAACACAAGGAAGAAGAAAGTGGTTAAATCTGAGACCGTTTTGGTTTGTCTATTTATGGTTGTAATATGAAGTTCTTCATACAAAAGGGTCTTCTCTGGTTCCCTCCAACTTATGCATACTTTCCTGCCATTGACTGGCAACAGTTTCCTGAATTTGGTGGTGTTTTGGTGGGTATTTCTAATGTAGTTATGAGATTGAAATGAGAGTGATGATGACTTGATTTGAAAGTGGAGATTGGCAGTAAATGAACATATTCTATACATTCATTAACTGAATTTTGGAAGATGAGCTAGGGATGATTATCTCTTACTTTGACACTATGCGATTGCTAGAGCACATGTTGGAAAAAGGGTAATATGTTACTGTACATATGTTGAGATTTATGCAGATAATATCATACTTTGAGTAGAAAACCACGCAGTGCTGAAAATTGTCTGTGAATGAACCTAGAAAATCCAATATCTATAAAAGTGCCTGAAGCAAAGCTTAGACTGAAATATTGTAGAAAGTCCATATATAGGCCCATCAATATACCTATCACATTAGAAGATGCATGTGTAGAACTCATATCGATTATATGTCCTTATATAGTCCAAAGTGCTAAGAACATTAATGCATAGCACAATTAACAAGTTGGTCAATATATCAAGGACATGAAAGTGTGTCGAGAAATGCAAGGACGTGCAAGTGCTCTTGTTGGTCAACATATCAAGCACTTTGTTATTGATATGAGTCAAAGTTAAACACAGTTGTATAAGTAATATTAAATGGGTTAATAAAATAAGTTTGTTGAACAAACCTGATGACTGTTAATAATTATGCACAACTTGTTGGGTTATGGTTCATACCTGCAAGGTTCTTTACAAACATGATAAAAGGGTGCTGAGACCCCTGCAGATAGGTTTCCAAGGAAATGGTTGGAAGGAGATCATCTAGCAGTCATAGTATTCTGATTTTGAATCAGTGTCACCTTTCTATTTGATGCTATATTTTGATGCTCCTTGCCTTTGGTGGTTTCACTTATTCTAAGAAAAAAAATGTCATTTCATTTTAAGCAGATGAGGTACAAATTGCTAAATTTATTTTAATTTAACTGCATGTTTGCATGTCTAAAATGAGCTGATAGCTTACATGGACTATCTAATGCAGATCAAGTTGATTGTATTCAAGCTTCTGTGGGTGATCATTATAGTTATCTCCTTAAAAATACACAAAGTAACAAGATTGTACATTCCCTACATCAAATTCGGGGCCAAACTTGCTGGAATTCTTTCAAAATGTCACTGTGAAACTAAGCAAGGATGCTTGATCCAAAAACCCACGCCAGCAATGCTAATGTATGGCATCTTGCTGAATTGTATCCTTCAAATAAGGCTTTTGTTGTCTCTAGCCAAATGTATTGCTTATTGTTATTATTACTACTATTTTTTATTTTGTCCATTTGAGCAAACAGTATACACTCAACTGTTCAGCATGCTAGTTGTTATTAGCATCCATGTGGTTCAGTTGATTTTCTTGCGCTGCTTACCTGAATATTTTTGCAAACTTTATTGTTGACATCAATTGAAACTGTCATAGTTACAATTGAAGCATTTAGTAAAATCGCAATGCCCTGTTACTTGGACAGATGACACACACTAGTGATGAGCATCCAAGTGTCCAAAAGAATTTGACACGTTTAAAAATCAGACACAGGACTATGTTTATATATTATTTCCATAAATATGTTTTAATTGTATGTAATTGGACCTACGGCTTCTTAGGTTCACAACATAGATAAAACATCTGGTAACTGTTACATCAGACTTGATGGCTTTCATGGTGAAATGCCCAAATGAGACATGGTAATGACATTATGATTCGATATATGAGGTGTCTACGATATAACTGAGTGTTCTAAGTTCAAGTGTTTGGCATGTCGATACACAAAATTTGGAGATTCTATGTAACACTATCACAAAGTCTGATTTGGGATTAAACTGGTGTGGACCAAAACTCATGATTGAAGAAATTTCCAAAATAAACACAGGGTTGGAGAGAGTGCAAAATTTTTGAAAGATCTTGAAAAACAGGCACAACTCAACAATGCTCTAGCTGTGAAGCATTCAAAATAAATCATGAACTATGTCTAGATGTTGCTAGAGTTGAGGGGAAAATTTTGCATGAAATCTGGATAACTGAATTTTTTAGGGAAATGGAGAAAATTTTGCCTTGGTACCTGGTGGTCCCATGGTGGTCATTACATCATCTTCGGTATATGGAATCTGAAGGTAACAGAGCTTTTATAGATGAGATTCAATCAAGCTGCAAGTTTACTGTGTCCGTTTCCTCCAGCTTCACTCATGCCCATCCGTTATTTTCATTGATACTTTCAATTTAAGGAAGTTACATTGTTTAATATACCGTAATCTGCATAAAAAATTGCAGAAATACACGATATACTCTTGCAAAAAAATTATATTTAACAAATTCTCTTAGTGGAACAGAACCATGATCCACTCTTCCAGAGGCATGACACTTGCCTAGAGCCAATCTAAGTGCTCTTCTTTTTATTTTCTTGTTCCCCCTCCCCAGCTCTTAACTTTTGCACCTTTCAATGTAGACTTCTTGTGTTTAAATCGGAACTTTGTTTGATGAGTATAATGATGTTCGATGGTAAAGCCAGTAACTTCTGAAAGAACTTGTTCTCCAAGGACTAAAATATCCAATTATCATTAGGCTTGATACTACAGCCTTTTTGTTCTTGATTTTATCAGATAGTCTCCAAAAACTTTTAAAATTCTCCTTTTTGTTATAACTTGTTAGGGCTCAGTCATTTTCACGCGTCCAGCTGGTCTGTCTGGATGATGGTCAACATGGGGCCATGAGTTTGCTTTGGATTGTTGGTTTCTAGTACCCACTAAATCCTTTTCTGAAATTCTAGAAAAATTTCCACAAGCTCCCTCCATCGTTACTTGTCAGTGGAATCAGTATGTGGACGCATCCATATGTTCAATGTCTGAATGCCAGTCGAAAGCCAGTCCCATACTGGTGATGGTTGGCAATTCTGCCTCCAAATCAGAGGGCATGAGTTGAGATCCATTTCTAGTTGGGGTTTCCTTCTGCCTTTCAGGTTGTAGTCCTTGATTTCTTATCAAGAAGCTAATTTCACAACTCATTAGTTCTGATGAAGCAAAATTTGCCACGGGAGAGCAAATTTTGGTTCCTCTCTAGTGCACATGAATCTCGAGTGAGTTGACTCAACTGGTTCGACGAGTCTGAGTAAGAAGCTACAATAACTTTGAGAGCTAAAGTTACCAAGTTCTTGCGGTTACAATTAAATCTCCAATTAAATAAATGCCTGTTGAAAATTTTGAAAGGTCACCAGAACCTCAGCCATTGTTTTTGGTGGTTATGATGACAACAAAGGAGAGGTGGAAGGAAAAGTAACATGACAGCAAAAGGAGTCTGATGGAAAAGCTCCCTTCCATATCTCTGCGTCGATTAGTCGCATTGTGTTCCTCTTCTTTGGAGCAAAGTTGGCCAGATTTGCAAAATGTCCACATCCATAGCACATCTCCACTTGTATCCCTCATTCAAAAAGCATGGTAGAAAGAGGAAGGAATGTCAAAACACCAAGGAAATCTTTGAAAGGTCATGCATGGTGGAAGGAAAAGGCAAGCACTACCATAAAGATACCGATCTGCCTTCATCTGCACCATTAAAAAGAGAGAAAGGTCCTGCTTGCGTCCCAAGGAGTTGAATTCGTATTCATATGGATGGCATGATATGTCGACATTCTGATTCTCTCTAAATTTAGCTTTTTCTTTGTATTTTATTTTATTTTTATTTGTCTGGTGGTCCGGAGGAGATAAAAGTCCTATAGTGCAGTGGACTTGGCATGGCCCCATATTGGCAATAAGCATCCGTCAAAGTAATGTCTAGGCTTTGGATAAGGCCTGCTCCTCGAATCATTAACAGGAAAGGTCGGCATGGAGGTCTCACTTCTCCCTGTTGATGTAGTCCCCATATATGAGGTGCCATCTTTCTCCTCTCAAGAGACCAGCGTCAAGATTTTTCAACCTGTTTAAGACTCTAAAACCTGATATTCAATTGATTATATAGGTTATGAGTATGTCTATCAGATCTTCTGAAGACCGGTAAGCAAACACAAACACTTTAAATGAAGCTAGACGTTTGGAAAATTGCTGTAGTACAAGTGTAGTACAAGAATCTTTCTCAAGGATGCAGTACGAGTTATAGTGCCAAATATTTCTCACATCATAAAAGACTTCTGTGGACGGTCTTCCCTAGTTGCAGACCTGGTGATCATTTTGTTTCAACTGGGTGATTGATTGATTGTATAAGTGACAAGAAAGATGAAGACAATGGGAATCATGTCTGGTAAAATGGTGGTTTTTTTCAACAACAACTGGAGTGGGTTGGAGTCAGTTTCATTATTAGGATGCACGTAGATAGCTATTGGCCTGCATGCAACGAGAGCATCCTCTTTTGGAGATTAAGGTTTTAGAGTTGAGAAAATTTTGGAGTAATCTCCCTGAAACAAGACTAGGAAATACAGATATTAGCCAGCTTGGTTAGTAATGAATTTTGGTTTTAAGTTCAATTTATTCTGACAGTAGTGTGTTCTTGAGGCTTCAATAGGCTTGCTAGCACTCACTCAGAAACAATAAACGTTGAAACAATTAGATATGTTTCTCTCGTTTATTGTTCTGTGCATGAGGTGGGGCTTCATTTCTGCAAGAAAATGAAGAGAGGCCTAAACTCTATGCTTGATAATGTTTATTAAACACATAAAATGATCCATCTCTCAGAAGGTCTAACGGAGACCTTTTTCCTCTTTGCTGGAACTCATCGACCAAAGAGATCTTGTGCTTTTTTGAGTTACTGTTTGGAGGCTGGGGATAATCTATCATGATTAAAGGAGAAAAGGATTCTTCAAGGCCTCGGCGGAGTTGAACTAGTGGTCTGAGTGGCTATTGTTTCGTCATGTGAAATGCTTTAGTGGCCGGCCACCAAGGATTTATCAAAAGTCTATTGACGGCCCCTCAGCCCGCTGCTAGATGACGCACAGTGCTCATCAATGGGAACCGTGCTGTAGTAACATTGTTCCTTAGAAACAGGTTGGCAACTTTTATGTAGAATTAAATTTTTGTACAATATTTCTTGTTTTTGATTTGGGTCTGCTTTTTTTTTTTAATAAAATCCGAGTATTCTATCAGTCTCAATATACTTAGTTGTTGTTGTTATTCTTCTTCTTTTCCTTGTTGTTGTTGGTGCCATTATATATATATATATATATATTCATTCATGACAAACAATCTAGGAAGTAAATGATTATAATTTTTATATTTGTAGTACTGCTATTTTTTATCCAAGTGATTTCTTGATATATATGCAAGTAAAATATTAAGGAACTATATGTAAGGTTTTAAATCTTATTTTAATTACATCGAACCATTAATGCACTTGGTAAGTATCACCCCTTTATCACTTAAGTAAAAAGGTGAGTAGTTTGGCTTTGGATGCACTAAACAATTTTGAAAATTTTATTATTTCTGATAACTGTTTTTGGAGGAAAATAAGAAAAAATTTTGACCCTACTTTTTGTTGGTAGGATGGTTTCCCCAAAAAAAAACATTTAGTGAAAATATTAAATCTCTTAAAAGTGTTAGGAATAGTTTAGCTTTTTTTAACTTATAAATGATGATGGGGAGCCAGATGGATAGCCGGACTATACTGATATAAAAAAATATAAGTTAGAAGGCTTAACTAAAAATAAATAAATTTTTGAGATCAAGTGGTTTTTAGTCAATGTTAAAAAGGGTGTCTTTGTGATTTTCTTTTTCATTAACTGGTTATCACCCTCCATAATTGGCCCCAGCGTTCGAGGAAAAGCGATCCTTAATTTAACTTGTGTGTCATCAACCCTTCCAGTGCTCCCAAAAACTAAATAACAATAATAATAATAATAATCTTCCAGTGTTGCCTTATGCTACATCTGTTGAATTTTTTTTTTTTTTTCACGTGATATCGATTTGGATGGCCATTTTAATTATTCTGGATCAATTAGCATCCGGCACGGAACGCTGGCAGGGTCTACACCACTAAAGAGCTGCGTTCTATGGGATTAGTTTAGATATTAACTTATTTTTTTTTAAAAAAAGGTGGCAACAAGTGCGTGCCCTCAGAGTTGGCTCTAACCTCTTTCTTCATCCTGATCTTAAGCTCCAATATCAATGTGCAGCCATCTTAAACCATTGAATGAAAAATTAAAGGCTTGTATGGCTTATATACTTCCACACTACTATGATATGCCAAGGTCTGTTTCTAACCTGTTGGCATCTTAGAATATAAATCCATCTCTATATTAACTTTTAAGATCACGACCATGAGCCTCTTGTCTTTGGTAAAGCGCTGTTGCGTATTTCACAAGAGGCGCTTCATACGTTACCCCTTTTACGAAGGAAGATTAGTCCCGGATATCCTCTCTTTTGCTTGAGAATATACCAACAGGCTGCTTGACTCCTTTCGTTGAAGGAGAAACAAAAAAGATAACCAAAAGTTGGAGTGCTCTTGTTAGATGTTGAATTAAAATTTTGGCTAAACTATGCATTTGGTCCCTCAACTTGCTCAAATTTCATTTTCGATTGTTATAACCCAGTTTCCTGTGTTTTAAAATATTGTATTTCTTATATTTTGTTACATAAGTTCAATTAAAATTTATAGAATAACTGATATATAATCGATCTATGTATTTATGTCAAGATGATACATTAGTTATTTTATTAATTTTATTTAATCTCATGTAATAAAATATTACAATTCCTAAAGCATAAGGAATGAAACTGTAACAACTGAAAGTTTGAAAGATAGAATTCTAAGGGATAAAATTTGTAATAACTAAAAGTATGAAAGCCAATATGAATTTTGAGTAAAAGTTTGGCAAGCAAAAGTATATTTTAGCCTAAAGTTTTTTTTTTTTTTCGTTGAATTAAAGTTTTATCTCTTTTGCTGGGTCTCATCTAGTAATAACCCTGTCAAATAAAATTTCTTTGACTGGTTCTACTTCAAATTGTCCCCTTGAAACCTTCTTTTTATTGATAGAATGTTCAAAATAAGCTTGCCCACTGTGAAGTTATGCCCATTCTTAGCCCTTTTTTTTTATTTTTTTTATTTTTTTTATAATCGTACCATTTTGGTCTATTTAGTCATCATCGGACCCTCCAAGCCCCACCTAATCTCCTTCTTCTGGAGCATTTAGGTGGGAAGAACGCCAAAAATATAGGAGGAAAGCGTTTACTAATTACAAGGATAAGAAATCATTTGATCAGATAAGATTTATAGCCATCCATACTTATATATTCATTGCGTGTGCCAAGCATAATTTTCAAACGTGAATGGAAGGGACCTAATCAGCGTTGATTCTATTTAAATTAATATAGATTAGGAACGTAAGCAAGCCTGAATATTAGGGAAGCCCGTGTGCTCCGAGAGGTAGATGCTAACATCATTAGACAGGGATACGAAGGAAAACATGCGGATGATTAAATTAAGAGTACAAATTACATTTAAAAAAATTCTGAAATTATTTAAAGTTGGCAAGCACAAATCTAATGAATGGCTTCCTAAAGTTGAAATAATAATCATTGATTTTGATTAAAAACACTTGTTTCTATGAAATTAAAATCCTATTTCAATTTTACTTAAAATCCGAATCATGCATTAGAAAAGATTTTAAGTATAAATCTTCTAAATAAGATTATATATCCATTTCAGCTAACTATAACCAGCACTCTTCATCCACTCTCTTCTTAACTAATACTTTCTTTTTCTTCTCATTCAACATCCCTGGAGCTCTATTCTCTGTAGAGGTGAGTCAGCTTCTGTATTAATATTTTTGATCACTTTTTATTATATTCCGATAAGCTATAATAGATTTTTTCTCTTCATGAGTTTGCTTGGCAGAATTCTTTGCAATTTTTGATATATTTTTGATATGTTTACGTAAAAATTGATTTATTCAAACTTCTATAGCTGTGTCAGTATGAATCAAATAGACGGAGGGGACGAATATATATATATATATATATATATATATATATATATAATGTCCGTCCGTCACTGTGGTCCCACATTGTGCCCAAATCTCTCTCCTAGAATATTGCCCAGGTGCCCAGTGTGAACACATCCGAAGAATAGGATCTTTGACAAAAGGGATAGCTCAGTGTGGTAATGAGAAGGCATGATATGGGCCGTCCTCCGAGCCCTGGGACCCTTTCGCTTCTAAAGAACTCTCAATTATTAGACATCACAATGTCCTCTTAATTGTTCGACTTCAACAAGCTTACGTACCCTGTCCTGTCAATTCTATCAATATTTTGTAATTAAATTTTTTATTCGAATATTTTCTGTGCGTAGAGAGGAGTGCTCCATGACAAAATTATCCAACATCATAACTTGCTTTTATTTTTCTTCAAACATAGCGATGAGTACCCAAAGAAGATCTCAAAGTTCAAACACAACCTACCCTTCATGGAGAGTGTGGCAACCACCATCCGGTATGATATAACAATTAATCTTCATGTGGTTTGCTCTTAGTTTGGTTTTTATTCCTTCCACCCTTGTCTTGCATCTAAATAATGTGCTGACTATATCATGACTCAAAGTAAGCAATTTTTTTATAAAATAATTTCTAGTTTACATGATTTGTGCCCATGCATGACCTCCCTCGAATAAGACCCTCCCATTTATGACTTTATATAACATATAAGAACATCCATCGTGGTCAAAATTTTATAGGTGCTATGAATATGCTACGCAAGCACATAGGTCAGTTATGTAATGGTAAATCTGCTTTGATTGTCAAAATTTTGTAGGTGTAATCAAGGTCCGGTGATTAAAAAAAAATTACTTTGCACTCCCTTAATTAGATGGCCTTTTATATGTTAGTCCTTATCCTATGTACAAAACGAGACACAAATGTGCATAGATCGTATGATAAGACTGAAAGATAAATGAAATAAAGCCAGGGACTAATGATTAGTGGCAGTTAATCATGTATTAACCTTCACATAATGTATTAACCTTCCATTTATTAACTACTAATAGAAGACGTGACGCAAAGAGAAGGAAGGGCCACCACCCCCACTGCCCTTAATATATATAATGCACCCTACCACCCCCCCTCCCTTCGCTCCTTGTGGGGGGCGCCTGTGCCAAGAGAACCGCTCTCTCATCGCTCTCCCCAAGGCCTAGCCTTCCTTCTCTCTGAAGTGAGGGTGCCCAGCCTATAGTCTCGCCATGGGGACGCCGCAGGAGAAGTTGGTGGAGAAAATCTCAGTAGTCTTTGAGAGCATCTCCGCGCTCCCCAGCCTGAGCCCATCCAAGGAAGTGAACGCCCTCTTCACCGAGCTCGTTCTTGCATGCATCCCTCCAATCCCCGTAGATGTTTCCAAGCTTAGCCAAGGAGCCCAGGAGATGAGATCCAAGCTCATCCAACTGTGCGGCCAAGCCGAAGGCCTCTTGGAAAGCCACTACTCCGACATCCTAGCCGACTCCTACGACAACCCCATCGATCACTTGGACCTCTTCCCGTACTACTCCAACTATCTGCAACTGAGCCTACTGGAGCACACGTTGCTGGCCCGGCACGTCACGAACCCACCAACCCGAGTCGCCTTCGTGGGCTCGGGGCCTTTGCCTTTGAGCTCGCTGGTGCTGGCCGCGCGGCACATGAGGGGCGCCTGGTTCCACAACTACGACGTGGACCCGAGCGCGACCGCGCGGGCGCGGCGCCTGGTGCTCGCCGACCCGGACCTGGCCCAGCGCGTCGCCTTCCGCACCGCGGATCTTTTCGGCCTCACCCGCGAGCTCGCCGGCCACGACGTGGTCTTCCTGGCCGCGCTCGTTGGCGTCGAGCGCGAGGAGAAACTCCGAGCTGTCGAACACCTGGCGCGGCACATGGCGCCCGGCGCTCACCTCGTGGTCCGGAGCGCCCACGGGGCTCGCGCCTTTCTCTACCCCGTGGTCGAGCCCGGAGATCTCAAAGGCTTCGACGTGCTGTCAGTTTTTCACCCAAGCGATGAGGTTATAAACTCGGTGATTGTAGCCAGGAAGCTGCCGCATGGTGGGGCGGGGGCAGGAGCCGTGATGAGGACTTGCAAGTGCTGCGAGATGATGCAAGGCATCAATCACTTGGGGCATGGAGCCATGATGGAAGAGATGGCACTGGAGGAGCTGCCCTCGTGAGGGTGGGAGATAACTTTGTCTTCACTCGTTGAATTGTTGGCTGGCTACAAATTATGATTATGTCCTTCTTCTAACTGATGTTTTTGTGTGCCCGTGATGGTGTTTGGGTTGCAATGATTTGTGTTTTGGCTTTCAAAGTGCCTACCAATAGGCTGGTGGAGTTACTGTACTTCGGTTTGAGGGACAACAAAGCTTCCGTTGTTCCAATCATGAATTTATCTTTCGCGAACAAGTCATGTCTCATTTTTATGACCTCTGCACCATGGTATAGGACTCATGTTGGTTGGTGAATATTTAATTTTATATTAATAATATATTTAAAAAAATTCTAAATAATTATATAAAATTTAAAAAATAAAAATAATATTTACTATCTAATTTTTTTGATAAAATTTTAAGTTATGATAAAAAATTTAAAAGTAAAACTAACTCATGAATTATGTGGAACAAAGAGCACTATAAATGAACTTTATATATTTGTGGAATTGGATATATATTTTAGCATTAATTCTTATCAAGAACATCAAGGCACAAATAAGAGAAAGATATGAAAATTTATATTGATGAGATATATAATAAAATTTTTTGTATATTTATATAAATTTTAAAAATCTAAATAATACTTTCTAATTATGTACTCCAAAGTTCGCATCAACAAAATCAAAAGAAAGGCAAAAACCAAAACAAAACAAAACAAAACAAGAAGCTAAGAAGCACCATCAAGATACATCAAATGATGATCTCATCATTGTCTTTTTTTCAAAAAGCATCCAATGACTCTTATCCTGATGCACCCAAATCAAAAATATCCTTTTTTTTTTCTTTTTTTTCTCTAGTACATGACAATCTTATTCCAAAGATCGGCTGATCTGGAGGGTACTCACGTTATATGTGCGCCAAAGCAGTCCAAAATTTTCTTGAACGTAATGTTTTCTTCTTCTTCTTCTTCTTCTTCTTCTTTGTTTGTTGGGAATGGCAATCACAATGCTTTCTTTTGTTTTCTGTTTTTGGTTTAAAAAAATTCAAGGAAAAAATGAACTCTATCAAAGAAATACGCATGATGTAGTTCTTTTGTTTTTAAATTATTTGTTAAATCTTTAGTTTTTTTTTTTTTTTGACAGCAAAGCGTTCTTTCTTTCAAAAGAGTGAAAATAAAAGCAAGGTATGGTAAAAAAAAAGAAAGAAAAAAAAGTTCCTTGCAAATGCTGTCTCTGATATCAATTTCCATGTGGTGTTTCAGTTCTTCATAAGAGTAACAAAACACAATTCCAAACAGGCTCTTTAGCTAGGTTGATACCGGGGGAGAGCGGTCCGTGGCCAGGCCTCAACGGACAGGCCCCAACAAGCTTATTAGATAATTTTGATCAAAACGGGACAGCGTAAACCGTAGCAAGGCCCCGGCAAGCCAGCACACGGACAATTAAAATCGTTAGTGGGACACTTGCCGCGTACTTTGACACCAACTCCCGGTCCCTCGCTTAGGACGACCACCCATTTGATTTAACTTCGCATAGGATGCCATCGTTATATGCTATTGCTAGTGTGAAAGCAAAGTGTTGCGGGAATCCAGTTTCTGTAGTCCAATTAACCTTCAAAGATTAACACGAATGGCCCATACTTACCTTTCCTAAAGGGCATCTCTCATTGGCTTAGTTTATGCCAAAAGTCTTGCTCAGGAATGCGACGACGATTGTAGTTTAATTTATCATCACCAAGTGCTACTTGAGAACGGTTGACTTCGAGAGGCGACGCAGTCACCGCGCGCACAGGGGCCTAACGACAAGAATGGGCCGCAGCGATAGCTGGGAGCCATCGCTTTCCGTCTTGCAGCAGTGGGGCGCGCGCACAATGCCCAAACGAACACTCCACCGCCCCTTCAAACCTTCCAAGGGACGTGTGTGAAGTTAGCCAGTAAGGCACTTGACCTGCCGTGGCCAATGGGGATGGGCAGCCAAGAAAAAGAGATGCTAGTCCAAAGAATCTCAAAGATCCATGGCAACATCTTAAAACTCCCAAGCCTTGGCCCATCCAAAGAAGTGAACACCCTCCTCGCAGTTCTCACATGGATCCCTCCAGGCCTCGTAGCCGTGTCCAAGCTAAGCCAAGGAGTGCAAGAGATGAGATCCAAGCTTACTACCCGTGGCGAGCCATTACTCTGACATCTACCCAGCACCTACCACTACCCCTTCGATCACCTTGACCTCATCTCATATGCTTCCACACCCATCTGCAACTGAGCCCATTGGAGAACATGTTGATAGCCCAGCACGTCGCCAGCCCACCAACCCAGGGGTTCAACCACTTGGGATATGGGGCTATGGTGGATAGAAGAATGGCACAGGAGGAGCTAGCTACCCTCTTGAGGGTGGAGGGTGCGAGTTTTATATTTGTCTTATTGCTAACTTGCCGTTGATTAGTGATTAGAGTTGTGGATATAATTGCTTTTATGTCGTTCGGATGATGTACTAGTGCTACCACCCTGGTTTCTTTTGCCCTTTTCGAGGGGTCGAGGGACTAGCGACATCACTGTTTTCCAATCAACCCTACAAGTTTCTCATGTCCTTGTAGGCCCACAAGTCTTGTCCTCGCCCTTTGGCGTTGGGATTTATGGGAGTGAATCGGATGTTTGATATCCATTTTAGTACCCTATTTTCATATTTTTCAAGGTCTGTAGCATCATGCCAACAGCATGCAACGAAGCATCAAGAAAAGGTGGTGAGGAAGTAGAAATGAATGTGCTGACATAGTATCTCTTGATAGCACTCATTCAATGCAAGGTAGCGTAGCTCGCACACCTAAAATCTGCTTCCTTATCAGCTACTCCTCTCGGAGGATAAACCCTCTGCAAGCATAAATCTCTAACAATATTTCTTGGTGGTGCAAGGCATAACCAGTCTAGCTCTTTGCATAGGCCTTCTGGATCTGAAGTTTGGTACGCATGCATGCATGCTTGCTTGCTTGCTTGCTTAAGTAACATTGCTTTGCACTAAGACTGGAGATTATGAAGGCAGCATAGATTACTCTCATGATTAATAAATAGTTCTGCAGTATCGGGGAAAAAGTTAAGAAACGTGGGGGAGGGAAGGGGGAGGAAAAAGCCGGAAATGGCGCAAGAGGGCAGTTGGTTGGTTGCCGGTCCACTGCGAGTTCCTTTCCTTGCCTAACCTTTGTATCGCCAGTATGTCGACATAAAGAGAGGATGTGTTATGGGATCTTTTAGCTCTCGCACAGAACCCTCACGCGATGAAGGTTCCAACCAATCCATGAGCTCTCGCTATCTTTAAATGCCTTCTTGTTTCCTCAAGACGACAGGTAGTTGCAACGCTCAGACGGATAACCCCCGTCTCGCCATTAACGCTAGAACTTAACGAGCGTTTGGTTCATGAATGAAAAAATTCTATCCTAAGATCGCATATGGTTTCTAAATTTAATTTAAATATTTAAGTTTGTATGATACCCACGTTTAGTTTGCATAGTAATCTAATGACAAAATGCTAGGTATCTCATATTAATATGTTTGGTTAACAAAGCAGATTACAAGGAATCTAACTAAAAAATATGTTAAAATTCTAAAAATATTCTTATTTTACAAATTAAAAGAATAAACAAAATAATATTCTCAAATATAATAATTATATAATATATATATATATACAATAATTAATTGCATTATTTTTATACAATATGATACAAATTATTATTAATAATATTACATAAAATATATAATTAATATATAGCAATAGAATATATTATAATTACATATTATATAAAATTTTTATAATATTTATTTAATACAAATAATTATTTAAAAATATATTAGTCTAACCAAATATTTATAAATATAATATATAATATTATTATAATTATTTAATAGAATTAAATATTATAAAATATTATTATTATTAATATTAATAATACGAGATAGATTTGGCTACATTCAAATGTAGCCAAGCTTAAATTTGGTCACCTTCCCCATCCTTAAATCTATACAGTTTACAAATCCCAAAGATAAAAAAAGTGAAAAAGATAGGGTGGCTCTGGTATTCATGTGGATCCAAAAGTAGAGAAAATGACTAGATCCTGAATTTGACTACATGCAAATGTAGCAAAGTCAACCTCTTAATAATAATATATATTATATAATAATTAATACATAATAACATTATAATAATCATGATAATAATTATTATACATTTATTATATTAGCAAATATATATATATATATTCATAATATAATATATACTATTTATTATATTAAATACATACAATATAAAATAATAATGTAATATTATTACAATAATAATTTGATAATATTATTGAATTATATTAATCATAATGATAAATTTAATATTATATTACATATTATATTACATAGCATTAAATTTTGTTAATATATTAGTATACAAATAATATAATAATTATAATAATTAAATAAAATATAATTATATTGAAATAATTAATCATCATATATAATTTAATGTACTAATTTTTATTATTTACATTAATAAATAATAAAAATTGAATCAAAATTTTAATATAACATATTATACTATAAAAACTTATAATATTAATTATATATATATATATGTTTTGCAATAACTTTTCTATAAAATTAATTTATAGTTATATAATATACAAGTTATTTAAGGACCTTTTTTTTGTCTGAGAATGTCGGTGTTATGTTCTTATCAGATGGCAATATCATATTACCGCCCGTTTAGTAGTACTCATATTATCACATTTTATGGTAATGTTATTTCCATGGGTATCTTAAATACTCAGCCAAATGCCTGCCAAATCAAATGTGAGGATCTTAAAAAATTCTCACAAAATGCTTGAAAATCTTTCAAGATTTCATGAACCAAATACCCCTTAAAGGCCTGCTCCAGCCTCTAGGTCCAATCTCCTTAGCATATATGTTGAACCTTAGCATTTAATAATTCATGTTTTGAGGATAACAAGACATTGATTAAGTTACTAATAGCATTCTTGAGTTGTTATGATTTTGACAGGTGTATACTCATCCAGAGTGCATTTGATCCTACAAAAGCTTAAACCTCACCCTAGCACATGAGTCGGAAGCGGTATAATGGAAAATTGAAGTTTCATTCAATGTGTCGAGGTTCGAATGAGTGAAGATTATTTGTAAATTTTATTTTTCCTAAGGACTATATGTAAAACTAAAAAGGAGTTTAAATGTACAAGGTTTTATATTAAAAAAAATAATTTAAATTAGATTTTAGATCATAATTAATATAAAATTAATTTAAAAATCCAAAACGAGCATGAGCAATCGATCGAACCATAAAATGGTCGATTGGGATTGAAAAAACTCTTTTATGGTTCGATCGGGATTGAAAAAACTCTAAAAGCCTAAACCAGCCCTCTCTACTTTGGCTTGGCGGTCGACCAACACAAGCTAAGGCAGTCGACCGACCTAAGCCAGACGATCGATTAGCCCTATCCTAAGCGGTTGATCGATAGGTCTTTGATAGCCCAACAGTCATATTTTCATATGATTATTAGAGATGTTTAGAAGCTCCAATAGCCATATTTTCTTTTGGCTATATACCAAGGGAGGCTGATTGTCAGTTTAAACACATGTTTTTGTGTTTGAAATTTTTGGAAAAAGTTTGATTAAGCCTTTTTTTGAGCCTTTAGTGCACTTAGCAATCCAACCTAAGTTTAGAGTTTCATTGAAAAATCTAGATCTTTGGGTGTTTGCTTTTGAGTGTTCTCTACAAGAAAAAAGTATCAAAAGATTCAAGATTATTTGTGAGGGTTACTCCTTAGCCCAAAGAAAAGGAAAAGTTATAGAAGGGTTTGATCTTCACGTAGAAAGAAGATTGAATGGTGAAATACTCAAGCAGAAGACTTAGAAAGTGGATGTAGGTAAGAATTATCGAACCACTATAAAATCTCTTACCTCATTTACTTTCTTACCTTTTTTTTACTTACATTTATCTTTTTTTTAAATTATATTTAAGTTAATTTTATTTTTTTTATAATCCAATTCACTCTCCCTCTTAGATTGCTCCTTAGGCCTTCAACATATACACTCGCATTTGGTGTCTAATTACCAAATATAACTACTCAAGCAGCTTGAGGTTTAAATTAATGGGCGCGGAAAATTTTTAATTGTTGTCCCTAATAATTACGCTCTTAAAGAATTTTTTGATGTGTGTGTATAAAGCGGAGGTAGAGAGAACTTCTTTGTACTTCCACATGGCAGCATTATATGCATAGAGAAACCTTCTCAGTGCTTCAACATGACAGCATTATATAAAGTAAAAGTAGAGAGAGGACCGAAAAGTTATCGCAACAAAATGGGAAATTTAAGAGCGTAGTGTTGTATACGTATTAAGCTTGATAAATTATTACCTACTACGGTATGTGACAATTCACTATTTAAATTTAAAGTGAGCTAAAAAAAAGGGTGCAATGATTTCTGTTTAGTTTGAAGTAAATATATATTCGAATGATTGTTATCTTTTATCATGTGAATTTGTGGTAGAAATTTGATTTAATGAGCCATAACCATATTTAGATGAGTAAAATGTTTTGGTATTATACTTTATATTGCTATGTCAGCATTTATACATGCTTCGCACATTGCATGGTCCGCAACTAGTTGCAAAAGTTTTAAGGTCTTCCACTACAAATTTATATTAAAAACGGGAATTTCAGTGGGGCCATTATCTCACCATACCTTATGGTATAATAACAACAGTCATAAAGGTTATGATTGATTTTATTTAAAATTTGTATTTTTGTTTGAACATGATGCTGTTTTTCAAAAAGTTGATGTTTCCATTAAATGGTCCATGATGATAAAAGGAGGTCCCAGCGACCAATTATCTTCAAAAACTCAGTCAACGATGAATAAAACTTGACAGCGACCTCCAAGAACAAGCTTTCATTGATCTTATCACGTCAAAAGTTCAACAACTGAATTTTTTGACCTCGGACTTTGGGTAACATCAGTGGAGACCCATATGAAAATTAATATGCGCATCAATTTGAGCATGAGTTGTAATGAACTAAAGCACACATTAATTGGCCAATCCTCAGAATTTTAATGCACATAAGGCTCCCAGATCGACACCACACCTCAGCTTTCCTCGGCATTGAATTCAGAAATAACAATGGCCCTGATTGGTTTAGAAGGCCGATGCAGAGCTGTACTCACTTGATCATCAGTCCACCTTTATATCACACCTCCCAAACACTGCGAGCCATTCAATCACTTGGATTAAGATCCCATCAGGCGCTAGGAACTTCGTAGGCATCCGAACGACCACCGATAGCCCCAGGCCGAGGGTTGAAGCTAATTGAAGCCGAGCACCGGTGCCAGCAAACCATGGTGCCCTGGCTAAAAAGGATATCGCAATCCAGGCCCACCCGACCACCATCGTACCCGATAAGACACGAACTGCGCCGAAAGACACAAAGATTGGATTAACCATGGCTCCCAGTCCAAACATTACCTTCAATGCCACTTAACACATCGAACACAACGCACATCCAAAGTTATCCCAAGGCCAGCTCGCTCATTCACCAACTTCACATTTACTTGAACAATTAAAGGCAGTAAAAATGTTGAAGGCATTCCTCGGATGAACCAGACTACCGTAGCACCAAAATAACCAGCCAACTTACAAAAGATACAAACAGAAGTCTGGATCAGCGAGTTGACGGCCAAACAAAACCATGATACATTCTGTCAACAATTACATGATATCAGTTGATCAAACACCATATACACATGAGCATCAAAATGGGTAATCAATTATCCACAAACAAAGCTTGGTAGACGTAAGAAAACATAGCGCCTGGCACTGTGGATCATGGACCAACGGTGCCTGTGTCGAAGTACAACATCGTCCCACTGGATCCACCGCTGACGGCCTCCATGAGAGCGTACTGCATATCCTCCGAGGGCTTCCAGTGCCTCTTCCTCTGGTTTATAAACCAGTTGTTAATTTGCTTCTGGTCAAGCCCGGTCATCTCAGCTAGCTTTGTCTTCTCCTCTTCCTAAAGCAGCCAACACAGATGAGTTGCCAACAATTAATCAACAGCTAATACATTCATAATGCCATGCGTTCAACTTTGAACACAAACTTAAACTACTTTTTTAGCCCAATGTCTTAATGAAGGTAGGCCCTGAACGAAAAACATAAGAATAGGAAAATACCGTGGGATAGGGCCACCTGTAATGGTTATGCCACCAATCTAGCAATGCCAACCTTGCATCCTTTGGCAGCTTTCCCTTCTTCCTCTTCTTCAAGAATTCCTTCCTAAGATTGCTCAGGTAGCCGCTGTACTTTTTAAGAAGCATTTCCTTGAGTTCATGGTCGGCAAGACGTGTACCAGATTCCTGGCTCTCTGATGCATCCACATCACCACAGCTGAGCTCCCCTTCAGAGGATCCCGCCACTTCATCTGAAAAAAGACGATGAAAAGTCAAAATGATAGGCTGATAGGCATGACCATTCCAGGAACTAAATTGCTATTTACAACCAAATCAAAATTATTTCATACTCAAAATTTTTATTTCATCGATCCAAATTTGAAGCAAATGGTATATATATATATATATATATATATATATATATATATAGAGAGAGAGAGAGAGAGAGAGAGAGAGAGAGAGATAGGTTGAATGTAGCCAAATATCCAATCACCTCCCCCACTTGGATCCACATGAATCCTAGCTATCCCATCTTTTTCACTTTTTCATTTTTGGGATCTGTAAATTGTATGGATCCAAGATGAAAGAAATGACCAAATTTAGATTTGATTACATTCAAATGTAGCCAAGTTTCTCTCTCTCTCTCTCTCTCTCTCTCTCTCTCTCTCTCTCTCTCTCTCTCTATATATATATATATATATATATATATATATATAAAAGCTTTTAGTCAAGAATTATCAGTCCTAATGGAAGCCCTAATAAATCAAAGCCTAACCAAAGATATAAATAATCAAAGCAGACATAGCAACCAGGAACAGTACTGCAATCCTACAGACGATCCTATAACTTCGCTTTCACAAAAAGTAGAAGATACAACATCAACCAAATAAAATCACCTTTATCTATGGCTGTCTGCCCACAAACAATAGACTACTAGTAGTCACACAGAAGTGGTAATATATACATCTACCAGACATATATCCATACACAAAAGTTGATCTGGAAGAAGTCAAAAGAAAAAACCAAAAACAAAAAACAAAAGAAAAAAGTCATTGGAACAGGCATCATTGACACAGCATGTTCATTGCGTATAAGCATCCACAGATATCATCAGTCCTTCGCTGACTCAAGGCATTTTACAAAAAGCTCAATAAACAAGAGTTGTTTATGCAGGCATCCTTCTGGAAGGGAAGGAAAAAACAAAGATGCTTTTTGGTAAACATTTTTTTCCAGGCCACGATGTTTGTGTTTGAGATTTTGCTTTCAACACCAGTTTTCTTTGTAAGCTAGTCTTCATGGTGCACACTTTCCAAATATAAATCCTCCACCATCCTACAGAGAGTTGTGCCACAAAGGTGTCCTGCATTGGCAATTAGAGATTCCTGAACTCTGCACTGTTTATACACATTAAGCACTGCAACAAAAAGCCTATATTTTCATTTCACCATTTTGTTTTACCAACCAACTACCAGCAAAGCCTGGCTTTTTCTTTCTTTTTCCTTTATTTCTGGTGGAAAAAAAGGGTTTTCCAAAGCATTACAGGACAAAGAGAACATTATGCAATTCATCAATCTGAAGAGAGATGCATTACAGTCATGAAAGACAACTTTTCTTTTTAAGGCAGGAGAACCCATCAATCTTAACACATTGAGTGAAAAGGATGCAGCAGAGCTGGTACTTGCAAAGGCAACAGCTAACAAAATAAGCACCCTCCAGATTAAGGTGACAAAAGAAACAAACAGAATCAGACCAGCCCAGGGAGATAAATGACACCCAAAACACCAGATAAATGTCCAAGTGTCTAGACTCACAAGTATTTCTGCAACCTCTTAACAAAGACTTAGCAGCAATATTTGCCATAAGAGGTAAACAGCAAATAAAATGCATATACAAACCAGAACCACCATGCCCATCAGAAGCACCAATGGCAACAATAATAACAATAATACAAACATCAAGACAATATTCTATAGCAAACAAATATGCAATCAGCACAGTCTTACTCTGGCAGTTAACACCTAACTTGGACAAAAAAAGAGTCAAAATTATAACTTCTGATTTCACTGAAAATTTCATGATCCTTTATGCACAAAACATGCGATCAAACATGTTCAATGAATTATTTCGGCAATTAATATCAATTGAAGTCCAAATAAATTTGTCTATGGTTTAGATTCACCTAATAATCTCATGGAAAGCAGATAAGTTATATCACATACAATAACAGAAGATGCAATGCCTTCCTGCAGCAGTCACCACATAACCAGACACTTATGAGACTAAGATAATAGCCGAATGGTGGTAAGAAACACCATGGTTACATTTATAGCTAGATAAATATCCCATGCTGCAAACAAAGGGCCTGTTCAGTATCATTTTTGTTTTGTATACTTTTATTTTAAAAGTAGAAACACAAAATCCACTGGAAAAAATATATTTGGTTACATTATTTTTATTTTTTTATTTTTAGAATTAACTTTCATTATTTAAGGAAAAAGTGAAAGTGAAATTTTTTCACTTCTACTTTTTTTACAAGTAATTTTTTAGAAACCAAAAAATCATTTGGAAAAGTGACTTTTTAAAAATATCTTTAACTGTAAAAAAAAATAATAATAGTAGCTACCAAACAAGTTCTATAGTTAGAATCTTAAAAAATAAAAGTAGCAGTGACTACCAAACATGTTTCTGTTATCAAAAATAATAAAAAAAGAGTTTCTTTTTGTATTTTTTTAAAAAAATGTGGCAGCCATGCCAAATGCAGCCTAAATGAACTCATTGTGCCAGTAAGCCAGACAACAAATAAGCTTTAGAGAAACAAGTTCCCATTTATTTTGAAATATACAACTGCTGGGTTCTAAAGTCCTTTACAACTGCTGTTGTTTATAATCAAGGCCACCACCTAAATGGTCCATTGACATCAAGATATCCATTTTAACAGGAAAATGGATGGAATGGTACTTGCTAGTAATCGCAAAACAATAACAGAATCAGTTATAATGACCATGGCATAGAAAGTGAACAAAAATACATAGAAACATGGGTTAACGCCAATAAAACAAATATTCAATCCCCCCCCCCCCCCCACAAAAAAAAAAAAAAAAAAACCAAAAAAAAGAACAACATGCCAAGCATAAAATTATGGCCTGATTGATATTTGATTTGTAACATTGACAAAATATGGCATAAAAGGTAACCTGCTCAGAGTGATAACCCAGAGGATACATGAACAAGCAAACAGTAAAACTTCCCAGATAATATCACCAAACTCAGCAAGTTCTCAGTCATTTGTTAAGAAGGCATCAATTGTAGACTATTGAATATCAGCATATATCACCATTGCAAAAATCCAAACCAATAGCCAGACAAATTTAGGAATGAGATGAAATGCAGTTTGACATGATAGTAGTTCCAAAGAATATGCAGATTGCTCACAAAACAAAAAATAATATTCATACTAAAACAGAAAGAAATCATGAATATGTTGCCACATCTAGAAGAATAAAGTAGGGTCAATAAAAGTGAAAATTGCAGAGAGGACTGCTAAGGCAGAGACAAACACACATATTTAAAAGATCACAGTATCACCAGACAGAACAGCACTTTTTGGTGTTTTGTGAGCTAATTAGTGTAAGTGTAGCCTTGTCAAGAAATACTTATCATATCATAAAAAAATTCATCTTATCATATCATAAAAAATTCACCACAATATACTATTCAAAAAAAATTGCTATAGAATATAACTGAACAAAATGCAAATTCAAAAGGCAGTATACACTACAACACACTGGATAATTCGCACAATAACACAATGAAAAAGGCAGAAAAAAAGACCAATAGGAAGGTAACCCAACTTTAACAAACATTAATATTGCAGACTTAGTCAGCATTCCAGCGGCCAGTTGGTTCTTAAATACACCAAGACAAACAGTAACCCTAAGAATATATCAAAGCGATTTCTTACAAAAATAATTTTGTGACAAGATACTAGATTAATAAAGTTGTGAGTATAGTTAGTAATATTAATAAGACATGACACCTATCTTATAGATTTGCATTATTTAAAAAATATACCTTAGATCTAGAAACAAGAGGACAAAACAATAGTGCAATACATCATACAACAAAAGCCCTAACAAGCAAACAGAAAAACCAAGTAAACAATAGAAACATAATGTATTTAGTACTCCAATCTTATCATTACCCCACTTTAACCTCTGCAGCATCTCTCTTAATGGACAATTAGCATATTTCCTCTTAAATGAACGATCTTGCATGTACTTTCCAACTGTCCTAAAATAACATTTATGATTTCTAGTTCATTTTCATAGAGTAGTTCAACCATAGCAAAACTCTTGCAATTGCATGTACTTTCCAACTGTCCTAAAATAACATTTATGGTTTCTAATTCATTTTCATAGAGTAGAGCCATAGCAAAACCCTTGCAGGCTAATTACAAAACAAATTGGTGACCTGTAAATCTCCTATTTTTCATGCAGCAGAAATTTCCAGCCATAAGGAGGCCACCAACCTAACGGGCAACTGATCAGAGGAGCAGTAAAAGAATTCAACATCCACTGTAAGACTTCCTAGTGCATGATTTATGTTACTGGGACATCTATAGTTTCAGGCCGATCAGAGGTTTGGCTTGCATCTACCACACCCACCAAAATCTCCAGCACGTGTGCTCACACACCTCAATTACAATATTGATTCACGCAAAAACTCAGAAATTATGACACAATGAAGCTGGAGAAAAAAAAGAAGGTTTCTCATCGTTCTTAAGCAAAAAACTCAGTATCGACATGAATCAGTAGTTAACTAATTTTTGATCTCTAAATTCTCATTTAAAAGAAGGAACCTTTTATTGAACTAGGAGATGCTCCAGTTGCCAAATTCATCCACGTTGAGGAGGTTCATGGTTTAGGTTTCAGATGGAGAATCCCCAGGTACTCAGATCAGGATATTTTACTATGGTGGGTCTTTCCTCCCTAACTGTTTCAAGAGAAGAGGTATTCAGATCAGGATAATTTACTATTTGATGACCTAGCACCAGCATGTGACATGACAAAACACATGTACATCAGCAAAGCATCAATACTTAACAACATTGGTCAACGTAGGAAGCACCTACACTGACGGATAGACTCAATTTACAGGTCTCAGAATCTCCAACCATACACTTGCAAATGTTTCATTTCTTCTGAATTTCAAAATTCTTGTTTGGTTTGTAGTCTTCACCAGATAGCCAATGAATATTACAAAGTATCAAAGTTTGGGGAAAAAGAAAAAAGAAATTCATACCTAGATAATTTTTTCACACATTTACAGGTTTGGACAACAACACAGGTTGTCTATCATAAACACAAAAGATTATAAGATAGACACTCATATGTCAATTGTCTCAAACCAAATTTGCAGGTCTAGGAGAGGGTGCATGAATAAGCTACTCATGCACCTTTTTAATGAAATTCCATCCTACATCCAACATAACCTAATTCAATTATCCATCACAATCTTTTCGTCCTATTCAGTATACTGATGCCACTTCATCAAATTATCATTATCTAGTCACAATGTCTGGCTTAACATATGGGGAACATGATCTGGAAACTATTTTGAGTGATAGTATGATAGGAAGAAAGAATGTCCAAACATTTCAATGCAGAATTTAGATGCATATAGTTGTACAAAAACATTTCTCTATGTTTTTTTTTCCACATCTACAAATACTGATTGTATTTTGTCCCAGATTCCCAGTAACTTCAGTGACAACAGCTGGCAACACATGCAACTCATAGGCACAAAGCTTATAATCTACATTGTTGAAGATGAATATGGAACTTGGCTATAATTCTACCCCTTGTGATATAAAAAAATAATATGACTCAAAACAAGCAGGGCACTCTTTGTACAAGTATGTTTAAGATGCCTCAACAGAGGTTATCTAAGCAACCCCAAATGTCCAATCAAGGGTGAAAATACAAGAATTGTGTTTGATGAAGTGAAATAATCAGTTAAAGAAAGAAGCAAAAGATAAGAAAAGGAACTAGGGAAGTTGTGTTAAGGAGAGTGATATTGATGAACAGTAAAAGAAGGCAACATGATGATGCATCTTTGGTACTGAGGATGTAAGATGATCAAGCCACAGGTTATCAACAGGACACATCCATTGATGTGCACATATTCTCCTTACAAAAGGAAGAGTTTTCCTACAAGGGGAAAGATGATATTGTTTTCCTGTGCATATGATCATGATACGTCATAATGACCAAAATTATTTAGAATCTTCATGTCATTGTCAAAATGCTAGACCAACCAACTCAACAATTCAGTACAAGGCAACGAATCAATGAGTTTTTAGTTTAATTATTGATCTGAATTATATGTATATCTATATGCTTATGCATATATAGCCACTGTTTTGCTCAAAAAGCAGAAAGAAGCATAAATATAGATTATATCGGATAAATATTACATGGCAAGATGCACTGTGAAAAAAAAAGAGAGAGTAGAGAACAGCATTTAAAGCTCCACATATATGAAACTGCTAGGAATGTGACAGGATCAACCAGTCAACCAAGGAACAACAACCCCCCTCCCCTAAACAATATGCATACCCTAATAAAAAAGGGCAAATAAAAGGCAACATCTACACAATATGTTCAGTAACATTAACTCAAATTTTGCAGCATGCCTTAACAAATAATAAGGAGATTTCCCTATAAATGACAAAGATAAAGCAGGAGATTGTTCCATTCACAGTTGGAAAGGATGACTCTCTACCTTGCAAGGAGAAGAAGATTTAATAAACATACTGACATTATAAAGAGAGTAGTAGCATTTTAAAATATTGTCATTGACATCACCAAAAAAATCATATGAGAACAACGAGCTCCCACATCACATCTTTTTCATCTCTTCAAGCCTTTCTTCCATAAGCACAGATCAAAAGATTAGAGATTTTATCTCTTTCCATTCCTTGTAAATGTAGCTTCAACTTTTCGATAAGAAAAAATAAGACAACATGCTTGAAAATCTTTCTTGTTTCCAAACCTAATATCAAGCCACATGACATTGCTTTATTCACCATTGCATACATGCAAGCCCTAGAACATCTCAAAATAGGAAGTTTCACTAACTTTATACTTTGAACTTGATTAGCTCATAGAAGACTAAATCTCAATAGCTCAGACCCAAGCAATGTAAGAGAATGTAGTTTGTGTAAATCAACAATCATAAGAAACCAACTTGCAATTGAGGTTGCCATAAGATATATTGCCAACCCTTTCAAGCAGATATAGTTCATACATCCAAAAAATCAGCCCCATAGGGTCTGGATCTGGATGGCCGAAATAAGACAAGTTCTATCTGCATCCAATCACAAGTCTGAGGCTTTCATTAATCATTCATACTTATGTTATGAAAACACAATGCCTATAAAGCACACATACAATCTATATCAAACACAATGGCTCCGTAAACAAAGAAAAAGAGCTTACCAATTTGCAGAAATTTTTGAAGAGATGGTAAGAAGGCAAAACAATGGAAGCCAAATAACCAAGATAATAAAAATAAAGTTAAAAAAAAAAAGATTTTCAAAACATGCTCCATACAACAACAACAATAACAACAAAGCCTTGATCCCAAACTAGTTAGGATCGGCTACATGAATCTTTTTTCTCCATTCAGTTCCGTTTTAAGTCATATTATTTGAAAGTTGCAAAACTTCTAAGTCTTTCTTCATCCCTTCCTCCCATATGATTTTCAGAAAACATGCTTCATAAACAAAGAAAAATAGCTTACCAATTGGATGGAGAAATTTTGAGATGTTAAGAAGGAAAAATAATGGAAACCAAATAGCCAAGAAAGAAATTTTCACAAGAGAAGCAAGCCTCATGGTGTCCCAGATTAAAAGCATTGAAGTACATCTCTATATGGCTTGGATAGGATAGTCAAACGATCATCAGGTTATTATTGTACTTTCTGTAAGACAATATCCAGGCAAATCAAGTGCCATGTGAAGCCTTTATTTTGAGTTCTTTAGGAAAGAAACATTGTCAAATAGTTCATTATTTATTTCATCTAAAATTGTAGCTCACTCCATTACGTTACATTTACTTTGTTTTTTTTGAAAAAAAAAGGTTGATCAATTACATGAATTACAGGTGAAAGTATACGTGGCTCACAATATCTACAAAGAGCCCACTGCAACATATAGGTGATAGGTAGCTAAGCCTTGTAATACTAGCGTACCAAAATCATGATATATGAAAACAGATGCACTACAGTCAACACAAAAGATGTTAGCTTCTTGAATTGTCTATGTAGTGATTTATAAAGGACAAGGTAAATGAAAGAGAGCATGAGAAGGATTAAATGCTAGTACCATGAGTGGGGACCTTCCCCAAATCTTTTTTCTCAAGAACATTAAAACAGTAATGTCTACAATATCAACAGTCCTATCATATAAGCAGTATGTTTGCTCGCATAGAACAATTAATGGTTTTGGGACCTTTCAGCAAGCTATATATTCGACTGATCAAGGTAAAAATATTACTTAGTACGTGAGTCCACTATAAACAAGCACATAGACAGTCAAAGCAAAACAAATAAGCAAATATTATTTGGTATTGCATGTTGTAAAATAAATACAATCCAAGGAACCACAATAGTCCAACGCTCAATGCAAGAAAAGCTGATTTAAGATCGAACATCTCTTAAATTAACCCTAATATTCCCCCAAAGGTCAAAAAATCAGGCAAGTATGAGCCCGATTATAATTGTCTAGCCGTTAACATTTCAAGCTCATAAACAGGAATATCAAGGAGATAATACTGATGGGAGCATGCATTTTGAGATGGGAGACATACTTTGGTGACCATACCATTCCTAGATTTTCTTCCCTAAATAGCCGTGGGCAGTACCTGGAACACTTTGCAGAATCTAACTTAATACAATACTAAGAAAAACATGAAATACTAATAAAAAGACCGAATAGAATATGACTCAAACCATTAGAAGGATGATCTTATTATAAGCCCCTTAAAATAACTGATCCAGTAAGTGGTTTCCATTAATGGAGCTGAAGACCGGTCCATAAAATCTTTTTTAGTCTAGGTAGGAAGAAGGATTATATTCCATCTCATATTTGAAAGGACAACCCATTCCCACAAAAAGAGGAAAAAAATACTCAACAGGAGAGAAATACTGTTCTCTTTCCTGACCAACGAGAGAGAACATCTAGAGATGTCTTTCTTTCATAATGCCATGAAGACAGAAAGAACGCAAAAACGAAGAAAGAGAACAAAGCCTACACGCACACGGTTCCAACGTTGTAGTCCGCTCTGACACGCCTGCACCCCATTTGCATGGACACGATTTGACCACTCGAAACCCCCCATCACCCCCAACAACCCCTCTCTCTCCTTCTCTGCACCGTTTGATCATTATACTAAACGGTTGTGATTTCTCTCCAGGAAGTGATATCGATATTTACTTAGATAAAGGATTACCGGAAGGGGAGTTGCCGGTGGCGGTGGTGGTGGAGGAGGAGGTGGTGCAGCCCTTGCAGAGGTTGCTCAGCTGCAGCTCGATGCTGCTGAGGAACGACGCCGCCTCGTCGAAAGGCTTCGACAGCTCCTCCTTGTACCGCTGCAGAACCCGGCAGTAGGATTCCTGAAAATAGAAGCCAAAGCTTGGCCCATGACAACGGCTTAAAAGCGAACCATGGAAGGAACTCGAGATTTCATAGCTACCACTAGTGGTAAGTAATATTTTTGTTTCCTTCGAAAGCACGTTAGTTCTCTTAATTCATACCATGAACTCGTCCAGCTCCGGATCCGCTCCGATCTCCCCGCACCCCGCGCTCGTATACCTCTCCCGCCCTATCTCCTCCAACAGCGATGCCATCTCCGGCGGCGCCCCCACCTTCGCCAATAAAACCCAGAGGTAAAGACCGAATTCCTTCCCTTTATTATTATTATTATTTTTTTTTCTCTTTCTAAGTCTAATCTGACAAACCTTTCTGCACTCGATGTAGGCCGAGACGAGGGCGGGGTATCGAGGATGGCTGGCGATCTGGGCCTTGATCAGATCCGTGAGATCCGATCCCCCGCCGCCGCTGCCGCTGCCGCTGCCGGCGGAGATATCCGACGCTTCAGCTGCCCCGCCGCGGTGCGGGCGGTCCGGCTCGAAGTACGGGAAGCTGCCCGTCGATCCGACGGCCGCCATCTCTCCACCCCCTGAGATTCCCGGATGGATACTGTACAGATCTTCCATCTTTCCTCCCTCCCTCCCCAAATAGAGTGAAGAAGCAAAAGAAAACGAGAAAGAAGACAGAGAGAAGCGATCCGAACCCGACTTGATTCCAAATACAGCGGATTGGCGGTTTTAATTTATGACTGAAGGCAGGTCAAGGCGTTACTCTTACTACTTACTAGCAGTACTAAAAAGGGAGGGGAGGAAGGAAGGAAGGGAGGAGAAAAGCCTGAGCGAATCCTCTGCGGCCGCTTCCATTTCCACTGCCCCTCGCCCTCGGACCAGTGCCACCCTGCACGCCAAAAATCCGACGAAAAAGGTAAGCTGTTTTCGCTTCTCTTTTTTTTTTTTTTTTTCTTTTTCTTTTCTTTTCTTCCTCCCTAAATTTAAAAAATATCGTGATACTGAGAGAAGTTAATTAGTTAATTGATTAGAGCTGGTTCTTTTGGGTAGAGCCGGGGTTAAACGAAGGCGTGGATGGCACACGTGGTGATAACAGTGGAGGGCACCCGGTTTCCCAGAAAAGCGTAGGGGCCGCCCGTATTTATAGCCGTCCCATCATCATTAAGGCGACGTGACATTCCGCCACGTGTCGGATGACGATCGGCTCTTGGCCCATCGGCAAGTACGGCCATACCGCGCCCTCTTTTTATTTTTTATTTTTTTTTGAAAAAAAGTTTTAGTTTGGTTTCCGCTGCCTCCCAGGGTTTGCCGAAACCACTCCTGATTGCTCCCCGGGAAGAAATAGAAATCAGAAAGTCTGCCTGCTTCCCCCGTAAGGTGGGGAATTAAAATGTTCGCGAGGGGCACGTGAAACGGGAGCAGTGAGTTGGATTTGCGTGGGAAGAATAGAGTACGGTTTAGCTTCCCGGCTTAGTTTAATCTCCACTACACCTGGGGAGTGGACTTTGCTGTTCCCGAAACAGTACTTGCTGCGCTTCCTTCGAAAAAAATTAAAATAAAAACAAAGCCATCTTCTCATTTTAAAAGCTCTGGCACAAAGATACATAGCTGTTGTGACTCATACATTTATGACTGTCTTTCCGGTAGTACGATGATCATTATTGTGCTTGCATTATTCCATGCCTTGCAGCTATTATTATTTGCTTAATTTAACATTACTTTAAGTTTTCTTCTGAAAATAAAGTACTCGCTTATGATGGGCATCATAACTCATTGTATTATAAAATAGCTACTGATGATAAAAAAATATATATATATATATATATATATATTCAATTAATTGTATTTATTATTTTATCGACAGCTCACAATTTGATAAAAAAAAATTGTAAAAAATTAATGGTGTCGCTGAACTTTTATTCCGAGCCTCCAAAGCCCAAAACAAGCCTACCCTGGCCAATGTATATGCCTACGTATCTAGTGCATATGGATGAAAATAATTTTATAAATAATCATGAAAGCATCAGAATGGTTCAGAATAAAGCTGAGTAAGTTTACTTCCTTAGCATCTAACATCAAGTTAGTTTCTTTTTAACTTATGTTAAATCATTGAAAATAAAAAATAAATAAAAAAATTATAAGCTGATTATGAAAGATGGATGTGGTAAATCTTATTTTATATTAATTTTTATCGGTCGTGAAAATTTTTTTAAAAAAAAATCCTTGGAAGGAAAAACTTGGGTGCAAATTAATATAATTTTGCTAGATCTGCTGGTCAAACAGAACATGCTACACGAGGGGACTGCTGTGGCAGCCGTTGCTTTCCCGAGACAGAGCTATCAGCCAACCCCCAGTTCCCTTAACTTCCAAATGCCGACGACTGCAGACCCGTGGGGCGGTCGGAGACGCAACACCAGTTGAGACTGAGACACTGCTGCTGCCTCCTCCACCCTTGTCCCAGTCAACGTTTCAACACCTTACGCAGCATCGACTCAAGGCTCTCTCTCTCTCTCTCTCTCTATCTGGCTTCTTCCTCCTCCTTTTCCATATAGATATAGCGGCGGTACCATGCTCTGATCGATCTGGAGAGAGAGAGAGAGAGAGAGAGGGGGAGAGGGAGATGGGGGGAGGGGTAGGGAGTACGGGCATTCCTTGCCCTCAGGTGGTGGGGATGACCGCGCTTCACGCTCTAGTCCCTTCGATATCTCCGTCGCCATCGGCTAAAGGCGATGGATGGTGACCAGACGGCCATCACGTCTGCTCCCACCATTCGTACCCACGCAGCGCGCGGGTGTCCTCTGGATTTCCTCCGGTTCGTCTTCTTGTTTGTTTCTTCCCTCGTCCTCCTGTTCCTCTTCCGTCCTCGTCGCCTGCCTCTCTGCAGGTCTGGGAGGCAGAACGACAGGGCCTCTTCCTTCTCTCTGTGGGTGGTCCGAATGCAAGAATTATCCGCTCACCGGGTGGTGAGGTGGATAGGCGGGTGGGTGCTGTTCTCTACTCTCTCGTCGCTCGCTTGTGGGGGGTTGAGACTGGGAGCAGACCGAGGATTATTTCCCGCACTGCGACCTTCTTGCTGTGCCAATCACGAGGGAGCAGCAGCATTGCTTTGAATCAGAACACAACCTTTTCGACTATGGAGGCAGGCTGAAAAGCTCACGAGCCTCTCCTTCCCTGAACCATTCGCTTCTTACGTATTGGGGCTCCAATGGACAAAATTTGTAGCAGTTGCAGCCTGTAGTTTGGCGATGGTGGCGGTGGTGGCTTTCGGCTATGTATTTAGGGCCCTCCGTAAATCTCACAGTATGCATGGCAGCATGGGGACCGCATTTGTCATACAAGAGATGACGTGTAGCACCCGGCTCGCACTCGAGTACTACAGTCAAAGTTGCCTGCAACGTCAAGCATGAGAAGGTTGGCGTGTGGTACTGCCATGCGACAGAACACTGGAGTGCTGGTCGTCGGTACTCTACTAGATCCTGCGACTCTCTAGTTCCAAAAGGCGACAGAGAAGATTGGTGCAAGTTTGACCGAATAGCTTCCCAATTCTCTTTCTCTCTGATCGCACACGCGGACAACAAGTAAACAATGCTGCCACCCACACTCGGAGAGAAGAGAAAAGAGATGTACGCCTGTGCTGTGCGTCGGAAAAGATTCATGCCGACACGCACGCACACAAACACAATGCTCTGTGAGATTAGATTTGCTTCTAAAAGATGCAGAGATGATGCATTCTCCTAGTTTGAGGAGTCCGTAAGGGCCAGCATAAATTATTTCAAATTCGCTGCAGCATGTGATGGTGCAAGCTTTAGGCATGGCCACCCCTGCTTGCATGTAAAGTATTATTGCTTACTCCATTGTCATGTCTTTTAATCAGCACTCGGATGTAACTCGAGATCTCTTCCTTGGAAAAGAGGATACCAGCCATCCGAGCTATTATCTTTTGATTACTTTTATTATTAAATCGATAATTTCAAATAAAATTATTTTTAAAGAATTAAAATTACATCACAGCAAAAATGGACATTAAAAAAATATTCATCAAAATTCTTATCACTTCTGAAAGAGATTGTATAGTTTAGTGTTTTCAAGTTTTGGGCTAATGATTATTATGATGGAGTTTTTGTCCATCCATGATACCTTTGTCTTCATCCTCCTGCATTCCCTCACTCCTTCCCCCTCCCTTTGTATATTTTGATCATACCAAAATAATTAAACTATGAGCCACGTTGTTCGTGAATATCTTCGTGTTGGATAAATGATATGCTTAATTAAGCTTACTTTGTTAAGAAATGGGACAAGGTCGGATAAATCTAGAGCTATGGAGGTCATATAGATCAAGGTCCATGTGAATGTCCGATAGATATGAGGCATGCCTTTCTATGGAGGTCATTTAGGATTTGAATCCATGTAAACGAACGAGAAATAAAGAGAAAAGAAAAAAAAAAGACTTATAAAACATTGCAAGTTTGATGGACCTTGATCTAGCATGACACGGGATAATTTTTGTAGGATTTATTAAAGTTTTGGATAAAAGGTGATTTTCTATATTACTTCCATGCATAATAACCTATGATCATGAAAGCCCTATGGATGATATATGGGATTATACATTATCAAATGCATGGATGGTATGATTTATGGTTCAGACCTCGTGTTCAAGAGCGGCGAAGAAAGAATGGGGCTCTAATATTTATGATTCATTTTTTAAAGTTACCGAGAATTTTCTCATTTCTGTACTTGCTATGTTGCGTAAAAATTAGATAATAAATTATTTTCAATTGAGGATTTTAAAATAAAAACATATCCCTTGATCTCTAGGTGTCTTTATTAATTCAACTCAGACATATAGACTCCTTGTATTGAATAGGAAAGGAACAGTTTCTCTACAATTAAAAAATACTTCAATAGTATGAGTTTTGTGAAAGAAAAAATAAATAAATTATATAGAAAATTTACATATCATCTGTCATTTTTTTTTTTTTCTCTGAAGAAAATGAAAGATGGGGTCTAAAGGTGGTGAAATTTTTTTTTTCAGACTAATACAGCTCTAATTCAAATTTCATGGTTCATGAACTATTGCATAGCAGGGTGGCTAGGTGTGATGTAATCTAACCACACCGGATCCTATGTTTCCAAGAGCCAATGAGCAAGTATAGTTAAGAAACAGAAGAAAAGTACACCTTCAAACTTTTTAAAAAATGAAAAGAAAAACTACACTCTAGCTTACAACCACTGCGAACTATGTTGAAATGGCCTTGCTTACATGTTTTTTGGTGATTCGTGACGTTTGATAAATATATTTGATTCACGTAGCTAGGCTGCACTCCTTAGGTAGTTCTTATCACATCATTTGTGTCCACCTACTGGGATACGTTGAATTATATGTCCGATTTAGATTGATAAATACTATCTCGAGCAAGAAAGGAGACAACCATGAGGGTTGCATGATAGGTAAAAGGTGAAGCGGCAGCGCCCAGGAGAGTTCTTCAAATATAAACTAAACTCAGATTTAATTATTCTTTTTATTTTTTAAATCCATCCATAAATCATGAATCTCAAAAATAAAAAAAAATTAAAAACTTCTAAATTCAAAAATTAAAAAAATAAATGAATCCAATATTTGGCTATATCCTAATACAGCAAGCCTAACTTTTATATATATATAATTTTATTTAAAATTTATTTTAATCCTTAAATATTTAGTCATTACAATTTATTTTTTTTATTTTAAAAATATTATATTTTTAATATTTTGTTAGTAGAATTAGTTAATGTTAGTGAAATAGTTAACGTATCATTTAATCAATCTATTTGTACATTTATGTCGAGATAATGAGTAAATTATTTTATTAATTTTTACTATATAATTTGTTGAGAAAGTAAGCTGTTTTTATTGAAAGTTTGAAGTCAAAATAAATTTCGAGCGAAAAGTGTAATGATCAAAAGTATGTTTCATCGTTAAAAGAAAAAATTAAAAAATGTAACCTGGGGCGTGAAGTAGATGCAACTCGTGCGATAGCATGAATATATTAAATTTTGCGAGGCATTATTAGTTCTAAGATCGAATACAACTTTATGTCGCTGTTTGGCGTAAATCACGTTCTAAAAGAGATGAAGCGACAACAAGTGGTGGGAAATTAGGTGCTGAGGATTGAACTAATCCGAGTCCTATTTTTTAATTCATGAGCAGAATCTTCATCACTTTCCTCGAGATTTAGCTCCTAGCTTATTAGCCGTGGCTTTTGGAACTTGTTCACCTCATACAATATTATATTCATATAAGAATAAATAACTAGCCAGCAAAATACATGCATCATGTGATAATAAATAAAAATAATCAACAAATCTAAACATCGCTTTTCATATCTTTATTCTCTAGTTTTTGTAATTAACCTGGGACCCGTTTACGAGGTATGGCCTGGGGGAGGAGAGGAGTCCTGGCCCTCTAAAAATTATTCCAGCTTAATGACTCTTAGAGTTCCAAGGGTAACTTCTTTTTTTTTTTTTTTTTTTCTTTCTTTCTTTCTTTCTTTCTTTCTTTAATATAGAAGTATAATGGATGCTGACCATGGATGATGTGCATGGGTTAATCATTTTCTTTGGCAGGCCAGTTGGAGCGGGTCTCTCCCCCTGGCCCTTCGGCCGTCGCTCGGATGGCGCCTTCTCCAGCCGCATGCACAGCGACGCGTTCACGTGGAAACAGTGAGCGCGCGAGTACTTGGCTGCAGCCCTCGGGTGGTGCACAGACTTCGAGACAATCTGGTTTTCTTTTTCGTAAGTGAACAGAGAAAAATAAATTTGAGCAACACCGAAGGTGGGGATGGCAGTGGCCGGACTGGACCAGGCGAGCGTATCATGACCCTTCTGAACCAGCCTTATCCTTGAATCTTCAAATCCGACCTGTCTCTTCATGTCGTTTTTTATTTGTTCATCGCACAAATTAAATTAATAAACAATATCTTAAAGTTTGAAAATTATCGTTTGAAAATTTTTAAGATATTTAAAAGTTTAAGTGCATGCTATTGGCATTCAAAAGCGATCTTCCTGCATCAGCAAATGAGATTCATCTTTCGTCCGGACGACAGGGGCACCAAAGGAGAGCGTTTAAGGGAACTCAGAAATGATTTCCAAAAAAAAATTCCCTAATGCTCTCGGGTCAGAATAAGAACCAGAGTCCTTCCGACCAGCACCTCTAGATTAAAGCTTAAGACTCGTATATAAGATATAAGGCTAATTTCGTAGACATCTATAAAAAATTATTTTTAAGTTGACCATTTATCAATGAATAATTTCAATGAATTTAATCCTAAGACAACAACCCTAATGTAGTTCTTTTTTTTTTTTTTTTTTAAAGTGGCACTTCCTTTTAGCCTTCCATTGAAAAGAATTTTCAATAAGTATATAGTTATGATGAAATTCTTCTAATTAGAACTTTCTTTTGAAAAGAATATGTATGGTGATTTAATAAATTATATCCTTGAATAAGGCAACAAGCATGGTGTAGTTTTTCTTTAAAAAGCGATAGACTTCTGCTTGGACTTACATGTGAAGAGTTCCCAAGAAGTCAGCAATTATGATGAAATTCTTCTAATTAAAACTTTTTCTTGAAAAGAACACATATGGTGATTTAATGAATTAGATCCTTAAATAAGGCAATAATTTTGATGTAGTTCATTTTTAAAAAAAGTGAATAGACTTCTGCTTAGGCTTGCATGAGAAGAGTTCTCAATAAGATGGCAATTATGGTGAAAAAGACATATACGATGATTTAATCATGCCACTTTTGAATTCAACACATGTCATCGTCAAATGAGTTAGGCTAATCAAATCAAATCACAAGGATAGGATTTATGTAGTCAACCCACCAATCAATTCTCACTTACTTAGGAGCTTTATATTAAATGGATAGGATTTTTTCTAATAATTTTCGGACACATCTATGCTATAACTCTGTTCTCCTCCTTATGATTGATTCTAAACTAAATTTTGCTCGATGGGTTGAAGGCCCTGGGCCACAATCCAATCCGACCTCCTAAGAGTGTTGGAATTGGCTGGTGACAGGCCAAGGATTGGAGATGCCAATGGGCCAGGCCTGACCCAGAATCCGTAACTCTCAATAGATCCCAACGGGAATGAGGATCCCCCATTGACCAGCTCATTTGTTTCCATAACTCGGGATTTAAGAGAGCATGAATGCTGAACATAAGTTGCTTTAGAAACAGGAATGATCCAAGGAATTTTAGGAGAAAAAGCCCAACGAGGATGCATCTAGGCACCGCAGGAATTAGGCAAACAAGCTCGTGTGGTTACTCAGAATTACGCACGAATTAAACTGATGTCATGAAGACCACAAGATATAGAAAATTAAAATTAATCAACAATCATGTCGAAGCAAAACATGTAGATGATTATCTTGTTTGTTGATGCACACACTTAATAAAGTGAAATGCCCAAGGCTAGTAATAATATCATCGCTCTTTAAAGTTGATTTAAAGGTGTTTTATACAAGTTGATCAAAAATTTTCTATGAACAGAAAATTAGTTATATCCAAAGTTTACCATGCTGAAAATTAGTATCGTTTTGATATGATTTAGTATGAGATACACTGCATTGAGCCGATAACGTACTAATTAAATGAATTAAAAAGCTTCAACTCATGAATTATCTTATATCAAACCAAAAAGTATGGCTTGCCATCGCTAACTACCTTGGGGGCATAAATTGGAAGTCTATTAATGATGAACATAGCAGTGCTCGTCAAGGAAAAAGATTCAAAACAAAATGCTAGACCGAGGAAGATCCACCTTCAGATAACCCATGTTAAGAGTGACTTTTGGCACCAGATGCTGGCCATCAAAAGCAGAGCAACCACGAAACCAGCACACCAGGTAAAGGACTTTTGTTAACGCACAAAGGCAAAAGCTCGAGACAGGAGCAAACAGCTTAGGAATCTCAAAACCATGGTAACGACATGAGTGCACGCCACTGCATCTCCAGAAGAGGTAGATGCCCTTCCCAAAAAGGGATCAAAAAACACAAACCGAAGAAAGATAACAGGAGACAAAGCACTGGCGTATGCAAACTGAATGCACATGCACATGAAAGAGTGTTACAAATATTGAATATTCAAATAAAGAGGGGAGGAAACTTTAAGCTCATCCTATTTTCTTCTGCAGAATAAGATAATGCACCTGATTCCAAAATACAAGTATGGTAACACACAACTACCGAAGGTATCATCAGCAAAACATGAGTGATGTTGTCAACTCTCAGACCTGAGCTTATTAACTTGAAGTGGCAACAGCATAAGAGCAAACTCAGAACCATGTTCCTAGTCTGTTTAAGAATTGTAGCGTACAGCATAACTGAGATAGCTATTCTTCCGCGACAACACTGATCTCACCCTTCTCTAGCATGTCATAGAATGCTCTCGTCTTCCTTTGCTCGTTCCAGTGATGCATCTTCCACAGACTTCCAGCAAAGATACCCAGTGTAAAGCCTAAGCAGATCTCCTTGACCACACTGGGCCCTTTCAAGGTAGCATGTGCTATTTTATGTGCAGCCATTCTTTTCTTTCCCAAGCTAATTTCTGCTGGAACCCCACGAGCAGCGAGCTCTATTCTGTTCACAGAAAGCATGAGAAAACTTAGTCTAGCAGATTTGTAAGAAATGTTGTTCCTCCAACTTTAATATTAATAATATTATCAAAATAAATTGTGTTGTGTGAGTGTGTGTGTGTGTAATCGCTGATAACAATTCAATTTAATAGAACTTTAAGTTACATTTCACCATTCATGATTTAATATTATATATCTGAGATCTGCTGCGTGCCAAATATCATTTATAACATTTGTTAAGCACTTAAGAACTAAGCTTAGCAGGTTTTGCATAACCACAAAACCAGGAGATTGCTTTCACTGGATGAGCATACTCCTTAGTTTGCTTTTTCAATCCCTACCCATGCATTATCATTGGATAGTATCACACTTCTAAAAAAGTCAACCAGTAAGCCACATCCATAGCAACAGGGTTTATCTCTTATATCTGCAAACAAAACCCAGATCGATGACTTAAACTGGAAAACATGGATAGTGCATTTAAGATAACATATACCAGGCTGCAAAATAATCAGATAGCTCTTTTATCATTGCAATCATGGAACTAAAACCAATCATAAAAGGTCCTCACTTTGAAGAAAGTTAACGCATACATCTATCCAATGCATGGAGGTAGGTGAAACCCTGTCTTCAATTCTTTGTCATACGGAGACAAATATGACAATGGTTTTGCCAACTCACTTTAAAAAATACATGAGCGTCTAACTTTCAAATTAGAAGTCAATTACTTCACAAAGTGGCATTGGATGCCATTGCCATCTTCCCAACCAGGGTATCCCATATTGGTAGGGTTGGAAGTGGGCTCGAGTTGACTTATAGCCCATCGGACCAGGCCATGGGCCGGGTTTGAGCTTACAATTAGAGTTTAAAAAATTTTAAATCAGGCTTGGGCCATTACTTGGCCTAACACAAACTTAGTCCGAACCTAAGCCCAAAATAGGCCCAAAGCCTTTAATCAGGTTCAAATCTGGTTTAAATGTAATCCCAAAACCTTAAAATGTGGTGAGCCCTTTAAATTTTATACTAAATTTTTTAAATATTATTTATTTTTCTAAAATAATTAGATATGATTATTTTAAATATTATTTGTTTTTGTGCAAGCATTAAGAACTGAAAATTGACTCCATCGGTCCAATTTTTGGTTTAAATGGATTGTTATAGGTCGGCCTGATTAAGTTTCGGATTAGGCTTGGGCTAGGATCAAGCCTAATTTTTGAAAATAATTTTGAGTCCAAGCTCAGCCCAAAGCTCAAAAGAAGTTTCAGGCTAGGCTTGGACTAGTGCATGGCCTAACCCAACTCAGCCCAAGCCCTACTTCCAACCCTACATATCGGTATGTATTACCCTACATTGGGCATACCATATCGTACCAATATCGAGTACTGGTACCAAACCCAAACTTGATATTGGTATGTACCGAGTCTCAGTATGTTGAACGAACCCGCGTACAAGGCATGCTAACATCGTGCCTGATAAACGGTATGAAATTCGATACCGAGAGAGCTAACCTTGCCCTCAACTTTCAAAAATATGAAATTAATGCAGAGATTGCAATGAGAAGCTTTTGTTTTCAAGCATGCTGGAGCATTACCTTTTCCACTATACATATTAGAATTAAAGTAAAAGACCATATACAACATGTTGTCTATGGTTACACTTTAAAATAATCAATGGTGGAACTTATGCATTCATAGTTTTTGCATGTAAAATTTTAAGAAAAATCAAAGATGTGATCAGATAGAAATTTCATTATCTAAACTGAATTGCTCATTAATGAAGGCTAACCCCTACAGTGTGGAAATCATTTTCACATGCTTAAACTTTTGCATGACTCTTTAATATTTGCATGGATGTCTTGTGTCATGTTTCCAATTATGTACATGAAAGGTATAGTCACTTGACACTATATTCATGATGTTAAAACTTTGGAAGAAAAACTACTGAGCTCATCCTGGCAAAGGGTTGTAAGAAGGTATGATTGATGGAGAAGAGACACAGGGAAGGGGGAGAATTTTGATTGGGAAGGAAGGGGAAATCAACCTACACAAAAGCAAACGCTCAAATTGGAAGGATGCTGCTTTTTCCCCCCAGTCATCAGGAAATGAGATATATAACAAGGTTATGGCTTGCCACATGACATATCAAATATTACATGGATAACGCAATCATTCTACAACCCTACATCCACAGCAAGTGAAATGACCCATAAATATCCATTCTACCATGTTCTCCTCTTTGTGCCATTCTCAGTCCACTAAAGCAACCACCGAGAATTGGTTTTCATTCCATTAAGCACAACGTTTTTATTTCTTTCTCAGCTTACTTCTTATCTGTCATCTTCATATAGCTAAATAATATCTTTGTGGCCACAGAGCAGAAAAAAGCCACTAATAATATGAAATAAACATGCGGACAATAAACTTTAAAAGTAGCAATATTATAATCAGTCTTTTCTCAGAAGGATCACTTACAACAAAATAAATATTATCTTAAATTATCCCCAGTGAGTTTTTCTAGGAAGTCACAGCATTGTGATCTAAACCGGCAAACATCTGATCTCTCACTCAAATCTCATTATTGTTGTCATACCTTAAGTTAAGTTTTATATTGCATAGAAAAGAAATGTGCTATGTGCTTATAACTCAAGTTCACTTGTTACCAATTAACTTCCACTCGAGTTTTTGAGCCACGTAGTTTCGACCTGCTAATAAAGTTAGTTGGACTAGCAGGTGTGCTTGGAGCGTTACAAATGGTATCAGAGCCGATCCGAATCTACGAAAGTTGATGGGCATGAGGAAAGGGCTAACCATGGGACGGTGATGGAGTCCCATGAGATGGAGCCACCTTTGCAGTATCAATGACTCGATTCGGAGTAGATTCTGGCTAGGTTGTGGCGTGTAACGAGAATGTCACATTATAAGGCGGAGTAGATTCTGGATAGATTGTGGCGTGCGACGAAGATGGGTAAGGAGATTGTGATACCCCAAGTTTAGTCCCACATTAATGTCACATTATAAGATGGAAAGATTGTGATACCCCAAGTTTAGTCGCATATTGGATGGAAGAGAAATGTGCTATGTGCTTATAATTCAAGTCCACTTGCTACCCATTAACTTTCACTCGAGTTTTTGAGCCACGTAGTTTTGGCCCGCTAATGAAGTTAGTTAGACTAGCAGGTGGGCTTGGGCGTTACAATTGGCCTTTTAATTACCCTTAGAATAGAAAGATTATCATTTGTCCAAACTATATCTTTTGGTCTAAATCAAGTCAGAGGTTTCAACCATGCACCATTGACAATATGTCAAACATGCAAATGTTTAAAACAAGAACATCTATAAATTATACAAGAGAGTCATGCTAACATTTATTCGATCTTGGTCTAGAAATCAATGCTTTAAAAATAAAAATATCAGCTTGAGAGCAAACTGGTCACATCCCAACTTCATCTCATCCAACTTCTTCCAAAAACGACTATTTATAGGGCAGTTAAATTAGGAGCCGACCATGAAATAATCTTTTAGACATCACAAAGACAGATAAAATGGTAAAATCCCATCACAGAGCTCCAACCCGAGGAATCAAACTAAGAGAAAGGAGGGTGGCAGCAGAAATTATAAAGAATTTCAGTGGATTTTCTACAAGGGTTTTGGAGATTAACGAATCCAAAAGCATCCTCACATAAAAAATCGGAAAAAAATATCGATCGATTAAATAGAAACCTAGGACCAAACAAATCGGCAATTTAAAAAAGCCTGTGATATAATTTAATGAAAAAAAAGAGAAATATTAGGAAACTAAGAAGCGCGCACCAGAGATCAGGGGAGAGCTGGGCTCCCTTGGTCTTCATTGCGAATAGTTCCCATCGAGGCCAGCCTAAATTCAATAAAAGCCCTCGAGAAGTCATGCAATTACAGAAAAGGGTAGCACAAGCAAATGACGCAAGGGTGCGGACGGAGAAGCGGGTAGGGCCCCATCCTCGAGATTCGTGCGATCACGGGAAAAACATTGCAGGCCGTCAACCCAATTTCTACCCTCCATTTTTTTAGCCTCCTGCCGCTCGCAACGATTTCGAAGCAAAACCCTGCCGGTTGCCGCCACACAAAAGCCTCTCACTCTTTTCCCCACGCGACACCGCTGTTATCCCCTCTTCCTCGATTCCTCCTTCCTCCTTCTCATGTCGGACTACGGTTGCTGCCGCGGGTGCCACCGCTCCGCCGCCATCCTCCTCATCCTCATCTCCGCCGTCCCCATCGCCCTCATCGCCTCCCTGGAGCGCTCACCCTCCATCAGATACCACAGCCGCGGGTGGCTCCGCGAGTGCGCCAAGTGGGACCCACTCGGCCGCCGCTTCCTCGTCTCCACCCTCTCCGACGGCGTCGTCGTCGAGATCCCCGTCCCCGAGTCGGCGGAAGGCGGCGCTTTGGAGGAGCGGACGGTGGTCGCCGACGGCGACGTGGCCGGGAACGCCTCGCTGGGGATCGCGGTGGACCGGGCGAGGCGGCGGCTCCTGGTGGCCTACACCGATCCGTTGCGGTTGCGGTTCGCCGCCGTCGCCGCCTACGATCTGGACTCGTGGAACCGCCTCTTCCTCACCCGGCTGAGTGGACCCGGTGAGTGGACCTCTTATCCATTCTCGTTTTTATCTGGCGTTCGATCTTGATCGGACGATTGTGATTTTCGTATTGATGTTGGATCTGGAAATTGGATTCGCGATTTTCTCTTGGCAAGTTTAATCGACGGTGATTGATGGGTCTTTCGGATTTGGACTGGTGTGATTCTGTAGGCCTGTGAGTGGGTGAGGCGGGGGATGCCTTATGAACATGGTAGGGAACAAGAATGTCGTGATGTGTTTTGACGTTTAATTTGTGTACTGTTGTTAAGATTGAGAACAGGGGCCGCGTACTTTGGGTGTCAAGTGTAAAATCCAACACGAGCACTTCCAAGTTCCAAACAGTACAGATCGGCTAGGGCTGTGATGATAGGTTAGAGGCGAAAATATACTTTTGGTCTTCAATCTCACCCAATATTCATTTTAGTCTTCAAATTTTCAGCGTCACAGATTAGTCCCTTGTGTTTTAGAAATACTGTAAAATTAATGAAATATCTGAGGTATCATCCTGTGAGCATGGCTGTTCCATGAATTTTAAATGATCTTATGTGATGAAATGTTAGAAATACAATATAAGGGACTAAACTGTAACAATTAAAAGTCTAGGGATCAATATAAATTTTGAGTGAAAGCCTAATGATCAAAAGTATATTTTAGCCTAGGTTAAAAAGATTTTAAGCAGGTCGTGTGAATTTTAATTTTTAAATAATTTAATTGGACTAAACAAATATTGTCCAATTTTTAAATAAGTTGAAAAACAGGTTAGATAAGTCAGACCTCTAAACATGAAGCCAATTTTTTAAAGAGATGGATTTAGTTGGGTAGATGTTTTTGTGATACGAATTTGTTTATCATCAAATTTAAACATGTTGTTTGGGTTATAAATTGCCATCTCTATGCTAACCAGGCTCAGTCTAGCAGTCAGAATAATTTAGACCATGCATTTTTATGTTATTTTTGTAATTGTCAATGATGCACCTCAGGCAAAACTGCATTCAAGTCAGTAGATTCATGAAAAAGAAGAAAAAAAAGGGCGAGACCCAATAATGGCTTGCACTATTTACTGTCTAGCACCTGACATAATTGAGCATTAAGTATCACTAGTTGAACTGTTGTCTTTTAATAAGAGATTCAAATAAATTGCGGCAAGTGCCTTATTGTTGGATGTTGCAAGTAGGACACTTCTTAATTGAAGTGATGAGGACTGTCATGCTGTTTCATAAGTGTCCGAAAGGGATGGTGCTTTGTGATTTCTAAAAATTGAAGATATGATGTTGACACTTTTAAGTCTTAAATTCAGATCTAAAGTCTATTTTTAGATGATACTATCTAGAATGCTATTATTTGACTACGACAAACGAAATTTAGAGTTTCATAGACTATATATATACTGTTTTAAGTAGGGATTTTGCTTGGTGCAATGATAAAGGGCTTTGACTGAAAATTATAGTGACGTGTGTTCAAGTCTTATCACAACCACTTTGTGGGTGTGCGGGGACCATAACAAGATAATGGCTCTTATATATGATAGTGCTTTACGTGGAATGTCAATATATATATATATATATATATATATATGTCAGGGCCCTCTTTAACCCTCAATTCTATATTTTTCCTGCTTTCCCATGCTTGACTTTGTTGCTGCTTGCTCAAAGATGAAAATGGTAAAATTAGGTAGTTTTGGAATCTCAGTTTGTCTCTGGTTGGTTGCATGCCAGAATAGGTGGAGCAAGTTCATCAAAGCTTTCATCTGTTTATGGAACTTAGCATGAAAAGATCCAGCTTCTGGATGTGACACTGACATTGTTTAACTTTGGTCAAACATGGTCTGACACGATCCAAATGCGGGTAATTATATGCAACTACATTTAATCATGGTCAAGTATTGTCAATCATCATGATAAAAGTGTAATCATGACCATGCTGAAGTTATGAGCATTTATGATGCAACTTTTTCCTCACTGGATTCGCTTCACGAAAGTAAGAGACTTGTTTGTGAGTCACACCAGTTGATGGTTTTCAGCAATGAAGAGGTGGACAACTTACATGACTTGTGAAGACTTCCAGATCTATTTACACCTCGGCAGCTACTTCCAGATGAGCTCTAGTTTAATTTTCAAACTTGTGCTACAAATGCCTAGTGCTGCATAGCTTCTTGATGTACAAGGCCAGGTGTATTCTCAAGACTGGCTTTATAAGACATCACAATTTCAGCTGCCCTTATATTAATCAATACAGAATTAGTTGTCTGTAAGAGCATTCTATCATCCCTCCCCCTTCCACACAAAAAAAATGATTTTCATTAATGGTCCCTTATTAACTCAAGACTTTAATCTTCAGTAATGATTTGTTAGTTTTGTATTAGCATTGTACCATATGAAGTCCTGATGTATAAGGAAGGCTAAAACCACGGTTGGACCTAGACAACTGTTCTTTCAGCGTCACTACTGTATCTATAAGATATCTTGTAATCTTACATCCATTGCTCTTTACATCCTACAAACAGGTGAATTATAGTATTTTATGTGACTCAATGATATTTACAGTTCCATAGCATCTCCATCTCGCTGACTGAAATAACCATTAACTTATATGTTAATTATCCGGTAGGCCTGCAGGACTCGATGACTTTTGTTACTTTTAAGGGCAATCAAATAATTTTGATCAGTTTTGGCATCGTCTGTTCGTTGCCAAAATACTATTCTTCTGCCAGTTGAAGCCTCTTTGTTCTAGCATCGAATATCCTTGTTCTCTGTATTGAATTATCTGATGTTCTATCATCTCATATTCTTTTTGGACCACCTGGTATAGGTGATGAAGATTCATTTGCAAATGATGTAGCCGTGGATGAGGCAGGGAATGCTTATGTTACTGATTCAAAAGCAAATAAGATATGGAAGGTGGGCTTGAATGGTGAATTGCTTTCAGTTATTAGAAGTGAAGTATTTGTTCAAAGGAAGGAATGGTACTATAACTTTGTTGGACTCAATGGGATTGTGTACCATCCCAATGGATATCTGTTAGTGATTCACACTTTCAGTGGCAATCTTTTCAAGGTTGATCCAGTGAAAGAGGAGGTGAGAGTTGTTAAAGTTGCAGGCTCAGTGCTCATGGGCGATGGTATGGTTTTGCTCTCACCAACTAAATTGGTCATGGCTGGCTCCCTTTCTACTAGGCTGGTTGAGAGCTCTGATGATTGGAAAACGGCCAGTGTCGTTGAGAAGTACGTTGGTCCTAAGCATCGGATTGCCACATCAGCAACAGTGAAGGATGGAAAAGTATATGTCAACCATCTCATTGGAGGAGGGCTCACAAAGAGGACACATGTCATTGCAGAGGCAGTCTTTATGAGCGCTAAATGAGATTATGAGGGTGATGTTTTCTTGGCCGTGATTAACATTTTGATTTGGCGGACAGGTCACCACCCTATGACAGGGAAGAGATGTGCTCAAATCCTGTTGTTATAACAGTTTGTAATCTCTCTTTACCACTTTGATTATAAAAAGGATGGGAATAAAGAACCTTGTATTTTTTGTTGTTGTGCACAGATGAAATGGCATTCTACCCATTTCATCTCTTTAATTACAGGATGTTGTTTAGGCCAACTGGAAAAATCAACTTGTATCATGAATCAGAATGCAGTCTCATGGCATGCTATGTAGGTTTTTTCTTTCTTCCCCTCAATGGTATCTTCAAGGCTTGAGTTCATCTGAAAATGAATGATGTTACATTCCTGCTTTCTGAAGTTTGATGAATAAATTTTCATGGAAGAGCATTTGTCATCAATCAAGGCCACAGGTCAGCACGTGAGTTACAGTTGCAAAAGTTGCACCACAGTGATCAACCAACTTATTGCACACATGCTTCATGGGAACCTTCATGGCGGTGACTAATTTCATGGTGATCAGAAAGACATGATGCTGAGAATTGAATCTAACACTGACAATGCGAGTCCAATCCCTCTTACAGTAACCATTGTATCTGTCAGTTCTGTTTACTCGAATGCCTGTTCAAACTGTGGAATGGCCTCTGCCCTTTAATTGAGTTCTGTTTTTATTAGAATTATTTAGGCTGGCCAAGTCATAAACTGCTTTCAGATTTAGACAACACATGCACCTTATGACTTTCCGGTTGGTTCGGTGAAGGGTGTGGTGACTGACTCTCAAATCCCTCAGCTAATATTTGACACCAATCTCACTACTTCGCCCTGGAATGTATGAAGTTTAACCTGCCAATGTGTTGCCCCAGCTGCAATTGCACTGAAGGGGTGGCAGCCATGAAACAGACGGTAAATTGGATGGTTGTGCGGCCAATTGTTGTGCTTGTCGAGGCCCCATCGTTAGCCTATCTGATGAGTTGTTATTGTTTCTTCTTGCTGACTTTTATAACTCGGTTTTCTAAAGCATACCTAACATTCAGCACACCAAGGACGTGGGGTCAAGAACCAGAATCCTTGCTATGGGAGGAGCATTTTCCCTAAAAGAAATGCAAAGATTGCCTTGCCCACACTATTTTTCTTTTTGACCATATATATATATTTTTTTTGCCCATGTTATTCACCAGGTTGTGCACCCATTTCAAGTCCATCAATTTTATCATTTGTAACATCAAACAAGGATTAGATAAACTGATATAGAAAGGAAAAGGAAAGACATAACATGTAATTATGCCAGAAAATAGTAATCTATTGTCATACAAATCATTGGTTACTTTCTGTAAACAGGGTGAAATCTTTTTTTGCAAATAGGATGAGCATTCTAGAAAAAAAAAAAAAAAAAAAACTCAAGAATATAAAATACAAAGTTATTTAGGCATTTATGTATATATAATTGGATTTGACTGCATTCGAATGTAAACAAGTTTAGAATTCGGTTATCTCTCCTAATCTTAGATCTATACGGATCCTGGACTCACCAGATCTTTTTCATCTTTAGGACCTATAAACTGTGTAAATCCAAGGATGAAGGAAGCGCCTGATCTTTTTCATCTTTAGGACTTATGAACTGTGTAAATCCAAGGATGAAGGAAGCGCGATCAAATTTAAATTTAGCTGCATTCGAATGTAGTCAAATTTAATGCGCGCGTGCGCTCTCTCTATATATATATAAAATTCTCTAGCTATGTTTGGTCGGTGGAATTTTTTTAGATGCCTGAGAATTTGATATGTGAATCACATAAGCCTGTGTTTGGTACATCTTGAGAATCTAACGTGGCAGGCATCTGGAATTCCAAGGATATTTCTTTTTTCTCCTATGGAATGGAGGAATTTGAATTCCACCCTCTCTTTAGGTAATCTTACATTCCCATGGGCATCCATTTTTGTGTGAGTAGAGTGTTCTCATCATAGTAAATTTTTGGTAGGTTTTGCTCTTACTAGCTAGGTATAGAAAAGGATAATTTTGTAAATCTTATATTCTTATAAGCATCAATTTTTGTGGAATGAAAGTATCTTTATTGTAGCAAATTTTTAATCAGTTTTTCTCTTATTGATTGGGTAAGGGGTTAATTTTGTAATTTTATCCAAAAATTGTCTAATTCTTAAGCATATATCAAACACAAGTTTAATACATTTGAAGTCATCCTTAAATGTAAACTGAATGGATTTTGTCCCACCTCATGAGCATCCTACTTTTGGACATTTGATTCTTAGGAAAGTGATGCCATATCGGTATCTAGAATCTCTTTAACCAAACAGTGCCTTAATTCATACATTAAAAAGTAAAAAAAATACAATGCCTTAGTTCATATATTTAAAAGTAACAAATATATATATATATATATATATAATATTTTATGTTATTTAAACTATTTAGTTTTTTTTTGATCATTCGAGGCATGAGCTATGGATCTCTAAATCATATGATTTTTATTGTGCAAATAGTTTAGAGATAGTAAATTATATCCAATAACTTGGATCATCGAGAGAGAAAGAGAGAGAGAAAGACAGACTTGCCTATATTATTATTAGGTACTTTTCATTTATTTCATTCTAGTTTTCTCTTTATCATTCTTCGTTATTATTTGCTTTAGTGTAGCTATGATTGAACCAACGTAACATCGGTCTTTTAATTTTTATTTCTATAATGTTAATACTTATCCATTCAAATTAGGTGTTTATTATGATACAAGAAATTTATCCTTTAACAATTAGTGTTTATCACCTCCAGCATGAGAAATCTTCTCTACTTATCTCCTTTTTATTTAGTTTTTACCACATTTCCATTAGTATTTATCACCTAAAAATTTTTGTTTATTTTATCCTATCTTTCTTTTTACCATTCTTTGTTATTCTAGCATAGCTGTGATGAGACCAACCAAACAACAAGCTTTTAATATTTATTTCTACAGCATTAGTGCTTATCTATCTAAATCGATATTTATCGTGTCAATATAAATGTTTTGACAATTAATGTTTATTTTTTATTAATTAATGTTTATCATCACTTGTAAAGTAGGAAGATAGATGAGAACTCATCTTTTCTATTTATCACTTTTCTATTTAGTTTTTAATAAGACTTAATTAGTATTTATTATTAGATACTTTTTATTTATTTCATCCTATCTTTTACCTTATCATTCTTCATTTTGTTTTCTTCAATATAATCATAATCTGACTTGTCTAATGCGGGGCTTTTATTATTTAGTTTTACAGCATTAGTGCTTGTCCTTCTAGATTAGGTTTTTTCTCGTAGGATAGATGTTCATCTCTTTATAGTTGGTGCCTATTTTTCTTCTATTAGTGTATATTATATCTATCCACAAAACCCACATGGTGGCTTTAAAATGAAATAGTTGGGAAGTGCATTCAAAAGTATTTTTAAGGCCTTTTTGGAGGGGCCAACAGCTATTATTTTCCATCAGTTAGGTGAGGTAGCTATCCCAACAACTGTCCCAAACAGAGCTTAATTTATATCGTTGTACCAAGTTATTAAATAAACAATTAACCCTTATATTATTGTTAGTCATAGAAGTAAAACTAATCATAAAAAAGTCCTTCTCACTTTGCAGAAATTTACATTGGATAGAGGTAAGTGAGAATAGTCATGGTTTCTTTCTCTCTATGTGTACATGCATACATACACTAACTCTCTAATTAGAAGCCAATTACTTTCGCATTGAATTTTTTTCTAAGAAAAAACTTGGTTGATTAAATAGAAACCTAGGTGCTAAACAATTAGAAAGCTAAAAGATCAGATAATTTAATTTAAAAAATAGAGAAAATATTATGATAAAATGTGCTCATCAAAGACTCAGGAGAGAGGGGGAGAACTCAATGCCCCTTCTCTTCCCTTTAATTAGTTTCTATCAAGTCAATGTAAATTCAGTAAATGCCCTAAGAATCTTGTGGAATTATTCACAAACAAAATCACTACCGTCCAATTACATGCAGTTAAATTGATGGTGCAGGGAGGATATTTCACTTGATCCATTGAATCTTCTGGTATCTCTACCCCTAGCTGCCCAAATAGTATGGCGAGGATGAGCCTAGTTGTGGGTGAGAATTACTAGATACAAAATCCATTTGAATTGGGTCAATACAACCTTGACTGGATCAAACGAATAATTTTTTGGTTGCGTCAGGTAGAAATAATGTCAACTTGATTTCAAGCTCGATTTGAATAACCCAACCTAACGTAGCTCTGCCCTGTCTACCATACACAGTGCCAAGCTTTACGTGGCTTGTTTGAGAATCTGCCCTACTAAAATACATCTCGTCTCATGTTAGTGAGAGTACGTAACTACAATAATATTTATTAATTAGATATCAACTTAAATTTTATTATTTCAAAGATAAAATAAAAATATTTGTACATCATGCATGTCACGTCCCAATAACTTTACGATAAATTCTTGCATCTTGTTAGCGAACTTCAGCGCAATGTCAGCCTTGATATTTTCCAGACTACTAGGGTTGAGGTTAGGTGAGGCAGCTTCAACACACGCACAACTTCCCTAAAGTTTTAGAAGCCCCACATTGATTTGGATGCCGCTCTTCTGCTCCGTTACAGCGGGACGTGCTCCGCCGTGTTGATGCGGTAATGAACGGAATGGTTCAGGTTTTAGCAGAATATATGCAGGATTCGGACAAAATCCAACACGGCCGCTTGATCCAGCGACGGAGCGGTAGAGTTTCCGTCAAGATTCTGCTGTCATGCTATTTTTTTTGAAAAAAAAAAAAAAAAAGAAAAAAAACCTGACCGGCAGCTGGAAGCCTTCCATTTCCGCGTTTCGTCCATTTTTTATCTCCACGAATAGCGGCCATTCCCTACCAAATCCGACCAACTGCTGCGAGACAAAAGCCTCTGCCGTTTCTCCCACGCCCCACCGCTCTTAAGCTCTCTTCCGCAATTCTTCACTCCTCCCCCTCCCATGGCGAACTCCGGTTACTGCTGCGGGTGCTGCCGCTCCGCCGCCTGCTCGTCGACGACCGCCGTCCTCCTCATCCTCATCTCCGCCATCCCCCTCGCCCTCATCGCCTCCCTGGAACGCTCCCCCTCCATCAAGTACCACAGCCGCGGGTGGCTCCGCGAGTGCGCCAAGTGGGACCCGCTCGGCCGCCGCTTCCTCGTCTCCACCATGTTCGATGGCGTCGTCGCCGAGATCCCCGTCCCCGAGACGGCGGAGGGCGGCGCATTGGAGGAGCGGACGGTGGTCGCCGACGGCGACGTGGCCGGGAACGCGTCGCTGGGAATCGAGGTGGACCGGGCGAGGCGGAGGCTCCTGGTGGTCTACGCCGATGTGCTGCGGTTACGGTTCTCCGCCGTCGCCGCCTACGATCTGGACTCGTGGGACCGCCTCTTCCTCACCCGGCTAAGTGGACCCGGTGAGTGGCCCTCATACCCTTTCTCCTTGGTATCTGGCGTTCGATCTTGATCGGACTCTCGGTTTGGGCTATAAAGCGTCATCTTTATATCAAACGGGTCTAAGTTATTCTAGCAGTCAGCACATTTTAGAATGTATTTTTATATGATTTTTTTAATGGTCAATGACACAATTTTGTCAGGCAAAACTGCATACAAGTCGATAGATTCATGAAAAAAGAAGAAGAAAAAAAAAAAAAAAAAGAAGAGGTGAGATCCGATGATGGCTTGTACTATTTACTGTTTGGCAGCTGGTACAAGGGAGTATCATTGAGTATCACTGTTTGAGCTGGTGTCCTTTGATGAGAGTTTTAAATAAACTGCGGCAAGTGCCCTATTGTTGGATGTTGTCAGTAACACTTCTTTATTGAAGCGACAAGGACTGCCATACTGTTTCATGAGGGTCCAAAAGCGATGGTGCTCCGAGATTTCTAAAAATTTAAGTTAACGAAATTGACACTCTTAAACTCAGATCTGAATTTGACTGCGACAAACAAATTTTAGGATCACAGAGTGCTGAGACATGCTTGACTCCGATGACTCTTGCTCAAGGATGAAAATGGTAAAATTAGGTAGCTTGGAATGTCAGGTTGTCTCTGTTTGGTTGCATGCCAGAATGAGTGTTGGAGCAAGTTATGAGAACTTAGCACGAAAAGATCCAGCTTCTGGATTTCGCACTGACATTGTTCAACTCTGGGGGTTTAACTTTGGCCAAACATAGTCTGACATAATCCAAATGTGGTTAATTATATGCTATTGCATTTAATCATGGTCAAGTATTGTCAACCATAGTGACAAAAATGTAATCATGGCCGTGCTGAAGTTATGAGGACTTCCTGTGCAAACTTTTTGTCTGTCCTCACTGGATCCAGTTCATGAAAGAGAGAGACTTGTTTGTGTGTTACCCCAGTTAAACGCTTTTCAGCCATCAAGAGGTGGTCCACTTACAGGTTGCAGGCTTCCCGGTCTACTTTCACCTCAGTGGTCTCTTCCAGCTGAGCTCTAGTTTAGTTCTCAAACTTATGCTACAAATGCCTAGTGCTGCATGGCTTCTTGATGTACAAGGCGAGGTGTTGCTCTTTAGGACAACTAATCAAGCATTGATTGATATAAGCGCAATTGAAATTGTGATGTCCTACAGAAGCCAAAGTCTAAGGAAGAAAAAAAGGATTTTCATTCATGGTCCCCTTTTAATATCAAGACTTTAATCTTCAGAATTGATTTGTTAGTTCTGTATTAGCATCATACCATATGAAGTCCTGATCTATGAGATAAGGAAAGGTAAAACCATGGTTGGACCTGCACAACTTTCTTTTAGCATAACTACTGTATCTATAAGACATCTTGTAATCTTGCATCCATTGCCCTTTACATTATACAAACAGGTGAATTATAGTGTTTTACGTGACTCTACAGTTCCATATCATCTCCATCTAGCTGACTGAAATAGCCATTAATTATATGTTAATGCTCTGCTAGGCCTGCAAGACTCAATGACCTTTGTTATTTGCAAGGGCAATCAAATAATTTTGATCAATTTTGGCATCCTTTGTTGCTCGCAAAAATACTAGTCTTCTGCCAATTGAAGCCTTTTTGTTCTAGCATCACATATCCATGTTCTCCTTATTGAATCATCTGATTTTCTATCATCTCATTCTTTTTGGACAGGTGATGAAGATTCATTTGCAGATGATGTAGCCATGGATGAGGCAGGGAATGCTTATGTTACTGATGCAAAAGGAAATAAGATATGGAAGGTGGGCTTGAATGGCGAATTGCTTTCAGTTATAAGAAGTGAAGTATTTATCCAAAGGAAGGAATGGTACTACAACTTCGTTGGACTAAATGGGATTGTGTGCCATCCCAATGGATATCTGTTAGTGATTCACACTTCCAGTGGCTATCTTTTCAAGGTTGATCCAGTGAAAGAGGAGGTGAGAGTCGTTAATGTTGCAGGCTCACTGCTCATGGGTGATGGTATGGTTTTGCTCTCGCCAGCCAAGCTGGTCATCGCTGGCTCACTGTCTACTAGGCTGGTTGAGAGCTCTGATGATTGGAAAACTGCCAATGTCATTGACAAGTACGTTGGTCCTGTTCATCGGTTGGCTGCATCAGCGACAGTGAAGGATGGAAAGGTATATGTCAGCCATCTCGTTGGAGGAGGGCTCGCAAAGAGGACGCATGTCATTGCCGAGGCAGTTTCCATGCGTGCTAATTGAGGGTGGTGTTTTCTAGGCCATGTTTAACACCACAACTTGGTGGACAGGTTCACAAAGAAATGTTCTCAAATCGTGTTGTTACAATGGTTGTAGTCTCTCTGTACTATTTTTATTATAAAATGTGTTAATGTTCAAAATTGACTTCAAACTTTAATAGCTGAAGAAGGTTGAGAAAATATCTGAAAACGCCAAGAAGAAACTTGGAAGAGGCTAGAGTTAATTCTTTGGTGGGACCTTTCAGTGCACAAGTTGGAGTAAGAAGAATGAGAAATTAAGGAGGCAAAGAGAAGTAATCTTCTGTTCTACATGCCTGTCACCTACCATGTCTATTTATAAGAGAGTTAAGTCTCTCTACGGCTTAAGAAGTCCTACCTGAATCTTTCTGGGATTTGGATAACTTTAAAGTCCTCGTTTGTTTGAGTGAAGTTATGGATATTGAAAGTCTACATCTATCATTAATTAGAAAAGAGTTAATATTTTAGAAGAAATGTCACCTTTATCATCCGTGACTCAATCATGTCTATTCTATGTCACATTATATATCCTTTACTTCTGATATGTAATCTTAGCTTGGACTAGATGCTTATCTGGGCAAACTAACTGTTTAGCTTTGCGCTTATTTTTTATAGTTAATACTTATCACCATGTACTAACAGGAAAGTGGGGATGAGATTTTTTTTTTTTGGTTATAGCTTATGTCCTTTCTATTTAGTCTTTGCTGCCCTCTAATTAGTGTTTGTTACAAGATAATTTTTATTTATTCCTTTCTAACTGGTTTAGTGGGATAAAAGGAGGTTAGATTCTCAGCAAGAGAAAAGGTATGACCTTGCTCGGTTGTAGGAAACTAAAAATGTTTTCTAAAAAATTTTTTTGACGTAGAACAAAAAGAAAAATTAAAATTTTATGTTCAAATCTAATATTTTTTAAATAAAAAAATTAAAAAATCATGTTTTCTAATTTTTCAAATATACAATGTGTTTGAAAAACACCTTTAGATTGTTTTTTATTTTTTTTAAAATAAAGTAGTAATCTTTTTATATTTTGAATCTTCTTATTTTCACTATCCATTCATCATAATCATCCTTTCTACCCCTCACCACTACTATCATGACTACCATCACTATCATACCAACTATCATCTTTTATCATCATCACCATCATATATTCATCACTCATTATTACTGTTATGACCATCATCATTGTCATCCTCCACAATCGTCACTAGCACCATATCTCTATCACACCCACCATCTATTACCATCATTAACATATTTTTACCACTTATTACCACTATTACTATCATACCTCTATCACCCATCATTATCGATATCATATCTATGCCATCCGTACCATATTTCTACTACTATCTCGATCACTTACCTTTAACCATTGACCACTACTATTACCATGACCATCGCCATACCTCCACCACCGCCATCTCGCTTTACCACTTTTTACTATCACTACTATCACATCACCACAACCACCACTACTATATCTCCACCACACCTATCACTCTTTACCATCATCATTATTATAGTTTTATTATATATTGCTACCATTGCCTCCACCATCTATTACTACTACCACTACTACTACCACCATTGCCACACCTACATCATCCACCAACATCGCCACCTTTCTTCATCACTCACAACTGTACTTGAATCACTTACCATTACTATTATTACCACACCTTTCTTCATCACTCACAATCGTACTTGAATCACTTACCATTACTATTATTACCACCACTTTCATTACGTACCACCACCGCTATCATACCTATACTACTACCACCATCGCTATCCTCTATTACCTGCTATCATACCTGCATTATTAATCATCCTCAACTATCTTTTTTTTTTTATTTTTTTAAACTTAAAAATAATTTTTAGTTTTTTAAATTTAAAAATAATTTTTATTTTTAATAATAAATATGTTTTCTAATTTTTTTTTAAAAAAATAAAAATAAATAAGAAAATTGGAGATGAAAAATAGGAAAGAGCCCTAAGTTCTCATCTTTATTTCTTTGTTCATCTAGTATGTTGGGATGAGGAGGGAAGAGAGAAAGGAGGAATAAAAAAAAAGAGAGTCGATCATAGTGATGGAAGAACAGAATCAGAGAGAAGAGGGGGAGGAAAATTGAGGGAGGAGATTGAGAGAGAGACGAAAAGATAGATGCAACAAGGGACGAGCTTGGTTGTTTAGCGAGCTGAGGTGAGGGGGAGAGTCTGTGAGAGGAGAAAACGTAGTACGAGTCAGGAACCCAGGGAGGAAGACATAACGGAGATAGCATTTGTGATAAATGGATCCAACAACCTAACCATGGTGAAGCAGTACCTTAAAATCTCTGTCAATAACTTATTAATTTCAAATGAGAAGGGATGAATAAAAAAATATTAGCAATTTACCCAGTCAGTTATAATTCATATATAATGGCACAAGCATAGGCTTGGATCTAACAGTAAGATCATTCTATTATCACATAAATGTTACAGATTCAAAATACAGAGACAGCCTCTCTACATGTGAAGCCAAGAATATATACCTTAACCTCTTACAATGTCACATGGTGGAGGTCTCATGCGCTAGAACATTCATATTTATCACATCTAATAGCAGGTGCATTTATCCTTCATGAATAACCACGAGACACCATCAAATAGCAGTCTTCTGATATTACCAAAAATAATCATGGCCTTTGAAGTCTCTTATATGTCACTGAAAGAATTATTGTAACCACAAAACAGTTTTCAGGAAGCAAGCCACCCAAAGCTTTCAGCAACTCGTAACTCAAACTAACCTTAATCTCAAGCATGCTATAAAGATGTTTTAATACAAAATGATTTCTGTTGGTAGATAAACATTCATATTTTATGAACTTATTGTGCCAATAATGATCCTCTTTACAACATATATCATCTATTGTATACAATATTTTATATATTCTTGATCCAGAACTTCATGCAACTTTATGTGCCCGACTATGAGAGACCAATGAATCATCTCTTTTTGATCCTTCCAGTTTCCGTGCCCATGCTGGTGCTTGATCGGGTCCATAACGATAATCGTAGAAGAGCTCTTCACTGGCTTCAATGTGTTCTTTGGCAAAAATTCCAACACGATGATCACCAGCTACAAGCATGATCTGAACCCGAAGTCATTGTTGCCATGTTATCATGTGAAGCAGATTTTCCTTTTTCGAAAAAAAAAGATTTATCATCAAAGTAAACATACCTTGGCATAGCAGTTCGGGTTTGATGAATGATTTGCAAATTTCAACTTGTCACCCTTGCGATATGCATCCAATACATACTGCATACAACCAAGACATTGAAGCAGTATATGTTTTAATATGCCAGAACTCCAAAAGTATGGACATATCTACCAATTGACCAGACACAGAAATCAGACATGCTACTTGCTAATGCCGTCACTGAGGAAGGTTTAAAAAAGCAATTGGCAACGTAGCAGAGGGTTGATGGACAGACTGGTGGAAACAAGAACACTAAGCTATTACCTGATCATTCAAGTCAAAAAGGAAGGATGAGTTGGCCCGGTCATAGATCTTTCCACGTTTATCTGCCTCTTTATGGGATATCAATTCGCCAGTGTATTCTCCAAGATAATCGTTTTTGTTCACAGGGTTCTAATATCACGTCAGACAGATATATTAAATAGATGTCAGATAAACTGATGGAGAAAATAAAACATTTTAGCTTGCTCACCTTTATGAAGGCTCCCCATCCGGCAACATCAGACCTTCCCAACAATATCTGAATAGAAAACACATCATATCACAAATAATTACACTGCCATTAAGATCCACGTTTTAAAATCATAACTAGTGGACTCACTCTCTGCCGTTGCTTTAGGAGAAGTTTCATGTTGCCACACTGGTATCCGTCACCTCGGTCTGGTGGTCCACCAAGTGAGCCATCTCCACAACTGCAGAGAAAAAATTATTTTCTTTTCAAGCTTCACCAAATAAGACATAATTTTTTTATTTATTACGGAGTTATCTGGGTTCTAGAGAAACTTTTCATAAGTAATTTTTCAGCCAACACTTTGATCTTCACTAGCTTAAACAAACTTTTAATTTATATATTGTTGACAGAATTTCATAAACAATTGATAAGAAAACACACTGCACCATTCAACATGTGACAAATGTATGGCCAATAAAGGTGTAAACGAGCTGAGTCAAATGAGCCTGGCCTAGTTCAGGCCTGGTTTGTATTATACTTGAGACACGTTCAAGCCAGCTTGCTTGATTTTCAGCCAAACTTGAGTTATTCATTAAAAAACTTGTTTAAGAGAATCAGTGAAAGATTGAGGTCTTTCAAAATTTTCTTTTAGATAGTTTGAGTTCATTATTCTGATTATACACTCAAATATATTTTATTAATAAAAATCATATTAATTTCTAATAGATAAATATAAAATTTTTATCTAAAATAATTAATTAAAATAATATATTAAATTATTTATATATTCATATTTCAAGCAAAACTTATCTGTCTTTCAGCTTATTTGCTGATTGTGTAAGCTGACCTTGAACCGAACATGCAACGTCTTATGAAGAGCTTGCTTGTTTGACAGTCCTTATGGCTAATGACTCAAGTTATTTTTCAGTATCTTCTAAAAACAATAACAAATTAAACAATACTATATGATTCCCCTAAGAGAATAATTAAACATTATGCAATTTTAAATTAATTCACTCCACAAATTCAACTGACATCATACTTTCTTTTGTGATCAATGTCTGACATCATACTTCTGGAAATTTGGCCCTCATTAGTGCACATAAGATGTTTCTGAATAAAGTGAAAGAGGTTCGTGGATAAAGCTATAAGAAATCATTTAGTTATTCTATATACAAAAGAATATAGATGCATTTCATGTGATGATCTTAGATTGTCATGATCAAATACCTAACCCAACAATTCCTGCATACGTCTGGATCACACTCACGCCCTGCTGCGAAGCATGGACACTGCCGACTTCTGCACTGACTCTTGGCACAGTGGCATCCTCTAAAACGGTTCTTGCAGCTCTTAGAACACCTAGAAAATTATAAGATGAAGCTTGAATAAACTGGAATATAAAAGTTATGTCTTTCAATGCTCCATAAAATTTTCATGTGAAGACAACAAGTTATGCTCCTGCATCACTGGCTTGTTTGACATTCTTAGCATTGCAAACATAAAAATAAACACCTTTTTTCAAATAATTTGTTTGATAAGAAAGACTACACCTTATCACTATTGAAGAATAAAGGTATTAAGCCTCGGTTTGAAAAGAAGATGGTTTCTTTGTGGATAAGCAACCGTTATTCCAGGTATGTACAGCTGACACCAGATTTAATTGGACATTACCTAATTTTTGTTTCAGATAAATGTTATCATTCCAAATGATACTTACATTTTTGATGCAAAGTTTAAATGCCATGCAAGGATTAAAAAAATAATAATAAAAAACCTCTATGTCAAAGTGGACAAATTGACTTTTTTTTGTTTTAACTTGATCTTTGATAATAAATAATGATATTAAATTATTTTAATATACTATATATTATGTTTTCATATTAATACATTATAATATATTATTATGCTATAAATATATAATGTTATTAAAAATATTAATAATATTATCAAATATATTAAAAAAACTACTTTTGTTAAATATAGTATGTATCTATGATTATGAGCAATAAAGATTTTAACAAAACTCAGATGGGGTTTAAAAGCTGGTATCACAGAACCCCTGCCTTTGGCTTGACCAGATTATATGGGATAGAAACCTCACAAGGTCTTAGTGGCTGTTTGCCACCAGTCCCTAGTTTTACCTGAGCTAAAAGGAGTGTATCCCTTTTCCAAACTGAGTAAGAAAGCAACTCTCAATGGTTGAAAGAAAGAGAAATAGTTTGAGCACAGAAAATTACTGTCCATAATAATGATCATGAAGAGGTGCAGGAATAGTGTACTGCATACCCACAATACTTTTCACAGCAAGTTCCATTATCCATACAAGGGCACTGTTTTCCACACATCTGCTGGCAACCGCAGGGTGTATATTGCTTACAAGCTAGTTGCCCGTCTCCTATTCTTTTGCGAATAGATGGATGGCCAGCACTTTTCCAGGTATATTTTAACTTTCTTGCTCTGCCCCTTTTACGCCAAATTCGTGTTCTTGTTGGCCCATCTTGCTCCTGCAATTTAAAATCACGTATGTTTCAGAAATTCCTTTCCACAGTGAGATGTTAATTATAAAAAATGTATCCATTCATGATATTTAAACTAAAATACATTTAACAATTTGTACCATAAAATATCATCAAATCCCTGGCAGAGATGAGAGATTCAAGAAATAATTCCCAAAACTATCAATAGGATGGAAGGCAAATTGTCAGACAGAAAAATTAGGTGATTTATTGTTGGTAGGTTGATATAGTAAATCTTGAGAAAAATTGGATGAAGCATAAGGTAGTTTCAAGACCAAGAGAGCAAGAAGATCTTCCATACAACTAGGTACTGTAAAGTTAATTAACAGATCTCCAAGACCAAGACAACTCCATATGCACGCTATGGTAGCAATAGTTCTAAAAGGCTAAAACTTTGATAAAATGAGAAGAAAAAAAAATCATCACAAAATACTGTGCTGTCTTACCTAACCAATCAGTTCATATTCAGTCAATGCATCTTAGAAGAAGATGGAAGAACTGATAATAATCACCTCTCGACATTGTATTCTCATCTTTCTAGACAGCTATAATATGAATTCTGAATCATTTTCTGGTCCTCCTTCGCATTGCAATGATCAAACAAAAGAAATACAAAACCAGATCATGGTCCACAATCTTAGTACCGGACACTATACCAGCACAACATTAGTATAGTGCCAGTATGCTGTACTGAGACTTTGTATACCCCTTGTGTTGAGCCTTGTTTCGGTACTAGTAAAATACTATATGCCCAATACAGGGTGGTACACATCAGCACAGCATACCATGAAACAGATATTTAATTTAGACTTTTTACAGCATTCAGTGGCATCATAAGAGAGATAATGAGACAAATTTAATAAGGATATGGCAATATTTCTTATGATTCTGTTTGAGTGAAAAAGAAAAAATAAATTACCACTTCTATGCAAAATTTCAGTTACATTGAACAAAGGAATTCTCAAGATATTTACACTCTGAAACAAGTTTTGAAGTACCATTGTACAGAAATACACCAGTCAAATACCGATGCAGTGCATACAGAAGTATGTCATTGTATCAACTCATGATTGGTTGATACAGGACAGCAAAATATAAAGCAGAAACTGGTGCATACCTATCATGGTACAATCTGTAGTACAAGACAGTATCTGGCCCTATTTGGATTGACTGCTGGGAGGCTCAAACCTTTGAGCAGCTATTCTCCAGCAGCTATGTGAGATAGCTATTGGCCAACAGCTGAGGGCAACAGCTATCCCAAACATGCTCTTTATCTCAATACCATCTGTAGCATGGGATGGTATCTATCATGTACAATTGGTTTTTCAAATCTAGGTAAAAAGTTATTAAGTAGACTGTTTTCTACTTTTCACCAGAAAAAAATAAGGCATTTCATAACTGTAATCCTGCAACTACATGAGGGGAAAAATGGTTAGTCCGGACACACCATATAATCCTGATCAGCCTTTCCACTGTCTTCCAAACATGAATCTGTCAACACAGGCCGGCTTGGTATTGCAGCTCCATCATTAAACATATAATTTGATACCTCCAAGCATGTCTTCATGCCACAAAGTAGGTTTCTTGCTATGAGACAACTGCAGAGAATGAAGTTGGTACATGTAAGAAACATGCATTCTGCTGTTGAAGAAACATGACTCCAACAGATATTTGGCACCCCAGATAGCAAGAATGAAAACCCAAAATAGCTTCAATTTAAGGCTTTCATTGAAAAAATAAAAAAATAAAAGACTCTCATATCACAAACATAGTGCATCAAATCAGTGATAATCTGCCAAAAGCACTGAAACCATTTGTGCCTGAAGTTTATATCATCTATATGTGGAAAAGTATGCTGCATAAAACTTGGGTTTCCAATGTATATTAAAGGTCCCAAGGAGTAACATATTTTTGCAACATCAGAACCCTCTAATTAAAAGGCCAACATCATGTATGCTACATTTAGTTTCAGTTGGATTGCAATATTTCTACATGAGCTACAGCTGAAATCATATAATTACTTTAACACATTCACCATCTATCTGGGAGAAGTGTTGACAATATAAGTATTAAAATATCAGCATCACTTGTCAATATACCAGCACATAAACTACTAATGATAGCTGATACCCATATGTAGAATACAAGGAATGTGCTTTGCACAATTTTGTGAAAAGGAGATTCTGTCAAGAAGTTATGCAGCAGCTACATGTTGGATAGAAAGCTTTCATAAATTCACAATGCTATAGAGTGAAGGGCATGTTTTGGCATCTAGTTCTCCTAATGGAAATTCCTTATGAAAAGAGACCTATCATTATTATTTTAACTTTTTTCCATAAAAAAAATAATAAGGAGTTCAACAACATTATACCTGTTTTTTCCAAATATCTCTATTCCTTTCAAATAAAGATCCTTCTCCAGAGTATTCCAACTATGGGCGATCTGTTCTTTGCTGGAACCGCATGAGTTCTTCAGTAAAGAAACTTTAGTGATATTGTTTGTTACATCATCCAAAGTATTGCTGCCGTTACCAGCACAAGTATCTGTCCTAGAAGAATTTCCAGTGGATTCATCTACAGCTTTCTTCTGAAGTTGATCTGCAGTGGATGCTTCAGAATCTGGACATTGGGTATCAGCTATGGAAATGGGATGTGCATCCAGCAGATGGTCATTAGCCTGAGAAACATCGGAAGTCGTTCGTTTTTTCTGCTTTTTATCAGCAGAAGACAGACTTTTTTCAGCAGCACTCTCAGTTTCTTCCGGTGACACACTTTCATGCTTCAAGACCTTGCGTTTGCCTAGATTTTTCACAGGGACTTCTGAAGTGGTTACATCTAAGTCATAAGTGGCTCCAGGACTTGGCATCCTGCTTGTCCCAGCAGTTTGTGAAGCAAAAGTGACAGGTCTATCTTCATCAGTGCCTACTTGCTCAGCAGCAGTTGTGTTTGCACTGTCATCATCAGGATTTGAATCTTCAGATTCCGAAGGCAGTGAAGCACCGACTTTCTCTGTCAAAGCTTTAGATTCCTCTTCATGCATAGCATTCATATGAGAGTCTTCGTTACGTAGATCTTGAGCATCTCTTCTCTGAGGAACCATTGAAAAGCAATTTAGGTATGCTTGATTGTTTGAAGATCACAGTTATAAGCCCATGTTACTAAGTCGTATCTTCAATTGAAACAATACTTTTGGCAGAGGGAAATCACTTGACTCCAGTTTGTATTATGTATTAATTTCTCCTAGAAGGGAAATCAAAACAGTAGGTTCCAGCTCCATTACACTAACTAGGAAGCTGGTCATCATGGAATAGAGGATCAACCATACATATATATAACAAGTAAAATCAACTGAAAAAAATTAAATGTTAAGGTTAAGAAGCAATCATCGGACAAGGAAAAGAACAATTCAACTTTGGTTGAAACCAACTATGGTGTTGCAATTTCATATCATACGATTCAGCTCTATGTTATCACCAGGATCAACTCAGAATGTAACTACAAGATAACTTCATAATATGAATGTAACAGAAATTAAACAAAACGATAAAAAATCAAGGCATTTTCTTTCTCCAAAAGCCCTTGCTAAAGAATACAATTGCTTGCCAATACAGGAGTTTTGCACAAATGGTATCTTCCCCAATACTTGTCAGAACAAACGACCAACTTATCAATATTAAAGGTAGCCACATGTATAAATAGATGCAGAAGACACAGATTTAAATGCAATCTCTGTCATTTAATCAACATGATACTTAATGAGAATGTGCACTCAGTTTTTAATTTGAACAAGTAATTTATGCATATGAGGAATAGAAGAATAAGGAGAAAAAACATATATAATAATAGAAACTGGTTTGTAAAGTCAGAGCATTGTTCTTTGGCACTGTTTACTTTGTAAGATTAATCTACCTGGAATCTTCATATGCAAGAAGATAGTAAATATTGAATAACATAAATTGTAAATAAGAAGGTCGTGACTGGAGAGATGACAGAATTTAACAAAAATGAAGACCTGATTTGCAGACTAATGACACACATTGCATGTAATACTGGTTAGGTTTTAAGAAACATTAATTGCGATTTGATCTGGGAGGTGCACAACCTCAGCTTCATCAAAAATCTGCCACAATGTCAACAGCTTGTAAGACCCTTCCTTTCTAAAGCCTTTGTTGTTGTTCTAGTATCTGGCTCAGTTATTTACTTTATTCGTTTACAAATAAGACAACTCGCCTTACTCAAAATTCTAACATCTAGCTTTGTCCCTCCTAGTTTTACTAAGCAAACACCCAAGCATTTTTGACACTCATGCAACCTTTTTATTGCTCAGCATATCTCCTTGGAGATAAAAGAGATGCAGAGAAAAAGCAAAACATTAGAAGATGGACACACCAACCAATGAAGAAACAATAATAGAAGAACGTAAACATCAAAAATCTACTAAATGATCACGATCAGTTCAACAGATGCAGACACACCATAATATTCTCTATAGCTATCCATAAATGTTGAATAAATTTTTAATAAAGAGAAGATGTCTTCAGTAAAATATTTCATAACTGCCACGAAATTCCTTAATCCTCAAGAATTTCCAAGAACAGTGGATGAAAACTTCCAGTCTAACCCACAAAAATCGAAATAATGTTGCGTACGTAGCATGTTGACCTATTACACACATATGTTTATGGTGATTACCATAGGTAAGAGAGCCATACCTTAAGGTAGCACTGATCACCACATGGTTTTCTATTTTCTTCAAGTTCAAATCCATAAGGCAGCTTTTCACTCTGTCAAGGAAAACTCCAATTAAACCAGGAAACATTCCTACAATGCCTTGTGAATTAACAAGCTACAAGAGGATTATGACTCACAGGTATTATTAAATTCTGCGAACAGCCATGGAGGCGGCAATCAAAAATCTGCAAACAACATTCATGGATGAGCAGAACCATCACATGTAAGCAAAAAATTAGTGGAATGGAGGTGGAAATTACCAAACAACGGCGGCAGAAGAGATTATCAAAAGAGTCTAAAGCAGCATTAAGAGTCTTATTCAGAAACAGCCTCCCCTCAGACTCTGTTTTATCAGAAATTTCAGAAACTTTTTCATGCTTTTTATGATCAGAAACTTCAGAACTTTTTCCATGCTTTTTATGTTTCTCCATTAGTGTTTCATATCTTTCCTGCAAATGTGAAATAAACTTAGACATACACTGATTATGGAAGTATCTTAAAACAAAATAGTTGGCATTGATATTATGTCTACTGATAGAATACCTTAATTTCAGAATGGGTTGCATCAATAAACAGAACAAGAACATTCAGAACTTCCTGATGGAGCCCATGCTCTTGAATGGCTTTCCTGAGATAATTACAAAATCAAGTGTAAATTTTAATAATAATAATGAGAAAAAATCACAGAAAAGCACGAAATCTCCATTCATGTTTACATGAATACTAGTTTTAGGCAATTGTTCACAATCATGAGACGAAAACCAACAATCTCACAATTTCTTGAGGATGGACATAATTTTTGCGCATAGACCTTAAGCAATCCAAACTTGAAGAAGCAAGAAATTTTAACCATGGAATGAGAAAAATTAAAACTTCAGAATTCCATGTGCTACTAGAATGTATCCAACATGGGGAAACACCATATTTTTGTAGACCATCCAATACACATTGGATATCACAATGACTGAAATAGATGATCCCCGACTTCTGATGCTTGAACTGGTGCTCTGAGGAATGAGGGGGCTCCATCATTTGAATTTGCCACATTCTACAACAATGACTAAAAAGTGAGGGGCTCAAATCTATGTGGATGAGTTGAGAAAAAGAAGAGACTGAATTATATGTAGATGGAAGTTCAAACAGGCTTAAGCTGATCAAGGATTTGAAAATGGCCAAGAGCGAGGAAAATATGAACTCAACTAATATGGTAATTGCTATGGCTTCATAATTATCAATAACTATTTATAGGCCTGAACTGCATTTGTCATATTAGGAAGTTAAAGAGCAATGCAAAAGTCAACTAACTTGCAGTTGACATGAACAAATGGCAAGCTATTCTTTATAAAGCCAACTGTGTGTATTTAGAATTCAAACTTTTAAATTGATCATGATTATATAAGTATAAAATCAATCCACACCTTTATATTTTACAAATTATATTATTTTAATACTTTTCTTACAAGTCAATTAGTGTTTAGTAACCAGTATAGGCTATAAAACATCCATTCATGCTAAAGGTAGGAATCTAAGTTCCAGTATTTTAAATAAAAGATATTGATGTTAAAAAAAAAGAAGGTCACTAGTATTACGAAGCAGGTGAAAATTGTAGGTTATCTTACACAAATTTTCATGTAAAGTTAAGTTGTGATTGACACAGAAGACTGTGCTCAACATATTGCAACAATGAGAGATGTAACTAGCAAAGTTTGAGTTCTCCCTTCTTTCAAAAAAGGTGAGCTAGCCTGAACTAATCCTTTTCATCCCTTGCATAGTTGCAATAATCTGCCACATCATAGATGATAAAGGAATGGCACATGCATATGACCGAACATTACTTACCACAAGATCTGATCCTCCCCTTCAGAGAATTCGTGCTTCTCGTCCTCTGGTTCTGGAATCTCTTCATCACTATCACTGCATATTAATGCTTCATTGCCATGTGGATCATAGTAAATTCTTCTCCTCCCAACAACTGATTGGTCATCTGCCATTCTTTGATTTCTGTGATGTGTTTGGTGAATTTTAGGAAAAAATAAAATGAAATTGTATTTTATAATCTATAATGCTCCAGTAGTTTTAATGTGAAGATTGTTTTTAGATGAGAGTCATGATTGCATTCCGGTAAATAATAGAATGACACATAATAGGCAACTATAGAGAGTAGGAAGTTAAACATCACATATGTCTAGTACAGAAACAAAATCACACAGACAAAAACATGACCTGCAGGCAACTCCATGACAACAAAATAGTCAACAGCATTCGTTATCCAGTTTACTATGAAAAAGTTGAATTACACGACAAACCTCCAAAAACATAGTGGGCAATCACTACAAATGCACCAAGAAACATCATTTCAGTCATGTGTCTTATTGTTTGAATTCATTGATTAGCTCCACACAGATAGAAATATGATCCGTAACCTCACAGAACTCCATGACACCAAGATAGTCAACAGCCTTTGACAAACCTCCAAAAACACAGTGGGCAATCACTACAAATGCATCAAGAAACTTCATTTCAGTCACGTGTCTTATTGTTTGAGTTCATTCATTAGCTTCCTATGAACTCAAACACGTTAACCTTAAATGCAAAACCAATCACTTATCAGAATTTCAAGGTACAGGCTTGTTAATTGAAACCTATTTTGATGAAAAGAACCAAAACATAGAATGTCAAATTAATTTCATTCTGATCAATAAGGCCCAAAAACCATACAGTTATAACATTAAGAAGAACCAATAAGTATGCAAATTAAAACTTTTGAGAACAAGAAACTTAAGTAACTGAAATTCGATCAGTAAAGTCTAATAACCATGAAACTATGAAACTTCATGCCATTGAAGTTTAATTAATGAGAACCAATAAGCATGCATATTAAAACTTCCAAGAAAAAGAAAGGCAAATCCAGAGCCTAGCTATTACTTGTCCAAGAATATCCACGTAGTGTATGGCGGGATCTTGTTGACGAGGGGAAGCCTGACAAGGCGAACCGCGGCCTTATTGCTGCCGTTGCTTGCGAAAACCACCGTCCCCGATGGCAAATTCTCTTCCTGGATGTGGAGATACTCCTTCTCCACCACCCCATTCGACACGTCCGATCCAGCCAGCCTACAAAGAGGGCTCCCCATCCTCACCGACAGCATGTTCTCCGGCACGGGCCGCACTGATGAGCTCCTCGTGGCCGCCTCCGCCGCTGCGGCCGAATCAAAGAGCCGCAAGGTGTGGCCCTTTAGATTCTCCATATTCTCCCTGACCTTCATCTATTGGAACAAAATTCGGCACCCCAGTTCGATTAGATTTCGGGAAATTCCGGAAGAAAAAGAAGGGATCGGAGAGACTTACTTCGATGGAGACCAATCTGGCCTCTTGGATTTGCTTCTTTAGCTGAGATAGCTTGGATGAAAGGCTTGAAATCCCCTGCCTCCCCTGCTCTCCATCCGACCTCTGCGATCAAGAAAAAGAGGATAAAAAGCCAAATTTGGATCACAGTTTTTCTTTTTTCCGAATATAGATAACTGTAGGGACTCGGAATTAAGAAAAAGTGTAAAGATCGCACCTTTGATCGGCCGGAAGAGGAATCGGCGGCTCTCGAGGAAGAAACCATGGCGGGGAGAAAGGAAGCCTCAGCTGAGGGGGGGCGATCTCGGAGTCCTTTCAGAGCTTTGAAGACATCGAAGGTGATTCCATCGGGCTGTGCCGGTATTAAAGGAACCCGAAAGAGAACCTTTAAAAAGAACCCGTTAACGTGGCATGATTAGCATTTGGGGCACACGCGGTTCTCTTTCTGAGAGAAGTTGGTCTCGCTTGTAGTATTATTATAGGTGTCTGTAGTATTTTACCGCGTTTTACTTCTGATCCTCCGCGGTGTGTGTACGCTGGGCTTACCTCCTGCGAAGGTGGCAAGACAAAAGCAGAGATTGCCATTAACGCTTGACGGATCTTTGGTTATTTGGCGCCTCTAATCGGCTAGACTGGTCACCAAATTGACCTCGCTCTAATATTCTGCCAATTAATTTGGCTCTCGCCATCCCTGATTCACCATGCCGACTCTCCGGTTGCTGCTATCTCCATTGATGTGCTGCCGAGAGATCATGATGAACATCGTTAAGGAATCGATTTCGATTGCTGTCTTTGAGATTATGATAAATGGTAAACTTTCAAATCTTAAAACTTCTTTTATATGTAAAAAAATCTTATTTTATTAATTATTTTCATTCTTGTTTGCCCTTCTGCTTCATTGACTTCATTCTATCGATCATCTTTATCCTTAACGAAATCTTTAAGATCTCATACAATTCAGACGGTTCCATCATTTGCCACACCTTCATTCCTTTCTCCCTAAAGTTCTGGCCCGGATGTCTTCATCATCTATCGCACCTCCATTCCTTTCTGCTCAAAGTGGTGGTGACAATAACATCCAATCAATGAAAATGATTGCAGTAAAAGGAGTGATGCTATGATGTTTTTAACGAGCAATCCATAAAGCTTAGTTTTTATCATAGCAGCCATGTACACAATTCATTAAAATTGATTATCAATGATACGTTTACATCTTGTAAGATGAGTTCGGATCAGACAATTAATATTTTTAATATTTAAAAAATTAAATAGTACCATGGTAAAACCCATTTATCAAATAAATTGAGTTTAGCTATATATTTCTGATTTATTTTGACTTATTTAATAATTAGGTTGAATTATGATCCAACCCATTTAATGTATTTGAGACTTATTTTTCCTATTAAAAACTTATCTAATCTGTTTAATCAACAGCTTCGCATGCTTTAAATTTATTCAATCCAATAAAAATTAACTTTGCCTGCTTAACATATTTAATCTAATTTGACCCATTTAATAAATATATTACGTGTATCGGGCCAGATTACCTATTGAATAAAATGATTGAATTCAGATCTGAATTTTTGACATGCTTATTAAATAAGTCGAATTTTTGGTTGATCATCCTCATCATTTTTTCCCAAATCTAATGAATTTTGTTAGATCACAATACTTCACCTTGGGCAAATCACAATACTGTCACTGTTGATCCAATGACAGGACATCCTCTAAAGAATGGGAAGCTGTGATATGCAATATTAGAAGAAATTGCAATGATATCATAGAAGCCATACAAGGGTGTCATAGATGATATGATCATTGCTAATGCCAACTAGGAAAGTGGAATAGCTCCTGAATTAGGCATGTTAAATTTAGCCTTAAATGTAAGGAGTTCATAGCTCCAATTGAGATGTCAGGGATTCCCATAGAGCTTTGATAATTATCCTTTGATATGGCCTTACTAAGAAATCATAAGGCTTATCTTAGTCCAATATTCAGGGTTCAGTTCTGACTTATGGTTGTCATACTTTAGTTTGAGTTCACTGCTTGGTGTATCAGGAAACTTGACATCAATCCATGCTGACATTAAATGGGAAAGGGGTGCTAAATGAAGTGTTAATTTTGCCTGATGCTAAATTAGATGCTAGTGATTGGGGTGATTATTGGTGGGAAAATTCAGCCTATAATTGGAGATTGCATTGTTTTATGCCAATGTCATGCAGTTCAGTGATGATGTGACAGGTCTGAAGAATTAAAGATGATCCTTTGTTATGTGAATTGGGAGATGATGGTGAAGACAAAATTATCAAGAACCAGAAGCAAAAGATCGAGTTAGAGATCAGGATGCTAAAACTAAGGCAACCTGCTTCGGAAGCGAGAAGAAAGGAGTCAGCATATAGGAATCATGGTTGTTTACTTTGTAGGAAAAATATATGCTGCGTATCATACATAACTGCATATTGTGAAACTACAGCATATTATAAGGCTAAAGACTCCAAAAGCCACAAAGAGGAGAGAAACATGACATAGTAGTAACCAATACTTCAGCTTCCTTGGGTTTGATGGAACAAAAAGAGCTTCAATAATTCTACCAGGAAGTTATGAATTTTGGCAACATTTCAGGACCAACACCTCATACTTGCTTTCAGCTACAACGTGGCATAATAAAACCTAATGTTAATATTTATTCCATGATATGCACATCAGATTGAAACCAGAAAACTTCTTCCTACTACTGAAACTTCCAAGCAGAGACAACAAGCAGAGGGGTTCCCTTCCACCCCATGGTCAAGGCCTTCCCATTCTTGTCAAAAGTGCATAAGTGGCCATTAGGAAACTTCTTTGCAAGTAGGCTAGCTTGGTAAAGTGACCACTCATTCAGCTCAGTCTCCACAAGTCCATAACGAGCAAAGAATGACCTCCACACACTGATTCCTACTTGCCTGATCACCCTCTCATGGCCTTCAGTCACAATGATGCTTTGGATTTCGGCTGACAGTAATGTTTTCTCTGTAAATATTCTACTTTTTTCGTCTCTATCCATAAAATTATCTAGGAAATCAAAGGAGGCACTATAGTAAAACAGGGCTTCAGCGAAGCGGTTGATGAAAGATGGGGAATTATGCTTAGCTTCCACATCCGCAACTGTCATTATGCATGGCTTAAGCTTCTGTATTACTCTCATGGTATTCTCAAGTCTGTCAAGCCTGGCAATCATGTTGTTCATATTCAATGAAGAGTAGACACCGATCACTTCGTCCTCCTCCAGCTCGAACATATCTTCTTTGAGTTCCTTAAAATCTGAAACTATCACTGCTTTGAAACTTAAAGGCAAGCCTAGAGTTTCAGCAAATCTTACCAGCCTGTTACCAGTTGCAGTAATTGCCTCCTCTGATGAACCTATTCCACTGATCTTCAGACAGTCAATGGAATAATTCGATCTTGTGGACAGTGATTGCAATACAATTATCCATGGGAGTCCATTCTTGATCGAGAGATCGATCAGATGGACTTTCCTTGCAGTGGCCACATTGTCCAAAATGGCCTGCGCTGAAGTGAAGTGTATGATTTGCGAGAATGGCAGCTTCTGATGGAGTTCCAGAAACATTGGGTGGCCGGAACTCAATGTTTTGATGACCTCTTCTGCTACCATGCCCCCGTCCTTTGGAACTTTCCTTGAGAGCCCTGTTTCCCTATGGATCCTTTCTTGTAACGCATCTGTGAAGTAGTAAACAACTCTTTGAACAGGATTTCCAGTGTCAGATGACTTCTTATAGCATTCCGAAAGTAAATTGCTAGCTCGATCATATTGCCGGTTGCTTAGCTTCTCTGCAGCAGCCAGAAGAAGGTTTGCGAGGTCGATGTTCTGGATTTCCTCATCCGTGAGGCCTAAATATGAGAAGCCAAAGGGAAGCCCAAGCGCGGAAGCATAACTTTCTTTATGGGTTGACGTTTGAACAAAGCGAGCAGCAGCCATTCTCATGACTTCCTCTGTCGATAACTCATTTCCTCCTTCAGTTGAGTATGTGATCCTGCCGGTTGGTTCATTCAGCTTCTCTCCATTCAAGCGATTGTAGCTGGGTCTGTAGTTGTTCAGAAGCTCTAGTGAAGAAGGGGGTGCTGGGGATGCCTCTTCCTTTGATCGAAGGAGCTCAGAGATTTCAGGCACCACTGGCTGCTGGATCTCTGTCTCCAGGGACACAGGTTTGTCCAAGAAATTGATTGCTGCAGAGAAAGTATCGAGCTGCATGTCATCCATCACAGCGAAGTCATGCAAGCACTGCTGTTCACAGGATGGCAAGGGGGTTCCTTTCTCATATGGGCCATCATGGTACGAGCTGTAACTGGACCAGAGGTCATCAACGCTTTCAAATCCTTGAACGGGGGGGGTGTAGCCTTGCTGTGTACCATCATCAGCAAAACCCTGAAAGGAGAAGAAAGAGCTAAACATCTCGGAGGCAAACTTCGGTCTAGTTCTTAGCTTCTTCAGAAGAATTGGCGGCTCAAGATCTAGATGATGGGCTATTAGAAAAATTTATGAGCTGAAGAGTTCTGAATGACATTTGGTGCTCGAATCACAGAGGAAGGGAATCGAATCCGACAAGGGGAAATGACAGGAAAGCTGAAGTAATCCATGACGACATCATTAGCATGAGACGGCCTTATTGATAGCTTGCATGGTATATAATATTATTGTTTTAGTTTTTTCCAATGACTTCCTGTGGTAAAGAGCAAGTCGCATGATTTGACTCGCTGATCAATGGTGGCATCTGTTTTTGTATTTTATGGTTGTTTCATTCATTTGGCTTTACATTCAAACATATTTGCCTTCGAAACGCGTATCAAGCAGTAGCTGTATGCATGACAACTAATCATGGAATGAGAACCGAAGAAAAATACTAAGCCCAATACTAGTAGGAACAGAGAGCTTTGAATAGGTCGGACGATGCAACCAATTTCGGCCTTCACGATGACTACTTAACAACGAGTTGGTTGCAGAAGGCCGACGTTTCAAGAAACCTCAATAATAAAAGCTTTCAGTAACTTCATTGTATTTAATTAAGTACGCAGTTTTTAATGATTTCATTACAACAAGGTATCAAATGACACCAGCTTTTTGTCGGGTTAGAAAATTCTTCCAAGATACATAGCATGGGCTCGAAAAACAAAGAATTGGTACCAACAAAGTCTGACAAGGTCCAGATCCTGGACAAGCTTGTCTCTACTTTAATAAAGATCTCTATGCACCCGGTGCTATAGATAGCAGCAAGAAGGTGACTTTTTTTATTTTATTTTATTTTATTTTATTTTTGATAGAAGAGATACGCATCAAAAAATAAAATTAACTCATCCGAAGAATGATCACTTCAATATATATTTTAGGAAGACTCATCACTCGGACGGGAGAATCCATCACCACTGTATTAGTCCGCAGCATCTTCTTAATGTTACATAGAAAGGAGGCGGCTTTAAAAGCCCACAGATGATAAAAGGAAGGAGAGGGGAGTGGGTTTTTGGTTGCCTCTTTTTTAAAATTAATCTATGAATGCTGTGCCAAGTGTTTAGGCTTACAATAACGATCCTATGGCTGCTTCTCTATTACGTGGTGTTGCTATTTTTTTTCCCCTTGATTTTCTAGTAGCTCCTTTCTTAAATCATTGAGAGGAGACCTATCCATTTAATAGGTATAAAGAGTAGTTTAGAGGTTTGTTCATCATGCTGCAGAGCCAGTTTATTTTGTTGGGGACTTATCTACAATATAAATATCAATACAGGGCTTATGTTTAATAATGCTTATATTAAATTTCAAGTAGTTTGCCTGAACTGGTTCAATGTTCATATATATATATATATATATCATTACATAAAAAATCCTATAAGAAGTTATTGTTGAAAATAAGTCTCTCATATATAAGACATCAATATTCTACATAAGCTTGAACTAATCTCGCCAAGCCAAGCGCTGAATCAAGTTCAAGGTCACTATTTTCTTCACTATATAAATATCCATTCGACAGGGTGCTTTGTATAAAAATACAGTTGTCAAATTTCAACCAGTCTCGGCACTCGGAGAGCCTGGACTTGCCTACGGCCGGCATTCGTAATATTACATAAAACTCCCTACAGAATGTTATCGTTGGAAGAAAGTTCCTTACCTCTAAATGCTCCACTTGTAATTTACTGGAACCTCACTGGAACACAGTAACAACTATTCGACCATCAGTAAGATATAAGTTTCCCATAGATCCATAAATAGAGAGTATGTCAAGAAATTATATCTACCTATCCCTGTCAGACTTTTGATTGATCACCATTCTCTAAGTAACAAGTTTGGTGAAGGTTAGTGATCAATTAGGAAAAATATTTACACTACTACGATTCTTTAAAATGATGGGTAATTATTCTTTTATCTAATTTTTTTTACATATTTTTGAATTATTTGCATGCAAAGATGACAAATAATTTACTTTTTTTACATTAAATGTTAACTTAAAAATGGTTTACAATCTGTCATGTGGACAATTGGTTATGATATAATCTTAAAATTTGTCAGATGAAACACTATTTTCTATGTTTTTATAAAATATTTTGGAGCAAATATAATTATAAACCATAAGGCGCACCTTTAATGATGCATATATCCCTCTTGCAACTGCTTTGATAGAAAAGTAGTGACTACTTTAAGCATATTTGAATTATAGTTTAAAAATAATCATGTAAAGTTTAAAATGTTTTAAATAACAAGAGTGTACAGTAGAGAAAATTGTTCACACTTTATTTTTTTTTTTTAAAAAAAAACACACTATGATATATCAATATAATATTATGATATAAATGCTGATAAAATTTTTTTTATAGAAATAAGCACCATAATATATTGAAGAGAGTCTACATTCATATCGATAAAAAAGAATCCGTAATATTTCTCAACCTTTTAATTTGTTGCTGGATTAGTCAGACAAAATCTTTAACTTTTGCTTGGATTTAATGAAAAAAATATGGATCACTTATTATAAATTCATGAAGAAATAAAAAGGCACTTTGATGGAATCCTTGGAAATAGAAAAAAATTATAATTAATTTAATAATAACCAAGGATAATACCTCTTCAATTCAAACAAAGAAATTGAAAGTTTTTATGTAAAAAATATGTCTTCAAATTTAAAGAAGAAGCCATTGACCTAAAACTGATAGAGAAGAATTCATTCAATCATGTAGCTTGGAATTCTAGAAAAAATGCGGTGAAATTAAAAATAAATATAATTTTAATTTCTTTAAAAATATAAGATTTTTGGAAGGAGAAGGATAAAATCTTTATTTATCAAAAATAGAGGAGGAATTAGTGGTAGGTTTATCAAATATCAAATTCAGTTTATTTTATATCTCTTCTTATCTATTACTTTATTATTATTATTATTATTATTTATAATAATTTTTTACTTAGATGGATGGGATTTATCTATTGTGTATATATTTATTTTTTTAATTTTTTAAAATAAATAAAATAGTCGGAGCCTTTAGCCTAACCACGGCTTTATTGGACCTGCACAAGAAACCTCTGAAGGGTGGACCGCGTAAGGGGCGTAGACCTCGGTGCATTGACCCTGGATGCTTTTCCTCGACCCAGAAGCCAATAAGAAAGAGAGGGAGAGACATCTAGCCAATAATTTCATGCCACGTACACTTTCATGCCCCGAAACGCGTCATGCCATCGCGAACTTCACGTCTGCGACGTGTCGTCAAAATTTGAAGTCCACGTCGGCAGATGTCCGAGACCCGCTCCCTCTCCTCCCCGGCGATATAAACCCCAAAATATCCCCTTCCTCTCCCCTCACGCACAAAATTTCTCAATTTTTTAAGCTCAAGAAATAATAATATATTATTTTTGACCGGAATATTCCGGTGGTCGATACGGTGCGCCGGCGGTGGGGCTGCTATCTTGCGTGCGTCAATGGCAGGGGAGAAGTACAACCGGAGGAACCCGGCGGTGAAGCGAATCCTCCAGGAGGCGAAGGAGATGCAGTCCAACCCCTCTGACGATTTCATGGGCCTCCCCCTCGAGGTATCCCTAACCCTCATCTTAACCCTAATATTTTCGCCCCTAACTTATTCCTTAGATCTTTTTTGGCCTTGCTCTAATATCTAGGGTTTGGATTTGTCTTATTCTCTTGAAAAAGTCGAATCATGTTGGCAATACAAGCCGGATTTATTGTTTCGGAATCTGATTTCCCTTTGCTTGTGTCCATCGTAGAATAGAAATTAAAATTTCCAGTTGGCCTTTGTAACGCGGAAAAAAGACTTCTCTGTTAATTTGAGATCAAAGGATTAGGGCGATTTGGTAAGAAGGCGAATTATTGTTAGCTGATGATCGTTTTGTTAAAATCGGATGATTTTTGGTCGGTGCCTGACTTTTTTTTTTTCCCCTTAAATTCGACCAAGTGCTCGTTGATAATTTTGATACGTTTGGACTGATCATGTTTAGCTTTGTTCATTCATAATTTGATTTGAGAAAAAGGCGACTTTCATTAGTTTTTTATCGTATTTTTTTTGTTCATAAATAAAATGAAAGGCTAGATTGTATGGCTCAATAGCGGTTTATAGCTGAATTTGAATAATTTCATTAATCTAGAAGAAATTGGGATAAGTTTTTTGAAACCCACAATCTAGTATATAAGAGAAGAAGCTTAGCATTGAAACAAAAACGAAAGTCTTCAATTTCGATTGAGTTTTGTTTAATGCCTGGTCTAAATTGATGTCTTTCGTGGTGATTAGGAAAATATATTTGAGTGGCAGTTTGCAATCCGGGGACCTCGTGATACTGAGTTTGAGGGAGGAATCTTTCATGGGAGGATCCAATTGCCTGCGGAGTACCCCTTTAAGCCCCCTGCCTTTATGATGCTTACCGTAATGACCTCTCTTCCTTTGTTTAGTTTTTATAGCAGAGGACAGTTTTTCTCCACTCTCCTTTTTAGGTGCTTCTTGTGTATTTATATTTTACTAACTAGTTTTCTCTCTCTTTTTATATTGTTATTCAGCCAAATGGCCGTTTTGAAACGCAAACAAAGATATGCTTAAGCATTTCAAATTATCATCCTGAGCATTGGCAACCATCATGGAGTGGTATGTGTCATATTATCTTGTTCATGCAATCACTATCATAAAATGCCATAGTGTTCTTCTGATGTTTGTCTTTCGTTTTTATGCTCGATTCTGCCTTATCTCGTGTCTGCTTGAATTGGTGGCACAAGTTTCAACTCTCTGACCTGTAGGCTAAGTAGTGCGATGTCTGCCATCAAGAAATGACTAAAATGTGCAGCATATTTATTATAGACATGAAACTTTTTGTTAATTGAGGATCAGGGCAAGATTTAGCTTTAGATCAACATCTTTTGTTCCATAAAATGAGAGTTAAAATATTTTAATCTTTGGTTATCTGGAACCTAGTTCATTAGTCATCTGTTTCATATTTTGAATCTATGATTTTTAAAAGAGACTTTCAAATCAGTACTTAGTTAGAGCAAAGTTCCTTGTATGGTGGTTGCTTTCTTCTTTTCATTTGTTCCATGCATTTTAATCTTCTTTAGATATTCCACTAAAAAAAATTCTGAAAAAGAAAATTTAGGTGAGGAATAGTGCACTATCTATGTAGCTATCTATTGACCCACCTTCCTACTTACCTAGATCACATGATGACATCGAGTCTAATTATGGGACCCACAAAAATGCCATCTAAGATTCTGTTGTTGATTATAGTTGTGGTTAATGTTGATGATACTTCATATTATGAATATAGATATCATGTATTCCATTATTCTGTTATTTTATATTCTTGTATTTATGCATTCATGTTGTGGTTAAAAATATGTCCATATTGTTCCAACATGTACACGTGCTTTAGGAAAATTATTTATGCCATTTTCTTGCCTTTCTTGATCTTTATTTCTGCTCATATGGATGCAACGGCAAACTATGACAACTTTTATTTTACATGGTTTCTGAAAAGCCATTATAGATATAGGTGCCTGAATCTCTTTGATTATATAAATTTTTCCATTTAGAAAATTGTTGAAATTTCACAGTTCACAATATTGCCCTCCCTCACTGTGGGCTTTACCTCCGAACTTCTATTTTGAGAAATCAGACATCCAAAAGCTTCTGGGTTTTGGAGTTGCATCGACTTAAAGAGAAGCAAAAAAGCATGGTATCAGTGAATCCAATGAAGCACAGCATAATACATTAAATAAAAGCTAAGAAGAATGAGATTAAATGATTTTTTTTTCCCAAGGGGTGGAGTTGGGGGCATCTTTAAAGGATGCAATGGCGTCTTTAATTTGGAGGAACTAGAAACTGTGTGGTCTATATTTTGCAGCTTCTAGCTGCAGTTAGATGGTTGGGCTAGTTGTTGAGTAGCAAAACGAAGATCGAGCATTGTTGATGACAACCCCACATATTCTCAAAAAATGAAGCTTGAGCATGAACTTGTCATTGTTAAAACAAAGGAAGTTTTGGGATCTGACCTTTGATGGCAACTTGAAGAATGGGGTATGAATTTTGGCATGCATGAAGCTGGACTTTAGTGAGTGGAGGGTTTTGCTTTGGGCAGCAATGATTCCCTGGAATGAAGCAGAATACCTTGTTTAAATGCTCTTTTTGAGTAAAAGTTGTTGTATTTTGGTTTATAGATATGAATAACCCAAGTGATTTTCTCTGATCTCCCCAGTCCGCACAGCGCTAGTTGCCCTGATTGCATTTATGCCAACCAACCCAGAAGGAGCACTGGGCTCACTAGACTACAAGAAGGAAGTAAGGCGCGAACTTGCCATCAAGTCACGTGAAGCTGCCCCAAAGTATGGCTGCCCAGAGCGACAAAAATTAATTGACGAGGTTTGCTTTGACCTATTGTTTTCAAAATTCTCTCTCAATGTTGCTTTTGTATATATACACCTCTGACAATTACATGAATCCATTTTGATACAGATTCACCAGCGCATGCTAAGTAGAGCTCCCCCTGTCCCCCAACTTGCTCCGGTCCAAACCACCGATGAACACACAAATAATGCAAGAAATGAAGAACAAATTAATCCAAATTCCAGTATTGTTGCTACCATCGAAGAACATCCAAACCCGGAAATGGATCAGAGGGCTATGGAAGATGTACATGAGGTCCGTGTGGATGCAGCTGCAGGTCGCCTGAGAGTCGGCTTCAGTTCTGGAGTGAGCTTGTCGAGGACCCCAGAAATAGAAGCTAGTGAGCAACCCCCGAGCACTGTTGCTAGATCTCAGAAGCTGACGGATGACCGCCTGCTCACTTGGGCTGCCTTTGGGTTGACTGTTGCTATTGTTGTCCTTTTAGTGAAGAAATTTCTGAAATCCAGTGGGTTTGCTGGCTACATGGATGGGTTGTAAATTGCAAGACAAGACACTTGGGATGGAATTTATAGTCATGCTGGATCCAATGATAGAAAAAGTAAGTTTGTTGATAATCATAGAAATGTGTAGAATATTACTGGCATAAGTTTTGCTGGATAAGATACCCTTGTATTTTTGCACCATCTAAATGAATTACCGTTATTATTGTCATGATCCTTATTCTTGGTACAATGAACATTTCACTGAAACTACCAACGAGGGACAAGGAACAAGCATCACCGAGAGCAGATAAGAGAATATGGAGGCAACTTGTACTGATCAGCAAAATTAACATCCCTCTGTGCTCCCTCATTGGCAAGCCAGTCTGCAGACTGGCTCCCCCCTCCCCTGTATATTTGCGTGGCCACCAAAGCACCCAGAGCTATCTTCATCTGCTAGATGTCTTTGAGCAGAGGGCTATGCTTCGGATGAACGAGTTGCCACATGTCCTAGGTGAAGTGGTGAACCTAGCAAGTAGGCGAAAGGAGAGGGGAAGGAGAACGGTTAAGAGACTGAGGCGTGTGATGTGAAAGGAAGGCTTTGGAAAAACTAGAAATGCGTTCTTCTTCTACCTGCTTGTGTAGTTCCTCTCTCTCTCTCTCTCTCTCTCTCTCTCTCTCTCCAGCCATAACCTTTTCAACAGCAGAATCATTCTTTCCCTTTCAGGCATGGGTTTTGTTTCCACCACGGATCCCACTTGAATGTCTGCTCGAAGATCTTTTGCCTGAACTGAAGGCTTTATCATAATGATCAAGGGACCCATGGGCGTTCCATGCCATCCATTCTGATTCCTATTTTTTTACTCCTCCCATACCCATAGGCGTTCCATGCCATCCATTCTGATTCCCATTTTTCTACACCTCCCATAGAATAGCGTCATAGGAGTAGGCACAATCCAAGTTTGCAAGCCACTGACCCTCCGTTCATTCCCTAGGAAATGGATAAAGTTGCCTGCCAAACAAAGCGAACATGACCTGCATTCATAGTGCACATGAGGACACGGTATTGCTAGGAATTAAATCCAGGTATCGTAAAAACAAAAAAAACTTATAGTAGGTAAACGACCCCACAAAATTTTCCAAATAAAACACCAAACCCAGGGAGACCAGCTAATTTACTAACACACTGATTGAGTTCAGAAGGTAAATTAGATGGTAAAATGTCGATCGGTGAGTGGATTGAGCAGATACCAACACACTGATTGAGCTGCTATATGTCCAAATATCTGCTCGGCTGCACCAAGGCATTATAGTCCCTTTGTACCATCCATAACAAAGCTTACTCAATCTCATCGTAAGAAGGTCAGCATTAATATCAAAAAATGAAGATTTTTAGGCAAATAACTTCAGAAGCCCAATGGTAAAACATGAGCTCTGCAGTGTTCCATTACCCGGACCGTATAACCAACCATCTTTGAACTTACTGGCCATATTATAAACTATACACCACCAAGAAGATACTCCCATTAGCAATGTACCATTCCAAGCGTCCAAATTGCCATATATATGTAAAACCAAATTTATCCACAACTTTAACCAGCCTCTGAAGCACCTCTATATCATTCAAATAGCTTCCCAACTTACATATGAATTCCCTTGCAACGAGAGCCTTGTTACCAATAAAAGCCTCTGGGAATGCGAGCTGATCCCTTTTCCAAGCAGCAAGTCCGCCATTTTTCTGGAGGATCTCCTGTGGTGCACTTGTCAGGTAACCTTCAACCTGAAATTTTACCACCCATGCAAGTAAAAGGAAGACCTTTAAGTCTGATGCATCCACAACGGCAGGAACAAGCATGACTTTGTCAGAATTAATCTTTTGATCGGTGAAAACACAAAAAAAATAAAAGGCCGCAGCAAGACCACTACAGAGAGAAGTGAATGCCAAATATCATTCTGCTCTGGTCCAGTTTCATGGAACTGTCCCGTCAAGCTATCTTGCTTCCATATTTACAACGACAGCTGAAGAAATTATTAACATGAAAATGATTAATGACATTAAGGCAGAGAACATTGGTTACGAGTTACAGATGCATCTAAGCATATTGCAGACATTCAAATCTACTTGGAAAACCAAAAGGTACTTTGATTTATACAACAGTACAAAAGCTGTTCACAAAACTGAAAGAAGACCTAAAGCTTGCTACATTAAAAGCTTGATAAATACAAACCTTCCGCAATACAAAGAAAAAAGTTCGCCTTGGTTAACAAGATAAGTCAGTGACTCGCATTCCATCCCTGCAATGGCTACATGGCTACACCATGACAACATGGACTCACCACACATATACAACAGGTCTTTACTGATCAGAGGCTGCTAGTGGCTGAAGGGCTTTGAGAGGATTCATGATCACAGCATCAATTAGACCATAATCTTTAGCTTCTTTTGCACTCATGAAAAAGTCCCGGTCAGTATCTTGGTTAATCTTTTCCAGGCTTTGGCCAGTGTGGTAGGCTAGGTACCCATTCAAATTAGCTTTGTGATGCAGCATCTCATTCGCCTGAAAAGCAATACAAGAGAGTAATGAGAATCAAGAGTTAGCCCAGCTATGAGTCAAATTTTCATTTACTTGCCATGAAGAACCAAAAAAGAAAAATCACTAAACAACAGATCTTTTTCTCTGCCCATATGCAATGGATGTTTCATAAACAAGAAATTGACATTGAAGGATAATGCACAAAGCACTTTTTAGCTATGTTATGCGTAAAGGCTAAATAATTACAATTAATTGAAACAGAACAGTGAGACCCCAATCAACAGCAGTGTGACTTTTCTCGAGGAAGGGTTCTGCCAGCTCTACCAAGGAGTCAACAAAACATGAAAGCCAACATGGAATGGAAATATATGCAAACTTGAGTAACACATTTGACATCAAAGTCATATATTACCTGGATGTCAATATCAGTTTGCCCACCTTGAGCTCCCCCAAGAGGTTGATGAATCATTATCCTGGAGTTTGGTAAACTATATCGCTTCCCTGGTTTTGAGAAGAAAATGGTGTAATTTTAGAAAAAAAAATATTCAAGTTATTTAAAAGTCCAAAACTCAGAATTTGTAGTCAAAATTCAGAAGAATTACCCTTAGTGCCAGAACTCAGAATAAAAGCACCCATGCTGTTTTTGAAAGGCCAAGCAAACATCGACAATAAAAGTCAGTGATCTTAACGTGCATTAGAAATAATCCAGTATCTAACATAGAGCAAAAATGATATACAAGCACATGAAAGAGGCATTATATTTAACATGAAGCCATCATGAGGAGGGTTTCATGTATAAGATCGCTGACAAATTGAGGCACAAGGTGAATATAAAACTGTCATAACTACTTGTTCTCAGATACATCAAAAGCACATTCAGCCAGATATTCAAGTTATCCATCAGCAGTGATTGCAAAAACACTCAAAGAAGATATATTTCATTCCTTGTTTTCAAAAATAAATTCCAATGATGGGAAAAGGCAAGTATGTTGCAATTATGATTCTAATGTATACACAGAACACTCAAAGAAAATATATTTCATCCCTTGTTTTCGAAAATAAATTCCAAATAATGGGAAAGACGAGTATGTTGTAATTATGATTCTAATGTATACACAGAAGACAATTTCTTGTCTTCCAACAAAAAGGGCTCGAGCATACTTGTTGAACTCCCACTGGAAGAAGGTCCCCATTTGAACCACATAAGGGGTTCCCTGGATTATGCGATACATGTAATTCTTCTATCATGTCTATGAAATCATTGAAATAATGCATGGTACTCACACCAATTATTCTGAAAAATCTACTTTCATATCTTTGGTATTAGGAGCAGTATTAGAGTTAGAAATGAGATTAGAGATAACTTTTGCGATAGACAGTTCAAAGAAGCATATTGAATGAGAACTTAACTGCAATTTGGAATGAGCTTAACAGCATATATGGAGATCCCTATTTCTGGGGCCCGTGTGCATTTTTTTCCCCCAAGGATCTGTACTGGAATGCGATGTCTAGCACATTAAACAATATTAAAACCATAACCAACATAACAGTGATTAGGCTTTGTGCCTATTTGTCTCAAGAGAAAAACTATAACAACAAAATTATCCCCTGATTGGTGGGCTGAGCGTCGTGTGAGCACATCTGGCCAGTGAGACTGTACCGAGAATTACATCTGGATGGCTAACAGTATGTTGCATGGGTTGAAATGTAGGCAAGAAAAAGTTCATGGATCCAAAATGAACATAAGAATATATTTTCTGATGGTACTAAGCCATTCAGCATAAGGACGTGTTCTAAAATCCCCTAAGATATCTAACAATAGTGCAATACAGAATTCTGTTACTACCTATCCATACCTCAAATGTAAGGGCCATTGCTTGGTGCAATGGTAAGAGGCATGGGGTGACAAATGAAATGGTGCAGGCTCAAGCCCTGGAACTGCCACTTTGTGCCCCCAAAAAATGAAAAAAGACAAAGGTCAGGTTTGTCCACAGTTCGCCCCTTCTAGGACCCTGATCGCCAGGACCATAACCAGGTAATGGTGAGTTGGAGTGTCCTAAATTTTCCATTTAACCACTCCAAGTGTAACCCTATCAACTAACTCCAAACAACCATGCAAGAAGCAGGAGCCTGCTTGACTCCTACATGCAATGTCCATCATGTAGCAAAGCAGGTTGCACTCAAGGTAAAGAACCTAAGTACCATAGGAACAAGCATAAAATCATTACCCAACAGAAAACTACTGAAATTTGAAAATTTGCATCCAGCCAAACTAACATGACTTGTATTTGACATTGTACGAGAGGGCGAAAGGAAAAAAAAAAAAATCCACCTGGAATCACATACCCATTGATATGGGCTTATATCCATAAATTTTGCTATGTATCCTCATTTTCTATCCTAAAGTTGTAGCCATTAACTTTCAAAATAAGCTATCTCAATAAACAAAACTTCTATCACCTTTCTATAAGGCTCTTCTTCTATACCTAGGTTTGACTGCTGGTAATATTAATTATTTTAATTCATTATATTCTTTGCTTCTGATGAACATGAATCCAATAGGGAGAAAAACGATTCATGTAGCCGATCCCAACTAGTTTGGGCTTAAGGCTTTATTATTGTTGTATATTCTTTACTTCTGACAAAATTTAACTTCACCTACACACATTTTATTTTTCTTGTTTTGTTCAATCCCAAGGTTATCAGATAAAGAGAATCATCTTTCCTAGCCTACAAGCCTTCTAAGATCAGCATTATAATCCAATTTCTTTCAATCCATCTTTGCTTCATTCAGATTCGGAGGTTAGATAAGCACAGACTCATATCGTGCTACTATTAAAATACGTTGTAAAATCATTAAACCAAAGTGCACTCTTTTCCATCTCACTCACCCTACCTCATTGATTTGAAGCAACAGAATAACTGTCTATATGTATATGTTTCATCTTTACATACTCTGGAAATTGTAGAATAAGAGACAGGTACACATTGAACAAATAGATCTAATAATGTAGAGCCAAAAAGATGAAGGAAAATCTTCAACAATATCTATTCTTATCATTAAAAACAGATAAAGATAAGTTCCTTCTCACCTATACAGAATGTTTTTTTTTTTTTATTTTTTGAAAGGACACCTATATGGAATGTTAGAAGGGTCACTTACCTAATATTTTTGGAGATCCACAGAAGAATAAAATTAATATTTTTTTATATTAGAACAATCGGAGCATATGGTTTAGGCAGGGCAATTTATCATCACGGTCAAGAAAATTGCAGATAATTGAGTGATATAATCTTTGGTTTGGGAGTAGGAGGCAACAATGATTGCTCCCAGTCATGAAGACCATGGAAAAAGAGATCCAAAGTATATGACCAACCTTTTCTCTTCAGTTCTATGTTTCATGTTTTTGTCTTGAATCAGAAAAAAAGGAAAATTAATGAAGCTGTGCATGGACTTGGGTTCAGCCTAAACATTAATAAGAAAAATTGTCCCCTTTGTTGAACAAGGCTGGATGGTTATGGCACTTGTAATTGAAACATTCTTGACATTAGTCCACAAATGTGTTTCACCTTGAGTATGAAAGTCGTATCTACCTCTTAGACATTCCCAACAATAATCTTCTTCCTATGTTTAGCTTTCAAAACTTTGGCCATAGATGTATGTGCTTCCTGAAATAACCGTGCAATTTTTAAAACCTATTTCTATAATGCCTTCCTTGAAAGCCTTTAGAACTATCAAGGTGATGTCATCACCGCTTATCAAGATGATACATAGAAAATTGTTCTATGTTCTCTCAATTTTATCATAAAATAGAAACTTTAGCTAAGGATTTTTTCCTGATGTTCTGAAAAATAATTTAATAAGTATATTGGACGTATTTAGTCAATATCACTGCACTACCTACTATTGAAGGTAAAAACACAAGACAGAATCAAAGACGAGAGCAGGATAAGGGGCACTATTGTGAATAATCATATAATTTATGGTAAGACATTGGGTTCCCATAAGATGTAATCTGATCATGGAAAAGTTTGATGTGTCCCATTTCCAAACCATTTTATTTAGCAGAAATTATAATACCAAAACTAGCAAAATAAAATGCGCCAAGCATTGCATTACACTAAAAATGTTACATGCTCATCAATGTATGCGGAAAAAAAAAGTATTTCAAGAGCTCAAAAATATTTTATCATAAATTTGTGTGTCCTTAATCATGACATATCATATAACCAATTAACCATAACATAAGACAAACTTCATGAGCAACTGCATAGATATTTGTGCACATATATAAAAATAGGAACAAAGTAATAATTAAATAACTGCAGAATATACTAGAAACAAGAGTAGATAATAAAAGAGAAAATATGGTTGATAGAACTAGTTCTAAAGATTATAAATCAAGATTTTAAATCCCGTGGGATGGGAGTGTCTCGATTGTTTTATGAAATGAGATATGCTACTATCTCACCCATCCTGATGCTTGGGACGACAGATGCCTCAAGATGTGCCAATTAAGATGCTAAGATGATGATGGGATGGTCCCATCCCAACACTTAGGATAGTAACCCATCTTGACATCCCACGGTACATCCCATTGGGATTTAATACCATGCTCTAAATAGTTTATGTAAGAAAGGAAAAACATAAAGATTAAATGATATCAAAAAGAACTAGTCAGCCGACAAACAAAAAGTCCTGAATACAGTTTCTGAAAACAAGACCAGTTGAAAAGTAAACCAAGTTTCAACTATTTAACAGAATGATAAAAAGCTGATAAACTATTAGATGTTATTACCTAGCTGCAAGTCCAACACAAACAGTGGAGACATCAGGCCTGATGTGCCTCATCGTATCAAAAATAGCCATGCCTAAAAGTAAGTGTGCAATCCAACTGCCTAAGTAACAAATATGCCTGATACATGTGTAAGATATACAGAAAAAATTATATGGAAAGAAGGTGTTACCAGCTGTAACCGATCCTCCTGGAGAATTCACATACATGACAATATCCTAATAAGGAATATCAAGTGGCAAATTAAGTGAGTTTGAGAATTCATATAAATGACAAAATCTATAAAGGGTAAACTAAGTTAACTAACTTATTTAAAGGAAATAGATATTGATTAACCTGTGAAAAAGTTCTCATCGATAAACATGAGAAGAATCAGAAGAAGAAATGTTTGATAATCTATAAAACAATGGCCAGTATAAATACAGATAATTCAAAGTTTCACTTAATCTTTTTCATCTTATAATCCCACTTGCATGCTTTCATGAAAGCAAAAAATTTCAGTAGCAGTTCTGCAGGACCCAATAACATCCCTCATTCAATCTGTTCAATCAAATGCCAATGTACTTTCTATACCTTGAATCATGACAAATCAAACCTCATGACTTACTTAAAACCATCCACCAATGACAACTAAAAAGAGGGCATCAACCACCTTGTTTCGTCACATATTCTTGATTCTTTCATGATTTTTTTAAAGCTTTTCTTCTTTAAACCTTACACGTATTATAAAGCGGGCTACACTGCACATCCGTTCCTCAGGGATATTGATGTTTATTCCTCTTAATAGAAAAAAGTTGATGCATCAAGGAGTCAAAATAACAAGGTTACGTATTAACACTCCTCATTCTAACAAACTTCAAGAAAGTTTCTTTAATTGAATTTGTTCCAAAGACCCCCCCACACCAATAATAAGATATTCTGGCAGTCAAATATCAAATGACCAGCTTAAGGTTCTAATGATGTACAAGCTCACAAGCTATGGTTATTTACAACTCAATCCAAGAAGTTGGATGCATAGCAGTAACATGATCAATAGCTTTTTATATGCTTCTCTACATTAGTGTCTTTAGTTAGAGGAGGCGACCAAATGATAATGTTATAAGCTTTTTAAGCCTACTATATTTGTTGGCAAGCTAAGGCAGTGCTTAGTTATCTCAAAGTTGAAAATTCAAATTTATTCATACAATTGTACTGCCAAAGATATCTTTCGAGGTTTGTCCACCTTACATACTGATGTCATACAGTGATTCATCAAATTACAATACCTCATTCATCATTACAACCATTAATTTAGTATTATAGTCATTTATTAGAAATTTTCTCATAACACAATGGTTGTGTGAAAGCCCATGCTGGCATGTGTTTAGCCCTACATCGGTTATGCACCAAGTAAATCTTGGATACGGCCAAGGAATCCAAACAATATCTTATAGCTAGTTTTTTTTTTAAAAAAAAAGAGATCCTTGGTTTTATATATGCTATTAGAGCAGGCCTGCGGCCCAAGGCACTTGTGGAATAGGAGATACTGCAGATGGGTTCTTTGGACAGTTTATGAGCCAATCATAGTATCTATGATTAAATTTGATTGGATTTAAATTTGGATCCTTAGCCCATCAAGGATGCCAAGACTTAAAATAGAGCATGTAGGAACTTGTGTTAGTATGTGTCTAGTCTCATATTGGTTGTCACTGAGTAGATCTTAATTACATATAAAGGGCCAAGAAATCTAAATAATAACTTTTAGCTAACCTCTTTAGACAAAGTCCAGATTGTCACAAGTAGAGAATGATGTGACCAACCATAAGATCATATAATCTAACATCTAAATGAGTTATGCATTCATCTGAAATTTACAAGATTCCAAGGATAAAAATCAATAAGCAAAAGAAGATAATTTTGATCCTCAAAACAAAGTATAGGAGCACTGATGAGGAATTTAAAAAAAAAAAAAAAGCACTGAACCAACTTAGATGCATTAGAAATGCACAACAAAGATTTAAAAAGACAACTGGTAGGAATATTTGCATTTATGTAGAAAGGCTACATAATAGAAAAGGGAAGAACCAAGAAAATACAAAAGGATATCATGTGAAAGGATTTGAACAAGTTTGTATCAACAGCTATGACAAAGAAGAATAAATCTGAAAATAATTAGTTTGGATAAGGCTTGTTTCGTGCTTACAGTTATTCTCAACTAGTTGGATAACACATCTTCATACATTAAAGCTTAAAGATGCCACATGCATGCTCCATCCTTCTCTAAGAGTACCTATTCAACCTTTGCTAAGGGAAAAATAAAGGATGCCAAATGTTCATATTCAGATTAAGCATTGGCAAAATTTCCTTCTTTTGTTTGTTTATAACATGTTAACACTTGCAGCCCAGCATTGTCTTATGCATGCAATCGTAAATAAATTTACATAATTCAGATTCCATACAAACTTTTTCCTATAATATTATATGGGCACAAGACCCTGTGAAATTTTATGGGCATGAAATGACTGATAATGAAGTAACTTCATCATCTTAGCTATTTTACATCAGTGAACGAAAGATGAAAGCATGTTCAATAAATTTGGCACAAAGTAGATGAAGAGACAAGCCTCAACAAGAGAACAAGACTAAGAGATTATTTTTATCACAAATAGTGAGGTCTACAATTTTCACTTTGGTCAAAATATTAGATAATAGAGATTGTTGAATAAGCAACATGGGCATCCCAAAAATGAGAACATTAAGGTACCTAAATTTAGGAATAGTAGAATTTGATATGATCAACAAAGGAAACTTTCTATCAACTGAAGATAAAGTTGTGGAGAAGCAATTAAAAAGTTTAAAATGATACGGCCATGTGCAATGGAGACCAAGGGAGACCCAAGAAGGAGAAGAGTCCATGAAAGGATAAGCAAAGAAAGAGGGAAGAAAACCTAAGGCAACCTAGAAGTCATGAAAATGAAAGAGTTGCTAGCTATGGCATGCCAGGTTTCTTTTTGATTTCTTAAAAATGGTTGAACACACCCTAGCATCTAACTCAACAACCTCTGAGTAATAGCTGATTTAACTAAAATAAATTAACAAAATTAGACACACTGAATGGACAGTAATTCAATCACAGCAACCTGCCTCAAACATTCCTGTCCGGGCATTTCCTCACATCTCTTGTTCATTATTTTTATAAACCCAAAAAAGAACAACACCATGCAAGCTCCTTTGGGCAACAAGTTCTGCAGCTAAAAATCCACAAACCTCAATAAGTATCAGGTTTCAAAGTAGGCTATTCTATTATCTAATATGTGTACCTTATAGGACTTTCAAGATAAAGGAGGCATTTCCCCTGCGTAGATGAATTGTGCAGCAAAAGAAGATGGAAATGAAAAGAATGGGTGAAAACCGTGGGGATTATGCTGTTAATCAACGGTAGCCAAACAAATCCTACGATGAAGTCACTAATAATCATAAGAGAAACAGCAAACAAAGCCAAATAGAGACCTTAGTAGGATCCACAGCATCGAGGTAGAGAAGCTGCGCCACGATGATGTTCGCCATGTCATCATCCACAGCTCCACCGCAACGTATAATCCTCTACAAAAGAACAAACCTTTCACCTCTCCTCTTTCAAAAAAAAAAAAAAAGAAAAGAAAAAAGAAAAAACCAATCCCCAGAATTCACAACCCTATTAAAACATACATGCTGGAAGAGTTGGCTGATGACGCTCTGGAACCGCTCCTGCACCATGGGCGGAGGTCCCTGACCTCCCTGGGCCTCCACCGGAAAGTAGGGAGACGACGGCACTAGCAAATCATCCCTAAATCACCATTAAGAAAAAACACTAAAAATAATCGAATGCTTTCACAAAACCAAGAAGCAATCGAAAGAAAGAATGGAGACGGACACAGATAAAGAGAGAGCGAGAAAGAGACAACAGCCTACCTTATAGACCAAATCCCCTTCCTCTCAGCTCGATCTGGCGCCCAGGAGCCACTCGAGTAGACGGCCTTTGGGGAGCTCCAGGTGCCGACAAACCTCTCAAACTTCCTGGAAGAAGAGAGACAGAGAGAGCAAGAACTGAGATGAAACCCTACAAGAGAGAAAGACGGTGTAGAAGAGGAGAAAAGAGAGGAAGATATTACTTGGAAGAAAAGGAGAGAAAGGAAGGTTGGGAGGGGAGGTGGAGGGTTTTGGGAGGGTTTCTTGCGAAGGTTTTCAGAGGGGAAGCAGCGGGCGCCGCGACGCAGGACGAATTCGCCATCGCCATCTCCTTCTTTGCTTCCTTTCCTCGGACCACGCGTTATTTCTTTTATCCGATGAGAAGCCGCGGCGGAAAACAGCGACCCCCTCTGCCTTCTTCCGCCGGTAGGATCTGGAGATCGAACGAGATTTCTTTTATCTTGTTTTGTTATTTAGCGTACATTTTGAATAACACGGAGTGCATCAGAAGTGAACGATCGCCGTCTGATTTATACATTCTCATCCTGACTTTGCTTTGCTTTGAAATGATTGAGATATCGAGATTGATTATTATTAATCTCTGATGACTAAAAGCCCATACTATATAACAGTAGAAGGGATTGAAATTTTTCAGTCCATTTTTTTATTGGTTGACTACCTTACCCTGGATAACGAGAGTCGAAAATAATGCCCAGTAAGTGCGACTGTGAGGACCAAAAGTATATTTAGATGTGTTATAAATATGAATAAATAAATTTTAAAATATAAATATAAATAATAATGAATATAAAATAATCTCTGCACATTATGTCATGGATTTTCAAAGAAGAGTACCAGACTAAATAAATAAATAAATAAAATGCCCTTCAAAATGAGTAGCGATGATAAAATTACTTCACTGATGTTTGCATTCTCTTTCAATTCCAGGAAATCAGACATAGCACGCGTTTACAAAAACCTTGATACCCTCGGCACTACAAGCACCCTCAAACAAGGGTACCAAGAGGTTTCTCCTGCTGACTGGGTTCTCAACCCTACATAGATAAAGACAGAAAACACTCTATACATGGAGAACAAAGACGGTGGTTCCTCGCCCTTGGCAGCCAGCAGCTTTCAAGAAGTTGTCGAAGGGGCTAGCGGGCGGCAGTCTCAGTGCCTGACGTGGTTTGACGGGCACCAAAGCTTGCTGCTCGAAGCCAAAAGCATTTGCCTGCATTGGAACAGCAGATGAATCATTGCTTGCAGGAAGGTGAATTCGAGAGGCAGCGTCATTTTGTTGGCTTACCATTGGAATTGCCGACTGCTCAACCGCTGGCATTGGATCGTCTGGTATCAGGTCATGACCACCACCGACCAGCCAACTTGAAAGCTTCTTCCTCGTGCCTGTGCCAAGGGCATCGCACCGGCTTGCCATGGTCCCGTATGGGAGGGGAGAGGTCGACCCAGATGCTCCTGCCACCTGACCAGCTACATGGAGTGCCTGGTGATATGCAAAAGAAAAGGGGCGATAAAAAGAAAATTTAGGCAAAAAAGATGATGAGAATGATGTTCATTAAGTAAGTTTTCCAGTGATAACCATATGGATTTTGGTTATTTGCATATTCTTATTGGCTGTCTATATGGATGTTTCACTAGTTGTACTTTTGCTGCTGTAATGCCAAATTCTAGCATGTCTCATTGGAAAGACTGATTTTCCCAAGTGCAGCAATCACTAAAACTAGGTTGCAGAAGTGCCAGAAAAACAATTTTATTAGAAAAACCTCCAGTAATGTAGTAGACTTTCTGATTCATCTAACCATGTTTCTAAGAACCAAATGCACAATTGAAAATGTCACCACAATACTAGCGGTGCTGAGAAACATGATTTATAAATAGTAGAGCTATAGATGATCCAATTGTCCTTTATCCATGTCGAATCATGCCAAAACTAGTGATTGCAGGATTACAGAATCGAGTAGTCAGAAGCATGAGCACAGCTTTATTCAGAGGAAAACATACTGATTCTAGCAATTGACTGATACTGATAACATTGGGCAAGGCTGGCGATGAAGGCGCCCTGGGGACAAATCTGTGAATAACAGTGGCTGGCAATTCACTGACAACACCACCATCTATGGATGAGCTCCTTGAACACTCCTGCGAAATTAGGCACAAGACTCATCAACACTTCTCAAGTTCAAGATCTGTCAACGTTATAGCCAAACCAGGGCTAGCAGAGTGACAGCAATAAGCTTTTTACGAAGTCATCAAGACTCTGTCAACTCCATTAAATTTCTTAATAGAAAAAAATGGTAAAGCAACCTGACAACTACCATGAACCATTTATAAGATCAATTATGGTATGCTTAGAAATAATGTGTTGCCAAAATAATCTAATATGTTTTCCTGAAAAACGCTAACCATAATTTAGATTTCTACTTGAAAATAAACATTGTTATATTATCAATCCAAGATCTACAACAGATTTATACACAAGTGCATGCTGGAACTGCAGAACTGTTTTTAGTCCAACCCTGAACTAAGCTGGTATTCATTATGGTAAGTGATTCAATCTGCAAGTAATTATGCCCTCTCACCATCTTTTCCTTTTGTATTGCTCAATCGATTGCCAGAACCCAATCTTCAGTCAGTACATCAAATCATATCGATGGTTGATTTCAAAATTGTAGGTACAAGTAGTTTCATTGCAAGTGTACAATAAAAACATTCACAATACAGTTAGAGACTCCAGTGAAGGACACACATACGCACCAACCATGATGCAATGAGACACGTGTACCCTAGGGGCCAACATGTTCAGTTTTCCATCCAGAGGAGCCAACTCATGGACAGATCAAGTTACAAAAACCTAATCAACTATCTTTCAGTGTTATTCCATCATTTGACCAATTTAAAATCTCAAAAATAGGTACCTACCACCATTGAGTAAGTACTGTCTCCATGATGATCCACTACCTGGATCTAATACATGCAAAAGATGAGCGACCAACTAGAAAATTATGGAGAAGTTGACAATTTTTCTCAGTGGATTAGTGATAACAAAGACAGATCTCTACTCCAGAACAAGTTCCATAACTGTTGTACAAAAGGAATTCACCAACCAAATCACATTACACAAATTCATACATAAATCACCCAATAGGTCAATACTTTGTACAGATCATATATAGAATGCAACTGTATTGATCAAATTATCTTTGCACTTTAATTAATGGATCTGGAGGGCCAGATGTTTTATAGATGAGATCCTAAAATGGGCAAACATTGAATAATCATGATGCTAGAAACAAAAATCATAATGCTAGAAACGTTTCATTATATATCTCTTTTGCTTGAAACGATATTACTGTCATAAAATTATTAATATAAGCATCTGTTAGGAACATCAGCAAGTCCCAGGCAGGGACTGGACAACAATTTGAAACTATGACCCTTTTCATAAGAAAATTTTAAAACCACCCACATTATTATGGAAAATGAACTAAGCTTTAAAATAATATACCTCATCAAAAGAGAGTGATTCACCAGAATCTGCAAGAGCATGTTTGCTGACCCAGTCAAGGGCTGGATTCGAACCAAATAAGGGCACATCTTCAGGCATGAAAGTTTCAGTAAGTTGTTTGGCTAAGACATCTTTTTCCAGCTGAAGAAACAAGGAGAGATGCAACAATCATGCAGTAGCATTAAATTTCAGCAAACTGTTAATTGCAGCAGATATTTTCAAAGGACTCACATCAGTTATCTTTGAAAGCTCTTGAATAATGATGTCATGTAAATGCTGTTCAGAATTGCCTACTGCTTTTCGGAGGTCAGCTATTGTCAATAGAGCTGCTTGTTGATCAATGTCAGAACCAAATATATTCAAATCTGATCGAGACTTCGCATAAATTTGCAAGTCCTCACCAATCCTCAGATATGGGTCAATCTGTAAAAGGAAAATTTTCACATGGTGAACACTAGATAGACAAGTTGCATTATATAAGATATCCTGAAGGTTTTCTTTGAAACAAAACCATTAAAATTTTCTTTACTGTGCAGAGCTATATCCATGCCACCTCATTATCCTTAAATCAGAGTAACAATAATTACATGGAGTCATTCATAAGCAACAAATCTTGTCCCACTTATAAAGAAGGATCAACTCAATAAATAATGATCAACAAACCTCACAAAGGCACACAAGAACAGTAAAATTAAAAGGGCGTATCTGATGCTACTTAACAAGGGCTATCGTAGAGGACTAAGAGAAACCATAAGTAGCAAGCATGAATGTGCAGCATCACTTAATTTGGATAAATGAAGTAGAGTCAGTTTCAAAATAGAAATTGGAAAAGTACAATTTTTTTTAGTAGTTAGAAGTTAAGAGAGAAAGGATTCATGTAGCTGATCCCAACTAACTTGGGATTAAGGCTTTATTGTTGTTGTTGTTGTTGTTGTAAAAGTAAAGAGAGAATCAGAAATAATTCAGTACAAGCAACTAGATCTCAAAAATGAGAAGAATGTTAAATAAATAAACCATGGTTTTAGGTATCATTGTACCAGTCTGTATCAGGCATAGCATACAAGCCCACCACAGGATGCCCCTGCACCAACATTAGATACCAGACCTACCATACCAACAATTGGCATGCTTGAACCACTAGGGTTATCAGTAATGATACAGGTACTGGTACAAGTACAGACAAAACCTTGAAAAAATAAATAACTCTACTGCCCAATAGAAGTAGAAAGATTTCCTGCTTACCAATTAACATTGCAGGTTTTTATAGCAGACTTTTCTCTTGCCCAGACTTCTGGGGTTGGGTTATAGAAAACTGTTCCTAAAACATTTGCCTACCTTATAGCACAGTTGCAAACCAATCTAATGAGGGGGGAAAAAACTAGAAGCAAAGTGGCTTTATGCCTGGGGTCTGGTGTTGAAGATTTCTTTTTTTATTACAAGGGAAAAAAAAACTGTGACACCTAATATTTTACTTAGTGAGTACTCGACTAGTGCTGGTTAAAGCGTAATTGTTAGGTGGTTAATAAACTGATAACATCAAGGTATGTATGTATTAAAGAGCTATATTAAAATCGTTAAGGACATTTTTGGAGCAATGACAAGTGTTAAACAGCACTGTGACATTACAAATGTGTTTCCAATGAATAGGACATCATGATGCAAGTTTTTTTGAAGGTAATGAAGAGAAATTAGTGAGGCTATAACTAGGCCAGGTGTAATAAAGGAAAACATACTCAAATAAGGATAAGTTGTCAAGGTGCATATTTAATGCTAGTAGCATTTTCATGTGTATTTTTATGTGGGCTTTGCTGTGCATGCAGTATAAACAGAAGCACTTCCCAAAAAAGTAGTGTTTACACAGATTCTGACATAATGACATTTGGCATTATCCAATAGCAACATGCTGATAAAACAGATGAGCTAGTTATAATGCTGAAAAAATTAAACCTTACATCAGAAGATATATAAAATTTTAGCAAGTCAATCAACTTTGAAATGTGAAAGATTTTTCCTGCAAATGCTAGCGTTCCTGTTGCCAAAGTGAAAAGTGACCTCTGACATGAAGGTGGCAGCATTCCTGTCAAAATAAAGGGTTCAATGGCAAATCAAAATTCATGAATGATATTAGTAAAGGCAACGCTCTAAGAGGATATGAAGAGACTAGAGAAAAAGCAAAGCAACTATATTGACCTATGATATTCTATTATGAATATGCATACATAATACTCCCACCAGAGCAACTTTGCAAGTGACTCTGACAAATGACAAATATTACCCCCATGTTTTGCACTAGATAGTTTTAAATGCATGGGGGCATTTATGTCATGTGGCTATGCCCTCAATGTACCTTCTGATCTTACATATGTGTGTGTGTGCATGTGTATTGACATATGTATCATAATTTTGATCTTTAAATCACTAGCAGTTGGTGCTTATCCTACCATTTGGGTCTAGGGAGGCAGTTCTTATAGACAATGGTAGCTGAAAGAATCGCACCATATTGCTATGATTTGAATTCTGCAATAAGGAAAAGAGAATTTTCTAATAGCATTAGTTAAAAACTACCCAAAAGAAATCAAGCTGACTTTAATCATATAAACATATGCGATTTAATGGAATCATTATAAAAATTCAAAGCAGCAATAAGCAGCAGTTTCTCTTCATTCTTCCAAGGCATTCATTAATCAACTTTCTACAGCATGATGAATGAAAGAACATGTGGCAGATATCTCAGAGAAACTATCAGCGGATCAGAGTTATTTTGAGTTTTCTTTAAAAGTACCAAAAAGAAATATAGACCATAGTGCACCAGTTCTGCTGGATCATATGGAAAACTTTAGTTAAGAGGTACAATCTGGAAGCCTTGTTTTAATGGAATCCATACTTTAGTGGTGCATATTACTTATCACAAGCTTTACCCGAACTCCAGAACTGAGTAAACCAGCAGACATGATAACTGCAATATCTGGCTAGCAATGACTGATACTTTAGCTGCCAGAACTTGACTTCAGAAACAAGTACCTGGCATCTAAACATATCAACAAATAAATTGATATGCAGAGACAGAAAATCAACTGGTGCATTCAAAAGATCATTGTTGTTAACCATAAGATTCCTTCCTCACAACAAGACCAAAAACAGAATTATGAAGAGAAATAATTAATCAACCCAGGAAATATGAATGAAATTAATATTAGTTTTCATTTAAAATATTAACTTTTCTACCAAATCAAAATCATGTACTCTGAGCTCTGTGAATGGAAGTGTGCCGATCTTACAATATGGCCTTCCACAAACTATGGTTTCTTCAGCAATTTTGTTCTATACAAGGGAAATTCTGACAGCTGGACCATGGATCACGTCTGCATTTTTTTCTAGGGAATTGCAATTTATTTGCTCTTATTAACACAAATTTGAGGAACTATAATAGATGATGCAATTTATGTAACTATAAAGTTGGTGGCTTACCTTGAGGTGGGAAAAAAGAAGTGTCAAGCTGAATGAATGAGCAATAGCCTCAAAATTTGAGGGCAAATTATCAGCCTGATTGGCTTGTATCCAAAAGGCAGAAAGTAGCTGAGCAGTTTGATCTTCAGTTAACATTGCAACATCAGTTTCCTGTATCAATAAATCATAGATCACAAGATATCTAAGTTATTAACTGTGCAGGGAATTAAAAGAGCCTACAAACGAGTAGAAGTTAATGCAATTCAAGAAATTTCAGGACCTGTTAAAAGCTAATATTTCATCTGGACACAGACTTCTAGAGAAGTCTTATGCCACTGATAGATACAAGGTGATGCAGAAATCAAGGCATCAAAAGCAATGTGATATAATTATATAGGAAATAGCAAGCACTTACTGCCTCTATAGAATGGGTAGAAGTAGCAATTCTATCAATAATAGAACAGCTCAATTTATAAAAATATGGCGAACTTTTTCGGGCCCAACCATGTTTCCACTCTTCATCACCCATGCTTTTTTCCTTGGCCTCTTCATGTGCATCATTTCCATGCTTATCTGCATTTAAGCATTCCTTTTCCCTTCGGAGTTTCTCAAGTAGAGCAGTAGCTGAGGCAAATACTGATGCAGTTCGAAACTGATACTTCTTACTTTCATATAAATATTCTGATTCATGTCTTGGATGATTAGGACTTCGAACAAGTGTAACCGAAAATACTTGGTGTGCTCCAATGCGGGTTTCAACATCTGGATGCATCATAGCCTTCAAAAGCTGTAGTAGCAGTTCTTCCGGAAACACCTACATATTATTAACCAATGATGCAAAACATCTGGTAAGCTACAATATCCAGAAGAAAAAAAAATCAGAATCAACAAAAAGTAAAACTTCATTGAAAGAGAGATGCAAAAATAACTTAAAGCACAAACACATCTAGCAAGATTTGCCCCATGCATCTCAGGTTAACTTCACAAGTCTCATTCCCTGTAGGTCCCTTGACCTTGAGCAACAATCCTTATCCCATTTCATAACTGATTCTGAAAATAATGCCAACCCCCATATATTGGTGCCCTCTTCTTTGCAAGGCAAACTCAGCCAAAACTATCTAATCTCAACATGAGTTTCTTTGAAAAAAATATCATGACCACAAAGTATGGCGTCCGCAACTAGTAATTAATGTGCATATCATGTTGTAATGTTATAATAATCAGACAAGGAAACAAACAAAAATTCTCACAAAAAATGGTGACACATTTGGTGTATATTTTTCCCATTTCTGGCCTCACTGACAGTCCATACCGCATCAAGTTCTTGCTGTAAATGCCACATTCACTAGGAGAGTTCGACATCATCTGTAACTTTGTCATGTAAGGTTTTTGTTATGCTAGCAATCCTAAAATCAACAAACATGATAATAGGCTAGGTATGGGCAATATTGTCCAACCAGGCAATATTATATTGGTCAACAATGACCAGTAAAATAAATGCCAACAACAAAAAACATGGTTCTAGAGCTTGCCGAGCATGGAATAGGCTTTTCAACCATGGATACATCATAATTTGCTGTTTGGAGAACTCTACACTATAGTTCTCCTAAACTAACCATTGAGTGGGTTTTATTTTTTGACTGCTATAACTCAATTGTTCAAATGGAAAGTTTAAGGCAACAAAACAAAACCATGGTTCTAATATGCAATTACTGGCAGATGATTGCCTTCCCTGAAGCCATCACAGCTATTGCAATGGATATAATAGAATTTCATGAGACTCAAAGTTTCGAGAGATCAATTTCTAAATTAAGATAATATAGTGTTCAACCACATTATTAGCCTTCGCAATGGTTAAAAAAAGTGTAAAACAGTGGTATAACATTAGATATTTTTACTAAAACCATCATATCATAAACATGCTTCAATACATCATCATATAAAAACAGAATTATACTTCTAAAACTGTGGCAAGACAACAACATATATTATGATTATTATATAACACTGTTATAACCCTCATAATACATGCATGACATCTGTCACTTATAGCCACTGTGTATGTTTAAGATATAAGTTAGGAGAACCTGAAACTGTTTCAAGGACCATCATATAAAACCAAATTCAAAAATAAAAAAGACAGAATGATCTTTGTAACCTACAGGATAGTCCATTTACAGGGAAAATAGTCAACAAAGATCAGGCAAGTTATTGGTAAACATAGAAATGCTCTATTCTCAAAAAATCACTAGTTCCTTTGCATCACTTGAAGATGCCAAGACATTGGTAATTGGCAACTGAATGGTACATGAACAAGCATCATTATACCCATCAAATGGATCCATCAAGCTTGCATGATCGAATTGGTGCAAAAGGACTGAATATATTTGTCTCTTATTAGGTTTTAGTTTTGAGTGTAAAACATGCCTAGACCATCCTGATTTTCTTTATCAGGGTTTCTAGAGACACATAATCTAAAATTAAGAGGATTAACTCTTGAAGCACTTGATATACATAAAAATTGATTTTTGCATTTTATTAAATGATGGAAAATCAACCCACCAATTGTGAATGTGATCGGATGGATGTCAAGGACATGATGTAAGCAAGAATCAGCACAGATCCAATTGTTGCCCTAGCAACAACTGCAGTAACTGGCAGCTTCTCCAATGTTATAGCCATCATGTCAAATAGTGGACGGGTATCACCAATCTAGCACATGAAAATTCCAAAAAGAAAATAAGCAAATAATATATCAATAAATTTCACAGCAAAAATGAATTAAGTAACAATGAGCTTTATGGCGTTGATACTTTTTTTTTGCATAGTGAACAAAATCAAGCAGCCACTTGACTAAAAGGAACCAAAAATCAGAAAAAATGTTTTGGAGATGCTCAACATACCCCTTTAACAATCTCCAATAGACAATCCTCAATAGAATTTCGAAGCACGCCATTCCAGTTTGATTCTCCTGGTCTGGTTGATTCAACTGTGGTCTGGAGACTTCTCCTTAAATGCCTGCACAGGTCACTAACTGCTCCAATTTCAGCAACTACTGCTTGTGACCTTAGCCGTTGAACCAAGATAGTGGCAACCTGAACTATATCAGATTTTGTCTTAGGGTCATTAGTAACATTTTTATGGTCCAGATGTCTGATGACAGCAGATAAAATCAGCTGTTCATTTCCTGAAAGATATGTAAAGTAGAGTATAACTCATTAGCAATTTCTTCAACTATGCTATGATGGGGTAAGTATGAAGAGGATTTGAGATAAATATGTGCTCTTAAAAGAGAGCAAGAGATAACCTACAAAAAGAAAATAGAACAAAAATGTACTCATAATAGCCATATATTAACAGGTGCAAAACAAGGTGACCTGACAATAAGTAAATGTTTTGCATATTGCATTATTTTAAAACAGTTTTAAATTGCAAGACTTTGAAAGACTGTGATAGCCAACAATATGTTCTCCAACTATCTTAATCATGCACAGAGGGCTACAGCAAAAAGATAAGACGCAAGAACTGGAAACTCAATAAATGGCAAATTTGGCTTCTGTTAATGCTAATCTTGTCCAAGAGTGTTGATGCAATTCAAGTAGGTATCTCAATGATGTCGGAGGGAGCATATGCAATATCAAATAATCCTAATAAAATCTCCTTGGAAGAAAAATAGTCTCAATTTGAGCATGTCTGCTATGCATATGAAAGAAAAGTTCAGTTGGGAATAGACCACTTTACAATATTTTGCAAAAATTTTACAGGGTTGCTAACAAATTAAAGATGGTTTATAGGAACATCATTCCCCAGCTCCCAGTTGTTTATAGGAATTGATATTATTAAAGTAGGAATTGATAGTATTAAAAAAAACAAAGAGAAAATGGTACAGAATCAAAAAAGGGCCTACCAACCACCAAACGTTGGTTCAGAAGGTACCACCCCTTGCCACCATAGGCAAGGGGAGGGGCTTCAATTCCGCAAGTCATCGCCCCTATCTTCAAACCCCGATTTAAGGTTCCCCGGCTCTGCAAGCCTCGATTCAGTTGGTCTGAGGGCCTGGACTTTGGCTCCAGTGGAGTGGGGTGGGTATGGATTGAAATCTCCTTTCTAGGGCAAGCAGGGGGCCTGCCAAAAGAGATGGAGAAGTTAGGACCTGAGGGCCTGGGCTTCAGCTCAGGTGGGGTGGGGTGGGTTGGGGTGGGTATGGGTTGAAATCCCATTTCTAGGACAAGCAGGGGGCCTGCCAAAAGAGATGGAGAAGTTAGGACACGATACAAGTGCTGGGTGTGGGTGCCAGAATAAGTGCTTGATTCTTTTAAAGAATTTTCTCTAATATGGGCTCACATGATGCCCATGACAGTTTATTTCCCATTTGATGACAGTCGCAGATCCGCCTTCACCAATTAGACAAGCTGATGAGGTATTACACAATGTTTGATCTAAAAAGCAAATGCCCCAAGTGATGATAAGCATGAAATAAACAAGGAATACTATACCACATCATTTCATGGAAGGCAAATAATACAACGAAAGAGCAATGAGGAAAAGGTAAACCATGAAAGGATGCAGATGGTCTAACTACCAACCAAGAAAGTTTTGGAAAAATCAAAAGTTCAAGATTTAGATTCTCTCTCAAAAGAAAAAAATAATTCAAGATTTGAATGTTCTATAGAGTGTTAATGGCCTTGTGGACTCTCTAGCCAAGAGAGGGAACCTGAATTTAGCTGATCAAAGTAAATAATGATAAGTTAACTATTAAAAAGGAAAGATAATTTGGCTATGCCTAGACTCTAGACTCATCAAAAGGGAAATGCATATGGTGATTTTGGATGTCACTGTTGCACCATGTCAGCGAGCTGTCCAGTGGAGCTTAGAGGGTTTGGGAGAAAACTAGGTGGGCCAAGTTGTATGCTTCAGCTTTTTTGGATGGAGACCAACAGCTTTGCCGTCATAGATGGCTAGCCAAGAAATTGAGCTTAGTCATGCTCCATGACATGTTCTTGCTCCTTGGGTGACTTAGGAGGGGAGAATTGAACATGTTCATCAATAAGCTTCTTAGTGGTGTGATAATAAAGGTATTGGAGAATCTTTATTTTAAAAAGGCTTTCAAAGAAAAGTTCGAGACCATATAGGCACAACAACCCAAGAAGGTGGCATAATGCTGATTAATCATGATTATATGCTGATTATATGCAATCTGCATGTGCAATATTTATTCTCATATCTGCAGCCTTTTGATGCTATTCATCATTTTGCTTAACAAACTAAAATTAGGACCCAGGTAATTATAGTGCGGGTGGGCCTTCCTCTCTTTCTCCCAAAAAGACAGACTAGAATCAGGAAGTTGGAAAGAAAAAAAGGAAAGAAAATGAAGGAATGTAGAAGATAAAGTTGCCGAACAAAGTTCAAGTACAGCACTTATATCTAGTAATTAATAGTGGAAAAAATATTTGGCTTAGCATCTAAATACCGAACCATATACATAAAACATTAGACATGATTAAAAATAGGGTGCATAGAACCCAAATGAATCAGAGCACCCGTATCGAAAAACTAGCTCCAACACCAAAAAGATCTACCCGGAAAAATTGGCCTTATGAATCAAGTCTGGTCATGCTCAAGCTACCCTTCCAACTAGATTAATTTATGGTGCCTAATATAATGACGTTACCAAAAGGACAGCAACAAAAACGCCAGAATAAGGGTTTGGTCCGTACTCAACAGTCTGAAATTTATTTTATCGTGAGAAAAAAAAAAAGAATCAAATTTTTCATGCATTGCTCAAAAAATTTTAAGCTTAAAAGTGCTCAACAGAATGACACTATCATTTTTTACAAAGAAGATAGTCAAGGCTCATAAATGAAACAGACATCAATTACCCAACTCTATAAAGCAAACCACATTCAATTTTTTAATGAATGTGATACCAGTCAAAAAAAGAAAAAACAATAGGTAAGAAGAATTACCTGAGCTCTTTTCTGAGCAAGTCATGTCAGCTAAAACAAGCAAAGCCAATCCATGTCGAGGATACCAATGTTTTCCTCTGTCAAAGTAAGAAAACATTGGATCCAATACGCGTCGCATTGTCGTGCTTTCTTTAGCCATTTCAGCAAGTTTCTGTACACAAATTTGTGACCACACTTCTGGAGATTCACGCTCCTCTCTGCATATTGAGTCAGCAATGAAAACTATTCTATTTTAGGAGTAAAAGAATTAAAAAAAAAAAAATCAATTTAACAGAACATTGTATCTTTTGTGATAACATTATTCTGATCACAATAAGTGCAATCTAGTGCACAAAATGACTGCAGATTTATACCAAGGTAGAGTAATATACCAAGGACATTCAGGCATGGTAAAAATTTTCAAGCTTTTTACATTTTATTTCTTTTTTGCCCTCTGGTGGAAGTATTGCTACTATAAAGCAATTGTACTATAAACCCATCATACGTAATAGTTAGAGGTAACCATGGCAGACATGAACATTTACCAGCGCTATCCATAATCATTATGATCAATTTGTCTAGAATGTTGAGGCAAGATAGTTCTTTCAGACGTGTCATCAAAAGGGAGCAAGTGGAAATTGTGAGCATGAACACAATACTGCTCAGTTACGAATTCCCCTCAAAATGTTCAGGATGCTTGCTAACAACGTTCTCTTTATTAAACAATATGCTTAGTTGGTTATGTGTTTCTCTTTACACTTTGTAAATGGAAATAGAGTCGAGATCCACTTTTCTTCTTCTTCTTCTTCATGCACTCACACATGCACCATTGATGAGAGAGATTTTTTTTTTTGCCACAGGAAAAAACAAGATGCAATGCATTTTTTTTGGACGGGGCAGTTCCTTCTGTACCTTCTAAGAACTACTTCTTACAAATATAAGGAGAGAACTGGTGAATGACATGAGAATAAACAACATGGCAATGGAACAAAATGTCAAAAAGGCAAATAAAGTGTGTTATACATGTATATCTCTTTAATTGTTTCATAAAACAGAAATGAACATGGTAATTCATTAATTAGCAGTTCATTACCTCGTCAGCATGGCAGAATCCCTAGCCACTGACTGTGGCCTTAAGATTGTGTTGCTTAGGTTGACATCATTCCCAACCGTTGCACCAGCTCTTGCTTCACATCTAACTACTTCATTGACCCAATTATGGTGTGAGTCACGTCCTTCATTATCAATGTCAATATGGTCATCGGCTCGATAATTTTCAAGGATGGCATGTATGACCTAAAACAGAGCCAAAGCATCAAGAGACTGAATTCTCCAGTGGTATAATTGTTCTTAGACCAAGAAACTAGAATTAAAATGTGAAACATGAAACAACCTAAATCAACTCCACAACTAGTTGATTGGCATGGTCAAACTAGCTTCTTAAGGTTTTTAAGGAATCAGACCCAGCCTATACTAGCATTTGGGGTGGGCATGGGCCGAGCCCGGCCCGGCCCAGGATAAAAAAGGTAGCTCGAGGTATCGGGCCGAGTTGGGTCCAATCTTGGGCCAAGGATAAACAGCCTAAGCCCAGCCTAGTGATAACATCCAAGGGGCCTAGGCGCTAGTTATACATCATAGTTTAATAATATATTTAATATATTTGCTTACTGTATCAAAACTTGGAATTTAGTGGGGTGGTTAAAGTTTCTACTCTTTACTTTCAGATTACCGAATCATAAAAAAATATTTATATATAAAAATATATATCATATCTTTAAAAATATATATTTTTCTTAAACCCGGACCCGGCCTAAAATTTGAGCAAGCTCAAAATTTTTGACCCACTCCGGCCTTATGGGCTAAAAACATTGGTCCAAGCCCTATAATTTCCAGGCCAACCCACAGGTCGCCCGATCCATGCCGACCCCTCACTATCATATATCGACCCATACCGGACGTACCATAACATATCGATACTAAACTGAAACTTAAGATGGGGGCGTGACAAGTCTTAGTATGCCAAAACGACCTACGTACTAGAGATGGGGGAGTACCAAGTCTTAGTACGCCGAAACGACCTGCATACCAGATGTACTGGCTCTTTATTAGTGTGGCATCAGTATGAGTCCAGCACCAAGAAAGCAAACCTTTGTTCAAATCATAGAAAGAAAATCCGGAACCTTTACCCATACACCTCATATCATCTTCTTGTTATTTTATTTCACATGACCAACTTAATGTTAGCAAAGATAAAACATGGCAATAAATGCTACCCAACCAGAAGGGAGTAAAAGTGTCAAAAAAACAGGTGCACAAGAGCATCAAACTAGGAAAAAAAAGGTAGCCATGCTAAGAAAAGAAAAGTTATGGGTCAAAAGTCCAAGTAAAGGGAAAATAAACACCTTCTTTTCACTTGTTTCCCTACAAAAAGCCAAAAAACAGACTAAATTCTGAGTGATGATTCATGACAAGCCTATGTAAAGCAAGAAGTTTTCTAAGGCGAAGAAATAAGAATCATGAATCAAACAACTATCTAGAAGATAGTTTGAAACTAAAACTATATATCAAAAGAAAACTGCAATAATAATAATAATAATAAACTCCAAAATAAAAAAAAAACACCCACCTTATCGAAATCAGCAAAGATGTAACAATACTCAGTCATGTACCAAATCTGCAAAAGAAGGGACAATCATATTTCAGATATCCAAAATGGATTCAAGAGCATCAAGAACAAGAATACAAAGCCTCAACATGCATCAAATGTAAAGAAATAACCATTGCTGATATGCATTGCAAGCTTTCAGCCTGCAGTAGACTTTTCTGTTCTTCCCCTTGCCTATGAGCGAGCATACATACTTTCCCAGCCAAGCTTTCAATAATGCGTGCATATGTGCTATCTGCCTGTTCATAAATTAGTTAAGAGTTACAATAACATATCAATACAATATAAAAAGAAATAACAGGAACAGTTGCATAGATAAAATGGTCAAACTGAGCTCATAAAATAGAAAATAAATGTGACCCACAGCTCTGGACGAGGAACCATGTATCCATGATTCAATAATTGAAGACAATTAGCACAGAAACAGAGAACAAACTCAAAAAGGTATCATCAAATCAGCATATAAATTGACTGAAAGACAAACAGAGCTAAAGCATAACTGAATGATTCATATGTAACAAATTTTGGTAGGCCATCAAAAAGAGACTCCACCACATACAAAACTCCAAAAGAATTATGTTGCTAAGTATCTGCATAAAAAGATATACAGGCCCAGATTTACTGCTAAAGAAAAAAAATAATTCCCTCTTGCGAACACAATATTAACATATACACATCATGCACAGAGAATCATACTCAAAATGCTCTCAATGTCCATAAGCATTACTGAACATGCATACTCCACCAAAATTGATAACACAAATCACAAGCTAACAACAAGATATTACTAGTGAAAAAATTAATATTCCAAAGAGCATGCGTCCAGAAGTTCAGGTCTGACAAGTCCTATGTTGTATCAGTTGTCTCATTATATTTGTTAGAGAATGTAATGCTGCATTACAGTAGGAATGGTGTCATCTGGAAGTAAACCAATACATGTATACCACAAACTTGGAAGTTTGATGGCAGGAACAGTGTGAGTACATCCAAAGTCTTACAGATTCCATACCATAGTCAACAGTTTATACTAATGTTTTAGCCATGGAATGTATAGGGAAGTCATATGTCCCTAACTAGAACAGCAGTGGACCTAATGGTTAGAACTGTCTGTGAGCAACTTAGAGACATTTCTAGACATGCAAAATCAGTGATCTCAATCTCGGTGAGACAGGATTTGAGATAGCTAGGATGTCTCATCCCAGAGAGATTCCGAGACCGATCTTGGCCGTCCCGTCTCAGCCATAATATATTATAGTATCAATTTTAAATAAGTCTAATTTATCATAAAGATATAACTGTTAAAGTTCAAATATATTTTAAAATTGAATAAAACATTAAAACTTCACAAATAATTTTTTTTTAAGAAAAAATCATTCCAACCAAGTATTGAAACGTCTGACTAGATCGGGAACCGAGACGGGGCATTTCGTTTCATGAAAAAACTGGGACACCTCTATCCCATGAGATTTAAAACCTTGTGCAAAATACATACTCGCTGATCTTTAAATCTAAAATAAAATAAGACACATAGCATCAGAGAAATATCAAAGCTCACCTGACTATAAATAAATTTGGTCAAAGTTTGGCACCCAAGAATTTGGATGCTCTCTCGCTGCTTGCTATCCAAAAGCTCAATAATAACATTCAACAGGCTGATAGCAAAACATGCCCTGTACCAAGAAAAGTATCCCATAAAGAAAAGGTTGCAAAGATTCATAACCACATGGCTTTGCATTAATCATGTCATGACCTGCATAGGAAAGCCTCAATTTTGCATAATTATAATAACTATAGAGAGAGAGAGAGAGAGAGAGAGAGAGAGCATATCATTAGGATTTAAATTCAGTGATGCACATGCCACTCTGATATCTAAAGATAATGTAACATTTGTCATGTCGCAAAATATTTAAGGAAAAAAGGATTGGGCTTTTTTAAGGTTAAGTAGATCTCATGTAAAACATATATAATTATGAAAATAAATGGAAGTTTCAATTCCTTGTCATAACCAATTGTTAGGTCTTGGGGAGCCACAGCAGTCAGCAGCCAACTGGAACTGTACAAGGATTAGCTTCCTGCTTACCTAACTAGTTATGATTATGCTTCCCTTTCAGAAGAATAAGATAAACTGAGCAATAAATGAATCCTACATCTGTTGCACGTCTGCTTACCTAACTAGTCATGATTATACTTCTCTTTTAGAAGAATAAGATAAATCAAGCAATAAATGAATTATAGATCTGTCAAATGCATTTGTTATTTAGCAAGCCTCTATTGTTTTCATCAATAGTTTCACCTCTATTGTATGCTATTTTACATGAATACTTGCACTCTTTGCAAAATCTTATGATAATCCAATTATTTAAGTCATTCTGGAAATAACTCCACAATTTATGGTTCCACATATTGCTATTTGGTTGGAAAGTCTAAGAGATGATAGGGACCTGTCATTTTTAGACATTAATGGATGATACCAGGAAATATTTTGCAAACATATAAAAGAGGGAAGCTTGTTTTCTAGGAGGTTGAGGCAATCAGGAGAGCATGGTAAAATTCTTGAATGACATGCAGGAGAACAGCATCAGGAAGTAGTTTGCATTGTGATAAAGCTATCATGAACCAGCTTAAACTAAGAAATGATTAGGGCTAATAGTCAAGAAAGGTTAAAACTAATAATTCAAATGTGTAGTCAAAATAATCCATAACTTACATTTGTCCTTTACAAGTGTAAAGCAATTTACTGTAGGCTTCTGTGATAATTTTAACAAAGTTGATATGCTCACACCGCAGTTCTTTGTAGCTCCTTTGTTCAAGAAATTTTGCAATCTACTCAGGAAAGAAGGTCACATAAACTAGCAGTTCAAATTCTTCATACTCAAATTCAGAAAATGATATTGTGAAACAGGGTACCTTTGGGATGCGAAGTGGATTCTTTGCAGCATATTCACATAGTTTCATGATTTTTCTTTCATTTGAGGGACCATTCTACAAATGGAACCAATTCATTATACCAGCATTGTCTAGATGCAGGATACTATAAAAAATGGGACACATTTATGAAATCAATTCAATGCAGAGATGCAGATGCAGGTTGAAGAATTTAACCATGTTCCTTGTGTAAGCTGTTGCTACTAGCTATGTAATAATTTGCCCTTTACACTGAATGAGTAGACATTTAAAATGCTCCTGTCTTAGATGACTATTCTATTATATTACTAGCCAACAAGTGGTCTGCTAGGTCAAAGGCGAACTGAGACTGAGATACAACAGAAACTGGAGGATACATTTCTTCCTAAAAGAAAGAATGATGTGTCAAGTACATATTAGTTCTGACATCATTGCATTGCTGTGAAAGCAACCAGCAAGAGGGTGTCACAAAGAAATCTGAAGTGTGCAAACAGTGTGAGAATTGTCAAGAAGCAGCAAGTCATGGAGTAAAGATAATTGAAAAGAGAAATACCCCCAGTTTTAAACAAACTACACAAAGCAAGAAATATCAAAATAATTCATGGTGCAGATGCTACATAGCTTCATGCATTGGAATCCAATTTTGGAACACATAAACCAACTCTCTACATATTTGAAGAGAAAATAAATCCATCCATGATAAGATTAACACTAGCACAGAAGGTCCTGAATTCTCCTTCTGCTTGGCTGACAAAATTACACTTGAGTATTGGGGAAGTTTACTTTTGAAAACTTTATCCATGCCAGACCATGCTACAGGATTCCACTTGTGGTACTCAGTTAACCTCTTATCATCTCACAGGAAACTACAAACTGCAGTGTAGTGCAATAAATCAACCTGATGAACAAACAAATCCTGAACAAAAAACCCCCTTTTAGAATCATTGAATCGCCCTCTTTCAACCAAAAAGGAAAGGTTAGAACGCAACTTCCTAAACCAACACACACTCTTCGATTAGAAGTTAGACTACCCAAATAAAGAAGAATAGACGAAACCCTAACAATGCCATTAACCTCGCACTAAATAAAAGAAAAACAAATCATCGAAACATCACATTGACGGAAAGAAATAGCGGAGGCACGCAATGCTTACAAGTTTTTTGGGGAAGATCTCGGCAAGCAATTTCTTGTACCGCTTGACGGGCCGCTGGGAGCTCGGCCGCAGTGCCGGGCAGCAAACACACAAGTTCCCGCACGCGGGGAGAATCTTTCTCGATATAAAACCCATCCAAAAGAACCAAGACCGCCCTCCACAGAGAAGCCGAGAGAAGAAAAGCCCACCAAGATCGCACCTTTACCTGTTAAAACCCCAAAAAGGGAGATCTTTGAACCAGTTCAAGAAGCCGAAGCCACTCAGGAAGCGAAAACAGGAAGAAAAACCGGGAACAATCCAAAAATTGAGACAATACCAGAGAGAAAGCCCTCCGAGAGCTCGGCTGAAGGCTTACGTTGCTCTGGAAGGGAGATCCATTGCTCTCTTCCACCAAAGGGATGAGAGCAGAGCAGTCAAAGAAGGGGCTTTGGAGAAAAAGCTGAGACCTTTGAGAGACGGAGACAAAGGGAGAATGGGCAATATCACGTGAAGGAAGATCCGAGTTCCCTAATAAGAGCTGGCTTTTGTCAGCGTGCGGTAACCACCAAGTCTCCCGCTTTGGCGACGGATTGAGGCTTAAATTAAAGTCGCTCCTAATCCAACCTCCAAACCTTGAAGTTGGAACTAAGATCATGATTGCAAGGTGGGGGCATTAATAGCTGTTCTGAGCTAACATTCGCCATCTTATGGAGTACTCCTGGGTTAGTTGATGGGATAGAGTTTCTTAATGTAATCTCGTTTGTAATTTAATAAAAGATGTCCTTTGGCCGTTTTAGTTGGCAATCTAATCCCAGGGAGCTGTTTTTATAAATAGAGTAAAATTTTTTTTTTTAACAAATTCAGGGTGAAAACGAAACTATCTGTAGAGATGGTGTTAAAGTGAAAAACGCCATTTCAAATTTGAAAAAAAAAAGCCTCGTCAGCGCCAGCGTGAACGGAGTGGTGGTGTATTTTCAAAACGCCACTCGGAGTGGCGTATTTGAAAACGCCACTCTAAGTGGCGTTTTCTCCTGAAGAAACGCCACTCCAAGTGGCGTTTCTTTTGCTAACTCCCCTCCCCATCACGAGCCCCCCCCTCCCCCCTGCTTCCCTCCCGTGCAACCCCCCCTCCCCCCGCTTCCCGAGCCTTCCCTCCCGTGCCGGGGGGGCTCGGGCCTTGGGCGCGGACCGGAGCGAGGGGGGGGGGCCTCGGGGCTCGAGTGCGGACCGGAGCGGGGTGCGGGGGCTCGGGTGGCTGCTGTGGGGTCTCGGGAGGGAGAGGAGGAGGAGGCTAAATTGAGAAAAACACCACTCAGAGTGGCGTTTTTTCATAGTGGCGTTTGGAAAACGCCACTCGAGGCGTTTTAAGTTGCCACTGAAGTGCCAGCCCCGCTCGCAGCCGACGACGTTTTTTACCAAAAAAAAAAGCCATTTGAAATGACGTTTTTAACTTTAACCCCTTTCTTGCAAATAATTTCGTTCCCACCCTGAATTTGTTAAAAAAAAAAATTTTTCATCCTATTTATAAAAAAGGCTCAATCCCAGGTCTCCAGCAGCCGCATGCAATGAGCGTAGCTATGTACGGTGACATTATTTGGATGTAAAATTTTATATTGCATAAGATTGAAGTTGTCGCTGAGAATTTGAATCAAAATGGGATTGGCACATTCAATAAAACTAATAAGTAAGCCATTTTTTTGGGGTTAATTCGTTAATGAATATTAATTTAATTATTAAATATATCAATTTATATAGATCAACCCATAAATTTGAACATGATTCACTAAATTTGTTTTATTTATTTAAATTAATTTTATCTTTAGTTTTCAACCGTTTACATGAGGTTCAACAAAGGTAAAATAAATTGTTGTACAATTTTATACTTTAGTTATAATAGTTAATATATAATTATTTTATGATTGTATTAGTATTATAGAAATTATGCATACGGGATAAAATAAATTTAATTTTTAATTATATAAATTAAAATTAAATCATGCATTCACCGAATATGATCTGCTTATTAAATAAGTTATATAAATTATATTGTATTACTGGTATAATACATAAATTAGTTTTGAATTTATATCTTTAATGCGGTTAATAAATGATTTAGATTTGAATTAACTTATTTACTGCTATATTCTTTTGTTGGCCGGATCTATTGCCCGATGTGCCAGCTTTAGTTATTGCAGAAAAAATATTAGACAAAACGAATACGTGACGGCAAGAATTATTCTCTCCACATGTTTGCCAACAATATAAAAAATCTCGCACTTTCTTAGTTAAAATATTACGAGAAATAGCCAGGATTGATGCTTCCCCCACAGTGGTGGAAGAGGTGCCTAACTTTGATTCGGAGGTCTCCCCTTTATTTATTTTTACCGACCAGGGTGTTCCTTGACCTCATCAAAAGACGATAAATGGAAATAAAATACCTCACCTTTTGACTTGCTCACTCTCTTTCCTTTTCTTATATACCTTATGTCGAAGAAGCGAGGAGTGCGATATAGAAAACCAGAATATATGGTTATGAAGCCCAATTAGAATAGAAGAAGAGCCATTTTCTTAATAATTATTCCTACAAAAATTAGGTATAACAACAAATCGCTTGACTAAGAATCATTGATGGTACACGAAAAACCACCTATTATTTGATTTAAATGAGACAATTGACTTGGCCGGCACGAAAATTCAAACAAATTGTCCCAGACTGCAGTAGATTCACACTGGCAAGGCACGCCAACATCCTTTTGTCACCTTCGTTCATGTGCCCACCAGCATCAATAATTCTGTTTCATAAGCCAAGGTGCTTGATTAGATGGATGTCTCCACCTGAAGGAATGTTTAATAATGTCCATGCGTTTGCCTTTTATCATCACTGAAGATGCTTTGGGCGAATCTGGTTAATGGTGGGAGATTATTTTATGATGGTACAAGCACCGCTTCTTTTTTACTTGTTTGATGTCTTCTTGTTCAAACCTTGAGAGCTTACTTTTGTCTCATGTTCACCGCTGCAGAGGAGCAGGCCTTTGAATTGGTCGTATCGTACTGCCTACTAACATCGTGGCAAAAACCAAAGCATAATTTTATCAAACCGATGACTTTTGTCAGCTGCATGCCTGCGACCAAACCTACGAATCCACGAGCATGTTGTAGCAGTAGGTTGATCAACCAAACAGCAGAAGTAGGAATGGGGTTATACTTAACTCATTCTAATCTGGCCTCATATTTGAGTCTTGATTTTAAGTTTATATCTAACTTAATTGCTGCATGAATCAGATCAAATCACATCAATAGAAAGAATTTTAAACCTAATGAATTATTCAGATCTATTTGGATTCAACTCAAAATATTACATTTAAGTCAAGCATCTAAATATTTTTTATTACTAAAATTTAGTAAAATATAGGTATGTAAAAATTTAAATGGGATTAAAAAGAATTCACTTAAACTTGTTTTTTATTCAAAAACTCTTAATTTTATTTAAGTAAATGATTATCCTTATGCTTATAAATTATGATATTTAAAATATTTATTAATGTACTTAAAGATATTACAAATAAGAATTAATCCAAATAAATAATAAAATATAAATATGTAGATATAATTAGAGACAAAAAATATGGAAGGAGATTTAATTGTTTAGATGAAAAAAAGAATTAATTTAAATTAGAATTCATTCAATGAATTTATAAGGATAATTTGAGTAAAGGATGGCAAGATTTATATATCGTAATTAATTAGGTTTGGATCGGATTGGATTAAAAAATATAAAATTCAGATCTGATCCGAAATTTAGATCAGATCGAATTTTTAGATCCGATCCAATTCATGAGTTTTTAAATATAAATTAAATCAGGATCAAATTAGGTCACGAGCCAATTCGATCCTTTTGTAACTTTAGTGCTAATTTTTGTCCGTCCAATCCAAACATTTTATATCACCTTCCATTCTTATCTCATGAATCATTGAGATAATAAGTTTATTCTCTATGTCCGATCAATCTTACTCTTCTGCACTGCCTCTGCTTATTATATAGATAGATTGATTGATGTCCAGGGAAAGAAGGATAATGCGATACATTTATCAACTCCTATGGTCATTTATAAACTTGACGATGGATAATTGTTGCGTGTGCTTGCACTGCAGCTTAATTGCTAATTAAAAGTTAAAACCTTTCCAAAAATGCACTAAGCTAAAACTAATAGCTGCATTTGAAGCCCATCAGGTGGAAGAAAACTGAAGCATCCAACAAAATATACCTTTTAATGTGCAAATTATAAATGACAAACATCAGGGCTATCAATGGAGACATGCCTCAGCCCAAGGCTAGCAGACTGTAACTTTGAGAAAACCAGGCATGGATTTGGGATAAGGTCTGGTAGTTCAAACCTAGAACCATAAATAACGATCCAAGAAATTTTTGTAGCTATAAGCAAGCAGAGAGGTGGAAAAGAAGAGTATGTCGAGGGGCAATAGTTCTAAGTCGTTTCATGCAAGTGCTATCGTAGCTACATCGGTGGCAATGAACTTGTATTGGCCTTCTCTGTCGTAGTTCAATGGGTTGGATTATTGACTAAGAGTGGCTTTGTGGATCAAAGTTTGTGGCTTTCAAACATCTAGCGTTCCTATACAGCAGTAGCTTGAAAGAGGTACAGAAGCTAACGTAAGAAGAACTGATACTCCTACTGAGCCCAAGGCATTTGAATAGTGAAAACAAAGGGTGTTAATTTAAAGAGAGTGATCAGCAAGTAGTACTACATTTTCTCCAGCTAAATGCAACCTTTCCTTTGTGTTGTGATTTTATTATTTAATTTTGTTACAGTTAATTTGTACAAGCATTATAAGTCCTATATCACATTTTAACCAGCATCTGGTCAAACCTACGCTTTACAGCACCATCTCTTCCCTACTCTCCCCTCCTTTGATGAAGTATGATTGGTAGAAGAGGCATAGATGGCTATGATCCACCAATCTGATCGATTTTTTACCTATTTATGTAATTTGATAGACACATCAAATTTCAGAGATGCACAGTGCTAGCTTCTCCATTTTAAAAATTAAAACTAAATTAAAGAGGTAAATAAGCATTGTTACAAGGCATGCAATATGTTATAATTGAGCCTTCGGTATTTTTATGAGAGTTTGAGTTCAATAGCAGAGTAGATGGGGATGGAGGTAATTCCACTGTGCTCGTATCATAAGATTTGATATATTATAATTATCACAATTACAAGCATCAACTGTCTCAAAGTTTACTCATGTGCGGTTCTGCAGTACTGCACTTAAAATGGCTTGAAAGGAAGGACATAGAAAATATGTCAACTTGTCAGCTACCTGTAGATAAAATGGACTGAGTGTGGTTCTTGGCTCTCAATGGCCATGAGATCGAGTGATGCACTCACTCTTAAGGTGGCTCCAACTTGCCTCATCCCTATGCATGCTTTAAACTTGGTCCTTCGAGTTGCAGGAATGCCTTCTTACGCCAATGGGAGAGAAAAGATCTCATAGATTCACGTACACAATAGAAATTAGTTCGTCTACGAGACTTAACAACATAACGTTCAAAATATAAATATGGTCTCTCTGCATGCATAAATATAACTGTGTATATTTAAGCCTCTCCATATTCTATACCAGTGAAAGTTTCATGCCTTGAGATGCTTTTGTTTTTGCCCGCAGCTAAAATTTCTTGAGCTACTTGTAGATAATTTTGAATGATGAATATCATTGGAACAGCATAATAATTTTCAAGATTATCTAATATTTTAAACCTATCTATAATGGACATTTTGTGGCAATCGTCCCATTAAGATGACTATTTATTTGAATTTTTACCATACATCTTATTAACAATGGCAATCAAATGTAATATTAAATCATCATAAATTTGTGTTATCTTTTGTTAGCCAATGGCAAATATCATTAGAAGATTATATGAGTTAAAGCAAGATTCAAAATACGATATTTAAAGCAGTCTCAAGATCTCTCAGCACTTAATTGCATGAATTCCAATAATGATATTTAAAACTGTTCTTCAATACAAGGCAATTTGTTAGTCAGTTCTTCAATGAAGTGTGTCTTCTCAATCGAGTTCAGCACAAAAACCTCGTGAAGCTTCTTGGTTGCAGTGTTGAAGGACCTGAAAGCCTTCTGGTTTATGAGTATTTATGCAATGCTAGCTTGGATCACTTTTTATTTGGTACTTATGATCTTAATGTCATAATTTAGTATAGATTACCCTGCTTTAGATATAAACAATGAATGTATGAGTTGTTTTCCTCTGATTTGCTGACAGACGCATTCAAGAAGAACGCATTGGATTGGGAAAGGAGATTCAATATCATCATTGGAACCGCGGAGGGACTAGCTTATCTCCATTCTGCTTGTGAAGTCAAAATCATACATAGGGATATAAAAGCGAGCAACATATTGTTGGATGAGAGGTTTAAACCCAAAATATCAGATTTTGGATTAGCAAGGTATTTTGCAGGGGTTCAGAGTCATCTCAGCTCAGGCTCAGCTGGAACTTTGTAAGTCCAGAAACTGCTCCTCTGTTTACTAATGATGTCCTACTTCGTAACAGGCATTACGAGCTTGGCCTTCTCAAATTAAATGATGCTATAGATTTAACTCCCAAAGAGAAATCCGAGTGCTTCAAATCTCAATAACAATACTAATGGATCTCAATAAACACCCTCTTGGATGGCAATTGAATCCTTAATGCTTTCAGTGGCTATATGGCTCCAGAATATATTGTCCATGGGCAACTAACAGAGAAGGCTGACATCTACAGCTACGGTATCCTACTTCTTGAAATTGTTTCAGGCCGAAAGAACCGCACTTCTATCGCAGAGTCAGCAGAAGGCCGTTCGCTCATGTCATTGGTAACCATCCATCCTTCCGGCATTATTTGATCACAAATTTTTATGCCATGTTTTAATTTGCATTCTTGTGGACAAATTTTTGCTTCTAATAGACATGGCAACACTACAATTCAAATAGCTTGGTCAATCTATTGGTTCCTTATCTTCAAGGCCAGTGCTCTGACGAGCTAGCCGTAAAGGTATTCCATGTGGGTCTTGAGGCCGCCAATGGGGAAGGTGGTGGTGGAGATATTGAACAGTAACTCGAAAGACCCTCCTCTTCCCGCGCAACCTCCTTTCATTGGCATCGAAGGTGCAGGCTTTAAAACCAAGGGCTCCGAATCTTCCTATTCCGTGAATCAAATGTCAGTGAGTACCATACAAGGGAGGTAACATACACCTGCTTATCTTTAACGGAGCCACACGGAAGTTTCGCTTATAATTTGTATGGGAGAAAAATATCATCATAGTGCAATTTAAAAGTTGGTTAGAGTCTTTCATTATCTTGGTAAATAAGCCATAGAGTTGTCATTCTGCATACCATAATCTCTTGACAATATATAGAGAAAATTAAATTACATGTTACACATTCCTTCTGTTTGTTGATATCTGTTCAAATTCTTGTAACAATTGGTAACAATCCAAAAGAGGCTCACAGTTGGTATTGCTTCTGCTACTCCAGATGAGTTTAGGGTGATTAGCAGGTACTGGAAGGAAGAAATGATGACATAGCTACACCCCTTCCAAAAAAAAAAAAAAAAAGAGCACAGCTAACACAATTCCCTCCCAACCGCATCACAACAGTAGCACGTTAGTGGCAATACCCTCCAGGATCTCACGATCGACCTTTGATGAAATTGGATTAAATTTTACTCTCCTTTACATGTCTAAACCAAGAGCTCGAGATAATGAAGATAATTCTATAATGACATCCCATCAATTCAGTTACCAGGACTCAGGTTCAAAATCCAGGACAGAGCAGTACATCAGCAATACTGAAAAGCTTATGATAGTATTTTAATGACTGAACAAATTGAGAAGGATCGCTGCAGCTACTTTAACGAGATTCAGCAAACTGCATGCGTTGATCGGAGACAATCCAGAAAAACAGCTGCTGCATACATCAGTGTTGAAAATTGCATACCGTTCTGAGAAGTCAACTGGCACAAGTCAAAAAGAGAAATAAGAAACCTCAAAATCAGTCGTAAAATTATTGCGGCCCTTCTATCTCAAAGAATCATGACATGCTAGCAGATGTAAGATGCTTTAACAAACAAATCATTACTTGAAAAGGAGTCTTATGTCTAATTTAAATTCAGTGCTAACATCGCATGCCAGACTCTGTTAGCATGGGATAAACTCCACCGGTTTGAGAGTCGTGAAAGATAGCTCAACTATGTTAACCATAATTTAACTCCAACAGTAATAGTGACAATTTATCAAGATTTCGTGTCAATAGTGATCAGGTCCAGATTTTAGCAGTGGACAACAAAGAACCAGAGGATTACATGAAAACCCATTCGGAGCCAATCACTGCATGAATCTTCGATTAGCACTCTTCACTCCCTTTACAGATGTTAGCACTGGAGATGCTAGAAACATGTCCAAAACAAATGCAATGGCGCAGGTTTAAATCTTAGTGCAGCCAATTTGTACGAAAACAAAAAGAACCAACAACTAGGTTTGTCCCCAGTCCCACTCTCCTAGGACCCTGGATTGCCAGGACCACAATTGGGTCACGGCCTTCTCTTTTATGATGGTTGTTCAACAATATCCACTCACAAACGTTTACCCTAAAACATCACACAACTCACCAGGGTTGTTTTGGTAATCAAATCCTAAAATTATTCAGTTGTAGATACACTTAGAAATAGAGTTTTATCAGAATACCCAATCATAAAGCAATCAAATGAATTTTATCAATTAGCTTCCATGATGACAATATAGTTTGCAAAGCTCAGAAACCAAGTTTCCTCATAATTTTCTTAGAACTTGCATCAAAGCATAACCTGATAAGCTTGATATAGATTTCTAGATAAAACAATGGAGGAAAAACCCTTTATTTCGAGACAAGGAAAATTGTCGTTCATTTAACATCATTTGATGTCTAAAGACACCCGTCCATTGCTCCTAGATTTGAGGGACCATGATCATTTCTATTATTAGGCATAAAAAATTCCAGATTTATGAAGCAAATAATGCAACTTCAATCAATGAATGAACCAGGTACTTTGAAGATTGCACAGATATTCCACAATTAACCAAAAGCTGTCATGCATGTTGAGTGGGTTGACAATCCAAACACAAAAATAGTATATTGCCTAAAAATATTTTAGGAAGCATAGTCATCACAATTGGACCATCAGATATCGACCCTATTAATGGTTCAATGGTCCAACCAGTAGGCCAATAGTTGAACCAGATGAATAATTAAAATACAACTAAAATTAAAAAATATGGTCCATGATGATAAATAAAGATAATTTCTTGATAAAATTCAAGTAATTTGGTAGCTTTAAAATTTAAATTCTTAAAATTAAGTTATTTAAGCTACAATAGAATATAATATTAGCACTAATACTTGAAATTAATTTTAATTTTTTAAAAATAATAATACTTGAAATTCTTTAGGTCGGTTAGAGAAAGAGATATGAGGAGTGTCAAATCAATTAGAGAAGAGAGATTTAGGTCTAAAAGATCAAAAGTCTCTAAAAAGTAATCCTAATATATAAAAATTATATTGGTTAAAGTGTAATTTTAAAAGGCATGAAAAAACCAGTCCAGTTTTATCGGTTCACACTACGTCATCAGGTCGACAAAAAAAAAAAAAAATAAATAGTCAGTTCATCCAAGCCAATTAAAGAACTGAACCAGCCAAGGGTCCATTTCACCAGCCGAACCAGCCGATCAGGAAAATGCTTCCGTAGGCTGACTCAAGAGGTGAACCTAATATTGCCCGATACACTGTTTCAAACAGCCAACTTATGTGCAAACTTGACAAGTTATCTACTGCTAATAATTGTTTTGACCATGGAATGAATACTGTATGAAATTTTTGCCCTTCCTTGTAATCTGAGTTATATAACCATACACATTCCCTCTTTTAAACAAGATTGGAGGACCGATACCATCAGAATTTCAAAGTTGAAACCAACAGTCTGGAGGAACCCATAACTATAAGACATCAGTGATAATGATGTCACTTAACAATTTGCTAATAATGAGTTGCAATATTACACCTTGTAGAAAGAAAACACAAGATCTCATAGCTGGAATCAAATTTATCAGCTCTCAAATTTATAAGTGACATGCAACTGCCACAGCATCAACCCAAAATACGAAAAATGATGACCCTTCCATGATTGAAATGAAAGTATAACTGGATAAAGAAAGTTCTATAACCCTTTTTTATGACCCTTTAACCTTACAAAGGAACCATCGATATGTCTGAAATGATGCTTCACAGGTCCAATCCTCAATGCAGATCCAGCAGATGACACATAATTCTAAAGCAACAAATACTAACAAAATGAGGTGACCCTGGAGTGAAGTTGGAGTTTTTCCTACATGCTGGGTGTGCAACCTTCAACTTAGTAAATAAAACATGAATTGGTTTGATTATCACTTGCACCTTCCATCACACATCATGTAAACAAATAAGAGCAATAGGATAGCACATGCCAGTCAGACTCCACAAGATAATGTGATTGGTGCAAAAACAGCACTCTTTGTTCCTTTTTTTTTTTTCACAAGGCCAAAGCTAAATATACCTTTATCTCCATGTTTGATTGAATAAGCTCATAAGCAATCCAACTTAATACATTTAAATTAATCATAGAATGACATTCTACCATAGATAGTGGATTATAGAACTATTAGAGTAACAGCAGGATTACCTGCTTCTGCAAAGACCATAAAATGCATTAATCAAGAAGGCAATCAACATGTTGATAGAGGCTGAGCACGTTCTTTCACTGCTTTGTAGCATTGCAGACTGCAGAGTGGAAGATTTGATTTGGAATCCCTGTATTTATAGGCATTTGTACATGATGGCCCAGCACATTTCTCTCGTGGAGGAGGATAACTAAGCCCAGGGCAAAACAACAAAAGAGCAATTAGCAAACAATACATGTCAATGAATAACAATGGTAGAATCTCTTCTTCTGCATGGAAGACTACCAATATACATAAACTGATAAATATTGAAGTAAGCAAATATAAATCAGAAAATTTGGCATCAGATGAAACAAGATTTTAGAAACTTCAGCACAAGATCAATTCCTAACCTGCATTGCTTTGAGTTGAATATACTTGGGAGACCTACATCATCACCAAATGTAACAACCGTGCCAGTTGGTCCCATAACCCATCTGATGGTGTTTGAAGCCAATATTAAAGATTCAGCAGCTTTCTTCTGAGTAAAGCAAAAGGTTCAAAATGTAAGTATAGGCTAATGAATTCACTGACAGCAAATTGGGAGCATTAGTACAGTTTATTTACCTGTGCCATTTCATCACGCTCCTTGCGAATCTTCTCTTCTTTTTTCTTCCTGCTGGAATCCTGGCCCAGTATTTTCCTTATTGCCTCAGCCTGTAATAATACAATTAATTAAGTTACTTCTATTACAAAAGGATGCAAGCCCACATAGCAAGAAACTCTAAAAGAGGAAACAAATGATGAACCTCAGATTCCCTAGCAGCCTTCTCAACTTGCATTCTACGTCGCTGAGCAGCCTCAGCTTTCCTAGCCTGCTGCTCCACTTCTGAGAGCTTTTCTTTTTGTTCTGCAATCATAATGTAGACACGATATTATCTCAAATATTGAAATTTCTATTGATAAATGAACTGCAGATATGAATCTCAAGTCCTTACTTCTTGGAGGTGCTGCTGGTAGCCCATTTGGAAATTCGACCAAACTCTCACCAGCACCTTTGCCTGATTGAAGGGCTCGCTGACGAGTGGTGAGAGGTTCAGATCTGGCATCCATTGATGAATCTACAGGTTCCTTCTTGAGTTTCTTTTTCTTGGCATCTGGCCCATCATCAGAACCAGGTTCTTCCTCTTCAGCATAATCTGTGTCATCAGATTCCCTTGAAGTTCTCGACTTCCTTTTTCTGTCCTTAGTTGATCGTGACAAACCATAGTCCTCATCCACATCATATGTACTCTTCCTACTTTTAGGTACCTTAGATGCTTTCCTTTTCTTAACACTGTCCTCTCCAACATCTTCATGCTCACCACTGTAATCTGAGCTGACCTTAGAGGTTTTGAGTCTCTCAGGATGCCGTATCTCATCATCTTCATTACGATCGTCAAACTCGCCATCTAACACCCGTCGCTTGGGCACCCTTTTGCTTTTACGAACAGGCTCAGATAAGGGAATAGCCTGCAGCATATCAGTTTGCTTTCCAGCCAGGCTTTCTTCTCCTGCTTTGGCCTGAGAATTATCCTTTGCCCCATCCGCTTTGGCCCGTGAACTATCCTTTGCCCCATGAGAAATGGCTCCTTCACCACAATCCTTCTGTGGACCTCCTTGCAAGCCATCATTCCCTTTTTCAGGTGGAGGATAGTCATCATCCGAAGTATCCTGAAGCAGAAAAAAGGCAACATTTTGTCATCATATATAATGCATGATCTCTAAGTAATCAGAAACCATCCAATTAAAGATACCCATTCAATCAACTTAACCTTACACTGCTAATCAAAACAAAGTCAATTACACTTTCCATACATCTTCTTGAACCGAAAGTATTCTATCATTCAACAGAATGACTAGTATAGTACCTGAAGAATCAGCTTCTGCCGATTCCGAGTTGCATCTGAAGAACGTGAAAGCCTTGCAGATGATGAACCACTCTTCTCGTTCACCAAATTTGATTTTGCATGAATGGTGCGGGTGACTCCACCAACCCTGAGCTTCACTTTTTTCAGCTTGTTATCAGCTGATGCCGGAGTTCCAGCCGACTGACCCACATTATCTCCACCGCCACTCTTATTAGCATAGCTATCAGATGATCTTGATGGAATTTTGAAGTTATCTTTCACCTTGCTTGCACCCTTCCAGTTAGCCGGAGCAAGAGCACCTTCACTGCATCTCTTCATCTCAGACCCAGTTCTCCTGTGATCAGTATTTCCAGACAGCCGGCCTCTCGAACTGCCATCCCTATAGAACCCTTCAAGATCTCCAAACCTTTTATCATCCTTCTTTAACCTTTTTGATGCAGCCAAGCCTTCGATCTTGTTAATTGATGCAATTCTTGGGGCAGAGCTGTTAACATTAAATTCTTTCCTCCGGAAAGACGCATCAGGGCCTGCACTCTCATCAGGAGAGAGCTTGCTGCCATTATCTGACGATGGCGTGGAGGAGGGCGGTGAGGAATCACGACCCTCCAATATAAATTGTGAGTCTGGCCGAGGCCGCCTGGCCGTGGCACTCCTCCGTTTCTTTGCAAAAGCACTTCCAGAAACCCCAAATCCTTCCATTGGGAGGATTTCAACTTAGACTATCACAGTCAAGATATCAATACTTACTCCCCCTTGTCTACAAATCAAAGAAAATTCCAAAAAAAAAAAAAAAATCAACAAATGCAATAAAAAATAGAGAATGTTGTCATGATATTAGTGTAACAAAAAAAAAAAAATTCCAAGAGCCAAATTGCTTCCCTAGAATCAAGACTCGAAATTTTCAGGATAAGAACCATAACTATTGAGAAGACAAATGTCAAAAACCCCCAATAAAAATAGATTTTTTTTGTTGGATGAACCCCAGTAAAATTAATCCAGAATAAAATCCCGTATGATTTTTTTTTGTACAAAGAAAATTCCATCGAATTACATAACATGCATCGCTATTCAAAGGAGAGGAAGACAACCCAGACTATAAGACGAGAAAAATCAAGAGACACTGATCGAAAGACAAACCCAAAACAACGTAATCAATAAAATCTCCTATCGAAGCAGCCAAACAATCACGAAAAACCGCGATCCAAAGAGAACCACCTTACCTTGGCGGCGAAATCGAAAAACCTAGGTCATCCTCTCTCTGGGCGGAGAGAAGAGAGACAGGCGACAAGTTTGGAAACAAAAGTTCCCAAGAACGCGATTGGGGAGAGGGATTTCATTAGGGAGCAAAATTTCTGGAGCGGGACTGGGGAAAAAACGATCAACTATCTCCAGGATAGAGGTTAAATAGAGGTTGGTGGGTTCGTCTCCTACTTCCTCTCGGGTCGAGAAAGGCTTGGATCGGGTAAGGCGGTGATGGCGATGATGACGACGATCTAATTCGGCCATCTTCTTTGTTATTTCCACCCCATCCCCAAATCCCCAGTCCAAACCCATCGCGGGCGTTGTGGAGTCCGGGTCCTTGTACGCCTCCATCTCGACCTTCCCTTTTTCTCCTCGGACTCTCTCTCTCTCTCTCTCCCTTCTTCGCTGTCCTGCGCTCTCCCCTTCCCGCATACTTAAACCAGAAGATTTTTTCCCGGTTTCCCCGTTGGAGGAGCCGTGGCTTAGTTTCCTAAACGGGTTTTTAATTATTTCGACTTCACAAGTTTTCCATGGTGGGTTCCATGAGCATGTAGAAGGGGGAGATGGAAGCGGAGCAAAAGGAGCCGTTAGATCTAATAAAACTTATTAACAAATAAATTATTAATCATTTGCTCTTAAAATAAAGACGAGATATTTTCGAAATATACAGGGGAAGGCCAGGAGTCCCATCGTACGTAAGGATTTTTTTTTTCTTTTTTTTTTTTTCTCAAAGAAATTTTGAGAGATAAAAATAATCACGACCCGAATCTTGAAGTCTTGTTAATGGATTCTCCAACCCCTCCCAATGGATGCTCGTCTCTCTTCCTTTGGTCCCAATGGATGCTCGTCTCTCTTCCTTTGGTGACCGTCAGAGACAGTGTAGGACATGGAAAGTAGGCAATATTGTTTTATGTTCCATAGCACCGATGCCATTAGGAACCTTGCGGCCTTTCAGCAAGCTGAGATCCCCTCGATTTGTTTCAGTTGTCGCCTACTTGGTAGAAGAGTTTTGGCCCAACTGGGGCACTTTCTATCTCAGGAGCTCCCTCCTTATTTCGTGCAATGAGTAGTACCTCATGGCTAGGTGTTTTCAAGGTGAACTTCGATAGGACACTGAAAGGAATTCCCTTATCCCCATGGCTAGGTGTTCTTAAGATGAACTACGATAAGACGCTGAAGCAAAATGACAATGCTATTGCTTGAGATAGCATTTGTTATCAGAGCCTATCAAGGCCAACTTTGGGCAGCAGGAGTCTTTCCTTCCGGCAAGCAAACGGTACGCTTAATCAGATAGAGTTCTATCTTCAAAAAAATAAAAAGATAGTCAAAGGTGTAACGCCCAAGCTCACCTACTAACCCTATAAACTTTGATAAGAATCGAAATCACGTGGCCAAAAAATTCGAATAGAAATTAATCTCTTTCTCATCCAATATGTGATTAAACTTGGAGCATTGCAATCTCTAGGTGCTGCAAGGGGGGCTTCACGTCATAACGAAACTCCACCACTTCTTCATGAATAACTCTTTTCTTATGTTCATCAACTTTCGCACACTTTATTTGTAACGTCCTAAGCTCACCTACAAGTCTTATAAACTCCGTTAGCAGAACAAAACCACGTGATCCAAAAACTCTAGCGAAAATTAATGAGTAGTAAGTGGACTTGAGAAGGTAACATCCAAGATGTTATCATCTTGTCGCAAAGCTTTGACAATGTCATTCCATGTAATCATTCATCAGAATTATGTTTGGGGTATAGAGTTAACCTGCTCGTAGATCTCGATAGAATGAGAACATTGGATGTGGAGGAAGCAACATGCTACACGTTGTGCACGGCCCGGAAGAGCAGGGCCCTCTCTGTTTCAATTATAAATTGAAGGAAGCCCCGACTTTTGGATGTGTAATTCCATCCATTATATCATGGATTCATCTGCAGTTTGGTTAGAATGTTTGATGAAAAAAAAAAAAAAAACCATCCCATCACCACCTTAGCCCAAAATTAAGTTCAAACAGCCGAATTGAATGGGGACAAAACAGTTAATGAGACCACCCATATTTTGATGTATCTATGTCCACGATATGTCCGCCATACTGATCCACGCTTAAAAGTTGACAAACCTCCAAATCTTTAGACCGTAAAAAATAGAAAAATTGCTGCTATAAAGCATGTCATATTTAAAGTTATCCCATAATAGTAATAAAAAATATTGAGTTAACATTTGTTTCACAATTTATCATGATTAATGTGAACTCTTCGCCTTCTTTTTCTAAGATCAGACTTAGCTATTAGCACTGATCTGAATGAATGTATACTAAAATAAAAATAAATATTAGTAGCATAATTATTATGGCATTTGCTATTTTGTATTGCTATATCTATCTCTTTCTTATGGCGTTTAAGCATAAATACTATAATTATTAAGAAGTGCTAAATAAATGGCACTCTGCTAAAAATGTTGCTATTATATTTATAATTTATAGCATTATTTTAGTAATATTTAAGAACATATTAAGTAATTATACTTTGCTTGTATTTATAATAAAAAGCCAAAAATCATAGAATTAGTGATATTTTTAAAAATATTTTTTTATTTATGATAAATTATAGATAGCTAGAAGCATCATAAAATTTTTCATAAATATAACACCTAATGTTGCTGCTGTATTGGAGCAAAAGTTTTTATTTAAAGAAAAATACTTCGGAAATGCGTTCATGCCTACAAAAAATGTTGCTTAGGCCCATAAATACTGGATTGGCAACTCTATAGCAAACTACCTCGGTATATATGCACTAATTTTTATTTGCAACGCTAATAATCTTCCTACACCATATGATCAAGCTAAATTATGGAATACACATAGCTAGCTCCCTATAGCATTACATTTTGAAAATGCTTGGTTAAACAATGATTAGTTAATTAGAAAACATTGATAATAAATCTAGTCTTAATTAGAAATTAAACTGCATGATGCACAATATAGCTTTGGGTGCCACTCATCCTAGACATTGTTGGGACTCATGTAATGCATGAAACAATTGGTTTTTGAGAGGGGATGCTAGAATAGACTCATGTACATGTTACATGCGGCTAAATGTGGTGTTAAACGAATTCTAAGCTTCGAAGGCACCCTTTATGTGAAACTTTGAAAGGAAAATATCAGAGCAAGGACTTAGCTAGCCATTGCCTCTTCACCGTTTTCTTTTATCAAATGATTATGATGGTCATGCCTATTAATTAAAAGAAGACTCAAAAGTAATACAAGGAGATAAAAAATTGAAAGGCTCGTTAAAGAATTCCGTTTTTGCTGAACATGAATTTGTTCTTGAAATTATTAGAAACCATACTTTTTATTTTTATAATGCTCCAAGTTCACCTATAACCCAATTAACTTTGTTAATGAATTAAAATCACGTGGCTCAAAAATTTGAGTAGAAGTTAATGAATAACAAGTAGACTTGAGTTATAAGTACATAACATATTTCTTTCCAATTTAATTTAGGATTAAATTTGGAGTATCATAATCTCTCCCCTTGTACTCATGGCGGAACTCCATCATCGATCCATGGGTAGCTCTTTTCTTATGCCCATCAATTTTTGACTCATTTATAAGTAGTCTTTTCCTCATGTCCATCAACTTTTATACACTCAGATCGGATCTGATATCATTTGTAACGCTCCAAGTCCACCTACAATCCAGTTAAATCCGTTAGCGGGTCAAAGTCACATGATCGAAAAATTTAAATAAAAGTTAATGAATAGCAAGTGAACTCAAGTTATGAGCATATAATACTTTTTTTTCTATTGAATATGAGATTAAATTTAAGGTACCATAATTTTTTAAATCATTCATAAATTTTGATTAAGGACTGAAGTTTGCTGAAAGATCCGAATGGTATCCATGCAGAGAAAAGAAAAAAGGAAAAAAAAATGGAGGTCAGTTCTATTGGGTTGGAGCGGACAACCTAACAAAAGATTTAGCTGTACAGATCCAACCTCGTGAAGAGAATTGGATTACAAGTTAATCGAGAGAGAGAGAGAGTCAAAGAATCAGTTTAGCACTATTTTACACCACTACGTTTCATTTATTAGAACAAACACCACTTGAACTCTAAGAAAAAAATTCCTTCATCCTAGAAGGAAGCATACTAATTAATGGAATCCTTAGTGGGAGGTTTTGGCTCAATTTGCAATATATGGTTTTTTTTTTTCCAATGATGGAATCAAGAGAAATGCTTGGGATGAGCTTATAGCAATCCAGCAAATTTTATCCTCTTGATTGATATGTCTTGCTTATTTTGGCATCTAATTGTTAAAATAATATAGCTGAGCTCTTTTTTTTTTTTTTTTTAATGAGAGCATGGAGAAGACAGAAACTTTCTCAAAATTTATTTGAGGAAAAAATATTTATAAAATTATAAAGAGAAAATAAAGAGGATGAGGAGAGAGAGGGAGCTTGGTAGGTGAAGCGATAGGAGAGAACAAAAACAAGTTAAATCTATATGCCAACTAAATCATAGAAGCTCTTCTTAAAATTGGAGAAAGGTTTTGCAAGCAAAATTTGATGGCTTTTGAAAGATTCCTCTAAAACAAAAATGACTCCATGCCTAAAAGTAATGGATAGGCTTGAAGAGAATTAAGCTACTGGATCTTTTGTTAAGAAATATTCTTGAGTTTCCCTCAAATCAAATAAATTGATATACTGTGCAAGCTAGCTACTTCTAAGTCTTTCCACCACTTGCTTTGATATTTCTTTTTCTTCAACTATGCTAAAGATTCGAAAAATTAGCTAGCCATCTTCTAAGATTTAAATAGAATTTAGTAGAAAGCCAAGCATATTTTACGAAAGGACACTTAATGAATAAGTAATTTATGGATTCAATATGCCAACCTTTTTTTGTTAGGATATTTTCAAGTATGTAATTGGTTCTTTAATGCTAACCAAAGGATTATTTTATGCTTTAGTTGTATAACTTCTCTCCAAACTGATTTATGAGAAGGCTAGATTAAACCATTATAATTGAAAAACTTGCATAGAGACCGAAAAACTTGTATAGAGAGTGAACTATAAACACACCATTATTTGTGGGCTTCTACACTAAAATATAAGCTATTCTTAAAGACCTTAGAGTGGCCATGAGACCATTGAAAGATTAGAGTTGAGTATTTTTCTTCATAGATAGAGGCATGTAAACTTTATCTTGCAGCGCCAATTTCACTGAGAGGCCATCGAGCAGTTACACTTGACCACTCTCTGATAAAGAGTGCTGAATAGATCCATCAAAGGCACCGATCCTTCTCAAAAGTCCTTCATAAAATGTAGTTTAGCTCATAAGCTATCACATTACGGTGAGATAAGCCATACATTCTTACATAAGTTGCATATATTGTAGCATATATTAGCATAAATCACAAGGCACTGTGGTGGAAGAAGTTGTTATTGTTATTATTATTTATATATACATACATGAATATATGTAAACACAAGTGCATATATATAAAACAAAAATAAAAAAAATACTTGTGAGCCCTGCATGAACCAGTTAAAAACTATATATACCTTATGTAACAAATTTATTTGACATATCTCTTACCATAGTACTGCTGCAAGTGCCCTCGAGAGCCATGGAAGGTGTCCACAAGTTGAGTGCAAATGCCCGGAGATACGACCAGATGTGAGTTCGCGTGCCCCACTCAAGTCCTAACCATTCTTTCGACATCACCATTCAACCAAAGTCCAAACTCAGCTATTATTATATTGCAGCAGTTCAGCAAATGAAACGAAGTTCGCGGCAAGCTGAGCTCTTGTCGTATGGGCCATGCAATGTCGTTATGAGAAAAGGGGACGAGGACGAGACGAAAAGGCCGCGACTTTTGACATCAATTTTAGTACCATGTTTATGGGAAGAAGAATTAAATCATACGGCACCTAGGCGTCCACGAAAATTCCTGTTGATTGAAAAAGATATATATATATATATATAGATGATTTAAATATGATCAAACTCACGTTGACTGGATTAATTGCGGAGAAAATGCAGTTTCATCACAATTTTATTTTTGAATTAGGTGAAATAAATAGATTAAGAGAAGAAAAAGTAAAATATTTATCAGCTGCCATTTTCTTAAAAAAAAAAAAAGCTGTGCTTTTAAAAAAAAAAAATCTTATTTTATATGCACAAGATATTATTTGACTAAAGAGGACATGAATAAATAAGTTAGGAGATGTTTATTTAACTTTATTCATTCCCAAATATAATCTAAATATTCAAATTATTCGATTTGAAAGGGGGCATATTTTTGGTGAAGGCTTGCGATGTCGGTCATGAATCCCACGCTCCAGGAGATAAGATATTGATTAGGAGACGAGCGAGATTAAGAGAGGTTGGTACCAAACATCACCTTTGTTTTTCCCTTCCCACCCAGAAAACGTTCACGTGTCAAATTCTTACGAAGAAAAGGAAATAATGAGGATGCATTTTATAAAAGTGTGGAGTGTATCTATCAGCGACCTGATATAACGCCTGAAACCTTTTTTTTTTTTTTTTTTTAAATAAATAAATCATCGCCTGTTCGTTTTAGCTACCTGTTTTTGTTCCCAAAAAAAGACAAAGAAAAAGAAAAAAAGTTGCAAGAAAAAAGCGCTGGCGCAAAAATCGACGGAGGTCGGGGCCAAAAGCTACAAAACCCTAACAATTTGCGCTACGAATTTCGCTCCCATGGACGGGAGATCTCCGATTCCTCTCAGATCATCGCGTTCCGCGCCGCTGAATCCACTGTTTCGAGCTCCGCCTCGCGTGATCTGGCCCCCTTTCGGTCCCTCCCCGCTTGCCGACACCGCTGGCCCCCACTCCTAGCCTCCTCCAGAGCTCCACCGCCCCTCCATGCCCTCCTCCGCTCTTCGCTGGATTGATCTTGCCTGGCTCGGTGGATCGGTGTCGTTCGTACTCGGACGGGATCGGGGATGAGGGGTTTCTGGGGTGCGTTGCGGATTTGTCACTGTAGAGGTACCGTTCCAGCTTCTTCCGTGGGAATTTTGTTTGATTTGATCTCGAGTTTTTTCTTAATCATCTTTTCTCTTTTTATAGTCTTTGAGGAATCAGATCTTTGTTTTGATGAGTGTTCATGTGAGCTAAGCCGTGAATGTGAAGCATTGGTGGTGGCACACCTCTCTGTGCTCGTCTTTCTTGATGAATTAATTCAGCTTCTTTGCGGATTTAGCTTGTGTTTCCTGCTGAGGGATTTGGCCTAGCTTCGAGAGATCAAAGAGTGCAAAATTTGTGGACATCTAATCTCTACATGATCTCTGTTCTTGTTGATTGAGAGTGTCTTACAATGCCATCTCTCTGTGTTCTTCTGGAACTGAGGATATGGAAATTTTCAGTAGCTTGTTCAAAAATCTAACTGTTGTCTATGTCACACTTCAAGACACAACATAATACAAGTGGTTCGAAGCCCAATTGTCACATCTCCTGGTTGCTTAGGAATAGAAAATCAAACAATCTTAAACACAACGTGACTTAGGCTTGAGTAGGCTATTGAAGTTTTCTTTTACTTTTGGTTTTTGAGCAAAGAAAGGTGAAACTTCGCTCTGCTTCTAGTTGTGAAGGAGAGAGAGGGAGATTTGCTTTCCTTCAACAGATTCATCCTGTGCTGCATGGCGAGAGCTTTGCATTTCCAGTGTTCTCATTATACTGATTGCTGTTCCTTAACTTTGGGCTTGCAGGATTGCTGAAAAGTCTCTCAAGAATTTCGGTGCTGAATTACCTGGTGATTGTATTGTATGTGGAACTCATTGCTGAGGCAAAACTAAGCATCCATAAACAAGAAGCAACAGTGGTAGCTCCAGCTGCTTCTCCATTAGGTGGGTGGAATCCAGTCCATTCTAGAATTGCTACTGCCAAGTTCAAACTCCCTTTGCCAGCGAGTGTTCCTCTGATTGGTGGAGGAAACAGGAAGCATTCTTCGGTGCAAAATTCTCCTTCACCAGTGCTGGCCCCTTCTCCTCCTTCGGATTATGGCTTACTAACAACTAAGAGTCTCCCCTCATTGAATTCATCACACCTATCAGATCCTTCAATGCAGCACAACGGTCATCCTGCACTTGAGTCATCCCTTGTACCTTCCCCTGCGGAGGATTCTGCTCCTGGAGATTCCAATTCTACCTCAGTTCCTTCTGGTTTGGCAGAACCTCCATCTTCTCACTCTGGTAAGTTGAAATCACAAAGAGTTGATATTATTCTAACACTCTATTCTGAAAACTTTAGTGATTTCCATTCTCGCTGAATACTATTTATTCAATTATTGAAATAGATGACATTGATGTTTAAGCAGTCAGACCTTTGTGAGCCATCTGTATGACCCTTGGTCTAAGTATATCAATCACTTAAGCATCTTATCAATGGGAACAACTGATTATAGGTAACTAAAAGTAGTTACCAGGATATGAAACACAGAAATGAAACAATATGTGAAACTTCTTATTCTTCTTCTCCTTCTAAATTCTTGCAGCAGCACTACTATTCTCTGTTGTGAGCCATATGCATTAGGTCTGAGTATATCAATCACTGAAGCATCTTATCAGTGGGAACAATTGATTATAGGCAATCGATATTGGTTACTAGGATATGAAACATTAAAGACAGCAAATGAAACAATACATGAAACAAATTGACTCTAGGTCAACATGTGAGGACTATATGAGGACATATATGTGTTTTCTAAAAAATGAATTTTTGATCCACCAAGGCTGTCATATATTTATTTTTCCCCTCTCAATTCCCATTCTTTAAAAATTTGACGAGGGAATCCACTTCTGGTAAAGTTTTATATTATGTTGATAACTTTTTTTGCTGAAAGTTGCCATATTTGAAACACATTTTGTGCTTGATATCATTAGTTTTTTCGGTATGAAATGCATTTTTCCCCTTCTGGAATGCAATCTGGCTTTTGGGGAAGTTTCCTGGTCACAAGTTGGCTGATTGGATAAGCTTTGGTATGAGTCACATATTTAAATATGGAATCTCATCGAGTCATTCTGGTTACTTCTCATCTATATGTAATGTGGTTTAAATACTGATCTTTTAGCTTTGGGTTTGTTTACCTCAACTTTAAGCATTTATGGTGGTCTTTGTGTTGGACAAGGATGTTGCGGGCCAAAAATGGTGCAGAGGCGAGGTACTCAGGATTGTCATTGTGTGTACCCAGTGAAAGTTGAGTTATTTCTGTTTAACGTTTCTCTGAGTTCAAACTGGACTACTGAATTTCTTGAAGAACTGGCTACCCAGCTCAATTTGCGAGTTTCACAATTTGAGATCAATAACTTCTATGTTGTTGGTGCATCGGGGCTAAATATCACAATGGATATAGCCCCACAAACTGGGATAAGTTTCTCTGAGGATCAAGTTCATGCAATGAATTCTTCACTTGCACTGCATAGGGTTAACTACAAGCTTCTTAATTTAACTTGGTTCAAGCCAGTTGCTCCTTCTCCTGGTAATTGTTCATTTCATATCAGTGTTAAATATTTAACTCATGTTATTAGTTGTTTTGGAAATTCAAAATCATGGTTAGTACTTGCACCAGATATGAATTGACTTTAGAATCTGGAAGATTAACTGCACCTTTTGTCATCATTTTTTGTTGCATGCCTATCATTTCCTCTCTCTCTCTCTCTCTCTCTCTCTCTCTCACTCACTCACACACACACACACACACACACACACACAAACACACACACATATATATTATAGCAAAAACAAAATATACAACCTCTCTTTCATTTCATGGTTATGCTTCAGCCATAAACAGATATATCTTTGTTAAAATAAGTATGCAACAAATAAGGAAAAAAGGAAAGTTATTGGGTGAAAAAGAAAATTATCAGGAAACAAGAGTTTTGAACATAACCATCCCTATGAACCATGCTATAGGATATATGCTTAATCCAAGTTGAATCTGTTGGAATCTCACCAATTGTAAAAAGACAAATTTATTTTGCAGGCGTTGATGCCACCTATTTTTTAAAAAATCAGTATCCATTGATTATCAATTTATGAAAATTTATTTGTAATCCTTTCACCATTCTTCTTTTGATATTCTTATAATATTATTATCATTATCCTTTTATTAAATATAAAAAAAATCCTTTTTTTTTTGGGAACATTTTCCTAACCATATCATGCAATTGTTAAAAGAAATCCATTCGGAAGTCAAAACTCAAGCTTATGAACCATCTAAACATGGAAGCAACCAAACCATCGGAATGCACAAAAGATATATAATGATTTAAGCTCAGATCACCTAAATCCATTGTTTTTCCATGCATTTTGTTATCTGGTATATTTGGGAGTACTTTTTTGAATATTCAACCAAGATTCACCATATCAATCTGACTTAAGGAATGGAGGTTTGATATAGTGCAAGGGCCAAATTGGCTTGTAGTTGGTAGAATTGACCAGTTCCATCTGGTTTCATGTTGCACCAATCTGCACCACCTGGTCTTGCATTGTACCATCTGGGCATGAGAAAAGAGTTTCTCAATGCTGGGTTGGTATGAGAATTGGATCATACCATATCAATAAGTTATCGATACGGTACTTAGAACCGTCATGGTGAATCTTGTACCCAACTTTGTCAGATAATCCATAATTAGTTTCATCTTGCTTGCTTTTGAACGTATATAATCCTGCATTAGTTCTAAAATGGCTAGGGCATGTAGAGACATGAGATCCTGCTCGTCATTCTTCACATATCTATGTTATTTCTTCTTTGAAAGAGTTAGAAGTTGGTATGTCTTGGGTACATTTACTTTCTTCAGTGGTTAAAAATAAGCTTGATGGATGAAAAAAAACCAAACTCTAACCCATAATGCGTATGGGTTTAGTAGATTCATGTGGATTAAAAGAAGATAGACTAGCTCATCACATTACAAAAACAACCGAGTATTATAGGTTCTGTTTGTTGTTAATCTCCTGTATTGTAGATTAAAATTAGTTCAGTTATTTGAGCTAATCGCATTACAAAAAACAATTAAAGTTATTTAGGGTTCTGTCTGTTTCTATTCCCTATGTTATAGATTAAAATTAGTTTAGTTATTTGGAAACAATTTATTTTGAGGCAAAACACTAACATGTGGTCATTAAATAGCACCGGGCATGACCAGACTAACTGAAATGTGTCTTTATTACCTCAGTATATGTTTGCTATGCCTATCTCCATTCCATCCTGCCCGTTCATTCCTATTGTGTCTAGGATTGACTGTTTCATAGTTACTCTGTCCAGCATTTTACTGTGTTTGCTATATTATTAGTGCTATTAATAGTAACCAAGTTTTACTGAGATTGTTGCTACCCATTGCTTCTTGTGTTTTCCAGCTCCAGAACTGATTATGTCGCCTGCAGCTTCTTCACCTGCAATGCCTTATTTGCCTAGGCCAAATAGTGATGGTGGATCTGCAAAACATTCAAGTCTTCTTATCGTGATTGGCATATGTGCTGGTGTTGTAATCTTTGCTTTCATGATTGTGCTTATAATCTGGTCATGCATGTCTGGCAAAGGGAGGAAAAGGATACCTGTCAAAGAAACAGGTATACGATTTAAGTTTCAATTTTGTTGTTTAAACCTACCTCTATCACCAATGGCTCTTTCAACTTCCTACATATAATTATGCAGCATCAGGTTAATTATGTATTTCAAGTTCCAGTTATTAGTTCAAATCTATTACCTGTTAGTATTTCCACTTCTTGCATAAATCTTTGTCTCACAAATTTTTGTTGAGGCGTTAGGTAAGCTCTGATGCTGCAAGAAGGTAAGAATTAATGAAAAGGATGTATTTTATCTCTCCTTGTGCATTTCCCATAATGTTTAGAACTCAACATTTATGACATTACTTTTTTAATTTTGACAAGAAAAGAGCAAAAGAGGATTATAACAAGATCAGCAAACTAGGATTACAATCTTTGAAAGTTGGAATGATAAATGACCAGGAACTTGTGCCAAAAGGGCTAAAGAGAAAACTTTTGTGTGCATGCACACAAAAACATGCTTATATTAAACTATCTGGTACATACCACACCTTGCCACATGGCATATACCATGTTGCTAGGATACTGTCATGGTACATGGGTGTGTATTGCCTGGGTATATGTATTGGTCTTTACCAGCCTGTATCATAGTGTTTCATTATGATACATTATTATATGATTTAGTACCCTATTACACTGAATTTGTGTCGATGGGTTATGTTTCCTCTTAACATATTGTGCATTTTGCATCAAAAAATTATCATTAAAATTACTTTCTAAAAAAGAATCAATGAACTGAGTTAAATTAGTAAATTTTCACTTTGTAATTTGAGCTCATTGTTGTTTTTAGTTTTTTGGTTGGAACTTGCTAACAGTGCAATGCATCAGTTAGACTGTATTCATCTTAAACAACATATGAAGCTTGAATTGTGTTGCTATATTAAAGTGCCAAAACTCTGGATCTAGTGTTCAAAACATATCTACTTCCCATCAAGAAACAAATGATATTAATACAAAAATATCATGCTTTATTCACGTGTCTGTGCATTCCTTGGCTAGATTTTGACAATACCATGCATCTTTCCAAGTATGACACAGTACGTATTGTGCCAACCCTTGATCATGATGGCCACTGAACATGAATCTGTATCCTGCTTCTCAAGGGGGTCACTTCCTTGTTTAGGGCAATCCATTGCATATCTTTTATTCCAACTTCCTCTCTTCCCCCAACATTTTTGATCTTTCTCCCATCTTCTTTTACTGGCCAAGACAAAACAGAGATCTTATGTAAGTCTCCTGTGATATTTATTACATATGCCCATAACTTGAAGTTAGCTAGTCATCACCATATCATAGACCAATGCAACTCATAAGCTTTCTTGAATATAAATATTTCTAATGATATGTTGAATGGTTTTGCCATATCCACCCGATCATATTTATTTATGCAATTCTTGTCTTATGGGGCCTTCTTAATTACTGCAATCATTAAACCCACATAACAGTTCAAGAGCCCCTTGCCACTTCATTTTTCTCATTTCACATTCTTGCTCATTAATCAAAAGATGGTAGAATGCCTCTTAGAACATGTGTCACAAATTCATATGAGATACTCTGTCTGTGCGCACGAGCGCGCATGCACGCTCGCACAAGCATGCATGTATGCATGCATGTGTCTGTGTCAGTGTCGCTTATTATGAGGCATGTTCTCCTTCACTTGAATAGCTATTGGGGAAAAAAAAATTAATGAAACTATTGGGAGAAAAAAAAAAAAAGCCATTCTTCTTCACTTTAAAGGATAGGATGGAGCAAAGACTTTTAAGGAGCCATAGCAAAGAAACAACATATTAAAAGGTAATGAACTAACAGAAGATGCTGTCATGCAAGATATGGAGTGCTATGATCTTTGCTTTCTAACATCATATCATATTGGTTTAATTTCTAACATCGATTAACAAACAATTGTATGCAGTCAAATGGGAAAAAGGATAATGGTAGCCATCCATTTTTAGCATCTAACCATCATGCTTTTAATGAGATTCCCTATAGCCCTCCTAGAATTACTAGAGAATGTAGCCTGCAACCATCTTCTAGATTCTTATGCTGTGACTTGGATGATTGTCATCCACTGTTTAATGCTTTCACTGCATCATATTTATGCAGCAAGGCCAAGAACTGCAGATGTTGTTTCTTTAGAAGGGTCTATTCGCCATCCCACCAGTACACGGTTCCTCGCATATGAAGAGCTTAAAGAAGCAACAAATAACTTTGAGGCTGCAACTGTGCTTGGAGAAGGTGGGTTTGGTCGTGTCTTCAAGGGTGTTTTAAGTGATGGCACTGCTGTTGCCATAAAAAAGCTTAGCAGTGGAGGACACCAAGGAGATAAAGAATTCTTGGTTGAGGTTGAGATGTTGAGCAGGCTGCATCATCGAAATCTTGTGAAACTAGTTGGTTACTACAGCAGCCGTGACTCATCACAGAACCTTCTCTGTTATGAACTTGTTCCAAATGGAAGCTTAGAGTCCTGGCTTCATGGTATTGCTTATGGCCAAATCTGAAAGTTCTATTTGATGACAAGTTACCATTCGACATTCACTGGGGCAAAAAATTCTAAATACGGTGCTGATATTAACCATGTTCTCTTCAGGTCCCTTGGGAGTTAACTGCTCTTTGGATTGGGACACTAGAATGAAGATTGCTCTTGATGCTGCTAGAGGTTTAGCCTACCTTCATGAGGATTCCCAACCCTGTGTGATCCACAGGGATTTCAAAGCATCAAATATATTGCTGGAGAACAATTTTCATGCCAAGGTCTCTGACTTCGGTCTGGCAAAACAGGCACCTGAAGGTCGGGCAAATTTTCTCTCCACTCGTGTGATGGGCACATTTGGGTGAGTTGTCCATTTCCTTTATTTTGAATCAGTTTTTTTTTCCATTTTCCTTGTACCTTGTTACTGTTGTTGTCAGACTTAAGTTATGTATTTCAGTTATGTAGCTCCTGAATATGCCATGACTGGACATCTGTTGGTAAAGAGTGATGTATACAGCTATGGAGTGGTTCTACTTGAACTGCTGACAGGAAGGCGGCCTGTAGATATGTCACAACCATCTGGTCAAGAGAACCTTGTAACTTGGGTGAGACCAATTTTTCCTCTCTCTCTTCCCACTTCCCCTTCTCAACATTGTATTCACAAACTACGAACTTTATTTGGGCATACACAAATTCAGAGTGGCACTCTTGGACATTGATTTAAGGCATATGCCCCATATGCCCAAATGAAATGATACCTGAGTACCTGGGAGGATGCTCATCGTTAAAAGTGAAGAAAGCCCACATACGCACCTAGTTTACCATTCTCTGATAGTTGATTGGATGTTTCGTGATGCTTTTTTGTTTTTTGTGCTCATTTTCGCATCAATTTTTCGTTGCAATGATTGTCTGTTATCTGGCAGTACATCATGGTGTTATTTCATTCAGCTTATTTAGTTACTTGGACTGGATAGGGACAATCCCCTTACTCATTCTATGCTCTGCAGGCTCGGCCAATTCTTCGAGACAAGGATAGGTTAGAAGAGCTTGCAGATCCCAGACTTTCAGGTAACTATCCAAAGGATGACTTTGTTCGAGTTTGCACAATTGCAGCAGCCTGTGTTTCGCCTGAGGCAAACCAAAGGCCCACAATGGGTGAAGTGGTTCAGTCCCTTAAAATGGTGCAACGTGTCACGGAGTACCAGGATACCATGCCAACTCCATCAGCCCGCCCCAATATCAGGCAGTCTTCAACAACCTATGACTCTGATGGCACTTCCTCAATGTTCTCTTCTGGGCCTTTCTCCGGATTAAGCCTTTTTGACAATGACAACAACTCCAGAGCAGCAGTTTTCTCGGAAGATCTTCATGAGGGCCGGTGAAGTGAAGAATTAAGAGCAATATTTCTGGCCATCAGAAACTCTGATTGCCAAAATGGCAATACAAGAATCAGGTGATGCTAGTCAAACAAGGTGGGGCCTTGGATTGGTGGCTTGAACTTGGTAGGAGGTTTGGTTGCATGTTGCTTGTATGTTCCAATTTTTCTTGCACCCAGGTAGCTGTGGGGTTTATCTCCATGAAAACATTGTTTTCTCTCTGTTTCGAAGTATCGGATCAAACGCCGTCTTAGCCTCCGGGCATATATTTTCTTACATTTATTTGCTAATACGAATTCATGAAGCAAATTTTGCTCCTTCAAAATCAGACTGATTTTAGACAGCCATTCAAGAACGGTAATACTAGAAAATGATAGTGTCAGCACCCAATATGTACTGAAAATGGAATATCATTTGATCCAGTAATTCACGACCACAACTTTAGGTACATCCGACATGCATTATTCCTCTGTTCTCAGTATAAGAATCAGGAGTTCTTCCCATCTTTTAATTCGTTACTTCTCTCGAGTATATGTTGGTGGTAATATCACTAGTCAATGAAAAACTTGGTTTTCATAAAAGAAAAAACTGTATATATTTTTTCAGTGTCTGCTTTCTTTAGTCCTTTCTTTTTTCTACAAAGTTAGGCGATTGTCCGGTATACAGTCCTCTTGAATCTGGATGCTTTTACCTAGAGGTTAGGCACCTGTTTTTATTTTAGGAACAGGGTTTGTCCGGCTTGAAATCAGTCATGATTGTCAGGCTTAGGTTTTATTCTAAAATTGATTAATAGTTTTAATATTTAGGGAATCTATTCTCTTTAATTGAGGTTTGAATTTCAGTTTTACCATCAGGACCATCCGTAGTTATGTTGTAATTAAATATTTAAAGTCATCGGACATATATAAAAAAAATAATAGGTAGCAATTATTTAATATTTTATTAATTTATTTGGATTCTTATAATTAATTTTATTATTTTTTATCCAACCTATGCTAGGATCCAACTAGTAATGATAGTGACAACATAATGAGCATATTAGTTCATTCCTTTATATTTTGTTTTAGATATTAAGAGTAGCTAGTTGGACGAAAGTTTTTTACTCTGTGGCTATATAATTTAGAAGTAAAATCTAGTTGGAATTTGATTGTATTAGATTTTAAGTTATGTTTCGGTATTGATAGATTGACCAATATTTTCTTATAACTTTTATATTCAAAGAATACTTTCTACGGTTTGAAAGATTTGAAGCAGGAGTTTTACTATTGTGCTATTATATTATTTTTATAAAAGTAATTAAATAAATCTTAGCCATTTAAGAAAAAGGGGTATATGAAGAAATAAATAATAATAACTAGTTCTAACTAGTTTCTTTTTTCCTTAAATTTAAAAAAAAAGAAGAAAAAAAAGAGAAGGATATGTTTTCTCTCTATATCTCCTCACCTCCAATTACTCCATCAATCTACTCTTATGTTTTCTTTGGTGCTAGTAATGGTTGAGTGGATTTAATCTGAATTTTTATTTTTTTTAGTTAGACGTTAGCAGGCGGAAGAGAGAACATGGAGAGAGAAACAAAGAGTTTCATTGCACTCAAAATTTACTTAAATTAATTGTCTCTAGGAGAAACAAGAGGTGGCTGGCTAAGTTCATGGGAGGAAGTGAAGTGGTGGGATGAAATAGAGGATGTAAAGATGGAGACCAAGGATTTTGCTTCTATTGACTTCAAGTAAGTTATATGGGTCATCTATTGCCCAAATCCGACCTATTCTCATCCTTGGATTCCACCATCTTTCTCAATTAGAGAGGAAGGGTTGGTCTGCTAAGCATTGATTATGATTCATAAATTTTGTTCAAATTATGATACTTGCCATGTAGACTTGCTTTTATCCAGCTATAATCGGTTGTCCTAAAAAAACATCAAGACCATTCAATCTACAATAAAAAGACAGAACAATAACTTAAAAAAAGTCATCTTACATAAATTTTTAGGAAAGAATAATTTTAAAATTTACATTATAAAGACCATATCAAAATTCTTAAAGTTACTCTCCTATAAAACTGTTATATTATTTTTAGATGCTCTGCATTGCTATGACCTATTAAAATTTGACAAGAATTTTCTTTTCAATATTATGTTAATTTTTATAAGAATTGGTGATGGCATAGGAGAAAAACTGTGCATTGTTATGTAATATGGTGAGGTGTAGTCGGATTTTGAGTCATGCACAATTTTACCAGATCCACACCAGACGTGAAACTTTTAATGAATCAATTTTTGGTTGGATCCGTGCCGGGACTCATCGATCTCCTTGCCTACATTTTTGTTCGTTATTTTCTGTCTCTCTTTTGCACGCCGGACTTCATTTTCTTTTAAAAGGAAAGAACAAGGAAACCAAGAGCAAAAGCTGGCGTCTGGTTGCTGTCTTGCGGATGAAAAAGGAGAACGGCTATTAAAAAAAATGATGTTAGAAATACAAAACTCAGTGTCTCTAAAAATTTTCTGACTCTCTCCATTCATATTCTCTACCATATTCTCCACTGTTCGGGTAACGGGTGAAACATCCCGTCCACTCTTACGCTTCTTCCCCCCTCCTTGGAATTTTTTATTTTTTATTTTTTATTTTTTTTTGGCTGCAAAAGGCCTCAAAATCCGATTTGCAAAATTAGACTTTAAATCCAGTCTACGAAACCAGAATTCAATGTATTATTCGTTAATTATATGATGTAAGCTATTAATGTTGCTGGGCTTTAAAAAAAAAAAACTAAATCTTCTTGGATGCAGTGCTTCAGTAGTGGTTGGAGGGATGTATCCAAAAATCTTATATTTTAAACCAGACTTCAGGTTAAAATCAGAAATCTATTTTCAAACTCGAGCTTTCATATCATAAAATAATATAAATAGTATAGATATTATACACATTATCTGCTTTTGACTCGTTTATAAATAGCTTAGGAGTTTCCCTATGGTCATTGGTTTAGAAGTTTATAAATAATATATCATGTTCAATTGCTTACATTACCGTTGTTGGAGTCTCATTTTAAAATTTCACTTGATCAAATTTAATTTGACATGTGATTAAGCAAATCCTATTGTATATCTATTTACTAAGTATAGGTGGAGTAGAATCAGGCCAATAAGAATTTTAGTTTATATTCGATCATTACTCGATTCAAATCATTGGATATGATTTATAATTTTTAAATAGCTTATAAATAAAAAAGCATACAAATTTGAGAGTAAATCTATAGATCAAGCATTTAAAAAAATCATCTGACTCAATTTTGGTTAGTTATTTGACCAAAATCTTGGAATATAAGTTAAAATCTTGGTTAAAATTATAAGAGTATTGCTAGATACATACCTTACTGCCAAAAATTATCTTTTGGTAGTATCTAATGGGACTTAAGGGAATTATTTTATATTATCTTAATAGTGATCTTCTATTGCTCAAGCCAGGCAGCAAATTGATGATAGTGGCCTAAAAGAATGCTTTAAGATCTTAAGATTTTAGAAGAATTAATAAAAAAAAGAATTAAATTTTTTTTTAAAGATCCAATCTATCCTTCTTTTTAAAAAAAATTATTATGGAGTATCTTAATTGGTATAAAATTTTATAGTAGTTCTTCCACCTTAGAATTCATTTTAAGCGAGTATTGCCATCTAGCTTATGTGGATTTAGTTGCTAAGTATCAACTTATTAAAAGATGATAAAACCCTACGGCATTAGCATCTATGCTTGATGCGGCTATTCTACCAAAAATTGCACCTATCTTAGGAATCAATACCTCTCAAAGGAGTCATGTTGGACCATGAACCTGAGCAACCGATGGAGCTCTGGAGCTAGGCCCCTCTTCTCAAAAATATGGTTCTAGGCAAGGCAAGTTCTGCTCCTTTTGAGAGGAAACATGGATATACGGTCGGTGATAATGTAATATGAAACACTGATTTCCATGACCCCGTTTGATTAATGCCCTCTTATTTTTCATCTGGCATTTCCTTTTGTTTCTACCCTCAAATAGTGGTCGAACCAACTTGAGAGTTCTTTTTTTTTTATTTTTCTAATTAAACAAAGAGCACATGTTCATACAATCGTTAGATATAAATAAAGGTACGTATGGAGTTCTTGCCTCACAATTTGGACCGCATGGCAGTGCATCAACCGGACGGAAGCTTAAAGGACCACGAATAACGACGCAATATGCCCTTTTTCTTGCCCTGAGCTTGCTCGAAGCCCTGGCCATTAAGCTAGGGATCAACTGGTTAAAAAAGGATTCGACTTTATGTCACGACAAGGCAAGGCATTCGGCTGCCTTATGCTCTTCTTTTGATGAATTAGGTGCTGCGTATCCCCTTTTCCTTTTCTTCTTCTTCTTCTTCTTTTTTTTTTTCTTGTGTTGGAAGCAAAAGCGAAAGCCATGGACCGAGAAGAGACTGAAACAAGATAACAAGTGAGAGAGGAAGAACCCACGCCAAATCAAAGGATAATTTGTCCATAGCAGAACGTTCCCTATAAAAAGACAAAGGAATTAGCCGGGCTGTTTGATACCATTCCGTGTTGCCAATGCCACATGGTACTCATGACTTTGCCAGAGTATATTAGTAACTTTGCCATCTAAAACCAGAGGTGACTTGGCTAAAGCGAAAGTTGGCTCATTGCGAGGATAAATAAGATATTTGGATGCGTTATATCATATTGCCTGATCAATTGTGAAATATAAACGTGGTCCTAAGGTCATGCGTGCATGCGCTTGACCGTAGTCCTAAATATTTTTAAAATGTTACGCCGTTTTAGACATGCATCATATATAATGTACGACGAACTTCTCACGTGGGAGCGTTGCTGCTGCTAGTTAGAAGTTTCATGACACAGTTTTACCTATCCAACCACCAACGCATCGTAAGTTGTTACTACTCTTTGCAATAAAGTACAATATATTGCAATTATTAAGCAAGAGATAAGTGTTACCGAGGAATCTCTCTCTCTCTCTCTCTCTCTCTCTCTCTCCTATCATTGTTCCAAGTTTTTCCTAAAAAGAACCAGTGCTGCCGCATATTTTAGCCATTAAGTCGCTAGTGAATTGTGAGTCAGGTAGTTCATCAGATCGAGCCGTGTCAAACAGGCCAGTTTAGCTTGGGCCCAAGGATCTGGCATGATCCGATACGAGATGAGATGGGCGAAGTCCAGCATGGTCCACCTAGCAGGACGGACCACCCTCTAGGTCATATCGATATAACGACCTACCACGGACTGGTATGGCACAACCCACGACAAGCGTATGGATATGATCAGCACTAATGGGCCGCAACATATAGCTCGTTGAGCACACTAGGCCTATTGGGCTACCCTCCTACAAAGGCTCATCCGGGCAGCATACCAGGCACAGCCAGCCCGATAAGCACCTAACATGCATGGGCAAATATAAAATGGTATCTGCTTTCAAAAATATATAGAGCTACGGCTAGGTGTAATTTAAGCTTAACCAATATATATCGATACACACACATATAATATATATATATATATATGTATTATAAGTATTTATGCAAAACCTTCGCAAAGAGACATACATGAGGTTCAATTCACACTAATGAGAGCTCTATGTTACAATCAATTGGTTTAAAGAAATATTTTATTGTCAACATCAAAGAGAAGAGAATTGCTAATATAGATAATGATTGCTGCATGGGATAATTGTTGGCTTTGTACTAACTTTTTGTGCATAACGGATAAAATATTTATTATTAAAATTAAGGAGGGAAAGGGAGTATTTTCGTATTGCTGTCTATGCTAAGTTTAGATTAAGATTTGGTAGCATGATATATATATACACACATACATACGATTATCTATAATCATAAGTTGCATATTTCAGTTTATTGCTTCTCGCATATTGATGTATGTTTATGATTGCACTATTAAATATCAATTATATTTGTTACCAAAGCATGCAAATATTGCATTTTAATGATGATTTGTGATGAACATACATATGCACATAAGTTTGTATAGGGAATTTTTACTGAGCAATGGCTCATTTCAGTTATTTTTATATTTTTACGGAGCCAAGAGAAGCTTAAAAGTAGTGTTGGATTAAATGTAGATTTTTTATTAATTTTGATACACACTAATGAATGAACCTTGATTTGTATTTTTTGTTTTGCTAATGGTTCGCACCATGTAGTACCATATACGTGGTATAATTCTACAAATAGAAAGTTCCGTATCATACATTTAAGATTTTTTCATCAAAAATACTATTGCATGCCTACCATATGCACATAGATTTTGATCGATGGTAACAAGAAGAGAAATCAGAGATCGAATATGGCTTCATCCTCGCATCACGTCCACCCTACAAATCTATGATTTGTCATTTCCAATAATAGCTCCCAAGTGTCTTGGGAGTCATCTATCACTAATGGGAGTCCCATGTAAGTAAAAACGAAATCGACCCAAGTTGCAGTTGTAAGACCAGCAAAACATTTGGCGTAAACTTCTTTGTACAACAGAGCGTAGCTGTTAGATTGGCCATTGAACCATTTCTAAGAAGGATCAAATAATGGAAGCTAAATAAATTACTAAAATTTTCTTATTGCACATACTAACCATTATTTTTTTAAAAAAAGCAAAATAAAAACCATAAATTGATGCATGAAAATGCACTGCAGAAGCATATGTGCATGTGCATGATCATAGAATCGTGGAAATACACGGAAGAGCAACACAATTTATTTCTTTCATGATAGTTCAAACAGGACCAACAAGTCTTCCATTGTACAATCAACGGAAGAACCGAGACGCGCGTTACTTTGGCAATCTAAATCACTCTTTTTGAATCCAATCTTGCACACGGTAGTTTGGCCAGCCCATGGCCTCACAGCGCCAAACTCAGCACACCATCACATAGAAAACGGAGGAAAAAAAAAAGCCACCGAAACAAAAACTAATAATAATAATAATAATAACAATCAATCATACGATCTTTTTTTAAAAAAAGAGATGTTGAAAATGCCACCTTCATGGGTTCGAATGAAGAGAGCATCCTGTTGGCCTCAAGGCCCCGGCATCATGGAGGCAGAGAGACGCAAAAGGAGAGCGAGCAGGACCGGAAGGAGCGCGCGTGGTTGACTCGCATTGCTAGGTGGAGGTCTGGAAGGAAGGTGACTTTATTAATCACGTACCATAGGAAATGAAGAAAGGAAGAGCCTGCTAGCATCATCTCAGCACACCGATTGAAGGAGTGGGAGAGGACAGGAGAGGGCCGGCAACAACTAGCTATTTCTTGATGGTGAAGATGGTCTGTAACAGGGACATAGCAAACAAAAAGATGGCCGCCGCAAAAGCGATGAGGACCCATGGGCTGCTGAAATAGGCTTCCATGAACAGGGCTCCCCATCTGTTCCTTGGTTCCTCGGCGTGCCTGTTTAATTCATTGAAGATATCCTTGAAGTGGTGGTTGTCGAAGTCTAGGAACTGGCCCTGGCAAAGCTTGTTGAAGTAGATCGCGACCCCCTTGTGGCTGCCCAGATTGGTTTGTACGATTCTCTCATTCTCTAGGATGGCGACGTCTTCCCTCGTGTTGATGAGGTTATCCATGAGCCAGGCATAGCTGGAAAAGATTTGTTCAAGTTCTGGCCTCGACTGCTCCAAGGCTATGAGGTTCTGCAGCAGTGGTTCGGTGGCTTGCTCGACCCAAATCTCTGGGATCTCCAACGTGCCATTCCGGAATGTCACGTCGATGAAGCTGTGCGTGTCCTCCTTCTTCGCGAACCTAACCAAAGCTTTTCTTAGATCTTTCGCACAGGGTATGTTTCTTCTCCCGTGCGTTTTTGTGCTGTCGTCTCTTCTCCTGGACGATGCTCCAGCAGCTGTACTGCTTACCCTTCCAAAGCAGAGCCAGAAGCAGACACATGGGGAAAGCAAACATTGAATAAATGGGAGCCGCCACTTCCTCTTGAAGGCTCTGGGTTCGGGAGCAGGTTGGCTAAGGAACAAGTAGTACAGATGTAGCAGATGAACGGGGCGCTGTGCGTCCGGGCATCTCTCCCTTATATTAAGTAATATGCCAAGGTGTTTCCGATGGTTAAATTCCCCCCCCGTGATGTAGTAAATAGCCAGCAATAGGAGCAAGTCTTTCTTCTCACTGTCTCCTAACGACTGGATCCCCGGGTCATTGATTAATTGGATCAGCTCCTCAAGAATGAAGTAGGGGATCTGGTTCTCCAGCAACAGAAGGTCCGTCCTCACATGCGCGGGAAACCACCTGGTCGAATACACCAACCCCATCTCCATCTCCCCCACCTCCATCTTCCCCAACGTATTCCCAAAACCGTAACTGAGGAAAAGCTCGAGGATGAAGCAGCCGTCGAGCACCATCATCTCCACGAACTGTGCGGAGCAGAGGGCACTGATTTCTTTCGAGTAGTATCTCCGAGCATCCTCCTCCCTTTTCTGGACGCATGCCAAGCACTTGTCGACCACGGCCATCACATCGTCGCCGTCTCGAGAGGCCAGTTTTCGTAGGTATTCCACTTTGATCTTTTCCGTCTCTTCTAGGCCTTTGTTGCCGTGGTGATACGGCCCGATGGAGACGACCGTTGGATCATAGCCCTTGTCAGTTCCCCGCTTGTGACGAGGGACTTGGGGAATTTGGATACTCCCAGACAGTTGGGCTGAGGTAAGTTTTTCAATCAAACCTCCGCACTCTATCTTCACGTCGGCATCTCCATTCCCATCCACCTCTCGCCTCTCTGGTGCTACGCTACCAAAGTAGTTCCAGTCGCCGAACTCTATCTTTACCTCCGCACCTCCATTCCCTCCCATCTCTCGCCCTCCTGATGCCTATGCTATCAGAGAAGTTCATCTTGTCCAAGTAATTTGTATGTATGGGCAACTATGCACAGGACGGATGACGAAGCCTGCTAAAATCCCTTTCTGTGGACGCACGCATCCGAATTTCTAACTGGTCTCCCACTTCCCGTCCATTGGAAATGAAACTTGGTTCCCTTTTTTTCTTTTTGACGGGATAACTTGGTTCTTACACGGGTTAATTTTACTGATATCATCTCATGTGGCAAGGTCAACCTGTCAACCAGTCCGACATCATTTAAAGTATAGAAATTTGCTATATATGAATATGTCTCTCGAGAGTTCTTACATGATGTCTTCTAGTGTCTATGTACTATTTAATGCAATTGATTATAAGACGTATCTTTTAGATTGCTGTCATGCATTTGTATGGCAGATACATGAAGGATCACAATGCATCCATGTACAATCTTGTAATTGGTCATTTTGTAAGTGTCATTCATCATCATACTCTCATTTTCTTATCTCCATCTCAAATAAGACTGACTTATTTGTTTTGGTTGCTACAATATAGTGGTATGAGAGCTAGCATGTGATATCAGGATCAAGAAAAACCAATGAAACAAATAAATAAAAAAGATTGTCTAAGAGTAAAAAGGTGCGAAGGGCTCATATTATAGCAAAGAAGTTAAGAGTAGTTTCAATGAGAATCATGGTAGGAAGTGATTAGATAAGAAAAGCAAAGAATAGGAGAATTTCGGGGGGTGGGGGCTTTCTTATGGAATATGAATTCTATTTTTTATAGGATATAGTTGAGTTTATGTAGCCTGGGCGTTGGAGTATCATTGTCAGGTATCATTAGTGAGAGCTTATAACAAGAGATTAGTCCAAAATATCTGTTCTAGTTCTGTTGGGTATAGATGGACTTGGGGCATTATCATTAGGATGTAAAAGAGTTAAGAAAAAGGATGAATCAAATTCTTGACTTGTTATTATTTTTAAGATATATAATTTTCTCTCTTTAATATTTTTTTCTTTCACTATTATTATTTATTTTAATTGGTGTTGCTTAGATATTGGGCCAATATGTTTGATCATCAAAAACATGCCATTCTACTCTATATGGTATTAGAGTCATAGGTTTTAAGATTGGAAGTTTATTTATTTGTCGTTCAATATGATTAAAGAATTTCTAGTACTTTGACATGCTTTAGTGTAAGTGTTTAGACTCTTATGTTTGATAATTCAACAAATGAATCATTATGGCTGGAGTCACTACCTCAGTATGATTGAAGAGTTTTCAGTAATTTATGGTACTCTAGTATAAGCATTTGAACTCTTATTTTTTTTCTTTTTTTTTTGATGATTTAATAGATGAATCATCATGGTTGATGATACTACCATATCTCCCATTGCCAAAGATGGTTCATATTTAATACATCTTAGCAGAGCCTCTACAATTAGTGGTAGGCTATTATATAGGAGAAAAAGGGAGGAATGGATGGAAAACAAACTGCATGGTATATTTATTAAGAAGGACCTCAAGGAAGACATTTAACTTAAAGACCCTTCTCAGCTTTATTGTATCTCGCCTCGCTATCCTCCATAACTACTGCCTAGTCTGATGCATCCAAGCCTGTGGCAACATTGCTTGGTTCCTTCATCTCGGTTCCTTCAACTTAGCCATGCTGATCGTATTCTCCTTTGGGTAGAGCATGATCAACCAAGTAAGAGCATGTGGATCTTCATTAATCCATTGATTGCAGATCTATGGTTAGTAAGGAGTGCCTTTTTTTGAAGGCTTAGGTTACTACTTGGTGTCATCTTCATTGGGATATGAAGCTCAATATAGAGTTTTTGAGCATGCTATAAATGCGTGGGGGAGTTTTCATACTCCAGGAATGCTAAAGCAACTTTTTCTAGCAGAAGAGGTGACGGAGCCCCACATAAGTGTTGCAGAAGAGGTGACGGAGCCCCACATAAGTGTTGGAAGTTAATTTAAGCATAATAGGATTTAAAAGTTATTAATCTTATCTGTTCATAAATTCTTATCTTTTAATGATAAGAATTGTATTTGAATCAAACTAATTTTTATCTTTTCAGTAATGAGAATAGTTTTTGAATCAAAAATAGTTGGGATTGGATAAAAAATAGTTAAAATTGGATATCTGTTGAGATAAGTTAGAAGAAAATGATACGGTGCTTTTGAGTTAGTCTTCTTATATTCTTGGAGACTATTTAAAGGCTTTTGGGTTAGTCTTTAGCCATTCAATATATATATATATATATTCTTTAACTTCTCTTTGTATTTTGTGAAGAATGTGTGATCCACTTAAGCAATAGCAAGGGTTTGGTTTTTTTGCACTCGGTTATCTTAGTGTTCGGGATCTCCTCTTCATTGAAAAGGTTGTAGGTCGCTACGCTCAGCAATTCAGAATAATCCTCTCTGATGATGATGAGAAGATCTCTGATCAGCATACAATGTTCACTTGCTTTGCTGTTTCTTGGTGCTTGTGCGCTGCTTGCAGGTTGTTGCTTTGGCTTCTTGGCTCAACCGATCAGAGTTGGGTAGAGATTTCTTGTTCTTGGGCTGTTATTGCTCTTCATGAGTTGGTCTTGCAGTATGGTTGTTCGTGGCCAAATGAGTCTAGAGGTGAAGAAGTTGGAGATCAGCGTTGTCGCTCATCCAGTTCTGCTCCTCATGTTGCAAAGAAGCCCAAGGAGGCAGAGTTATTGGAGATTGTCATTGTGAGAGATTCCTCTGCTTCATCCATATCTACGAGTCATATCAGCAGCAACTTTTACTGCCCTCAAAGGCGGGCGTCCCTGGAAGATTTCTGAATGGATTTGGGGTCGTGTTTGCTTCGAGCGTCGGAGTGGTTAGGCTGGTAACCCTGGTGGATCGGTTTTATTTGTCTCATTTGGAAGTGGTGGTCCGGTATCCGAGTGACAAAGAGATTTTTTTTTTTTTTTAATCTCTCTCCAACGGCAAGAGCAATGATGACCTCAAGGTCCTTGGGGAGGACAAAGGGGTTTGGCTTCGTGGTTCGATTTTAGGCTCCACGGATTGGAGTGCTCTCAACATCCCAAAGACGGGTCTACCGGTGTTGATCTCTAGCTCTGGTGTTTACAGTCAAGCTGTTGATCTGGCATCTCATCGAGGTGCTAGCAGTTGGAGCTAATCGCCACGGGTTTACTCTCTTCACTGTTTGTGCTAAGGATGAATGAAATCTTATTGCCTTGCTATTCGGCCTTGCGAATGATCTCAGCATTATTAGCATAGTATTAGTAATAAGGGAGAGTATTAAAGTCATCATGAACTTTTTAAAAATTAAAAATTAATTTTTTATTTTAATAAATTTTATCTTATAGTAATAAAGATTAGTTTTAATTCCAACAATCTTATCCTTTAGAAGTAAGGATTAATTTCTAATCCTTATGTGATCTGAATTTTTTTAAGATATAGTTTATTTCTTCTTTATATAAGCATATATAATCTTGACTTCAGAATATTATCATATATTATTAGAGATAGATAAGTTCTTTATTTACCAGGTATCATTAAAGATAAATGAAATGAGTTCTAAAGATCTATTCTACTTCTACTGCACGTAGGATTATGGCATTATCATTATGGTGTGAGAGAGTTAAAATAGAAAGAAGATGAGTCAAAAATATGTTCTTGATTTATTACTATTTTTAATATATATAAAATATGTTCTTGGCTTATTACTATTTTTAATATATATACATACATATATACATATATATATACATATATATATATATACATATACATACATACATATATACATATATATATAATAATATATCACACACATATGTACATACATGCAGAGCAAGTGCTAGACTTGGTTACATTCAAATATTGTCAAGTCTAAATTCGATCACCTCCTCCATCCTAAGATTCATACGGTTTACGAATCCTAAAAATGAAAAAAAGTAAAAAATATGGGATAGCCTTAGAATTTGTGTGGATCCAAAAGTGGAAAGATGATTGAATTCTGAACTTGGCTATATTTAAATGTAACCAAGTCTAACTGTCACAACCTAATTCTTATTCGGATCGAATGCATGATATGGCCATATAACCCCTTAGTATAACTTAAGAATTATGCAAGTCCTAAAATGAAAATAGTTGCTTCTTATTCATATTGAGTGCATGACATAGTCACATAACCCCTTGGTATTAAAAGTAAATTAGTTTTCAAGACAATTTAAATACATAAGCAAATCTAATTCAAGCACATCTCCATAAAATCTACTCAATTACATAAGTATGATACTTCTAACATCAAAATTTGAATTTCAAAATTTTCAATCCAACACTACTTCTAAGCTTTCCTTAGCTCCGTAAAAATATAAAAATAATTAAAATGAGCCATTGCTTAGTAAGAATACCCTACAAAAACTTATATGCATATGTATATTCATCACAAAACATTATTAAAATGCAACATTTGCATGCTTTGGTAAAAATATAATTGATATTTAATAGTGCAACCATAAACTTACATCAATGTGCAAGGAGTAATAAACTTAAACATGCAACTTATGATCATATATAATCGCATGTATATATATGTATGTATGTATGTGTGTGTATGTATATATATATATCATACTAACAAATCTTAACCTAAACTTAGCATAGCCAGTAATACCAAACCCACCCTCCCCTCCTTTTAATAATAAAAACCTTATCGATTATGCACAAGATTGATCTTATTAGCTCTAATATGGACTAGTAAAAGCTCTAACCGCTCTAGTCTATGAAAGTAACAAATCAATCTTATCTAGCGATGCTTTAGTATATATTGGCAGTTATGTCTAATCATGCTAGCGATTATAATAACCATATAGCCGCGCTCTACAATTCATGGTACAGTTTGTGGTAATAGCAATAATCAATAGCTGTTATGAAATGGCCAAAAAATAGTTGAACGTGGAAGAGGAAGAGACTAGGTGAAACATTGACTCTAGAGGAGTTGAGGTGCAGCCGTTCCGGAAGAGAGAGAAAATAAAGGAAAACACAATTCCGAGCATCCTCAATGGGCATTAAAGAGCATGGTTTATGGCATATAAAAAGAGATCTGGTCTTCCGTTAGGTTAACCAGGTCATAACACTTGGCTTTCTCTCTCTGTATATATTCTCTCTAATATTATTTTTCATTATTATCATTTATTTATTTTAATAGAGGAAAGATTCCTCGGAAATGCAAATCTCATGCATAATTATTGCAATGTGCTGCAACCAGTGTTGGATGTACAAACTTCGTCACGATAACTTAGCCGTAGGAATTTTCACAGGATTTTCGCTTCCCACGCAAGAGACGGCTCCCACAAGCAAGAATACTTAATTCTCTCTTTTAGCCTATGGACTACATGTGATTTGGAAGCGGGCTCTGCACGGAAAAGGGGGTGTTTCGCAGTGCAAATGATCAGAGTTGGAACGAGGACCAGGACTTGAAACTAGCAGCGACAACGCACACGCATGAGAAGTCCGTTGTGCATTATATGACGTAATGCCTAAAATGGCGTTACATTTAAATATATTTCAGGCTGCTGTGAAGTGCATGGGCTTAGGACTATTTTTATGTTTCATAATTCATGAGGCAATATGGTACAACATAACACATCCTAGCATCTTATTTAACCTCTAAATCAGGCAACTTGAGCTTTAGCCAATGCCACCTCAGATTTTAGCTAACAAACATATTAATGTACTCGGTCATGGCTGCTGGCAAAGCCAGTAGCCCGGGACCTCGGGGACCACTGCTTATTTTAACGACATAATCATATGGCAAAGGAATGGTATCAATCAACTTAGCAAATTCCTCGTTGCTTTATGTAAAGGGATGTTCAGATACAGACAAACTAACCTTTGATTTGTCTAGGGTATTTCCTTTTTCAGTAGTCGTCGGATTTCAGTCTCCTGTTGTTACGTGATTATTACTCTCGCTTCGAATACTAGAAGTTAAAAAGAAAAGGAAAAGAGGATACGAAGCAACTAATTTATCAAAAGGGGAGTATAAAACAGCTTAATATATACCTTGCTTGTCTTGATATAAAGTGGTTCAGCCAGTTAACCTCTAGCTTTATGCTTTAGAAATTGCTTCCTAATCCAAGTAACCTTTTGGGTAGGAAAATGAGAATATCACGTTATCCGTGGTCCTTCGAGCCTGTGTCAGGTTGATGCATTTGTCATGTGGTCCAAACTGTGAGGCAAGAACTTTATATGTTTCTTTATTTATATCTAACAAGATGATCCTATGAATTATTATTGGGGTCTTGATCCCTAGATCTTGAGAATATGATGGCGCTGATGCGATGTGTGAGTTCCTCTGTGCATGCTCTTTGTTTAATTAAAAAGGAACGCTCAAGTTGGTTCAACTCCTGTTCAAGGGGAGAAACAAGAGGAGGAATCAGCTGAAAAAAAATAAGCGGGCCCTCACTGTAAATTCTAGTTACTTCGAACGGCATCATAGAAAAATGAAAAAAGAATTTATATACATTTGTGAAATATGATAAAAAGCCACCTAATCAACCACAATATTAGCTTCACTGTAAATTCTAGTTACTTCAAAATTAACCAGGGCTCGTCCAATCCTCCAAATATCCATGAGAAGCTGGTGGATAAGCCCAATGTGGGTCTTCGATTTGCAATCCACAAAATCATAGCGTTCGAATCCTCTTCCATCACAACGTGGCCCTCAAAATAGTTATGACATACTCAAGGCCTAGGACTAAGTTGAGGCCGGCCTCAGATAACGTAACCTAAACCTCCTTAGTACCATTCTCCACTATGCTATGGTTGAATTTGAACTTGAGGAAGCTAGGAGGGCTCTCAAGTGAATCAAATCACATGGGTAGGTGCAGTAACTAACATGTGGAAGCCCCAAGCTCCCATAGCTGTCAAGGATCCTTCAATGGTGTTTGGAGGGAGGCCTCCATCAATACAACAAAGGGTAATATTCTCATAGATGCAACTATTCCTTGCCCCAAATGTTATATAATATAACAGACTAGGGTCACCTGTGGGTGCCTCTTTGCAAATCATTCATAAGACCTTACAAAAGGGTGTCCAAAGATAGGCTTGGGAAGGAGGTAGCATTAGGAATCAGGGTCAACTACCATACCTAGGCCGCTCTAGGCCACCCAAGAAGGATATGATCCATCGTCTTTGCTACACTTGGGCAATTATTGCACTAAGGTGAAATGTGAATATATCTACTGTTGACATCGCATTGATTTTGATGATCACAAAGCAATTAAGTAGGTTACTAATGAGTTTGGTGAAGAACCACAATGACATGCAGGCATACAAGAGTCACCAATAACATCTAAATGGATTTCAAGCTCCCAAATGAGTTTATGGTTCAAGAGAGAGAGTTTCAAGATCTGAGAAGTATGTTTCAAGCTCAAATCAAGTGAAACTCAGATATTTGGCAAGTTATTAAATAAAGAAAGTTCAAGTCATAAGTGCTAAGACACTTATTTTGTTCAACACAATGAGTTCTTTTAGCCTTAGATTGAGTTCTTCAAGTTTTGAAGTCATTAGTCAACTCCCACGTAAACTATTGGTACTTGGAATGGAAGTTTGAAGCCATTAGCCAACCCACATGCAAGTTAACAAGTCAAATCTGTGCCACAAATGACTTAATAGTGGGAATTTTTAAGTTAGTCGTCTCTAGAGCCGACTACTGTGGCCATACAGAGAACTTTCACAAGTTAGTCGGCTCTAGAGCCGACTACTGTGGCCAGGACAAAGGATTTTTCCATGTTAGTCGGCTCTAGAGTCAACTACTTTGGCCTGAGTAGTGAAAAATCCCAGGTTAGTCGGCTCTGGTGTCGACTAACTGCCTGGGATGCACAGTAACGGCTAGTTCTGACATTCCAATGGTCGGAAACGACTAGTTTAATGTTCCAATCGCTCAACAAACTATAAATACATGTAAATGGGATGGATTATCAGAAGATTTGAGAGGATTAAGAGGATTTTTGAAAGATTACAACTAAAAAAAAGAGAGGAAAATCAAGCAAAATTAAGAAAGAATTCAGCCTTTCTCAATTGAAAAGTCACTGTGTTGCTGAAGTTTGGAAAGAGAAACTTATTGAAGCCTATTCAAAGCTCTTTCTAACCACTCCAGAAGCCTCTTCAAGTGCTCATAACTCCAACATTCAAAGAAGAGAAGCTCATTTAAGGGAGGAAGGCTTCAAAATCTATAAAGTATCATTATTGCTTTTATTTACTCATTAAGGAGCTATACTTTCTGAAATTGTTCTTCTTGTATCCTGTTGAGTTTCAACTTGGTTGAAACTTGTGTAGGGTATGATGATTTGTAAAAGCTCCCTTATGCCTGAAAATAAGAAGCTAGTTGAGGTAGCTAGGTGTGTAATCATTGATAAAACGATTAGTGAAGGAAATACCCAAGGGGTTCTTAGGGAGTGGACATAGGTGCAAGGTTTGGCACCGAATCACTATAAATCCTTGTGTTTGTGTGTGCATATTGTTGTTATTGTGGATTGTTCTTACTTTAACACTTCACTCTCACACTGTTACATAGTTTTGAAATATTGCACATACTTGCTAAAAATTTTTAAAAGAACCCTATTTACCCCCCCTCTTGGGTTGCTTAGCTGGACAATAAGTGGTATCAGAGCTAGTGCTCTTGCCCTCATTTGTCTTAACCGACAAAAAGTTAAAGATCCATGGCAACCCAAGTAGGTTCTATGTTGACTGAAGGTCAGTCCACAAATAGACCCCCACTATTTAATGGCATTAACTACACATACTGGAAAGCTAGAATAAAAATTTTTATTCAAGCACTTGACTATGATCTTTGGAGCATCATAGTTAATGGCCCACACACACCTATTCTCAGAACCAATGGTCTTGATGTTCCCAAACCGAAAGCAGATTGGGATGATCATGACGAGAAAATGGCACAGCTAAATGCTAAGGCCATGAATGTTTTGTACTGCTCTTTAGATGCAAATGAATTTAATCATATATCTACTTGCATATCAGCTAAAGAGATCTGGGATAGATTTGAAGTCACCTATGAAGGTACAAATCAAGTAAAAGAGTCTAAAATTAATATGCTTATGCATAAATATGAATTGTTTAAAATGGAACAGAATGAGTCTATCACTGATATGTTTACACGTTTTACTAATATTGTAAATGGATTCAAAAGCCTTGGAAAATCTTACACTAACAGTGATCTTGTGAGAAAAATTATTAAATCTTTGCCCAGGTCTTGGAAAGCCAAGATGACAGCCATCCAAGAGGCAAAAGATCTCAACATCCTTCCTCTAGAAGAGCTCATGGGATTCCTGATGATCCATGAAATTCAAATCAAGCAACATCAAGATGAGAAGGAGACCAAAAAGAGGAGAACCATGACCCTGAAATGTTCATATCAAAAGAAAGAAAGTGATGAGTTCTCTGAAGAAAGTGAAGGGGATGATGAGCTTGCTCTCATCACAAGAAAATTTAGAAGATTCATGAAGAAAAAGAAATAAGGAATTAAGAGGAAGCCACTACTGAAGGGAGATTCTAGCAAAGAAAAGAAAAAAGAGCAGTCTCTTATATGCTATGAGTGCAAAAAATTGGGACACTTTAAGGCTGATTGTCCTCAACTAAAGAAAGGTCCCAAGAAAGTTAAAAAGAAAGCTATGATGGCCACTTGGAGTAACAGTGAAGACTCAAGTTTAGATGAAGAAAAGCAAGAAATTGCAAACTTGTGTCTCATGGCATGTGAAGAGGAGGTAAACTCTAATCCTCAAACTGATTTTACCTTTATTGAGTTGCAGGATGCCTTTCATGAATTACTTACTGAATTTAAGAAATTAGGTACCAAACATAAAGATTTAAAAATTCAAATTCAAAATCTAATTTTGGAAAAAGAAAAGCTTTCAAATGAAAAATCTCTTTTAACCCAGGAAAATTAGAATTTGAAAAATGAAGTAAATAAACTTAAACCCATTGTTGACAAGTTTACCTTAAGTTTTACAAAATTACAAATGATTCTTGATAATCAAAGGGTTGTTTTCAATAGAGCTAGATTAGGCTATAATCCATTGAAGAAACAGAAATTTTTGAAAAACATTTTTGTTCCTCCAAACAATTTACCTAAGATTTCTTGTTTTAAGTGTGAAAAATTAGGACATAAAGCCTATGCTTGTTATTCTCATATCAACAAGAACTTTAAGAAGATTTGGGTTTCAAAAGAAACCATTCCTGCTAATCCCAAAGGACCCAAGAAAGCTTGGGTACCTAAAAACATAACTTGATTTTGTGGCTGCAAGTGTGTCTTGTGATCTGAAAGGCAAAGAAAAGATGGTACTTAGATAGCGGGTGCTCAAAATACATAACAGGTGATGAATCTCAATTCATCACTTTGGAAGTTAAGGATGGTGAAATGGTTACCTTTGGAGATAATGCTCAAGGGAGGATCATTAGCATTGGTAAAATTGGTATCACTTCCCATACCTTTATAGATAATGTACTTCTTATTGATGGTTTAAAACATAATTTGCTAAGTATCAGTTAATTATGTGATAAATGCTTTAAAGTTATTTTTGAATCATCTCTTTGTATGGTTATAAATCTTGCTGATGATAGCATGAAGTTTGTTGGTCATAGGCATGGAAATGCTTATATTGTAGATCTAAATGAGCTGAATGACCAAAATATGGAATGTCTAATTGCTATAAACTCTAAGTCTAATGAAACTGGCTGGTTGTGGCATCGTAGACTTATTCATGTTAGCATAAATTTGCTTTCCAAATTAATCAAAAGAGATTTAGTTAATAGTTTACCAAAATTAAGTTTTGAAAAAGATAAAATTTGTGTTGCTTGTCAATTTGAAAAACAAACTAGAGTTTCCTTTAAATCTAAAAATATGGTTTTAACTTCTAGACCTTTGGAACTTTTGTACATGGATTTGTTTGGACCAATTAGAACCACAAGTCTAGGTGGTAAAAGTTATGGCTTTGTGATTATAGATGATTTCTCACGTTTTACTTGGGTTTTATTTTTAGTAAGCAAAGATGAAGCTTTTTCTACATTTTTGAAGTTTTTTAGAAAAACTACAAATGAAAAAGGTCTTCAAGTTTTATCTATTCGCAGTGATCATGGAAAAGAATTTGAAAATCAAAATTTTAAAAGTTTTTGTAATGAAAAAGGAATCAGTCATAATTTTTCTATACCTAGAACCCCTCAACAAAATGGAGTAGTTAAAAAAAAAATAGGACTTTTGAAGAAATGATCCGAACCATGCTATGTGAATGCAATCTTCCAAAATATTTTTGGGCTGAAGCAATTAATACAACATGCTATATTTTGAACCGAGCTTTAATTAAACCAATTTTTAAAAAGATCCCCTATAAACTTTGGAAAGGTAGAAAACCAAACATAGGATACTTTCATGTTTTTGGATGTTGATGTTTTATCTTGGACAATGACAAATCTAATCTTAATAAATTTGATGTCAAATCTGATGAAGGAATTTTTCTTGTATACTTTACTAACAGCGAAGCTTATAGAGTATTTAATAAGAAAATCTTAGTGGTAGAAGAATCCATTCATGTAGTATTTGATGAAACTAATGAATTTCCATCAAGGAAGAAAGATATAGCTGATGATGCATGATTATTTCAAGAGGGAGTGCAAGAGATCACACCAAAGGAGAAAGAAGGCTCAAATGATCAAATCAATCAAGAAGACAGCATTGAAACACTCCAACAAACTGAACCACAAGGTACACAAGAATTAGAAAAAGAGTGGAGGTATGTTCACAATCACCCCAAAGAACTTATCATTGGTAGTCCATCATAAGGGGTAAGAACTAGATCTTCATATAGAGATGCATGCAATCATTTAGCTTTTGTTTCACAAATTGAACCTAAATATTTTGATGAAGCTAAAGATGACCCTGATTGGATAAATGTTATGCATGAAGAATTAAATTAGTTTGAAAGAAACAATGCATGGACCTTAGTTAATAGACCAATATATCACCCCATAATTGGCACTAAATGGATTTTCAGAAATAAATTAGATGAACATGGAAATATCATTAGGAATAAAGCAAGATTGGTAGCTAAAGGTTATAATCAAAAAGAATACATTGATTTTGATGAAACCTTTGCTTCAGTTGCTAGACTAGAAGCCATTAGATTATTACTTGCTTTTGCATGTTTAATGAATTTCAAATTATTTCAAATGGATGTTAAGAGTGCATTTTTAAATGAATATATTGCTGAAGAAGTGTATGTAGAGCAACCACTCGGATTTGAAAATCATGAGCATCCAAACCATGTTTTTAAATTGAACAAAGCTTTATATGATTTGAAACAAGCACTCCAGGTATGGTATGATAGATTAAGCAAGTTCTTAATAAGCAATAATTTTGTTAGAGAAAATGTAGATATCACATTATTTATAAAAAGAGAAAATAATGATGTGTTGATTGTTAAAATCTATGTAGATGACATCATTTTCGGTGCTACTAATGAAATCTTGTGTCAAGATTTTGCTAAGCTCATGCAGGGAGAGTTTGAGATGAGCATGATGGGAGAACTCAACTATTTTCTTGGACTCCAAATTAAACAAGCTGAAGATGGAATCTTCATTAGCCAAAGCAAGTATACAAGAAAAATTCTAAAGAAGTTTGACATGGAGAATTTCAAATGTGCCGGTATCCCTATGAGCTCCTTATGCAAACTTGACATGAATGATAGTAGTAAAAATGTAGATTTAAAGCTTTATAGAGGTATGATAGGTTCTCTTTTATATTTAACTGCCAGTAGACCAGATATTTTATTTAGTATATGCATGTGTGCAAGATTTCAAGCAAATCTTAAAGAAGCATATTTAAATGCTGTGAAAAGAATTTTAAGATATTTAAATGGAACTAAAAATCTTGGTTTTTGGTATGCTAAACAATCCTCTATTGATTTGATTGATTATTCTGACTCTGATTTTACTGGTTGTAAAATTGACAGAAAATTAACTAGTGGAACTTGCCAATTTTTAAGAGTTAACTTAATCTCCTGGTTTAGTAAGAAACAAACTTCAGTAGCTTTATCTACAGCTGAGACTGAATACATAGCTGCTAGGAGTTGTTGTGCTCAAATTTGTGGATTAAGCAACAACTAGAAGATTATGACATCAAACTTAAAGACATTCTCATAAAATATAATAATACTAGTGCCATAAACTTAACCAAAAATTTAATTCAGCACTATAGGACCAAGCACATTGAAATTAGATATCATTTTATTAGAGATCATGTTCAAAATAAAGATATAATTCTTGAATTTGTTAGTACTGATAAGCAATTAGCTGATATTTTCACAAAACCCTTGATGAAAATAAATTTTATGAAATTAGAAGAGAACTTCAGCTAGATAGATTGATTTTTTAAATTTTTTTGGGTATATTTTTAATGATTAAAAGTCATGATAATTAGCCCAACTGACATCTTAGATGATCCCATAACATGCGTAGCTTCTAAAAATCATTTTGTATGAAATTTCTTGAATTTTCTGGAGGCCAGGCGTCATTTTCCAGGTGTCGACTGGGGAGTCAACAACATGGTGTTAGTCGGCATGAATGCCGACTAACTCCAAGAGACGCTCGGTTTAAAAGAAAACCGAACACCACTTGGTCTCCCATTTCCTCATTTGCTCCCCATCTTCTCCAAACTCTTCCCCCAAGCCAAGTTCCCTCAAAATCCCTCTCTCCACCTTCTCTAGATCCTTCCTTCCCTCCAGATCTAGTGTCCTAGCTCTATGGCTCCACAGATAAGGCTCCCCCGTGTGCGGTAAAGCGAAGCCCCGGAGAGCTTTCGTAAGAGAGGCGCATAATCCCCTGTCGTGGCTTCTCCCTCAAGGTTCTCAGGGATCCAATCTTTGTCAACAAGAGCCATTTCCAACGGAAGGATCGTGGATTTTAGATTTCTTTCACGAGAACGGTTCTCCATTGGAAGGATGCTTCAACAAAGAGGATGGACCTTCATGTGCAAGACCGAGGTTGCCATCTATCCAAGACTGGCAAGGGAGTTTTACCAGAATCTTTCTGTTGATTTTACCTCTGCTCATCTGTGGTGAAGGGAGTGAGTATTGAGCTCGACCGTGCCACCATAGGAAATGTTTTGAAAGTCCCTATAGGCGGGGTTTGTAAGGATTTCCCTGAGGATAGAGTACACCGGATTGAGACTATCCTTGGGGTGGATGATGAAGAGGGAGTAGACCGCTTGGAGGCTAACTCTCTAAATGTAGAAATGAGATTATTCCATCACATTTGTGAGACCCCAAATTTAGTCCCACATTGGATGGTAGAGAAATGGGTGATGTGCTTATAACTCAAGTCCACTTGCTACCCATTAACTTCCACTCGAGTTTTTGGGCCACGTGGTTTCGGTCCGCTAGAGGTTAATTGGGCCAACGGGTGGGCTTGGAGCGTTACAAATGATATCAGAGCCGATCCGAGTGTGAGAAAGTTGGTGGGCATAAGGAAAGGGCTACCCATGGGGCGGTGGTAGAGTCCCGCCATGGCGTGAGCCACCCTTGCAGCACCAATGACCCGACTCGGGATAGATTCTGGCTAGGTTGTGGCGTGCGACGAGGACGTCGCATTATAAGGTAGGGAGATTGTGAAACCCCAAATTTAGTCCCACATTGGATGGAAGAGAAATGGATGATGTGCTTATAACTCAAGTCCACTTGTTACCCATTAACTTTCACTTGAGTTTTTGAGCCACGTGGTTTCGGCCCGCTAGAAGTTAATTGGGCCGCGGGTGGGCTTGGGGCGTTACAACATCATTTCCAAAATTTTTATCCCCAGGACCGACAGCTTTCATCTTATACTAAGAGAGATTTGACCTTGATGTAGCACATAGTCAGTGACATTCCCTATAATTTTCCTAAGTTAATGTTGACTGTGTTGAGGGAAACAGTCAACAGAGCTAGGACTGCTCTTCCACATGGTATGCTCCTCACTCATTTCTTTAAGTATTTTGGAGTAAGATTGAATGATAAAGAGTCCACCAAGCTACACCATTTGAACTTTTACAATGATCACTCTCTTCGCCAAATGGGATTTGTAAAGGTTGATGGTCGGTGGACTAGAGGAAGGGGTAGAGAAGCTGAGGTAGATGAGCTTGCAGAGGTTGAGGGTTCATCTTCATCTTCACATGAAGAGGTTGGACCAAGCTCTGGGCAGCATCCTGAGGAGCCCACTGCACCACAGAGGACCTCTATAGAGCTCAATCAGAATTAGCTGCAGTACATTGTAAGGGAGGTGGCCTCTGCTCTCTCCAGCAGGAGTTCAGAGGATAGTGGCTCATTGACAGGTGATCTCATGATGGTACCCTATATTTTCACTGTAAACGAGACCTTATCCTAGATGATGGTGAGACTAGAGAGACTAAAGTACTCCATGAGCATCATGAATGGAAGGCTGCTAATGCAAAAGATGAGAGATCACGGATCTAGATCTAGCCGTGACTCTGAGGAGATAGCCAGGATGGCTGAAGAGATGAGACAGTTGAGAGCTCCGATCATGGCCTTTGGTGGGAGATCTGAGAGATTAGAGTCATCCATTGGCTTGCTTCATCACCTAGTCTCCAAGATTAGTGACCAGCTTGCTCATGTTGCCTTTCAGTCACCTTTCCACCCCTTTCAGCCTCCTCCTCAGCCTGGCTTTACTTCTGCTTTCCCTCGCTCTAGGCCACCTTATGCATCTTACCGCCCCCCTGCTCGTGGACGTGGTGCTGGATCCTCTTCTCATCCCTCTTATGTATCCTCTGATGAGGATTAGATTAAGCTATATTAGTTTGATTAGAATGTTTTAGTTCCTTTTATGTATGAATGTATTAGAACTTAAAATGCTTTGTATTAGAACTTAAAATGTTTGTATTAGGACTTAATGTATTTTGTCTTGTACTCTTGGCATGGTTTCAATGTATAAAACTCTTGTTGAAATTTATCTATGTTATGGCATTTTATAAATGAATTTTCTTTTATCATAAGTGACTGTGGTATCATAAATTTTTTTTTTACATTGTGCTATGAGTTATTGATTCTATAAATTCTTTATTCTTTGAATCATGAAATTCTTAAAAATTAAACTATCAAGGGAGAGACATACAAAAACTAAGTGCATGATTCTTTACTTCCTTTTTGATTGATGACAAAAAGGGGAAGAAGAAACCAAAGAGGGTAAGCACACATTTAAAAAGGAGAAGAAGCCTTTTCATCATGTTTCAGTACTGATTTTCAAAAGTTTCAGTAAAATTTCAGCAATGTTTTCAAAAGACTCATCATGGTACTGATTTTCAAAAGTTTCAGTAATGTTTTCAAAAATTCATCATGTTTCAAAGTTCTCATTATGTTTCAGCATTTTCTAAAAAGAAACCAATATAAGCACATGCTTAGGGGGAGAAGAAAGTAATAACATTCAAATGTTTCAATAAAATTCAACTTCTTGAGAGGAAGATTATCTTTTTGAAAACTTTACAACAATAAGGGGAGAAGAAACTTATTGTTTTCACTCAAGTATTACTTGTACTTAAAGCTATTGAGCTTTCTTCAAAAATTTTGGCATCAAAAATTAAAGTTTCGGCACACTATGCAGAATTCTGGCACGCCTTTGGCACATACTTGTTTGAATGCTGAAACTCTGAATTTTTAGAACCAAAATTGTAATTTCAGCATGAAGACTCAGTTTATTAGCACAAAACTTCATTCTCAGCACATAACTTTTGCATTTGGCATTGAATTCAATCTTTTTGGCACAAAATTCAACTTTTTATCATAAAATTCAAATTTTTAGCTCAAAATTCAGCTTTTTGGCATGAAATTCTCTTTAAATCTCATCAAAAATCTGATTTCTCTGAATTTGGACATGAAAAATGCATATCATATTGTCTTTTCAAAGACTGATGAAAATTTTCAATTTTTGACTCATATCCTTACTTTTGGCACTCATTTCAACTAATTTAGGATTCATCTCCTAACATGAGCCAAATAGTCTCAACCTTATGTTAAGTTCAATATTGCACTGCTTTAAATTATTTAAATTATCATTTTAATTCTATACTTAATGGTTTTGTCATCATCAAAAAGGGAGAGATTGTTGACCTTGCATTGATTTTGATAATCACAAAATAATTAAGTAGGTTACTAATGAGTTCGATGAAGAACCACAATGACATGCAGGCATACAAGAGTCACTAAGAACATCTAAATGGATTCTAAGCTCCCAAAAGAGTTTATGGTTCAAGAGAGAGAGTTTGAAGATCTGAAAAGTATGTTTCAAGCTCAAATCAAGTAAAACTCAGATATTTGGCAAGTTATCAAATGAAGAAAGTTTAAGTTATGAGAGCTAAGACACTTATTTTGTTCAACACAATGAGTTCTTTTGGCCTTGGATTGAGTTCTTCAAGTTTTGAAGTCATTAGTCAACTCCCACGCAAGCTACTGGTACTTGAAATGAAAGTTTGAAGCCATTACCCGACCCATATGCAAGTTAACAAGTCAAATTTGTGCCACAAATGACTTAACAGTGGGAATTTTCAAGTTAGTTGGCTCTAGAGCTGACTAATGCAGCCATACAAAGAACTTCCACAAGTTAGTCGGCTCTAAAGCCGACTACTATGGCCAGGACAAAGGATTTTCTCATGTTAGTCGGCTCTAAAGTCGATTACTTTGGCTTTGGTAGTGAAAAATCCTAGGTTAGTCGGCTTTGGAGTCGACTAACTGTCTGGGATGCACAGTAACAGCTAGTTCTGACATTCCAACGGTCGAAAACGGCTAGTTTAACATTTCAATCCCTCAACAAACTATAAATACATGTAAATGGGATGGATTATCAGAAGATTTGAGAGGATTGAGAGGATTTTTGAAAGATTACAAGTGGAAAAAAGAAAGGAAAATCAAGCAAAATCAAGAAAGAATTCAGCCTTTCTCAATTGAAAAGTCACTGTATTGCTGAAGTTGGAAACTCATTGAAGCCCATTCAAAGCTCCTTCCAACCACTCCAGAAGCCTCTTCAAGTGCTCATAACTCTAGCATTCAAAGAAGAAAAGCTCATTTAAGGGAGAAAGGCTTCAAAATCTGTAAAGGACCATTATTGCTTTTATTTGCTCATTAAGGAGCTGTACTTTCTGAAATTATTCTTCTTGTATCCTGTTGAGTTTCAACTTGGTTGAAACTTGTGTAGGGTGTGCCAAACCCTTAATTGGTGATTTGTAAAGGCTCCCTTATGCCTGAAAACAAGAAGCTAGCTGAGGTAACTAGGTGTGTAATCGTTGGTGAAATGATTAGTGGAGGAAATACCCAAGGGGTTTTTGGGGAGTGGACGTAGGTGCAAGGTTTGGCACCGAACCACTATAAATCCTTATGTTGGTGTGTGTGCCTATTGTTGTTATTATGGATTATTCTTACTTTAACACTTCACTCTCACACTACTACATAGTTTTGAAATATTGCACATACTTGCTAAAAATTTTTAAAAGAATCCAATTCATTCCTCTTCTTGGGTTGCTTAGCTGGGCACCATCTACGTACTAGCATGTTACGGCATGAGAGGCGGTGCCAAGCTATCTTCCATGGGAACAAAGTAAACCTTTAATGTGTCCTTATTTTCCACACCCAAGCAACATCCTTGTCAAGCGTGTGGATGGGACATAGGAGTTTATAGAGGTCCTGGGTCTTGACAATAGTTGAATCTTTAGCTAAGTCTCATTGGATTCGAGAAGGCATAGCTAGGAACAAAATTTTGCCAGCTAATTCTTCTCCAATGGTGCAAGTAATAAAAGAACCATTCCATCCCGCGTCACTATCCATAAGAAGGTCCTTCACCTTTAAATTCTCCAAGGCTTCATAGCCCGCAGATAGCAATTGAGATGCAACTAAAAGGAGTCTGAGAGTTCCATGGGTCATTGAGTATGCTGACGGTCTTACCATCACCAATAGCCCACCTAATATTTGCCATCACTATTGGAGCACAGAATACATGTCCTTTCAAATAAGCGAGCTATTATAAGCAGGCATTGGGGTAGAAGATACCTCCCAAGGCCACACTTAGCCCTCAAAATTGTGTACCAAAGACTATCTGAATTCATGATGAATCTCGTTGCATATTTGGCTCTTAGTGTTTTGCTTGTCTAACTCTCAGGAGGGAATTTCTATGGCCCCTCTTGGATTAGTTGGCATTACTGAGTCGCATGCCAAGAGACGCACCCTCCCAAAACTATTCGAGGAGCTCCAAAATAAGTTTCTCATTACTTGTTCCAGTTTGTGGTAACACTTCTTACCATCACTAACGAGACATCAAGTACGCGTGAAAAGCATGCAATGCTGATTTAATTAGTACCACCATGCTCATCATGGAAAGAGATCTCTACTTCCAAACCCTCAGTCTCCCTTATACATTCTGAATCAAAGATTTACATTTCACTATAGTCCATTTCCTCCTCATGATTGGCACTCCAAGATAATGCCAAGCGTTGCTGCATTCTGCCACTTCCAAGCGGTCATTGATTCTTTGTCTCACCATTGGATTAATCTTTGGATCGAGCTGCACGGTTAACTTTGTAAATTAACTCTCTAGGACAACAAACAGTATTCCATGACTATTAAACGTGGAAAGATAAATCATGGAAATACAAGATCTTCGGGTTACCTCTTTGAGCAATAATTCCAACCTGAAAATGAGAGATTCTGATGTTGTTTCACTAGCAGAAATGAAGCAGGTTGCATGTATAATCGCTTGAACGGACTATACATATGATTCCGCAATTCAAATATCATAGAACAAAGCCAACAATAGAGGAAAAAGGGAGATTCATAGGGAGAAAGAAAGGACTTATTTTCTGTAGAAAAGTGACTGCCTCCTAGCAGTAATTAATCAAGGGAAGGAAGATTTTAACTTCCTTCAACTTCTCCCTCCCCTTTTTCAAATTTTGAATGAATCAAGTTAAGCCAGCTCATCATGGGTGCCCAACTCGTATTCCTTTCTTCATCTTCCACTCACACATAATGGGCTTGATATACCCGATCTTATCCTCAACATCTATCAGCCTTTAAAAAAAAAAAATAATCATAATAGTATGAATCATGTGACCTATATGAATACTTGTGCTTTGCATTTGTTAGGGATACATAGTAGTTTCACCCTTTGAGAAAAAATAATTATAATGTCTTACGATGCCTCAAACATATTTATCACATTAGTCCAAGCACCTCTGATCCCTCAAAGAGCTATATTCGACTTTACTATGCTATATACACACAATTATGTACAAGCTATAACTATACAACATAATTGGTCGATCGGTGTGTACCTGCTATAAACATGAATAAACATGTCTTCCTTCCACATACATGTCACTTAGTTTCAAACAACCTGCTTGCTTGGACATGCTCCTTTAGGTCGAATCATTGATAATCATAGAAAGGTAAAGTAGCAACATCTACTTGTCACTTTATGATATGGTCGAAAGTTACAAAAGGGTACCAATTGAGGTTTTTAAATGCTTTAAGGGACTCATATAGTGAGAGAAAAGAGATTCAATATCTCACCTCCTTTATTGGTTGAATATAACATACGTGATATGAAACGCGTGCTATGGTGGCTTTTCTCTCCATAAGACCACCATATAAATCTTAGCTCAGTTGCAATATAAATAACATACTTTTCATATTATATACATATGCCTAATCCAAAACCTTATTTGTTGGCTTTATCAAATGTTTGTATAAGTAAAATTTCAGGCTTACATGATCATGGGGAAAATCACAATTGATTTTAATATTAATATAGACCTTATCTTGACTCTAGTCAAGGCAACAATTCTATTAATGTACACTTGGCTTGACCTCTTAGCACCATAAGTACACATGTCTCATTTCATCTCGCTATCTCAGCGCCCGAAGCAGTTGTTCGTATGAGAGAACGAACCTTTGCTTAATGACATACTTTATAAGAAGACAAATATATTTATACTGGTATTTGTTCATCAAATAACACATTAATGAACATAAAAGAGCTCATTACATAAAATAAGTTACCAATACAAAGTGCTATGTCAAATTACAATCTACGCAAACCTAGAGATCTAACATGATTTGAATAAAAATCTTTAGGAATTGGCTTAAGCATTGGTTGGCTACCATCTGATGCATAGAAGTATATAAAGGCACACATTTTTCTACGCAATAACATATTTCACAAAATTGTATTTAGTGTCTATGTACTTAGTTCTACCATGAGATTTAGGATCCTTATTGTAGGCAATGGTAGTTTAACTATTATAATAAATCAATACAGGTCTCAATGCATCTGTTACTATTTGTATATGTTGTAGAAACCTTTTAAGCCAAATTGCCTTTTGGACTGCAGTTGAGCATGCTATATATTTGGCCTCCATTGTCGATAAGGCTATACGAGTTTGTTTCTTGCTACTTTAAGAGATAGTACCATTATTTAGCAATAAAACATAACTTGATGTAGATTTGCATTCATCTGGATCTCCATCCCAATCAGCATTAGCATATCCTACAAAATGCAAATCTCGCACTTGATAGTATAAACAGAAATCGACAGTACCTTTAGGGTGCGTTTGGCATACCGAATTAGAAGGAGGACTAATCTTTTTTTATATTTGTTTTTTCTCAGGATAGGACAAAATTTTATTCCATAGGATAGCTAATTCCGTTAAAAAAAGGATAACTTATTATCAAAAGAAGTATTTTTATTTTTATCCTGTCGGGCTATTATTTTGTTTTCTTTTTCTTACCCTTGTCCTCAATAATATTTGTTACTTTTTCTATAGGTATAATTGTCCTATCTGGTTTGTTATCCTATCCTCCACCAAACATGAGATAGGATAGTTTTTTTCATATTCTATTCTTTATCATGTCCTATCCTTTCTTTTATTCTATCCTATCCTGTGTACCAAATGTAGCCTTAAGGTATCTTAAGATTCTTTTGACTATTTTTCAATGTGCTAGTTTAGGATTAGATTGAAAATGGCTAAGTAAACCCATTGCATAACTAATATCTGGCTGAGTATAGATCATAGCCTACATTAAGCTACCAACGACACTAGAGTATGGAATTCTAGACATCTTTTCTTATTCTTTTGGAGTCTTAGGGTACATCTCTTGACTCAAAATATTACCTTTTATAGTAGGTGTGTTGATGGAATTGCAGTCTTGCATATGAACTTGTTCAAGAATCCTTTTTATGTATGGTTCTTATAATACAGCAAGAAGTCTCTTTGAATGATTTCTATAAACCTTGACTCCAAGAATATAGGCCACTTCTCTCATGTCCATTTCAAAATGAGAATACAACCATTCTTTAATGATAGAGTAAGAAGTCTCTTTGAATTAGTTCTATGAATCTTGACTCCAAGAATATAGGCCACTTCTCCCATGTCCTTCATTTCAAAATGGTAATACAACCATTCTTTAACGGCAATGACAAAATTCTTGTCATTCCTAACTAACAATATATCATCCATATAAAGTGAAAAATTTATGAAATTACTCTTGGAGCTTTTGACATATACGCAATGAACTTCATTACTCTTCATAAATCGATTGGATGCTATGGCTCGATGGAACCTTAAATCCCATTGTCTAGATGATTGTTTAAGGCCATGCATTGATCCCTGAAACTAACAAACTTTATGCTTTTGGCCTTTTACAATAAACCCTACAGGTTGTTGCATATAAATTTCTTCATCCAATTTTTCATTGAAAAATGCTGCCTCAACATTCATCTAGTACAATTCTAGATCCAAATGTATAATGATTGCTAAGATCAATTGAATAGAGGCAAATCTCACAACCGGTAAGAAGGTCCCTTCATAGTCTATATCTTTTTGTTGAGTATAGCCTTTTGCTACTAGACGTGCCTTATATCTTTCTATAAATCCATCTGCCTTACATTTCACTTTAAGAACCCATTTATTTCCAATAGCTTTTCGGTTGGATGATAAATCAATCAAATTCCAATTATGATTTGATCTTATTAACTCCATTTCTTCTTACATTACTTTTCGCCATTGTCTTTGTAGAATATGAGAGTGTTTCTTGTACAATTCTTGGCTCATCATCATTTGTGGAGTAATCATAAAAACTTCACCCTCAATCTCAAAATATTATCGAGGAATGATTTTACGATTACTTCTATACATATGACTTTCTTATGGAGTTGACTTATTAGATGGTATATCACTCCTGTTTGGTTCATAATGATGAGGGACATCTTCATGTTCCTTAATTGATTCATAAGGAGAACTAATTATATTTGGATCATTCATTTTATATGAAGAAAGATCTTTATTAACTTCACCCTACTAGAAAAGTCATTTTCTAAAAATGTGATATCTCAAGATTCAAGTTTAATGATACTTCCATCTGCTTGTTCACCAATGAATACATACCCTTTTGAATGTTTAAAGTATCTTAGAAATATACATTTTTTTCCTCTTAGACCTAATTTTTCATATTTATGTGAAGGGTCATGTACATAAATAGCTGACCCCAAAGTCATAAATTACTAGGATCAGGCTTTCTACTTGTCCATAGTTCATAAGGAGTGGAAGTAATTAATTTTGAGGGTATATAGTTAAGTATATAAGCTGCAGCCAATAATGCATCTTTCCAATATAATATGGGCAAGTTTGCTTATACCATCATTGATCTAATATGTTTAATAAAGTTCTATTCCTTTTTTTGCAACCCTATTTTGTTACGGGGTTTTTGGAATAGTGAGCTATCTTGCAATACCTTTTTCATCATAGAGGTCTTTAAACTGATCGGATAACTATTCACATCCTCGATATGTTCTAAGTGTTTCGATACATTTTTCTATCTAATTCTCAACTAGTTTCAAATAGTTTAAAGCAATTTAATACTCCAGACTTATGTGAAACTAGATAAACATGACAAAAATATGTGAAGTCATATATAAATGTGATGAAATACAACACTCTATGTCTAGCCCTCATATTCATTGGATCACATATATCATAATGTATTAACTGCAATAGAAGTTTAACCTTAGTTCCCTTTCCAAATGGTTTTTTAATTGCTTTCCCACTGGACAATGTTTACAAGTTGATAGGTCCACTCTTGAAAGTGACCCTTGTAGGTCCTCTCTAGCTAATCTGATCATTCTATCCCATCCTATATGTTCTAGTATAATGTTCCATACATTCACATCCACATGATCATTAGAAGAGGATGCTACTAAGAAAAAATAACCACTATCACACAAGATTGTTGAACTTCTAAAACAATAAAACCATCCACAATAGTGCCGAAACAAATAGAATTCAGTGTCATGATATAACTTTACACCATTATCAAGGAAAGATAATTCATAACATAGACCTAGAAGGACAATAATAGAGACTAAGTTTTGTCGTATCTTTGGTGCATATAAGATATCATGTGGGTAAAGGGTATGACCACCATGTAGTTTTAATATGTAGGTGATGATACCCTTAACTTCTATTCTAGTATTGTTGCTTACATAAATCCACCTTGCTCCCACTGGAATCCAGTGATACTTCACAAAAGCTCCTCTATCTCTAGCTACATGGTCTATGGCTCATGAGTCCACAATTCACAATGAATGAGATTTTGCAAGCATTACATTGTAAGAGACATAACATTTATGTGATAATAAGTAAGGTGATACCATTTTTGACTTACAAACTGATATTTGGGCTCCTTAGCCAGCTCAGTGCAATCACGAGGTTGCCATAATTGTAACAATTCACCTTACTCATGTCCTCTTTTCTACCATGCTTGTCTCTCTTGAGGTGAAAAGTCTTTGGCTTTCTTAAATATCCGGTCGCTCTCTTTTCCTTTCTTCAGTAATCTCATGTTCTTTCCTCTTTTCTTGCTAGAAGCAGCCTTGGAACTTGATTTAACTACAAAAGCATGTGTTGATGATTTAGTTACTTCGAGGCGTTCAGCTTCCAAACTCTACATATCAGGTTATATCATCAAAAGTTTTGATGATTCCGTTATGAGTCATATTAATTTTCATGTGCTCTCGGCTTTGAGAAAGTAATCATATCACCGTATGCAGTTACTGATGGTCTGTCAGAATATAACCAGAACTTTTAGCTTTCTTATCATGTTTGACATCTTCCTCAAATGTTGCCTCATATTATGATGTTAGCACTTTATGCATATGTCAAACTTGATGGTGAATTGTTTAAGCATCATTTCAAAAGTCATGCCAAATTTGCCAGTTAGAGCAACTCGCATCTCCTGAGTAATTTTATGCTTCTCAAGCTCACACGTTAGATCTTCTTGCATATAGCTTAGTAATATTATATAAGCGATGCTATTCTTTCTTTTCCAGATTTGAAAGAACTTTTGATCCCTCCTATGCTAAGATAAAGTTCCGCTTTCACGCTCGACCATGATGTGGTTTAGCGTTTCAAAAACCTCTTATTCCTCAATGATATACCGAAGGAAACAACGTCGCCGGATCCTTACCGCCGCCTATCTCTATCTTCTTCTTCCTGTGTTGCTGGGCACGACCGCTGCCCTCCCTCTCTCTTCTCCTCTCGACGGCGACCCTCTCGTCGACCGCCTCCGTTTTCCGTTGCTGCCGTTCACCGGATCTATGGGCCTCCACCTTCCCGACGTCCGTGCCGCTCTTCGCCTCCTTCCTCATGCACCACTGCCACCGTAGCTCCGCCGCCGTTCGCTGCTGCTCTGCCCTCTGTCGAGTCGAAACCATCAACGCCATCGTCGTTCACTGCCGTGGCCGTCCACACCGCCTCTCTTCTCTCCCTCTTTCTCGACGGCTTCTTCTCCTGATGCTGCCGCCGTCTTCATTCACCAGCGTCCTCTCCCCTTCTCGCTGTGACACCGACGCCCTCCCTCTCCCTCCGTCCCATGTCGCCGTCCACCGCCTCCTCCTCCGTCCACCGCCCTGAGTTCTGCTTGATCTCATGCGTTGGGCCGGCTGGGATTGCTTCTGGGCTGGCTTAATGAGCCATCTGGGTGATAGAGAAGCAATGGGCCTGATGGGTCATGGCCCAATGGGCTAGATAGGCCATGGGTTAGCTCGGTTAATGGGTTTGAGTTTGTTTTAAAAATAGATGTTGAGCTAGGTAAAATAATTATTGAACTGGCCTGTTCGGTCAGGGGGCTGATAGCTGAGAATTAACTCGGCTGGTGTGTAGTCATGGGGCCTGGCGTAGTCATGGCTGGGCTAGTGTCTACTAAGTTGATGGCTTGGTTAGTAGTTGGGCTAACCAGTTTATCAGGCTCAACTTCAGAGAAGGATTCAAAGCTCAGGATATTATTTAAGTTTAGGCTTTGAATCAGTTGCTGACCTATAGAAACCAGTATTGGCCCAAGCAATCTTTAGCTTAAATAATATCCGAATAATATCTGCAAAATAATAAGATTACTTGGGTCCAAACTGGTTTTTGGTGCTATAATTCAGCAACTGATTCAAAGCTCCAGCCCAAATAATATCCTGAACTTTGAATCCTTCCCTGACTTGAACTTGATTAACTGGTTAGTCCAACTACTAACCAACGTATCAACCCAGCAGTTACTAGCCCAACCCATAACCATACCAGGCTCATGACTGCACACCAGCCCAGTTAATACCCAGCTATCAGCCACCTAACCCAACAGGCTAGCCCAAAATTATTTTACCCAGCCCAACATATATTTTTAAAAGAAACCCACACCCATCAATCCAGTTGGCCCATGACCTATCCAGTCCATTGGGCCATGTCCCATCAGGCTCACTGTTTCTCTATCACCCAGATGACCCGACCCATTAAACCAGCCCAGAACCAATCCCAGCCCGCCCAACGCATGAGATCAAACAGAACTCCGGGCTTACCATAAGCTCTGCTAATCTTGAAGACAGCAGAGGTGGACGGAGGAGGAGGCGGTGGACGGCGGCATGGGACGGAGAAAGAGGGAGGGAGTCGATGTCACAGCGAGAATGGGAAAGGACGCTGGTGAATGAAGACGGCGGCAGCACCAGGAGAAGAAGAAGCCGTGGAGAAAGAGGGAGAGAATAGAGGCGGTGTGGACGGCCACGGCAGTGAACGGCGACTGCGTTGATGGTTCCGACGCGACAGAGGGCGGAGCAGCAGCGAATGGCAGCGGAGCTACAGCGGCGGTGGTGCACAAGGAGGAAGGAGGCGGAGAGCGGATTTGACGCCAGGGAGGCGGAGGCCCACAAATCCGGCGAACGGCAGCGACGGAAAACGGAAGAGGTCGACGAGAGGGTCGCCGTCGAGAGGAGAAAGGAGAGGGAGGGCAGCGGTCGTGCTCGGCAACAGAGGAAGAAGAAGATAGAGATGGGCGGCGGCAAGGATCCGGCGACATTGCTTCCTCCGGCCACCGCAGCGGAGGAGGAGGAAGGCGGACGGCGAGGAAGTCGACGGGGCCGGAACCGACGGCAAGCAGAGAAAGAAGAGGGAGACGAAAGAGATCAGGGCGTGGCGGCGCTTCTTGAGAATGACCGTGGAATTCCACGATGGCAGCGCTGGCGATGGAGTTTGTCGAGGACCCAGCGATGGCATCACGGAGGAGGAGAGAGAGAGAGAGAGAGATGGGGAAGATCGGCGAGATCATGGAGGGAGGGAGAAACTGTGGACGGCAGCAAGAAGAGAAGAGAGGCAACAGTACCGGGGGGCTGGGTTGGGGAAATCGAGAGCAACGACAGAAGTTTCTGAGACTGTTTGCAAAACAGGGTATGATACTTTACTTTTTTTTACCATTAAATTTATTTGGTTTTGCTTAATTTTGAGAGCAACGCCTTGTTCATCATAAGTCCTGTCACGTTCTTACATGTGGCCTAGAAAAGGAATCTAGTGTAATCGTAACTGAAGATTATATGGCATCGAAGCGGGATCTGTGTTCAGCCATTCCATTTTTTCTTTTATCTTCTTATCTTTTGATTTTGGGCGACGCACGGTCATCTATCCGAATCAAACTAAACAGGAATAGTGGCCTTTCTTTTTTCACTGTATGCGTGTTTTTTTAAGATAATTGTGAAAGAGTTTTTATGTAAAAAAATTATCAAAGAGCCATCGTTGACGGAACCACGAATGCTGCAGAATTCAAGTGACAGACCCAAGCCGCATGGACTTCGATCAGCTTTGGCAAGGTAACAGCAACAAGCAGGCAAAGGAGAGGACAGCTCGACGAACTCATCCCAGAATGGTGGATCCAAGGGAATTTGGGGACGCAAGAAGAGAGAGAGAAAAAGCAGAAAACTCCTTGTAACCGTTAAATAATGATTCTCCACGTTCTTTTCAGGGGCACGAGAAAAAAAATAATAATGAAGAAGAAGAAAGAAGAAGAATGGTTACCGACGCTCACGGTCTCGCTTGCACACGCCTTGTGTGCCTTGCTATGCATGCTTAGCTACGCACCTGCTGCTTTATCATGCGCCATGCATCCTCGTAGTGCGCATGCCTTGCTTTGCTCCCGCACGATCCATACCCTCCTAGTGTGCACGCCTTACCTCGTACGGTGCCGATCTGTCGTCTGCGCACCCTCAATCCACATGCCGTGACAAAAGCACGCCCACATGTAAGGCAAAGCGCGCGAAGAAACGGCGCAAGAGGTGTCGGATGCGCGCAGATGTAGGCGAACGAAACGGCGCAAGAGGCGTCAGGTGCGCGCAGGCGAACATGCGCAGGATGGCACAAGCGTGCGCGGGTGTGGCGCAGGAGAAGCCGGCACGTGCACAAGCACAGGATGAACCATGCACAACAGGCAATACTCTTCGTGATGTTGGAACCTCCAGGGTGTAACCTTGGTGGATGCAATGTATGTCAGTATGTGTGCTGATCGAACAGGTCGGGATGGTGTGGGCCGATTTTTATGTTGTTTGCTTTGGATGAAACTATAATTATAGTGGGGGATGACACTATAATGTATTATTATACTATTTAAAAGGTTTTTTTTAATCCCTTGTGAAGTTATGGTAGGGGCTCCCTTGTCTCTTTAATTGAAACCTGGCATGCAAACAGAATGTGCGAGTTTACAGATTTATTGACGTTTCGCGTTTTGTTCATGCTGTCATTTTTTCCCCCACGACCATTAGACGAGTTGGGTATGGACTTCTAGTTTTCGCGATTTTTCTCATCACGCGTACCCCACTTTGAGAAAGTATTTATTACTTAATTTGCCCGTAGCAGAGCTGGTTTCGGGCTAGGCCGGGTCACTCTTCTGCTTGAGTCGGACTGCAAAATTTTTTCAGATTGGTCCAGACTTAAGTTGGTATATATAATTTTTTTTTCCTAATTTCTGGTTTGATCATAAATATGTTTGAACCAAAAAAAGGGACTCGAGCCTAGCTAATTGACCCGATTGAGCCAAAATTCTTGATCCCATTGATCCAAAATACTGGGATTTGATCTGAAAGACTCATGAGAGAAGAATGCATGAACTTGAGCTAGGATTCGGCTGGATTCTTGGTTAGGGCTCCTGAGCCGCCTTGAGCTGAGGAGAGTATTGGCTGAATCTGATCCAAAAATTATTTGGGCCTTACTTTAGCTCGGCTCAAACAATTAGGACCATTTCCAGCCCTACTGCTATATTCACATGATCTCAACACCTTCCTTGATGATGGACTAAACTCAGAAACATGCACGACCCGCGACATCACAATTTAAATCAATAGACGTAATCAACTATTCTGATATATAAGGCAAACGCCCTACTCCTTGCATTCAAGGCACATCCAGTTGTTGCCCCATGTTTTCAGGTACACTACATTTTCCCGTCTTCCTATACGTAGAAACCTTTCAAAGTAGATTTCTTTCAGAACTTAATATAAAGTTCCATTCATTTCCAGACAGTTTCTAAAATGATGACAACCAATTATATACCTAAGTCAAGGTCCTTGACACTGATAATGGGACTTTGCACACCGAAAAGGGCATGAAACAATAGCTTCAAGCTAATGGCATCCTTCATCATTCTATCTGTATCGATTGTACCTAACATAATGGAGTTGCTGAATGCAAGAATAAACATCTCCAAATCGCTAGGTCCTTCATGTTAGGTGCCACAATTCTACAAAGATATTGATCTAATGGGATTCCAACTACTTGCGACGCTAGAACCATTGCTTAATACATGATCAACCATTTATCTCCTCCCATCCTTCAAAATGCGATCACTTTAGAGAAGCTTACCAAGAAACAACCTTGAATTCCTCATCTTCGTGTTTTTGGCTACACTTGTCATAGTCATCTCCCCAAGAGAATTATGGACAGCTGGATGCTTGTTCCATCCTATGCATATCTTTTGGTTACTCTTCAACGCAAAAAAGAATACAAATGTTATGATCGCAAATGTCATAAATTTTGTCTCATGATGTCACCTTTTCTGAAAAGATTCTTTATCACTTTCAAGAACAGGGAACTCATCCAATAGATGCCAAACATATTAACTCTCGTAATGAGTTTGAAGTCTCTTTCCTTTCTCCTACAACTCATTTAACATCCTTCCTATCAACTCGTCACTCTTAGTATAGGAAAATACTTTTGGGTGCCTAAGATGGAGAAAAAGGTAGCCTTTGAGAAGAGGAAATTTGTCATGCCCTGAACCAACTCCCGATTTGGAGTGACTACGATATGATCGCATACCCTTAAAGCAGAACCCTAAGACTAGACAAGGCTTGATTAATCTTAATATTCTCAAAATTCTAATCATATCATCAAGAAATATATATTGAATATATCCTCAACAGATATAAGGGTCCATACCATGCTATAGTATTAGCATCCATAATATGAACAAATGCAAAATGTCAACATCGACAGTATATCAAATCTACCAAGGTAAAACAATCTACACTAACTCTCTCACTCAACATCATCCCACATATCCTTCTCTGCATTACAGTTCTCATCATTTGTAAAAATGTAAGAGGCTACGAGTAAATAGCTTAGTAGAAATTCTTACACATACAGATATGAAAATGCTGTTAAAATGTATATATATATATATATAAAATATAGAAATAATATATCTGATGAAAATAAATCATGCTATAAACATATGCTATAAATCCATATGGTAACATATAAAAAGTCTTTTACCATCTTTTATCTTACTATAGCATTGGACAATGTCACTTGCTGCAAAAATTTCAGAATCATAACAATAATATCAACTAAATAACTATACTGATAATACTAATATAATCTGTAACTACATATTGGTGAACTAAGCCATACCAATACATCGATATACTAAAGATATATACTGACAATCTAGTCTTACTAGTAATCCATGTATATAAACCTAACCTGACGATTTTCTTACATCCAAATTGGTTCTCACACTAGCATCACGTATCATAAACCTAATCAATTCAGACTGATTTTACATCGAGTTTCAACCAGCCCTGAACCCTACTTTCAATGCCAAATATCTAAGCTAGATTGGACCTGACCAGGTCTGCTCAAACTAGTGCCATATATCAACAGGTATCTATGCCAAATGTCATAAGCCAAGTCAGCTTAAACTAATTTTACATCAAGCTTTAACCAGCCCTAGGTTCTACCTCCAATGCCACCTTTGCAACATCACAGTGACTAATTTGCATGCCAAACATCATACTATCCTATCACATTTTTTCATATCTCATTCACATCATAAAACCATGATAACACGATATATGATATGCCATAATCATGCATCATTTCAAATCATAATATCATAGCGAGACATATATCATATATATGCATAGTCAAAACATGCTGATAAAATTAATGCATAAATTCATGATGCATCTATAAAAAGTATGTAAGAAATCAAATATATTATATAAAAATAGGTGTAAGATTCTTACTTTAATAGCTAATACCCAATTTTAATATGATCTACAATCCGATCAATCAATCGTATGATAACCTACAATCATCATCATTTATAAATTAATCCTCCATATTAAATCAAATGATTAGAATTAATTAAATATCGACCCATCTTAGCTTACTTAGATCTATTTAGGATTAGGTCTAGGCTTAAGTAGTTTAATTAGGGTCTAATAAGGCTAATCTCCCTCCAATTAGAGTTCTAGATCTTCTATTTAGGTCCACAATCCATCTAGTTGAAGTTAGTTAGACCAATAATAGTTTAATTTTCTTTATTTTATGAATCCTAAATCTGTATGAACTAGGATTGGAGTTCTACTTGGATATGGAAAAACTTTTCTTTCCTGAGCTTGTGAATTTTAAGATAAACTCTAACAAAGGGCCATTGAGATTGGTGAGATGGGACGTGGTCAAAGGTTTATAAGGCCTTGGAAGGGAGAAAGAAGATTTTTGAGTGCCCTGTTTTCTTAACCAAAATAGAGTATCACAAAATTGTCACCCAATGAACCATGCCCCCCTAGCAATGAATTATCTTCTTACTCAAGTAATGTTTTGCAACCCTCTTCTAAAGCATCATCTTCTCTTTTTAAAGCCACACTTCTTGAGTTACCTATTACACTAAGAAGGGAAAAGAGAGATTCTCAACCTAAGAGGCTTTATCTTATTGAACAACTTGTTTTTAGTGATGCTTTTTTACCAAAATATCAGTGTTTTATTACTTGTGTACCAGCATAACTATAAGCTCAATACTTACCATGATGTGACATGCATGGCTAGTCATCTTGGATGGAATGAAAGCTATGGAGGAGTTTTTAGCTTTCGAAAAAAAATTGATGTGCAAGACCTTGTCCCTCCAAAGGGAAGAACAACATTGATTGCCAATGGGTTTACCTAAGTGAAGGTGAAGCCTAACTATGTTATTGAATATTTTAAAGCTTATCTTGTGGCCAAGTTATTATACAAACTTATTGTAATACCCCTAATGTAGTGCACATTAGTTAAAAAGAACTTTTCACAAAAATCAATATAGTTTTTTTTTTTTTTAGTAAATCAACTTTATAATGTCTAAATTAAGCTAGCTTGCACTCTAATTTATTCAAAATAAAGGTTAGATGAAGAAGTTATGTGTATTTAATAAACATATATTAACATTGATGAACTTTTCAAAATTATGAAAACGTCAATTTATGGTCCGTAATTTATGACTAATTTTTTGTTGTTTTTATCCACATATTTATCATTCTTTCTTGCAAAAACTTATTTTAGATGAGTTAAAAATTTAGTGAAATTAAGAGATCTATTTTTAAATATTTATTCGATATTTATTATTTTTATTTTTTTAAAAAAATATTACTTTAAAAGAAGTAAAAAATCTATTAGTTTTAGGCATTTAATATCCCATAAAAGTTAGGAAATCTATTAACTTTAAAAACGCTCTGACTGAATTTATAATCATGGCACAAGAAAAAGTTAGATTGGTCTAAGTCATGGTAGACCTGGTTCATATAAATCATGATTGCATGCCTATGGATGAGGTGGATGGTGGATGGATTTTATATAGGACTAATCAAGCAAGTAAACACAAAAGCTTAGAAGCTACTCATTTATGAGTAGGAGTTCCATTATTATTTGGCTTAAAAACCTGGATTTGACTTAAAAAAAAGGACTTATTATTTTTATTCTCCTATTAGTCCCTATTATTCTTATTCTAAAGCACCATTGGAGCTTTTTTTTTTTTTTTTTTTTTTTCCCAACAACAGATCGAAGATCTTACTTTCTCAAGTCATATATCTTTTGTTCAGCTTATAATGTTTCGCTCTACTTATTATTACTTACTAGCGCCGTTCACTTCAAACCATGCTACTTTACTTCCAACTTATTTCCAAATCAAAGCTGCTTACTTATAAGAGAAAGGTGCACAGCTAGCTTGTTAAAACAAAGTTGTCTTGATAGCCGACCCTGTTAGTTCGTTCTTTCAAGAATAGGGGTATAATCTTTTTTGCTTCTTATAATACCATTTTCTTCGCTTAATAGATAGCCATTTGTCCTTCGGACGAAGTATGACTCTTCATTTCTATCTACTTCTTTATTATTTTATATTTAATATAAAATATATAAAAATAAGTTTGAAATGAATCCAGCTTGGGGTGTGCTATGAATAATGTATCCGTTAAAGTAGAATGCACCCGGTCATCGGACAAATAATTGATGGTGGTGCACTTCCCATATATAATGAATTGATTTATAATTAACGTAAAGTGCACTCTAACAAAAAAAAAAAATAATGAATCTGTCTAATTTAAATGCAAATAATAGCAGAGAAGGAAAGATTGAAGGAAACTCATAGTTTCCTCGTGTTGAAAATTGAGAGCGTGCTGTTGAAAATGCAACCCTAGGGTTATCGTACCCTCAAACCAGACCTTCCATGCATGCACCAACGGTGCTAAAAAATATTCCTTCTCATCCATGTCGGCCGCTTTATGCTCTCATGATGACCATTCCTTCTCATCCAAGCTGGCCTTTTTCCAGTCCTGATATGCCTTGAGAATATGCTTCACAAAACCAACAGCACCAATACTTTATTTTAAAATGGAAGGGGGCTTTCAAATTTTGTCCAAATTCCCGAGCAAATTGCTGTCCAATGTCACTGCATGCTTTGCCTGCAGCTGGTCCAGGACTTACTAACGGCTTCAATTTGGGTGATCCATTCCATCCACTCCAATATTTTCTGCTATAGCTATCATGACTATGGGGTTGGTTATTAAATTTTGTGGCATGAAAAGATGAAGCCAGAGCTTCATAACGAGCATATGTGCTATATTTTTATTATTTTAAATAACTAAATGCAAATAATGAATTGGCACAAAAAAAAATGGTCATCACCTACCATATCTACGTCTTTGAGTCAAGCAACTTGGAATGTTATAGCCCAAGCATGGGACACAAGAATTTCTTTTGAAAATTGAGAAATATTGAGAACATGCTTAGCTTAAGTATAAAGCTAGCCTTTCACTATTTACCCGGGAGGAAAATGGCTTCTTCCTGAATTTTTCGATTCGCATGCCTTTTCCTGCATCGAATAAAAGAAAAACGGCTTCCTTCTGACAGCGTTATCAACTTTCGTTGTTCTTGTGGTCCACAAAAAAAGCAACGAGCATTTTGTAGTGGAGACGGCATGTGCCCGGAAGGCAACAGATGCCCCGGATGCCAGAAGAGTTGGGCAACAGCTGTCAAGATTCTCTGTGCCCACAAAGCACCATTTCGTATGGAGCAGAGCAAAAGTGTTAATGTTCTGCATCGGGCGGCTGCTCCGCGAACAAGAAACCCAGAGCAGGCGAGTGGGAGGAGCGATAAGCAGGCGATCCGTCTCAAATCCTTCAACCATGGTAACCTCTCTCTCGATACGCTTCAGGTGCTATTTGAATACCTAGATAGTCAGATTCATTTTATTTAAGCCCTGTTTGAGAAAAACCTTCCAGATCCGGCGTGGAAATGGAGGAGAAAAAGGATGCATATCTACTCTAATGCATGAATTGGTAGAATAAAACCTCTCAACCATACCACAGTGAAAAAAACTCTCCTGTCCGGATGACAAACTTCTGTTTTCCAGGGTCTCTTCGTCTGTTCCATCATCAATCCGATTTGGTTAAATCGGAAGGATAACAAAATTATGGTAGCCGTTATTTATTATATATTATATCTTCGAGAAATACTGGAAATTATTAATACAGTGATGTCATTGGCAGCCCTGGTTTGAAACTTTTGCTGCAAACATCCCACTATTTTGATCCCGACTCTGCCTTGAATATTTTTTTCTTTTCTTTTATTTTTCACAATTAAATTATTTGGTCTTGCTTAATAGTGAGAGCAACGCCTTGTTCATCATAAGTCCTGTTACGTTCTTACATATGGCATAAAAAAGATTTTACTCTAATCCTAACTGAAGATTATACGGCATCGAAGCAGGATTTGTGTTCAGCCATTCTTTTCTTGTCTTTTATATTTTGATTTAGGGCGAGGCGCAGTCATCTATCTGAATCGAACTAAACAGGGATGGTAGTCTTTCTTTTTTCCCTGCATGTTTGGTTTTTTTTTTTTTTAGAGATAATTGTGAAAGAGTTTTTATGGAAAAAAAATTGTCAAAGTGCCATCGCTGACGAAAAACACGAATGCTGCAGAATTCCGGTGACAAACTCAAACCCACCGACCTCGTGCAGATTCTCTTGGAGTATCTCCGCAGGCGCCAAGAGGCCGAGCATCGCCGCAGGCGCCAAGAGGCCGTGAGGGCGAACACATCCGAGGAGGCGAAGGGCAAAAGTAGCCTTCGCCCTGAGAAGAGTGATAATAATAACTAGTTAGTGTGTGTGGTCGTCAAAATTGCAAGATTATGTTGGGGTTATGTATAACATAATGTAATCTATCTACATAAGCTTCAACTACTCTGATATTTGTTTCTTCATTTATGTAATTTTAAAAAATATTATAAAATTTAAATAAACTTGCACTCAGTAAGCCTACTGTAATATAATATAGTTATTTCAAGATCTAACAAATCTAATTTTCATATGTCAAAATACATACCAAGCTTATATAATTCAAATATATTTTATCATGTTATCAAATCATGCATATTATATGCTCAATGTAATTTGAAAGCAAATGCTATGTAATATTTTAAAAATATAATTTTAAATTAAATTTACTGTACCACTATAATCAACATTACTTCATTTTATTACAAATGTCCCATGGTCAAACATTACGTTCACGTAAACAAGACACCTCAAAGGTGTATCATTCCTATACATTCTATGGAGGTAAGGTTCTGATATCAGTGTTATGTTTCATATCATGTCACAGAACACCCCATGGGTATGTCCTCCACATATAACCCCTGTGGAGGCGGGTCACAGAGTCAATAGAACATCCTCTGAGTGTGTCCCCTACATATAACCCCTCTGAGGGGTGGGTTCCAGAGTCATATAGCATATCATATCATATCATAGTGGACCGTAGTGACATATATTATCATAATCACAAAATATCATTTTCATGTTATATTTGCAAGATAACATGTATTGTTGCAAAAATATAATCATATTTACAGTAGTTTAAACATGTCAAATACATATGTACACATATAAAATTTTTGATGCACCAATTATTTTACAAAAATTAATAATTTTAAAATACCATGTCAAATAATTAATTATATGCATAGGTACCAAATAATTTACAGAAATTAGTAATTTCAAAATAACTATATAGAATAATCATTTGCATGTATGGGGTACCAAATCTATTTTTTTATTTTTTAAATAATATACTATGTAAAACAATATACCATTTAAATTCATAGTTTGCATATTTTAATAATTCATAAAAATCATGATAAATGGCTTACTTATCTTTTATCGCTAATCCATAAGTTCAAATCAACTATCTAGGCTTTTGACACCTAAAACATAATATTTATAATTTTTAATTTTTAAAATTATGGTACCAGAATAAATCCTAATCACTCTACTAAGTCTAGTCCTGGATCCAACTTAGGGTTTGATTATCTCCACATATATCAATCCAAATGAAAAAATAAAAATTTTTCGACAAAATAGGATCATGATAAATTCAAACCTATACCTCAACATGTTGGTCCAAAACCACTTTGGACTCCAAAAATTGGGCCCAATTGGGCTCAATGGGCTGAACCAAGGCCCAACCCATCCCTTTCTTCTTCCTCTCTTTCTGCCCCTGTTTTCCCCTCACCCTGATTCTCTTCTGAAACCACGCTCACCGACGCCTGGGTCACCGCCGGCGACTTCCCTAGGGCGGCCGACCGCCCCAGCGCCGGTCGGCGGCGGCGGCCACCTCCCTCTCTCTTTCTTTCTCTCTTCTCTCTTTCCCACTTCCTCTCTTTTCTATTTCTGGCACCAGGCTCTGCGGGTGCCTTGACGGCTTGGCCGGTCCTCCTCCAGCCGGCCAGCCGGGACATCGGCCCAAGTCGTCCGTAGCCGGACCCAGCAGTCCGGCGAGCCGACGTGGCCGCCCCAGTTGCCCCATGGCGACCGCAGGAGCCGCACGAGGGATGCCCGTCGCGGCTCCTAACGGCCCCGCAAGGGTCGCCGGAGTTTCGGCGACCCACACGCAGGCGGCAACCGCCCTCCCCTCCGCCGGGCACCGACCGACGGAGTGCGGTAGCTCGCCGGCCATCGTAGTGGCTCGAACATTTTTTTTTTTTTTTGAAGGTCCCGTTCTCAGGTTGAAACAGAGCACCGGGAGACTTTGTCTCCTTGTTTTCCGGTGATTGCCACCGCCAATGCCCAGACCATATGACCCCAGGAAAGTTCAATCAAAGAGGAAGATAATGGCGGGGTTACTTGCGGAAAGAAGTCGTCCGAGAGGGAGAGATCGCCGCCAGAAAATCACTCTCTACAGCTGCCAAAACAGAGGAAAAATCAGAAAATCCAGCTTCAAAACTTCAGCCCCGGCCACGAAAGAATACCTGAGTAGACGGCGACGAGGGCTTACCTGAGGGGAGAACGGCGGCGTCGGCGGAGACGGGGAAGGAGGGGGCCGTGCCGGCCCCCTTTTATCGCGACGAGCCCTCCCCTGTAGCGGCGCGGCGCGGCGCGCGCGGCACGGCGCGCGCGGCACCTGCCACGCAAGCGCAAATTTTTATTTTATTTTATTTTATTTTATTTTATTTTATTTTATTTATTTATTTATTTGTGGGGGATTGCAATAAATCTTAGTTACAATTGGACATGATATTATTAATAAATTATTGAGCATGTAGAAGTGTTCTTTCCCCTTGCGAATTATGGTTGGAGCTCTGTTATCTCCTAAAATTGAAACCCGGCATACAAACCGAATATGCAAAGTTTACAGATTTATTTATATTTTGCTTTCCGTTCGTGCTATCATTTTTCCCACGCATCGATTACGACCTTAAGATAAGTTGGGTATGGACTCCCGAGTTTTCGTGGTTTTGCTCTTCACTTTAAGAAAGTATTTATTACTTAATTTTTGCGCTTGACATGGCTGGACACCAGCTAGGCCAGGTCACTCGTCTAGTCGAGCCGACCCCTAAACTTTTATTAAATTAAATAAAAATTACAAAATGTTTAAGGGGATAGAAATGGAGAAATGAAAAATGTTACGGAAGCACTAATAAGAGTCCCAAAAACTTGTCGAAACAAAGGTTACCATACAAAATAAAAATAGTAAAAATTTTATTATGCAGGACGGAAGCCATGAAAGATATCATTATTTTAAAAAAATTTTAAATTTATCTCCTATCACATGTCAATTATGAGCCCACCACAATGCCAAAATGAGCTTGAATAAAATAAATCAATTCAAGCACAAAAAAATTGGGCTCAAATCTAGCTAGTTGACCTGATTTGGCCAAAATGAATTTGATTCAAAATACTAGGATTTGATCCAAAAGACTCTTAAATGAATTTTATCAATGAATTTGAGCTAGGATTAAGCTAGATTCTTGGTTAGGGCTTCTAACTTACCTCAAGCTAAGCAAAGCATTAGCTTGAATCTGATCCCAAAAATATTTGGGCCTTGCTTTAGCTTGACTCAAACAGTGTGGACCATTTCTAGCCTACTGCTATATCCACAAGATTTCAACATCTTCTCTAATGATGGATTAAACTTAGGACCCATTTGGTTAGATGCTAGAATTAGAATTAAAATTAGAATCAAATTTCTTTGACATAAGAATCAGAATCATCCATTCGTTCCATCCGTTTGGTTCATAGAAATTAAAATCAAAAAATCAAATTGATTCCTATTATTAATGTATGGTTCATCCAAATCCAGAAATCAGAATCGGTTCGCATTGCTAATTTTTCTCTTAAGCTAAAAACTTAACTATTTTAAATTTTTTTAATATGTATACTTAATTTTACATTAGTCTCACAAATAAACAGAACTAAAATTTAAAAAAATAAAAGAAATGCCTTAATAAAATCATTATATAATAGTATCCACAACACGATCACTTAGATACCATAACTTTAGGTCTAAATTTATCATAAGATAACATATATATATATATATATATATATATATATATATATATATATAAAGTCTAGCATAACGAAGTTTTTCCACATAACAACCAACCAGACCAAATAAAATAAGACTAAAGAAAAATAAATTCTACAATAATTCTACTATATTGAAAAGTAAAACGACAACCACTCACAATATGGGAAAGAATTTATAATCTTACATAAGCAATCCATATTTCAAATCATATTATAATTATAATATAAAATAATTATTATATTATATCATAAAATATTTTATAATATATTATTATTATTATTATCATATGATATGATATGATATGATATGATATAGTATAATACAATAAAATTATTATAATCATATTATAATATTATTATGTTATAATATTAAATGTGATTATTTTTTGTATTTGAAATCAATGACCTTCAAATTTTTCTTTTGAATAACTGGAATGGGTTTCTAATCCTAAGTGGAGGATTTGGATTTCAAATTTCTTTTAATACCTAATTTTCATTCCTAATAGAATCACAATCAAATTCCAATTCGATCAAAACATATGTTTGGAATCGAAATCAGTGATTTTGATTTCAACTCCAAAGAGTTATACCAGTCAACCCAACAAGCACATAGAATCATACATGACATCTGTGATATCTCAAACTTAGTCCCTCATTGGATGGGAAAGAAAGTGTTATGTACTTATAACTCAAGTTCATCTGCTATCAATTAACTTCCAATCGAGTTTTTAGACCACATGGTTTCAGTATGTTAACGGAGTTAATTGGGCCAACAAGTGAGCTTGAAGCGTTACAATGGTATCAGAGCCGATGCAAGTGTGCAGGAGTTGGTGGGCATGAGGAAAAGGCTAATCATGGAATGGTGGTAGAGTCCCACCATGGCATGGAGCCACCTTTGTAGTACCAACGATCTGGCTCAAGAATAGATTCTTATTAGCTTATGACATGCGATGAAGATATCATATTATAAGGAGAGGAGATTGTGAAACTTCAAATTTAGTTTTATATTGGATAAGAAAGAAAGTGTTATATGCTTATAACTCAAATTCACCACTACCAATTAACTTTCACTCGAGTTTTTGGGCCATGTAGTTTCGATCCGCTAACGGAATTAATTGGGCTAGCAGATGGGTGTGAAGCATTACAACATTGCAATTCAAATTAATAGATATAATCATCTAGTCTAATATATAAGGCAAACGTTCTAGTTCTTGTACAGTAACTCTGTTGCCTAAAGACCTTTCTAAGTAGACTGCTCTCAAAACTAAATATGAAGCCCCATTCATTTTCATACAGTTTCTAAACTCAGTACACCGATAAGGACATGAAACAATATCTTCAAGATAAAGGCGTCCTTCAACATTTAATTTGTATTGATTGTCTCCAGCATAATGGAGTCATTGAATGCAAGAATAAACTTCTCTAAACTGCTAGGTCCCTCTTGTTAGGTGCCACAATTCTAAAAAGATATTGATCTTACGGTATTCTTACTACTTGCCACCTACAACCATTACTTGTTACAATATCAACCATTTACCTCCTCCTATCCTTCAAATTGCAGCTGCTTTAGAGAAGCTTATCAAAAAAACAACCTTGGATTTGTCGTCTTCGTATTTTTGGCTACACATATCATATTCATTTCGATGCTTGTTTTGTCCACTGCATATCTTCTGGTTACTCTTCAACCCAAAAGCGAATACAAATGTTATGATCTCAAGTGCCATAAATTTTATGTCTCTCATGATGTCAACTTTTCTAAAAGGTTTCTTTATTACTCTCAAGAGCAGGGAACTAATCAAATTGATGCCAAACATAATAACTCCCATAATAAGTCTGAGGTTTCTTTCCCTTCCCCTATACAACATATAACACCCTTCCTGTCAACATATATCACTCTTGGTATAGGAAAATATTTTTGGGTGCCTAAAATGGAGAAGAAGGTAGCCTTTGAGAGGAGGAAATTGTCACCAAAGGACTCGTGCCCAATAGCAATGAATTCTTTTCTTATTTAGCTAATGCTTCGCAACCCTCTTTTGAAGCACCACCTTCCTCTCTTCTTGAAGCCACATCTCTCGAGTGACCTACTACACTTCGAAGGGAGAAGAGCTACCTAACCTAAAAGGCTTTATTCTATTAGAGGATGTCTTCTCACTAAAATACAAGTGTTTTGTTGCTTGTATATTTGCATAATTATGACCGTAATACTTATCATGAAGCGGCATAGCTAATCATCTTGGATGGACAAAAGCCATGGAGGGGGTCTTCTAGCTCTTGAAAAAAAAATGGTAAATGGGACCTTGTAAGCCCCCCTAAGGGAAGAACAATGAGGATTGCTAGTGGATTTATAAACTGAAGGTCAAGTCTAACAACGATGTTGAATAACTCAAAGTTGGTCTTATGGCCAAGTTATTTATACAAACTTATTGTAATACTTCTAACCTGATGCACATCAGTTAAAACGAAAGCTTCATCAAAACCAATATAGTTAAAATTTTTCAATAAATCCACTTTTATAACATATGAATTGAGTTAACATTTGTATTCGTTTTTGGGTAAATCCACTTTTATACCTTTACTAATTAATATTACATTATTTTATTCCTATATTTAAAAAAGCATGAATATTAGATATTAAGATTGTGAAAATTAATTATGCATAGTTTCGCATTATGAAAATTATTATGTATATTGCATGCATATTGAAAATCAAAAATATATGCATGGCTCTCTTACATAAATGAAAAATTATTTTAAATTTTATAGCTCAAGTTTAATATATTTTATTTAGATATGGTAATAAATTATGATGCATAAAAAATCATATCGATTGATTGGCTATAACTGCATATATTATGAATTAAATATTTGAATCTTATGTGTAAAAATTTATGGATTTTTAAAATTACTGCATAACTGTGAAACTAGTTTGGAATTTTCTAGTCTGACTATGGTTTGAACTTAGCCATCGAGGTTAGTTATTGGTCACATGAATTTATGAATGAGTTTCTTTTAGGCCTAGCAAGTGCCATGATTATTTTACTTGCTATGTGTCACATATTTTCACGCATGACCTAGAACATATGTTCTTCTAGACCTATCTATTGGAGCAACCAGTTGCAAATAATATACTACATGTATCAGTATGTTTCTCCTTGTGTGGAGAGGGATATTCTTTGGGGGTGGTGTGACACTACTACTTGATACCTAAGCAAAGTTTTTGTAAGTAGATTGGAGTTAATTCCCCTCATCAATTGGAGAAGTGAATCTTTTTAAATGGCTCCTTCATTTGCTAGTTTGTTTTCTCTTTTTTTCAAGTAAAGTTCTTTTAAGCGTGCCTGCTCTCTACTAGAACGAATCCCCTTTTCTTAGTGAAGAAAGTCCTTTTGGAGTTTTTTTTTTCTAGTAATCCTTTCTCTTTCGTTCAAATAAATTTCTTTCAGACTAGCTCTCTGATAAAGAAGACTCCATTCTTTCAGTCGATAAGGAGAATTCTTCTGAACAATCCTTAATATATTTACTTTCTCTTTTTTTTTTCAGGTTAAGTTTGTCCAAGCAAGCCATTTCTTTGACGAAATGGACTCCCTTCTCTTGTTTGGTGAAGAAAATTCTATCGAGTGATCTTTAATGTATTTGCTCTCTCTTTCTTCTAAGTAGAGTTCTTTCAAACAAACCAGCTCTTTAGTAAAATAGACTTTCTTTTCTTATTGATTAAGATTTTAGATATGAACCTAAACCTAATCTAATATGGGCTCAGGTTAATATAGGTTAATCAAATCAAAACCAGCATCAATTTCATTCAAACTGGTTGAACCAACTGATATTTAATCTAAATTACTTAGATCTAAGGCTGGTTTGAGTTAATTCCAAACATTTATTCTCATCTATGTTAATTCAAATATATTCAATCCATTTTAAACACTGGCCAATTCAAATTAGGATTGAACTCAAGGCTAATCTATCTCAATTGATTTGAGTTTATTGCAAATAAGCCAAACCAATCCGATTTCTTTCTGATCTAGATTGATTCAAATTTATTCAACCCATTCTGAATCCTGACCTAAATCAATCCAAATGGTTCAACCCAATCTAATCCAAGTTTGACATAGGCCTGATCTAAACTAGATCTAGTTGATTTGAATCAAACTAAATCAGATCATGACTCAACCCAAAAGATCCTAATTTGAGTTTGATTGAATCAACCTAAACATAATTAGACCTTGGTTTGAACCCGATTCTGACCAATCAAAAATTGATTCAAACCATCTTTAGACCTAATCTAAGTTAATCAATTGATTTAAATTAGTCCGAGACCATCCTAATCTAACCTGACTTAGACCTATTCTAATAAATATCAATTGATTTGATTTAGCCCAAACCCAAATGGCCTTAAATCAAATTTAACCAACATTGATTTGCTAAACTAAATCTTAAAATGATCCAATTAGATCAAACCATATCCATTTGTGGCGGACCTCATTCCATGATACTTACAGGTAAAATCAAAAGAATTACTTCATCTACTGATAGTCAAGTCACATCATAATTCATTATTTGAAGAAGCAAGAAGGCTATAAAACCCCTATAGCACAAGCAACTTAAGATCAAGAAACTTAGGACTCATATATAAGTATATGCCCTTATCGAGCAAGATACTAATGTATCAAAGACTCCAGCAACATGTGCTATTAATAAGCATCAATTCTTTTTAGTTAAAATTTTACAATAAATGTGGTTTCAAATACTTATTTCACCAAAGCTTATTTTATTAGGAGGTAAGACTCCGTTAATCACTGGCAGTGATTTTTAATTTTCCAAAATGAATTTTAGAAGTAAGGACATTAAGAGTAATTATATCTTTCAAAATTCTTGACATTTGGATAACCCACTACAGATGCGTTAACACTTTCCAAATACAAGATCAATAAACAAAACCCAGAAGTCTGTAAAATTTTAATCATGGAGATCAAAATCATGTAACTATTACAAACAACAAATTTACAGACTTCACAACTGTTAAATTTAAGCAGCAGGACACATATCAAAATCCTAAACATGCAAATTGAACCAACGTCAACGATAATCTGATACCCTGATCATAAATTTCATAAATTTCCAGCAAAGAACCAGCCAGCAGCCGCATTGCCAACATTGCTCGTTTTAATCTCTTTTCCTCCTCCAGTAAGAGCTCGAATCAGTTCCGATCCTCTTCCATTTGTTATCCAATGTTTCTATTTCACTCAAAGACCACAGAATCTTGAAAACTGCCAGCAATGCTATAAGATCAACCGAGCAGAATAAAGGCGGATGCGACCAAAAACAAGAAACCTAGAAACAAAACAAAGCAGCGTCAGGGGCCACTCACATAGATATAGCTGTTCTCCTCGGTCTGGCTCCCATCTTCCAACACTGCCACAAATTGGAGCCCATTAACCCTAAAAAATTCCCCCAAAAGACCAAGAAATGAACACAAAGAATACCATCAGAGGCGTCGACTTCGATCGACGGGACGTTGGGGATGAGCAAGAGCTAGAAGCGGCAGACCGCGAAGAGTAATGGCCACTAGAACGCCATTGCCGGAGCTCAGATTGGACCAGCGGAGATCTGGAATCTGAAGAAAATGTGAAAAAAAAAAAAAAACCTAGGTTTGGATTTGGGGGAGAACGCCGGCAAATCGAGGAAAGGATATCAAAAAAAAAAAAAAAAAAAACGAGAGACAGAAAAGAGCTATATGTCGCTATCTTCCTTAATTCTATTCTCTTCTTGTCTCTCTTCAGTCTCAGCATCGAAGGCTACCCGAAGAGAACGGTAAATTTTATAAACATTCAAACGGAGTGAAGAGGCGGCGGCAACGGTTGGAAATTGGAAGTGATATAGCGGCAACTTCAAATGCGTACTAAGATCTTTTGTCAGGTCAGTATTTCCGATTTAATTATTATTTGATATTATCAAAAATATTTGTTATTACTTCAACAACAACAACAAAAATTTCTATTCGTATACGATAGAAGTGTAATTTCTTATTGATATGATAGAAGTTTGCTTCAGTGGTTTACCGTCCTCCACCGCCGCACAACGGCCTGGTACCGGCCGGAACGGTCTGTACGACACCTCCCTCGCCGCCTATAAAAGTATCCCACGCCCTCCGCCTCCAATCACCTCTTCTCCCTTTCTTCCCCTTCCCGAAGCCCTTCCTCTTCTTCCTGTTTCGCCGCCGCCGTCGGCTGAGCTCCGTCCCAGTGACCGAGCTCTGTTTGCCCGCCTGCAAGCTAGGTCGCTGTTCGCAGCTCCGCAGACTCGGTCGACGCCGCCATCAACCGCCTCGCAGGTAGGTCGTCTTCCCCTCAAGGTTCTGCTCCGGCCGATGAGACTCGAGTCCTTAACTGGACTAGTGTCTCCATAGAGTTTGTCCTGTGAATAGCAACTCAAACAACCAAATACGCAGGAGAGCTGAACTTCTCTGGTAGCGTAGCACCGGAGAGGTGAGAAATGGATTGGAATGGAGACGCCGAGATAAAGACAGAGTTAGGTGGCTTGATCGAACGTGATGCCCCAGTTCGTCGGCCTTAGAGGCTCCGAATTCCCCGACTCCCTCCTCTTATGCGGGGAACCGACAACGCCTATAATCCAACGGTCATCTCCATCAGGCCGTAGCATCACAGCAAAGAAGGCCTAGAATACATGCAGGGGATCAAACTGAAGTACGTACACAGACTGATCTTTCGATATCTCCCATAGGGATTACTCCCAAAAGAGATTAATCCAGTCCCTTTCTTGGAAGAACCCTTTCTGTTACGGCTTCAATTAGACTACAATTCCACACTGCAGGGAGAAAGGAAAATTTAGCTTACAAAGGTTAGAGATAATTCCCATTATTAAAAATCTAGTTTTCCCGCATGTATTGAATTGTTGATATACAAATATCTCAAATTTTATAAGTGATTCCCAAATATCTAAATTTTATAAGGCATTTCCAGTCCTGATTAGAATAGTCTTTGTTAGGTTTTGAGGGAGGGAAGGGCTGATATTATTTGCATGAAAATGGGATCCTGTACAAATATAATGAGGTATGTAAGTAGGCATAAGCTAAGAGCCTGGCAAAACAAAACAAAAAATGTTCTAAATGTTTCCTGAAGATCGATAATAACATCTTGTTTGTTTATGCTTTCTGGAAGTAGATGTGTTGTTCAGGGCTAGTTAGTTTGGAGATTTAATAAGCCATCACTGCTATCTGAGATATTTATTAACATGGTATGTATGCATATGTATATATATATATATATATAATGTTTTGATAAATTGCATTTAAATCTGCTTTATGAGCGTTAAAAATATGAATAAAATATAGAGATGCCACTGACTTGTCTAAATCAACAGGTTGCCCTGACCACGCCAAAAGAATATTAACATCCTAGGTCCTGTCTGTATAACGGGCGGCACAACCTTTTTTTTACGAAGTATTAAGAAAATAGCTAAATATTTGTTACATTACATGCTAAACTTTTTTCCTGCATGGTTAGATGGCCTTTGATCAAAGTTCAAGGGACCATAGTTCAAAGCATAAAACTGCACTAAAGCAATTGTTTATGCATTAATTGAATTATGAGTAGGCCGAATGACATCAAAGAGTATATTTCAGCATCACTGTGTTTTATTATTCTTATGAGTTTTGATAATTTACCTTAGCCATGGCCACTTTTGACAATATTTGTACATCAATTTATTATACAACCTCATATACATTATGATAACCAAACAACTATTCTATTAATTGATAGTAAACTAAATAGGTCAAAAGTTAAATTTATTTAAATTGAATATTATTACATGCAAGGTCTCTTTTAAAATAAAAAAATTAGTATTAATTATTTATCTTCTATCGATATGATAACTGATCATTTTAGAAAGATATTAGTGCTAAAGTATTTTATAGATATATTGATATGATGGGACTTAGAAATAATTAAGATATATCTGATAGACATGTAAAATCTTAAGACCGATTTAGTTATGATAGGTAAACCATTCCAAGTGTGTTAAATCCTAAGTAGTTTTTAAAACCTCAAACCCGATTTAGCTATAATGGGTCAATTGATCTAAGCATGTCAAACCCTAAGCATGAATACATTGATAAGAGTAAAAGAAATTTTGACTTTTATATCTAAGCGAAAGATGTTGGTTGATGTGGCTACGAAACTCTTTGAATGGACAAGATAGAAAGACATTGGAAAAGTCATATTTTTTCTTCCATCTATTCAAACATTGGAAGGACTTTATATTTAGAAGGACTTTTTGAATGATTGTAATTTAATCCAAACTCTTCCTAAGCGTCCATGCCAAGCTAGATGCATCGCAGAAATCTTCTGTCCCACAATATTTCTGCATGTGATCCTGTTTCCCAAAAGCCTTTTTATACCTTCTGGGTCTCTTCTTTCATGATGCCAAGGCCTTGAGGCCTACAAGACTTCCTGCGCCCTCCCCTCATGGCAGGCAAGGATGATTTGCTTTCATGATGCCAAGGCCTTGAGGCCTACAAGATTTCCTGTGCCCCTCCCCTCATGGCAGGCAAGGATGATCTGCTTTCATGATGCCAAAGCCTTGAGGCCTGCAAGACTTCCTGTGCCCCTCCCCTGGTATTTTTTTCATGTATCAATTAATGTTTTTATTTTTTATTTTTTATTTTATTTTGCCCTGTGTGTTGCCCATGTCATTAATCAGGGTATTCCAAAGGGCTAGTAATATTGGAATAATTCTTCGTATGTGTAATAAACAAACTTTAACGATAAGATTCTGATCCAACTGCATTTATAATCATCTGATTTTATAACTTCTTACATAGTTACGTCGTCCATGGGATGTTCAATATCTCACCAAATTATGCAAAGAAAAACTAATCATTTTGCGTGTGGAGCCCATCTACCAGCACCCGTCTATATTCTTCTGATGACTTAAAAGCGTTAAGTTGGTCAGCTCTCCGTTTCCTTCAGAGCGAAGCCTAAAAATACTAACGTTCGCATGAGATCGAAACCACGTCAAAGCCATCGGTACTTCAGCATTGCATGTGCCAGACGCTCGAGTAAATGCAAGGCCAGCAGATCTGCCCACAGTCAAGGGAGACGGCCATAGAGAGCGCGGTTAGCTCCTACAACCAGTTATCATCTGCGCGCAGTCGGTTCATTTATCATTTGATTATAACATTGGCTAGCTTTTTTCCAAGCCAAGCCCTTATTTAATTTTGCCAGCTTGAAGTGCATGTAGTCGAGGCTCATTTACCCATTGAGCTTTCGAAAAATATTCGAGATCAACTGATTTCCTTGACTAAATTGAACTCTACTAAGCCAAGCCCCAGCTGTCCATGCTCGACCAAGCTCCAATTAACACATTGTTTTCCATTTTAGTCTTTTTTTTTTTAAAAAAAGAAATAGTAATGTAAATCAAGACAAACCGGAATCCTCAAAATTCATAGTCTCCACACTTCTCCCTCTTCGGATTGGTTTTTTTTTTTTTTTTTTGGCTCCTTTCTTTGTTTCCTCAAGAGATTCAGTAAAGCAGAAGAATATATTTACATGCACACATACATATTAATTTACAAATTTTAATTGTAAATAAATAAAAAGAAAATATTTTCAACATGCTATAAATTAAACCATTCTTTCAAATTCAACAAAGCAAAGTTAAAGAAAATTAAAATTAATAACTAAACCATTGTTATCCTTACCCTCTTTGATTGGGCACCAATAATAAGATGTGACTCTATAATAGTATATTATGCTTATGCCCTAGGCGTGGGTAATGAGATGTTACACTGATGCCACTTGACAGGACATTGATAGCATGCCAAGCTAACATTCCATAATCAAGCATTGATAACAAAATGTCATGGTTATGGCTTGCTATTGGGAATTAATAGAGCATGACTATTTATCAAATATATTGCTCAAGTCATATACCTGAGTAATTAAGTATGCTTGTTAATGCCGTATCTCATTGCCTTACAACATATATTGAATTTATAATTCAATGAAATATTATATATATATAAATATAAAAAGAAAAAAAATAAATTTGGTTACATTCAAATATAGCAAAGTTTACCTCTATATATACACATTAAGAAGGAGGGATATGAAATAATAATTACCCATTAAAATCTTACCAAATATTTCATAAATTTTTATTTAATTAAATGTTTGTGAGGTATATTATCTAGATGAATTTTGGGTTAAAATACTTGTCAAATATATATATATATATAATTATCTTTTAGAGTTTTAGGCTATCATAAAATTTTAAAATTATAGAATTTAAGTTTCAACAATGAAAATTATTAATTTTTACAATTTTAAATCATTTAAAAGAAGAGAAGCTTGGTGGGGGTGTCCAAGGAGGGGATAGTTTTAGAAGACAAAGGTGAAGCTGGTTAGTGGAAATATATGCTAAAGAATAGAGAAGGTTAAACCGGTGCGAGCCAGCTCGACTGGGTTCTATCGTCCCCTTTTACTTGAACACCCTTAGCAAAGGACGCATGATTGTTTCGCGGGGACGGTGCTTTGCAAGCAATGCGTACATTTGCGCGTGCTTGCAGCATCGCCCGGTGGTAGTCGGGACGGGCCTCGGACGCTAACTTCCAAGGCTGATGAGCGGAAGCAGCGGCAAGGGAGGAAGAGGCTGTCACGCGATCAGCGCGAAGCGGAGGGCGGTGGAAAAATAGGGGAGGGAACCACTTCCAAACCAAAAATCACTCAACACCGTCACTCATGTAGCTCACACTTCTCCCTCATGTGCACAATTTACCGTGCAAATTCAAAGGGAGCAACGAGAAACGCAACCCACCAAGTCATTTTCTAATTGTATTTTTTTAGCTATTAAAGCTTTCTTCCTTTTGTTTCTCATATAATATAATAACCATGTACTACCGCTTAAGCCTTCATTGGATTTGCGACCAACTGCGAGGCGAACCAATGTTATGACCCAGGCAAGAAATCAGCTTGAAGTCTGCTGGCGTCGAATCGTTGGTTCGTACTTCGCGTCGGCCTGCGTTTCCTGCGCCGTGACCACAGACACGCCATCCACCTACAAGCCAGCGCCGCACCGACGCTACCGCACGCCCCAGGGCACTACAGTAATTCCAAACAAAAACAACAGGTCTATCCACTCGTTTACTAATACCACGACATTTAAAGATGAAGAAAAAAGCTGAATTTTTAATTATAAATCTCATAAATATCTAAAATTACAATTACACCCTCATAAATTTATTATTTATATATATTTTATATTATATTTTTTTGCAAATTACTTATAGTTTTATTAATTTGATATTTATATGTATATTCTTATAAACCATTTTTTTACCTATATATCTTTTGAAATTTATTATGTATATATTATATACTTTATAAATTAATTTTTAGCATATCATTTCTTATGGAGCTAAATGTGTGTTTGTATATATATAATTTATAAAAAATATATTAAAAAATAATTAATAAGAATATGTATGCAAATTGTATTATACATATATTTTTTGATTTTTATAAAATATGTATTATAATAATTATAAAAATATACATGTAAAAAATATACATACTTTTATTTGAGTTTCTTTTCTAGTAAGTAATAAATTGATAAAAAGAAAAGAAAAATGTTAATTTAATATTATCATGATGAAGTATTATTAATTATTAATAATACTTAATAATTAATAAAAAGAAGAAATGTATTAATAATAAGAAATTACACTTCCATCGCTCGAACAGAAATTTTTCTTGTTGTTGCACTAATAACAATTATTTTTTATTAATATCAGATCATAATTAAATTATTTATCTATGAAAAATACTGACCGACAAAAGATCTTGGTATGCATTTGAAGCTGCCCCTGTGTCACTCCCAATTTACAACCGTAGCCACTGCCTCATCGCTCAGTCTGGATGCTTTAAAATTGCCGTTCAATTCGGGTAGTCTTCGATGCTGAGACTGAAAAGAGACGAGGGAATAGAATAAAGCGAGATAGCGACACGTAGCTCTTTTCTGTCTCTTTTTTTTCAATATCCTTTCCTCGATTTCCCGGCGTTCTCCCCCAAATCCAAAGCTTAGGGCTTGTTACCTTTTCTCCAGATTCCAGACTTCTGCTGCTCCAATCTGAGCTCCGACAATGGCGTTCTGGTGGCCATTACTCGTCCTCGGGTTCTCCGTCGCGGTCTGCCGCTTCTTGCTCATGCTTATTCCCCCCAGCGTCCCCTCCATGGAAGTCGACGCCTCGGATGGTATTCTCACTGATCTTTTCAGTGCTCTGCTCTTTCTGTGTCTTTTTGTTGATTTCTTGGTCTTTTTGGGGAATTTTTGAGGGTTAATGAGTTCCAATTCGTGGCAGTGTCGGAAGATGGGAGCCAGACCAAAGAGAACAGCTACATTTATGTGAGTAGCCCCTGACGCTTCTTTGTTTTGTTTCTAGGGTTTCTTGTTTTGGTCGCTTCCGCGTTTGATCTGCTCGGTTGATCTTATAGAATTGCTAGTAGTTTTCAAGAATCCGTGTTCTTCGACTTAAAATAGAAATATTAGATAACAAGTAGAAGAGGATCGGGACTGATTTGAGCTCTTACTGAAGGAGGAAAAGAGATTAAACGAGTAATGTTGGTAATGTGGCTGTTAGCCGGTTTTTTGCTTGACATTTATGACCAGAGTATCAGCTTATTGTTGACGGTGGTTCAATTTGCATGTTTAGGATTTTGATATGCGTGTTGCTGCTGGAATTTAACAGTTGTGAAGTCTGTAAATTTGTTGTTTGTTCTAATAACGCGTTTTTGATCTCCATGATTCAAATTTTACAAATTTTCTGGGTTTTGTTGATTGGTTTTGTATTTGGAAAGTTCTAATGCATCTGGAGTGGGTTATCCAAATGTCAAGAATTTTGATTTCGTTATTTGATTTGTCGTAGATACCACGGAAGGGGAAAACGGTACAGACTGACAAGGTTCAGTGCTATGAGCCTGCAACAATGAAATACCTTGGATTTTTTCCGGCACTGACACCTGATGAGGTTAGTGATGGTTCTTTTTCATTAATTGGTATTCATAACTCAATTACATGACCTTTACTTTCTAAGGCCCTGTTTGGGGCAGCTATTGGCTCCAAATGTTAAGAAACAGCTACCTCACATATCTGATGGAAAACAGCTGCTGTTGGTCCCCTGAGCAACTGTCCAAGCCGGGCCTAAGTTATATTTGTAGTTTGGATGGATGTTTAGAAATAGAATCAGAACAAGCTAGCAAAATTTTCATTACAAAAGATCAACCGTAGAAGTTGATTAATCCTTATTGAAGCATGTAGCTGGATTTGATAAATAAGCTGTACATTGCTTGGAAAAGACTCGATCTTTTTTTTTATTTGATCTTTTTTTTTAAATAAAAAAATACTTAAATCTTTTTTTCTCTTGATTTCTCATTTAGAATTACATTCTGCCTTATCTTGCACAGATTCTCAGTTGAGGATAAAATGGAAGACACTGTTTCTTTCTTCACCTGAGCATCCCATTTATAATAGACCATGAATTGGGTTTCACTATATCCATTTTTTCTTATAGGTGCCAAATAAGATTTGCTTTTGTCAGTTTCATGATTTTTTATTAATAGCAAGCAATGTTAGAGCACAGATTATCTGCAGTTACTCTTATCAAATACTTGATTGCCATGGTAGTGTAACTGATAGGGAAGAGACAATACATAAGTATTGCATGAGGATATAGAGGAAGAGCAGATTCTTGGTGTCTATCAAAATTGGTCTTCTTAAGCTCATCAAGTTACATAAAGATGATGAACATGTTTCCAGCCTGTTTGTTTATCCATGGTTGAGGGATATATTGAAAAATGGAACTTATGATTGCTGTGTTGCGTATTTCTTGTGCAGTTACAGCTATGTTTTAAAATCTTTTTGCTTTATTATGCATGGCAATAAGATGGGATATGGTTTATCTTTTTCTGTTTATTCTCCATTTGGGAGAATATATTTGGTATTTGATGATAATCAAAGTTGTCTTTACTGTTGGCACATTAGTAAATTGATTAAGAGCTAAACATGATTCAAGTAGTGCTATCTTCGGCAAGGGTACAACCACCAATGTGAAGTGGCATTATGATGGTTATCACTTCACATCTCCAGCACCATCATGTCAGACTTTCATCACCAGCAATTTCTTTTGCTGACCCACAATGTGGGAAAAAGGTTTCTGTGGATGATTCCTTTGATAAATCTTATGCAATTTCTTTTGAACAACTACTTATGTATTTTATTGGAGGTGTTTAGGACCATTGTCCTGGTATTAATAATATTTATTATGGACATGGAAAATGATTAATCATCCAATGTATAGCTCGTTATTCTGATGTGAAAATATTTGATGGGCCTAATAGTTGCAAGTTGCAACTGGGATAGTTATCAAGGTCTAGATAAGTTCATATGCTCCTATATATCTACTAAATATTTTATTCTAGTTCTTTTGCTGTTTCATCAAAATATTAGATCTTTTGGCTTCACAGTGACCCCTTTCCTTGATTTTGAATATTTTGCTCAACTTTTATTGTTGAAAAGTGCCTCTTTATCTTCACTAAAAAGTATGGTTGAAATCCATTTGATTAGGTTAAGGAGCATGTGGCGCAAGCCAGGAAAGCACAAAAGATATGGGCAAAGAGTAGCTTCAGGCAAAGACGTCAATTTCTGCGAATCCTTCTGAAATACATCATTGAACACCAGGAGCTTATATGCGAGTAAGAACCACAACTTTGTTTAAAATTCTTTTTGTTGTGGTTTGATTTTGATTTTTGAACATGTAGCTCAAGTGTATGGGGAGTTGTAGATGGTATATTTAGCCTTAAAGTTGCAGCAGTCTTCTTCTCAGAGAACTTTATCGAGATTCTTTCAAAAATTTCAGACTTTGAATGTTTTCTAAAATGATTGAGACCGCAGCAAGATTTCCCCTTATGTGCTAAAATCTTGGATCTCCATGCCAACCGTTTTCTTCTCAATACCATAGTCTTTTTGGTCAATTTGGGTTATGAATGGCTTCTTTAACTTACAAATTAATGCATTGAACTTTCATTTCTATATTTGTTTATATCAATGCCAATGCATCTTTATCAGACATGCATAATATGATTCTTTTTTATGTTATATAGGATATCTTCTCGGGATACAGGAAAAACAATGGTAGATGCTTCTTTGGGAGAGATCATGACAACATGTGAGAAGATCACTTGGCTTTTAGCAGAGGGTGAGAGGTGGCTAAAGCCTGAATACAGGTTCAGTGTAAAATCTTATTCCAATTCAAAAATGCATCATTAGAATTTTTGTTGGCAATTATCGACTTCTAGTGTTACTACCTATTTGATGCATTAGTACATGCAATGATTAACATTGTTGAATTGAATTTTGCATCAAATAATTTCTCCTTAAGTTTTAAATAACTTGTTCCCGTGACTCCATAGTTGTGATTGTTATTCTTTTCCACTAAATTTTAGGCTCAAAAACAACACCACCTTAAAACTCTTGGAGAATGAAGACCAAATGAAAATGGCCTACATCCATATATATTTTTCCATTTTTTTAGGCATCATGAAGATTTTCTTAGAAGATACTAAGATATGGGTTGCCGACTGTTCTTTTACCAAGATTGCATGAAGGGGCCTGAAGCCACCCTTTTCTATCTGCTGTGAACTTACTTGAGAAATGCCCCAATCTCGTGCTGAGAAGACTTTAGGTTGCGTTTGGATGAGGCATTTTAAAATTTCATGAAGTTTTGAGATGCAGCATTTCAAAATGCAGTATTTCAAACAAATTCCCTGCTTGGATAGTTGTTTCTGAAAATGAAATTTTGTGTGAGGATTGTAAAATTTTCTGTAACCTTTACATAAATATATATACATATTTTTGTAAATATTGAATAATACTCATCAATATTTTTTTAATATTTCCAAATGCAACCTTAAGATTCTGTTCTCTTCCATAACAGCCCACCATTCTTCACAGTAGATAAGTTGACTTTACTGTTGCAAGACAAAGGCTGAAGTGCACAAAAAAAGGAAAGAAAGGATATGATAGGTAAATCTGAACTCTTCAATAAGTTAACTTGTAATTAAGTCTGCAAGAATCGATAGGGATGACCTAGCATAGTCTCTATATATAATAGGTTGTTGCTGCACTTAAAGGAAACCTAAATTTAGTGCTCGCAGTGAATAAATCTACGCATGTATAGACATAAACGTAGGCCAGGGAAACACTCATTTCCTTGCTGTTTCATCAAATGGAGAAATATTTGCTATCTCAAAATTAACATGGCATTGGTGCATTTCGTTACATTTGTGCCAAACTTCAAATGGATAAAGATTATAAGTCTTTGCTATCAAATGCATATTCCTTTGGTACAATGAGAAAAAATGGCTATATGTGTGATAATGTTGTCCAGCTAACTATTATGGATGTCTGATAAATTTGATATAAATTTAATGCTGACACTAGTCCTGCCTATCCAATGCTAGGACTGCATCTGTTGCTGCTATCAAGATTGATACTAGATTTTTATAATATAAATGCCATCTCTATACGAATGGTAATGCCATTTTCCGAACTTATGATAGTACTACTATATAATACTTCTGATGGCAGTTGATATCTGAACAAGAAAATCAGTTTTGATTTTGGATATCAATCTTCTATCCCTGTACTTTAAACTAAATGTCCATATTCATGTAATTGCACTTACAGGAAAGATCGTACATTGCATAAGATGTTAAAAATATTTATGCATTTGGTCATCTTTGACTTTGTGCTTTGATTAGCTTAGCTTCTGCTTGGTTTCTTGAAAAATGCTAGATCTACACAATGAGGTGAACACACATGCGTACACACACTAGAAAGAAAGAAAGCAAAATGTTGCATGCATACAACATCTAATTGTATTTGTGTGGGATCCACCTTACTGGTCAGTAACCTGCTGTTGGTGTTCTGGCATGTGCATGACATTTGCTGATGTTTTGTTTCCACTCTGCATGTATATCTAGCACACTTTTTATTTCTTGTACTTAATCTCATATACAGTTCATCATGGGAGGCATCGTGGAAATAAGATGCTAGCTCCCAAGTTTATGACAGTTGCTTTACAACATGTAACTATATTAGTGTGGGACCAACCTAAAGTGACCTGCTGTAGGTTCTGTATCATGTGCATGATATTTTATGATGTTTCTCTCTCTCTTACACACACATGTATATATATGTGTATATATGTATGTACATGTATGTATGTATGTATGTGTGTGTGTACACTTTGTTTATTTCTTGTATGTAATGTCATATATAGTTCATCAAGGGAGTCATAATGGAAACAAGATTCTAGATGCCAAGATTATGGATGGTTGCTTTCTTTCTTCCCAGAAGCAAAACGAGCTGTTGAGTAACCAGGATAAGTTAATGTTTTTGAACTAATTAAATTTTTAAGTTTTATTTCAAACTTCACTGGTGTCCAGATCTTCTGGAAGATCGATGCTGCACAAGAGAGCAAAAGTGGAGTTTTATCCTCTAGGAGTGATTGGGGCAATTGTGTCCTGGAATTATCCCTTCCATAATGTTTTCAACCCAATGCTAGCCGCAGTCTTTTCGGGAAATGCTGCAGTTATAAAGGTATCTTACTTTAACTAGGATTTGATTCAATGTTTTCCTCATTTAAGTTAGTTTCTCATGAAACTACTGCATAGTATAAAGGGAATTCCTAGGTGTTATGTCTTGTTCCTTATGATGAACTTATGCTGGAAGCATGCTGTACCTTGGGAAATTATTAGCCTACTTTTTCTGTTTTATGAACTACCATTCTGCCACTGGACTCGCAATGAAATTTGGTATTGCAAGATCTTTGATGGATTTGTTCTTGAAAGAGCATGTAGCATGTGAAATTTCAGAAACCAGCTTATCTCAAATCCTGGGTTATCTCACAGGAACATGTGTTAAAAAGTAACCTGCCTATGAATGAAGTTAAGAAGAAAACACCAAAGGTCAACATTGTACAATACCCTTTCTAAGTGAGAAATATACCATATTTGAACAGATATTTTTCATTACAGTGCTGGAGTTTCTGAGATACTTATTTGAGAGTTTTGTTATCTAGCTGCATCTGGGATAGCTAGTAATGTACATAAAGCAGAGAAATTTGGCTTGGCTTGGGCCGTATTTCAGATTAAAAAGATCAGCTTGGCAGCAGGCTTTTGCAATGACACCCCTGCCTGCTGGAGACGATAACCCTGTCTAGTTAACAATGCATTGTCCTTTTGATGAGCTTAAGAGGGCTAGAAAAATTCCACCTTTGGTGCTCTGAATTGATTTTTTGAATTGGAGTGAGACAGATTTCTGTCTAATTTCAGTTACTCATTGTTTAGTTGGTTCTGCATGTTTAGGCCTATTACTGGTACTTTATATTTGAGAGTGTATGCCAGAATTGAGTAGGTTCAGGTCAGTCCAGTCCCTGCTCATGCAGAAATATAAATGCAGATAACACATTCATTGGTGGTTCTATTGTGTCTGTTTGTGTGACTATATTTGAAGTATCAATACATTGTCATAAATTTCATTTGTTGATGCATATCCTGCAAGGTAGGCATTCAAATCGAGACCATTGATAGCACCATCATTAATATTCTCCTTCACAAAAATATATTTGGTGATATACAAGTTGGGTTCCTATCATTCCTTAATAATTTTTGTAATTTTCTGTTCATTACCTCTTATCTTACTGAATGAAATTTTTAAAATAGGTTTCAGAACATGCAAGTTGGTCTGGGTGCTTTTATTTCCGAATCATTCAAGCAGCTCTTGCAGCTGTAGGAGCGCCAGATAATTTGGTTCACATAATAACTGGGTATGTGTGGACTTTCAAAGTTCATCTTTGTGCTGCAGGTGAATTATTAGGGAAATTGATTCTGATAATATTGTTTTACTTTTTCCTTGGCAGATTTGCAGAAACAGGACAAGCTCTTGTATCTTCAGTTGACAAAATCATTTTTGTTGGATCACCTGGAGTGGGCAAGATGGTATGGCCTACATGATATCCTGGCTAGTTGCCTAGTTGTTTAATCTCTTTTAATTAGATGGCATTTTCCTGAATCATTGAATTTACCAAATCTTCTTTCAAAATTAGATTGTGATATCCACAGTTTCTATTTGTTCAGTTCTGTTTATTGATTTTTGATAATAAGGAGATGGCATTCTCATCATGCAGTTGCAGTTTTTAAAAATAACCAATTTCAGAGTTCTATGAAGGTGGAAAAATATTTTTCTGTAGCCAAGCTTTTACAGCTCATGCTAATTGACAAACAGTGGAGTTTAAGTCGAACACTGCATCTTTACAAGTATTTGATTCCATTTCTTTTTCCCCTTAGTTTCAGAACCACTGAACTTATCTAGGCTAGGGGAAGAGCTCCAAGTGTACTTAAACCTAGTTTTAGTTGTTTCTCATGTTTCAGGATCCCTTGGAGAAGGGTTATAATATATTTTGACAACAAAGAATATAAGACTTAAAAACAAAAGAAAAAAAATGAAGGTCACTAATGTGATGCAGGTATGTTGGTCTGGGCTCAGTAGGTTAAGTCTGTAGAACACCATGAGCGATCATGATTATGAACTGTTGATTTGCTTCCTGTAAATTTCCTGTTGATGTCTTTATTTGCTGGATTTTTCTTATTTATATTTTTATATATTACAGATCATGCAAAAGGCTGCAGAGACCTTGATACCTGTCACCCTGGAGCTTGGTGGAAAAGATGCATTTATTGTGTGTGAGGATGTAGATATTCCTCATGTATGGATATCTCTTTCTTGTTTTAAGTGTTCTATTTTATATCTGCTGCATTCTATTGGATTTCTTCTCTTTTAAAATAAAAATTATAGCAGTTTTATTTATGTGAAGCATATTTTGTAGAGCGCCATCAATTTGTTGCTTGACATATTTTTCCCATTTGTAGGTTGTGCAAGTTGCCATTAGAGGTGCTCTTCAATCCAGTGGACAAAACTGTGCTGGTGCTGAAAGATTCTATGTCCACAAAGACATTTATTCTAATTTTGTTGCTCAAATAGTCAAACTCGTTAAATCCATTTCTGTTGTAAGTAGATCCATCTAGCTCGGATGATGTTAAAGTGTATTATAAGTTAAAGATCTAAAGATGTCCTACAATACTGCAAGTTGAGCCACTGTTTAGTAACATGAGTTTCTCAATAATTGATTCACCATATTCTTGAGAGAGATGACTGTTAGGGAGTCTTTATGATGTTTTCTGATGACACCTCCATTCCTGCAGCAGTGGTTTACATTGGTTTGCTTCAGGCATGGTTGCTGAAAAAGTTAGTGATCTGAGGAGATTTGAAGCATCTTTCCAGCTACTTGACTGAATTATGTTGATTTTACTGAACTTCAATTTGAATTAGCTATTATTTTCTTTTGTTCTCTTTTTTGCTTAGATCTATATACTGGCAGAAAATGAGGTCACTAAATAACTTTATGTCATACTTTTACAACAAGAAGATTTTAGCCTTCTTTTTGTGGTTTCAAACTTGGTTTCATTCATCATTTTCTTGGATCGACCTGCTTTCATTTATGTTGGGTGCATATGATTCCTGGTAGACATAATTGAGTTCCTGCTTCTTCATTGTAAATCTTTAAACATGCGTCCACATCTTTGAGTCCATATTAATTCTGTGGACAGTTGAAATAAGCTGTGCTTGTTTGTTGCTTGAAATGGTGCATCTAAAGTAAAATAGAGTGACATCTTTAAGTGACCATCTTATTTGCATAGGGTCCACCACTATCTGGAAGATATGATATGGGTGCCATATGCATGCAAGAGCATGCTGACAAACTTCAAAATCTCGTGAATGATGCCCTGGAGAAAGGGGCTGAAATTGCCGGGCGGGGTAGCTTTGGCAACTTGGGAGAAGATGCAGTTGATCAGTACTTTCCTCCTACTGTCCTGGTGAATGTTGATCACACCATGAAACTGATGCAAGAGGAGGTAGCTGAGAAATTGTCAAACTTTTAAAAATTACTTTTTCCATGCCATGTTCTTTCTAAAGTCATAATTGATTGATCTGTAGGCTTTTGGACCAATCATCCCAATCATGAAATTCAGTTCTGATGAAGAGGTTATTCAACTTGCAAATGACTCAAAATATGGACTAGGTTGTGCTGTATTTTCTGGCAACCAGAAGCGTGCCATTGAAATAGCTTCCCAGTTGCATTGTGGAGTTGCAGCAATCAATGATTTCGCATCAACTTATATGTGTCAGGTAATGGAAAGTTGAAATCTGTTATGTTTGAGTGTTTTCCTGAGCTAGATTTGATTCTGAAATCAAGTGATTCATTGACAATGCTATATTCACCTATAATTAAGCATAGTGAAGTCTTCTAATAAATTAAGCCTTGACATGACTATTTAGGTCAGAAATATGGGTCCTTATTTGCCAATTTTTTCTGTTAAAATGTTACCTCCTGATGAATTGCAAACTTTCTTTTTTGTGGACATAGTTTCTTGGCATGCTTTTGCTCCACTTAATGCATTTGACCTTGTCTTTGTGCTTCTTGGCATGCTTTTGCTCCATTTAATGCATTTGACCTTGTCTTTGTGCTACCAAACTTTTAATAGTAAAAATTGTGGAAAAACAAACTGTGGAAAACAAAACAAGCTTGTGTTGCAAGGTTCTTTAGTTTAAATCTATTATTCCATAGAATCTTCCTTGATTTAAGAAACCATGATTTTGTAAAATAAGACTGTATTATAAACATTGTTTTCCCACAATTAGTTGAAATATCTTGTGCTATCAAGGGGTAACATTATCGATTTTGTTTGCTTTAATGTTATTTTGTATATGCAACCGCTTATGTATAGGCAATTTCAACTTCTGCCTGATTTTTCGAATCAAGCTGGAGAAAATAATTTCTACATTATTTCCATTGCTTACATTTGAACCTATTTTATGAACTCAATGGACCGTTATTGCATAATCATTGGGTTGCTGTGCTTCCCTGGGATGCTCACGTAGATGTGCTAAGTTGGCCCTGGAAAATTCATTTGTAGGAATCCTATTTAACCATAAGTCTCTTTATATGGTTTCCATGGAAAATTCTGTAGAGACGTTGTGCACTAAAATTTTCTCTATAAATGTCAATGGAAAGTGGTGATCAACATGCAAAATGATGCAGGATTACTAACAGGGTTTGGAGTGTTATATTTGTTTTTCCCTGAAGTAGTGTTTGCTCCATAGTTTTAGAACTGAAGTGACAATGCTATGATCTTACATGGCTGTACAATCTACTTTAATTTCCCTCCAATGCACTGAAGATCCGACAGTCAGCACCACTTGCTGCTTACTATTTTTTTCCCTTCAATGCAGTCTTTGCCCTTTGGTGGTGTAAAGCACAGTGGGTTTGGAAGATTTGCAGGTGTGGAGGGTTTGCGAGCTTGCTGTCTTGTTAAATCAGTAGTTGAAGATAGATGGTGGCCGTTCATTAAAACAAAGATCCCAAAGCCCATCCAGGTCTGCTATTAGAGAACTTGCCTCAAATTAAGCATAGTGTCTATTTTGCTAATCCACTTCTAACTTGTTTAAACAGTACCCAGTTGCGGAGAATGGATTTGAGTTTCAGGAATCACTTGTTGAAACTCTCTATGGCTTGAGTGTGTGGGACAGGCTGTGGGCACTGGTCAATGTGTTAAAAATCCTTTCAGAGCATAAATCTACTTCTAACACTCAGAAGAGAGGGCGATGAGAAGAGAAGATCAACATAATTTATATGATATGCTTCTACTTGTTTTCACTGAATCTTTTAATCATTAAAATGTGCTGCCTCTACTGAGCTCTGTACATCTTTTAATCGTTAAATATGCTGCCTCTACTGAGTTCTGGACATCTTTTCAAACCTGTTTTGAGGTAGATGGGATAGGTCTACACCTGTGTTGCATTGCATTCCGACTGAGTACCAGAATCTTGTTTCATGTCCACTTTAACACCTAGATCTCTTCTAGGTTCATCATGTTGAGATAAATGGGAGAGGTGTGGCTAATTTGAGATACCGTTCTTCCACGGATACATGGCAACTCGAAGCTTATCAGAATAATTTTGCAAGATTGCGTCTCTGGTTAAGGTGGACGTCATTCTCAGTAGATGGATAACTAGCTTATCTGGTTTGGATCAAAAGGAAAATCTAACTTATCTATGACTGATTAGCTCACGTGCAAATGGAAGGCCGGTTTGGTGTAGGTCGGTGCTGTTGATTAGCCTTCACAGGTGGCTTCTGTAAGGAGAAAAGAGGGGATAAGATCATCTAAATTTTTGTGCAGATTAAATATATTTTTGGCCTACTTTACTATAGGAATATAGAATATTCAATAATTATATGTTAGCAATCATTGTTACAGTGGCACTAATTAATGGCGAAAACAATAACTATCTGATTTTGTTTTAACAACCTCTATTTTTTATTACAATATCTTGCTAATAATATTCAGATGAAATAATGTTATTGGAATTATTCTTTTTAAGTTATTGCTGCTCTAAGCTGGCTTACCTTCTTATGAGAGGGTGACAGTTACTCATGGCTTTGTGGGAGAGTAATTTTAAATAAAATTAAATAAAAAAATGAAAGTTTAAAAAATCTTTAACTACATAGAATCCGTTGTTAGCTGTTACGTGGTGATAACAGAACTGCAACAACTGTAAGTAGACGCTAAGTCTGTAGAAGTCCAATCCATGACTTTTGGTGTTCAAATGCGGGGGTAGGGAGTTCGGATACATTGCAACTTGCCAAACTAATGCTACCTTACTGTGATCGAAAATGCTTCCGGGCATTCGATATATCGAATGCATATGGAAATGCCATGGAGCCTATAATTATTAATCTGGCAGCTTTGTAACTAATTGATCTTTATGCCTGGCAACAAATTTTGGGTGCTGTAAAAAAATTATGAGTGCATATAAATGGAAGCTCTTTCAGGCATGTCGGACGAAGATATCCAATACTTGAATAGGAGCAGTGTAAGGGATATGGCCATTTTGCAGATTTGAAATATTCCTTTGCCATGTGGTGCAAGATTATTGCGCACTCCACAGGTGCCCTAGAGCATTTTTCCCTTAGAGGTTCAATATCCTTGGATTTACTTGAATTAAACTCAACCGAACTTTTCTAACATCATCGGCTGGACCTTGCTTGCGTACGTATCTATAGATGAATGCATTCATATCCAAGGTGGAGATTTTAGTAGCAGTTTTGGCTGTAGTTTCAAGCGGACGAAATCATAGTTACAGGCTTTATAATTGTTACGTTTGCTGCTCGTCAATTTCTCTTCCCTTGTTGTCTGGGCTGTTTACAAGTTCAGCAAAAAGACGAAGAACAAAAAAAAAACAAAGATAAAGTTGATCTTTTCACCTGTCCATGTCTCACGATTGGTCTCACCCAGTTAAATCTTCGTTTACCAGTGGTGATCAATTTCTAAAAGATCAATGGAGGTTAATGATTGATTTAATCATTGCCTTCTTTAACGTTGGGCGGCAGTTAACTGTTCTGAGCACCTTCCAGCACGTTATATATAATAATAAATAAATAAATAATAATGATCATTATTTTCGCTTCTATTTTATAAATAATATTAATTTTAAATTTAATTTTATGCTAAGAGATGAAGAAAAAGGCATGTCTACCGCCAAGCTCTCTAGTCTCCAAGTTTTTAACATTTTTGAGGCCAAAATTTCTTAAAATACATATCTTTTCTTGGAATTGCATGTTTAGATATCATTTTGTGATCTTCAGTTTGTTCCAGTAAAATTTGTCAGGATGGAGTTTCAAGATATATTTTGCGATGTGATTATTTGGGTCAATCTTGTACATGAAGGCTCTTAACATGCATACTCCATAAATACATAGGTATTATAAATAATCTAGATAAGAAAATTAAGGCTTTTCCTAACAAATCCCTACAGTATTGATTAAGTGCCAACTGATAGAGACTCTGTTCAGGCCAAAAACAATCTTCTTAAGAATTGCGCACAGTTAGATATGATATAATTCTAGTCCGTGATGACAGGTCCAGAAATAGTGTAAATTGATGAGAACAACTGAACCATAAGACCTTAATTTCAAGAATAGGATTCTCAAAGCTTTTAAAGAAGTGCATAAAAATCTAAATAAGCCCTTTCAACTTTAAAACACCACAGGTTTCATACCTTTAAAATATGATGCAATCCAACCACAGTGACACAATTAGCAAGCATGACCTTCTAATTAACCACGCTGGATCTAATCCGGTTCGAGGAATTCTAAACCAACATTGCCATTGAGCTCACTGTATCAATATGATTATAAAAGTAGATAAAATAAAATGAGAATTTTCACCAAGAAACCATACAAAGGGGATGAAGGGTGGGTTAAAAGAAATGAATTACTTAAGATCGAACGGGAGAGCACTCGCCCGAAATCTAGAATTTCTACTGAAGCGATCATGGCATTCAAGAGGCAAGCGAGAGGGTGAGAAGGGGAGGGCCAAGGAGAGCAAGAGTCTCCATGAGAGAACCACAATTTCACAACACATAACAGAGGAAAAATAACTTTTTTTTATGCTCAATAAATTGCTTCATAGTAGCATGAAATATTCGCACGCACTGTACGTTTTTAAATTTATTATGTGGAAAGTGGACTGGCAATATTTGAAGATATTAGCTTTTGGGACATTAGTTCACACTTAATATAACAAACAAATCCATATAAAAGATTAATGTTTTAATTCTTTTACGTAGTAATATCAATTCCTTATATAGGAGGTTATATGTGAAAAATGTCGATATTAAGTTTAAATTATAGTCAAAAAGCCTGCCTAACATTAGTCAAAATTTGATATGAGCTGCTGCATAAACTAGAATCTTTTTCTAAATATTGTTTATTTTATTAAATAAATATTTTTTGCATCAAATTTTAGCGAAGGAATCTTTCGTTTCCCAAACTACTGCCTCAACAAAATTACATAGAGTTCCCAGCAAATAAAGAAGGGGATGGAGTTTTTAATATCATGACTCACAATTAAGAAAAAATTATCTTTTCCTTTCAAAATATCCCTTTCCTTTCTCTTTTCACTTCTTTACCTTACCCCCACCTCTTATGTTGTTGGATTCAATACTACATCTCCGTTAAACTCCTCCTCAACAATAACATTAGCCTTTTTCTTAGACGGTAGGCTCAACACAAGTACACTAACACGTTTACTTAAAAGTGAGATTGTATTTATCAAATTACAAATATAAATAAATTTTTAATTAAAAAAATTATAATTATTCACACTTTATCTTACATGCAATATAATAATAAATATTTAACTATATTAGGACTCAACACATATACTTTAAGTAGAGTAATTAGTAGAGTTAATAATCGAATGAGACCTGAGCAATGATTAAATATATAATAGCTAAAACGTTTGAGGTGTAAAGATGAAAATTCAAACAATAGTTTAATAATAAAATGAGTAAGAAAATATATAAATTAAAATAGAAAGTGTGTTCATTGCATCATATTTTATACAAACTTTTGTAATTATAGATACATTGATTAAATACTTTATGATAAAAAAAGGGTTAAAATATGCTTGTGGTCCTTAAAATTTACACTCAAAATTCATTTTTGAACTTCAAACATAATTTATTTCTTCATATTTTAAGTATATTGTATTTTTAACATTCAATCATATAAGACTAGTTTAAATTGATAGAATGCCTAGTATGCTATTCTAATATGAACAACTAGGTTGATTGGCAAAATAATATGTTAAATTTTTTATTAATTTTAATTAAATCTATGTAATAAAACATCAGGAATAAAACATTCAAGAATTATGTCTTAACAATTGAAAGTTTGAGTACATAAATGAACTTTGAGAAAAATTTTGAGGATAAAAAATATAATGTTGTGAGGATCAAAAATATATTGTCGCCAAAAAAATAAAAGGTATAAGAGGATATATTGATAGCATTACCAGATCATGGCGCTACTCATCTAGCAGTGGGTACCATATTGAGGATGCAGTGATACGGGGAACTCGTTGCCGACTTCAGCAATTTCCATGCCTTCTAATCCGCGATAAGGCCAATAGGAGCGCTGGTCCTCGATGGATTAAAACAAAAAAAAAAGCGTGGTTACTCAATAAATGCGCTGCTCCCCCCGATAAAAACCCCGCTGGACGCTCTCTAAACCCTAGAACCAGAGACAAACCGATCATGGCGAAGCAGTCGACCAGGGCGTTGTCGTGGGGAATAGCGTTGGCGAGAAGGCTATGCACGGCCCCAGCGGCGGAAACGGCGACAGCAGTGGCCGAGGCGGAGGCTGGAGGATCGCCGATGTGGAGGCCGCTGTATCGGCGGCTGTCGGCGCTGGGCGGCGCCGAGGGGGGTAGCGTGGCGGAGACGATGAACGGATGGCTGAAGGAGGGACGGGTGGTGACCGAAGGGGAGCTTATGAGATTCGTCAGGGAGCTCCGCAAATACAACCGCCATAAGCACGCCCTTGAGGTGAGTTCTATCAACCCAACTGCCGTTTCTCGCATCCAATTAGTCTTTCCAAGAATCTTTTTTTCTGTAGGTATTACTTTAGATGATGCAATATGCGTTGTTAAATAGATGGAGGGGCAAAAAAAAAAAAAAAAAAAAAAAAAAAAAAAAAGATATTGTTTTCTATCTTCATTTACTTATTCCGTACTCTCACCTATAGAATTGATGTAAAATCTTTCAAAAAATTTCGTTGATCGGGACCTCGTTTCAATCTGGCTTGATTGGTGTGGTTTCCATTGTGAAACATTTCTATTAACCATCTTTATCAGGCTTTTTTCAAGAACGGAAACTTAGAGAGGTCTCCTTGAGCTTGAGTGAGCTTAAACGTGAGCATCAAATGCCCGAACGTTAATTAACATTGCAATTAGATATCCTTTTCAACGATAACTCCTCTAAAATGAGAATTGCCACTAATTTTACTCATTACACTTCATCGTTCCTTCCTTTCTTCCAATTTTAACCTAGGAGATGAACGCTTGCATATGTTTCAACTCGTTTTGAACTTCACCCTTTATAGTTTCACCAATTGTCAGGGACTCATGATAACAGTCATCTTTGTTATGCTCATTTTATGCTCATGGGCCCTCCACATTCCCTGATCATAAATACAATCTGAAAATTGTGGCTTATTAGAGCCATAATTGAAATTCTGATGGTGCATCTCCATTCTTTTTTTTTTTTTTTTCTCAATCTATATTTTTGCTACTTAAAACCCGGCTGTGAATGCCCATCAAAGTTGCTTACTTGGGCTGTTCTTTTAATTGACTCATCTTGAACCTTTATTTTCTAGAGCTTCTTCCATAAATCCTTTTGAAGTGTCTCTCCTTCCATTTGAACAGCAATATATCATTAGTAAATAGCAGGTGCCGATATTCGTCCTCTTAAATACCCAGAGTTCGCATGTGGGTAATTATTGTGAAACGTAAGGGCATACGGTACTTGGCACAAGCCTCTTATGGTTGGAAACTCTTCTTACTGTCCACTTGTGGCTTGCTCAAATGCCATTGATTCTGCATGCAAATCCTACACTATATCATACATATATTCATGCCCTTCTTTTTATATCCCCATGTAATATCTTTTTATTTCATTTAAAAGTTGTTCCAAGATCAATTATAGTTTTTGTTCGACAATAGAGGCCATTGCTTAATGCCATGGTAAAGGTTAGGGCTAACAAGTGCAATAGCATGGTTCAAGACTTGGGCAGCCACTTTGTCTTAAAGAAAGGCTTAAGGTTAGGTTTGTCCTTTGTTCGCCTGTCACAGGACCTCAGATTGCTGGGAACATAACTCTGTAATGGTTTTTTTTTTTTCTTCCCACAATCATCTTCTTTTTGTATGAAAATAACAAAAGGTGGGTTGATCGACCTAGCACGTAGCCTAGTTGGTTAAACTGAAATCCGTATTACCTTTCTTAATGATTGATTGACCATTGGGATGACTTATGAATTTGATTTAATGTTAATTGTTGCAACTTTTTGTATAAGTTTTGCTTACGCAAATTTTATCATAATATTCTCCAATTAAAACTTCTTCAATCTTCACAGTCTGGCTAAAGAGGTAAATTACAAGTATGTCCTTCCATCTTATCATGGTAAATTTGATGTTTCATTGGGAAGATTAACATTTTTCTATATTTGTGACATCTAAAAGTTTGTAATGACTATATTTGTAGAATTCGATAACATTTTTTAATCTGTGCACATGCATAATTTGAGTTTAAAAAGTAAAAATAGTCTCTATAGTTAGCCAAAGTTCTTTTTTTTTTTTTTCCTCTAATGATTTTTATCAACATATATTGGTGAATGTTCAATTTTTGTGTGATATGCTGATTGTAGATTTGTATGGCTTGGATTATACAAATTTGTGGGGTGTTGATGTTGTTGGGTCAAGGGATTGTTGTGGAACATGTTGCAACTTTAGAGGAGCATATTTTTCTCCATGAACCCAATCCATATAGATGAGTTTGTCTTTCTTATTGTATGCTGATATTTTATTTTTCCAGTGCTAAGTTTATAATTTTTTGGTTTTTGTTTCCTCCATTCGGACACTCAGATTCAAATAATAATATTTACCAAAAGGCAAAAATGAAAAGGCCATGAAATATTTAGAATGCTGCAATGTAGCATTTCTTTTTCATCTGTCTCTGCCTCTAATGAGTTCTGATTATATCGCAGAAAAGTTCACTGCTTGGATAATGATTGCTAATGACTACTTTTCTTACATTAACAGCTGATAGATTGGATGGAAAGTAGAGGAATGAAGTTTTCTGTTGGCAACCATGCAATACGCTTGAACCTTATATCAAAAGTAAAAGGGATAGATATGGCTGAGGAGTACTTTTCCAGTCTTCCAGACTTGGCCAAGGACCAAAAAACCTATGGAGCTCTACTAAACAGCTATATCCAGGAAAAAATAGCCGACAAGGCTACTGCTCTCTATGAAAAGATGAAAGAACTGAACTTTGCTTCCACTACTCTGGTTCAGAACAATCTAATGACCCTATACATGAAATTAGGCCAGCCTGAGAAGGTTATAGAGCTGTTCCAAGAAATGAAGGAAAATGGTCTCTCTCCAGATAATTTTACATACAGTATCCTGATGAATAGCTATGCTGCATTGAATGATATTAACTCAGTTGAGAGAGTAGTGGAAGAGGTGAAAGAGGGAGGAATCACCTTAGATTGGTCCATATATAGTAATCTGGCTGCCCATTATAATTCAGTGGGCCTATTCCAGAAAGCTGAGTCTGCTCTGAAGAAGCTTGAGGAGGTTATCGACAAGCGCGACCGTACAGCTTTCCATTGTCTTATAAGCTTATATGCAGGTGCAGGTAATTTAGCAGAGGCCAGTAGGGTGTGGAAATCTTTCAAGGCCACCTTTGCGAGGACCACCAATATGAGCTATCTCGTCATGCTTCAGGCTCTAAATAAACTAGATAATATTGATCAACTGAAGCAATGCTTTGAAGAATGGGAATCTGCTTATGTGACTTACGATATGAGGTTAGTGAATGTCTTGATAGGGGCTTACCTGAGGAGCGATATGGTCATGGAAGCTGCAACTCTTTGGGAGAAGGCCATGCAGAAGAGTTCTCAATCTGACTTCCGGACTTTTGAGTTGTTTATCAATTACTATTTGAAGAGCCATAAAATGGATTTGGCTTTGAAGTGTTTGGGGGCTGCTGCCAATTCAGCAAAAAAAAATGAGTGGAAACCAAACAAAGAGATGGTGAATGAATTTCTGAAGTATTTCGAGGAAGTAAAAGATGTGGATGGAACTGAGTCATTTTGTAAGATTTTAAAGCAGCTTCTTGACCATCCAGATGCAGAAGCTTATGAATCTTTGCTTGGGACATACTTGGCTGCTGGTAAAACGGAGCCTTCTCCTCATCAATGAATCAAGGAGAATGGGATCAACATGAGAACTGAAGCTGAAAAGTTGCTTGGAAGGGTAGCTGCGACTGTTTAGCGAGCTTTCTAACTGGCAGTTGCATGAAAAGATGAAGGAGTTGAACTCATTTTGTGTGTTTTGCATTCCTCTCACCTACTGAATAGCAAGGGATCCGGACCCTTATATGATCTTATTGAAGCAGAAGTGATATGGAATTGGGAATGCTCTATTGTTGATGGCAGTGTGGCTGGTAATTAGTAACTGAAGGCCATACATGATCGCCTTTTTTCTTTTTTTTTTCACCCTCGTCAGAAAACCAGTGTTCAAGATCTAGGAATGAAGGCTGTTTGAGGCACCCTCTTTGTTAGATGACTTGGACCCTGAAAGTTCCACAGTTGTGGAGTGAGGACTGACAGAGAGTTCAAGTAAACCTGGGAAGCCAGCTTACTCTGACAGTCTGAGAAGAACAAGATTAAATTGTTCGTTTCACTGTTTCATCCTTCTGTCTCATGATCATTAAGATTTAGATTACTTTCTTTATTTTTTGATGAGTTGTTGAACAGCAAATAAATATGTGGATTTATCTTATCACTTATATTGATTTAGATGGTACAATCCTTGCCATTTGTGGCAAGAGATGGGTGGTTCGAATAGTCGGTCCTCGTTTTGATTGCTACGTATGAATATAGATCCCTGGTTACTAAGATGAAGGTGTGAAATGCTCTTGCGTACGATGCTCGCTTGTAACAACAAATTTTCCATCCTTCATGTCCCTCCCTCCAACAGTGGGCATGATGGCATAACATACGATGAAGTCGGTGGTCAGAAATTTGGGCAGCGTATGGATGGAAGCATTTTTAGCACTCAAGACTCCTACTCTCTTCTAGATTGATGGGTAGATTGATCTTTTGGACGAAGATTATGTGTTACCATGTACGTGCCTGCATGAAATTGTTTGGTCTACTACGAGAAAACTACCGTGACTCATAATAATATAGAAAAGATGAAGCCATTTTATGTTAAATTGTTCAATATTTAATGGAAGGGAAGGTAATATAGTGACTTCTACTTCAATATATATTTTTTATTTAAATTGTTGGATGCTAACTGTTGTACCTTCACTGCTAGTTAAAATATATCCTAGACAAAGCAAACTCCTGTATCTAGAATTTGCGATGGAAATAGGAAAGATCCCTTTCTCTCTTCAGTTCGCCTCTCTAATGCTTATTTTTGCAAATAAAAGAAGATAAGTGGTGAGTAATAGCTCGTCTTTTTAAATCTAGCACGTTGTTTGAGAAGGCTTTTGGTCTTTTGAAACTAGACGATATTCTGCTTCATCTTGGTCCAAATCACCAGTTGGTTGCGCTTGCGTTCACCTTGGCAGGCTCCATCACACGGTGTCCGCGATCTTGGAAGACTTCCAGTTGATCCGTTAGAAGGTCAGTTTTGAGTGGGTGGGACGGAGCTGTATCCCACAAATTGGATTCGGTCGGACCCGACCAAAAAAATATATATCCAATAAGTTATTTGGATTAATCGAGGGTCAAATCTGATCCTAGCCTAACCAAAACATTTAAGTTCAGATCGCATCATTTGATTGAGTATTTAACTAGTATTTTATAACTAAAATATAGTAATTAATAATTAAATATAAATTTATTAAAAAATTTATATTAGATTGAAAAGTGTCAATCTAAACTTTAATTTTTTCTTAAAAACTTTTAATTTTATTTTAGTAATTGATTATCCTTATATTTATAAATCGTGGTTCTTAAAATATATATTAATATATTTCAAAACATTATAAATAAGAATCTACTAAATAGATTATAAAATATAAATATTTAGATTAAAAAAAAAGTAAAATAGATAATGAGACATCTAATTATTAAGAATAAAAAATAATTTATTTAATAAATTAATAAAAATAATTAGAATGAATAAAAATAAGACTTATATAATTAAGATTTATAAGATCGATTGGGTTATGTTTAAATCAAATAAGGTTAGGCTGAACCTATTTTTTAGATCTAAATGATATATAAATCGTGTCATATAACCAAAAATATGTGACCCGAGCCAATCCGAAGTGCTGATCGGACCCGATTCTAAGACCCTACCAATTGTTAAGTGTTTAAACATAGGTAGAATCGGATCGGATAACGAGACGACCCCACGAATGGTTGACGCAGGTCGAGGTGCTTTGAGATATGTACAGTAAATGATCAACGGATGGGCGCGAAGAAAGGAGGGTTTTTTCTTTTTCTTTTTCTTTTTCTTTCTCTCTCACGAAGCGGACCTTTTGCGTTCAGTTTCGAGTCGTCGAGGTGATCCATGCCGTCACTCTCGCACTGCATTCAACTTTAAGTCCCTTGGCAGCGTCTTTGGTCTCCCGTTCTTCCCAATTGTACGTCTCAGATCCTCGCATTTCCTAAAGAACGCAAATCGTTACTCTTGGAGTACTTCTCCAAGCTCCCAGAACCTTGCAAGAACCAGCAAACTTATGAAGCCCTCTTAATCTGTTACCGTTCGAAGAAAAATAGCAGACAAAGCCATTGCTCTCTAACAGAAGATGAATGAACTTAGCTTCTAGCTGGTACCCTGGTTCACAACAACCTAATGTCTCTTTGCACGAAGTTTAGGCCAGACCAGGGACGGCCCCACCCAAGATATGAAGGCGAAGAACAATACCTCAGATAATCTCACATGGTTCGTTGTGGTGAACCACTGTCCTTCGCTTGGTGACATAGACTGTGTTGAAGGAATTATAGAGAAAATGAAAGAGGAAGGTGAAGTTACACCGAACCAATCTGCACACAGTACCCTGGCTGCCAATTTTTAATTCAGCTGGTCTCATTACAGAAGCCTAGTCTGCTTGCCAGAAACCGGAGAGACTTATAACAGCCAAGACCAGGAGCCTTTTCATTTCTTAACAAGCTTGTATGCTGGGAAAGGCAATTCGGCAGGGGTCAACGGGGTGTGGAAATTTCTGAAGACCACCTTTCGGAAGCCCACCAACATGAGCTAGCTATCTCACCATGCATGGGCTTCAGGCCCTTAGATATTGATCGTAGTTTGAGCCTGTTAAATCAACAACAAAATGTTGTACAACGTTTCCAAATCTTTTTTTGTAGCAAGCCTGCAAGATGCTGAATATCCAAACTGAGCTCCCAAGGTCTAGTCCTTTGATCATTGTATTTTAAGAGAATATCAAAAATAAACAACAAGAAAACGACATTAAATATATTATACCAAAATTAAGAAAAAAAAATAACAACAGCAATCTTAGATACAAGAGTCCATTAGGTGACCTACAGACCGAATACATAGGGTTTTCACAGATTTAAAACATTACACATAGCTTAGAACAAAGAACACGCAAAACATCACATAAATAACGACAACAGAAGGTACTCGAAATTCCATTTGCAAAGTTCACTGCAGAAGCTTCGGCCTCGTTCCCAGCCGTCGTACTTACAGCATGTTGGATTTGTGCAAATTTCTTCCAGCCTTTGTCGATATTTATTCCAGGCATTAATCCAGGTATTATTCCGGGTACTACGCCACACACTAGCTGAGAACTTCATCTGACATTGCTCAACGTACGAGACACAAATCTTCTTCATCTCAGAATCACCAGCTCCATCTCTGATTTTCTTCAGAATTTCTATGCCAGTCTGCCGAGTCTGATGGTCACCAAAGAGTAGAATCCCTTTAAAGTATGTTGCACCACTGTGGCCACCGACCATTGCCTCGTTCAGATAGTATAATCCTAAGCTCATACGTCCCAGATTGAAGATATTCTCCTGAAGAATGTTTAGCAGAAGAAATTTAAGAGTTAGTCTGCTCGGATAAGAAGAAATATAAGTTTACCAGAAGCCTTCCCAACATGCACCACCGTGTTCTGCTCAAGATTCGAACACGTCTGTGGTCTCCTGAGAACATTTTTGGCATCACCCGTACCCGCGCCTCCTGCACGATGGTCGCTTAGGTGGGACCAGGCGTTGCTGTTAGGTTGCGGAGTTGGGTTATGAGAAGTGCGCGTACTAACTTTTCCCATTTTCTAATACATAAGGCCACCTGGTTGAACATTAGGGGCACACAATACAAGCTGTTTTGTGTCGTTATCCAATAGCTGATCGCTACAGTGTGCACGAATAAGTTTTATCGGTTCGAAAATCTTTTATTACCACCTAAATTTTTGGTTCCTAAATACCCTCAAACCAACCGCTGCATAAAAATAAATAAATAAATAAATGAATGAATGAAGCACTCTCTTATTTCTAATAATATTTTTCTTGGAATAATATTGATCAATGATTCTCTTACTTAAATAACTATTTCTAACATTTATTCTTGCAACTGACTTTTCTACATCATGATAATTTAAAAAAGAAATAATTTCAATAATAAATCATCCAAATAAGACTTCTTGTATGAATAACCAGTACTCGATCACAATTCATCCACCTGGTCATGCATAACTTGTTTCTATATTCTTGCTCAATATTGTTTTGGATTGAATTCGAGCCATATACAACCATGGGAAAGGTTATCAACGTTGACCATTGCATTGGAATAAACGACCAACATCAGTAAAATACAAATTTTGGCCATTTCTATTCTTAAAACCAGTTTATAGTTGAAGATAAGAACATACTTAATTGTCATTAAAGAATATAACGGATCAGTAACGTTTTCTGACAGAAGTACAATTCCATATATCAGCATTGTTATTTATTTATTTATTGATAGAGTGATAGCATTTATATTGCTTAAAATGTGAAATAATAATTCACTATAATGGGTAAGTGATATTATCCGATTGAACCGCTCTATCAGCATCCTGGTAGAGAAATAATTTCAAAAAAATAGCTAACCATATCAGCAACTTCTATGTCGTATGTTTACCAAAACGAAAAAAAAAAAAAGAAAGAAAAAAAAAAGAGAGAAATTTTTACATTATGTGCTCATCTTTTCCAATCGGCCAACTTGTGGTCGAAACAGGCAAGCAAACCGAACTTCATCAAAGTCCTGTCCCTGTCCCTTCTCTTTCGTGCGTGTATTGCGTACGAGGCCACCAAAACAATAACTTTATCTAAAAAATTAATTAGAAAGCGAAAACCCAGCAATGTAGATAGGATGGATAGCTAGAGTCTAGAAGTCTCGTTACCAATCCAAGCATAAAGCAAGCTTCAAGATTTCCAGCAGCGGCACAACGACTGAGAATACCAAAGTAAAGCTCCTTCTGCCACCAACGCATGTTTCGTAGTTTCTTCACAGGTATACGTTGTCCGACCAGCTTTGCTTCTGATGCCGCTTTAAACATCTTGCACCTAAAAAACATAAAGCGATATATCAAGCAAACATAAAGCGATATATCTAGCACATCACAAGAAGCTAGTATCAATTGTTCTTCATTAAGAAAACAAATAGAATAAAAGATGGATGCTAGATTAAACGTACACCATCCGTAAGTCCTTGAGTGTGGATATTGGCATGAAGGAGTCCGAGACTACTCGAGCAACGATCTCAGCAATGAGATCTTGCGGAAGAGTCTCGATGGTTGTCGTCTTATCTCTCTTTTTCTTCGTACCTCGGGAGTTTTTCATGGTTAGCAAGTGAAGCGACAAACTTTTTTCTTCAGCTTGATCTCTAAAGAGTTGGTGGATTGAGAGGGAGAAAGAAAAGCAAGAAAGGAGTGAGAGGAAGAGCAAAAAAATGAATGAGGTAGGAAATGGGATAGGTTGAGTTGTATAGGTTGAGACGCAACCTTGGCTTAGATACAAGTGGATATGTTAAGACCAGTGAAACGAGAACAAGACAATAAATGGGATAGGTTGAATTGTAGCTTGAAAAGGTGTGTATAATTAATAAGGTGCCCCTAGTTGGTTAAGATGCTGGCGAGTATAATCCTCCACATGAGAGGAAAAGGAAATGCGCCAAACCGCCTCACAAGAAGGAAAATCCCATGGTTCCTTCAGAAGCAGTCCGGGTATTCCGTGGATAATCCAAAGTTGGGTAGGACTTGGTTGGGCTAATTTTGACTCCATAGTTCGTGCCAAGGCTGCAACCATGCTAGAGTCACTGAATAAATAAAAGGCCCCTCTAAACTATTAGTTCGTAATGTGATCGAAATAAAAGCAAGTTTATCCATCTAGTCCCACCTTTAATTGGATTAATTACTTTGAAACAAAATGTTAAACATTTAATTTTGTACCAGCCATTTAAGAGTAGCTATGTCAGCAAGGGTTGACATTAGCATTACTAACAATTTTATTCACATAAAAATCTAGAAAGTCTCGTAAAATATCATCATCTAGGTTTTAATTGAACCAAACGATTTGTTAGAGTTCCGACATTCAAAATAACTAGCCATTTATAGTAAATACTCTTTTTAACCATTAGAAAATAATTTTGAAATGTTGACCAATTGATGATGCCTCTTCAAAACATAAACTAATAGGAATGGATAACTCCTTTCTTCTCCATCATACTATTGTAACCGTTTATTCTTATCTTCTCTCTCTTTGAGTATTAAAAAAAAAAAAAAAAAAACCTAATACTTTCTCACTCTCTATCCAACCACGTCATTCGTTGTTCAAGAATTCAATGCCCTCTTTATTATTGTTGTTGTTGTTATATACTTATTATTAATTTTTAAAATAATAAAGGTTCTATTTTGCTATCCCTTGAGTTTCAGCTAATCTCAGGTCACGTGACCTACCCAGCCTATTGGGCTCAGCTCAAAATTTGGCGATCTTGAGTGAAAAAAGAAAAGACTTATGGAATGGATGTAGAGGTGGCAATCGTATCAGATCAAATCATTTCATATCAAATTATTTTAGGTTCAAATTACTTTTGGATTCCGATCACTTTCGAATATAGGTCATTGAAAATAAACCCCATCCCTAAATGATCATATTAGGATCAATCCATGGATCATTTCGGTTAGCTTAGTTTTTTTTTTAAAAAAAAATTCAATACATTTTCTTTTGCTTATTCTTCTCAAATAATTTTTCAATGATCAATTTAATTCTATTTTTCTTCTTTTATTTATTTATTATTATAAATATTAGAGCAGATAGACACAAAATTATAGTATGGTTATACACTAATAGAAATAATAGTTATAAACTTATAAAATATTAAAATAATAGAATTAAGAAATAGGCTATAAACTTTTAAAAATAAATAAATATTAATATTAAATTATTAAAAAGATTACAAAATAAAATGAGCAAATATTGAAAATATGGTTAATCCTATAAATACAAGTTATTGATGTCGATCCTTCAATAACACTCAAATTAGAAAAGTATACTTCTAACACAATCATTTATTGAGTCACATTAGCATCAACTATATTATATATCAAAGAACATAAAATATTAAATATTAACTATGTAAAAAATCTAATTCATAATTCATAAAATTGTATAATGTCACTTAGATAAAATTTTAAAATTAAAAATAAATAAAATTAAAAATATATGTTACCTCCATATGCAAAAAAACCAATTACGAATGGTAATCAAAACTTATATATTTTCTAAAAAATACTATTTTTAGGCCATTTTAGGTCACCCATAACCTGATCCAATCCAACCATAAAATTTTTAAGTTATTTCAGATTCGACTAAAAAAAAAAAAAAGCAAAACCCTAAGATTATATTTTCCAGATGGGTTCGGATCAAGTTTACAAGTTGGGTCAAGTTTCTACTACCTCTAGTCATTAGACTCAGGAATACTAATAAAAAAAGATAAAATACAGATTACAATCCTATAGTTTAAGCATTATGAAATTGTATTCATATGATTTAAAATATTACACTTAACTGTCATGTATTTTAAATTTCATCAAATTACATTTATATGATTTGACATGTTACACTTAGCCACCATGTGTTTTAAGTTTTATCAAATTATGCTCATATGGTTTGATATATCACACTTAACTACCATGTGTTTTAAACATGGTAATTAAATATAACATGTCAAACCATATAAGCGTAATTTGATAAAACTTAAAATATATGATAATTAAATGTAATACTTCAAACTGCATGAATACAAATTGATAATGTTTAAATCATATGTAGCAATTTATATTTTATTTAAAAAAAAAGCTCATGCTGAAATAGGCTTTGAGGACAGGTGCTCCACCTAGCTCCGCCGCTCCCATTCAAGAGCAAATGCCTCGCACGATTGACCTGGAGCAAACAGTGAGTAATACACCCTCTTTTAGCATCGCCCAATCCCGTACCTCTTCCACGATGGTTGCCTAGGTGGGACCATGTGTTGCTGATAGGGTGCGAGTTGGGTTCGGGAAGTGGGCGTATTAACTTTTCCCATGGTCAACATTAGGGGCACACAATGTAAGCCATTGGTTTTGTTGTGTGAAAATCGATCGTTATACTGTGTATGGATAAGTTTTATTGATGAGAAAATCTTCTACCGCCACCAAAATTTTTAGTTCCTGAATTATAGAAAAGACCCTCAAACCAAGCTCTTTATGGAAAATATGGTCTTTGATAGGAGTCGTACCATTATTGTAGTATCTATATCGATGGAGAAAATAAATGAACGAAGGTTTCTCTTATTTCTAATGATATTTTTCTTCGAATAAATGTAATCAATGATTCTCTTATGTCATGCATTGCTTAAAGTGTGAAAAAATAATGCAATATATTGGATAAGTGATAGTATCTGATAATTAAAACCACTCTTCTATATATCAGCATCACTATTTATTTATTGGTGGAGAGATAATATCTGGTATTGCTTGAAGTGTGAAAAATTCGACAAAATGCCAACTGAACCAGCAACTTCTATATTTCATGTTCACCCAAAATGGAAAAAAAAAAAAGAAAAAAGAAAAAGAAGAGGAACTTTTATTTTATGCGTTCAACTTATGCAATTGGCCAACTTATGGTCAAAACAGAGAAGCAAACTGAATTTTATCAAAGACCTGTCCCTATGCCACTAAAACAATTACTTTATCTGAAAGATTAATTAGAAAGTAAAAATACAGTTATGTAGATAGCACGGATGGCTGAAGTTAAAAAAGTCTTATTACCAGTCCAAGTGTGAAACAAGCTTCAAGTTTTCCCCGTTGCAGCACAATGTCTGAGAATAGCATAGTAAAGCTCGTCGTTCCACCAACGCATGCTTCGTGGTTTCTCCAATGTTATATGATGTCTAACCAGCTTTGCATTTGATGTCGTTCTAAACATCTTGCACCTAAACAACATAAAGTGATCGAATGCACCACAAGAACCTAGCATTAACTAATATTCATTAAGAAAACAAAAAAAAAAAGATGGATATCGGATTAAATGTACATCAACCGTAGGTTCTCGAGATCGGTATTAGTTTTGGGGAGTCTGAGACTAGCTAAGCAATGATCTCAATGGTGAGATCTTGTGGAGGAGACTCGATGATTATAGTCTTAGTTCTCTTCTTCATACTCCTTATGGTTTTTATGGTTAGAGAGATGGAAGTAACTTTTTTTCAACATAGCTATCAAGAGTAAGTGGATTTAGAGGGAGAAGGAAGAGCAAAATAAGAATGAGAGCAAGAGCAAAAAAAAGAATAACATGGGAAATAGGATAGTTTGTATTGTAATGTTGAGACACAACCTTGGCTTGGATATAAGTGCATGTCTTAAGAGTCGTAGCACAGAAACAAGACTAGGAATGAGATAGGTTGAGTTGTAAGTTGAGGAGCACCCTTAGCTCATTGAGGTATATGATTCGTAAAGAACTTGTCGTTGGTTAAGATGCCTCTAGCTATTAATCCTCCACAATCCTCCATATGAGAGGAAATGAAAATGTGTCAAACCACCTCAAGAGATGGAAAACCTCATGATTCATTTGGAAGCAGTCCATTGGTAATTCTAAGTTGGGCAGGACTTGGTGAGGCTATGGCCCTCTAACTTGGAAGCTAAACATCTCTGAACATGGGTAATCCAAAGTTGTGCTGGACTTGGCTAGATTGATGCTCCTAATATGGAAGCTAGCTTGTCTCTGATTCAAAGTAAGTCATAGCCAAGAAATAAAGGACTAATCAAGTACCAACTGACTCTTTAATCCATATCAAGGCTTCAGCCAGGCTAGTGTCACTAAATTAATAAAAGACTCCTTGAGAATGTTAGTTCATAATGTAAAAGAAATAAAAGCAAGTTATCCATTTAGCCTAGCCTTTGATTTCAAAATGTGTTGGACACAAAGAAGGATCTCTGGGTTGGGCTTGTGAAAAAAAAAACAAAATAAAACATAAAGTTTGAGCTAAAAATCACTAGAGACTTCTAAATAAAAAAAAAAAACACAGCTCAACCCAAGAATATGTATGTATGTATGTACATACATACATACATACATACATACATACATATATATATATATATATATATATATATATATAAGTCGATTACAGGCCAAATGGTCCACTTGGTCCATCTAGTCCAACCTAAAATTTTGTAGCCCTAGTCGCTAAAAAAATCCAAACTAGATTCTAAATGAGGGAGGACAAAGGGAATTCAGGCTTAATGGTATTGATGAGGAATTGGCTCAATAAGATTGGACTAAGCTTGGTCAAAAATATAAGTTTGATAGTTAGCTCAAATTGAGCCATGCTTAGACATGAACATCAAACTTAATTGCAGGTATGTAGCCCAACCCAAGCTTAGCACAGCTGCATATATTTGCTACCGAGCTCATATCTCGGCCCTTTACATTTGCAAATAGCAAGTTTAGTAAATTTATTCATAACTTAAATTGTAAGCATTGAAAAAAATTGATAGAGTTTTAAAATATTTTAAAGGTACTATGATTACGGTTTACATTATTCTAGTATTGGATTGATTCAAAATGTTATATAATGTAGATTACCCTCTTGGTAAGGTTGATTGTAACTCTACTAGAGGATGGTTATACATTTAGCAGAGTAAAGTTGCTACTTAGCCATCCCAAAAAAATAAATATATATTGCACCGATGTCTTCGTGAAGTAAGAATATATAGCTATACCACTATCAAGTAAAAATATAATTTGAATAACGCAATTCATAAGATATATTTTCTTATGCATAGAAAGATCAATGCAACTAGTATCCATGTAATGTGGACAAGTTGGTACATTCACATAACAAATACTAAGAGATTTACAAATAAGTCTAACAAAATTTTCAGAAAATATCATTTGAAAAACTAGTAAGTATGGGTAGTCATATTAGAATATCTCATGATTGTTGAGATACAATTAACTCTAGTAAAGCTACATCAAAGAGAAGATATGAAAACTGTATGCAGAAATAAGGATTATTACCAGTATGGTAGGACTATCATGATTGCGGTCTACTCTTACTAGTGATATTAGATGAGTATTATCTCCACTTGAAGAGTTCGAAAGAAAATTTAACCATTGGTGTACCTTATTAGATTTGTAATAAGGTTAAATTTTCTAAATGCATTAAGTTTTTTAGAATTTGAGATTTCAATGCAAATTTTATTTATGTAGCAGGTAATGTATTTTTACTTTTGTATGAATTGGAGGAATAGATTTTTTAAGTCTTTAATAAAACTTATATATATATATATATATATATATGGAACATCGCCTGTGGCGCAGCGCACTAAAGTGAAGGAAAGCATACTTGATAAAGTTCTAAAGCACTTATGAATATAAGATAAAACAAATGACCTTTAAAAGCATGGCCTTTCAAATACCAAAACATGAGTATAATGTGAATATAACCCTTTAGATAATTCTATTAATAAGATCAAGGTTTAATCCTCTTGTTCTTAGATCCTCTTAACATATGTTCAAATTATAAATTAAGGGTTCTCTACCATTAGCGTGACATCATTACTCAACTTACTTACATATTTATTAACATTAATACTTTAGTTATTTTAAGAATGATAAGATATTTTAGTTTTTGATTATTAATATAATGCTTTATTTATTTTTAAAATTATAAGAGAGATCGTTAGATATTTGATTTTTAGAACAATTAGTTGTTTATAAAAGTTACTCTTCTTAATTGTTGGGAGGTAGTTACATATTTTAAAACTTTGACCAAGGAATGGAAAATCATTTTACTTTCATATGTATCACAAACTCTTAAAAAATGGATTGCCTCTCTCCTCACTATTATTCCATTCCAACGATATGCTCTTAGACTCTCATTCTTTAAGATTTTTTTAAAAAAAAGCATATTAACTCCATTCACTTTCTTTTCATTTTACAATTTCATTTGTCTTTTTCAAGAACTCAATACTCTATTTTACTATTATTATTATTATTATTAAAATTTAATTGGTGTGTTATGTTTTGGCATGTAATCTAAAATGCAAAAAGCCCCATGTGAAACTTTCGGATCTAATAGTCTATTATTTTCACAAAAATCATCTGTATGAATGAAAAAAATAATGCTTGAGAAATTATCTTAAATCATATATTTAGTTTAAATTTTATTTGTATTTTATAGTTATTTTTTTGATTATTTTATATGAAGTTCCAAAGCTTATATATGGATGGTGCTATAAATAGGAAATGAAGTTGAAAGATAGTAATGGGGATGGAACAAGAAGCTAAAAACATTGAAGAAAAAAGTTTAGCTTTGTGAGATTCAAGTATGATTGTCAAAAAAAAATTATAAAAAAAAAACGTTATCTTAACCAAAGGTCCAAACATATTTCTCTTGGTTGAGTAATTTCATAATCATTCATAAAAAAAAACTGTTTAGCATCTCCATCTACCTCTGCGTATACTGCTGCTGAATGGACTATTGAGCTTTGTAGAATTTTGATTTTAAAAAGGTGAATTAATCATTTATAACAGCATTCTTCACGGTCATCATCATTGCACGAAAGCGAGAAATATAACAGAAACAGCTTGATGTACTGCCATCAGCCATAGCAATGGTGCAAAATGTGTGCTTGTCTTCTCTTGGGGCATTGTTAGGAAGAACAATCTGCGAAAAAAGTCACTCCATTGCTCTCCCACCATTCATGTTGATTCGTTAAGCAACACTGTGCACACAATCACAATGCTCATACAAGGGCAGCATTGAGAATAATACAACACACCAGCAGAGAGATTTTTTGAGTTACATTTTCTTGGTTAATAAAACGTTATATATATATATATATATATATATGGGACTAACCTCTTAGAGATCGATAGGCTAAATGATGCAATTATGACAAGATAGGACTTGTTTCACAAAATATTGAGCTAAAATAATTGGCAGCAACAATAATTGAGCTAAAATAATTGGCAAATGCAAAGAGAACACTAACCAATACAAGCACATAGCTCCAATGAAACAAACTATGGTACTGAGCATTCAGGAAATTAAATCAAAATCTCACAAAATGTAGAAAGAATGATCGGCGGAACAACATGACAGCCAAGGAACACTTTAAAATTATCCATTATAGGAAAAATAGGGATAAAAAATCTATCAATGGGATCAGTTATGACGGTAACAAGATCACTTTTTCTTACTTATAACAAAAACGTAACAAAATGGAAGGAAGATAAAGAATTATCCAAACTTCATCCAAGGTATATATCATGAAGCTCTGGATCTAAAAAATTCAGTAAAATTTTTCTTTGCTTTTTTGGGGAACCTTCCACCATCTCACAAAATCATAGAAGTACTCTAAAATCTTCTAAAATCATACGGCCTTCTTTGTAATCTCCTCTCCCTAGTCCTCTTCTAATTTTTTGCCAAATTTTTCTATGATTTCAACCAAAGTTGAATTTTTCTTAAGGAGACAAATCGACAAATTCAGCCAATAAATAGACCCAATCAAAGATAACTAAATTTTATATAACTTCTTTACCGCATTGTTTCCACAAAAATGGAAGGGTAAGGAGCCATCTATGGCCAAAAAAAGTAATCCTTTTTTTTTCCAAGTACCATCACCATGCACAACTGCATCATCTATATCACCATGAATAATAATGCGGGATCATTGTTTGTTACCTTATTACATAGACTCATCCACATCAAACCAATAAAATCTGGTATTTAGCACCCAACACATTAAAATATCTATCACGACATAGGTGAAAAGCAACAAAATACCATCGGTAAATCTTACGGGAACAAACGATCCTTGAGGACAGCAGAAATAGCTTGAGGAATGATCTCGGTTGAACTAATATTGCATTAATGTGAGGACTCCGCATGAAAAAGGAAGAAAAGAAAAATACTTAAATCTTTGCACTTATTTTATATTGTAAGATGGAGATGGCAATTTAGTTTAGAAAGGATAGCTCCACACTCTTTACACATCTCAAATGATGGGGGAAAGATATATAACAACCTAGAAATCATTAAAGAATATGAAATTGGAAACAAACGATCTTGTGATAAAACATAATGCTTAATCATCTCCATTCTAAAGAAACAGCAAAAAATCAGGGATCTTATGGAAGGTATTCTCCTCCTTTCATGTCACAATTACGATTTTAAACTTTAAAGCGTAATTCATTCAAATCAATTGCTCTAGAAACTAACTTACCGAAGATCAAGGACAAGCAACATTAATTATTCAAAAAAAAATTGTACATTCTCCAACATCTCTAAATGGATCAAATGCTACCTCTTGCATGGTGCAAAATTGAACCCTCCCAGCATAGGAAGAAACCTCAAAATAATAAAAAATTTTAATATGCTTCCATAAGCATATTGAACTACCTAAAGATGGGTTTCTAGATGAATGACCTATTTAAAGTGCATCACTTGAATCCGTTCATGCCAATAGAAAACATTTTTTTCAAGCCAATTTTACAATCTAGATCAATGTGATCTCCAATACACCTTCAATTTATATCGAGGAGGATCCCGGAACCCTATAATACTTCTTTGCCCGGGGTCCTTGATTTCCCAACCTTTGCTGCAAAAAGCATCAAATAACTCATCATCCATGACTTCACGGAAAAGGGATAATGTCACTTTTTAATGACCTTTCCACTTTTCATGCAGGTTTTCTTTTATAAACAAAGTTTTGTTTGATAAATAAGGGCATTGAGAGAGTCTCCTTATAATGAATCTATTAACAAAATCAGTCACCAATATATATGAGAAAGTGGTTCTATTTGTAAAACAATCCCTTTTCAGAATAAGGGTGGCACTTTCTAGTGATACTAGAACATTTCAAATGTCCTACAACGTCCATAGTGGGTGAAAAGAAAAAGAATTCTAAGCTGGATAGTAGATGCAATATAGCATGGATATGACGGAGTGATAACAAACAGACGATTCGAATGATAGAACATTAATTTCTAACAAAGCATAAATAGATTCCTAAGAGAAGATGGTGTAGATTGGAACGAAGAGAAATCTACGGAAAAGGATAGCAAAATCTAGGCGAAGATTGGGAAAAAGAAGCCGAATCGAGAGAAAGAAGTTTGATTGAATAATTAACCTTTGGCGGAAACAAAATACAATCATATAAACACTCAAATACCAAATAGATTGGAATTGGGTGAAAAAGAACAAGTGTCCACCTTTCATAAAAAAGTACGCATAAGAATTTCAATAACGAGATATAGAACATGGAATAATTTGAGTTTAAAAAGTAAAAATAGTCTCCTTATAGTTGGCCAAAGTTTTTTTTTCCCCTCCTAATGATTTTTATCAACATATATTGGTGAATGTTCGATTTTTGTGTGATATCTTATGCTTGTAGATTTGTATAGCTTGGATTATGCAAATTTGTGGGGTGTTGGTGTTGTTGGGTCAAGGGATTGTTATGGAACATGTTGCAACTTTAGAGGAGCATATTTTCTCCATAGACCCAATCCATATAGATGAGTTTATGTCTCTTATTGTATGCTTTGAGTATTTTTATTTTTCTGGTGCTAAATTTATAAATTTTTTGTTTTTGTTTCCTCAATTCAAATAAACTTGATCAGATTCAAATAATAATATTTGCAAGAGGCAAAAATGAAAAGAAGGCCATGAAATATTTAGAATGCTGCAATGTAGCATTTCTTTTTCATAAATAAATCTCTTGCCTCTAATGAGTTCTGATTATATTGCAGAAAAGTTCATTGCTTGGATAATGATTGCTAATGACTACTTTGCTTACATTAATAGCTGATAGATTGGATGGAAAAGTAGAGGAATGAAGTTTTCTGTTGGCAACCATGCAATACGTCTGAACCTTATATCAAAAGTAAAAGGAATAGATATGGCTGAGGAGTACTTTTCAGTCTTCCAGACTTGACCAAGGACCAAGAAACCTATGGAGCTCTACTGTTACTTGGACTATATCCAGGAAAAAATAGCCGACAAGGCTACTGCTCTCTATGAGGAAGATGAAGAACTGAACTTTGCTTCCACTACTCTGGTTCAGAACAATCTAATGACCCTATACATGAAATTAGGCCAGCCTGAGAAGGTTATAGAAACTGTTCCAAGAAATGAAGAAAATGAATGGTCTCTCTCCAGGATAATTTTACATACAGTATCCTGATGAATAGCTATGCTGCATTGTATGATATTAACTCAGTTGAGAGAGTAGTGGAAGAGGTGAAAGAGGGAGGAATCACCTTAGATTGGTCCATATATAGTAATTTGGCTGCCCATTATAATTCAGTGGCCTATTCCAGAAAGCTGAGTCTGCTCTGAAGAAGCTTGAGGAGGTTATCGACAAGCACGACCGTACAGCTTTCCATTGTCTTATAAGCTTATATGCAGGTGCAGGTAATTTAGCAGAGGCCAGTAGGGTGTGGAAATCTTTCAATGCCACCTTTGCGAGGACCACCAATATGAGCTATCTCGTCATGCTTCAGGCTCTAAATAAACTAGATAATATTGATCAACTGAAGCAATGCTTTGAAGAAATGGGAATCTGCTTATGTGACTTATGATATGAGGTTAGTGAATGTCTTGATAGGGGCTTACCTGAGGAACGATATGGTCATGGAAGCTGCAACTCTTTGGGAGAAGGCCATGCAGAAGAGTTCTCAATCTGACTTCCGGACTTTTGAGTTGTTTATCTAATTACTATTTGAAGAACCATAAAATGGATTTGGCTTTGAAGTGTTTGGGGGCTGCTGCCAATTCAGCAAAAAAAAATGAGTGGAAACCAAACAAAGAGATGGTCAGATGAATTTCTGAAGTATTTCGAGGAAGTAAAGATGTGGATGGAACTGAGTCATTTTGTAAGATTTTAAAGCAGCTTGACCATCCAGATGCAGAAGCTTATGAATCTTTGCTTGGGACATGCTTGGCTGCTGGTAAAACTGGAGCCTTCTCCTCATCAATGAATCGAGGAGAATGGGATCAACATGAGAACTGAAGCTGAAAAGTTGCTTGGAAGGGTAGCTGCGACTGTTTGTGACTTTCTAACTGGCAGTTGCATGAAAAGATGGAGTTGAACTCATTTTGTGTGTGTATTTATTCTCTCACCTAGCTGTAATAGAGGATCCGGACCCTTATATGATCTTATTGAAGCAGAGTGATATGGAATTGGGAATGATCTATTGTTGATGGCAGTGTGGCTGGTAATTAGTAACTGAAGGCCATACATGATCGCCTTTTTTCTTTTTTTTTTTCACCCCCGTCAGAAAACCAGTGTTTAAGATCTAGGAATGAAGGCTGTTTGAGGCACCCTCTTTGTTAGATGACTTGAACCCTGAAAGTTCCACAGTTGTGGAGTGAGGACTGACAGAGAGTTCAAGTAAACCTGGGAAGCCAGCATACTCTGACAGTCTGAGAAGAACAAGATTAAATTGTTCGTTTCACTGTTTCATCCTTCTGTCTCATGATCATTAAGATTTAGATTACTTTCTTTATTTTTTGATGAGTTGTTGAACCGCAAATAAATATGTGGATTTACCTTATCACTTATATTGATTTAGATGGTACAATCCTTGCCATTTGTGGCAAGAGATGGGTGGTTCGAATAGTCGGTCCTCGTTTTGATTGCTACGTATGAATATAGATCCCTGGTTACTAAGATGAAGGTGTGAAATGCTCTTGCGTACGATGCTCGCTTGTAACAACAAATTTTCCATCCTTCATGTCCCACTCCCTCCAACAGTTAGGCGCATGATGGCATAACATACGATGAAATCGGTGGTCAGAAATTTGGGCAGCGTATGGATGGAAGCATTTTTAGCACTCAAGGCTCCTATGTCTTCTAGATTGATGGGTAGATTGATCTTTTGGGACGAAGATTATGTGTTGCCATGTACGTGTCTGCATGAAATTGTTTGGTCTACTACGAGAAAACTACCGTGACTCATAATAATATAGAAAAGATGAAGCCATTTTATGTTAAATTGTTCAATATTTTAATGGAAGGAAGGTAAGATATAGTGACTTCTACTTCAATATATATTTTTATTTAAATTATTTGGATGCTAACTGTTGTACCTTCACTGCTAGTTAAAATATATCCTAGACAAAGCAAACTCCTGTATCTAGAATTTGCGATGGAAATAGGAAAGATCCCTTTCTCTCTCTTCAGTTAAGCCTCTCTAATGCTTATTTTTGCAAATAAAAGAAGATAAGTGGTGAGTAATAGCTCGTCTTTTGGCACTTTAAATCTAGCACGTTGTTTGTGAAGGCTTTTGGTCTTTTGAAACTGAGACGATATTCTGCTTCATCTTGGTCCAATTCGATCACCCAGTTGGTTGCGCTTGCGTTCACCTTGGCAGGCTCCATCACACGGTGTCCGCGATCTTGGAAGACTTCCAGTTGATCCGTTAGAAGGTCAGTTTTGAGTGGGTGGGACGGAGCTGTATCCCACAAATTGGATTCGGTCGGACCCGACCAAAAAAATATATCCAATAAGTTATTTGGATTAATCGAGGGTCAAAAGCTGATCCTAGCCTAACCAAAACATTTTAAGTTGGATCGCATCATTTGATTGAGTATTTAACTAGTATTTTATAACTAAAGTATAGTAATTAATAATTAAATATAAATTTATTCAAAAATTTATATTAGATTGAAAAAGTGTCAATCTAAACTTTATTTTTTTTTCTTAAAAACTTTTAATTTTTATTTTAATTGATTATCCCCTTATATTTATAAATAGCGTGGTTCTTAAAATATATATTAATATATTTCAAAACATTATAAATAAGAATCTACTAAATAGATTATAAAATATAAATATTTAGATTAAAAAAAGTAAAAATAGATAATGAGACATCTAATTATTAAGAATAAAAAATAATTTATTTAATAAATTAATAAAAATGATTAGAATGAATAAAAATAAGACTTATATAATTAAGATTTATAAGATCGATTGATTAGGTTTAAATCAAATAAGGTTAGAGCTGAACCTATTTTTTAGATCTAAATGATATATAAATCGTGTCATATAACCAAAAATATGTGACCAGAGCCAATCAAAGTGCTGATCGGACCCGATTCTAAGACCCTACCAATTGTTAAGTGTTTAAACATAGGTAGAATCGGATCGGATAACGAGACGACCCCACGAATGGTTGACGCAGGTCGAGGTGCTGAGATATGTACAGTAAATGATCAACGGATGGGCGCGAAGAAAGGAGGTTTTTTCTTTTTCTTTTTCTTTCTCTACTGCTACTCTTTCCACGAAGCGGACCTTTTGCGTTCAGTTTCGAGTCGTCGAGTGATCCATACCGTCACTCTCGCACTGCATTCAACTTTACAAGAATCCCTTGGCAGCGTCTTTGGTCTCCCGTTCTTCCCAATTGTACGTCTCAGATCCTCGCATTTCCTAAGAACGCAAATCGTTACTCTTGGAGTACTTCTCCAGCTCCCAGAACCTTGCAAAGAACCAGCAAACTTATGAAGCCTCTTAATCTGTTACCGTTCCGAAAGAAAAATAGCGAACAAAGCCATTGCTCTCTCCTAACAGAAGATGAATGAACAGCTTCACAAGCACAGGTACCCTGGTTCACAACAACCTAATGTCTCTTTGCACGAAGTTTAGGCCAGACCAGGGACGGCCCACCCCAAGATATGAAGGCGAAGAACAATACCTCAGATAATCTCCACATGGTTCGTTGTGGCGAACCACTGTCCTTCACCGGTGACATGGAGACCTGTGTTGAAGGATATGGGGTGAAACAGAGAAAATGAAAGAGGAAGGTGAGTTACCATGCTGATAACCGAAAATCTGCACGCAGTACCCTGGCTGCCAGTTTTTGGTCGGCTGGTCTCCTTTGAAGCCTGATCTGCTTGCCAGAAACCGGAGAGACTTACCAACAGCCAAGAACCCAGGGCAGCCACACCATTTCTTGTGTAAGCTTGCCAATGCGCTGGGAAGGCAATTCCGGCGGGGTCAACAGGGTTATGGTGGAAATTTCCTGAAGGGCCACCGAGAGCCCACCAACATGAGCTGCAGCCCTGTCTCACCGTACATGGAGCTCAGGCACCTTAGATAAATGATCATGGTTAGTTTTGAACCTGTTAAATCAACAAGCAAAATGTTGCTTTGGCATTCAACGTTTCAAAATCTTTTTGTAGCAAGCAAATAAGATGCTGAATATCCAAACTGAGCTCCCAAGGTCTAGTCTTTGATCATTGCAGTATTTGAAAAAGAAGGTATCACAAAAAATAAACAACAAGAAAACAGCAGATATAATATATTATACCAAAATTAAGAAAAAAATAGTAACAGCAATCTTAGTTTTAAAGAAGTCCATTAAAAATACTATGATTAGACCCGAAATACATTAGGTTTTCTTACAGATTTAAAACATTACACATAGCTTAGAACAAAGAACACGCCAAAGCATCACATAAATAACGACAACAGAAGGTACTCAAGAATTCCATTTGCAAAGTTCACTGCAGAAAGCTTCAGCCTCGTTCACAGCCGTCGTACTTACAGCATGTTGGTTTGTGCAAATTTCTTCCAGCCTTTGTCGATATTTATTCCAGGCATTAATCCAGGTATTATTCTTGGTACCGCGCCACACACTAGCTGAGAACTTCATCTGAACATTGCTCAACGTACGAGACACAAATCTTCTTCATCTCCAGAATCACCAGCTCCATCTCTGATTTTCTTCAGAATTTCTATGCCAGTCTGCCGAGGTCTGATGGTCACCAAAAGAAGTAGAATCCCTTTAAAGTATGTTGCACCACTGTGGCCACCGACCATTGCACTCGTTCAGATGGTATAATCCTAAGCTCATACGTCCCAGATTGAAGATATTCTCCTGAAGAATGTTTAGCAGAAGAAATTTAAGAGTTAGTCTGCTCGGATAAGAAGAAATGCCAGGTTGGATTACCAGAAGCCTTCCCAACATGCACCACCGTAATTTTTTCTGCTCAAGATTCGAACAGTCGTCTGTGGTCTCCTAGGATTTTTAGCATCACCCATTACCCGCCACTCCTGCACGATGGTCGCTTAGGTGGGACCAGCGTTGCTGTTAGGTTGCGGGTTGGGTTATGAGAGGTGCGCGTACTAACTTTTCCCATTTTCTAATACATAAGACCACCTGGTTGAACATTAGGAACACACAATACAGAGCTGTTTGTGTCGTTATCCAATAGCTGATCGCTACAGTGTGCACGAATAAGTTTTATCCAGTTCGAAAATCTTTTATTACCACCTAAATTTTTGGTTCCCTAAATACCCTCAAACCAACGCTGCATAAAAATAAATAAATAAATAAATGAATGAATGAAGCACTCTCTTATTTCTAATAATATTTTTCTTGGAATAATATTCGATCAATAGTTCTCTTACTTAAAAAATAACTATTTCTAACATTTATTCTTGCTAACTGACTTTTCTACATCATGATAATTTAAAAAAGAAATAATTTCAATAATAAATCATCCAAATAAGACTTCTTGTATGAATAACCAGTACTCGATCACAAATTCATCCACCTGGTCATGCATAACTTTGTTTCTATATTCTTGCTCAATATTGTTTTGGATTGAATTAGAGCCATATACAACCATGGGAAAGGTTATCAACGTTGACCATTGCATTGGAATAAACGACCAACATCAGTAAAATACAAATTTTGGCCATTTCTATTCTTAAAACCAGTTTATAGTTGAAGATAAGAACATACTTAATTGTCATTAAAGAATATAACGGATCAGTAACGTTTTCTGACAGAAGTACAATTCCATATATCAGCATTAACTAATATTCATTAAGAAAACAAAAAAAAAAAATGGATATCGGATTAAATGTACATCAACCGTAGGTTCTCGAGATCGGTATTAGTTTTGGGGAGTCTGAGACTAGCTAAGCTTAAGCCAGTCTCAATGGTGAGATCTTGTGGAGGAGACTCGATGATTATAGTCTTAGTTCTCTTCTTCATACTCCTTATGGTTTTTATGGTTAGAGAGATGGAAGTAACTTTTTTTCAACATAGCTATCAAGAGTAAGTGGATTTAGAGGGAGAAGGAAGAGCAAAATAAGAATGAGAGCAAGAGCAAAAAAAAGAATAACATGGGAAATAGGATAGTTTGTATTGTAATGTTGAGACACAACCTTGGCTTGGATATAAGTGCATGTCTTAAGAGTCGTAGCACAGAAACAAGACTAGGAATGAGATAGGTTGAGTTGTAAGTTGAGGAGCACCCTTAGCTCATTGAGGTATATGATTCGTAAAGAACTTGTCGTTGGTTAAGATGCCTCTAGCTATTAATCCTCCACAATCCTCCATATGAGAGGAAATGAAAATGTGTCAAACTACCTCAAGAGATGGAAAACCTCATGATTCATTTGGAAGCAGTCCATTGGTAATTCTAAGTTGGGCAGGACTTGGTGAGGCTATGGCCCTCTAACTTGGAAGCTAAACATCTCTGAACATGGGTAATCCAAAGTTGTGCTGGACTTGGCTAGATTGATGCTCCTAATATGGAAGCTAGCTTGTCTCTGATTCAAAGTAAGTCATAGCCAAGAAATAAAGGACTAATCAAGTACCAACTGACTCTTTAATCCATATCAAGGCTTCAGCCAGGCTAGTGTCACTAAATTAATAAAAGACTCCTTGAGAATGTTAGTTCATAATGTAAAAGAAATAAAAGCAAGTTATCCATTTAGCCTAGCCTTTGATTTCAAAATGTGTTGGACACAAAGAAGGATCTCTGGGTTGGGCTTGTGAAAAAAAAAACAAAATAAAACATAAAGTTTGAGCTAAAAATCACTAGAGACTTCCAAATAAAAAAAAAAAACACAGCTCAACCCAAGAATATGTATGTATGTATGTATGTACATACATACATACATACATACATACATACATATATATATATATATATATATATAAGTCGATTACAGGCCAAATGGTCCACTTGGTCCATCTAGTCCAACCTAAAATTTTGTAGCCCTAGTCGCTAAAAAAATCCAAACTAGATTCTAAATGAGGGAGGACAAAGGGAATTCAGGCTTAATGGTATTGATGAGGAATTGGCTCAATAAGATTGGACTAAGCTTGGTCAAAAATATAAGTTTGATAGTTAGCTCAAATTGAGCCATGCTTAGACATGAACATCAAACTTAACTCCCAGTATGTAGCCCAACCCAAGCTTAGCCTGGCTCATATATTGCTCGGCTCAGCTCAGCCTACTGTTTGCAAATAGCAAGTTTAGTAAATTTATTCATAACCCAAATTGTAAGCATTGAAAAAAATTGATAGAGTTTTAAAATATTTTAAAGGTACTATGATTACGGTTTACATTATTCTAGTATTGGATTGATTTCAAAATGTTATATAATGTAGATTACCCTCTTGGTAAGGTTGATTGTAACTTTACTAGAGGATGGTTATACATTTAGCGGTAAAGTTGCTACTTGGCCATCCCAAAAATAAATATATATTGCAGTGTCTTCAATGAAGTAAGAATATATAGCTCTGCCACTATCAAGTAAAAATATAATTTGAATAACGCAATTCATAAGATATATTTTCTTATGCATAGAAAGATCAATGCAACTAGTATCCATGTAATGTGGACAAGTTGGCTATTCACATAACAAATACTAAGAGATTTACAAATAAGTCTAACAAAATTTTCAGAAAATATCATTGAAAAACTAGTAAGAATGGGTAGTCATATTAGAATATCTACTGATTGTTGAGATGCTAGTTAACTCTATTAAAGCTACATCAAAAGAGAAGATATGAAAAACCTTGTACGAAATAGGATTATTACCAGTATGGTAGGACTATCATGATTGCGGTCTACTCTTACTAGTGATATTAGATGAGTATCTCAACCCAAGAGTTCAAAGAAAATTTAACCATTGGTGTACCTTATTAGATTTGTAATAAGGTTAAATTTTCTAAATGCATTAAGTTTTTAGAATTTGAGATTTCAATGCAAATTTTATTTATGTAGGGTAATGTATTTTTACTTTTGTATGAATTGGAGGAATAGATTTTTTAAGTCTTTAATAAACTTATATATATATATATATATATAGACATGCGCGCGCGCGCACTAAAGTGAAGGAAAGCATACTTGATAAAGTTCTAAAGCACTTATGAATATAGGATAAAACAAATGACCTTTAAAAGCATGGCCTTTCAAATACCAAAACATGAGTATAATGTGAATATAACCCTTTAGATAATTCTATTAATAAGATCAAGGTTTAATCCTCTTGTTCTTAGATCCTCTTAACATATGTTCAAATTATAAATTAAGGGTTCTCTACCATTAGGGTGACATCATACCAACACTTACATATTTATTAACATTAATACTTTAGTTATTTTAAAAATGATAAGATATTTTAGTTTTTGATTATTAATATAATGCTTTATTTATTTTTAAAATTATAAGAGATCGTTAGATATTTGATTTTTAGAACAATTAGTTGTTTATAAAAGTTACTCTTCTTAATTGTTGGGAGGAGGTTACATATTTTAAAATTTTGACCAAGGAATAAATCATTTTACTTTCATATGTATCACAAACTCTTAAAGAAATGGATTGCCTCTCTCCTCACTATTATTCCATTCCAACCATATGCTCTTAGACTCTCGTTCTTTGATTTTTTTTTTAAAAAAGAAGCAATGCTCCATTCACTTTCTTTTCATTTTACCATTTCATTTGTCTTTTCAAGAACTCAATACTCTATTTTACTATTATTAATATTAAAATTTAATTGGTGTGTTATGTTTTGGCATATAATCTAAAATGTAGAAAGCATATGAGCTTCAGATCTAATAGCCTATTATTTTCACAAAAATCATCTATATGAATGAAAAAAATAATGCTTAAGAAATTATCTTAAATCATATATTTAGTTTAAATTTTATTTGCATTTTATAGCTATTTTTTGATTATTTTATGTGAAGTTTCAAGCTTATATATGGATGGTGCTATAAATAAAATGAAGTCCAAAGATAGTAAGGGATGGAACAAGAAGCTAATAACATTGAAGAAAAAAGTTTAACGGGTGAGATTCAAGTATGATTGTCAAAAAAAATTATAAAAAAAATCTTATCTTAACTGAAGTTCCAAACATATTTCTCTTGGTTTAAGTAATTTTTATAATCATTCATAAAAAAAACTGTTTAGCATCTCCATCTACCTCTGCGTATCTGCGTTGAATGGACTATTGACTGTTAGAATTTTGATTTTTAAAGTAATTAATCATTTATAACAGATATTCTGGTCATCATCATTGCACGGCCAGAGGAAATATAACAGAAACAGCTTGATGTATTGCCATCGATATGGTACACAATGTGTGCTTGTCTTCTCTTGGGGCATTGTTAGGAAGAACAATCTCTGAAAAAAGTCACTCCATTGTCTCCCACCATTCATGTTCATTCGTTAAGCGGCACAATCACAATGCTCATACAAGGGCAGCATTGAGAATAATACAACACACCAGCAGAGCGATTTTTTGAGTTACAATTTCTTGGTTAATAAAGCGTTATATATATATATATATATATATATATATATATATATATGGGACTAACCTCTTAGAGATCGATTGGCTAAATGATGCAATTATGACAAGATAGGACTTGTTTCACAAAATATTGAGCTAAAATAATTGTAAGCAACAAGTTTCACAAAAGTTATCCTGCCATCAAATGACATGATACATACCTGAAAGCAACGAGCAGAACTTTCACTTGTTGAATCAATCGATGGAGCACATTGGTAGAGTTCCCTTGCGGTGTTTTTGTTTCTTTCCTTCCTCTCCATTCATTCCCAAGCCTCTAATAATCCCAAGTTAAAATTAAATTCGGCAGACTTCAAAGGAACACTTCATTACCAATTCCCAAGGGAGTGTTCGTTGATGTTGACAAGATATACCTGCATGGCAGAATCACTGGGAATTTTATTTACGGCCTGGTTTTTGCAAGTCTAAGTATTGCATTAAGGTGCAAATATCAAACATGCCCTTGAGGGAAACAAAGTTGTTTGTCAATGAAATGAATTATTACCTTAGTAGTTGCAAATTTGTTACCCCTCACAATTTGTATGTATGTATGTATGTATGTATATATATATATATATAAGCTCTATCATCACATAAAGATTGGTGCCAAATATTTGCTAAAGCAATTTAGGCAAGGAAGGGGCCTATCATATAACCTAGAAGGCTGGTTGGATGCATAAATAATCATTGTCATGATTAAGACAGAGGGACACATTTCAGTAAAATCTACAAAGAAGCTTGAAAAATATAAAGAGCTTATGCTGTCAAGTTAAATACTTTTCCTTGGTATATAGGGGTGAGTGATTAAATGGTTTCATAAAAGCAAATTCAGAAGAGAAGCTCAAGATAATTATGAAGTCAAACATATCGAACAACTACATATTCTGACAAAAGATAGTAAGATACAGAAAAAGGAGAAATATTTCACAACCCATTCTGGTTGGTGTATTGGGTCCAAGTCTGATGCTCTTCTAAACAATACACGGCCAACATTTGCAGATGAATGCTTGTACGCCAGCAAGGCAAGAGACTGAAGGATGACAGGATCTCTCGGAATTACTGCATGGCCAATATCAAGAATTTTCCTTCCTTTGCAAATCTTATTTTATTTTTTTTGGACTAGCCTGGAATTCTTTCTGCGAATGATAAGGATAGCACCAAATAACAAGCCAGTTGCATGCTAATGCGTGTGTAAGTATCAAGAGGAAACAAATTGTTATGGCTTTATTGAAAACAGAATTCTTTGCGTTAATTGCATTTTCTAAGCCAAATTTGTTGCGGTGAGGCAAAGCTAAAAGCCAATATGTTGCATGAAAATCGATAAATATGTTGAGAATGGCATTGATGCTCGCAATCCAACCAAATATATGAGTTTTCTCGCTTGGAAGCCTCTTTCATACAGGGCTCTAGCTTCAGAAAATTTTGATTGTTTACTTCAAAGCTTTCCAAGGCCCACATAAGACCATCCATCTTCAGGCCAATAGAGGACACGCTGGACAGATTAATACAGCTGTAATTATAGCAGAGTTACATAGCGTCTCATGTATAGTTTAAAATTTACAAATGAAATGCATAACACTGTCGACTAAAAAGTTTAAAATATTCTAATGAGAGTTACAAGTCAAGCAACCTCAATCAAAACTATATTATGTAGCATGAAGATGTCAAAATAATAATATACAGTAACAATAAAATGCTACACCAATACACAAACAATCTGCATAATATCCAGAAAAGATTTGCAAGGCAAAGAACCAAATATCTAACAAGGAATCCATCCAGAGGCATGTCGTTTTGTTTGCAAGCTAATTACAGGATCTTCCACATGGTTTTCATTTCAGACATAGCCATTGGCAATGTGTAAAATCCATCGAAAACTAGAAGCTCGACCGTGGAAGATTTGATAACACTAAGATCACCTCACATAGCCATACGCCTATTGTTCTAAAGTATTTTCTAGACAATTGTGTCTCTGTTCTCACTGACTCGTGATAAATCTCCTTAGGCCGGGTTCCATTGTAGTTGGTGTTCAGGATTAACTCCACAAATCAGTGAAAAACAAGATTAGGGATTTGTGATGAGAGTATGTCGTTTTTGAACCGAGTCCACAATTGTAAAGGCGAAGATTACCTCGAGGAGAATCTCCGGAAAATTCCTGGAGAGCACCTTGTCTCGATAAAGCCCAAGCTCCAGGTTGATCGCAAGCAGTCTTTCCTCAGGGGCTACCCCAATCCTATCTAGATCTTCGCAAAATTTGTAATAACCTCATCAATCTTCGACGAGGACCACGACTTCTCCTCTCCCTCATCCTTCCCATTGGCTGCTGTCAAGAGCCAACTGCCTCCTCCTGTACCTCCTTCACCGGACGACGCACGACAAAAAATCCGTCCGAAGCCTTCTTCTCTCCTCCTCTTTCCTCTTCTTCTTCGTTCTCATCGCCGGGTTCAGAGCAGAGAAGGTGTTATTGGGGAGGGGGCGGAGAGAGGCCTTTGGGGACGAGGGAGGGGTCTTGAGGAGGGGGAGGGGGGAGAAGGCCCTGATCGAGATCTTGGTGAGAGAAATGGGGTTGTTCGGGTTAGTTTTGTGGTAATGGTTTAGAGAAGGAAGGGGAAAAGCGTTGGAATTGGGATCCGGAGGAGGAGAAGAGCTGCATTCCCTCTCCGACGTCCCCCCTCTTCACTGCATGCCAAGCAATTGCTAAAAAAATATATAGGCAAAGTTAAGTCCAGCAGAAAACTATCTAAATTATTTAAGGCATAAAATTATCATTAATGTTTTTTTTTTTTTTTTTTTTTCATATCCTCGATATCCTCTGACAAGAGGAATGGAGTACGGAGTTATATTTCCTTTTTTTTTTTTTCTTTTTAATATAAAGGAGAAAGGAGGATATGGCCATGCTTATAAGATTACAAATATACACTTTATTAAAAAAATAAAAAATAGAGATAGAACTAAAAATTATAAATTATTTTTTTCTTGTCAATTTACCTTCAATTTAAAAGGTAAAGATATTTGAATTTTGAAAGAAAATAGAGAACCAGCAACTTATTTTTCTCCTCTTCTTTCTTTTATATTACAAATATATATATATATATATATATATTCTTTCTCTTTTCCTTCCATACATTTCTCCATCCAAATAGATTCAAAAGGATCGTCATAAATATAATAAAGAAAGTTAAGCCTAAACTTTTCTAGACCCTTCTAAACTCAATATGATAGTGACAATTGAATTAGATCAAATCAAATATGGATCAGATTAAAATTTTATCAATTCAAAACTAACTTATTTAACAAATAAGGCAAAAATTTAGATATAAAATTTACATTTTTATTCACACGTTTTCGAGCTCAATACCTTCTCTTCTCAAACAGTATTTTGTGTTAGCTAATTTCTCATGTGAAATAAATGAGACAAATAATGTCAAAAGTTATTTTGTCCAATCCTCATAAGTGGAAATAGCTGCATCTTGATAATTTTTTTTATGAGATCCAAAAGTTATTTTTTCCAATAACGCATGTTAATAAAATACAACTACAGATTCTTTAGGTTATGTTTGGATAAAAGATTTTGAGAAGAGATTTCATTTAAAATAGAGATTTTAGAATTGTAAAACTAAAATTTTTTATTTAGCTATTCTCAAAAAGAAATTTCTAAAATGTTATGGAATTTATAAATTTCTCAAAGTAATTATTTACAAGTTTCACTTCTAAAGATGTCATTTACAAATTCCTCATGAAAATTCTCTTAAAAGTATTTAAAATATTAATTTTGTTTTACATACCAAAAAAATAACATAAATATTACAAAAAAATATTTATATAAATATTTATTTTAATATTTACTTTATTTTATAATTAAATATTTATTTTAAATAATTTTATAATTTTATTTTAGTTGTTTTAAATATTTATTAAAATTATTTATTAATTATTTATTACATGAATATTTATTTTATCTAAAATGTTAATATTTTATTATTAATAATTAAATAAATATTAATAATATTTATTAATATTACATAAATAATATTTATTTAAATAAATATTACATAAATAAAATAATATTTATTAAAATGATAATATTATTTAAAATATATTATAAATAATATTAATTACTAATATAAAAATTATTAAATTAAAATATTTATGTAATTAAATTAATATTTAATTTACAATTTATGTAATTAAATTTTATTTTTTATTTTATAATAATAAATATTTATAAATATTTCCTGATTAATTTATATTTTTTTATAAACATTTTTAAACCTTTATTTTTTTAATTAATAAAATATTCATAATAAAAATATAAATTTATTTAAAATATCTATAAAATATTTATAAATACTATATTTATTATTAAATAAATATTTTTATAGAATATAAAAATTTTATCATTCTTTTGATAAAATTTTATTTAAAAAAAAACTATTCAAAGAAAAAATTTATGAAATCTTAAAATCCTGAAATGACATATTTAAAATGCTGTATTTTAAAATTTTAAGATTTCCTGAAAAGACCCGCCCAAACACAACTTTAGTAATTTGTCTAATCTCATAGCCATTCAAAACCGAGACAAGGACCAGATAAACTACGTACTTAGAAAGCAACAAAATGGTAAACGGGATGAGAACAGCTTGTAAGAAATAGTGAGCACATTAAAATAAAAATAGTGACCAGATATGCCGTTTTGACTGTCAAGGTCATGGTAGATAAAAATAAAACCCGCTTTCACAGTAGAAGGCAGAGCAAGCTGAAGAGAATGGACGGGATATTAACCAGATGAGCCCTTCATCATTTAGAACGAAGTTTTTGAGCTACCAAGATTTAAAGTACATACAGTTAAATCAAAAACCAAAACAACTCAACTTTTTTCATAAAATTTAAACAGCAATTACACAAATATTATATGAACTGTAATACGCAGTAAACTAGAGAAATAATGATATACATTTAAAAAAAAAAAAAAAAAGAATTCAGCAGTATAATATCAGCACTTTGTCTTTAGGTCCATGAGATTATTCAGCTTCACCGGGAATGCAATAAGAAATTCTCACAAAAGAGAAATATAATGGTCCACCCAGATGAATGTTCCAATCACAGGATACTCCCCCACCGCCGTTTTCTCGCAGGCCTCTGTTGCTTAACTTCATCTGTTACAGCTGCAACGTCCAGCTGTGGCTTCAGAGTCTTCTCAGGGCCTCCCTTCAGAGCAATCGGCTCTTTGAATCGTTCCCTACTGATGTAAGTAGAAGAAATATGGGTTGGAAAGAACACAAAGAGGATGCCAAATTTTACTTCATAAAATTGAAATAAAGAGAGAAATAGGTAATCTCTATTCTTAGTTGTATTATCAAAATGATTCCTTCCCTCCTTTCATTAGATACAAGCTATTTATAGACTCACACATTTCACAAAGAAACATAAACAAATACATAAAACTATTAACTAGAAACTATAGCTTCTAAGGTATTACTTTGGAACTCCAAAACTCTTCATGTACTTAGAATCTGATCAAGATTTATAACTTGTTGGATTCGTAAAGAAGTCTAGTTTCTAATGCCACTAACCATGTGCAAATTAGATATTTCTAGAGAAAGTTATGATGGAAATACTAAACACTGCTCAGTTCAGCACACAGTTTCTAAGGCGTCACTTTGGAACTCCAGAACTCTTCATGTGCTTAGAATCTGATCAAGATTTATAGCATGTTGGAAAGGTAAAGAAGTCTAGTTTCTAATGCCACCAACCATGCATAAATTAGATATTTCTAGAGAAAGTTATGATGAAAATACTAAATACTGCTCAGTTCAGCATATAGTTTTCAAGGCGTCACTTTGGAACTCTAGAACTCTTCATATGCTTGGAATCTGATCAAGATTTATAGCTTGTTGGAAAGATAAAGGAGTCTAGTTTCCAATGACACCAACCATATGCAAATTGAATATTTATAGAAAAAATTATGATAGAAATACTAAATATTACTTAGTTTAATAAATCTGCACTACATCATCCTCCTTGGGTGGAAAAGAACTCATCCCTGAGTTTAAATCATTCTCTCCATGGTAAGGGGTCAAATCATGAACATTGAATGTAGGATGAGTATGTATATGGGCTGGAAGCTCAATTTTATAAGCATTATCATTAATCTTTTTCAAAATCTGATGAGGACCAATCTTCTTCTCTTTAAGCTTGTTATATGTACCAGCAGAAAACCTTTCCTTCTTTAAATAAGCCCAAACAAGATCACCTTCTTTGAAAGTTTGAATCCTTCGATGGGCATTTGCAGTGTCTTTATAAGACTTATTATTTTCCTCAAGCTTCTTCTTTACTTCTTCTTGAATCCTTGCCATGGTGGTTGTAAAATCTTCAGCCTTTTTGCTTGATGTAGGAGATGTTGGAATTTTAGCAAGGTTAAGATAATGATTAGGAGTGTGCCCATACACAACTTCAAATGGACATTTTCCTGTAGAGCGGTTCACAATAGAATTATAAGCAAATTCAGCTCTAAAAAGAATGGTATCCCATTGCTTTGGCCTCCTTGCAGCAAAACTTCGTAGCAAATTTCCCAATATACGATTGACAACCTCTGTTTGCCCATCTGTTTGAGGATGATAAACACTACTATAAAATAAATTAGTGCCAATTTTGTTCTATAGATTCCTCCAAAAATGGCTAAGAAATTTTGTATCACGATCCGAAGTAATAGACTTTGGAAACCCATGAAGTTTGACGACTTCATTAAAATAGAGATCAACAATGTATGAAGCATCCATAGTCTTCTTGCATGGAATAAAATGAGCCATCTTGGAAAATCGATCAACAACTACAAAAATAGAATCAATACCTCTTTGTATCTTTGGCAGTCCAACAACAAAGTCCATGCTAATGTCTTCCCAAGGAGCATTAGGAATAGGTAATGGAGTGTAAGCACCAGAATTTTGGCTTTGGCCTTTGCAAGTTTGACATACACGACATCTTCTCACAAACTTTGCCACATCACGATAAATAGTAGGCCAAAAATATTTTTCTTTGATCAACAAGAGAGTTTTATCTCTCCCAAAATGCTCACCAAGTCCTCCACAATGAAGCTCTTTGATGATGTACTCTCTAAGAGAACATTTAGGAATGCACAAACGTGTTCCCTTAAAAAGAAAATCATCAAGAAGAAAATAATCTTCATATCTACCTTCTTTACATCTTTGATAAATCTTCTTGAACTCAGAATCTTCTGCATATAATTTTTGAATGGCATCAAAACCTTCCAGCTTAACTGTCATAGTGTTCAACAATATAATTCTTCTACTAAGTGCATCAGCCACTTTATTAAGTTTTCCACTCTTATGTCTCAACATAAAAGTATATTCTTGTAAGAATGAAACCCAACTAGCAAGCCTTCTATTCAAATTTGCTTGAGAATTAATATGCTTGAGAGCTTCATGATCCGAATTAAGGATGAACTCCCTTTGAATGAGATATGGCCGCCAATGACGAAGAGCTTGAACAATGGCATAGAGCTCAAATCATAAGTAGAATATTTCTTCCTTGTCTCATTTAACTTTTCACTGTAGAAGGCAATTGGATGCCCTTCTTGGCTAAGCACTCCTCCAATCCCCACATGAGATGCATCGCAATCAACTTCAAAGATTTTTTCAAAATTTGGAAGTGCAAGGACAGGTGCAGAGCATAGCTTTTCCTTGATAAGGTTGAAGCTTTTCTCCGCCTCTGGAGTCCACATAAATTCTCCTTTCTTCAAGCAACATGTCAATGGTGCTGAAGTTTCTAAGGAATCGACGGTAAAATGAGGCCAATCCATGGAAACTTCGTGCTTCATTTAGATTCTTGGGAATAGGCCACTCTTGGACAGCTTTGATCTTATCTTCCTCCACCATAACACCTGAAGGGGTCAAGACAAAGCCTAGAAAAACTAGGTGAGTGGTCATAAAAGAACATTTCTTGAAATTTATATAAAGCTTTTCTTTTCTCAAAGTCACTAGAACAGCCCTCAAGTGTTCCATATGGTCACAAGGGTTTTGGCTATAAACAAGAATATCATCAAAATAAACAACAACAAATTTTCCAATGAAAGGGTGAAGAGCTTGATTCATTACCCTCATGAAGGTGCTTGGAGCATTGGAAAGACCAAATGGCATAACAAGCCATTCATACAAGCCTTCTCTTGTTTTGAATGTCGTTTTCCATTCATCTCCCGGCTTGATTCTAATTTGATGATAGCCACTTCTAAGATCAATCTTAGAGAATACTTGAGCACCAGTCAACATATCAAACATATCATCAATTCTTGGTATGGGAAACCGGTACTTGATGGTAATTCGATTGAGTGCTCGGCTATCAACACACATACGCCAAGAACCATCCTTCTTTGGAGTCAAGAGGGCAGGGACAACACAAGAACTTAAGCTTTCCTTGATGTACCCTTTGTTCAACAAGTCTAGCGCTTGACGGTTAAGCTCTTCATGCTCCTTTGGACTCATCCAGTAGTGTGCTTTGTTGGGTAGAACAGCACTTGGAATTAAATCAATTTGGTGCTGAATTTCCCTCAAAGGAGGGAGACCACTAGGCAGCTCTTCGGGAGTGATATCACTGAATTCTTCTAAGAGAGTTTTGACATCTCTAGAAACCTCCATAGGCTGTATTTCTCCTTTGGCCACTAAAACATAGATAACTCCATCTTTTTCGACCTCCTTCTCAAGCTGTGACAAAGTAAACAATGCATTTCCCTCCTCTTTTATAGAAGATTTGGGATTATAAATATCTTTACATGGCAAAAGAATAATTTTAGTTTTTCCTACAACAAATGTATAAGTATTTTTTCTACCATCATGAATAGCACCCTTATCATATTGCCAAGGTCTACCCAAGAGTATGTGCCCAACATCCATAGGGGTTACATCACACCAAACCTTATCATGATAATTTTTACTCATAGAAAAAGAAACAAGGCACTTCTTGTCAATTTTTACCTCATTGTCTTTCTTTATCCATGAGACAGCATATGGTTGAGGATGTGGCACCGTTTTGAGCTTGAGTTTGTCTACCATCTCTTGAGAAACAAAGTTCTCAAAGCTACCTCCATCAATGACTAGGGAATACACTTTTCCATAAGATTTGCATCTTGTTCTAAAGATGTTGTGTCGCAGCCACTCTTGATTGTTGTCTTGCTTAGGGGCTGCAAGAACTCTTTGGATCACCAAACATTCTCCATCTTCTGGTTCAATCTCCTCACGCTCATGATTGCCATCATCATCATATTTTGGCTCAACTTCTTCAAATGGTTGCTTTTCATCTTCTTCATCCACAAGTCCCACACGAGCATCACCCCTCCGCTTTGGGCACTCATTCATGTAATGGCCAGGTTGGTCACACCTGAAACAAGTGGGAGATTTAGTTTTATTAGAAATTGAATTGTTCTCACATTTACCATCTCCTCTCTTAGGAACATTCTTGCTAGAGGATTCAGCTTTTGATGGATAGAAATTTTGAACATCAGCAAACTTCTTTGCTCCTCGCCTTGTTAATTTTGACTCAACCTTCAAGGCTAATTGATAAGCATCATTCAACCTCCATAGTTGTTGCATCTCCACCTCGTCTCTTATAGTCAATTTCAGCCCATTGACATATCTTGCAACAAGTTGATCTTCTGATTCTTGAGTGTTGCTTCTAGCCATCAACTTGTAAAAATCCTCCGTATAGTCAATCACACTTTTGTTTCCTTGCTGCAAAGTCTTAAATTGCATAAAAATACTTTGAGCAAAATTTAAAGGAAGGAAATTCTCACGTAACCTTGCCTTCATCTTCTCCCAAGAAGCAATCTTAGGCTTTCCTTTTCGCAGTCTCAACTCTTGCATCTTATCCCACCAAGTAGATGCATAGCCACGAAGCCTTGTCGCAACAAGCTTTACTTTCTGATTTTCAGGAATGTCTTTGTATTCAAAGAACTTCTTCATGGCACTAAGCCAATATAGAAACTCCTCTGATTGTAGACGACCATGAAACTTCGGTAAATCAACCTTAATAGTTTCTAATGATCGTATGAACCTCTCGAAGAGATTCTTGGTTTGCCAATTGGCAAAAGGATTCACATGCTCCGAATCATCACTGGAATAACCATGGTTGAAAGCTCGTTCACTCCTGGCTTCTTGATGTTCAAGACGCATGGTCAGCTCCTCAACTTGTCTCCGAAGCGCCTGAATTTCAGCATCACGTTCATCACCCAAATTTTTCATCATTGGGTTACCTCTTCCACGACCACCTCTTCCTCTTCTTGCTGCCATAAATAAAAAGGAACAAGGGCCAAAAGCGTAACTCAAGCTCTGATACCAAATGATGTAAGTAGAAGAAATATGGGTTGGAAAGAACACAAAGAGGATGCCAAATTCCACTTCCCAAAGTTGGGATAAAGAGAGAAATAGATAATCTCTATTCTCAGTTGTATTATCAAAATGATTCCTTCCCTTCTTTCATTGGATGCAAGCTATTTATAGATTCACACATTTCACAAAGAAACAAAAATAAATACATAAAACTATTAACTAGAAACTATAGCTTCCAAGGTATTACTTTGGAACTCTAAAACTCTTCATATACTTAGAATCTGATCAAAATTTATAACTTGTTGGAAAGGTAAAGAAGTCTAATTTCCAATGCCACCAACCATGCACAAATTATATATTTCTAGAGAAAGTTATGATGGAAATACTAAACACTGCTTAGTTCAGCATACAGTTTCCAAGGCATCACTTTGGAACTCTAGAACTCTTCATATGCTTAGAATCTAATCAAGATTTATAGCATGTTGAAAAGGTAAAGAAGTCTAGTTTCCAATGCCACCAACCATGCACAAATTAGATATTTCTAGAGAAAGTTATGATGAAAATACTAAACACTGCTCAGTTCAGCATACAGTTTCCAAGGCATCACTTTGGAACTCCAGAACTCTTCATATGCTTGGAATCTGATCAAGATTTATAGCTTGTTGGAAAGATAAAGGAGTCTAGTTTCCAATGACATCAATCATGTGCAAATTTGATATTTATAAAAAAAGTTATGATAGAAATACTAAATATTACTTAATTTAATAAATCTGCACTATATCACCTACGCTTTTCCATCTTTGCTAGTGTTTTATGCATTGCTTTCATATCCCACAAATATATCATTATCTGATGTAGACTCTTTTGTTTGTCCGTTTCTCTCTTCTAAATGAGCTGACCGGCTTGCTTTAACAGCAGGGGACGCTACATTTTTCTCAGAATTCCAATTTTCTGCCGTCAAACCCACATGTTGATCATCAGATTCTTCTATCAGCTGACCCTCTTCAATCTCATCATCATCATGATTTTGTGAAATTGGATGTTTGTCTTTGCATTTAATAAGAAAGCAATCATCTGAATATTCTTCCGAATTTAACTTCTTCTCTCTCTCCTTCAAGCTAGTTTGGTGATTATGGGTTCCTTCAGATTTTGAGACATGGGGAGGAACCTCCAATATGCGAGCTTTGTGAATATGCTTGGAAGACTTCAGATCTTTATCCATTGTACTAGCCCCCTCTCCGTGCCTTTCACTTGCTACCGTGACTTCATTGCCCCTTTTATGGAACTGCAACAAAATACTAGGACGATGAGAAATACAAATATAATGCAAAATGTCAAGAATGTATGATATTAGATGACCTTCCACAACCTCCTTAAAGCTAAAATTTTCCACATTTCATGTAGCAGAATAGCAGACACAAAAATTAGTTGCCTGGCAATTATATTATATATACACCAAACAATGTATAGAAACAGATTCCCTAGCACAAAAAACCACACAATCAACCATCAACAGAAGTTAGATAGGTAGAACGATTATGATAATATGCAAGTACAAAACAAGGGCAAAGAGTTAAGGGCCAAAAGCAAAGAACAAGTTCAAACTCTGAATAATCACAAATGTCTTCAAAAATGATCTGGTACTATTTATAGCTCTTTCATATGCATTTGAGACAATCACCATAAAGAAACACAGTGAGATAGGGTAAGATATACTCACATAATACATGCGTAAATACATAAATAGGCATGTGCATTCATGGATATGCGATGACTTGATTTAATATTATCACTGGCAACATGTCTACAGAAAAAATTCAAACGCATGATGAAATTCGGTTAAAAAATCCAGATTAATATTTTCTTTCATAGTTCTTTCATATATATCTTTCTTCTTTTTCTTCTTGTCCTGTCTTCCTCTCTCTTCTTACTCTTGTTACCTTCTTACTCTCCATCTGTTCATATTTCTTCTCTTAAATCATCTTCTTATTCTTCTTGTACGCAGGCTTCCTGCCTCAGCCCAAGGCAAGTGTCTAGGTGGGTTGCATCCTGGCTTTTCCACCACCCAAGCTGAACCAAACTAAGAAAGGTTGTTGGAGTCTACATGGGGTGGCTAAGGGACCACATGCCAAAGTAGCTTTAGGCTGGCTTGACCTATTTTTGAAACAATGACTTTAATCATTAATGATTCAAGTCTTCGCAGGATGCAGGACCGGTCTCTACCATCCCATCCCAGCCATAATACATTAGCACCATAATTTTAAATAGATATAATTCATCATAAAAATATAATTTTTAAAGTTTAAATATATTTAAAAATTAAACAAAATATTAAAATTTTACAAATAATTTGTTTTAAGAAAAAAAAAGTTATACCAAGCAAACATCGAGATGCCTACTCGGATTAGAGATCAGCATGGGATGGGAGGCGGATCGTCTTATTCTATGAAAAAATCATAATACTTCTGTCCAACGAGATTTAAAACCTCAGCATTGGTACCTTGAATTCTTGATATACTAGCAAAATTAGTACAATACGGAAAATATATGACAAGCAAATGCAAAGAGAACACTAACCAATACAAGCACATAGCTCCAATGAAACAAACTATGGTACTGAGCATTCAGGAAATTAAATCAAAATCTCACAAAATGTAGAAGGAATGATCGGCAGACAACATGCAGCCCAAGGAACACAAAATTATCCATTATAGGAAAAATAGGGATAAAAAATCTATCAATAGGGTCAGATTATGACATAACAAGATCACTTTTTCTTACTTATAACAAAAACGTAACAAAATGGAAGGAAGATAAAGAATTATCCAAACTTCATCCAAGGTATATATGAAGCTCTGGATCTAAAGAAATTAAAATTTTTCTTGGCTTTTTTGGGGAACCTTCCACCATCTCACAAAATCATAGAGTACTCTAAAATCTTCTAAAATCATCTAGCCTTCTTTGTAATCCTCTCCCCTAGTCCTCTTCTAATTTTTTGCCAAATTTTTCTATGATTTCAACCAAAGTTGAATTTTTTCTTGGAGACAAATCTGACAAATTCAGCCAATAAATAGACCCAATCAAAGATAACTAAATTTTATATAACTTCTTTACCACATTGTTTCCACAAATATGGAAGGGTAAGGGGCCATCCTATGGCCAAAAAAAGTAATCTTTTTTTTTTTTTCCAAGTACCATCACCATGCAACTGCATCATCTCTATCCCATGAATAATAATGCAGGATCATTGTTTGTTACCATTACTTAGACTCATCCACATCAAACCAATAAAATCTGGTATTTAGCACCCAACACATTAAAATATCTATCACGACATAGGTGAAAGCAACAAAATACCATCAATAAATCTTCTCGAGACAAACAGTCATCAGGACACTGAAGCAAGACCGTCTCAGTTGAACTAATATTGCATTAATGTGAGGACTCCATGAAAAAGGAAGAAAAGGAAAATACTTAAATCTTTGCACTTATTTTATATAAGATGGAGATGGCAATTTAGTTTAGAAAGGATAGCTCCACACTCTTTACACATCTCAAATGATGGGGAAAGATATAACAACCTAGAAATCATTAAAAAGAATATGAAATTGGAAACAAACAGTACTGTGATAAAACATAATGCTTAATCATCTCCATTCTAAAACAGCAAAAAATCAGGATCCTATGGAAGGTATTCTCCTCCTTTCATGTCACAATTACAGTTTAAACTTTAAACGTAATTCATTCAAATCCAATTGCTCTAGAGGAAACTACTTGCAAGATCAAGGACAAGCAACATTAATTATTCAAAAAAATTGTACATTCTCCAACATCTCTAAATGGATCAAATGCTACTGCATGGTGCAAAAATTGAACCCTCCCCAACATAGGAAGAAACCTCAAAATAATAAAAAATTTTAATATGCTTCCATAAGCATATTGAACTACACAAAGATGGGTTTCTAGATGAATGACCTATTTAAAGTGCATCACTTGAATCCGTTCATGCCAATAGAAAACATTTTTTTCAAGCCAATTTACAATCTAGATCAATGTGATCTCCAATACACCTTCAATTTATATCAGAGGATCTGAACCCTATAATACTTCTTTGCCCGGGTCCTTGATTTCCCAGCACTGCTGCAAAAAAGCATCAAATAACTCATCATCCATGACTTCACGGAAAAAGGAAAATACCATGCCTAACTGACCTTCCACTTTTTCATGAGTTTCTTTTATAAACAAAGTTTTGTTTTGATAAATAAGGGCATTCAGAAGTCTCCTTATAATGAATCTATAAACAAAATCAGTCACCAATATATATGAGAAAGTGCTTCTATTTGTAAAACAATCCTTTTTCAGAATAAGGGTGGCACTTTCTAGTGATACTAGAACATTTCAAATGTCCTACAACCTCCGTAGTGTGTGAAAAAGAATTCTAAGCTGGATAGTAAGGTCTGCAATATAGCATGGATATGACCAGAAGTGATAACAAACAGATTCAGACAGAACAGTAATTTCTAACAAAGCATAAATAGATTCCTAAGAGAAGATGGTGTAGATTGGAACGAAGAAGTACAGAAAAGGATAGCAAAATCTAGCCAAGATTGGGAAAAAGAACTGAATCAGAAAGAAGGTTTGATTGAATAATTAACCTTAGCCGGAAGCAAAATACAATCATATAAACACTCAAATACCAAATAGATTGGAATTGGGTGAAAAGAACAAGTGTCCACCTTTCATAAAAGACTGCATAAAATTTCAATAACAGATATAGAACATGGAATAATTTGAGTTTAAAAAGTAAAAATAGTCTCTATAGTTGGCCAAAGTTTTTTTTTTTCCCCTCTAATGATTTTTATCAACATATATTGGTGAATGTTCGATTTTTGTGTGATATGCTGCTTGTAGATTTGTATGGCTTGGATTATGCAAATTTGTGGGGTGTTGGTGTTGTTGGGTCAAGGGATTGTTGTGGAACATGTTGCAACTTTAGAGGAGCATATTTTTCTCCATGAACCCAATCCATATAGATGAGTTTGTCTTTCTTATTGTATGCTGGTATTTTATTTTTCCGGTGCTAAATTTATAAATTTTTTGTTTTTGTTTCCTCAATTCCGACAGTCAGATTCAAATAATAATATTTACCAAAAGGCAAAAATGAAAAGGCCATGAAATATTTAGAATGCTGCAATGTAGCATTTCTTTTTCATCTGTCTCTGCCTCTAATGAGTTCTGATTATATTGCAGAAAAGTTCACTGCTTGGATAATGATTGCTAATGACTACTTTTCTTACATTAACAGCTGATAGATTGGATGGAAAGTAGAGGAATGAAGTTTTCTGTTGGCAACCATGCAATACGCCTGAACCTTATATCAAAAGTAAAAGGGATAGATATGGCTGAGGAGTACTTTTCCAGTCTTCCAGACTTGGCCAAGGACCAAGAAACCTATGGAGCTCTACTAAACAGCTATATCCAGGAAAAAATAGCCGACAAGGCTACTGCTCTCTATGAGAAGATGAAAGAACTGAACTTTGCTTCCACTACTCTGGTTCAGAACAATCTAATGACCCTATACATGAAATTAGGCCAGCCTGAGAAGGTTATAGAGCTGTTCCAAGAAATGAAGGAAAATGGTCTCTCTCCGGATAATTTTACATACAGTATCCTGATGAATAGCTATGCTGCATTGAATGATATTAACTCAGTTGAGAGAGTAGTGGAAGAGGTGAAAGAGGGAGGAATCACCTTAGATTGGTCCATATATAGTAATTTGGCTGCCCATTATAATTCAGTGGGCCTATTCCAGAAAGCTGAGTCTGCTCTGAAGAAGCTTGAGGAGGTTATCGACAAGCGCGACCGTACAGCTTTCCATTGTCTTATAAGCTTATATGCAGGTGCAGGTAATTTAGCAGAGGCCAGTAGGGTGTGGAAATCTTTCAAGGCCACCTTTGCGAGGACCACCAATATGAGCTATCTCGTCATGCTTCAGGCTCTAAATAAACTAGATAATATTGATCAACTGAAGCAATGCTTTGAAGAATGGGAATCTGCTTATGTGACTTACGATATGAGGTTAGTGAATGTCTTGATAGGGGCTTACCTGAGGAACGATATGGTCATGGAAGCTGCAACTCTTTGGGAGAAGGCCATGCAGAAGAGTTCTCAATCTGACTTCCGGACTTTTGAGTTGTTTATCAATTACTATTTGAAGAGCCATAAAATGGATTTGGCTTTGAAGTGTTTGGGGGCTGCTGCCAATTCAGCAAAAAAAAATGAGTGGAAACCAAACAAAGAGATGGTGAATGAATTTCTGAAGTATTTCGAGGAAGTAAAAGATGTGGATGGAACTGAGTCATTTTGTAAGATTTTAAAGCAGCTTCTTGACCATCCAGATGCAGAAGCTTATGAATCTTTGCTTGGGACATACTTGGCTGCTGGTAAAACGGAGCCTTCTCCTCATCAATGAATCAAGGAGAATGGGATCAACATGAGAACTGAAGCTGAAAAGTTGCTTGGAAGGGTAGCTGCGACTGTTTAGCGAGCTTTCTAACTGGCAGTTGCATGAAAAGATGAAGGAGTTGAACTCATTTTGTGTGTTTTGCATTCCTCTCACCTACTGAATAGCAAGGGATCCGGACCCTTATATGATCTTATTGAAGCAGAAGTGATATGGAATTGGGAATGCTCTATTGTTGATGGCAGTGTGGCTGGTAATTAGTAACTGAAGGCCATACATGATCGCGTTTTTTCTTTTTTTTTTCACCCTCGTCAGAAAACCAGTGTTCAAGATCTAGGAATGAAGGCTGTTTGAGGCACCCTCTTTGTTAGATGACTTGGACCCTGAAAGTTCCACAGTTGTGGAGTGAGGACTGACAGAGAGTTCAAGTAAACCTGGGAAGCCAGCTTACTCTGACAGTCTGAGAAGAACAAGATTAAATTGTTCGTTTCACTGTTTCATCCTTCTGTCTCATGATCATTAAGATTTAGATTACTTTCTTTATTTTTTGATGAGTTGTTGAACAGCAAATAAATATGTGGATTTATCTTATCACTTATATTGATTTAGATGGTACAATCCTTGCCATTTGTGGCAAGAGATGGGTGGTTCGAATACAAAAGATGTCGGTCCTCGTTTTGATTGCTACGCATGAATATAGATCCCTGGTTACTAAGATGAAGGTGTGAAATGCTCTTGCGTACGATGTTCGCTTGTAACAACAAATTTTCCATCCTTCATCATGTCCCTCCATCCAACAGTGGGCATGATGGCATAACATACGATGAAGTCGGTGGTCAGAAATTTGGGCAGCGTATGGATGGAAGCATTTTTAGCACTCAAGACTCCTACTCTCTTCTAGATTGATGGGTAGATTGATCTTTTGGACGAAGATTATGTGTTACCATGTACGTGCCTGCATGAAATTGTTTGGTCTACTACGAGAAAACTACCGTGACTCATAATAATATAGAAAAGATGAAGCCATTTTATGTTAAATTGTTCAATATTTAATGGAAGGGAAGGTAATATAGTGACTTCTACTTCAATATATATTTTTTATTTAAATTGTTGGATGCTAACTGTTGTACCTTCACTGCTAGTTAAAATATATCCTAGACAAAGCAAACTCCTGTATCTAGAATTTGCGATGGAAATAGGAAAGATCCCTTTCTCTCTTCAGTTCGCCTCTCTAATGCTTATTTTTGCAAATAAAAGAAGATAAGTGGTGAGTAATAGCTCGTCTTTTTAAATCTAGCACGTTGTTTGAGAAGGCTTTTGGTCTTTTGAAACTAGACCTTCATCTTGGTCCAAATCACCAGTTGGTTGCGCTTGCGTTCACCTTGGCAGGCTCCATCACACGGTGTCCGCGATCTTGGAAGACTTCCAGTTGATCCGTTAGAAGGTCAGTTTTGAGTGGGTGGGACGGAGCTGTATCCCACAAATTGGATTCGGTCGGACCCGACCAAAAAAATATATATCCAATAAGTTATTTGGATTAATCGAGGGTCAAATCTGATCCTAGCCTAACCAAAACATTTAAGTTCAGATCGCATCATTTGATTGAGTATTTAACTAGTATTTTATAACTAAAATATAGTAATTAATAATTAAATATAAATTTATTAAAAAATTTATATTAGATTGAAAAGTGTCAATCTAAACTTTAATTTTTTCTTAAAAACTTTTAATTTTATTTTAGTAATTGATTATCCTTATATTTATAAATCGTGGTTCTTAAAATATATATTAATATATTTCAAAACATTATAAATAAGAATCTACTAAATAGATTATAAAATATAAATATTTAGATTAAAAAAAGTAAAATAGATAATGAGACATCTAATTATTAAGAATAAAAAATAATTTATTTAATAAATTAATAAAAATAATTAGAATGAATAAAAATAAGACTTATATAATTAAGATTTATAAGATCGATTGGGTTATGTTTAAATCAAATAAGGTTAGGCTGAACCTATTTTTTAGATCTAAATGATATATAAATCGTGTCATATAACCAAAAATATGTGACCCGAGCCAATCCGAAGTGCTGATCGGACCCGATTCTAAGACCCTACCAATTGTTAAGTGTTTAAACATAGGTAGAATCGGATCGGATAACGAGACGACCCCACGAATGGTTGACGCAGGTCGAGGTGCTTTGAGATATGTACAGTAAATGATCAACGGATGGGCGCGAAGAAAGGAGGGTTTTTTCTTTTTCTTTTTCTTTTTCTTTCTCTCTCACGAAGCGGACCTTTTGCGTTCAGTTTCGAGTCGTCGAGGTGATCCATGCCGTCACTCTCGCACTGCATTCAACTTTAAGTCCCTTGGCAGCGTCTTTGGTCTCCCGTTCTTCCCAATTGTACGTCTCAGATCCTCGCATTTCCTAAAGAACGCAAATCGTTACTCTTGGAGTACTTCTCCAAGCTCCCAGAACCTTGCAAGAACCAGCAAACTTATGAAGCCCTCTTAATCTGTTACCGTTCGAAGAAAAATAGCAGACAAAGCCATTGCTCTCTAACAGAAGATGAATGAACTTAGCTTCTAGCTGGTACCCTGGTTCACAACAACCTAATGTCTCTTTGCACGAAGTTTAGGCCAGACCAGGGACGGCCCCACCCAAGATATGAAGGCGAAGAACAATACCTCAGATAATCTCACATGGTTCGTTGTGGTGAACCACTGTCCTTCGCTTGGTGACATAGACTGTGTTGAAGGAATTATAGAGAAAATGAAAGAGGAAGGTGAAGTTACACCGAACCAATCTGCACACAGTACCCTGGCTGCCAATTTTTAATTCAGCTGGTCTCATTACAGAAGCCTAGTCTGCTTGCCAGAAACCGGAGAGACTTATAACAGCCAAGACCAGGAGCCTTTTCATTTCTTAACAAGCTTGTATGCTGGGAAAGGCAATTCGGCAGGGGTCAACGGGGTGTGGAAATTTCTGAAGACCACCTTTCGGAAGCCCACCAACATGAGCTAGCTATCTCACCATGCATGGGCTTCAGGCCCTTAGATATTGATCGTAGTTTGAGCCTGTTAAATCAACAACAAAATGTTGTACAACGTTTCCAAATCTTTTTTTGTAGCAAGCCTGCAAGATGCTGAATATCCAAACTGAGCTCCCAAGGTCTAGTCCTTTGATCATTGTATTTTAAGAGAATATCAAAAATAAACAACAAGAAAACGACATTAAATATATTATACCAAAATTAAGAAAAAAAAATAACAACAGCAATCTTAGATACAAGAGTCCATTAGGTGACCTACAGACCGAATACATAGGGTTTTCACAGATTTAAAACATTACACATAGCTTAGAACAAAGAACACGCAAAACATCACATAAATAACGACAACAGAAGGTACTCGAAATTCCATTTGCAAAGTTCACTGCAGAAGCTTCGGCCTCGTTCCCAGCCGTCGTACTTACAGCATGTTGGATTTGTGCAAATTTCTTCCAGCCTTTGTCGATATTTATTCCAGGCATTAATCCAGGTATTATTCCGGGTACTACGCCACACACTAGCTGAGAACTTCATCTGACATTGCTCAACGTACGAGACACAAATCTTCTTCATCTCAGAATCACCAGCTCCATCTCTGATTTTCTTCAGAATTTCTATGCCAGTCTGCCGAGTCTGATGGTCACCAAAGAGTAGAATCCCTTTAAAGTATGTTGCACCACTGTGGCCACCGACCATTGCCTCGTTCAGATAGTATAATCCTAAGCTCATACGTCCCAGATTGAAGATATTCTCCTGAAGAATGTTTAGCAGAAGAAATTTAAGAGTTAGTCTGCTCGGATAAGAAGAAATATAAGTTTACCAGAAGCCTTCCCAACATGCACCACCGTGTTCTGCTCAAGATTCGAACACGTCTGTGGTCTCCTGAGAACATTTTTGGCATCACCCGTACCCGCGCCTCCTGCACGATGGTCGCTTAGGTGGGACCAGGCGTTGCTGTTAGGTTGCGGAGTTGGGTTATGAGAAGTGCGCGTACTAACTTTTCCCATTTTCTAATACATAAGGCCACCTGGTTGAACATTAGGGGCACACAATACAAGCTGTTTTGTGTCGTTATCCAATAGCTGATCGCTACAGTGTGCACGAATAAGTTTTATCGGTTCGAAAATCTTCTATTACCACCTAAATTTTTGGTTCCTAAATACCCTCAAACCAACCGCTGCATAAAAATAAATAAATAAATAAATATTTAAATGAAGCACTCTCTTATTTCTAATAATATTTTTCTTGGAATAATATTGATCAATGATTCTCTTACTTAAATAACTATTTCTAACATTTATTCTTGCAACTGACTTTTCTACATCATGATAATTTAAAAAAGAAATAATTTCAATAATAAATCATCCAAATAAGACTTCTTGTATGAATAACCAGTACTCGATCACAATTCATCCACCTGGTCATGCATAACTTGTTTCTATATTCTTGCTCAATATTGTTTTGGATTGAATTCGAGCCATATACAACCATGGGAAAGGTTATCAACGTTGACCATTGCATTGGAATAAACGACCAACATCAGTAAAATACAAATTTTGGCCATTTCTATTCTTAAAACCAGTTTATAGTTGAAGATAAGAACATACTTAATTGTCATTAAAGAATATAACGGATCAGTAACGTTTTCTGACAGAAGTACAATTCCATATATCAGCATTGTTATTTATTTATTTATTGATAGAGTGATAGCATTTATATTGCTTAAAATGTGAAATAATAATTCACTATAATGGGTAAGTGATATTATCCGATTGAACCGCTCTATCAGCATCCTGGTAGAGAAATAATTTCAAAAAAATAGCTAACCATATCAGCAACTTCTATGTCGTATGTTTACCAAAACGAAAAAAAAAAAAGAAAGAAAAAAAAAGAGAGAAATTTTTACATTATGTGCTCATCTTTTCCAATCGGCCAACTTGTGGTCGAAACAGGCAAGCAAACCGAACTTCATCAAAGTCCTGTCCCTGTGCCTTCTCTTTCGTGCGTGTATTGCGTACGAGGCCACCAAAACAATAACTTTATCTAAAAAATTAATTAGAAAGCGAAAACCCAGCAATGTAGATAGGATGGATAGCTAGAGTCTAGAAGTCTCGTTACCAATCCAAGCATAAAGCAAGCTTCAAGATTTCCAGCAGCGGCACAACGACTGAGAATACCAAAGTAAAGCTCCTTCTGCCACCAACGCATGTTTCGTAGTTTCTTCACAGGTATACGTTGTCCGACCAGCTTTGCTTCTGATGCCGCTTTAAACATCTTGCACCTAAAAAACATAAAGCGATATATCAAGCAAACATAAAGCGATATATCTAGCACATCACAAGAAGCTAGTATCAATTGTTCTTCATTAAGAAAACAAATAGAATAAAAGATGGATGCTAGATTAAACGTACACCATCCGTAAGTCCTTGAGTGTGGATATTGGCATGAAGGAGTCCGAGACTACTCGAGCAACGATCTCAGCAATGAGATCTTGCGGAAGAGTCTCGATGGTTGTCGTCTTATCTCTCTTTTTCTTCGTACCTCGGGAGTTTTTCATGGTTAGCAAGTGAAGCGACAAACTTTTTTCTTCAGCTTGATCTCTAAAGAGTTGGTGGATTGAGAGGGAGAAAGAAAAGCAAGAAAGGAGTGAGAGGAAGAGCAAAAAAATGAATGAGGTAGGAAATGGGATAGGTTGAGTTGTATAGGTTGAGACGCAACCTTGGCTTAGATACAAGTGGATATGTTAAGACCAGTGAAACGAGAACAAGACAATAAATGGGATAGGTTGAATTGTAGCTTGAAAAGGTGTGTATAATTAATAAGGTGCCCCTAGTTGGTTAAGATGCCGCTGGCTGCCAATCCTCCACATGAGAGGAAAAGGAAATGCGCCAAACCGCCTCACAAGAAGGAAAATCCCATGGTTCCTTCAGAAGCAGTCCGGGTAATCCGTGGATAATCCAAAGTTGGGTAGGACTTGGTTGGGCTAATTTTGACTCCATAGTTCGTGCCAAGGCTGCAACCATGCTAGAGTCACTGAATAAATAAAAGGCCCCTCTAAACTATTAGTTCGTAATGTGATCGAAATAAAAGCAAGTTTATCCATCTAGTCCCACCTTTAATTGGATTAATTACTTTGAAACAAAATGTTAAACATTTAATTTTGTACCAGCCATTTAAGAGTAGCTATGTCAGCAAGGGTTGACATTAGCATTACTAACAATTTTATTCACATAAAAATCTAGAAAGTCTCGTAAAATATCATCATCTAGGTTTTAATTGAACCAAACGATTTGTTAGAGTTCCGACATTCAAAATAACTAGCCATTTATAGTAAATACTCTTTTTAACCATTAGAAAATAATTTTGAAATGTTGACCAATTGATGATGCCTCTATTCAAAACATAAACTAATAGGAATGGATAACTCCTTTCTTCTCCATCATACTATTGTAACCGTTTATTCTTATCTTCTCTCTCTTTGAGTATTAAAAAAAAAAAAAAAAAAACCTAATACTTTCTCACTCTCTATCCAACCACGTCATTCGTTGTTCAAGAATTCAATGCCCTCTTTATTATTGTTGTTGTTGTTATATACTTATTATTAATTTTTAAAATAATAAAGGTTCTATTTTGCTATCCCTTGAGTTTCAGCTAATCTCAGGTCACGTGACCTACCCAGCCTATTGGGCTCAGCTCAAAATTTGGCGATCTTGAGTGAAAAAAGAAAAGACTTATGGAATGGATGTAGAGGTGGCAATCGTATCAGATCAAATCATTTCATATCAAATTATTTTAGGTTCAAATTACTTTTGGATTCCGATCACTTTCGAATATAGGTCATTGAAAATAAACCCCATCCCTAAATGATCATATTAGGATCAATCCATGGATCATTTCAGTTAGCTTAGTTTTTTCTAAAAAAAAATTCAATACATTTTCTTTTGCTTATTCTTCTCAAATAATTTTTCAATGATCAATTTAATTCTATTTTTCTTCTTTTATTTATTTATTATTATAAATATTAGAGCAGATAGACACAAAATTATAGTATGGTTATACACTAATAGAAATAATAGTTATAAACTTATAAAATATTAAAATAATAGAATTAAGAAATAGGCTATAAACTTTTAAAAATAAATAAATATTAATATTAAATTATTAAAAAGATTACAAAATAAAATGAGCAAATATTGAAAATATGGTTAATCCTATAAATACAAGTTATTGATGTCGATCCTTCAATAACACTCAAATTAGAAAAGTATACTTCTAACACAATCATTTATTGAGTCACATTAGCATCAACTATATTATATATCAAAGAACATAAAATATTAAATATTAACTATGTAAAAAATCTAATTCATAATTCATAAAATTGTATAATGTCACTTAGATAAAATTTTAAAATTAAAAATAAATAAAATTAAAAATATATGTTACCTCCATATGCAAAAAAACCAATTACGAATGGTAATCAAAACTTATATATTTTCTAGAAAATACTATTTTTAGGCCATTTTAGGTCACCCATAACCTGATCCAATCCAACCATAAAATTTTTAAGTTATTTCAGATTCGACTAAAAAAAAAAAAAGCAAAACCCTAAGATTATATTTTCCAGATGGGTTCGGATCAAGTTTACAAGTTGGGTCAAGTTTCTACTACCTCTAGTCATTAGACTCAGGAATACTAATAAAAAAAGATAAAATACAGATTACAATCCTATAGTTTAAGCATTATGAAATTGTATTCATATGATTTAAAATATTACACTTAACTGTCATGTATTTTAAATTTCATCAAATTACATTTATATGATTTGACATGTTACACTTAGCCACCATGTGTTTTAAGTTTTATCAAATTATGCTCATATGGTTTGATATATCACACTTAACTACCATGTGTTTTAAACATGGTAATTAAATATAACATGTCAAACCATATAAGCGTAATTTGATAAAACTTAAAATATATGATAATTAAATGTAATACTTCAAACTGCATGAATACAAATTGATAATGTTTAAATCATATGTAGCAATTTATATTTTATTTAAAAAAAAAGCTCATGCTGAAATAGGCTTTGAGGACAGGTGCTCCACCTAGCTCCGCCGCTCCCATTCAAGAGCAAATGCCTCGCACGACTGATCTGGAGCAAACAGTGATTAATACACCCTCTTTTAGCATCGCCCAAACCCGTACCTCTTCCACGATGGTTGCCTAGGTGGGACCATGTGTTGCTGATAGGGTGCAGAGTTGGGTTCCGGGAAGTGGGCGTATTAACTTTTCCCATGGTCAACATTAGGGGCACACAATGTAAGCCATTGGTTTCGTTGTCTGAAAATCGATCGCTATACTGTGTATGGATAAGTTTTATTGATGAGAAAATCTTCTACCGCCACCAAAATTTTTAGTTCCTGAATTATAGAAAAGACCCTCAAACCAAGCTCTTTATGGAAAATATGGTCTTTGATAGGAGTCGTACCATTATTGTAGTATCTATATCGATGGAGAAAATAAATGAACGAAGGTTTCTCTTATTTCTAATGATATTTTTCTTCGAATAAATGTAATCAATGATTCTCTTATGTCATGCATTGCTTAAAGTGTGAAAAAATAATGCAATATATTGGATAAGTGATAGTATCTGATAATTAAAACCACTCTTCTATATATCAGCATCACTATTTATTTATTGGTGGAGAGATAATATCTGGTATTGCTTGAAGTGTGAAAAATTCGACAAAATGCCAACTGAACCAGCAACTTCTATATTTCATGTTCACCCAAAATGGAAAAAAAAAAAAGAAAAAAGAAAAAGAAGAGGAACTTTTATTTTATGCGTTCAACTTATGCAATTGGCCAACTTATGGTCAAAACAGAGAAGCAAACTGAATTTTATCAAAGACCTGTCCCTATGCCACTAAAACAATTACTTTATCTGAAAGATTAATTAGAAAGTAAAAATACAGTTATGTAGATAGCACGGATGGCTGAAGTTAAAAAAGTCTTATTACCAGTCCAAGTGTGAAACAAGCTTCAAGTTTTCCCCCGTTGCAGCACAATGTCTGAGAATAGCATAGTAAAGCTCGTCGTTCCACCAACGCATGCTTCGTGGTTTCTCCAATGTTATATGATGTCTAACCAGCTTTGCATTTGATGTCGTTCTAAACATCTTGCACCTAAACAACATAAAGTGATCGAATGCACCACAAGAACCTAGCATTAACTAATATTCATTAAGAAAACAAAAAAAAAAAGATGGATATCGGATTAAATGTACATCAACCGTAGGTTCTCGAGATCGGTATTAGTTTTGGGGAGTCTGAGACTAGCTAAGCAATGATCTCAATGGTGAGATCTTGTGGAGGAGACTCGATGATTATAGTCTTAGTTCTCTTCTTCATACTCCTTATGGTTTTTATGGTTAGAGAGATGGAAGTAACTTTTTTTCAACATAGCTATCAAGAGTAAGTGGATTTAGAGGGAGAAGGAAGAGCAAAATAAGAATGAGAGCAAGAGCAAAAAAAAGAATAACATGGGAAATAGGATAGTTTGTATTGTAATGTTGAGACACAACCTTGGCTTGGATATAAGTGCATGTCTTAAGAGTCGTAGCACAGAAACAAGACTAGGAATGAGATAGGTTGAGTTGTAAGTTGAGGAGCACCCTTAGCTCATTGAGGTATATGATTCGTAAAGAACTTGTCGTTGGTTAAGATGCCTCTAGCTATTAATCCTCCACAATCCTCCATATGAGAGGAAATGAAAATGTGTCAAACCACCTCAAGAGATGGAAAACCTCATGATTCATTTGGAAGCAGTCCATTGGTAATTCTAAGTTGGGCAGGACTTGGTGAGGCTATGGCCCTCTAACTTGGAAGCTAAACATCTCTGAACATGGGTAATCCAAAGTTGTGCTGGACTTGGCTAGATTGATGCTCCTAATATGGAAGCTAGCTTGTCTCTGATTCAAAGTAAGTCATAGCCAAGAAATAAAGGACTAATCAAGTACCAACTGACTCTTTAATCCATATCAAGGCTTCAGCCAGGCTAGTGTCACTAAATTAATAAAAGACTCCTTGAGAATGTTAGTTCATAATGTAAAAGAAATAAAAGCAAGTTATCCATTTAGCCTAGCCTTTGATTTCAAAATGTGTTGGACACAAAGAAGGATCTCTGGGTTGGGCTTGTGAAAAAAAAAACAAAATAAAACATAAAGTTTGAGCTAAAAATCACTAGAGACTTCCAAATAAAAAAAAAAAACACAGCTCAACCCAAGAATATGTATGTATGTATGTATGTACATACATACATACATACATACATACATACATACATATATATATATATATATATATATATAAGTCGATTACAGGCCAAATGGTCCACTTGGTCCATCTAGTCCAACCTAAAATTTTGTAGCCCTAGTCGCTAAAAAAATCCAAACTAGATTCTAAATGAGGGAGGACAAAGGGAATTCAGGCTTAATGGTATTGATGAGGAATTGGCTCAATAAGATTGGACTAAGCTTGGTCAAAAATATAAGTTTGATAGTTAGCTCAAATTGAGCCATGCTTAGACATGAACATCAAACTTAACTCCCAGTATGTAGCCCAACCCAAGCTTAGCCTGGCTCATATATTGCTCGGCTCAGCTCAGCCTACTGTTTGCAAATAGCAAGTTTAGTAAATTTATTCATAACCCAAATTGTAAGCATTGAAAAAAATTGATAGAGTTTTAAAATATTTTAAAGGTACTATGATTACGGTTTACATTATTCTAGTATTGGATTGATTTCAAAATGTTATATAATGTAGATTACCCTCTTGGTAAGGTTGATTGTAACTTTACTAGAGGATGGTTATACATTTAGCGGTAAAGTTGCTACTTGGCCATCCCAAAAATAAATATATATTGCAGTGTCTTCAATGAAGTAAGAATATATAGCTCTGCCACTATCAAGTAAAAATATAATTTGAATAACGCAATTCATAAGATATATTTTCTTATGCATAGAAAGATCAATGCAACTAGTATCCATGTAATGTGGACAAGTTGGCTATTCACATAACAAATACTAAGAGATTTACAAATAAGTCTAACAAAATTTTCAGAAAATATCATTGAAAAACTAGTAAGAATGGGTAGTCATATTAGAATATCTACTGATTGTTGAGATGCTAGTTAACTCTATTAAAGCTACATCAAAAGAGAAGATATGAAAAACCTTGTACGAAATAGGATTATTACCAGTATGGTAGGACTATCATGATTGCGGTCTACTCTTACTAGTGATATTAGATGAGTATCTCAACCCAAGAGTTCAAAGAAAATTTAACCATTGGTGTACCTTATTAGATTTGTAATAAGGTTAAATTTTCTAAATGCATTAAGTTTTTAGAATTTGAGATTTCAATGCAAATTTTATTTATGTAGGGTAATGTATTTTTACTTTTGTATGAATTGGAGGAATAGATTTTTTAAGTCTTTAATAAACTTATATATATATATATATATATATATATATAGACATGCGCGCGCGCGCACTAAAGTGAAGGAAAGCATACTTGATAAAGTTCTAAAGCACTTATGAATATAAGATAAAACAAATGACCTTTAAAAGCATGGCCTTTCAAATACCAAAACATGAGTATAATGTGAATATAACCCTTTAGATAATTCTATTAATAAGATCAAGGTTTAATCCTCTTGTTCTTAGATCCTCTTAACATATGTTCAAATTATAAATTAAGGGTTCTCTACCATTAGCGTGACATCATACCAACACTTACATATTTATTAACATTAATACTTTAGTTATTTTAAGAATGATAAGATATTTTAGTTTTTGATTATTAATATAATGCTTTATTTATTTTTAAAATTATAAGAGATCGTTAGATATTTGATTTTTAGAACAATTAGTTGTTTATAAAAGTTACTCTTCTTAATTGTTGGGAGGTGGTTACATATTTTAAAACTTTGACCAAGGAATAAATCATTTTACTTTCATATGTATCACAAACTCTTAAAGAAATGGATTGCCTCTCTCCTCACTATTATTCCATTCCAACCATATGCTCTTAGACTCTCGTTCTTTGATTTTTTTTTTAAAAAAGAAGCAATGCTCCATTCACTTTCTTTTCATTTTACCATTTCATTTGTCTTTTCAAGAACTCAATACTCTATTTTACTATTATTAATATTAAAATTTAATTGGTGTGTTATGTTTTGGCATATAATCTAAAATGTAGAAAGCATATGAGCTTCAGATCTAATAGCCTATTATTTTCACAAAAATCATCTATATGAATGAAAAAAATAATGCTTAAGAAATTATCTTAAATCATATATTTAGTTTAAATTTTATTTGCATTTTATAGCTATTTTTTGATTATTTTATGTGAAGTTTCAAGCTTATATATGGATGGTGCTATAAATAAAATGAAGTCCAAAGATAGTAAGGGATGGAACAAGAAGCTAATAACATTGAAGAAAAAAGTTTAACGGGTGAGATTCAAGTATGATTGTCAAAAAAATTATAAAAAAAATCTTATCTTAACTGAAGTTCCAAACATATTTCTCTTGGTTTAAGTAATTTTTATAATCATTCATAAAAAAAACTGTTTAGCATCTCCATCTACCTCTGCGTATCTGCGTTGAATGGACTATTGACTGTTAGAATTTTGATTTTTAAAGTAATTAATCATTTATAACAGATATTCTGGTCATCATCATTGCACGGCCAGAGGAAATATAACAGAAACAGCTTGATGTATTGCCATCGATATGGTACACAATGTGTGCTTGTCTTCTCTTGGGGCATTGTTAGGAAGAACAATCTCTGAAAAAAGTCACTCCATTGTCTCCCACCATTCATGTTCATTCGTTAAGCGGCACAATCACAATGCTCATACAAGGGCAGCATTGAGAATAATACAACACACCAGCAGAGCGATTTTTTGAGTTACAATTTCTTGGTTAATAAAGCGTTATATATATATATATATATATATATATATGGGACTAACCTCTTAGAGATCGATTGGCTAAATGATGCAATTATGACAAGATAGGACTTGTTTCACAAAATATTGAGCTAAAATAATTGTAAGCAACAAGTTTCACAAAAGTTATCCTGCCATCAAATGACATGATACATACCTGAAAGCAACGAGCAGAACTTTCACTTGTTGAATCAATCGATGGAGCACTTTGGTAGAGTTCCCTTGCAGTGTTTATGTTTCTTTCCTTCCTCTCCATTCATTCCCAAGCCTCTAATAATCCCAAGTTAAAATTAAATTCGGCAGACTTCAAAGGAACACTTCATCACCAATTCCCAAGGGAGTGTTCGTTGATGTTGACAAGATATACCTGCATGGCAGAATCACTGGGAATTTTATTTACGGCCTGGTTTTTGCAAGTCTAAGTATTGCATTAAGGTGCAAATATCAAACATGCCCTTGAGGGAAACAAAGTTGTTTGTCAATGAAATGAATTATTACCTTAGTAGTTGCAAATTTGTTACCCCTCACAATTTGTATGTATGTATGTATGTATGTATGTATATATATATATATATATAAGCTCTATCATCACATAAAGATTGGTGCCAAATATTTGCTAAAGCAATTTAGGCAAGGAAGGGGACTATCATATAACCTAGAAGGCTGGTTGGATGCATAAATAATCATTGTCATGATAAAGACAGAGGGACACATTTCAGTAAAATCTACAAAGAAGCTTGAAAAATATAAAGAGCTTATGCTGTCAAGTTAAATACTTTTCCTTGGTATATAGGGGTGAGTGATTAAATGGTTTCATAAAAGCAAATTCAGAAGAGAAGCTCAAGATAATTATGAAGTCAAACATATCGAACAACTACATATTCTGACAAAAGATAGTAAGATACAGAAAAAGGAGAAATATTTCACAACTCATTCTGGTTGGTGTATTGGGTCCAAGTCTGATGCTCTTCTAAACAATACACGGCCAACATTTGCAGATGAATGCTTGTATGCCAGCAAGGCAAGAGACTGAAGGATGACAGGATCTCTCGGAATTACTGCATGGCCAATATCAAGAATTTTCCTTCCTTTGCAAATCTTATTTTATTTTTTTTGGACTAGCCTGGAATTCTTTCTGCGAATGATAAGGATAGCACCAAATAACAAGCCAGTTGCATGCTAATGCGTGTGTAAGTATCAAGAGGAAACAAATTGTTATGGCTTTATTGAAAACAGAATTCTTTGCGTTAATTGCATTTTCTAAGCCAAATTTGTTGCGGTGAGGCAAAGCTAAAAGCCAATATGTTGCATGAAAATCGATAAATATGTTGAGAATGGCATTGATGCTCGCAATCCAACCAAATATATGAGTTTTCTCGCTTGGAAGCCTCTTTCATACAGGGCTCTAGCTTCAGAAAATTTTGATTGTTTACTTCAAAGCTTTCCAAGGCCCACATAAGACCATCCATCTTCAGGCCAATAGAGGACACGCTGGACAGATTAATACAGCTGTAATTATAGCAGAGTTACATAGTGTCTCATGTATAGTTTAAAATTTACAAATGAAATGCATAACACTGTCGACTAAAAAGTTTAAAATATTCTAATGAGAGTTACAAGTCAAGCAACCTCAATCAAAACTATATTATGTAGCATGAAGATGTCAAAATAATAATATACAGTAACAATAAAATGCTACACCAATACACAAACAATCTGCATAATATCCAGAAAAGATTTGCAAGGCAAAGAACCAAATATCTAACAAGGAATCCATCCAGAGGCATGTCGTTTTGTTTGCAAGCTAATTACAGGATCTTCCACATGGTTTTCATTTCAGACATAGCCATTGGCAATGTGTAAAATCCATCGAAAACTAGAAGCTCGACCGTGGAAGATTTGATAACACTAAGATCACCTCACATAGCCATACGCCTATTGTTCTAAAGTATTTTCTAGACAATTGTGTCTCTGTTCTCACTGACTCGTGATAAATCTCCTTAGGCTGGGTTCCATTGTAGTTGGTGTTCAGGATTAACTCCACAAATCAGTGAAAAACAAGATTAGGGATTTGTGATGAGAGTATGTCGTTTTTGAACCGAGTCCACAATTGTAAAGGCGAAGATTACCTCGAGGAGAATCTCCGGAAAATTCCTGGAGAGCACCTTGTCTCGATAAAGCCCAAGCTCCAGGTTGATCGCAAGCAGTCTTTCCTCAGGGGCTACCCCAATCCTATCTAGATCTTCGCAAAATTTGTAATAACCTCATCAATCTTCGACGAGGACCACGACTTCTCCTCTCCCTCATCCTTCCCATTGGCTGCTGTCAAGAGCCAACTGCCTCCTCCTGTACCTCCTTCACCGGACGACGCACGACAAAAAATCCGTCCGAAGCCTTCTTCTCTCCTCCTCTTTCCTCTTCTTCTTCGTTCTCATCGCCGGGTTCAGAGCAGAGAAGGTGTTATTGGGGAGGGGGCGGAGAGAGGCCTTTGGGGACGAGGGAGGGGTCTTGAGGAGGGGGAGGGGGGAGAAGGCCCTGATCGAGATCTTGGTGAGAGAAATGGGGTTGTTCGGGTTAGTTTTGTGGTAATGGTTTAGAGAAGGAAGGGGGAAAGCGTTGGAATTGGGATCCGGAGGAGGAGAAGAGCTGCATTCCCTCTCCGACGTCCCCCCTCTTCACTGCATGCCAAGCAATTGCTAAAAAAATATATAGGCAAAGTTAAGTCCAGCAGAAAACTATCTAAATTATTTAAGGCATAAAATTATCATTAATGCCTTTTTTTTTTTTTTTTTTTTTTCATATCCTCGATATCCTTTGACAAGAGGAATGGAGTACGGAGTTATATTTCCTTTTTTTTTTTTTCTTTTTAATATAAAGGAGAAAGGAGGATATGGCCATGCTTATAAGATTACAAATATACACTTTATTAAAAAAATAAAAAATAGAGATAGAACTAAAAATTATAAATTATTTTTTTCTTGTCAATTTACCTTCAATTTAAAAGGTAAAGATATTTGAATTTTGAAAGAAAATAGAGAACCAGCAACTTATTTTTCTCCTCTTCTTTCTTTTATATTACAAATATATATATATATATATTCTTTCTCTTTTCCTTCCATACATTTCTCCATCCAAATAGATTCAAAAGATCGTCATAAATATAATAAAGAAAGTTAAGCCTAAACTTTTCTAGACCCTTCTAAACTCAATATGATAGTGACAATGGAATTAGATCAAATCAAATATGGATCAGATTAAAATTTTATCAATTCAAATCTAACTTATTTAACAAACAAGATAAAAATTTAGATATGAAATTTACATTTTTATTCACACCTTTTTAAGCTCAATGCCTTCTCTTCTCAAACAGCATTTTGTGTTAGCTGATTTCTCATGTGAAATAAATGAGACAAATAATGTCAAAAGTTATTTTGTCCAATCCTCATAAGTGGAAATAGCTGCATCTTGATAATTTTTTTTATGAGATCCAAAAGTTATTTTTTCCAATAACGCATGTTAATAAAATACAACTACAGATTCTTTAGGTTATGTTTGGATAAAAGATTTTGAGAAGAGATTTCATTTAAAATAGAGATTTTAGAATTGTAAAACTAAAATTTTTTATTTAGCTATTCTCAAAAAGAAATTTCTAAAATGTTATGGAATTTATAAATTTCTCAAAGTAATTATTTACAAGTTTCACTTCTAAAGATGTCATTTACAAATTCCTCATGAAAATTCTCTTAAAAGTATTTAAAATATTAATTTTGTTTTACATACCAAAAAAATAACATAAATATTACAAAAAAATATTTATATAAATATTTATTTTAATATTTACTTTATTTTATAATTAAATATTTATTTTAAATAATTTTATAATTTTATTTTAGTTGTTTTAAATATTTATTAAAATTATTTATTAATTATTTATTACATGAATATTTATTTTATCTAAAATGTTAATATTTTATTATTAATAATTAAATAAATATTAATAATATTTATTAATATTACATAAATAATATTTATTTAAATAAATATTACATAAATAAAATAATATTTATTAAAATGATAATATTATTTAAAATATATTATAAATAATATTAATTACTAATATAAAAATTATTAAATTAAAATATTTATGTGATTAAATTAATATTTAATTTACAATTTATGTAATTAAATTTTATTTTTTATTTTATAATAATAAATATTTATAAATATTTCCTGATTAATTTATATTTTTTTATAAACATTTTTAAACCTTTATTTTTTTAATTAATAAAATATTCATAATAAAAATATAAATTTATTTAAAATATCTATAAAATATTTATAAATACTATATTTATTATTAAATAAATATTTTTATATAATATAAAAATTTTATCATTCTTTTGATAAAATTTTATTTTAAAAAAAAAAACTATTCAAAGAAAAAATTTATGAAATCTTAAAATCCTGAAATGACATATTTAAAATGCTGTATTTTAAAATTTTAAGATTTCCTGAAAAGACTCGCCCAAACACAACTTTAGTAATTTGTCTAATCTCATAGCCATTCAAAACCGAGACAAGGACCAGATAAACTACGTACTTAGAAAGCAACAAAATGGTAAACGGGATGAGAACAGCATAGATCCCGATTAAATAGCTTGTAAGAAATAGTGAGCACATTAAAATAAAAATAGTGACCAGATATGCCGTTTTGACTGTCAAGGTCATGGTAGATAAAAATAAAACCCGCTTTCACAGTAGAAGGCAGAGCAAGCTGAAGAGAATGGACGGGATATTAACCAGATGAGCCCTTCATCATTTAGAACGAAGTTTTTGAGCTACCAAGATTTAAAGTACATACAGTTAAATCAAAAACCAAAACAACTCAACTTTTTTCATAAAATTTAAACAGCAATTACACAAATATTATATGAACTGTAATACGCAGTAAACTAGAGAAATAATGATATACATTTAACAAAAAAAAAAAAAAAAGAATTCAGCAGTATAATATCAGCACTTTGTCTTTAGGTCCATGAGATTATTTAGCTTCACCGGGAATGCAATAAGAAATTCTCACAAAAGAGAAATATAATGGTCCACCCAGATGAATGTTCCAATCACAGGATACTCCCCCACCGCCGTTTTCTCGCAGGCCTCTGTTGCTTAACTTCATCTGTTACAGCTGCAACGTCCAGCTGTGGCTTCAGAGTCTTCTCAGGGCCTCCCTTCAGAGCAATCGGCTCTTTGAATCGTTCCCTACTGATGTAAGTAGAAGAAATATGGGTTGGAAAGAACACAAAGAGGATGCCAAATTTTACTTCATAAAATTGAAATAAAGAGAGAAATAGGTAATCTCTATTCTTAGTTGTATTATCAAAATGATTCATTCCCTCCTTTCATTGGATACAAGCTATTTATAGACTCACACATTTCACAAAGAAACATAAATAAATACATAAAACTATTAACTAAAAACTATAGCTTCTAAGGTATTACTTTAGAACTCCAGAACTCTTCATGTACTTAGAATCTGATCAATATTTATAACTTGTTGGATTCATAAAGAAGTCTAGTTTCCAATGCCACTAACCATGTGCAAATTAGATATTTCTAGAGAAAGTTATGATGGAAATACTAAACACTGCTCAGTTCAGCATACAGTTTCCAAGGCATCACTTTGGAACTCCAGAACTCTTCATATGCTTAGAATCTAATCAAGATTTATAGCATGTTGAAAAGGTAAAGAAGTCTAGTTTCCAATTCCACCAACCATGCACAAATTAGATATTTCTAGAGAAAGTTATGATGAAAATACTAAACACTGCTCAGTTCAGCATACAGTTTCCAAGGCATCACTTTGGAACTCTAGAACTCTTCATATGCTTCGAATCTGATCAAGATTTATAGCTTGTTGGAAAGATAAAGGAGTCTAGTTTCCAATGACATCAACCATGTGCAAATTTGATATTTATAAAAAAAGTTATGATAGAAATATTAAATATTACTTAATTTAATAAATCTGCACTATATTACCTACACTTTTCCATCTTTGCTAATGTTTCAAGTGTGCGATTGCTTTCATATCCCACAAATATATCATTATCTGATGTAGACTCTTTTGTTTGTCCGTTTCTCTCTTCTAAATGAGCTGACCGGCTTGCTTTAACAGCAGGGGACGCTACATTTTTCTCAGAATTCCAATTTTCTGCCGTCAAACCCACATGTTGATCATCAGATTCTTCTATCAGCTGACCCTCTTCAATCTCATCATCATCATGATTTTGTGAAATTGGATGTTTGTCTTTGCATTTAATAAGAAAGCAATCATCTGAATATTCTTCCGAATTTAACTTCTTCTCTCTCTCTCCTTCAAGCTAGTTTGGTGATTATGGGTTCCTTCAGATTTTGAGACATGGGGAGGAACCTCCAATATGCGAGCTTTGTGAATATGCTTGGAAGACTTCAGTTCTTTATCCATTGTACTAGCCCCCTCTCCGTGCCTTTCACTTGCTACCGTGACTTCATTGCCCCTTTTATGGAACTGCAACAAAATACAAATATAATGCAAAATGTCAAGAATGTATGATATTAGATGACCTTCCACAACCTCCTTAAAGCTAAAATTTTCCACATTTCATGTAGCAGAATAGCAGACACAAAAATTAGTTGCCTGGCAATTATATTATATATACACCAAACAATGTATAGAAACAGATTCCCTAGCACAAAAAACCACACAATCAACCATCAACAGAAGTTAGATAGGTAGAACGATTATGATAATATGCAAGTACAAAACAAGGGCAAAGAGTTAAGGGCCAAAAGCAAAGAACAAGTTCAAACTCTGAATAATCACAAATGTCTTCAAAAATGATCTGGTACTATTTATAGCTCTTTCATATGCATTTGAGACAATCACCATAAAGAAACACAGTGAGATAGGGTAAGATATACTCACATAATACATGCGTAAATACATAAATAGGCATGTGCATTCATGGATATGCGATGACTTGATTTAATATTATCACTGGCAACATGTCTACAGAAAAAATTCAAACGCATGATGAAATTCGGTTAAAAAATCCAGATTAATATTTTCTTTCATAGTTCTTTCAGATATATCTTTCTTCTTTTTCTTCTTGTCCTGTCTTCCTCTCTCTTCTTACTCTTGTTACCTTCTTACTCTCCATCTGTTCATATTTCTTCTCTTAAATCATCTTCTTATTCTTCTTGTACGCAGGCTTCCTGCCTCAGCCCAAGGCAAGTGTCTAGGTGGGTTGCATCCTGGCTTTTCCACCACCCAAGCTGAACCAAACTAAGAAAGGTTGTTGGAGTCTACATGGGGTGGCTAAGGGACCACATGCCAAAGTAGCTTTAGGCTGGCTTGACCTATTTTTGAAACAATGACTTTAATCATTAATGATTCAAGTCTTCGCAGGATGCAGGACCGGTCTCTACCATCCCATCCCAGCCATAATACATTAGCACCATAATTTTAAATAGATATAATTCATCATAAAAATATAATTTTTAAAGTTTAAATATATTTAAAAATTAAACAAAATATTAAAATTTTACAAATAATTTGTTTTAAGAAAAAAAAAGTTATACCAAGCAAACATCGAGATGCCTACTCGGATTAGAGATCAGCATGGGATGGGAGGCGGATCGTCTTATTCTATGAAAAAATCATAATACTTCTGTCCAACGAGATTTAAAACCTCAGCATTGGTACCTTGAATTCTTGATATACTAGCAAAATTAGTACAATACGGAAAATATATGACAAGCAAATGCAAAGAGAACACTAACCAATACAAGCACATAGCTCCAATGAAACAAACTATGGTACTGAGCATTCAGGAAATTAAATCAAAATCTCACAAAATGCAGAAGGAATGATCGGCAGACAACATGCAGCCCAAGGAACACAAAATTATCCATTATAGGAAAAATAGGGATAAAAAATCTATCAATAGGGTCAGATTATGACATAACAAGATCACTTTTTCTTACTTATAACAAAAACCTAACAAAATGGAAGGAAGATAAAGAATTATCCAAACTTCATCCAAGGTATATATGAAGCTCTGGATCTAAAGAAATTAAAATTTTTCTTGGCTTTTTTGGGGAACCTTCCACCATCTCACAAAATCATAGAGTACTCTAAAATCTTCTAAAATCATCTAGCCTTCTTTGCAATCCTCTCCCCTAGTCCTCTTCTAATTTTTTGCCAAATTTTTTCTATGATTTCAACCAAAGTTGAATTTTTTCTTGGAGACAAATCTGACAAATTCAGCCAATAAATAGACCCAATCAAAGATAACTAAATTTTATATAACTTCTTTACCACATTGTTTCCACAAATATGGAAGGGTAAGGGGCCATCCTATGGCCAAAAAAAGTAATCTTTTTTTTTTTTTCCAAGTACCATCACCATGCAACTGCATCATCTCTATCCCATGAATAATAATGCAGGATCATTGTTTGTTACCATTACTTAGACTCATCCACATCAAACCAATAAAATCTGGTATTTAGCACCCAACACATTAAAATATCTATCACGACATAGGTGAAAGCAACAAAATACCATCAATAAATCTTCTCGAGACAAACAGTCATCAGGACACTGAAGCAAGACCGTCTCAGTTGAACTAATATTGCATTAATGTGAGGACTCCATGAAAAAGGAAGAAAAGGAAAATACTTAAATCTTTGCACTTATTTTATATAAGATGGAGATGGCAATTTAGTTTAGAAAGGATAGCTCCACACTCTTTACACATCTCAAATGATGGGGAAAGATATAACAACCTAGAAATCATTAAAAAGAATATGAAATTGGAAACAAACAGTACTGTGATAAAACATAATGCTTAATCATCTCCATTCTAAAACAGCAAAAAATCAGGATCTTATGGAAGGTATTCTCCTCCTTTCATGTCACAATTACAGTTTAAACTTTAAACGTAATTCATTCAAATCCAATTGCTCTAGAGGAAACTACTAGCAAGATCAAGGACAAGCAACATTAATTATTCAAAAAAATTGTACATTCTCCAACATCTCTAAATGGATCAAATGCTACTGCATGGTGCAAAAATTGAACCCTCCCCAACATAGGAAGAAACCTCAAAATAATAAAAAATTTTAATATGCTTCCATAAGCATATTGAACTACACAAAGATGGGTTTCTAGATGAATGACCTATTTAAAGTGCATCACTTGAATCCGTTCATGCCAATAGAAAGCATTTTTTTCAAGCCAATTTACAATCTAGATCAATGTGATCTCCAATACACCTTCAATTTATATCAGAGGATCTGAACCCTATAATACTTGCTGCCAGGTCCTTGATTTCCCAGCACTGCTGCAAAAAAGCATCAAATAACTCATCATCCATGACTTCACGGAAAAAGGAAAATACCATGCCTAACTGACCTTCCACTTTTTCATGAGTTTCTTTTATAAACAAAGTTTTGTTTTGATAAATAAGGGCATTCAGAAGTCTCCTTATAATGAATCTATAAACAAAATCAGTCACCAATATATATGAGAAAGTGCTTCTATTTGTAAAACAATCCTTTTTCAGAATAAGGGTGGCACTTTCTAGTGATACTAGAACATTTCAAATGTCCTACAACCTCCGTAGTGTGTGAAAAAGAATTCTAAGCTGGATAGTAAGGTCTGCAATATAGCATGGATATGACCAGAAGTGATAACAAACAGATTCAGACAGAACAGTAATTTCTACCAAAGCATAAATAGATTCCTAAGAGAAGATGGTGTAGATTGGAACGAAGAAGTACAGAAAAGGATAGCAAAATCTAGCCAAGATTGGGAAAAAGAACTGAATCAGAAAGAAGGTTTGATTGAATAATTAACCTTAGCCGGAAGCAAAATACAATCATATAAACACTCAAATACCAAATAGATTGGAATTGGGTGAAAAGAACAAGTGTCCACCTTTCATAAAAGACTGCATAAAATTTCAATAACAGATATAGAACATGGAATAATTTGAGTTTAAAAAGTAAAAATAGTCTCTATAGTTGGCCAAAGTTTTTTTTTTTTTCCTCTAATGATTTTTATCAACATATATTGGTGAATGTTCGATTTTTGTGTGATATGCTGCTTGTAGATTTGTATGGCTTGGATTATGCAAATTTGTGGGGTGTTGGTGTTGTTGGGTCAAGGGATTGTTGTGGAACATGTTGCAACTTTAGAGGAGCATATTTTTCTCCATGAACCCAAACCATATAGATGAGTTTGTCTTTCTTATTGTATGCTGGTATTTTATTTTTCCGGTGCTAAATTTATAAATTTTTTGTTTTTGTTTCCTCAATTCCGACAGTCAGATTCAAATAATAATATTTACCAAAAGGCAAAAATGAAAAGGCCATGAAATATTTAGAATGCTGCAATGTAGCATTTCTTTTTCATCTGTCTCTGCCTCTAATGAGTTCTGATTATATTGCAGAAAAGTTCACTGCTTGGATAATGATTGCTAATGACTACTTTTCTTACATTAACAGCTGATAGATTGGATGGAAAGTAGAGGAATGAAGTTTTCTGTTGGCAACCATGCAATACGCCTGAACCTTATATCAAAAGTAAAAGGGATAGATATGGCTGAGGAGTACTTTTCCAGTCTTCCAGACTTGGCCAAGGACCAAGAAACCTATGGAGCTCTACTAAACAGCTATATCCAGGAAAAAATAGCCGACAAGGCTACTGCTCTCTATGAGAAGATGAAAGAACTGAACTTTGCTTCCACTACTCTGGTTCAGAACAATCTAATGACCCTATACATGAAATTAGGCCAGCCTGAGAAGGTTATAGAGCTGTTCCAAGAAATGAAGGAAAATGGTCTCTCTCCGGATAATTTTACATACAGTATCCTGATGAATAGCTATGCTGCATTGAATGATATTAACTCAGTTGAGAGAGTAGTGGAAGAGGTGAAAGAGGGAGGAATCACCTTAGATTGGTCCATATATAGTCATTTGGCTGCCCATTATAATTCAGTGGGCCTATTCCAGAAAGCTGAGTCTGCTCTGAAGAAGCTTGAGGAGGTTATCGACAAGCGCGACCGTACAGCTTTCCATTGTCTTATAAGCTTATATGCAGGTGCAGGTAATTTAGCAGAGGCCAGTAGGGTGTGGAAATCTTTCAAGGCCACCTTTGCGAGGACCACCAATATGAGCTATCTCGTCATGCTTCAGGCTCTAAATAAACTAGATAATATTGATCAACTGAAGCAATGCTTTGAAGAATGGGAATCTGCTTATGTGACTTACGATATGAGGTTAGTGAATGTCTTGATAGGGGCTTACCTGAGGAACGATATGGTCATGGAAGCTGCAACTCTTTGGGAGAAGGCCATGCAGAAGAGTTCTCAATCTGACTTCCGGACTTTTGAGTTGTTTATCAATTACTATTTGAAGAGCCATAAAATGGATTTGGCTTTGAAGTGTTTGGGGGCTGCTGCCAATTCAGCAAAAAAAAATGAGTGGAAACCAAACAAAGAGATGGTGAATGAATTTCTGAAGTATTTCGAGGAAGTAAAAGATGTGGATGGAACTGAGTCATTTTGTAAGATTTTAAAGCAGCTTCTTGACCATCCAGATGCAGAAGCTTATGAATCTTTGCTTGGGACATACTTGGCTGCTGGTAAAACGGAGCCTTCTCCTCATCAATGAATCAAGGAGAATGGGATCAACATGAGAACTGAAGCTGAAAAGTTGCTTGGAAGGGTAGCTGCGACTGTTTAGCGAGCTTTCTAACTGGCAGTTGCATGAAAAGATGAAGGAGTTGAACTCATTTTGTGTGTTTTGCATTCCTCTCACCTACTGAATAGCAAGGGATCCGGACCCTTATATGATCTTATTGAAGCAGAAGTGATATGGAATTGGGAATGCTCTATTGTTGATGGCAGTGTGGCTGGTAATTAGTAACTGAAGGCCATACATGATCGCCTTTTTCTTTTTTTTTTTTTCACCCTCGTCAGAAAACCAGTGTTCAAGATCTAGGAATGAAGGCTGTTTGAGGCACCCTCTTTGTTAGATGACTTGGACCCTGAAAGTTCCACAGTTGTGGAGTGAGGACTGACAGAGAGTTCAAGTAAACCTGGGAAGCCAGCTTACTCTGACAGTCTGAGAAGAACAAGATTAAATTGTTCGTTTCACTGTTTCATCCTTCTGTCTCATGATCATTAAGATTTAGATTACTTTCTTTATTTTTTGATGAGTTGTTGAACAGCAAATAAATATGTGGATTTATCTTATCACTTATATTGATTTAGATGGTACAATCCTTGCCATTTGTGGCAAGAGATGGGTGGTTCGAATACAAAAGATGTCGGTCCTCGTTTTGATTGCTACGCATGAATATAGATCCCTGGTTACTAAGATGAAGGTGTGAAATGCTCTTGCGTACGATGTTCGCTTGTAACAACAAATTTTCCATCCTTCATCATGTCCCTCCATCCAACAGTGGGCATGATGGCATAACATACGATGAAGTCGGTGGTCAGAAATTTGGGCAGCGTATGGATGGAAGCATTTTTAGCACTCAAGACTCCTACTCTCTTCTAGATTGATGGGTAGATTGATCTTTTGGACGAAGATTATGTGTTACCATGTACGTGCCTGCATGAAATTGTTTGGTCTACTACGAGAAAACTACCGTGACTCATAATAATATAGAAAAGATGAAGCCATTTTATGTTAAATTGTTCAATATTTAATGGAAGGGAAGGTAATATAGTGACTTCTACTTCAATATATATTTTTTATTTAAATTGTTGGATGCTAACTGTTGTACCTTCACTGCTAGTTAAAATATATCCTAGACAAAGCAAACTCCTGTATCTAGAATTTGCGATGGAAATAGGAAAGATCCCTTTCTCTCTTCAGTTCGCCTCTCTAATGCTTATTTTTGCAAATAAAAGAAGATAAGTGGTGAGTAATAGCTCGTCTTTTTAAATCTAGCACGTTGTTTGAGAAGGCTTTTGGTCTTTTGAAACTAGACGCTTCATCTTGGTCCAAATCACCAGTTGGTTGCGCTTGCGTTCACCTTGGCAGGCTCCATCACACGGTGTCCGCGATCTTGGAAGACTTCCAGTTGATCCGTTAGAAGGTCAGTTTTGAGTGGGTGGGACGGAGCTGTATCCCACAAATTGGATTCGGTCGGACCCGACCAAAAAAATATATATCCAATAAGTTATTTGGATTAATCGAGGGTCAAATCTGATCCTAGCCTAACCAAAACATTTAAGTTCAGATCGCATCATTTGATTGAGTATTTAACTAGTATTTTATAACTAAAATATAGTAATTAATAATTAAATATAAATTTATTAAAAAATTTATATTAGATTGAAAAGTGTCAATCTAAACTTTAATTTTTTCTTAAAAACTTTTAATTTTATTTTAGTAATTGATTATCCTTATATTTATAAATCGTGGTTCTTAAAATATATATTAATATATTTCAAAACATTATAAATAAGAATCTACTAAATAGATTATAAAATATAAATATTTAGATTAAAAAAAGTAAAATAGATAATGAGACATCTAATTATTAAGAATAAAAAATAATTTATTTAATAAATTAATAAAAATAATTAGAATGAATAAAAATAAGACTTATATAATTAAGATTTATAAGATCGATTGGGTTATGTTTAAATCAAATAAGGTTAGGCTGAACCTATTTTTTAGATCTAAATGATATATAAATCGTGTCATATAACCAAAAATATGTGACCCGAGCCAATCCGAAGTGCTGATCGGACCCGATTCTAAGACCCTACCAATTGTTAAGTGTTTAAACATAGGTAGAATCGGATCGGATAACGAGACGACCCCACGAATGGTTGACGCAGGTCGAGGTGCTTTGAGATATGTACAGTAAATGATCAACGGATGGGCGCGAAGAAAGGAGGGTTTTTTCTTTTTCTTTTTCTTTTTCTTTCTCTCTCACGAAGCGGACCTTTTGCGTTCAGTTTCGAGTCGTCGAGGTGATCCATGCCGTCACTCTCGCACTGCATTCAACTTTAAGTCCCTTGGCAGCGTCTTTGGTCTCCCGTTCTTCCCAATTGTACGTCTCAGATCCTCGCATTTCCTAAAGAACGCAAATCGTTACTCTTGGAGTACTTCTCCAAGCTCCCAGAACCTTGCAAGAACCAGCAAACTTATGAAGCCCTCTTAATCTGTTACCGTTCGAAGAAAAATAGCAGACAAAGCCATTGCTCTCTAACAGAAGATGAATGAACTTAGCTTCTAGCTGGTACCCTGGTTCACAACAACCTAATGTCTCTTTGCACGAAGTTTAGGCCAGACCAGGGACGGCCCCACCCAAGATATGAAGGCGAAGAACAATACCTCAGATAATCTCACATGGTTCGTTGTGGTGAACCACTGTCCTTCGCTTGGTGACATAGACTGTGTTGAAGGAATTATAGAGAAAATGAAAGAGGAAGGTGAAGTTACACCGAACCAATCTGCACACAGTACCCTGGCTGCCAATTTTTAATTCAGCTGGTCTCATTACAGAAGCCTAGTCTGCTTGCCAGAAACCGGAGAGACTTATAACAGCCAAGACCAGGAGCCTTTTCATTTCTTAACAAGCTTGTATGCTGGGAAAGGCAATTCGGCAGGGGTCAACGGGGTGTGGAAATTTCTGAAGACCACCTTTCGGAAGCCCACCAACATGAGCTAGCTATCTCACCATGCATGGGCTTCAGGCCCTTAGATATTGATCGTAGTTTGAGCCTGTTAAATCAACAACAAAATGTTGTACAACGTTTCCAAATCTTTTTTTGTAGCAAGCCTGCAAGATGCTGAATATCCAAACTGAGCTCCCAAGGTCTAGTCCTTTGATCATTGTATTTTAAGAGAATATCAAAAATAAACAACAAGAAAACGACATTAAATATATTATACCAAAATTAAGAAAAAAAAATAACAACAGCAATCTTAGATACAAGAGTCCATTAGGTGACCTACAGACCGAATACATAGGGTTTTCACAGATTTAAAACATTACACATAGCTTAGAACAAAGAACACGCAAAACATCACATAAATAACGACAACAGAAGGTACTCGAAATTCCATTTGCAAAGTTCACTGCAGAAGCTTCGGCCTCGTTCCCAGCCGTCGTACTTACAGCATGTTGGATTTGTGCAAATTTCTTCCAGCCTTTGTCGATATTTATTCCAGGCATTAATCCAGGTATTATTCCGGGTACTACGCCACACACTAGCTGAGAACTTCATCTGACATTGCTCAACGTACGAGACACAAATCTTCTTCATCTCAGAATCACCAGCTCCATCTCTGATTTTCTTCAGAATTTCTATGCCAGTCTGCCGAGTCTGATGGTCACCAAAGAGTAGAATCCCTTTAAAGTATGTTGCACCACTGTGGCCACCGACCATTGCCTCGTTCAGATAGTATAATCCTAAGCTCATACGTCCCAGATTGAAGATATTCTCCTGAAGAATGTTTAGCAGAAGAAATTTAAGAGTTAGTCTGCTCGGATAAGAAGAAATATAAGTTTACCAGAAGCCTTCCCAACATGCACCGTGTTCTGCTCAAGATTCGAACACGTCTGTGGTCTCCTGAGAACATTTTTGGCATCACCCGTACCCGCGCCTCCTGCACGATGGTCGCTTAGGTGGGACCAGGCGTTGCTGTTAGGTTGCGGAGTTGGGTTATGAGAAGTGCGCGTACTAACTTTTCCCATTTTCTAATACATAAGGCCACCTGGTTGAACATTAGGGGCACACAATACAAGCTGTTTTGTGTCGTTATCCAATAGCTGATCGCTACAGTGTGCACGAATAAGTTTTATCGGTTCGAAAATCTTCTATTACCACCTAAATTTTTGGTTCCTAAATACCCTCAAACCAACCGCTGCATAAAAATAAATAAATAAATGAATGAATGAATGAAGCACTCTCTTATTTCTAATAATATTTTTCTTGGAATAATATTGATCAATGATTCTCTTACTTAAATAACTATTTCTAACATTTATTCTTGCAACTGACTTCTCTACATCATGATAATTTAAAAAAGAAATAATTTCAATAATAAATCATCCAAATAAGACTTCTTGTATGAATAACCAGTACTCGATCACAATTCATCCACCTGGTCATGCATAACTTGTTTCTATATTCTTGCTCAATATTGTTTTGGATTGAATTCGAGCCATATACAACCATGGGAAAGGTTATCAACGTTGACCATTGCATTGGAATAAACGACCAACATCAGTAAAATACAAATTTTGGCCATTTCTATTCTTAAAACCAGTTTATAGTTGAAGATAAGAACATACTTAATTGTCATTAAAGAATATAACGGATCAGTAACGTTTTCTGACAGAAGTACAATTCCATATATCAGCATTGTTATTTATTTATTTATTGATAGAGTGATAGCATTTATATTGCTTAAAATGTGAAATAATAATTCACTATAATGGGTAAGTGATATTATCCGATTGAACCGCTCTATCAGCATCCTGGTAGAGAAATAATTTCAAAAAAATAGCTAACCATATCAGCAACTTCTATGTCGTATGTTTACCAAAACGAAAAAAAAAAGAAAGAAAAAAAAAAGAGAGAAATTTTTACATTATGTGCTCATCTTTTCCAATCGGCCAACTTGTGGTCGAAACAGGCAAGCAAACCGAACTTCATCAAAGTCCTGTCCCTGTGCCTTCTCTTTCGTGCGTGTATTGCGTACGAGGCCACCAAAACAATAACTTTATCTAAAAAATTAATTAGAAAGCGAAAACCCAGCAATGTAGATAGGATGGATAGCTAGAGTTTAGAAGTCTCGTTACCAATCCAAGCATAAAGCAAGCTTTAAGATTTCCAGCAGCGGCACAACGACTGAGAATACCAAAGTAAAGCTCCTTCTGCCACCAACGCATGTTTCGTAGTTTCTTCACAGGTATACGTTGTCCGACCAGCTTTGCTTCTGATGCCGCTTTAAACATCTTGCACCTAAAAAACATAAAGCGATATATCAAGCAAACATAAAGCGATATATCTAGCACATCACAAGAAGCTAGCATCAATTGTTCTTCATTAAGAAAACAAATAGAATAAAAGATGGATGCTAGATTAAACGTACACCATCCGTAAGTCCTTGAGAAAACAAATAGAATAAAAGATGGATGCTAGATTAAACGTACACCATCCGTAAGTCCTTGAGTGTGGATATTGGCATGAAGGAGTCCGAGACTACTCGAGCAACGATCTCAGCAATGAGATCTTGCGGAAGAGTCTCGATGGTTGTCGTCTTATCTCTCTTTTTCTTCGTACCTCGGGAGTTTTTCATGGTTAGCAAGTGAAGCGACAAACTTTTTTCTTCAGCTTGATCTCTAAAGAGTTGGTGGATTGAGAGGGAGAAAGAAAAGCAAGAAAGGAGTGAGAGGAAGAGCAAAAAAATGAATGAGGTAGGAAATGGGATAGGTTGAGTTGTATAGGTTGAGACGCAACCTTGGCTTAGATACAAGTGGATATGTTAAGACCAGTGAAACGAGAACAAGACAATAAATGGGATAGGTTGAATTGTAGCTTGAAAAGGTGTGTATAATTAATAAGGTGCCCCTAGTTGGTTAAGATGCCGCTGGCTGCCAATCCTCCACATGAGAGGAAAAGGAAATGCGCCAAACCGCCTCACAAGAAGGAAAATCCCATGGTTCCTTCAGAAGCAGTCCGGGTAATCCGTGGATAATCCAAAGTTGGGTAGGACTTGGTTGGGCTAATTTTGACTCCATAGTTCGTGCCAAGGCTGCAACCATGCTAGAGTCACTGAATAAATAAAAGGCCCCTCTAAACTATTAGTTCGTAATGTGATCGAAATAAAAGCAAGTTTATCCATCTAGTCCCACCTTTAATTGGATTAATTACTTTGAAACAAAATGTTAAACATTTAATTTTGTACCAGCCATTTAAGAGTAGCTATGTCGGCAAGGGTTGACATTAGCATTACTAACAATTTTATTCACATAAAAATCTAGAAAGTCTCGTAAAATATCATCATCTAGGTTTTAATTGAACCAAACGATTTGTTAGAGTTCCGACATTCAAAATAACTAGCCATTTATAGTAAATACTCTTTTTAACCATTAGAAAATAATTTTGAAATGTTGACCAATTGATGATGCCTCTATTCAAAACATAAACTAATAGGAATGGATAACTCCTTTCTTCTCCATCATACTATTGTAACCGTTTATTCTTATCTTCTCTCTCTTTGAGTATTAAAAAAAAAAAAAAAAAACCTAATACTTTCTCACTCTCTATCCAACCACGTCATTCGTTGTTCAAGAATTCAATGCCCTCTTTATTATTGTTGTTGTTGTTATATACTTATTATTAATTTTTAAAATAATAAAGGTTCTATTTTGCTATCCCTTGAGTTTCAACTAATCCCAGGTCACATGACCTACTACCCAGCCTACTAGGCTTAGCTCAAAATTTGGCGATCTGAGTGAAAAAAGAAAAGACTTATGGAATGGATGTAGAGGTGGCAATCGGATCAGATCAAATCATTTCATATCAAATTATTTTAGGTTCAAATTACTTTTGGATTCCGATCACTTTCGAATATAGGCCATTGAAAATAAACCCCATCCTTAAATGATCATATTAGGATCAATCCATGGATCATTTCGGTTAGCTTAGTTTCTTTTTTAAAAAAAAATTCAATACATTTTCTTTTGCTTATTCTTCTCAAATAATTTTTCAATGATCAATTTAATTCTATTTTTCTTCTTTTATTTATTTATTATTATAAATATTAGAGCAGATAGACATAAAATTATAGTATGGTTATACACTAATAGAAATAATAGTTATAAACTTATAAAATATTAAAATAATAGAATTAAGAAATAGGCTATAAACTTTTAAAAATAAATAAATATTAATATTAAATTATTAAAAAGATTACAAAATAAAATGAGCAAATATTGAAAATATGCTTAATCCTATAAATACAAGTTATTGATGTCGATCCTTCAATAACACTCAAATTAGAAAAGTACACTTCTAATGCAATCATTTATTAAGTCACATTAGCATCAACTATATTATATATCAAAGAACATAAAATATTAAATATTAACTATGCAAAAAATCTAATTCATAATTTATAAAATTGTATAATGTCACTTAGATAAAATTCTAAAATTAAAAATAAATAAAATTAAAAATATATGTTACCTCCATATGCAAAAAAACCAATTACGAATGGTAATCAAAACTTATGTGTTTTCTAGAAAATACTATTTTTAGGCCATTTTAGGTCACCCATAACCCGATCCAATCCAACCATAAAATTTTTTAGTCATTTCGGATTCGACTAAAAAAAAAAAAAAAGCAAAACCCTAAGATTATATTTTCTAGATGGGTTCGGATCAAGTTTACAAGTTGGGTCAAGTTTCTACTATCTCTAGTCATCAGACTTAGGAATACTAATAAAAAAAGATAAAATACATATTACAATCCTGTAGTTTAAGCATTATCAAATTGTATTCATATAGTTTAAAATATTATGTTTAACTGTCATGTATTTTAAATTCCATCAGATTACATTCATGTGATTTGACATGTTACACTTAACTATCATGTGTTTTAAGTTTTATCAAATTATACTCATATGGTTTGATATATTACACTTAACTACCATGTGTTTTAAACATGATAATTAAATGTAACATGTCAAACTATATGAGCATAATTTGATAAAGCTTAAAATATACGATAATTAAATGTAATACTTTAAACTGCATGAATACAAATTGATAATGTTTAATCATATAGTAGCAATTTATATTTTATTAAAAAAAAAAGCTCATGCTGAAATAGGCTTTGAGGATAGGTGCTCCTCCTAGCTCTAGCGCTCCCATTCAAGAGCAAACGCCTCGCACGACTAATCTGGAGCAAACAGTGATTAATACACCCACTTTTAGCATCGCCCAAACCCGTACCTCTTACACGATGGTTGCCTAGGTGGGACCATGTGTTGTTGATAGGGTGCAGAGTTGGGTTTCGGGAAGTGGGCGCATTAACTTTTCCTACGGTCAACATTAAGGGCACACAATGTAAGCCGTTGGTTTCGCTGTCTGAAAATCGATCGCTATATTGTGCATGAATAAGTTTTATCGATTAGAAAATCTTCTACCGCCACCAAAATTTTTAGTTCCTGAATCATAAAAAAGACCCTCAAACCAAGCTCTTCATGAAAAATATGGTCTTTGATAGGAGTCGTACCATTATTGTAGTATCTATATCGATGGAGAAAATAAATGAACGAAGGTCTCTCTTGTTTCTAATGATATTTTTCTTCAAATAATTGTGATCAATGATTCTCTTATATCATGCATTGCTTAAAGTGTGAAAAAATAATGCAATATATTGGATAAGTGATAGTATCTGATAATTAAAACCATTGTTCTATATATCAGCGTCACTATTTATTTATTGGTGGAGAGATAATATCTGGTATTGCTTGAAGTGTGAAAAATTCGACAAAAAGCCAACTGAACCAGCAACTTCTATATTTCATGTTCACCCAAAATTAAAAAGAAAAAAAAGAAAAAAGAAAAAGAAGAGGAACTTTTATTTTGCGTGTTCAACTTATGCAATTGGTCAACTTATGGTCGGAACAGAGAAGCAAACTAAATTTTATCAAAGACCTGTCCCTATGCCACTAAAACAATTACTTTATTTGAAAGATTAATTAGAAAGTAAAAACACAGCTATGTAGATAGCACGGATGACTAGAGTTAAAAAAGTCTTATTACCAGTCCAAGTATGAAACAAGCTTCAAGTTTTTTCCGCTGCAGCACAATGTCTGAGAATAGCATAGTAAAGCTCGTCGTTCCACCAACGCATGCTTCGTAGTTTCTCCAACGTTATATGATGTCCAACCAGCTTTGCATTTGATGTCGTTCTAAACATCTTGCACCTAAACAACATAAAGTGATCGAATGCACCACAAGAACCTAGCATTAACTGATAATCATTAAGAAAACAAAAAAAAAAAGGATGGATATCGGATTAAATGTACATCAACTGTAGGTTCTCGAGATCGGTATTAGTTTTGGGGAGTCTGAGACTAGCTAAGCAACGATCTCAATGGGGAGATCTTGTGGAGGAGACTCGATGATTGCAGTCTTAGTTCTCTTCTTCATACTCCTTATGGTTTTTATGATTAGAGAGATGGAAGTAACTTTTCTTCAGCATAGCTCTCAAGAGTAAGTGGATTTAGAGGGAGAAGGAAGAGCAAAATAAGAATGAGAGCAAGAGCAAAAAAAAGAATAAGATGAGGAATAGGATAGTTTGTGTTGTAATGTTGAGACACAACCTTGGCTTGGATATAAGTGTATGTCTTAAGAGTAGTGACACAGAAACAAGACTAGGAATGAGATAGGTTGAGTTGTAAGTTGAGGAGCACCCTTAGCTCATTGAGGTATATGATTCATAAAGAACTTGTCGTTGGTTAAGATGCCTCTAGCTATTAATCCTCCACAATCCTCCACATGAGAGGAAATGAAAATGTGTCAAACCACCTCAAGAGATGGAAAACCTCATGATTCATTTGGAAGCAGTCCATTGGTAATTCTAAGTTGGGTAGGACTTAGTGAGGCTATGGCCCTCTAACTTGGAAGCTAAACATCTCCCAACATGGGCAATCCAAAGTTGTGCTGGACTTGGTTGGATTGATGCTTCTAACATGGAAGCTAGTCTGTCTCGGATTCATAGTAAGTCATAGCCAAGAAATAAAGGACTAATCAAGTACCAACTGACTCTTTAATCCGTATCAAGGCTTCAATCAGGCTAGTGTCACTGAATTAATAAAAGATTCCTCGAGAATGTTAGTTCATAATGTAAAAGAAATAAAAGCAAGTTATCCATTTAGCCTAACCTTTGATTTCAAAATTTGTTGGATACAAAGAAGGATATCTAGGTTGGGCTTGTGAAAAAAAAAAAAAAAAAAAACATAAAGTTTGAGCTAAAAATCACTAGAGACTTCCAAATTAAAAAAAAAAACACAGCTCAACCCAAGAATATATATATATATATATATATATATATATATATATATATATATATGTATGTATGTATGTATGTATGTATGTATGTATGTATATACACATATACATATGTACATACATACATACATATATATATATATATATATATATATATATATATATATATATATGTATGTATGTATGTATATATATATGTATGTATGTATGTATGTATATATGTATGTATGTATGTATGTATGTATGTATGTATATATATATAAGTCGATTACAAGCCAAATGGTCCACTTGGTCCACCTATTCCAACCTAAAATTTTGTAGCCCTAGTTGCTAAAAAAATCCAAACTAGATTCTAAATGAGGGAAGACAAAGGGATATATATATGTATATATATATAAGTCGATTACAAGCCAAATGGTCCACTTGGTCAACCTAGTCCACCCTAAAACTTTGTAGCCCTAGTCGCTAAAAAAATCCAAACTAGATTCTAAATAAGGGAGGACAAAGGGATATATATATATCTATGTATGTATGTATGTATGTATATCTATGTATGTATGTGTGTGTGTGTCTATATATATATATATGTATGTATGTATGTATGTATGTATGTATATAAGTCGATTACAGGCCAAATGGTCCACTTGGTCCACCTAGTCCAACCTAAAATTTTGTAGCCCTAGTCGCTAAAAAAATCCAAACTAGATTCTAAATGAGGGAGGACAAAGGGAATTCAGGCCTAATGGTATTGATGAGGAATTGGCTCAATAAAATTGGACTAAGCTTGGTCAAAAATATAAGTTTGATAGTTAGCTCAAACTGAGCCATGCTTAGACATGAACATCAAACTTAACTACCAGTATGTAGCCCAACCCAAGCTTAGCCTGGCTCATATATTACTCGGCTTAGCTCAGCCTATTATTTGCAAATAGCAAGTTGAGTAGATTTATTCATAACCCAAATTGTAAGCATTGAAAAAAATTGATAGAGTTTTAAAATATTTTAAAGGTACTATGATTACGGTTTACATTATTCTAGTATTGGATTGATTTCAAAATGTTATATGATGTAGATTACCCTCTTGGTAAGGTTGATTGTAACTCTACTAGAGGATGGTTATACATTTAGTGATGAAGTTGCTACTTGGCCATCCCAAAAATAAATATATATTGCAGTGTCTTCAATGAAGTCAGAATATATAGCTCTGCCACTATCAAGTAAAAATATAATTTGAATAACGCAAGTCATAAGATATATTTTCTTATGCATAGAAAGATCAATGCAACTAGCATCCATGTAATGTGGACAAGTTGGCTATTCACGTGACAAATACTAAGAGATTTACAAATAAGTCTAACAAAATTTTCAGAAAATATCATTGAAAAACTAGTAAGAATGGATAGTCATATTAGAATATCTACTGATTGTTGATATGCTAGTTAACTTTATTAAAGCTACATCAAAAGAGAAGATATGAAAAACCTTGTACGAAATAGGATTATTACCAGTATGGTAGGACTATCATGATTGCGGTCTACTCTTACTAGTGATATTAGATGAGTATCTCAACCCAAGAGTTCAAAGAAAATTTAACCATTGGTGTACCTTATTAAATTTGTAATAAGGTTAAATTTTCTAAATGCATTAAGTTTTTAGAATTTGAGATTTCAATGCAAATTTTATTTATGTAGGGTAATGTATTTTTACTTTTGTATGAATTGGAGGAATAGATTTTTTAAGTCTTTAATAAACTTATATATATATATATATATATATATATATATAGACATGCACGCGCGCGCACTAAAGTGAAGGAAAGCATACTTGATAAAGTTCTAAAGCACTTATGAATATAAGATAAAACAAATGACCTTTAAAAGCATGGCCTTTCAAATACCAAAACATGAGTATAATGTGAATATAACCCTTTAGATAATTCTATTAATAAGATCAAGGTTTAATCCTCTTGTTCTTAGATCCTCTTAACATATGTTCAAATTATAAATTAAGGGTTCTCTACCATTAGCGTGACATCATACCAACACTTACATATTTATTAACATTAATACTTTAGTTATTTTAAAAATGATAAGATATTTTAGTTTTTGATTATTAATATAATGCTTTATTTATTTTTAAAATTATAAGAGATCGTTAGATATTTGATTTTTAGAACAATTAGTTGTTTATAAAAGTTACTCTTCTTAATTGTTGGGAGGTGGTTACATATTTTAAAACTTTGACCAAGGAATAAATCATTTTACTTTCATATGTATCACAAACTCTTAAAGAAATGGATTGCCTCTCTCCTCACTATTATTCCATTCCAACGATATGCTCTTAGACTCTCATTCTTTGAATTTTTTTTTTTTAAAAAAAGCAATGCTCCATTCACTTTCTTTTCATTTTACCATTTCATTTGTCTTTTCAAGAACTCAATACTCTATTTTACTATTATTATTATTATTATTAAAATTTAATTGGTGTGTTATGTTTTGGCATGTAATCTAAAATGCAAAAAGCATGTGAGCTTCGGATCTAATAGTCTATTATTTTCACAAAAATCATCTGTATGAATGAAAAAAATAATGCTTGAGAAATTATCTTAAATCATATATTTAGTTTAAATTTTATTTGTATTTTATAGTTATTTTTTGATTATTTTATATGAAGTTCCAAGCTTATATATGGATGGTGCTATAAATAAAATGAAGTCGAAAGATAGTAAGGGATGGAACAAGAAGCTAAAAACATTGAAGAAAAAAGTTTAACTGTGAGATTCAAGTATGATTGTCAAAAAAAATTATAAAAAAAATCTTATCTTAACCAAAGGTCCAAACATATTTCTCTTGGTTTGAGTAATTTTTATAATCATTCATAAAAAAAACTGTTTAGCATCTCCATCTACCTCTGCGTATCTGCGTTGAATGGACTATTGACTGTTAGAATTTTGATTTTTAAAGTAATTAATCATTTATAACAGATATTCTGGTCATCATCATTGCACGGCCAGAGGAAATATAACAGAAACAGCTTGATGTACTGCCATCGATATGGTGCAAAATGTGTGCTTGTCTTCTCTTGGGGCATTGTTAGGAAGAACAATCTCTGAAAAAAGTCACTCCATTGTCTCCCACCATTCATGTTGATTCGTTAAGCGGCACAATCACAATGCTCATACAAGGGCAGCATTGAGAATAATACAACACACCAGCAGAGAGATTTTTTGAGTTACATTTTCTTGGTTAATAAAACGTTATATATATATATATATATATGGGACTAACCTCTTAGAGATCGATTGGCTAAATGATGCAATTATGACAAGATAGGACTTGTTTCACAAAATATTGAGCTAAAATAATTGGCAGCAACAAGTTTCACAAAGTTATCCTGCCATCAAATGACATGATACATACCTGAAAGCAACGAGCAGAACTTTCACTTGTTGAATCAATCGATGGAGCACATTGGTAGAGTTCCCTTGCGGTGTTTTTGTTTCTTTCCTTCCTCTCCATTCATTCCCAAGCCTCTAATAATCCCAAGCTAAAATTAAATTCGGCAGACTTCAAAGGAACACTTCATTACCAATTCCCAAGGGAGTGTTCGTTGATGTTGACAAGATATACCTGCATGGCAGAATCACTGGGAATTTTATTTACGGCCTGGTTTTTGCAAGTCTAAGTATTGCATTAAGGTGCAAATATCAAACATGCCCTTGAGGGAAACAAAGTTGTTTGTCAATGAAATGAATTATTACCTTAGTAGTTGCAAATTTGTTACCCCTCACAATTTGTATGTATGTATGTATGTATGTATGTATATATATATATATATAAGCTCTATCATCACATAAAGATTGGTGCCAAATATTTGCTAAAGCAATTTAGGCAAGGAAGGGGCCTATCATATAACCTAGAAGGCTGGTTGGATGCATAAATAATCATTGTCATGATTAAGACAGAGGGACACATTTCAGTAAAATCTACAAAGAAGCTTGAAAAATATAAAGAGCTTATGCTGTCAAGTTAAATACTTTTCCTTGGTATATAGGGGTGAGTGATTAAATGGTTTCATAAAAGCAAATTCAGAAGAGAAGCTCAAGATAATTATGAAGTCAAACATATCGAACAACTACATATTCTGACAAAAGATAGTAAGATACAGAAAAAGGAGAAATATTTCACAACCCATTCTGGTTGGTGTATTGGGTCCAAGTCTGATGCTCTTCTAAACAATACACGGCCAACATTTGCAGATGAATGCTTGTACGCCAGCAAGGCAAGAGACTGAAGGATGACAGGATCTCTCGGAATTACTGCATGGCCAATATCAAGAATTTTCCTTCCTTTGCAAATCTTATTTTATTTTTTTTGGACTAGCCTGGAATTCTTTCTGCGAATGATAAGGATAGCACCAAATAACAAGCCAGTTGCATGCTAATGCGTGTGTAAGTATCAAGAGGAAACAAATTGTTATGGCTTTATTGAAAACAGAATTCTTTGCGTTAATTGCATTTTCTAAGCCAAATTTGTTGCGGTGAGGCAAAGCTAAAAGCCAATATGTTGCATGAAAATCGATAAATATGTTGAGAATGGCATTGATGCTCACAATCCAACCAAATATATGAGTTTTCTCGCTTGGAAGCCTCTTTCATACAGGGCTCTAGCTTCAGAAAATTTTGATTGTTTACTTCAAAGCTTTCCAAGGCCCACATAAGACCATCCATCTTCAGGCCAATAGAGGACACGCTGGACAGATTAATACAGCAGTAATTATAGCAGAGTTACATAGCGTCTCATGTATAGTTTAAAATTTACAAATGAAATGCATAACACTGTCGACTAAAAAGTTTAAAATATTCTAATCAGAGTTACAAGTCAAGCAACCTCAATCAAAACTATATTATGTAGCATGAAGATGTCAAAATAATAATATACAGTAACAATAAAATGCTACACCAATACACAAACAATCTGCATAATATCCAGAAAAGATTTGCAAGGCAAAGAACCAAATATCTAACAAGGAATCCATCCAGAGGCATGTCGTTTTGTTTGCAAGCTAATTACAGGATCTTCCACATGGTTTTCATTTCAGACATAGCCATTGGCAATGTGTAAAATCCATCGAAAACTAGAAGCTCGACCGTGGAAGATTTGATAACACTAAGATCACCTCACATAGCCATACGCCTATTGTTCTAAAGTATTTTCTAGACAATTGTGTCTCTGTTCTCACTGACTCGTGATAAATCTCCTTAGGCCGGGTTCCATTGTAGTTGGTGTTCAGGATTAACTCCACAAATCAGTGAAAAACAAGATTAGGGATTTGTGATGAGAGTATGTCGTTTTTGAACCGAGTCCACAATTGTAAAGGCGAAGATTACCTCGAGGAGAATCTCCGGAAAATTCCTGGAGAGCACCTTGTCTCGATAAAGCCCAAGCTCCAGGTTGATCGCAAGCAGTCTTTCCTCAGGGGCTACCCCAATCCTATCTAGATCTTCGCAAAATTTGTAATAACCTCATCAATCTTCGACGAGGACCACGACTTCTCCTCTCCCTCATCCTTCCCATTGGCTGCTGTCAAGAGCCAACTGCCTCCTCCTGTACCTCCTTCACCGGACGACGCACGACAAAAAATCCGTCCGAAGCCTTCTTCTCTCCTCCTCTTTCCTCTTCTTCTTCGTTCTCATCGCCGGGTTCAGAGCAGAGAAGGTGTTATTGGGGAGGGGGCGGAGAGAGGCCTTTGGGGACGAGGGAGGGGTCTTGAGGAGGGGGAGGGGGGAGAAGGCCCTGATCGAGATCTTGGTGAGAGAAATGGGGTTGTTCGGGTTAGTTTTGTGGTAATGGTTTAGAGAAGGAAGGGGGAAAGCGTTGGAATTGGGATCCGGAGGAGGAGAAGAGCTGCATTCCCTCTCCGACGTCCCCCCTCTTCACTGCATGCCAAGCAATTGCTAAAAAAATATATAGGCAAAGTTAAGTCCAGCAGAAAACTATCTAAATTATTTAAGGCATAAAATTATCATTAATGCCTTTTTTTTTTTTTTTTTTTCATATCCTCGATATCCTTTGACAAGAGGAATGGAGTACGGAGTTATATTTCCTTTTTTTTTTTCTTTTTAATATAAAGGAGAAAGGAGGATATGGCCATGCTTATAAGATTACAAATATACACTTTATTAAAAAAATAAAAAATAGAGATAGAACTAAAAATTATAAATTATTTTTTTCTTGTCAATTTACCTTCAATTTAAAAGGTAAAGATATTTGAATTTTGAAAGAAAATAGAGAACCAGCAACTTATTTTTCTCCTCTTCTTTCTTTTATATTACAAATATATATATATATATATTCTTTCTCTTTTCCTTCCATACATTTCTCCATCCAAATAGATTCAAAAGGATCGTCATAAATATAATAAAGAAAGTTAAGCCTAAACTTTTCTAGACCCTTCTAAACTCAATATGATAGTGACAATTGAATTAGATCAAATCAAATATGGATCAGATTAAAATTTTATCAATTCAAATCTAACTTATTTAACAAACAAGATAAAAATTTAGATATAAAATTTACATTTTTATTCACACGTTTTTGAGCTCAATACCTTCTCTTCTCAAATAGTATTTTGTGTTAGCTAATTTCTCATGTGAAATAAATGAGACAAATAATGTCAAAAGTTATTTTGTCCAATCCTCATAAGTGGAAATAGCTGCATCTTGATAATTTTTTTTATGAGATCCAAAAGTTATTTTTTCCAATAACGCATGTTAATAAAATACAACTACAGATTCTTTAGGTTATGTTTGGATAAAAGATTTTGAGAAGAGATTTCATTTAAAATAGAGATTTTAGAATTGTAAAACTAAAATTTTTTATTTAGCTATTCTCAAAAAGAAATTTCTAAAATGTTATGGAATTTATAAATTTCTCAAAGTAATTATTTACAAGTTTCACTTCTAAAGATGTCATTTACAAATTCCTCATGAAAATTCTCTTAAAAGTATTTAAAATATTAATTTTGTTTACATACCAAAAAAATAACATAAATATTACAAAAAAATATTTATATAAATATTTATTTTAATATTTACTTTATTTTATAATTAAATATTTATTTTAAATAATTTTATAATTTTATTTTAGTTGTTTTAAATATTTATTAAAATTATTTATTAATTATTTATTACATGAATATTTATTTTATCTAAAATGTTAATATTTTATTATTAATAATTAAATAAATATTAATAATATTTATTAATATTACATAAATAATATTTATTTAAATAAATATTACATAAATAAAATAATATTTATTAAAATGATAATATTATTTAAAATATATTATAAATAATATTAATTACTAATATAAAAATTATTAAATTAAAATATTTATGTAATTAAATTAATATTTAATTTACAATTTATGTAATTAAATTTTATTTTTTATTTTATAATAATAAATATTTATAAATATTTCCTGATTAATTTATATTTTTTATAAACATTTTTAAACCTTTACTTTTTTTAATTAATAAAATATTCATAATAAAAAATATAAATTTATTTAAAATATCTATAAAATATTTATAAATACTATATTTATTATTAAATAAATATTTTTATATAATATAAAAATTTTATCATTCTTTTGATAAAATTTTATTTTAAAAAAAAAAACTATTCAAAGAAAAAATTTATGAAATCTTAAAATCCTGAAATGACATATTTAAAATGCTGTATTTTAAAATTTTAAGATTTCCTGAAAAGACCCGCCCAAACACAACTTTAGTTATTTGTCTAATCTCATAGCCATTCAAAACCGAGACAAGGACCAGATAAACTACGTACTTAGAAAGCAACAAAATGGTAAACGGGATGAGAACAGCTTGTAAGAAATAGTGAGCACATTAAAATAAAAATAGTGACCAGATATGCCGTTTTGACTGTCAAGGTCATGGTAGATAAAAATAAAACCCGCTTTCACAGTAGAAGGCAGAGCAAGCTGAAGAGAATGGACGGGATATTAACCAGATGAGCCCTTCATCATTTAGAACGAAGTTTTTGAGCTACCAAGATTTAAAGTACATACAGTTAAATCAAAAACCAAAACAACTCAACTTTTTTCATAAAATTTAAACAGCAATTACACAAATATTATATGAACTGTAATACGCAGTAAACTAGAGAAATAATGATATACATTTAAAAAAAAAAAAAAAAAAGAATTCAGCAGTATAATATCAGCACTTTGTCTTTAGGTCCATGAGATTATTTAGCTTCACCGGGAATGCAATAAGAAATTCTCACAAAAAATCAGGATCTTATGGAAGGTATTCTCCTCCTTTCATGTCACAATTACAGTTTAAACTTTAAACGTAATTCATTCAAATCCAATTGCTCTAGAGGAAACTACTAGCAAGATCAAGGACAAGCAACATTAATTATTCAAAAAAATTGTACATTCTCTAACATCTCTAAATGGATCAAATGCTACTGCATGGTGCAAAAATTGAACCCTCCCCAACATAGGAAGAAACCTCAAAATAATAAAAAATTTTAATATGCTTCCATAAGCATATTGAACTACACAAAGATGGGTTTCTAGATGAATGACCTATTTAAAGTGCATCACTTGAATCCGTTCATGCCAATAGAAAGCATTTTTTTCAAGCCAATTTACAATCTAGATCAATGTGATCTCCAATACACCTTCAATTTATATCGAAGGGATCGAACCCTATAATACTTGCGCGGGTCCTTGATTTCCTGACACTTTACTGCAAAAAAGCATCAAATAACTCATCATCCATGACTTCACGGAAAAAGGAAAATACCATGCCTAACCGACCTTCCACTTTTTCATGAGTTTCTTTTATAAACAAAGTTTTGTTTTGATAAATAAGGGCATTCAGAAGTCTCCTTATAATGAATCTATAAACAAAATCAGTCACCAATATAAATGAGAAAGTGCTTCTATTTGTAAAACAATCCTTTTTCAGAATAAGGGTGGCACTTTCTAGTGATACTAGAACATTTCAAATGTCCTACAACCTCCGTAGTGTGTGAAAAAGAATTCTAAGCTGGATAGTAAGGTCTGCAATATAGCATGGATATGACCAAGTGATAACAAACAGTATTCGCAAAACAGTAATTTCTACCAAAGCATAAATAGATTCCTAAGAGAAGATGGTGTAGATTGGAACGAAGAAGTACAGAAAAGGATAGCAAAATCTAGCCAAGATTGGGAAAAAGAACTGAATCAGAAAGAAGGTTTGATTGAATAATTAACCTTATAAACACTCAAATACCAATAGATTGGAATTGGGTGAAAAGAACAAGTGTCCACCTTTCATAAAAGACTACATAAAATTTCAATAACAGATATAGAACATGGAATAATTTGAGTTTAAAAAGTAAAAATAGTCTCTATAGTTGGCCAAAGTTTTTTTTTTTTTCCTCTAATGATTTTTATCAACATATATTGGTGAATGTTCGATTTTTGTGTGATATGCTGCTTGTAGATTTGTATGGCTTGGATTATGCAAATTTGTCGGGTGTTGGTGTTGTTGGGTCAAGGGATTGTTGTGGAACATGTTGCAACTTTAGAGGAGCATATTTTTCTCCATGAACCCAAACCATATAGATGAGTTTGTCTTTCTTATTGTATGCTGGTATTTTATTTTTCCAGTGCTAAATTTATAAATTTTTTGTTTTTGTTTCCTCAATTCCGACAGTCAGATTCAAATAATAATATTTACCAAAAGGCAAAAATGAAAAGGCCATGAAATATTTAGAATGCTGCAATGTAGCATTTCTTTTTCATCTGTCTCTCTGCCTCTAATGAGTTCTGATTATATTGCAGAAAAGTTCACTCGCTTGGATAATGATTGCTAATGACTACTTTTCTTACATTAACAGCTGATAGATTGGATGGAAAGTAGAGGAATGAAGTTTTCTGTTGGCAACCATGCAATACGCCTGAACCTTATATCAAAAGTAAAAGGGATAGATATGGCTGAGGAGTACTTTTCCAGTCTTCCAGACTTGGCCAAGGACCAAGAAACCTATGGAGCTCTACTAAACAGCTATATCCAGGAAAAAATAGCCGACAAGGCTACTGCTCTCTATGAGAAGATGAAAGAACTGAACTTTGCTTCCACTACTCTGGTTCAGAACAATCTAATGACTCTATACGTGAAATTAGGCCAGCCTGAGAAGGTTATAGAGCTGTTCCAAGAAATGAAGGAAAATGGTCTCTCTCCGGATAATTTTACATACAGTATCCTGATGAATAGCTATGCTGCATTGAATGATATTAACTCAGTTGAGAGAGTAGTGGAAGAGGTGAAAGAGGGAGGAATCACCTTAGATTGGTCCATATATAGTAATTTGGCTGCCCATTATAATTCAGTGGGCCTATTCCAGAAAGCTGAGTCTGCTCTGAAGAAGCTTGAGGAGGTTATCGACAAGCGCGACCGTACAGCTTTCCATTGTCTTATAAGCTTATATGCAGGTGCAGGTAATTTAGCAGAGGCCAGTAGGGTGTGGAAATCTTTCAAGGCCACCTTTGCGAGGACCACCAATATGAGCTCTCTCGTCATGCTTCAGGCTCTAAATAAACTAGATAATATTGATCAACTGAAGCAATGCTTTGAAGAATGGGAATCTGCTTATGTGACTTACGATATGAGGTTAGTGAATGTCTTGATAGGGGCTTACCTGAGGAACGATATGGTCATGGAAGCTGCAACTCTTTGGGAGAAGGCCATGCAGAAGAGTTCTCAATCTGACTTCCGGACTTTTGAGTTGTTTTATCAATTACTATTTGAAGAGCCATAAAATGGATTTGGCTTTGAAGTGTTTGGGGGCTGCTGCCAATTCAGCAAAAAATGAGTGGAAACCAAACAAAGAGATGGTGAATGAATTTCTGAAGTATTTCGAGGAAGTAAAAGATGTGGATGGAACTGAGTCATTTTGTAAGATTTTAAAGCAGCTTCTTGACCATCCAGATGCAGAAGCTTATGAATCTTTGCTTGGGACATACTTGGCTGCTGGTAAAACGGAGCCTTCTCCTCATCAATGAATCAAGGAGAATGGGATCAACATGAGAACTGAAGCTGAAAAGTTGCTTGGAAGGGTAGCTGCGACTGTTTAGCGAGCTTTCTAACTGGCAGTTGCATGAAAAGATGATGGAGTTGAACTCATTTTGTGTGTTTTGCATTCCTCTCACCTACTGAATAGCAAGGGATCCGGACCCTTATATGATCTTATTGAAGCAGAAGTGATATGGAATTGGGAATGCTCTATTGTTGATGGCAGTGTGGCTGGTAATTAGTAACTGAAGGCCATACATGATCGCCTTTTTTTTTCTTTTTTTTTCACCCTCGTCAGAAAACCAGTGTTCAAGATCTAGGAATGAAGGCTGTTTGAGGCACCCTCTTTGTTAGATGACTTGGACCCTGAAAGTTCCACAGTTGTGGAGTGAGGACTGACAGAGAGTTCAAGTAAACCTGGGAAGCCAGCTTACTCTGACAGTCTGAGAAGAACAAGATTAAATTGTTCGTTTCACTGTTTCATCCTTCTGTCTCATGATCATTAAGATTTAGATTACTTTCTTTATTTTTTGATGAGTTGTTGAACAGCAAATAAATATGTGGATTTATCTTATCACTTATATTGATTTAGATGGTACAATCCTTGCCATTTGTGGCAAGAGATGGGTGGTTCGAATACAAAAGATGTCGGTCCTCGTCGAGGTGATCCATGCCGTCACTCTCGCACTGCATTCAACTTTAAGTCCCTTGGCAGCGTCTTTGGTCTCCCGTTCTTCCCAATTGTACGTCTCAGATCCTCGCATTTCCTAAAGAACGCAAATCGTTACTCTTGGAGTACTTCTCCAAGCTCCCAGAACCTTGCAAGAACCAGCAAACTTATGAAGCCCTCTTAATCTGTTACCGTTCGAAGAAAAATAGCAGACAAAGCCATTGCTCTCTAACAGAAGATGAATGAACTTAGCTTCTAGCTGGTACCCTGGTTCACAACAACCTAATGTCTCTTTGCACGAAGTTTAGGCCAGACCAGGGACGGCCCCACCCAAGATATGAAGGCGAAGAACAATACCTCAGATAATCTCACATGGTTCGTTGTGGTGAACCACTGTCCTTCGCTTGGTGACATAGACCGTGTTGAAGGAATTATAGAGAAAATGAAAGAGGAAGGTGAAGTTACACCGAACCAATCTGCACACAGTACCCTGGCTGCCAATTTTTAATTCAGCTGGTCTCATTACAGAAGCCTAGTCTGCTTGCCAGAAACCGGAGAGACTTATAACAGCCAAGACCAGGAGCCTTTTCATTTCTTAACAAGCTTGTATGCTGGGAAAGGCAATTCGGCAGGGGTCAACGGGGTGTGGAAATTTCTGAAGACCACCTTTCGGAAGCCCACCAACATGAGCTAGCTATCTCACCATGCATGGGCTTCAGGCCCTTAGATATTGATCGTAGTTTGAGCCTGTTAAATCAACAACAAAATGTTGTACAACGTTTCCAAATCTTTTTTTGTAGCAAGCCTGCAAGATGCTGAATATCCAAACTGAGCTCCCAAGGTCTAGTCCTTTGATCATTGTATTTTAAGAGAATATCAAAAATAAACAACAAGAAAACGACATTAAATATATTATACCAAAATTAAGAAAAAAAAATAACAACAGCAATCTTAGATACAAGAGTCCATTAGGTGACCTACAGACCGAATACATAGGGTTTTCACAGATTTAAAACATTACACATAGCTTAGAACAAAGAACACGCAAAACATCACATAAATAACGACAACAGAAGGTACTCGAAATTCCATTTGCAAAGTTCACTGCAGAAGCTTCGGCGTTGTTCCCAGCCGTAGTACTTACAGCATGTTGGATTTGTGCAAATTTCTTCCAGCCTTTGTCGATATTTATTCCAGGCATTAATCCAGGTATTATTCCGGGTACTACGCCACACACTAGCTGAGACCTTCATCTGACATTGCTCAACGTACGAGACACAAATCTTCTTCATCTCAGAATCACCAGCTCCATCTCTGATTTTCTTCAGAATTTCTATGCCAGTCTGCCGAGTCTGATGGTCACCAAAGAGTAGAATCCCTTTAAAGTATGTTGCACCACTGTGGCCACCGACCATTGCCTCGTTCAGATAGTATAATCCTAAGCTCATACGTCCCAGATTGAAGATATTCTCCTGAAGAATGTTTAGCAGAAGAAATTTAAGAGTTAGTCTGCTCGGATAAGAAGAAATATAAGTTTACCAGAAGCCTTCCCAACATGCACCGAGTTCTGCTCAAGATTCGAACACGTCTGTGGTCTCCTGAGAACATTTTTGGCATCACCCGTACCCGCGCCTCCTGCACGATGGTCGCTTAGGTGGGACCAGGCGTTGCTGTTAGGTTGCGGAGTTGGGTTATGAGAAGTGCGCGTACTAACTTTTCCCATTTTCTAATACATAAGGCCACCTGGTTGAACATTAGGGGCACACAATACAAGCTGTTTTGTGTCGTTATCCAATAGCTGATCGCTACAGTGTGCACGAATAAGTTTTATCGGTTCGAAAATCTTCTATTACCACCTAAATTTTTGGTTCCTAAATACCCTCAAACCAACCGCTGCATAAAAATAAATAAATAAATAAATAAATGAATGAATGAAGCACTCTCTTATTTCTAATAATATTTTTCTTGGAATAATATTGATCAATGATTCTCTTACTTAAATAACTATTTCTAACATTTATTCTTGCAACTGACTTCTCTACATCATGATAATTTAAAAAAGAAATAATTTCAATAATAAATCATCCAAATAAGACTTCTTGTATGAATAACCAGTACTCGATCACAATTCATCCACCTGGTCATGCATAACTTGTTTCTATATTCTTGCTCAATATTGTTTTGGATTGAATTCGAGCCATATACAACCATGGGAAAGGTTATCAACGTTGACCATTGCATTGGAATAAACGACCAACATCAGCAAAATACAAATTTTGGCCATTTCTATTCTTAAAACCAGTTTATAGTTGAAGATAAGAACATACTTAATTGTCATTAAAGAATATAACGGATCAGTAACGTTTCGACATTTAAGTACAATTCCATATATCAGCATTGTTATTTATTTATTTATTGATAGAGTGATAGCATTTATATTGCTTAAAATGTGAAATAATAATTCACTATAATGGGTAAGTGATATTATCCGATTGAACCGCTCTATCAGCATCCTGGTAGAGAAATAATTTCAAAAAAATAGCTAACCATATCAGCAACTTCTATGTCGTATGTTTACCAAAACGAAAAAAAAAAAGAAAGAAAAAAAAAAGAGAGAAATTTTTACATTATGTGCTCATCTTTTCCAATCGGCCAACTTGTGGTCGAAACAGGCAAGCAAACCGACCTTCATCAAAGTCCTGCCCCTGTGCCTTCTCTTTCGTGCATGTATTGCGTACGAGGCCACCAAAACAATAACTTTATCTAAAAAATTAATTAGAAAGCGAAAACCCAGCAATGTAGATAGGATGGATAGCTAGAGTTTAGAAGTCTCGTTACCAATCCAAGCATAAAGCAAGCTTTAAGATTTTAAGACACAACGACTGAGAATACCAAAGTAAAGCTCCTTCTGCCACCAACGCATGTTTCGTAGTTTCTTCACAGGTATACGTTGTCCGACCAGCTTTGCTTCTGATGCCGCTTTAAACATCTTGCACCTAAAAAACATAAAGCGATATATCAAGCAAACATAAAGCGATATATCTAGCACATCACAAGAAGCTAGCATCAATTGTTCTTCATTAAGAAAACAAATAGAATAAAAGATGGATGCTAGATTAAACGTACACCATCCGTAAGTCCTTGAGAAAACAAATAGAATAAAAGATGGATGCTAGATTAAACGTACACCATCCGTAAGTCCTTGAGTGTGGATATTGGCATGAAGGAGTCCGAGACTACTCGAGCAACGATCTCAGCAATGAGATCTAGCGGAAGAGTCTCGATGGTTGTCGTCTTATCTCTCTTTTTCTTCGTACCTCGGGAGTTTTTCATGGTTAGCAAGTGAAGCGACAAACTTTTTTCTTCAGCTTGATCTCTAAAGAGTTGGTGGATTGAGAGGGAGAAAGAAAAGCAAGAAAGGAGTGAGAGGAAGAGCAAAAAAATGAATGAGGTAGGAAATGGGATAGGTTGAGTTGTATAGGTTGAGACGCAACCTTGGCTTAGATACAAGTGGATATGTTAAGACCAGTGAAACGAGAACAAGACAATAAATGGGATAGGTTGAATTGTAGCTTGAAAGGTGTGTATAATTAATAAGGTGCCCCTAGTTGGTTAAGATGCCGCTGGCTGCCAATCCTCCACATGAGAGGAAAAGGAAATGCGCCAAACCGCCTCACAAGAAGGAAAATCCCATGGTTCCTTCGGAAAGCGTCCGGGTAATCCGTGGATAATCCAAAGTTGGGTAGGACTTGGTTGGGCTAATTTTGACTCCATAGTTCGTGCCAAAGTACCGCAACCATGCTAGAGTCAACTTTGAATAAATAAAAGGCCCCTCTAAACTATTAGTTCGTAATGTGATCGAAATAAAAGCAAGTTTATCCATCTAGTCCCACCTTTAATTGGATTAATTACTTTGAAACAAAATGTTAAACATTTAATTTTGTACCAGCCATTTAAGAGTAGCTATGTAAATGAGGTTGACATTAGCATTACTAACAATTTTATTCACATAAAAATCTAGAAAGTCTCGTAAAATATCATCATCTAGGTTTTAATTGAACCAAACGATTTGTTAGAGTTCCGACATTCAAAATAACTAGCCATTTATAGTAAATACTCTTTTTAACCATTAGAAAATAATTTTGAAATGTTGACCAATTGATGATGCCTCTATTCAAAATATAAACTAATAGGAATGGATAACTCCTTTCTTCTCCATCATACTATTGTAACCGTTTATTCTTATCTTCTCTCTCTTTGAGTATTAAAAAAAAAAAAAAAAAAACCTAATACTTTCTCACTCTTTATCCAACCACGTCATTCGTTGTTCAAGAATTCAATGCCCTCTTTATTATTGTTGTTGTTGTTATATACTTATTATTAATTTTTAAAATAATAAAGGTTCTATTTTGCTATCCCTTGAGTTTCAGCTAATCTCAGGTCACGTGACCTACCCAACCTATTGGGCTCAGCTCAAAATTTGGCGATCTTGAGTGAAAAAAGAAAAGACTTATGGAATGGATGTAGAGGTGGCAATCGTATCAGATCAAATCATTTCATATCAAATTATTTTAGGTTCAAATTACTTTTGGATTCCGATCACTTTCGAATATAGGTCATTGAAAATAAACCCCATCCCTAAATGATCATATTAGGATCAATCCATGGATCATTTCAGTTAGCTTAGTTTTTTCTAAAAAAAAATTCAATACATTTTTTTTTTTTGCTTATTCTTCTCAAATAATTTTTCAATGATCAATTTAATTCTATTTTTCTTCTTTTATTTATTTATTATTATAAATATTAGAGCAAATAGACATAAAATTATAGTATGGTTATACACTAATAGAAATAATAGTTATAAACTTATAAAATATTAAAATAATAGAATTAAGAAATAGGCTATAAACTTTTAAAAATAAATAAATATTAATATTAGATTATTAAAAAGATTACAAAATAAAATGAGCAAATATTGAAAATATGCTTAATCCTATAAATACAAGTTATTGATGTCGATCCTTCAATAACACTCAAATTAGAAAAGTACACTTCTAATGCAATCATTTATTAAGTCACATTAGCATCAACTATATTATATATCAAAGAACATAAAATATTAAATATTAACTATGCAAAAAATCTAATTCATAATTTATAAAATTGTATAATGTCACTTAGATAAAATTCTAAAATTAAAAATATATGTTACCTCCATATGCAAAAAAACCAATTATGAATGGTAATCAAAACTTATGTGTTTTCTAGAAAATACTATTTTCAGGCCATTTTAGGTCACCCATAACCCGATCCAATCCAACCATAAAATTTTTTAGTCATTTCGGATTCAACTAAAAAAAAAAAAAAGCAAAACCCTAATATTATATTTTCTAGATGGGTTCGGATCAAGTTTACAAGTTGGGTCAAGTTTCTACTATCTCTAGTCATCAGACTTAGGAATACTAATAAAAAAAGATAAAATACAGATTACAATCCTGAAGTTTAAGCATTATCAAATTGTATTCATATAGTTTAAAATATTATGTTTAACTGTCATGTATTTTAAATTCCATCAGATTACATTCATGTGATTTGACATGTTACACTTAACTATCATGTGTTTTAAGTTTTATCAAATTATACTCATATGGTTTGATATATTACACTTAACTACCATGTGTTTTAAACATGATAATTAAATGTAACATGTCAAACTATATGAGCATAATTTGATAAAGCTTAAAATATATGATAATTAAATGTAATACTTTAAACTGCATGAATACAAATTGATAATGTTTAATCATATAGTAGCAATTTATATTTTATTAAAAAAAAAAGCTCATGCTGAAATAGGCTTTGAGGATAGGTGCTCCTCCTAGCTCTAGCGCTCCCATTCAAGAGCAAACGCCTCGCATGACTAATCTGGAGCAAACAGTGATTAATACACCCACTTTTAGCATCGCCCAAACCCGTACCTCTTACACGATGGTTGCCTAGGTGGGACCATGTGTTGTTGATAGGGTGCAGAGTTGGGTTTCGGGAAGTGGGCGCATTAACTTTTTCTACGGTCAACATTAAGGGCACACAATGTAAGCCGTTGGTTTCGCTGTCTGAAAATCGATTGCTATATTGTGCATGAATAAGTTTTATCGATTAGAAAATCTTCTACCGCCACCAAAATTTTTAGTTCCTGAATCATAAAAAGGCCCTCAAAACCAAGCACTTCATGAAAAATATGGTCTTTGATAGGAGTCGTACCATTATTGTAGTATCTATATCGATGGAGAAAATAAATGAACGAAGGTCTCTCTTGTTTCTAATGATATTTTTCTTCAAATAATTGTGATCAATGATTCTCTTATATCATGCATTGCTTAAAGTGTGAAAAAATAATGCAATATATTGGATAAGTGATAGTATCTGATAATTAAAACCATTGTTCTATATATCAGCGTCACTATTTATTTATTGGTGGAGAGATAATATCTGGTATTGCTTGAAGTGTGAAAAATTCGACAAAAAGCCAACTGAACCAGCAACTTCTATATTTCATGTTCACCCAAAATTAAAAAGAAAAAAAAGAAAAAAGAAAAAGAAGAGGAACTTTTATTTTGCGTGTTCAACTTATGCAATTGGTCAACTTATGGTCGGAACAGAGAAGCAAACTAAATTTTATCAAAGACCTGTCCCGATGCCACTAAAACAATTACTTTATTTGAAAGATTAATTAGAAAGTAAAAACACAGTTATGTAGATAGCACGGATGACTAGAGTTAAAAAAGTCTTATTACCAGTCCAAGTATGAAACAAGCTTCAAGTTTTTTCCGCTGCAGCACAATGTCTGAGAATAGCATAGTAAAGCTCGTCGTTCCACCAATGCATGCTTCGTAGTTTCTCCAACGTTATATGATGTCCAACCAGCTTTGCATTTGATGTCGTTCTAAACATCTTGCACCTAAACAACATAAAGTGATCGAATGCACCACAAGAACCGAACATTAACTGATATTCATTAAGAAAACAAAAAAAAAAAGGATGGATATCGGATTAAATGTACATCAACTATAGGTTCTCGAGATCCGTATTAGTTTTGGGGAGTCCGAGACTAGCTAAGCAACGATCTCAATGGGGAGATCTTGTGGAGGAGACTCGATGATTGCAGTCTTAGTTCTCTTCTTCATACTCCTTATGGTTTTTATGATTAGAGAGATGGAAGTAACTTTTCTTCAGCATAGCTCTCAAGAGTAAGTGGATTTAGAGGGAGAAGGAAGAGCAAAATAAGAATGAGAGCAAGAGCAAAAAAAAGAATAAGATGAGGAATAGGATAGTTTGTGTTGTAATGTTGAGACACAACCTTGGCTTGGATATAAGTGTATGTCTTAAGAGTAGTGACACAGAAACAAGACTAGGAATGAGATAGGTTGAGTTGTAAGTTGAGGAGCACCCTTGGCTCATTGAGGTATATGATTCATAAAGAACTTGTCGTTGGTTAAGATGCCTCTAGCTATTAATCCTCCACATGAGAGGAAATGAAAATGTGTCAAACCACCTCAAGAGATGGAAAACCTCATGATTCATTTGGAAGCAGTCCATTGGTAATTCTAAGTTGGGTAGGACTTAGTGAGGCTATGGCCCTCTAACTTGGAAGCTAAACATCTCCCAACATGGGCAATCCAAAGTTGTGCTGGACTTGGTTGGATTGATGCTTCTAACATGGAAGCTAGTCTGTCTCGGATTCATAGTAAGTCATAGCTAAGAAATAAAGGACTAATCAAGTACCAACTGACTCTTTAATCCGTATCAAGGCTTCAATCAGGCTAGTGTCACTGAATTAATAAAAGATTCCTCGAGAATGTTAGTTCATAATGTAAAAGAAATAAAAGCAAGTTATCCATTTAGCCTAACCTTTGATTTCAAAATGTGTTGGATACAAAGAAGGATCTCTGGGTTGGGCTTGTGAAAAAAAAATAAAATAAAACATAAAGTTTGAGCTAAAAATCACTAGAGACTTCCAAATTAAAAAAAATAACACAGCTCAACCCAAGAATATATATATATATATATATATATATATATATGTATGTATGTATGTATGTATGTATGTATGTATGTATGTATATATATATATATATATGTATGTATGTATGTATGTATGTATGTATGTATGTATATATATATAAGTCGATTACAAGCCAAATGGTCCACTTGGTCCACCTATTCCAACCTAAAATTTTGTAGCCCTAGTTGCTAAAAAAATCCAAACTAGATTCTAAATGAGGGAAGACAAAGGGATATATATATATATATATATAAGTCGATTACAGGCCAAATGGTCCACTTGGTCCACCTAGTCCACCCTAAAACTTTGTAGCCCTAGTCGCTAAAAAAATCCAAACTAGATTCTAAATAAGGGAGGACAAAGGGATATATATATATATATATCTATGTATGTATGTATGTATGTATATCTATGTATATATGTGTGTGTGTGTCTATATATATATATATATATGTATGTATGTATGTATGTATGTATATAAGTCGATTACAGGCCAAATGGTCCACTTGGTCCACCTAGTCCAACCTAAAATTTTGTAGCCCTAGTCGCTAAAAAAATCCAAACTAGATTCTAAATGAGGGAGGACAAAGGGAATTCAGGCCTAATGGTATTGATGAGGAATTGGCTCAATAAAATTGGACTAAGCTTGGTCAAAAATATAAGTTTGATAGTTAGCTCAAACTGAGCCATGCTTAGACATGAACATCAAACTTAACTACCAGTATGTAGCCCAACCCAAGCTTAGCCTGGCTCATATATTGCTCGGCTCAGCTCAGCCTACTGTTTGCAAATAGCAAGTTTAGTAAATTTATTCATAACCCAAATTGTAAGCATTGAAAAAAATTGATAGAGTTTTAAAATATTTTAAAGGTACTATGATTACGGTTTACATTATTCTAGTATTGGATTGATTTCAAAATGTTATATGATCTTATTGAAGCAGAAGTGATATGGAATTGGGAATGCTCTATTGTTGATGGCAGTGTGGCTGGTAATTAGTAACTGAAGGCCATACATGATCGCCTTTTTTCTTTTTTTTTTCACCCTCGTCAGAAAACCAGTGTTCAAGATCTAGGAATGAAGGCTGTTTGAGGCACCCTCTTTGTTAGATGACTTGGACCCTGAAAGTTCCACAGTTGTGGAGTGAGGACTGACAGAGAGTTCAAGTAAACCTGGGAAGCCAGCTTACTCTGACAGTCTGAGAAGAACAAGATTAAATTGTTCGTTTCACTGTTTCATCCTTCTGTGTCATGATCATTAAGATTTAGATTACTTTCTTTATTTTTTGATGAGTTGTTGAACAGCAAATAAATATGTGGATTTATCTTATCACTTATATTGATTTAGATGGTACAATCCTTGCCATTTGTGGCAAGAGATGGGTGGTTCGAATACAAAAGATGTCGGTCCTCGTTTTGATTGCTACGCATGAATATAGATCCCTGGTTACTAAGATGAAGGTGTGAAATGGTCTTGCGTACGATGTTCGCTTGTAACAACAAATTTTCCATCCTTCATCATGTCCCTCCATCCAACAGTGGGCATGATGGCATAACATACGATGAAGTCGGTGGTCAGAAATTTGGGCAGCGTATGGATGGAAGCATTTTTAGCACTCAAGACTCCTACTCTCTTCTAGATTGATGGGTAGATTGATCTTTTGGACGAAGATTATGTGTTACCATGTACGTGCCTGCATGAAATTGTTTGGTCTACTACGAGAAAACTACCGTGACTCATAATAATATAGAAAAGATGAAGCCATTTTATGTTAAATTGTTCAATATTTAATGGAAGGGAAGGTAATATAGTGACTTCTACTTCAATATATATTTTTTATTTAAATTGTTGGATGCTAACTGTTGTACCTTCACTGCTAGTTAAAATATATCCTAGACAAAGCAAACTCCTGTATCTAGAATTTGCGATGGAAATAGGAAAGATCCCTTTCTCTCTTCAGTTCGCCTCTCTAATGCTTATTTTTGCAAATAAAAGAAGATAAGTGGTGAGTAATAGCTCGTCTTTTTAAATCTAGCACGTTGTTTGAGAAGGCTTTTGGTCTTTTGAAACTAGACGCTTCATCTTGGTCCAAATCACCAGTTGGTTGCGCTTGCGTTCACCTTGGCAGGCTCCATCACACGGTGTCCGCGATCTTGGAAGACTTCCAGTTGATCCGTTAGAAGGTCAGTTTTGAGTGGGTGGGACGGAGCTGTATCCCACAAATTGGATTCGGTCGGACCCGACCAAAAAAATATATATCCAATAAGTTATTTGGATTAATCGAGGGTCAAATCTGATCCTAGCCTAACCAAAACATTTAAGTTCAGATCGCATCATTTGATTGAGTATTTAACTAGTATTTTATAACTAAAATATAGTAATTAATAATTAAATATAAATTTATTAAAAAATTTATATTAGATTGAAAAGTGTCAATCTAAAACTTTAATTTTTTCTTAAAAACTTTTAATTTTATTTTAGTAATTGATTATCCTTATATTTATAAATCGTGGTTCTTAAAATATATATTAATATATTTCAAAACATTATAAATAAGAATCTACTAAATAGATTATAAAATATAAATATTTAGATTAAAAAAAGTAAAATAGATAATGAGACATCTAATTATTAAGAATAAAAAATAATTTATTTAATAAATTAATAAAAATAATTAGAATGAATAAAAATAAGACTTATATAATTAAGATTTATAAGATCGATTGGGTTATGTTTAAATCAAATAAGGTTAGGCTGAACCTATTTTTTAGATCTAAATGATATATAAATCGTGTCATATAACCAAAAATATGTGACCCGAGCCAATCCGAAGTGCTGATCGGACCCGATTCTAAGACCCTACCAATTGTTAAGTGTTTAAACATAGGTAGAATCGGATCGGATAACGAGACGACCCCACGAATGGTTGACGCAGGTCGAGGTGCTTTGAGATATGTACAGTAAATGATCAACGGATGGGCGCGAAGAAAGGAGGGTTTTTTCTTTTTCTTTTTCTTTTTCTTTCTCTCTCACGAAGCGGACCTTTTGCGTTCAGTTTCGAGTCGTCGAGGTGATCCATGCCGTCACTCTCGCACTGCATTCAACTTTAAGTCCCTTGGCAGCGTCTTTGGTCTCCCGTTCTTCCCAATTGTACGTCTCAGATCCTCGCATTTCCTAAAGAACGCAAATCGTTACTCTTGGAGTACTTCTCCAAGCTCCCAGAACCTTGCAAGAACCAGCAAACTTATGAAGCCCTCTTAATCTGTTACCGTTCGAAGAAAAATAGCAGACAAAGCCATTGCTCTCTAACAGAAGATGAATGAACTTAGCTTCTAGCTGGTACCCTGGTTCACAACAACCTAATGTCTCTTTGCACGAAGTTTAGGCCAGACCAGGGACGGCCCCACCCAAGATATGAAGGCGAAGAACAATACCTCAGATAATCTCACATGGTTCGTTGTGGTGAACCACTGTCCTTCGCTTGGTGACATAGACTGTGTTGAAGGAATTATAGAGAAAATGAAAGAGGAAGGTGAAGTTACACCGAACCAATCTGCACACAGTACCCTGGCTGCCAATTTTTAATTCAGCTGGTCTCATTACAGAAGCCTAGTCTGCTTGCCAGAAACCGGAGAGACTTATAACAGCCAAGACCAGGAGCCTTTTCATTTCTTAACAAGCTTGTATGCTGGGAAAGGCAATTCGGCAGGGGTCAACGGGGTGTGGAAATTTCTGAAGACCACCTTTCGGAAGCCCACCAACATGAGCTAGCTATCTCACCATGCATGGGCTTCAGGCCCTTAGATATTGATCGTAGTTTGAGCCTGTTAAATCAACAACAAAATGTTGTACAACGTTTCCAAATCTTTTTTTGTAGCAAGCCTGCAAGATGCTGAATATCCAAACTGAGCTCCCAAGGTCTAGTCCTTTGATCATTGTATTTTAAGAGAATATCAAAAATAAACAACAAGAAAACGACATTAAATATATTATACCAAAATTAAGAAAAAAAAAATAACAACAGCAATCTTAGATACAAGAGTCCATTAGGTGACCTACAGACCGAATACATAGGGTTTTCACAGATTTAAAACATTACACATAGCTTAGAACAAAGAACACGCAAAACATCACATAAATAACGACAACAGAAGGTACTCGAAATTCCATTTGCAAAGTTCACTGCAGAAGCTTCGGCCTCGTTCCCAGCCGTCGTACTTACAGCATGTTGGATTTGTGCAAATTTCTTCCAGCCTTTGTCGATATTTATTCCAGGCATTAATCCAGGTATTATTCCGGGTACTACGCCACACACTAGCTGAGAACTTCATCTGACATTGCTCAACGTACGAGACACAAATCTTCTTCATCTCAGAATCACCAGCTCCATCTCTGATTTTCTTCAGAATTTCTATGCCAGTCTGCCGAGTCTGATGGTCACCAAAGAGTAGAATCCCTTTAAAGTATGTTGCACCACTGTGGCCACCGACCATTGCCTCGTTCAGATAGTATAATCCTAAGCTCATACGTCCCAGATTGAAGATATTCTCCTGAAGAATGTTTAGCAGAAGAAATTTAAGAGTTAGTCTGCTCGGATAAGAAGAAATATAAGTTTACCAGAAGCCTTCCCAACATGCACCACCGTGTTCTGCTCAAGATTCGAACACGTCTGTGGTCTCCTGAGAACATTTTTGGCATCACCCGTACCCGCGCCTCCTGCACGATGGTCGCTTAGGTGGGACCAGGCGTTGCTGTTAGGTTGCGGAGTTGGGTTATGAGAAGTGCGCGTACTAACTTTTCCCATTTTCTAATACATAAGGCCACCTGGTTGAACATTAGGGGCACACAATACAAGCTGTTTTGTGTCGTTATCCAATAGCTGATCGCTACAGTGTGCACGAATAAGTTTTATCGGTTCGAAAATCTTTTATTACCACCTAAATTTTTGGTTCCTAAATACCCTCAAACCAACCGCTGCATAAAAATAAATAAATAAATAAATGAATGAATGAAGCACTCTCTTATTTCTAATAATATTTTTCTTGGAATAATATTGATCAATGATTCTCTTACTTAAATAACTATTTCTAACATTTATTCTTGCAATCGACTTTTCTACATCATGATAATTTAAGAAAGAAATAATTTCAATAATAAATCATCCAAATAAGACTTCTTGTATGAATAACCAAGTACTCGATCACAATTCATCCACCTGGTCATGCATAACTTGTTTCTATATTCTTGCTCAATATTGTTTTGGATTGAATTCGAGCCATATACAACCATGGGAAAGGTTATCAACGTTGACCATTGCATTGGAATAAACGACCAACATCAGTAAAATACAAATTTTGGCCATTTCTATTCTTAAAACCAGTTTATAGTTGAAGATAAGAACATACTTAATTGTCATTAAAGAATATAACGGATCAGTAACGTTTTTCGTCGATGTAAGTACAATTCCATATATCAGCATTGTTATTTATTTATTTATTGATAGAGTGATAGCATTTATATTGCTTAAAATGTGAAATAATAATTCACTATAATGGGTAAGTGATATTATCCGATTGAACCGCTCTATCAGCATCCTGGTAGAGAAATAATTTCAAAAAAATAGCTAACCATATCAGCAACTTCTATGTCGTATGTTTACCAAAACGAAAAAAAAAAAAGAAAGAAAAAAAAAAAGAGAGAAATTTTTACATTATGTGCTCATCTTTTCCAATCGGCCAACTTGTGGTCGAAACAGGCAAGCAAACCGAACTTCATCAAAGTCCTGTCCCTGTGCCTTCTCTTTCGTGCGTGTATTGCGTACGAGGCCACCAAAACAATAACTTTATCTAAAAAATTAATTAGAAAGCGAAAACCCAGCAATGTAGATAGGATGGATAGCTAGAGTCTAGAAGTCTCGTTACCAATCCAAGCATAAAGCAAGCTTCAAGATTTCAAAGAATGGCACAACGACTGAGAATACCAAAGTAAAGCTCCTTCTGCCACCAACGCATGTGTCGTAGTTTCTTCATAGGTATACGTTGTCCGACCAGCTTTGCTTCTGATGCCGCTTTAAACATCTTGCACCTAAAAAACATAAAGCGATATATCAAGCAAACATAAAGCGATATATCTAGCACATCACAAGAAGCTAGTATCAATTGTTCTTCATTAAGAAAACAAATAGAATAAAAGATGGATGCTAGATTAAACGTACACCATCCGTAAGTCCTTGAGAAAACAAATAGAATAAAAGATGGATGCTAGATTAAACGTACACCATCCGTAAGTCCTTGAGTGTGGATATTGGCATGAAGGAGTCCGAGACTACTCGAGCAACGATCTCAGCAATGAGATCTTGCGGAAGAGTCTCGATGGTTGTCGTCTTATCTCTCTTTTTCTTCGTACCTCGGGAGTTTTTCATGGTTAGCAAGTGAAGCGACAAACTTTTTTCTTCAGCTTGATCTCTAAAGAGTTGGTGGATTGAGAGGGAGAAAGAAAAGCAAGAAAGGAGTGAGAGGAAGAGCAAAAAAATGAATGAGGTAGGAAATGGGATAGGTTGAGTTGTATAGGTTGAGACGCAACCTTGGCTTAGATACAAGTGGATATGTTAAGACCAGTGAAACGAGAACAAGACAATAAATGGGATAGGTTGAATTGTAGCTTGAAAAGGTGTGTATAATTAATAAGGTGCCCCTAGTTGGTTAAGATGCCGCTGGCTGCCAATCCTCCACATGAGAGGAAAAGGAAATGCGCCAAACCGCCTCACAAGAAGGAAAATCCCATGGTTCCTTCAGAAGCAGTCCGGGTAATCCGTGGATAATCCAAAGTTGGGTAGGACTTGGTTGGGCTAATTTTGACTCCATAGTTCGTGCCAAGGCTGCAACCATGCTAGAGTCACTGAATAAATAAAAGGCCCCTCTAAACTATTAGTTCGTAATGTGATCGAAATAAAAGCAAGTTTATCCATCTAGTCCCACCTTTAATTGGATTAATTACTTTGAAACAAAATGTTAAACATTTAATTTTGTACCAGCCATTTAAGAGTAGCTATGTCAGCAAGGGTTGACATTAGCATTACTAACAATTTTATTCACATAAAAATCTAGAAAGTCTCGTAAAATATCATCATCTAGGTTTTAATTGAACCAAACGATTTGTTAGAGTTCCGACATTCAAAATAACTAGCCATTTATAGTAAATACTCTTTTTAACCATTAGAAAATAATTTTGAAATGTTGACCAATTGATGATGCCTCTATTCAAAACATAAACTAATAGGAATGGATAACTCCTTTCTTCTCCATCATACTATTGTAACCGTTTATTCTTATCTTCTCTCTCTTTGAGTATTAAAAAAAAAAAAAAATCTAATACTTTCTCACTCTCTATCCAACCACGTCATTCGTTGTTCAAGAATTCAATGCCCTCTTTATTATTGTTGTTGTTGTTATATACTTATTATTAATTTTTAAAATAATAAAGGTTCTATTTTGCTATCCCTTGAGTTTCAGCTAATCTCAAGTCACGTGACCTACCCGGCCTATTGGGCTCAAAATTTCAAAATTTGGCGATCTTGAGTGAAAAAAGAAAAGACTTATGGAATGGATGTAGAGGTGGCAATCGTATCAGATCAAATCATTTCATATCAAATTATTTTAGGTTCAAATTACTTTTGGATTCCGATCACTTTCGAATATAGGTCATTGAAAATAAACCCCATCCCTAAATGATCATATTAGGATCAATCCATGGATCATTTCAGTTAGCTTAGTTTTTTCTAAAAAAAAATTCAATACATTTTCTTTTGCTTATTCTTCTCAAATAATTTTTCAATGATCAATTTAATTCTATTTTTCTTCTTTTATTTATTTATTATTATAAATATTAGAGCAGATAGACACAAAATTATAGTATGGTTATACACTAATAGAAATAATAGTTATAAACTTATAAAATATTAAAATAATAGAATTAAGAAATAGGCTATAAACTTTTAAAAATAAATAAATATTAATATTAAATTATTAAAAAGATTACAAAATAAAATGAGCAAATATTGAAAATATGGTTAATCCTATAAATACAAGTTATTGATGTCGATCCTTCAATAACACTCAAATTAGAAAAGTATACTTCTAACACAATCATTTATTGAGTCACATTAGCATCAACTATATTATATATCAAAGAACATAAAATATTAAATATTAACTATGTAAAAAATCTAATTCATAATTCATAAAATTGTATAATGTCACTTAGATAAAATTTTAAAATTAAAAATAAATAAAATTAAAAATATATGTTACCTTCATATGCAAAAAAACCAATTACGAATGGTAATCAAAACTTATATATTTTCTAGAAAATACTATTTTTAGGCCATTTTAGGTCACCCATAACCTAATCCAATCCAACCATAAAATTTTTAAGTTATTTCAGATTCGACTAAAAAAAAAAAAAAGCAAAACCCTAAGATTATATTTTCCAGATGGGTTCGGATCAAGTTTACAAGTTGGGTCAAGTTTTTACTACCTCTAGTCATTAGACTCAGGAATACTAATAAAAAAAGATAAAATACAGATTACAATCCTATAGTTTAAGCATTATGAAATTGTATTCATATGATTTAAAATATTACACTTAACTGTCATGTATTTTAAATTTCATCAAATTACATTTATATGATTTGACATGTTACACTTAGCCACCATGTGTTTTAAGTTTTATCAAATTATGCTCATATGGTTTGATATATCATACTTAACTACCATGTGTTTTAAACATGGTAATTAAATATAACATGTCAAACCATATAAGCGTAATTTGATAAAACTTAAAATATATGATAATTAAATGTAATACTTCAAACTGCATGAATACAAATTGATAATGTTTAAATCATATGTAGCAATTTATATTTTATTTAAAAAAAAAGCTCATGCTGAAATAGGCTTTGAGGACAGGTGCTCCACCTAGCTCCGCCGCTCCCATTCAAGAGCAAATGCCTCGCACGACTGATCTGGAGCAAACAGTGATTAATACACCCTCTTTTAGCATTGCCCAACCCGTACCTCTTCCACGATGGTTGCCTAGGTGGGACCATGTGTTGCTGATAGGGTGCAGAGTTGGGTTCCGGGAAGTGGGCGTATTAACTTTTCCCATGGTCAACATTAGGGGCACACAATGTAAGCCATTGGTTTCGTTGTCTGAAAATCGATCGCTATACTGTGTATGGATAAGTTTTATTGATGAGAAAATCTTCTACCGCCACCAAAATTTTTAGTTCCTGAATTATAGAAAAGACCCTCAAACCAAGCTCTTTATGGAAAATATGGTCTTTGATAGGAGTCGTACCATTATTGTAGTATCTATATCGATGGAGAAAATAAATGAACGAAGGTTTCTCTTATTTCTAATGATATTTTTCTTCGAATAAATGTAATCAATGATTCTCTTATGTCATGCATTGCTTAAAGTGTGAAAAAATAATGCAATATATTGGATAAGTGATAGTATCTGATAATTAAAACCACTCTTCTATATATCAGCATCAGTATTTATTTATTGGTGGAGAGATAATATCTGGTATTGCTTGAAGTGTGAAAAATTCGATAAAATGCCAACTGAACCAGCAACTTCTATATTTCATGTTCACCCAAAATGGAAAAAAAGAAAAAAGAAAAAAGAAAAAGAAGAGGAACTTTTATTTTATGCGTTCAACTTATGCAATTGGCCAACTTATGGTCAAAATAGAGAAGCAAACTGAATTTTATCAAAGACCTGTCCCTATGCCACTAAAACAATTACTTTATCTGAAAGATTAATTAGAAAGTAAAAATACAGTTATGTAGATAGCACGGATGGCTGAAGTTAAAAAAGTCTTATTACCAGTCCAAGTGTGAAACAAGCTTCAAGTTTTCCCCGTTGCAGCACAATGTCTGAGAATAGCATAGTAAAGCTCATCGTTCCACCAACGCATGCTTCGTGGTTTCTCCAATGTTATATGATGTCTAACCAGCTTTGCATTTGATGTCGTTCTAAACATCTTGCACCTAAACAACATAAAGTGATCGAATGCACCACAAGAACCTAGCATTAACTAATATTCATTAAGAAAACAAAAAAAAAAAGATGGATATCGGATTAAATGTACATCAACCGTAGGTTCTCGAGATCGGTATTAGTTTTGGGGAGTCTGAGACTAGCTAAGCAATGATCTCAATGGTGAGATCTTGTGGAGGAGACTCGATGATTATAGTCTTAGTTCTCTTCTTCATACTCCTTATGGTTTTTATGGTTAGAGAGATGGAAGTAACTTTTTTTCAACATAGCTATCAAGAGTAAGTGGATTTAGAGGGAGAAGGAAGAGCAAAATAAGAATGAGAGCAAGAGCAAAAAAAAGAATAACATGGGAAATAGGATAGTTTGTATTGTAATGTTGAGACACAACCTTGGCTTGGATATAAGTGCATGTCTTAAGAGTCGTAGCACAGAAACAAGACTAGGAATGAGATAGGTTGAGTTGTAAGTTGAGGAGCACCCTTAGCTCATTGAGGTATATGATTCGTAAAGAACTTGTCGTTGGTTAAGATGCCTCTAGCTATTAATCCTCCACAATCCTCCATATGAGAGGAAATGAAAATGTGTCAAACTACCTCAAGAGATGGAAAACCTCATGATTCATTTGGAAGCAGTCCATTGGTAATTCTAAGTTGGGCAGGACTTGGTGAGGCTATGGCCCTCTAACTTGGAAGCTAAACATCTCTGAACATGGGTAATCCAAAGTTGTGCTGGACTTGGCTAGATTGATGCTCCTAATATGGAAGCTAGCTTGTCTCTGATTCAAAGTAAGTCATAGCCAAGAAATAAAGGACTAATCAAGTACCAACTGACTCTTTAATCCATATCAAGGCTTCAGCCAGGCTAGTGTCACTAAATTAATAAAAGACTCCTTGAGAATGTTAGTTCATAATGTAAAAGAAATAAAAGCAAGTTATCCATTTAGCCTAGCCTTTGATTTCAAAATGTGTTGGACACAAAGAAGGATCTCTGGGTTGGGCTTGTGAAAAAAAAAACAAAATAAAACATAAAGTTTGAGCTAAAAATCACTAGAGACTTCCAAATAAAAAAAAAAACACAGCTCAACCCAAGAATATGTATGTATGTACATACATACATACATACATACATACATACATACAATATATATATATATATATATAAGTCGATTACAGGCCAAATGGTCCACTTGGTCCATCTAGTCCAACCTAAAATTTTGTAGCCCTAGTCGCTAAAAAAATCCAAACTAGATTCTAAATGAGGGAGGACAAAGGGAATTCAGGCTTAATGGTATTGATGAGGAATTGGCTCAATAAGATTGGACTAAGCTTGGTCAAAAATATAAGTTTGATAGTTAGCTCAAATTGAGCCATGCTTAGACATGAACATCAAACTTAACTCCCAGTATGTAGCCCAACCCAAGCCTAGCCTGGCTCATATATTGCTCGGCTCGGCTCAAACCTACTTGTTTGCAAATAGCAAGTTTAGTAAATTTATTCATAACCCAAATTGTAAGCATTGAAAAAAATTGATAGAGTTTTAAAATATTTTAAAGGTACTATGATTACGGTTTACATTATTCTAGTATTGGATTGATTTCAAAATGTTATATAATGTAGATTACCCTCTTGGTAAGGTTGATTGTAACTTTACTAGAGGATGGTTATACATTTAGCGGTAAAGTTGCTACTTGGCCATCCCAAAAATAAATATATATTGCAGTGTCTTCAATGAAGTAAGAATATATAGCTCTGCCACTATCAAGTAAAAATATAATTTGAATAACGCAATTCATAAGATATATTTTCTTATGCATAGAAAGATCAATGCAACTAGTATCCATGTAATGTGGACAAGTTGGCTATTCACATAACAAATACTAAGAGATTTACAAATAAGTCTAACAAAATTTTCAGAAAATATCATTGAAAAACTAGTAAGAATGGGTAGTCATATTAGAATATCTACTGATTGTTGAGATGCTAGTTAACTCTATTAAAGCTACATCAAAAGAGAAGATATGAAAAACCTTGTACGAAATAGGATTATTACCAGTATGGTAGGACTATCATGATTGCGGTCTACTCTTACTAGTGATATTAGATGAGTATCTCAACCCAAGAGTTCAAAGAAAATTTAACCATTGGTGTACCTTATTAGATTTGTAATAAGGTTAAATTTTCTAAATGCATTAAGTTTTTAGAATTTGAGATTTCAATGCAAATTTTATTTATGTAGGGTAATGTATTTTTACTTTTGTATGAATTGGAGGAATAGATTTTTTAAGTCTTTAACAAACTTTTATATTATATATATATATATATATATATATGTATATATATATACACACGCGCGCGCACTAAAGTGAAGGAAAGCATACTTGATAAAGTTCTAAAGCATTATGAATATAAGATAAAACAAATGACCTTTAAAAGCATGGCCTTTCAAATACTAAAACATGAGTATAATGTGAATATAACCTTTTAGATAATTCTATTAATAAGATCAAGGTTTAATCCTCTTCTTCTTAGATCCTCATAACATATATTCAAATTATAAATTAAGTGTTCTCTACCTTTAGCGTGACATCATACCAACACTTACATATTTATTAGCATTAATACTTTAGTTTTTTTAAAAATGATAAGATATTTTAGTTTTTGATTATTAATCTAATGTTTTATTTATTTTTAAAATTATAAGAGATCGTTAGATATTTGATTTTTAGAACAATTAGTTGTTTATAAAAGTTACTCTTCTTAATTGTCAGGAGGTGGTTACATATTTTAAAACTTTGACTAAGGAATAAATCATTTTACTTTCATATGTATCACAAACTCTTAAAGAAATGGATTGCCTCTCTCCTCACTATTATTCCATTCCAACCATATGCTCTTAGACTCTCGTTCTTTGATTTTTTTTTTAAAAAAGAAGCAATGCTCCATTCACTTTCTTTTCATTTTACCATTTCATTTGTCTTTTCAAGAACTCAATACTCTATTTTACTATTATTAATATTAAAATTTAATTGGTGTGTTATGTTTTGGCATATAATCTAAAATGCAGAAAGCATATGAGCTTCAGATCTAATAGCCTATTATTTTCACAAAAATCATCTATATGAATGAAAAAAATAATGCTTAAGAAATTATCTTAAATCATATATTTAGTTTAAATTTTATTTGCATTTTATAGCTATTTTTTGATTATTTTATGTGAAGTTTCAAGCTTATATATGGATGGTGCTATAAATAAAATGAAGTCCAAAGATAGTAAGGGATGGAACAAGAAGCTAATAACATTGAAGAAAAAAGTTTAATGGGTGAGATTCAAGTATGATTGTCAAAAAAAATTATAAAAAAAATCTTATCTTAACTGAAGTTCCAAACATATTTCTCTTGGTTTAAGTAATTTTTATAATCATTCATAAAAAAAACTGTTTAGCATCTCCATCTACCTCTGCGTATCTGCGTTGAATGGACTATTGACTGTTAGAATTTTGATTTTTAAAGTAATTAATCATTTATAACAGATATTCTGGTCATCATCATTGCACGGCCAGAGGAAATATAACAGAAACAGCTTGATGTATTGCCATCGATATGGTACACAATGTGTGCTTGTCTTCTCTTGGGGCATTGTTAGGAAGAACAATCTCTGAAAAAAGTCACTCCATTGTCTCCCACCATTCATGTTCATTCGTTAAGCGGCACAATCACAATGCTCATACAAGGGCAGCATTGAGAATAATACAACACACCAGCAGAGCGATTTTTTGAGTTACAATTTCTTGGTTAATAAAGCGTTATATATATATATATATATGGGACTAACCTCTTAGAGATCGATTGGCTAAATGATGCAATTATGACAAGATAGGACTTGTTTCACAAAATATTGAGCTAAAATAATTGGCAGCAACAAGTTTCACAAAGTTATCCTGCCATCAAATGACATGATACAAACCTGAAAGCAACGAGCAGAACTTTCACTTGTTGAATCAATCGATGGAGCACATTGGTAGAGTTCCCTTGCGGTGTTTTTGTTTCTTTCCTTCCTCTCCATTCATTCCCAAGCCTCTAATAATCCCAAGCTAAAATTAAATTCGGCAGACTTCAAAGGAACACTTCATTACCAATTCCCAAGGGAGTGTTCGTTGATGTTGACAAGATATACCTGCATGGCAGAATCACTGGGAATTTTATTTACGGCCTGGTTTTTGCAAGTCTAAGTATTGCATTAAGGTGCAAATATCAAACATGCCCTTGAGGGAAACAAAGTTGTTTGTCAATGAAATGAATTATTACCTTAGTAGTTGCAAATTTGTTACCCCTCACAATTTGTATGTATGTATGTATGTATGTATGTATATATATATATATATAAGCTCTATCATCACATAAAGATTGGTGCCAAATATTTGCTAAAGCAATTTAGGCAAGGAAGGGGCCTATCATATAACCTAGAAGGCTGGTTGGATGCATAAATAATCATTGTCATGATTAAGACAGAGGGACACATTTCAGTAAAATCTACAAAGAAGCTTGAAAAATATAAAGAGCTTATGCTGTCAAGTTAAATACTTTTCCTTGGTATATAGGGGTGAGTGATTAAATGGTTTCATAAAAGCAAATTCAGAAGAGAAGCTCAAGATAATTATGAAGTCAAACATATCGAACAACTACATATTCTGACAAAAGATAGTAAGATACAGAAAAAGGAGAAATATTTCACAACCCATTCTGGTTGGTGTATTGGGTCCAAGTCTGATGCTCTTCTAAACAATACACGGCCAACATTTGCAGATGAATGCTTGTACGCCAGCAAGGCAAGAGACTGAAGGATGACAGGATCTCTCGGAATTACTGCATGGCCAATATCAAGAATTTTCCTTCCTTTGCAAATCTTATTTTATTTTTTTGGACTAGCCTGGAATTCTTTCTGCGAATGATAAGGATAGCACCAAATAACAAGCCAGTTGCATGCTAATGCGTGTGTAAGTATCAAGAGGAAACAAATTGTTATGGCTTTATTGAAAACAGAATTCTTTGCGTTAATTGCATTTTCTAAGCCAAATTTGTTGCGGTGAGGCAAAGCTAAAAGCCAATATGTTGCATGAAAATCGATAAATATGTTGAGAATGGCATTGATGCTCACAATCCAACCAAATATATGAGTTTTCTCGCTTGGAAGCCTCTTTCATACAGGGCTCTAGCTTCAGAAAATTTTGATTGTTTACTTCAAAGCTTTCCAAGGCCCACATAAGACCATCCATCTTCAGGCCAATAGAGGACACGCTGGACAGATTAATACAGCAGTAATTATAGCAGAGTTACATAGCGTCTCATGTATAGTTTAAAATTTACAAATGAAATGCATAACACTGTCGACTAAAAAGTTTAAAATATTCTAATGAGAGTTACAAGTCAAGCAACCTCAATCAAAACTATATTATGTAGCATGAAGATGTCAAAATAATAATATACAGTAACAATAAAATGCTACACCAATACACAAACAATCTGCGTAATATCCAGAAAAGATTTGCAAGGCAAAGAACCAAATATCTAACAAGGAATCCATCCAGAGGCATGTCGTTTTGTTTGCAAGCTAATTACAGGATCTTCCACATGGTTTTCATTTCAGACATAGCCATTGGCAATGTGTAAAATCCATCGAAAACTAGAAGCTCGACCGTGGAAGATTTGATAACACTAAGATCACCTCACATAGCCATACGCCTATTGTTCTAAAGTATTTTCTAGACAATTGTGTCTCTGTTCTCACTGACTCGTGATAAATCTCCTTAGGCCGGGTTCCATTGTAGTTGGTGTTCAGGATTAACTCCACAAATCAGTGAAAAACAAGATTAGGGATTTGTGATGAGAGTATGTCGTTTTTGAACCGAGTCCACAATTGTAAAGGCGAAGATTACCTCGAGGAGAATCTCCGGAAAATTCCTGGAGAGCACCTTGTCTCGATAAAGCCCAAGCTCCAGGTTGATCGCAAGCAGTCTTTCCTCAGGGGCTACCCCAATCCTATCTAGATCTTCGCAAAATTTGTAATAACCTCATCAATCTTCGACGAGGACCACGACTTCTCCTCTCCCTCATCCTTCCCATTGGCTGCTGTCAAGAGCCAACTGCCTCCTCCTGTACCTCCTTCACCGGACGACGCACGACAAAAAATCCATCCGAAGCCTTCTTCTCTCCTCCTCTTTCCTCTTCTTCTTCGTTCTCATCGCCGGGTTCAGAGCAGAGAAGGTGTTATTGGGGAGGGGGCGGAGAGAGGCCTTTGGGGACGAGGGAGGGGTCTTGAGGAGGGGGAGGGGGGAGAAGGCCCTGATCGAGATCTTGGTGAGAGAAATGGGGTTGTTCGGGTTAGTTTTGTGGTAATGGTTTAGAGAAGGAAGGGGGAAAGCGTTGGAATTGGGATCCGGAGGAGGAGAAGAGCTGCATTCCCTCTCCGACGTCCCCCCTCTTCACTGCATGCCAAGCAATTGCTAAAAAAATATATAGGCAAAGTTAAGTCCAGCAGAAAACTATCTAAATTATTTAAGGCATAAAATTATCATTAATGCCTTTTTTTTTTTTTCATATCCTCGATAACAAGAGGAATGGAGTACGGAGTTATATTTCCTTTTTTTTTTTTCTTTTTAATATAAAGGAGAAAGGAGGATATGGCCATGCTTATAAGATTACAAATATACACTTTATTAAAAAAATAAAAAATAGAGATAGAACTAAAAATTATAAATTATTTTTTTCTTATCAATTTACCTTCAATTTAAAAGGTAAAGATATTTGAATTTTGAAAGAAAATAGAGAACCAGCAACTTATTTTTCTCCTCTTCTTTCTTTTATATTACAAATATATATATATATATATATATATTCTTTCTCTTTTCCTTCCATACATTTCTCCATCCAAATAGATTCAAAAGGATCGTCATAAATATAATAAAGAAAGTTAAGCCTAAACTTTTCTAGACCCTTCTAAACTCAATATGATAGTGACAATTGAATTAGATCAAATCAAATATGGATCAGATTAAAATTTTATCAATTCAAATCTAACTTATTTAACAAATAAGGCAAAAATTTAGATATAAAATTTACATTTTTATTCACATGTTTTTGAGCTCAATACCTTCTCTTCTCAAACAGTATTTTGTGTTAGCTAATTTCTCATGTGAAATAAATGAGACAAATAATGTCAAAAGTTATTTTGTCCAATCCTCATAAGTGGAAATAGCTGCATCTTGATAATTTTTTTTATGAGATCCAAAAGTTATTTTTTCCAATAACGCATGTTAATAAAATACAACTACTGATTCTTTAGGTTACGTTTGGATAAAAGATTTTGAGAAGAGATTTCATTTAAAATAGAGATTTTAGAATTGTAAAACTAAAATTTTTTATTTAGCTATTCTCAAAAAGAAATTTCTAAAATGTTATGGAATTTATAAATTTCTCAAAGTAATTATTTACAAGTTTCACTTCTAAACATGTCATTTACAAATTCCTCATGAAAATTCTCTTAAAAGTATTTAAAATATTAATTTTGTTTACATACCAAAAAAATAACATAAATATTACAAAAAAATATTTATATAAATATTTATTTTAATATTTACTTTATTTTATAATTAAATATTTATTTTAAATAATTTTATAATTTTATTTTAGTTGTTTTAAATATTTATTAAAATTATTTATTAATTATTTATTACATGAATATTTATTTTATCTAAAATGTTAATATTTTATTATTAATAATTAAATAAATATTAATAATATTTATTAATATTACATAAATAATATTTATTTAAATAAATATTACATAAATAAAATAATATTTATTAAAATGATAATATTATTTAAAATATATTATAAATAATATTAATTACTAATATAAAAATTATTAAATTAAAATATTTATGTAATTAAATTAATATTTAATTTACAATTTATGTAATTAAATTTTATTTTTTATTTTATAATAATAAATATTTATAAATATTTCCTGATTAATTTATATTTTTTATAAAAATTTTTAAACCTTTATTTTTAATTAATAAAATATTTATAATAAAAATATAAATTTATTTAAAATATTTATAAATACTATATTATTATTAAATAAATATTTTTATATAAAATAAAAATTTTATCATTCTTTTGATAAAATTTTAGTTTTTTTAAAAAAACTATTCAAACAAAAAATTAATGAAATCTTAAAATCCTAAAATGACATATTTAAAATGCTGTATTTTAAAACTTTAAGATTTCCTGAAAAGCCTCGCCCAAACACAACTTTAGCAATTTGTCTAATCTCAGAACCATTCAAAACCGAGACAAGGAGCAGATAAACTACATACTTTGAAAACAACAAAATGGTAAACGGGATGAGAACAGCATAGATCCCGATTAAATAGCTTATAAGAAATAGTGAGCACATTAAAAACCATCTGAGATATGCCCTGTTGACCGTCAAGGTCATGGTAGATAAAAATAAAACCCACTTTCACAGTAGAAGGCAGAGCAAGCTGAAGAGAATGGACGGGATATTAACCAGATGAGCCCTTCATCATTTAGAACGAAGTTTTTGAGCTACCAAGATTTAAAGTACATATAGTTAAATCAAAAACCAAAACAACTCAACTTTTTTCATAAAATTTAAACAGCAATTCCACAAATATTATATGAACTGTAATACGCAGTAAACTAGAGAAATAATGATATACATTTAAAAAAAAAAAAAAAAAAGAATTCAGCAGTATAATATCAGCACTTTGTCTTTAGGTCAATGAGATTATTCAGCTTCACCGGGAATGCAATAAGAAATGCTCACAAAAGAGAAATATAATGGTCCACCCAGATGAATGTTCCAATCACAGGATACTCCCCCACCGCCGTTTTCTCGCAGGCCTCTGTTGCTTAACTTCATCTGTTACAGCTGCAACGTCCAGCTGTGGCTTCAGAGTTTTCTCAGGTCCTCCCTTCAGAGCAATCGGCTCTTTGAACCGTTCCCTACGCTTTTCCATCTTTGCTAGTGTTTCAAGTGTGCGATTGCTTTCATATCCCACAAATATATCATTATCTGATGTAGACTCTTTTGTTTGTCCGTTTCTCTCTTCTAAATGAGCTGACCGGCTTGCTTTAACAGCAGGGGACGCTACATTTTTCTCAGAATTCCAATTTTCTGCCGTCAAACCCACATGTTGATCATCAGATTCTTCTATCAGCTGACCCTCTTCAATCTCATCATCATCATGATTTTGTGAAATTGGATGTTTGTCTTTGCATTTAATAAGAAAGCAATCATCTGAATATTCTTCTGAATTTAACTTCTTCTTCTCTCTCTCCTTCAAGCTAGTTTGGTGATTATGGGTTCCTTCAGATTTTGAGACATGGGGAGGAACCTCCAATATGCGAGCTTTGTGAATATGCTTGGAAGACTTCAGTTCTTTATCCATTGTACTAGCCCCCTCTCCGTGCCTTTCACTTGCTACCGTGACTTCATTGCCCCTTTTATGGAACTGCAACAAAATACAAATATAATGCAAAATGTCAAGAATGTATGATATTAGATGACCTTCCACAACCTCCTTAAAGCTAAAATTTTCCACATTTCATGTAGCAGAATAGCAGACACAAAAATTAGTTGCCTGGCAATTATATTATATATACACCAAACAATGTATAGAAACAGATTCCCTAGCACAAAAAACCACACAATCAACCATCAACAGAAGTTAGATAGGTAGAACGATTATGATAATATGCAAGCACAAAACAAGGGCAAAGAGTTAAGGGCCAAAAGCAAAGAACAAGTTCAAACTCTGAATAATCACAAATGTCTTCAAAAATGATCTGGTACTATTTATAGCTCTTTCATATGCATTTGAGACAATCACCATAAAGAAACACAGTGAGATAGGGTAAGATATACTCACATAATACATGCGTAAATACATAAATAGGCATGTGCATTCATGGATATGCGATGACTTGATTTAATATTATCACTGGCAACATGTCTACAGAAAAAATTCAAACGCATGATGAAATTCGGTAAAAAAATCCAGATTAATATTTTCTTTCATAGTTCTTTCAGATATATCTTTCTTCTTTTTCTTCTTGTCCTGTCTTCCTCTCTCTTCTTACTCTTGTTACCTTCTTACTCTCCATCTGTTCATATTTCTTCTCTTAAATCATCTTCTTATTCTTCTTGTACGCAGGCTTCCTGCCTCAGCCCAAGGCAAGTGTCTAGGTGGGTTGCATCCTGGCTTTTCCACCACCCAAGCTGAACCAAACTAAGAAAGGTTGTTGGAGTCTACATGGGGTGGCTAAGGGACCACATGCCAAAGTAGCTTTAGGCTGGCTTGACCTATTTTTGAAACAATGACTTTAATCATTAATGATTCAAGTCTTCTTAGGATGCAGGACCAGTCTCTACCATCCCATCCCAGCCATAATACATTAGCACCATAATTTTAAATAGATATAATTTATCATAAAAATATAATTTTTAAAGTTTAAATATATTTAAAAATTAAACAAAATATTAAAATTTTACAAATAATTTGTTTTAAGAAAAAAAAAAGTATACCAAGCAAACATCGAGATGCCTACTCGGATTAGAGATCAGCATGGGATGGGAGGCGGATCGTCTTATTCTATGAAAAAATCATAATACTTCTGTCCAACGAGATTTAAAACCTCAGCATTGGTACCTTGAATTCTTGATATACTAGCAAAATTAGTACAATACGGAAAATATATGACAAGCAAATGCAAAGAGAACACTAACCAATACAAGCACATAGCTCCAATGAAACAAACTATGGTACTGAGCATTCAGGAAATTAAATCAAAATCTCACAAAATGTAGAAGGAATGATCGGCAGACAACATGCAGCCCAAGGAACACAAAATTATCCATTATAGGAAAAATAGGGATAAAAAATCTATCAATGGGGTCAGATTATGACATAACAAGATCACTTTTTCTTACTTATAACAAAAACGTAACAAAATGGAAGGAAGATAAAGAATTATCCAAACTTCATCCAAGGTATATATGAAGCTCTGGATCTAAAGAAATTAAAATTTTTCTTGGCTTTTTTGGGGAACCTTCCACCATCTCACAAAATCATAGAGTACTCCAAAATCTTCTAAAATCATCTAGCCTTCTTTGTAATCCTCTCCCCTAGTCCTCTTCTAATTTTTTGCCAAATTTTTCTATGATTTCAACCAAAGTTGAATTTTTTCTTGGAGACAAATCTGACAAATTCAGCCAATAAATAGACCCAATCAAAGATAACTAAATTTTATATAACTTCTTTATCACATTGTTTCCACAAATATGGAATGGCCACGGCCCAAAAAACTAATCTTTTTTTTTTACCAAGTACCATCTCCATGCAACTACATCATCTCTATCCCATGAATAATAATGCAGAAACATTGTTTGTTACTATTACTTAGACTCATCCACATCAAACCAATAAAATCTGGTATTTAGCACCCAACACATTAAAATATCTATCACAACATAGGTGAAAGCAACAAAATACAACCAGTAAATCTTCTGGAGACAAACAGTCATCAGGACACTGAAGTAGGACTGTCTCAGTTGAATTAATATTGCCTTAATGTGAGGACTCCATGAAATAGGAAGAAAAGAAAAAAACTTAAATCTTTGCACTTATTTTATATAAGATGAAGATGGCAATTTAGTTTAAAAAGGATAGCTCCACACTCTTTATACATCTCAAATGATGGGGAAAGCTATAGCAACATAGAAATCATTAAAAAGAATATGAAATTGGAAGCAAACAGTACTGTGATAAAACATAATGCTTAATCATCTCCATTCTAAAACAGCAGAAAATCAGGGTCCTATGGAAGGTATTCTCCTCCTTTCAAGTCACAATTACAGTTTGAACTTTAAACGTAATTCATTCAAATCCAATTGCTCTAGAGGAAACTAATTGCGAGATCAAGGACAAGCAACATTAATTATTCAAAAAATTTGTACATTCTCCAACATCTCTAAATGGATCAAATGCTACTGCATGGTGCAAAAATTGAACCCTCCCCAACATAGGAAGAAACCTCAAAATAATAAAAAATTTTAATATGCTTCCATAAGCATATTGAACTACACAAAGATGGGTTTCTAGATGAATGACCTATTTAAAGTGCATCACTTGAATCCGTTCATGCCAATAGAAAACATTTTTTTCAAGCCAATTTACAATCTAGATCAATGTGATCTCCAATACACCTTCAATTTATATCAGAGGATCTGAACCCTATAATACTTGCTGCCAGGTCCTTGATTTCCCAGCACTGCTGCAAAAAAGCATCAAATAACTCATCATCCATGACTTCACGGAAAAAGGAAAATACCATGCCTAACTGACCTTCCACTTTTTCATGAGTTTCTTTTATAAACAAAGTTTTGTTTTGATAAATAAGGGCATTCAGAAGTCTCCTTGGAATGAATCTATAAACAAAATCAGTCAACAAGATACATGAGAAAGTGCTTCTATTTGTAAAACAATCCTTTTTCAGAATAAGGGTGGCACTTTCTAGTGATACTAGAACATTTCAAATGTCCTACAACCTCCGTAGTGTGTGAAAAAGAATTCTAAGCTGGATAGTAAGGTCTGCAATATAGCATGGATATGACCAGAAGTGATAACAAACAGATTCAGACAGAACAGTAATTTCTAACAAAGCATAAATAGATTCCTAAGAGAAGATGGTGTAGATTGGAACGAAGAAGTACAGAAAAGGATAGCAAAATCTAGCCAAGATTGGGAAAAAGAACTGAATCAGAAAGAAGGTTTGATTGAATAATTAACCTTAGCCGGAAGCAAAATACAATCATATAAACACTCAAATACCAAATAGATTGGAATTGGGTGAAAAGAACCAGTGTCCACCTTTCATAAAAGACTGCATAAAATTTCAATAACAGATATAGATCATGGAAATAAGTCTTGAAGTTTCACTAAAATTCATTAATATTTGTTAGTAGGTAGATAGATTGTCCATATGAGCTAGATTCTTCAACCTAGTGAACATACTAGTGCAAAATGTGTATCAACGCCCTTATGAAACTTCAGAATTTTGTAGGATTAGGATCCTTGAAAGAAGAAGAAGGAGAAGAAGGAGACAAAAAAAAAAAAAAAAAAAACGCCATAGTTCTAAAAGAAGTTATCGCTCTATCCTATGAAGAACATGTCAAAGAATATGATAACTTCAAATGCTAGTAACTTAAACCCTCAAATTACAAAAGCATATTTAAGAAACATAAAATGTAATTCTCATGAAGACTAAGAACGAAGTCCTAATAGAAATGGCCTTGGCCTAGTGCACATATGTAGCTGTAATTCTCATGAACAATTTAAAATGGTTCCGTAGAATTATATGTTTTTTTCTCAAAAGCAGCGCCATACATATGCTAGGGCATAAATAATATCCACATATGTATAGTAGTATTTACAATTTTTGGAATGTGAGGATTGGAAACCAGTTAACACCAGTATCTCAGCAACATTACAGATTGTTCATTTGATTCAAGTTTTGTTCAGCCAAGATGTTCACAAATGTTTAGCAATACCACAAGTGCCTTATTAAAACATAATGACATGGAAAACTAGCTATTATAGGAGTGCTAATTAAAGAGAAGAGACACCTAATATTTTAAGGAATTGTCAGAATGCCCTCCCAAAACCACATGCAAGTTGCAAGAAGGGATTTAAGACAAACTTGCACAATTAGAGGATAAAACTTTTGGTAGGTATAAATGAACAAGGATTCACAAAACCAGCCATTAACTAAATTAATGAGATAGGGCTGTTTGACTTTGGTATATTATGCCTATAATGAAGACATACAAATATAATCTAAGAGATTTGAGAAAGATAAGACTAAAAGCAATGAAAGAGCACACAGAAGTGATTGTGCAAATATGTAGAGAGTTCGAGAGATCTATAACAATCTATTCAGTTTGTACAGTTTCAAAGCCTAAAACTATTAGGTCACAAGTTCAAAACAGGTCACAAAGGGCTCTGCACTGGTGGACCTGAGTTCTACAAGGATATCAATCAGCTCTGCCAAACCTTCCAAGTACTCCTTTAGTGGTCCAATATGGAGCATGCATTTCAATGCCTTGTTCTAGCATGAAGATAAGTTGGGTATCTGACCACACATCTCACATGCTGCATATGTGATGACAGAATATCCACCTGCATCACTTTATCAGGCATCTAATGGTTTCCCATTAAGAATTACAACTTAATTGTATAAATCATGACATAATACAACAGAAGATGCACCAGCCTAAAGGTGTCTCACTTGAGTCACTTATGGTTGATGATAATGAAATCAGCTGTTTTTGAGCTTCCTGACAAACCTCAACCGAAGGGGAAGTTTCCAAATAGAAGATCTAATCATTTTATTTTCACCTTTACTGATATTACTAAGGCTAAAAAGTTAGGTTCCCTTGCTCCTTTTTCCACCAGCTTTCTAACTGATTCCAAGTGGTATGCTCCAGCCTTCCTTGGAGTCGAAGGAAACATTTAGAAGATCCATTGTCACTCTAATAGTATATTTTCTGTTATTATATATATAAGTATAATTAACTCCAAAACAAAGTATCAAACACATAATACTATATCATGCATCAATATATTCAAAACATATAATAACTGAAATCTGCTTGCTAGATGCTAAAGTATGTAATAGTATATATTTGGATTACGAAGTTCACAAGGTACACAATAGATCCAATATAAACAAGTAACAATGTAGATACAAATTATGGGGTGTTTGGTATGGGGTGATCCATTTAGGATTACCAATAATCTAGGTGGAAGTGATAAGATTATTGCATTTAGTTGCACCTCGATAATCCTGCATGGCAGTAATCCCATATCACCCCAACCTCTAGAATCACTACCTAACCCAATGTTCCCATATCTGTCCATGAGGTCAAGCATCCAAGATCACCATGGACAGTAATCTTGAATTGAGATTTAGAGACCAAAATGCCCTTCATCCATATAAAAAAATGATTAATATTATTTTCATATTGATATAATATAATTTAATATTAGAAGATTATATTATAATAATTATAAAATTATAAAATATTATATAATGATGTTATATAATAAAATATTATAATATTATAAAATATGACATAATTATAATTATAATATTACAATATAGTATGATTATTATTATACTATAATATTACAATGTTATATCATAATATAATATTATAAAAATAATATTATAATCTAAATATTATAATAATAAATAATATGAAAAAATGATAAATTATCATGGTTCTTGCAAAAATATATTAGGATAATTATTTTTTTAGATAAGGAGAGGTTAACTAATCAAGGGCAATTTTGGTATTTCATAGTCGAAGATCCCGGATTTTCATAGTATACCAAATGTAGTGATTTTAATCACCAGAGATCTTCAATCACTGATATATATCATACCAAACATGGTGATCTTCGATCATCAGGGATTAGATCACCCCGATACAAGGATCATTAGTGATCTAAGATCACCATGGTGATCCTACTAAGGTTAGCAAATGCCCCCTTAATGTCAAATAAAATAATAACTAATCACAATATGATTTAACTCGTTCATGAAATCAACAATTTTGAATAGGATTACTTTTACTAGAATAGAGAATAGCATTAGTTATGACCCCCATATTAGTAGTGATGACAACAAAGCTATACTTTTGTGAAAAAATAAGCTATTACATGATACTCTGCATCAACATTGGAGCAAAGGCAATGCTTGGTTCCTTGCTCATCTTAGAAATAACAAAATCTCTAATAAATAACACAATCTTTGGTAAAACATTTGTCTAATCTGCAGTGTTACCAAGGCACTCGCATCCCCAAAAATGTGTTAGATATGTATGAGACAATTGGATACTTATGAAGTTCTATGGTTGCCACTTTCCAATATTGATATAGAGTTGAATTGAACTCTTTCAACAATGAAATTGTCAATCAAGGATGTAGGCATTAAAATATTTTTGCAAATTTTATTTTTCTTTATCCTTAAGTTAATTGGAAAGTTTGAATGAGAAACATGTATATTGAAAGACCTTAACAAATAATAAAATTTTATTATTTATTTTTTATGTTTAAACAAACAACATTATTAAAGGTATATGTATGATTTAGTAAAAGGGTATCCCAGTGCATGAGGCTCGCACCATTGTAGGTCCAAGGAGAGTTAGATGTACATAGCTTTACACCCCAGCATGCAAAAGGGTTATTTTTGTGTTTCGAACATGTGACACCTATTGTCATGATAGAGCAGCCTTATCATTGTGTCAAGGCTAGCCCTATATATACAAGTATCTTCCAGGGAGAAGGCAACCTTAAGACCATTAAAAATCGAAGAAAAAGGAGGGGACAAGGTTCTTGATGTCCAGATGTTAACTCAAACCAACAGTGGAAGCACCACCACCAGCAATGATGACACCACAAAAAAATTGGGCAATATTCTGATTCTACTAGAGTAATTTCATGTGAAGAAAGCAATCATAAAAGCCAATGATGAAAACTACAAGAATTGTCACATAAAAAGCAATTGAACAAAACAAAGAAGATAATATATATACATATATTGGTTATTAGAGTATTTGGTCATTGAAATAAGTCTAAAGGGAAAAGAAAGCGTTGCAAGAAGTTCTAGGAAAAATGAGATAAGTAGGTTTGTATTAATTGGTCCACCAATAGAACTCTTTGGGTGACACCAAAATTGTTATTACTAGGAATAAGGTTTTAAATCCCGTGGGTAGAACTATCTCGATTTTTCATGGAATGGGACGTGTCACCGTCCCAACCCATCTCAACACTTGAGACGGGATATCTCAAGACACACTGATTGGGATATTGAGACGTGCAGATTTTTATAATCTCACTTGGTGCAAAGTGGTTGGGAACAGTTTGGTCTTTATTTGGAGTTATATTGGCCTAGATGTCCTCTCACCGTAGGCCCTTTTTTGTGCTATGGGGTCGAACAAGTCTTGGCTCATCATTGCATCTTGTTAGCATCCACAAGATGTCCCGCCATGATTTGCAACCATGACTACGGAAATATTTGGCAACGAAAATCATCATGGGTGATGATAAGTGCCCAAAATAGGACCACCCATTTGCCAAAAGGTTTACATGGGGGAACAAGCATAAGGACGCTAAAGAGAGATGAATGAGGTTCAAAGGAATGAAAGAAGCAGGTAAAACACAGAAGATTCAACAACATCCCGAGAGAGAGACCTATAGATGTAGAAATAAAAAAGGACTACCTCAAAAAACTAACATATTACAATATGAAAAAAAATAAACAAATGAATCCTAACAACAATAAAACTTGTGCTCATAACTTAACCAACAAAATAAGGAAACTGAGTTTTTAAGCCTAAAAGACTTATGATATGTTAGGGAAGAAGATCGAAGAAAATGAAGCATAGTATAAAGACACTCGAGTAATTTACAGGCACAAATGAGGAGAATAGCCAGTAATCTCCAGAATGTGGCAATGCTTCATCAGAGTAACAATTTATATATGTAAAGATATGACTGCTGATGGAGGTATCATTAGCATAGATAAAGACATGAATTTCAAATACGAATAACTCAAACAGATAAGAATGCTGGTAACAGATGGTCAAATTTGTAGGTCCAAATTAAGTTCAAAGAATAGCAGTAAAATTCTACTAAATGTGCACACACTGGAAGATTAATAGATATGATGCACCCATGTAAAGCACAGGAAGTCAATAGCAAAGCAAACAAAAGCCCAATATAACAGGAAAGAAAATTCACAAATATCCAAATTAAGTGAACTAATTTATGAGAAGCCTACTCTACTTTCAGTAGGTAACAGAATAGTGCATAGCATCTGGCAAGATAAAGCAAGTTGAAATTCCATGGTTTAAATGAAATAATCATAATTCACCCTGCTAAGCAGACTAGCAATCACATAAAATTAGGTGATCTGTAGCCATCACTCAACTGAGGCCAGATGGATAGGTTCAGCAACCTGACTGTTCAGAAATCAGTAATGTGCAGCAGACGTAATGGCTCTATTCAAGTGGGTAAAGATCCACTGACATATATAGCAGCATGACAACCTACAAGCCAAATCTGATGCTGTAGAAGTGGCCCCAGATTAGAATTTAGAACCATCAAGGTTGAGCCCAGATCACATCCATTTACCATAATATCTACTCACACCAGAAAGCTGAACAATCATGAAGAACAGCAGCCATGAGCATCACAATTAATGCAATGGCCATCACACCATGCTGCTAGATGAGCATGAGTTGGCAGGTTGCATTGATGCAAGCTATGTAGTGGAGAAGTAGCTCACTGGATACAATTATAATGAGATCGTGTCATGACTGCTTATTCTAATCCATGGAACAACCACATATAATGAGCATATAATACAATAATTGGTTTGATCATAAATTACATCAAAATATTCAAATAGTCAATCATAGTTATATCAAAATATCCAAATAGTCAATCATAATGCTCTTCTATCGTTAAATTAGACTGTTGGCTATATAAACAGCACCATAGACAATTGAAAAGAGTTGAAACATCAAAAGCAACGGCCAAGTTGGAGATAAGTTAACAAAGCAGTTCAACCTCCACTATGATGTGAGAGAATTGATACTAGAGCAAGAAAATACCATATTTGACTTTCAAGAGATGACAGTGTCAATCGAAATTGGTATTGGCTTGCATCGAGACAATCAATATAACATGATAGGCCCACAACTGGCAGTATATGTTAGAGAGCCAGTCCATTGAAATTGAACTAATCCCAAAGAAATACACATATCACCCTCCCATCATTGTAAATTAACATGTAGTTAAGGCATGAGATACCTTCTACATTTCCATTTTAAACAGCACACAATGTTTAATTAAAATCTGAATCATAAGTTGTATGGTTCATCCAAGTTTTGTCTTGGAAAATCAAGTTATTTAACTTTGTCCTTATCTGTGTCATTAAATGTCACATTCTTTCACATTACATTATTATTAAAGCAATTAGAAGGTATTCAATTCTGTATAAATCTAAATAAGTTTCCTACAACTAAGGCCCTGAAGCTTTCTCAAATCTTGAAGCAGTATTGCATAATTGTCAGTGGATGTAGGTGTCTATGGCCCACGCATTATAGCTTGGCATGCCATACTTTGTGAGTCGATGACCGTCTTAAGATATCTGTAATCTTAAATTGAAATAGACAGTAGTTGAGGCGTCATCAACAGCAAAGTCATACCTTTCATGTTAAAATAGCAGAATAGCAACTACACATGAGCACAAGGTGGATAAAACTTAAAAATGTCACCAATACAGTTTTCACCAAAGTTAGCATCAGAGGTTGATCAAATGAAGCATTAAATCAAGCATAAAAGACCTGTTCAGATAACACTAGAAATGCAGTAAAGGAAAAACAAGTTATTCATATAATTGTAGCCATATTTATCATGAATCCAAGGCAAGCCTTGCACAATGCAAGAAAACATGCAGCCTTTTGTTGCAAAGGATGGATTCATTAACATAAGAATAATAAGCACAATGCACCTTTCAAATGCGAAAATTTGCTATAACTATATGAGCATAGAAAACTTCTTCCAGGTTTGGCCCATTAAAGAATTGAAAATCCACATAAGGTAAGGGAATTCTGTGCAAAGATAATCAGAGGAAACCAGAGAAAGCATGGAGAAGGAACATGTTGATTCTCGAGTAGCAAAGGCATCTACACACCTGCATTTGTTAATGAATGACATAATTTCGTAGGCTTGAGAGGAACAATAGGACAAAGCACCATAAAAATGAAAACAAGATTTTAATCATGACATGAAGAAACACTATCATTACCAATGGAAACCATGCGGAGGTATATTGATGTATCACAATTATGAAGATAAACAACTTGGCTAGAGAAAAATTTGTTTTAAGTTACTTTTACATAAATGCTGCTTCACCTTCACCACACATTTTGCCTTCTATTATTGTGAGAAGAATAGAACATACTACAAATATTAATTAACAAATTAAACTATAGATATAAAAATATTGTAGAAATTTTTGATGCTTCATCATATAATGGAAATTTTAGATTAAGTGGAAATAGAATGAGAGGTAAGATGTACAATAAAAATAAAGCTTTAATCCCAAACTAGTTGGGATCGACTACATGAATCCTTTTGTTCCATTCTGCTTGGCTTAGAAACTGTAAGATATAAAGATTTTAATTTTTTTCTTTATCACTTCTTTTCATGTAATTTTTGATCTACTTCTACCTCTTTTTAATTCTACATGTATCAAATCATTACTCTCCATCAGTGCATCCCTAAGTTGACATTGTAAATGTCCAAACCATCTAAATTGTCATTCTCTCAATTTGTTTTCAATTAGTACTACCTTCATCTTTTTATGAATGACTTCACTTTTTATTCTTTCTTGTATTACCACACATCTCACGAGAGGTAGAATGTGAAAGATACAAAAGATTAAAAAACAAAAATGCAAACATACGAAAAGGAAAATTCAATACAACTCATGCAAAAACCAACGTTTCATTGTTAAGCATGAAAAACTTGCAGTGCATATGTTCTAATCAACCAAGGGTCGCTTGAAATTTGAAATTGACACAAGAACTATAGCTCAGCAAGAAGCAGAGGCAATGACAATTACTAGAATAGAATGGTAATACTACAGCTAGTTTAAGAGTTCAAGAGAAGACTGCTTCGTAGTATAAGGTTCTCATGGTAAGAAGGATAAAGCCAGCACACCGAAGTTTCCAAATTCAAATCAGATTTCAAAGTAGGCTCTCATATAAAAGAAGAATTTAACTTGAAAAGGATTGTTAATAAACAAGATTTGTTGGTGAAGAGTCATGAAAGATTTCATTTAATTCAAGAATTCCTTGAGTTACTAGAGAGAACAAGGGGAAGTTAGGTACTTTAACGATACTATTTCAGGGTTTCTCCTAAATTCTTAATTTAATCAGGCTTAATGGTTGGAAGTTCTGTCTCTATAAGTTGGGCTTATAAAGTCCTTGAGTTGTTAAAATTGAATTCAAGCTGTCTTACCTGGACAATCATTTTCAGCTCCTAGAATCGGTGTCAGATACTTATCTGAATCAGATATCCATCAAACACTTGGATGCTTATCAAAATTTCTTAATGATCTATTCTAAAGAATGGTATGGTTAGACTCCAACAACGAGTTTGACCAATCATAATAATGTACCGTACAAGAACTACATACTGCCTATACTGGTACCTCATACTGCCTATACTGGTTAGGTACCAGTATAGGCACCAAATCTGGTACTTAAAACCATCTTCTTAACAATTCTAATCAACATCCACAAAATTAGTACTGAGATCTGTATCAGTACATTATCAGTTCATTATGGTACAGGTCAGTACAGTACCAAGATAAGGTGTCCATTCTTTTTTTTCTTAACTATAATACAACTCGAGACCAAACAGTATGGATCAGTACCAAACGGTACAGAATGGTTTAGCTCAGTTCTAACCTATTCAATTTATGTTAAATCGAAGCTTTGCATAGTACCTTACCACTATGGTATGGTATAAGCTGGTACAGATTGGTACAACAGATGTTGAATCTAATAAGCAATATCAAGGAAGACAAGGATGGCACATGAAAAAGAAGGCTTCACATGTGAATTAAAAACCATAATAATTGGATAGGACAATTAGTATTGGAACAATTGAACTATACCAGGTTGCAGCAATGTTTATAGGTGTAATATATAATACATAAATATTTTATATGCATCTTCAAGTTTTATCCACTTCCATAACATGTTGGCAAATGCTGATATATGAACACTAGACACCAAAAGGGATAAAACTGAAATGCCAACAATAACAGATAACAGCACAAACTAAGCATTCCAGGAAATATTAGAGTGCAAATGTAACTTGCAGCATCTACAGTCAAATAATATGAAAATGAAAGTGAGAAGTATGGTTGTTTCAAACATATGTTTTCCCTTATCTTATTCAAAGCAAAATATGAAGGGAAATTTTAAAGTAAGGACTTGTATTTTGGGCATCTCTTACAAATTAGCTTCATGATTATGTCAATGATTATTTCTCCCCTCTCCTGTCACTTCTCTGTAACAGACCTAATATACACCCATCAAACTCCAGTTAATGAAGCTTCAATGACATTTTTGCCTCATGCTATCTTCTCCCCTCTTTCTTTATCCCAAGGTTAACTTTATTTGCTGGAGACATGGATGTTTTTGCCAAATTCACTTTGTTAATGGACTTGAAACATAAGCCAAACTCTTATCAATGAGTTCTTGCACCAGAAAACAAAAATGACATTGGAGTAATAATGATCGAGTTAAATGGTCTAAAATATTTCAACTCAATACTAGTCTAAACAAAGAGGTTTTCTTGGAAAACCACAAGGCTTATTTCAATCATCTTCTACCATGAGAATCCAAGTACAAAAAACTCTAGCAATACCATGTCATAGCCAAACCATCAAGAGTTTTCACTCCAAGTGCATTTTGGGATGCAATCAAATGCGTTGCAATAAGTGCAATGCACCTATATCAATGTAATAATATTACATACCGCTGTCGGATAAAGATCATTAAAATGAAATTCACATCATCAACCTGCCTAACGATTTATGCTACTCTTACATACCTATGCTCAGGAAAATTGAGATTTAAATGGCTTAAAAATTGAAACTAAAGTTTACAATCTAGCACAAAAATGATTTCAGTCCAATAAATAACTATGCAACTATTTTGGTAGTTTCATTATTGCAGAAATTATTTGTGCTTGTTCTGCAGTTGATAAAATTTGAAAGAAAATGTTAGCCGTGCGTGTGTGCGGGGTTTTGGTGGGATAAATAAAAATGTATCCTCAATAAGAACATCTCGATAGGGAAAAAAAGATTTAAAAATATATATATAAGTCACCAAAGAATAATGCATGTACCTTTCATAATAAGTATTCTCATAAACAGCTAAATTGCATATGAGAGTGCAAAGAACATGCATCAAGTGGAAACAAACTAAAATAATGCAAAATTTTTACATCCATTCACTGAAAAATGGCAGTCAGATCTAGAAAAATTCGTACATAAAATATTAGGTACCGGGAAAGAAATGGAATCCATTAAACAAAAATTCTTGTGTCAGGAAAAAATAAGGACTTGTAAAGAAAGAAAATGTAAAGCTTGACCAATCACATAGCAGAAAGATAACATTTAAACACCAGTCATAAAAATCAAAATAAAAGACATCAACATGTACAATGAAGGATTTCACTCAATCATAGACAGCTTCTAGGCTTGCAAACATTACTCATACCATTCCAACATCTAATAATAACAACATAGAACAGAAGTATCTCCAGAAACCTGATTAGGGCACACCAATTTTATCAGCTTAAAAAAAAAATGAAGAATGGAAGATGTGAAGCAAGTTCCTTAAAAAGTCCAGCATACTTCGAAACAGAAAACAACCCAGAACACAGTTCCTGCAATCCATAACTAGCAAAGATAACAGACACAACAAATAATCCAGCCCATTTTCAAAGTCCCATTGTTTTCACACTTAAAAATATTTTATAACATTAACAAATGCAACTTGCTGTAATTATTGAAAGAAAGTGTAAAGAAATATAAAGTGGCAACATAAAGTTGTTGGCAGCAAAAACTATTAGTTTATTAATATGTCATAAGCAAGAGTCACAATCTCAGCACTAGACTCCATACCGATACTGTACTAGTGTAGTGATGGTACACCTGGCATGGGGTCAGCTTGTTGTATTGAGACTCAGTACACGTACCGAGTCTCAATTTGGTATTGGTACAATACAGGATGCTCAGTTTGGAGCAGTACATTTCAGCACAGCAAACCTTAGTCATAAGTTGTTTCATCATTCTAGAAAATACCATCACCAACCAGTATGCAGAAGTGGTCGCAGTCAGTCCGATAGTGCATGGGTGAACATCTATCAGGCTTGATCGCAAAAAGAAATGCATTTTAGACAAAACCATATCAAAACCAACAAAAAAACAATGTTTGTAATGCCACTAGGATGTTACGTAGAAACACAACAATGCACAACAGGCATGAACATATACTCAAAAGTGCAGAAAGGTTGAAAAGAATCCATCCTAAATCCTAGTAAAACAAGAAACTAAACAGTAAGACAACAAGCAAGGTTGGCATGATATTGAACTCTTCACCTGTTGTCTTAGGATAACCTAGACCAAGACCTCTCAGATTGAAGGGGCTGTGAGTGGACAAGATATACACCTAGTAATGAAATAGAAAATTAAAAACAAAAAGCATGAACTACATTATAAGAAAGTTAGAACAATTATCAACTCAAAAAGGAGTATAAGCCATCAATGTGTTATTAAATAATAATAATAATAATAATACAAGACAATAGCTTATCAAAAGAATATCTCGATAATCCATAAGAAAGCATGAGAAAGAATATAAGATACTGAAAAGAACATAGTTGTTTGCTATGTTTGAATTTAGTAACTTGAGTACAATACCAGCAAGCCATATAAATTTCCTAGCCATTACAAAAGAATTGAACAGTACACATCTTAAGCATATCAGGCAAACACCTGACAAAACTTCAGTAAAGCAACTGACAGAAATTCCGGCATACTACAAGTTCAACAAATTGTGCACAGGGCTAAAGCTGCACCCTCAACGTGTTATTAAATTATTAAAAAAAAAAAAAAAAGACAATAGCATATCAAAAGAATATCTCGATAATCCATAAGAAAGCATGAGAAAGAATATAAGATACTGAAAAGAACATAGTTGTTTGCTATGTTTGAATTTAGTAACTTGAGTACAATACCAGCAAGCCATATAAATTTCCTAGCCATTACAAAAGAATTGAACATTACACATCTTAAGCGTATCAGGCAAACACCTGACAAAACTTAAGTAAAGCAACCAACAGAAATTCTGGCATACTACAAGTTCAACAAATTGTGCACAGGGCTAAAGCTCCACCCTCAATTGACTTAGATTGAAAAACATTTGAGACAAGTACTGCCCGAACATGAAAAGCAGAAAGCTTTATGGGTTATATAAATAAACTGTATAGAAAATGATTGAACAAAAACAGACATAACAGGTGCTGCATTCCTTTGGAAAAAAGACAACCCACCCCAAGTTAAAAACAAGTATCTATTCAACATGAACATGGGGCAGGTACAATGATACAAGGTAGTAGTCTTAGTTTCCCCAAATTTTACCTTTTTTTTCAAATCATTCAAATGCATGTTAACAGCATCTCTGCACCCTAAAGTTGCCAGCTCATGCCTTTGGTTATCAAAATTGTGCAGAACAAATTTATTATGTCCCCTAGCATCAGAAGCAGCACTTTTTTCATTAATTACTTCCTTTCCAGCATTGCCCAATTGGCGGTCATCAGAAAATTTTCTACCACAAAATAAATTTTGATTAACAAGAGTCCTCTCATGTCTTGCGCTCCCTTCACAGAGAAATGAGTCCTCTCGAGAACAAAAATCTGGATCTCGATGCCTAAAAGAGACTTTGTCATCAACATCAAGTCTTGGTTTAGCAAAACAACCATATCTTTTCTCCAGAACAATGCCATCAACATATGTACCTCCTTCTTCATTGATGTCTTCATCATCATCAAATCTGCTGCCATGTTCATAAGATGGATGATGGTAGTCCTTGCTGCTTGGAACAATACAATACTTAAATTTCTTATACCTGGACTGTATCTCTCTAATAGCAAATTGTTTCCTATGATCCACGAATTTTTCATGCAACCTCCATGACCTAGGTAAGCGATTTTCTGGTGGACTAGTATCACACCAACCCCTTTCATCCTCAACATGGTGTTCATAGTTTTGAGAATCCAGCAGCTTACCATCAAGATGTCTCAACCTTTCGGCATCATATTCAATATATTTATTTGATCCATACAAGTCAAAACAGGAACTTTGATCATAGTTGATCCTTCTTTCAGGAGTTCTTTGTTCTCTTCCACCGCAGGGTGCAGGTCCGTGGAACCTGTGATCAAAGATCCCCTCTTTCCTATTGCTTTCAGGTATATATCTTCTGTGCATTTCATGTACATGTTTTTCTCTATAACCGCGTTCAAATATACTATCATAATTTACAGAATCTGTCTGGATGATGTGCTCATTCTCTCTTTCCTTTTTATGCCCCATGCTTGAATCCTTTCCCAAGGAAAAGGAACCACATTTTGGAATTGATTTATCCAAATGCTCAGAATGAACAACTCTTTCCCCTCGATCATCATGATGCCATCTAAGCAAGTAGCACTCTCGGTGTTTTATTGCATGATCCCTTCCAGAAGCTCCTTGCTCAAGTAACGAGTCTCTCACATCCCGGTTTCTCCATGGATGGATATCATGATCTTGCTTCTTGTGAGAAGCTTTAGTAGAAGATTTTTCACTCACATGCTTTTCAGCATACTTTCTGCTCTTGTAACTTACTTTTGTTTTTTTGTTGCAAGACAAACGTCCTCCTATGTCAGTACTGTGATCACATCTCCTTTCCCTTGTCCGATAGCTCACTTCAAAAGGATCCACATCATTCTGGCACTTCCTGGAAGACTGGATAGAAGCTTGCTCATCTTCTGCAGGTATATTCAATTCAACCATTATTTTGTGTCCACTTCTACTGCAACCTTTCTGATCTTCTGGAGGGAGATGACAGTCATAAGTGTCACCTTTAATATCTTCTGGCTCTGCTTTAGTCGCATTGATTCTGGAATCATTTGATAGATAACGATCAGATCTAACTGACTCCTGCAGTTCAGTTGCTGAGACCGATGCCTTTTTGGTGGCACCATGAATTTTCTTCAAGCCACCAACATCCTTGGATGCTTCAGAATGGCTATCAAGATCAGATGAACTGAAACTGGGCATAAGTTGAAAATCAGAAGCACATTCAGCTTCCATCAGTGAGGCATCAACTCTCAAAGAATCCTCTCTATAACCCCTAGAGCTATCCAATTTGGCTTTATCTTCTTCAGCAACTCCCTTTAAATTAGTTTCTGCCACCTCAGGATAGCCACACACAAGAGGATCAGTAATTTCCCGACATCTTTGATCGTCATGGTCTCGAGACAACATCCTGCACATCAAATAAGCAAGCAGATGAGAGCCAGAGTTATTGCATTGAAAAACATGACAATTAATAGTGTACTGATAGAGATGTCAAAAAACATTAATAAATAGTACATGCACAGCTTGACATGAATGCACCCTGCCAGCAATTACAATGCTATTAAAGCTGCACATTTCATCTCCCACATAACGAATAAAGTTCGACAACAAGGATCACTACTAATTGGGAAAATAATAGGCTCAAAGAGAAGCAAAAATCTTGAAAACTTGGCTAAATGGAAGCCGACATACTGACATTAGCCCTGCCAGCAACTGCAGGGCTATTAGAGCTGCACATTTCATCTTCCACAACAAAGTAAAGTTGGACGACAAGGATCATTAATTGGGAAAATAATAGGCTCAAAGAGAAGGAAAATCTTGAGAACTTGGCTAGATGGAAGCCAACATACTGACTAACTTGCGGAAATCTCAGTCCACAAGCATCTAAAATCCCAATCAAAACCACAATCAGGCAAAAGAAAAAAAAATATGCCGTCACAACAGTGACTGCAATTAGCCATACCCTCTCCCTCCCAAAAAATGATTCCAATGCAGCCGCACTAATTGCTTAAAAATTGACTTGCAGGCGATATAATATCACAAGTTTTTGTGCATATAATATGTAATAACATAATTTACAGCAGTGGAATGAGGGGCTATATTAGGAAGGCATCTTCAGTTTTCTAATATTCAATAAAATATTCCATAAATCACTATTAGCAGCAAAGAAACCAGATTAAAACTGTAGGACTAGGTTCAATTGTATCACTTAGCATCACTTAGTAGCACAGATCGCAAAAGCATTTTTGTACGAGAATTGAGCAAATTCAGATGACTGGGTAAGTTCTGTTCTCCAAAGACCAATGGCAATAAAACACATTTAGCATATCCTATCAAAGTCTTCTCCAGATGAGAAGCTTGGGTGAAAAAAGCACCATTCTTAGGAAGTTCTAATTTTGAACAGATTAAAGCAATTTGTTTTCTCCTGTTGATTTCCCATGTATCCCAACTTTGTAGGCCCTTCACTTCGTATCATTCTTAAGCAGAACAAGTTCTGGTGGGGCTCAGCTCTTCTCTTCCCCTCAAAAAGAAAGGAAGAAGAAGAAAAGGAAAAGAATTAGCAGGTTTTGACACATTTTACATTGATATTTAAATACTCATCCATAGCACAACCAATAATCTCATGTGACTTTTGATAAAAGCTTTTGTTAGTTGCCATGCTCATTCATAGAATGTCCCAAGAACTTTTCTTTTTTGAGTTTCTTATGAATACAAATATGACTAGAAAGACAGATTAAATAAAGAAAATAGATTGGAATTGCACCTCTGACAACAAAAGCATGGAGCCATGATTTAATTTTATAGTAGCCTTGTCATTATTGAAAATGGGCAATTAGAAAAAAACATTTTAAAGGTGAAGACTGCATTATACAATTCTCCAACATGGCTGAGCTACCAATGCTGAACCCATATGCAGACCTCAAACGTAAATCAATACCAGGTCTCTCATAATTTTTTTCAATTTTTCTAAATGAAGAATTATGATTTTTAAGGAAGAAGCTCAAGAACCTATGTACCAAACACTAGAATATGAATATGATATTTATTCATATTTTTTTGTTAACTTTGAAACGCTAGAATTCTGGACGTTTATTACCATAGAAAACAACCAACAAAACCTCGTCCCAACTATTTGGGTAAGGCTTGAACATAAAGGTTCACATGAATGTGTACACTAACTATAATTTCTACAAGAATCTCTCTTTATAGATTAAATAAGTCACTTTTTGGCATAACCAAAAATAGATTGGTCACAAACTTAAATGGATTCTCATTTATATTAATAGTTAAGAAGCATATACCTTATCTTGACTATGTATGCATATATCCAAAAAGACATAGTTGTGCCAAAGATCCTGTTATTACAATTTCAAATAACACAACTTAGGACCCTGTAGAACCATGGAAGGCCAAGCCAAACCGAACCAGCCTGAGCCGAACCAAGCCAATCAGGAACTATTTTGATTTCAGTTTCAACTCGATTCTGCCCCCGAACCAGTGTAAACCAATCTGAACCATCAGAATTCAGGGGTGAAATGGGCGGGGGATGTGCCGGTTGGCCTATGGGCTCACATGAGCTCACATCCTCTCTTCCCTCTCTTATTTTCATTCAAAATCATTTAAATTCATATCATCCTCTTTCCTTTTCATTTACTTAAGATTTCACATGAAAATAAGGAAAATACCCTCCATTTGAATACAACAAAAATATCAAAAAAATCAAATTCTTTAAGAATAAAAAGTCAACTCTTCCTCTCAAGAATAAATTTAGAGAATTTCAGAAAATCCTGGTTTAGTAAATATTAAATTAGGGCACTTCCACTCTACATAAAAATCTTAAAAAATCAATTTAACTTAAAAATGATGAGAAAACAAAATATTATAAAAAATTATCTCAAAATATAATTTGTAAGGTTTTGATCAACACTTAGTCAAATTTACAAAGTTTTCAGACTTAGATAGGATCATAATAATAGTAAAACTCACACTGACCTATGCCGACTTGATCCACAAGTCATCAAAATAATAAAATTAAACTTGGCATAAAATCTTAAGATTAAATTGTATTTCTTAGGGTTCAAACTATGATGTGTCACTAGACTAAAGATTGGGTATTTTTTTTAGGTAAATAAGAAAGAGAAGAGAGGATGAAAGCTCATGACACGATCTCAGCATCATATACCATATTAAGAAAAATTGAAAAACTATCAAAATAAATAAAGAAATTGCAAAAAATGACAAACCGGCTCAAACCGTCAATACGTTGCAAGTTTGATTCGATTCAGTACCGGACCAGTTCGATACCGGTTCACGGTTCCATAAACCTTGTATAGAACGAAAAAGTGTGAATGTTCAGCTCTATGGGTTCCAAGTTCCAACAAAATAAATACCTCACTCCATCCTCTTCAGCTCATGAACATCCATTTCAATTCTCAACCACTTTTCCGTATAGTTTTCTGGCCAGTAGGCATGCAGCGAGTGATCGATAAGCATCACAAGGGTAAACAAGTCATGGGTTGCTTCCATTAGTGTGACACATTGTTATGATCACTATTATTAGTAGCAAGCAACAATAGAAAAGGACATTTTAGTTGCCTATGATTCTCTCAGAAGCAAGAGCAAGTTATGCAGGATTTCATTAATAACATTACCAAAATCGAACTAGCAAAAAAAAAGAGCAACCAAAACTGCTACACTCCTTACCCATCATTTGGCTCATTCTGGCATGCTATCATTGAGCAATCTACATGTCCTTGTTCCGCATGTTCAAGTTCTTCCACACATAGAATGGACACATCCTCCATAGAATCATCCATAGCAATCTAAAACATTCAGGGCAACAGTCATGTTAAAAGAAAAAAATAAGGACACTGTCCATATATTAAACTAAAATTCAAAATAATATACCTGTATCACTACGTCAGAATCACGGTGCCTCGGTCGCCTTATGTCTATTGATGGTATGCGTTCACTCACACCACTTTCAACTTGAATTGCTCTACCCTTTGGCTGGACAAAAATTGATTGCATTAAACTATATTGAGCATAGATGGTAATAATACTTACACGACTGACAAAAATTTCAAATGACAATTAGCTGAAATGATGCCAATAATGTGTCTGTTTTCAACATACCAATTGAAGCCCCATTAATCTCCTATCTACATTTTCCATATCTAAGAAACATTTTTCTCTATGTCCCCATTGAGCAGCTTCATCCAACATCGCTTTAGGTGATCCCTGCTCAGAGTCAACAACCTATTTGAAGGTTTATTCATGACAATCTTACTCATAGGCTACTACTATATAACCAAGCTCATACCCTCCTGAGGAAACTAATTCCATTTACCTGATTAAGCCTTGATAAATTATAATCTGGGAACCGGGTAAACATTGTCGCTTTCTGCCTAAACTGGTCCTGAAAAATTCAAATTAAAAATGTTACAAAGTTTAAGACATAATGTACTAAAAGAATGTCTCATGATGTTATCAACAAATACCAAGCATTGACAGTAGCTTTTCCAGCTATCCTCATCCAGACCAAAGTTAAAGTAGTCTGTTATATCCACCCCTGGTTGCCTCCAAGGCTTCTGCTCAAATGACTCGATACTTATATCAAAAATGGTCCTGCAGAAAGCCACACAGTTGCCATAAAACAATAATGCAACAGCAATAATGTATGATGAGGTTAAAAAAATGGAAGCCCATAAAGTGTACTGGATAAGAAATGATGGACAGCCAAATATATAGCAGATTTGACACCTTCAATCTGGGAATCAGACAGTGATTGATTGTTTCAGGGAAGATGCAGATCTTTTGATCACTCTCCAATCAGTGAATACATCATAAAATCAATACAAGTTTTTCTATGCTGGTTTCTTCTAAGATATTTGTTTCTGAAAGACAGCACTTATAAGCTTTCAAATTCATAGTACAGAACCAACCTATTTCGAGGCAAAGTGAAACTAAATCCATTTTGAGCTGATGCAGGAATGCTTAAATCGCAGGATGCAGTACCCCCTGAAGATACCATCATCAGCTGATCCCGGTCACTTCTTCCAGACATTAATGTTTTTCCACTATATGAGAATCCTCCAGGATTAGATCCTACATACTGTACAACACTAACAATCAGAGGAGGGTCACTTTCAGAAGATTTGCAAGCATTCATAATTAACATACTATGACAGCAATTCCTTAAAAGTTATACAAAAAGAAAAAAGAAAAAAGAAAATTGAGCAAATGTTGATGTTTTGAAGTTAATAATCTCACAAAAAATTTAGAAGAGTGAGTTATTAGAAAATGAAACTAGCAGATAAAAACTATATTCCAGAAATGAGACAACAAATGACAATTAGTGAAAGTTTACAGGATCAAAAATAAAGCAATAGCCAGACAAAAAACAAAAAACAAAAAGAAAAGGAGTTTCAATGGCATTCAAGTATGGTTAGGGGGAAAGAGAGAGCGGAGGAAAAAGAAATGCTTCTTATGCTATATTTGGTTTGCAGAATGAGGGCTAGAATGAAATGAGAATTCCAACTTTCGCCTCATTCAGATTTTTGGCTTGCCAACAAGTAATGGATGATTTGATCAGTATTTGAACGTAAAACATTATTAAACATTTTACCTACTGCTTAGTCAAGGATATACACAAATATATATATATATATATATATATATATATCAATGTTCCATTTTAGAAACTACCTAGCAAATCAGACATCTGTATGAAATTATCATTCATTTCACAAGCATTCCTTCATTTTGTATCCAAACAATGGAGAAATGTTGTTCTGCTTCCTTAACTTTCATTGCCATTCAGTTTTTGTTCTTATCCATTCCTTTTACTCCTGCAGATCAAACTTAGGCATTGTTTAGCATCACTTTCATTTTTTTCTATTTTCAAAAGTAAAAAAAATATTTCCTTTTTTATTTTTAAAAACATAAATATGTTTGGTATAGTCAATTATCTATAAAAATATAAACATGGCAATAGTAATAGAGGTGATGATAGTAGTGATTAAGGCATCAAGACACTAGTGGTATTGGCGATGGAGGCAAAGATGATGACAGTAGTGGCAGTGGCATAGTAGAGATGACCGCAATGGTGGTGGCGGTTATGCCAGTTATGCAGTAGAGATAACAATGATGGTAGCGAAGGTATGGTGGCAATGAATGCCTACAATATGGTGGAAGCAAGAATGATGGCAACATTAGTATGACAAAGGCATTAGAGGAAATGATTATGGTAGAGGCAAAGGCGATGGTAGTGGTGGTGAGAGTAGTGTTGTTCATGGTGGTAAGAAAACATAAGTTCTTTTGAAAATATTGAAAGAAAAGATTTCTTATTTTTATTTTTTTCTAGAAATAATGATAACGATTTTTAAAAAATAGACAGCGCCAAACATATTTTTTACCTCAAATTCTGTAATTTTATTTTTCAAAATAAAAAACAAAAGGTAAAAGTGAAGCCAATCAGGACCTTAACAATTAGATGCATTGGATGAAAAATTTCATGTTAAATTAGCAGAAAATAGTGATTATGATAAAGGTTCGCAGACAGGTCTAAAATAAAATTATCAAATGATGCAGTTTGCTTTTTTGAGATCATGATATATTAGGGTTGTCCTACCCCTATATTAAACTAATATTAAGTTTTAAATCTATCGCACATGTTAAATAATGCAAAGAGTGCATTGTCTAAGTCGATAATACAGTTCGATTTATTGCATATATGGATATCCATTCACTGATGCCAGTTTAATTTAGATTAACATCTGTGCAAACATGGAGCAACAATTTAAGTATGGGTCATTACTACTAAGAGGGTACTGATTCAACTTTCATTGCATTATATCTCCCAAATCACAGTTTATTCAATCTTATTTTACATTTAATGATTTCTTTCTGAGGAGGGACACCCATTGAGGGACTGAGACATGCAGTGTCGATGAAGGTCTGCAGCTAATGTGATAGTCTTTGGGTAAAAGTAAAAGGGGGAAAAAGGATGATGAGGAAAGTAATGCAAAGGTAGACACATTTGGAGGATTTTTTAGGAAAGGGTGACAAAAAGGCCAACAATTTCCTTATCTAACCTGAAACATCAGGTTTGGAATCCAGCATCAAACCTAAAAGTGTATCAAGTCTGGTTTCAAGTATGGGTGGACCATACCGAATGACCTCACACACATATATGTCTATGAGTTCACTAGGTTATGTGTCCATAGTGTTATATGGATGTTAAACCTAAATCTCATAGCAAAAATGTAATGAGTGGTGTTTCCTACTTTTCTCGTATAGTGGGAGGCTTGGAGCCTCGGCAAGTTGGCAATAGACGGTGCACACACAAAACAATTGCAATTAACATAAGCAATAGAAGAAAGCTCTATCTCTCTCTTCTTCGACTTCTACCCTCCCCCCCCCCCTCGGAAAAAATATCTAGCATCCTCCTAGGAAAGGCAATTTCAACATATAAAGCAGAGACCCATCCTTCCCCACTCTGTTCAGAGCTGAGATTCTCTATCTTTTATGGGATAAGAATAGAAATAGAGATTATTTTTGTCCTCGTTAGCGGAGACTGTATGGGGATAAAAATAAGTATATCCCCGCACCGCCTCATCCTCACTCCATTAGTCCCATACTTAAGTACTATAATACCTTTATATATTTTCATATATAATATAGTACTTAAATATAAATTTAAGAGATAAATGTTAAATTTATAAATATATTGTTGAAAAAAAAGCTATATTATTAATTTTATAATTTTACTGAAAATTCTAATATATCATTAGGGATAGTGCTCAAACGAAGATAGAATAGGGATAGAGCGTACAAAGATTTATCATTCTCCACGGTATGGAGATAAGGATAAAGAAAAAAAAAAAACTCCGTTTATGGGGACGGAGTGGGGTCGAAGATCATTTCTTTGATAGGGACAGAAATGGGATTGGGGTCCCAGCTTAGCCTAGCCCCATTGCCATCTCTACATTCTCCACCCTACTTTCCCTCTGTTGCTCCACCTTAACTACCTTTCTTCTCCTTTGCCCACTTCCATCCTCCACATTATGCACTCCAAAACCTTCCACTCTCAAACTCACCCCTCTTGATGAGTACTTTTCCACCCTTCAACTCCCATCCTCACCCACTAGGCCCACAGGCCACAACCACTCCTCTATCATCAAACTTTCCTCCTCTACCCACCTTGATTCCCCCTGAACCTCCCTCCTCCAAACCCCTTCCCCACCAAAAAAATTCCCCCACACTCTCGCTTCCATCTACTCCTTCCTCCACCACCAATGTTACTTTGAAACCTGACATAGGTGCCTAATACCCAAAAAAATCCAACACGGAAACAAGTCTACAACTTGTCTCAATATACATTAGTGTATGCATATAATGGATAATGAGTCCCTAAGCTCAAAAAAATTGATAATATGGTAGGTAATATTATGTTAGAAATAAAAACTTGCATATAAATGTGTGAAAACTGGAAAAACAATGACAATGATATCCTAGATTAATGGTAAGAAGTGTTAAAGAGTGTCATGAAGTGTCCAAAGTTTTAGGAGGGTCCAAGTGTCCAACACATCAAAAATCCCAACATTGAGGGTGTCTGAGTAAGATTATCATCTACCCCTCAAAAGCCTTCAGTCCTTTTCAGCCTTCAACCACACGTCCATCACATCTAACAAACACCTAAATCCAAACCAAAATGTCTTCATTACTAGATTTATTTTTGAGTATTGAGCTAGCTTCCCAAACTAAGTTCAAGTTTAGATTTGGATCTAGGTTTGGATCATGTAGGAACAAATCTATTGTCATTGATATTTGCATCATCCATAGTTTCTTGAATTAAGTTTTAAAAGATGGAAGCTTTAGTGTGAATGCAAGAGTCCAAAAGGCATGAAGTTTCAATTGTATCCTCCAATCCAAAATACATGAATGCATTGTTAAAGGCTTGGCGCCACAAGGTTGGTTTATGATAAGCAATTTCTTGAATAGAAATTTTGAACATGAAAGAACAAAAATAAGGGCACCTATTTCACTTGTTTCAATTTCTAGGATAATCTTTCATGATTTTTGATAATTCAAAATAATGGAGATGGAAGGCAACAGAAGCCTTGTATACACTTCATTCTATGGGTTTCTCTACTGCAGGGGAATCTTACTCACATGAGTGGTCTAGAACAAGATTATGTCTTATAGGGTACAAGCAAACAATGATGTCTGTTCTCAGGAAGTTTCTAACAACTGGCAACCTCGCTAAGAAGGGATATACAGAGAGGTGAATGAGACTTATTTAATCAGTCAAAAACAAATACATACCACACCTGTTTTTTGCTCCATAAAGCTTTTCCATCCATTAGGTATCAACATTGGCTCCTAAAGGAAACCGCATCCATCATGATAATTGAGTTGAATGCTTAGCTCACGGTTTATAAGACTATGTATGCAGATAAGAAGCTCTAATACTAATAACTAATATTTTAAGTCCCAACCCAACCACCCACCCTTTGTGGAGTCTACATCATGGCTCAGTAGTTCCACAACATCAACATCATAAATAAGTAAAATAAATACTTAAAATAGTACAAGATTTAAAAGAAACAAATATATATATATATATATATGATAAATATAGAAAAAATTATAATACTGGTTTTGCTAAATATGTAACATCTTATAAAAAAAATAGAATCTCAAAACTCATTTTTTTTGTCAAAAAAGGGATATATCTCCAACCAAACATACCCTGTAACTATAAGTAACTTGAGATGGCAAGGTTATGAGGGAAAAAGAATCTAGGTGGGAAGTTGGGATAACAAGTCTTCTCTAGTCCTGATATGGAGCCCTAAACCTAAAAAGTAGTAAACAATAAGCTTTTCATTTTTTTTTTCAATTTTATTGTTCCAAAACTTTTAAAGTGCCTGAGGCAGATGGTCAAAATTAAGTTGATCCAGGGAAGTCATGCAGTTGGCCTAACTGGTCACCTTGTGGCATGAATTTCTACAATTGGCATGCTTAGGATGAATGGCAACCATATAGGCTGAGTTGGATAGATTGACCTGGTCATAAACATCGCTCACAACAAGGAATTCCACAGCCAATTCAGGAAGAACTTGGGAAGGAAAGAGACAATCAACTAGAAGATTCTCCAAAAATGTTGATTTTGTAGTGACAAGTTTAAGATGAATACTAATGCAAGCCTGCCTTTGATCTTTGAAAGCTTCTTTGTTATTTGGGGAGTTGCCGTAGTCTATTCATTCTTTCTCTTTTCTTCTTATTAGCCTACCTGCTTTATAACAGCTACTTTTTCTCTTCCCCTTTTCTTAAACATAAATATTTATGCAAATAAATGAATATTTATTTTGGTATTGTTTCGATCCTTATCACTGGTTCTGACCTCTTTCTTGTTTCTTGTTATAATTTAATTAACCAAACTATGAGATAACAGAACAACAGGAGGAAAAAGCAAAGAAAGCAGAATAGCAACTAAGCAGCATTAACGGCAAAAAACAAAATATGTATTTAAGTAGTAATACAATGAAGTAAGAAGAATCAAGAACATACCCAGCCATGGTTGCTCGACTTTGCTGCATTTCCTCTCTCTGTGCTACCCTGCACCGTCGCATCAGTCAGCGATGACAACTGGTCTCCCCGCTTCTGACTTTTCTTCAAACAATCAGAACCATAAAGAATCGCCAAGTCCCCGTCGTCTTCCTCTCCCTTGCCCTCTCCCTCCGGCAGGTTCCCACTCCCAGGATTCACTCTTTCTGAAGGCAGCAGCTTCAAACAGTCCTCCTCGTTCAAAACTATATGAAGATCATCTTCGCTGTCGCTGCTGTTGCCGCTCTCTTCCACTCCAAAAACCGGATTTTGGTTCCCCCCGTTCGAAGCCACCGGCCTCTCATTGCCTTCGCCGATCCGATCATCCGAGCTGTGCTCCTCGTACATCGAATCGAATTCCCCAGACTTCGAGCTGCTCATATTTCTCTCAACCGAGCAGGAATATTGATTTTCTTGGACACAGGCGATGCCCGCATTGACACGATCCTCAAGGTCGCCATAGAGATCGCCGAAATCATCCATATCATCATCCATCTTTGGCTTCCCGATCGAACCAAGAATATAGAAACCGACGATGACGACGAATCAAGGAACCGTGACCCTAGTCAGGATGAAACAAAACGGCAGAGAGTGAGAGCTGAAGCTTGGGTGGCTAGGGATTCGTTACCTTTGGATCGGGAAGCCAAGGCTACATTAGAGCGTTCAGGCAGCTCTGGCCACCCAGGAACCCTAATCCAAGCTCGCCAGCGCTCGCCCGCCGGGCGCGTTCGTTCTTTCCCCCTATCCTCATTCGGATGTCGAGCGAAGGGCACACCGCACACCCATCGGAAATTTAGAGCTCGTGCCTCTCGGAGCGGTACCACAGTACCAGGCGAGCATTGTACGCCCGGTCATTAGCTATTTATATAGGGCTTAGGGTTTTGGGAATAATAACAGAATGACCATGTTACCCTTGCCCTGTTATCATGACGTTAGATTTTTGGGTTCCGTTCTTTTCTTTTTTTTTTTTTTTTTTTTTTAAATCAAGCTTCAATCCCCTTCGTTAAACACCCATTCAAGACCTTCAATCCTTACACGGCTCTTCGATCCATTTAGGCTTCTCTTTATTTACAGTATTATTCACATAAAAATATTATAAAATTTATAAATTAAACTTTAAATTATTTTATTTTAATTTTTTATATTTTAAAAATATTACATTATTAATATCATATAATATACAACTAATTAAATTTGATAGAATAATTGATAGAACATTCTAATGCTAAGAATTATTTTTTTTATTATATGTTCATGTCAGAATGTTTTGTCAGTTATTTCTTGAATTTATTTGATTTTATATAATAAAATGTTAAGAATATAATATTTTTAAAATATTAGAGAGTAAAATGTAACAATTAAAAGTTTAAGAACTAAAATGAATTATGAGTGAAAGATTGAGGATCAAAAGTTATTTGTTTGAATTATTCAAGACAGCAAAAATAAAAATAATTATGATATTCTCTACCAAAAAAAATATTTATGATATTGAAAATAACTTAGCTCTCAATGCCATTCTAATGTGTTCATGAAATTATATAAAATTTGTCCATCGTACGTAAATTTCAAATTCACACCTCAATTTTTAAAACCTAACATTTTTAATTAGCTATTTCTTCCTATGCCTCACGCGGACTCTTTGTTTATTTGTTGTTTTAATAAAGCTTAGGATTTTGTGAAAGAATATTTGTTGTTCATAAAACGCTGGAACAACCAAAGGCTTGCCGTAAATTAGTGCATCAAGAGAGGTTGTAACAGACGTAATATATTTTATGCTTGTCACAAGTAAAAGATTGCATAGTTTTGAGAGACCAAATCGTGTTCTCATTGCTCTATATTCTTCACATATATATACAGAGATGCAGGTAGGACCATAAATTCTGATACTAAATTTAAAGCAAATAAAATCATTAAAATAGATAATTATTAATTTTACATTAATTTCTTAAAAATTTTTGATTAAATACCTTTGATCTTTTGGAAGAATACTAAAAAATTATAGCCTCTCATCAATTACCTCAAGGTCATCATGAACTAAGAATCGCTCAAGAAAAGAAAGAATTTTTTAATTATATTATTGAATTAATTTATTTCTATAAAATACAACAGAAATCTATTTATATATAAAATCTTTTGAAGCCAATAAACTTTCTAATTAATACAGGATATAAAATTTCTTTAAAAAATAAATATTGAATAAAATTTTCAATATACATTTCTAACCCCTAATTATTTTTTTAACTCCTATAACATGAATTTATAAATAAAATAAATATAAAAATTATAACAAAATTAAAGAAATATCATCCTCTCCATCATAGACCATGAAATGGTAATTTTGCAATTTTACAAACTTTGTTGCTACTAATGTATTTTCTTACTTAGTTCATAACATTCTTGTTTGATCTCTGTTTTGAGTAATTCAAGATATTTTAAAAAGCTAACTCAATAACGAATATTTTATAACATAAATTATCTTGAACCTTTTAATTATATTGGTGCCCGTAAAGTTTTCTTTTAAACTAATGCATATTAGTTTATCTTTTTTTAATATGACTAAAAATAAATTTTAAAATTCAAACTCATTAAATACCTATAGATTAAATATTACTTTTTATTACTCTTTAAAGAGGTGCATATCAGTCTGAAGTCTCTAAAATATATTTTATTTCACTATCTAAACTTAGTATAAATATTAAAGGATTACTCTTTGAGCTTGTTTACAACTTTTATTTGATCTTTAGCGGGGTTCATCATAGAATTTTCTTTGAAGTCCTCTTTTTATATATTAGTTTCTGTAATTTGAATAATTAGTAGGTATGAAAATTTTTACTAGCATCACATAACAATTAAAATAATAATATTATATTGTAATATTAACAGTAAACTTTTATTTCTCTTTTCTAGTTCTTGACCGTTTGTAGTATTTACAATGCGCATTATATCATATTTTTTACTCTACTTTTTAAAAAAGAAATAATTGATTAATCTACTATTGGATGAAGAAAAAAACACCCACTATCAGGTGTTCTTTTAAATTTTTATGCTTTATCTTTATTTTCTTCATTTTAAAAGCTAATAGGCTCGGTTTGTTACATCAATCAATTTACCTCTCCGAGAATGATAATTTGGAAGATAATGAGAAATCTTATTAATCATCCATGTTTTTTTAGCTAACTAATCTATTTTAATCAAGACTAAGTAAGACCACAGGTACTTCTTGCATCATGACACCTCATAGCCTTTCTTTATCTTCAAGCAATTAGACTCACTATAAATATTAAATAGCAACTTAATTTAATAGTCCTCCTTAAGAAATTCATCATAAAGCCAATTAAAAAGTACTTTTAATAAATAACTGAGCATCATTGCCATCCTATAAGAATTTATAATATTAGCATCTCAGTAACCTGATCATCCTTGCTTAACTTCAGGTGCATAATATGATCCACAAACTAATGATCTCAGGATTTTCAATCTTTGGTCAAGTGGAAGTAGGTGAGTTGTGAAGGACCATTAAGATAATTTATTTATTTTCGCTAATAGAGAGCCAACAAAGTGTAACACGATGCATTCCTTTGAAAAAAAAAAAAAAAAAGAATGCAGAAAAAGAAGCACCAGAAAGTTTAAATTTGAAGATAAATTAGCCAAATTTATTTCTTTTTCTAAGATTGATTCTTAGTCTATTTCTTTGTGATATTGTGATATCAATTTTAACCAAATAAATTGATTTTTTTTTTCAAGACTTTTTTTTTTCCTCTCTCTCTTCAATCAATAAAATTATATTTGGTGGTCATTACATTTTTTTTTTTATTTTCATAAAATAGATTGTACTAATGACCTTGCATACCAATTAACTTCATGCCATGAAAGAAGATGGTGATTAGATATTTTATTGGAATGGATAGAGAGGATAATTCTAAAGGTTCATCCACCTAATCAATTGAGGCCCAATTAAGTGACAAATAATTCAATATAATTTAATAAATTGTGGTGCTGTTGTTTACTTAGCTCTCCAAGAGAAAAGAAAAAAAAAAATTTTTTTCTCGTTGTACTTTAAAAAAGAATGAATATTGCTAAATTGCAGTGCTGGTGTCCACTTTGCCCTCCAAGAAAAAAGAAAAAAAATCTTATTGTACTTAATTTTATCAAGGCTGATTTTGCTTTGGCTTCGGATTGATAATTGGAACAGGTTGGATGCAAATTAGATTCAATATGGGTTAGATCAAATATTTGTAATTTGTGCATGACTTATTTATTAAATCCATCAGCAATTTAAATCGAAACCAAACCTTTTTATTAAATAAGTAGTTCATCCCATCTCACATAGCATGTTTAACAGTTAAGTAAAATTAAGCAAAATGGGTTATTTAATTTTTTAATGAATTAAACATTATCTTAAATGGGTTAAATGAATTGAATGGATTATGAATATATTGGAAACTCGACTATTAAATAGGTTAAAATGGGTTAAACACGACAAACTCTAAATTTGAATCGAATTTATTTAATAATATCTTAGATCGGTCAACAGATTTATGACTCAAACTCACTTATTTCAGGTGATTAAGGTCATAAATTGCTATCCTTACATAAATCTATATTTCAGTGGCTATCGGACTCCATTTTAACCTAAAGATCCAACTGCCAAATGGTTGCAGGCTTGCCCAGCTGTTGCAAATTTGCTACCGCTTAATTTTAAGAAGAAGAAGAAGAAGGATACGAAGCATGCAACAAATATAAAACTTTGGTATACCTCAAAATTAACAGGAAGGAGGCTAACCTGGCTCCATTCCCTTGATGTACTTCTTTAAGCAAGGTGGATCATGGGTTAATGAAGAACTTAATTATTTTGAAGAGAATGTACAAATGGCATGGGGGCATCCAACGATTATAGTTCTAAACATGACAGATGAGAGAGAAGTGCATTTTCTCCTGGTAAGTGAATTACACAATGGATGAATGATTCTTCTTTATATATTAAGAACATAAAATATTAATAACAAATGGATGATATAAACTTAATCTAAATGGAGAATTTAAATAGTTAAATTTTTGACCCAACCGGCTATATTAATATTTCTTTATCCGAACCAATCATCCATGTCAACACTTATCACTCTCATGAGACTTCATCATGCCCTCTTAAAACTTTATTGCCTCTCATGAAAACCTCATCATGCCACCCAAGCCCAAATACTAGTCGGCTCCAACCATCTTCTGGTCAGAAAGCACTATTAACTTGAAAAAAAAATACTGACATAACTGCAGCTCTAAGCAGCAGTGAGACTGTTAGTCAAGTACAACCTATTATTAGACTGGCCACCAGAAAATGGCTGCAATCAAATCAACCAAGCACCAGCCGTTTGCTTGAAAGCCAACTACACCAAAATCAATATTTATATGTAAAGATTAACATAAAACACTAACGATGCCCTGCCACAAGGGAACAAGGGCAAAGGAACAAAATCATAACAACGATTCCTAAAGCTAAACAACTCAAAAACCTCTATTCTTATTTCCCACATTAGAATTTACAGTACAAGTCAATGCAGAAGGAGGGAGAGTTTTGTGGGTCAGTTCTAAGATCCACTGCCTCCCCCCGGTCCTCCCAGCGTCAGGACAACGCCTTGTAGATCGCTGTTGAGGTTTGCCGGTTGGGCTTTGACGACTTGGACTGGGAGAGACTGCCGAACATGGTGCCCGCACTCGGGCGGCAGCACAAAGGCGGTCTGCTGCGAGCGTGGCCTGACATGGATGGGAGCGGCATGAGTGGGAGCTGAACAATGCTGCGGAGCAGCAGCGGAGCCTGTTAGACCCTGACATTGGACTGCAGGCCTTGGAGCTGGAACACCTGGCCCCTGATCATCGTTCCACAAGAGCAACAGGTATTAGGAACACTGCACCATGAGCTTAATTTTGTTTTCAATTCGGCAGTAGGAGGGGAAGATATATCTTACAGGAGCAAACAAGACACCTCTGAGTATTTGGCCATTGACATAAGCAGTCATGAGGAAGCCAGAATCAAATGCTCCATCCACAGTGCCATGAACCTCAGCTCCAATCTGTAAAGAAACATATAAGCATAGCTGTACACACAAACACACACACACAGAGAGAGAGAGAGAGAGAGAGAGATTTGTCGATGATGGTGAACTGTTGTGTTGTAACAAAAGCCTACCAATGGAGGAACAGTAGACCTGGGCAGTGGCTTCTGATCTACAGCTAGAAATTGAACTTCTTGCCTTGCTTGGGGAACAGCATGAAGAAATGGCGTTTTCTTTGTCTGTCTTGGGGATTCTCCATCCAAGAAATGTGCATCTGGAGTAGTCCTTCGGACACCGCTTACTGGCTCCCGCTGATGATGTAACTTGAAGTGAATAAATTGTGGGGAGGCTGAAATGGTGTCGTTGGCAGAAGTCGACAATTTATTGGCAGTATTTTGTTCTTGATCAGATTGTGAAGGAGATGAATGCTGGGAAAGGGACAAAGAATGTTCTTCCTGTTCTGATTCAATCTCCCACACTCTAGCATCACTGATTTTCCTTCTCTTCGCATGCACATTATCTGAGAGTGACAAGTAAATCTTAGGCATGAAACTTTACGCTTGCATGCTATAAATACTCAATCTCAATGTAAAACAGGACTCACCCAGACCACATAAAAGAGAGCTCCTCGGTTCTGCTTCCACTTCACCACGAGATCGCTGACAAAATTCTCTGTTTTTCAGAACCATATTTTTCTGCAGCACAATTTAATACAATAGCTAAGCTTGCAATCACAATGATGAAGCAAAGTCATTTCATGTTGCTAGACTTCTAGTGCTCGAAAAATCTGATAACTACTTACCAAATTCTCTGTTCCTCTTAAAAACTTTCTTTTTTCCTGATTCCAGTGGCTACCAAAAATTTTGCACATTGAAATGTTGTAACGACCATTAGGGTGTTCAGACCCCAACTGCAAAATCAGTAGTTCATTGAGAGGGCGCTCGTCCTCCCCACAACTGTGAATGCAAAGCATAATTAGATGAAGCTTCAATGCATCGGAAGCATATTGATCAACTCAAAACTAGAACATGAAAGTATTGAACTTAAGAGACTTACCCCCCATATATGGTAATATCAGTGCCAGTGACTACAGCAGTATGAGAAAATCGCCCTTGCGGTTGTTGGCCACGAATGTCAAGCTGAGCCCATAAACAAGTACCCAAGTCCAGAACCCAAACATCACTATAATATTGTTTATCACCTACTCCACCTATGATGTAAACCTAGAGACCAAGAAATAAAATCAATGAGTTTTTCTTCTAAGAAACCACTAGAAAGAAATTTCTGGCTTCCAATAATTCATTCTATACTAGCCTTAGTCCCAATATTCACTGCTGCATGGCCTGCACGAACTCCAGGTGAAGATCCTTGAACTGCCAACTGTAACAAAAATATGATCATCAGAAGATTCTCGAGAGAATTTCGCTTGTCACAGCTATTTAAGCAGAGTAATCCTAAAACAGAGAGCTCAACTCCAGTTTCATCACCAAGTGAGTAAATTTTGCCAAATGATCAGCTAGAAATGTTCCTTTTTCCGAGCTTACATTTATGATGAAACATATGCTGTTTCCCCATATGATGTAATTCATGAGGCTATTTACTGGAGGATAGGATAGCAATGCAGCATGAGAAGGCACTTAGATATGATTATATGAATCAGCAAAGACATCACATGAATCTCTACAGCATCATGGTCTACTTAAAGTTTGTCCAATGGATGAAGATTCAGTAACTTGTTGGTCGAATGGAATGAAAACATAGTGACATCTTAGGTGCCTTTTTTCCTAAGAGAAGTGCAGCTACCTCAAATACAAATGGGATTTCCCTGTAGCTAGAGTAGCAAGATATGATTGTTGATGATTGAATTTAAATCATCCAACAGAATGTCTTCAATCTTCTGATAAAGTTTACGTTGCTTTACATGAGCATGGTAACAAAAATGTTGTAATAAAGTTTAGAATACAAATATAAACAACTGCCAGATCAAAAACCATCCTAGCAATGTGAAAATTCAATGATGATACTCCTGTAGAAGGATTTCAGTCCAAGACTGTCAAGCTAGTATTAAAATGAATTCAAATATTAGGGAGAGAATTCATACTATGAAGTTATATTAATGGTAATCAATATTCAGGGATTGACTGTTCATCCTTCCCTTAAGTGGAGAAATATTACCTCCCTCCCTCCATCCTTCCCTCTCTGCCTCTTTCATACTGAGATACATGAACTGAACTAGACAATCGTTGACCTTATCAAACCATATACTGTCCATTAGAGAAAATTGCATGACCTAATAAACGAATAATTACAATCTATAGAATCCATGCAATGCACCAATGATGAGTGTTTTTAGATATCCATCTGATACTTAACGGATCATATTCCTTAAAGTGATGTCTTAACATGGAAGACAAGACATAATTATGGTAGAAGAGACATTGAGAAAATTAAATTTGTCCTTCTTACCCTGGACCAAGTCATTGTATCTATGTCAAACACATCAACTTCCCCGTGATAACGATCACCACAGTCACCACCGTATATAAGAAGCTTATTGCCAATTGCCACTGCAGTGTGGCTATCTCTTGGTGCAGGGGGATCACCTTTCACCTCTGGAGAAGTCCATGTCATGTTCTTCAAGTCTAGCATATGAACATCATTCAAGTAATTTGCTTCCCCTTCTCCACTGCCCCCAAATATAACTACTTTATCATCGCCTACCACTGTGGCAGTGTGGCTTTCACGTGGTGAAGGTGGTGTGCCTCTGCAATTGGGTTTGCACCATTCTTTTGTCCTCAAATCTAATATGTGGAGATCATTAACCTTCTTTGAACCATTTGTACCACCTAATACTACCATCTTATGCCCTGCAATTGCTGCGGTGTGGCTGTCTCTGGTTCCAGGCTTTTGACCTGTGGTAACAACGGTGCTCCAGACCATGGTATCTAGATCAAGAGTGAGGACATCACTGAAATGCAATCCACCACAACAGCCCTGTAGAAAGAAGAGATAAAAGTGTTAATACTTGTGACAATAAAAACTTAACTATATCTGCTGAATTTATATCTATATAACAGATTTAAAAATGCATAGAGAAGGCATTACTGGTAAATTTACAAGAAAATAGGGACCACACTCCCTCTTGCCATAGGTTATTACTCTCTTTCCTTTGTGTAAAACTAATCAAGAGAGACAGGCATAGAAAGACATCTTCTTCCTCATCTTCCCTCTTTCCTTCCTATATCCTCAGTCCAAAAAATCTTCTTTGATCAAACAAAAATTTCTTCTCTAACAAGGACTCTTGATAGCCCTAGCTCAATGCAGTATTATAGCAACAAGCAACACTGATCTTTGGAGGGGGAAAAACAGGGGTCCCGGCTAAAAGCCCAGTATACATCTTACTATCTAACAAGACAAGTTCACCAACCCGTTTGCATCAGACACCAAGATCCAAGCCCTGAACTTTAGCTTCTTCTTGAAAGATATCAAATAATCTAAATTTGAGCTAGTCAACTGATTTTAACAGACGTTATGTATAACAATGCACATGAACTTAATTTACTCAGGTTGGCCGGTGTTAACATCGAACAGAGGTTGAGGTGAAGGAAGATAAAACTAGTGGCACACAATCTTTTCTCTCAAAAATTAAAAGGAAATACAGAACATCATTCGAACTAAAGAACCAAAAAACAAAAAACCATTAAGACTGATATAGCAGAAAGAAGAAGGAAATGTAGAAAATAACAGTCTTTTAACTTTTTCTTTGGTAAACGTTCTTAACTTATGTTCAACAATTATTTTCCCACCAGAAAACCCTTGTCTTTTATATAGGATGATAAAATGAAGATGGAAGTTTAAAAAGAAAAAAAGAAGTATTTTTATTTGGGAACTTGCAGAAACACCACTTCTTCTTTCAAGGAAAAGTAGGGAAGGAGGAAGGAACAGAAAAGGTGTCTTCTTCAGCTAACTTGAAAACTTTATTATATTTTTCACTAAAAAAAAGCTTTCAAGTTACATACACAGAGAACAGAATATATGAAAACTTCAAAAAATATATATATTATAACAAGAGGTAGCAAAAGAAAGTTAATAAAAAACTAGGATGGAAAGCATGCCTGGCTTAACTTGCTAAAGTTAATTACTTGAGTACAATAAACTCAACCAACATGCATAAAAATCAGAAATAAAACAACAGCAAGGTACGAACTTTATAAAGATAAGTAACAGGAAAAAATTAAATCAAAACTAGGTGAGGAAGCACAGCCTAATTAAGTTACCACTAAATATGCCAAATATTCAAAACATGAGCAAAAGTTAAATCTGAAATTTTGGATGAACATGAATTTTTTCTTTACTTGAAATTGCAAACTCAAACAATGGAAGTGATAAAAAGGACTTCAATCTAGCAATAAACACCATATCAAACATCCATTAAGGTATTCGCTTCAGACTTACCCCAAAAACATAAACAACCCCTTCAAAGAAGCAGGCTGAGTGCCCCCATCTCTCAGGAGGGTTGAAGCCCACAACCTTTGGGTAGAGCCACATTGCCTTCCTCCTCTTCACCACATCCATACCCAGCGATCCCATCGTCTCCTCGACCAGTAAGGAAGAAGAAAGCAACCCAACCCCAGAAACCTACCAACAATCGGTTCTCAACACAACACCCCCTTGCTGTTGATAAGATTGGTAGGAAAGAAAGAGAAAGAGGACGGGTCAAGAAGACATGAGCATGGCAAGTGAGATATCAAACATCAGTGACTGATGGACAGGAAAAGATGGGTTCTTTCACGTCCAGATACTGTGCCACCCAACAAGAAATAGATGGCGGTGTGAAAACACCATCACAAAGGAAAAAAAAAGAAAACAAGAAAAGGAAAAGACCAAAGGAACTATCTTTTGAAAAAATAACAGATAACCCAGAAGGGTGCAAAGGCTCAACTCGGAGAGGCCTTTGTTGAGGAATGCCAAGAGCTGTGGAGTGATGTAATATCATGGGAGAGTGACTGTTACCGCACATAATAAAGGCCACGGACATGGTGGCCAGTGGGAAAGTATATGGAGAGAGAGAGAGAGAGAGAGGGGGGACGGGAAAGTGTGGGGTGGTGTGTGCATGGGAATGTGTGAGGCGTCCCAAAACCTCTCTCTCTATGTGTCCCATTCTTTGGTTTGTCTCTCCTCCTTTCCTTATCTTTAAACTTGTGTAACTGAAAATGATGGGAGATGGGGGCATTGGGCTGTGGGAAATCATGGGAAGTGTGTCTTGGGGTTTGGTGCACTGGGTTTTCAATGTAAAGACAGGAAGGAAATTAGTTTCTTTTCTTTCATGCTTCCCTCTCTTTTCCTCCTATTTATTCTAGGAATTTGATAACGAGCTTCTCTGCTTGTTGAGATGCACTTCCCTTGTTTCCGTGTCAGTGAAAACTAAGCACTTGCTGTGAAAAGAGGAGTGGATTTATAAGGGTCTCTCCTTTCGATGAGGATTAGACTAGTTTATGGTTTTTTTTTTTTTTTTGTCGGCTTTGGTGGTCTAGCCTTGCGGTCATTGGGATTGATGAGCAAGGGGGCAAGGTCTCCCCTCTCATATACCTAGGGAGGGAGGGAGGGAGGGAGGGGCTTTCATGGATCTAGAGATGTCCCTTCTCGAGAAGGCCTTGGGGACGTAACTGGGCTTAGCTTTTGTTCCCAACTTGTGTTTAGATCTGGGGCTTTGGGAAGAGAAGCTGCTGCCTTTTCTCAACGGACGGGAGGACGCGCAAATTCTCGATCTCCTCTGGCATCAGGGAGGAGAGGATCAGATATTTGGACCCAATCAGGAAATACGCATGCTCTCTTGCTACACTAATGACACGTAACCCAATAAATTGATGGGTCAATCTTAGTGAGTCACATCACAGCTGATACACGTGAGGTTAAATATTATATTAAACATCAGCATGAATCGTACGTGTTGTTCGTGCTCTTCTTCTTCTTGCTAATCAGCAAGGCAGCTCGTCACAGCTAATCTTTTTCCAAGGAGTTTACCAAGGCTTGAGCATTGGAAGTGACCAACTCTTATAAGTTATCCAAGGTAGCTGGTTTTCTCAGCCAATAGCTGCTTCAAAAATAATCTAGAATTTATCATTTATGATGAAGATTAATTTAAAGCTATAAATGACCATATATTATTTAAAAAAATAAAAAAAAAATTTGTGATTAATATATAGAAGTGATGGATTACAACAACCACTAATTTATTTAGAAACCTCATGTAAGAGATCAAATTCACAAAGCAATTATTTTTTTATCTTAATTTTAAAAACAATAAACCATTTATCACATTTCAACCATGCCTTACTTCTCTAGAAAATATTATACTAAATTTTCTTTTTATTTGAAATAATCCATCTCATACATGACATTCATTTCAAAATATTTATTCCGCATGAAAAAAAAAAAAATACTGCAATGTTACTAACGTTCCTATAAGATTTTAAGGCTCATCTCTTACTTCTAGAATAAAAAATTAAATAAAGAGCCCAAATGCTAGAACTTAAATTTTATTTATATTTTTGCTTATTTTAGATAAGTCTTAACTAAAACCTCTAATGACTTGAGCTTAGATCATTGAGTTGGGCGGACCCAAGATTGGATGTCAAAATTCATTAAAACAAAATCCATTGATGTATTAAATAAGTTAGAAACTCAAATCTAAACGCATGTTAGTAATCACCAAACAGACCATGAGTGAAAATTCCTGGCGTGCGACTCAATCTCTTGCACGAGAGAATCACGTGACTGAGAACTGGCCTCGGGTAAACGGGAGGACAATCCCGTGAGAAGCACGGAATCTAATGGCGGTACTTCGTGACCACGCTTCCGAGCGGGGGGAGGCGTCGGGGGGAGCGCAGCGGGAGAGCGGCAGCGTAAGTCACGGGGAACCCCCGTCCCATCTCGCATCGCTACGTTCGAGCCGTTGTTTGGACTTTGGAATATGGCGGTAGCGCATCGATTTCCGGCATTATTACATCGTAACTTGGAAAGCTGAAAGACATCTGACTGCTTTCAAGGCAAATCACAACAACATGCGATACAAACACCGCCAGCTCTGAGGGCCCAAAGGCCATCGGCTCTCCTTATTCTTTCTTATTATCATATTCTTTCCTTCTTTCTCGAGAGGAGAGAGATGACATGCGATATATTCGCTTGGAACCATCCGAGCCATCGATGTCGTCGCGGCTCTGTCACTGCGATATATCGTGCAGCGTTGCTGACAGCTATTTGGAACCTGTGGCCTGGGCCCAAGTGGGTGCCCGAGGTAAAGATAAAAAATAAAAATATATCAACTTCTAAGCCGGAAGCAAGAGCTGCACGCAGGCTCATGGGTCTTGCCTGCTTCATTTCGGTCCGCTGGTAAGTTTTATAATGACGTCTTGCTTAGAAGTTACTCACCCGTAGCAAACTACGCTACTTCATTTAACCAATAGCAAAAAGGAAAAGCTAAGAGAGTTTAAGGAATTTTTTAAAATATATATAAACGTTTTCAATATACTGTGATTGAATAGCTCATGGTTGCTTTCTTAAGATATGTTCGGAACATAATTTCTAATTTTAAGAAGCAAAAAGAATTGCTCTAAGTGGGTAGACCAATGAAGAACCAAGTGAATGCTGAGTCCATGACATACTGGTTTTATGAATTTTTTTTTAAAAAATAAATATATAATTTAAATTGATGATAAATTAATGAATTGTAAAACTTTTTTTTTTTATGAAGATAGATGCAGTTTTGTCAATATATATATACAAATTCATTCACGTTGTAGTAAAACAAGTTATTTGCATGAATAGTTCTAACATGAGAAAAACTAAAATTAATAAAAGATATGATCAACACATGTAAAAAAAAAAAAAAGATATATATCATAATTTATCTTGAATTATTTCAAATTGCATTAGTAATATAACATTTTTCTACACAAAAATAATAGCAGCATTGATTTTATATCACATAGAGTAACTAGACTTTGAAAATGTCTTTTAATTTGGTTTAATTGGCTGCTTGTGGATCTTTTCACTAATGGAAGGGTGTATAATGATTCTTTGTGGTATTTATGATGTTTTAACCATAAGCATCACCCTGGGTCTTCTAAAATAAAATAAGTTTAAATACATTATTTTTCGAATTCAAGAATAAGTATAATTCGCCTAGGCTACGTCTTCATTTCACATCGTACAATTTTATAAAACCATTGCATATAAATCCAATTCTAGGGGAAAAAGTATTTTGATGAAATGCGGTTACCTTATCCACACCCTGTAAGGGGAGGCCATCGAAGACTATCATTCGCTTAAGACCATTTTTTTAATCTTTCACCATTTAACTCAAGAGTGGATGGATGATGGACATAGTTTACGAAAGATGAGCTGAATCTCTTATGCAAATTGATTTACAATTTAGCATTATATTTACTATAATTACTGGAACGTAGACCATGGAGATAGATCAACTGGAAGGGCTGGCTCCACATGAATTGGTGAAATGTCCAATCATTGGATCCATATCCCTTGCCTGCTCAAACCTTGCTTTATGTTTTGAAGCAAGACTCCATGGCAATCGCTCTCGCAGCTAACTCATCCACGCCTGCCGCTCCTACATGGGCCGCTGTGGCGCCACAGAAGATACCGAACGCGCCGAGCGTACCCCCCCCCGCTTTACATAACGCTAACAGTCACCTCGTACGCTCGCCTCCCGAGGAAGGAGGGCGGGTCCCGGCGTGCTCTCCACCCACAGACCACCGACTTCAGCATAGAGCCGCGTACTTCGATGGACCCCGCAAATCCAACGGCCCCGGATCGAGATCACGGACCCTCGGCCCACCTCCCCCGCGTCGCATCGCCCCCCCCTCTCGACTCGGGGCGTCCGGAGCCATCGTCTTCTCGTTGCTTTTTTTAGAAACCATGGGAACCCAATCAGGCAGTGTGGTTTTGCCATAAAGAGCGCGACCGCGACGTGACGGCTTGACGCCTGGATTTGACGGACGCTTGGCGTCGTGGCCACCATTGGGGGTCGAATGACCAGGGCGCGACGCATGACGAGTACTTGGTGGCGGACGGAGTTGACGGCTGAAGGATTGATTGATGGAAAAGCTGGGGTGGGAGGGAAAGGCGCAGGCGTGGTGTCACCGCCCGGTGGCTGTAACTCCGACGGTGCACGCTCGCTGTCGCCAGGGGACTGGGAGCCCGGGTGCCGGGTCACGTGGGGCTCTCTGCTGCGAAAGAGACCGCCGAGCGATTGAAAGGATACAGTGGTTGGATTGGATAGCAGTTGCGAGTGTGGAGTGACATGGATGGAACGGATATGGGTCACTAGAGAATCTTGCTTTTTAATCTATTTTGGTCACAGAGGGAATATATATATATATATATATAATAATAATAATAATAATAAGAGGAAGCCATAGTGGTATTCGTTGCAGGCCAGCAATGCACCATTGGCAACAGGTATTGTTAGAGCTGAACTATGCCTCGACTTTGGCTTAAAGCAAGAACAGTAAAGACACGATCATCCCATTTCCAACAGCAGTTAGGTCTCCAGTAGGCCTCGGGAGTACAAGGAAATCCCTGTGGCAGTTGGAGACTGGTGCAGTACATGAGAGCAGAGTTAGCGAAGGGCCCGACCCGGCCCGTGCCTGGTGATCAGACACTCGAATATCTTTTAGTCAGATGGGTTATTGAGAGGCCAAGCAGCGATTTTGAGCAGTGATGGAAAGGGATAATATCTGGCATTTTTTGTTGAAGTGATGTGTGGGCACCAAGAGTTTGAACTTAGGCCACGGTTGGGACGAACAAGGAATAATGTGGACTGCCATTTCTGTGCCCGAGTCCATTTTGATGAAAGCAACGCATGGGGCAGCTCAGCTTTTCTCAGGTCTGGCACATCCTAGACCCATGCCGGTGGGTTGCTCGAGAGAGAAACAGAGCATCCATAAATCTTGTTGAAAGGTGGCCATAAGGAAACAACCGCTGTTGCAACAAGTCTAGTTGAATTGAGAAATATACTTGACGGCCCAGTACTCTAATTTTGCTTTCCGGTTTAGATGGTTTTGAAATAATAACGAGCGTTTTATTCTCAGAAATTGGGCTCGACTTTGTCCAGCTCAACGAAATGGTATGGACTGCTCAGCACAAGCCTTATCCTAACAGGGAAAGTTGGGCTGATCCTGAGCAGGAGTTTAGAAAACGAGCATGGTCCCCTCCTCCTTCCACCTTATTAAAAAGAATAACTATGGATGATTAAATTGGATGGAGAGAGGATCCAAAAATGAGAGCGGAAGGAGGAACTCGCATCCGATTCAATCATCCTTTGAGTTCTCCACAGTTCATCATCAGTGCATGACTAAATTAGATGGTGCGAATCCTGCTAGTTTAATTTGTGGAAGGGCAGAATGCAGCATGAGTTAACTCGCATGATGTAGGAGGGCAGTTACTTCTTACGATACGTGCATGCACTCGTGTACCCGCGGAAAAATCATGCACCATGGACCAAGTCGTACTGCATTGTTAAGTCTTTGAAGAGTTTGCCTAGGCCTGGAATGGTGTCTCGAGGACAATTGATATCTTGGGCCCATGCAGACCCAATTTTATCGCAGCAATGGCATTAGCAGGCTCAGATAAAATGAGAGCTGGGTCAGGTGATTAAGTGAGCAAACGGTCAGCCAAACTCTTTTGGAGATTATGTTGGATCATTAATTGAGCTTATACATGAATAATTATGTATTATGGGCTGTCAAATAAATTTAAGCTTAATTAAAAGTGATCGATTAAGTATTCAGTAATTTAGGCTTTAATGTATCTGATAGGGTGTGGGCGTAGAAACTCAAGAAATTATTTTTATTTTTATGATATGCTAAAATAGAAATAAAATTAGATTATCTATATATATATATATATATATATATATATATAGTGGTCATGGTCCCCATATCGCACGAATAGAGGCATTCTTTCTGACATCCCATTATTAGAGAGAAAATATTGAGAGAAGAAACTAAAGGCTCTCTTTAAAGTGGACGTGTTGATCTGGAAGGCCAACTGCTTTACTTTAAAGGGTAATCAATCGATATGGACTTAGGTACGCTTCTGCCTATATGTTCAATTTTATCTTGATGATCCAACATGAATGATTCTATTATTTTGGGTGATGGTTTTCATCAAAGCGAAATCCATAAATTCTAATAAGCTTTGGTCCTGTTATTTTGGGTGATGATTTTCACTAAAGGGAATTCTATAAATTCTAATAGATTACTCATTGTAGATATGAGTTTGGGAAGCATTACATTTTTAGCCTGGGATTTAGCTAGGATTTACACAAAGAAATTGTTTATAAAATGGCACCTGGTGAAACCAAACCCCAACATTTACAGGGATCCTAGGTATGAATTATTATGTTGTCATTGGGGGAATTGAAGGTGAAAACAATCATCTTGCCAATGTTTACCATGCTTTTGCGAAATCTAGGATTACTTTTATCTTCATTGTTTAATTATATACCAATAGAAAAACAGTTCAGGGCACACCGATGCTAGATGAAATATATCAAGTTAAAGTAGGGTGCTTGGCACGTCTTGAAGTGACGGCCAGCTATTATGCCATTAGAATGTAATCTAGGAGAATTATTTATATATGTAAATCATTAAAAATTATTTACACAAGGACAATCTCTTTATAGATATATTAGCCTCATATATTATAAATAAATTATTCCAAAGGAAACAAAATATTGAGAGATTATAAGAAAAATGTCCCATCAAAAATAAAAAAAATACATTTTTAACTCATTCAATAACGAATCAAACTCTATTGAAGGATTTAACAATTTTTTTTTTTCTTCCAAATGTTCTTTTAAGTAGAATATCCATGGGCAAAAGATTTTGTTAAAAATCTGAATAAATTTTTTATTTTAACGATTTGCAATATATTATTTTCTAGTTGAGATTCTCAAAAAGAGTATCTGATACCACATAAAACAACTTTGTCCTAATAGCCTCTCTTAATTATGCCTTATAATTTATCTTGAAATATAGGTGACACAGATTTGCTTTTGAGCTAATATTGAAATAAATTTCTATTAATTATTAATTTTTTCATAGCACTTTTGGATGCTCTTGGAATTGCTTTAAGTTGTATTTGGATGAGACATTTGAAAATTTTATAGAATTTTGAAATGTAGTATTTTAAAATGCAGCATTTCATAATTTTAAAATTTTATAAATTTCTTATTTAGATTACTACTCTTGAAAATAAAATTTTGTATAAGGATTGTAAAGTTTTCTATAAATATTTATGCAATTTTATATAAATATTTTAATATTTTCATATAAATATTTATTATTTCAATATTAATATTATATTATCAATATTAAAATATTCCTTATTAATATTATTGCACATATTAATAATATTTATGAAATATTAATATATATAATACTATATTTATTAAATATTTTTATTTATTATTTTTATTTTTAAAATATTTATTTAATAATAAAAATAGAAATAATTATAGATAAAAATTTTAGAAAATGCTTCTAAATATATATATATTAAAAATTAAAATTAATTTAATTACATAAATATTTTAATTTAATAACATTTATATGAGCAATATTTATTGTTAATAATATATTTAATAAAATATTTATTAATATTATTATTTTTAATCAATGCTATTTTATTTATGTAACTTTTATTTATTAATAAATAAATAATACTTATGTAATATTAATAATAAAATATTTTTTTGAATATAATAAATATTTATGTAATAGATATTTAATAAATATATGAAACAAATAAAACAAAATAATCAAATTATTTAAAATAAATTTTATATAAAATAAAATAAAGATTAAAATATATATTTATGTAAATAATATTTTTTATAATAATTATATAAATATTTTGGCATGTAAATAAAATTAAATATTTTGATTGCTTCTAAGTGGATTTCAAGAGGGATTTTTGTAAATGACATCTTTAGAAATGAAATTTATAAATGACCACTTTAAAGGATTTATAAATTTCATAAAATTTTAAAAATTCCTTTTTAAAAGTAAAAAATAAAGAATTTTAATTTTTAAATTCTAAAATTTTGAATTCAAATGAAATGCCTTCTAAAAATCATTCATTCAAACACATCCTTAAGATATGCACCACTGTTTCATTTAAAACACTTAATTACTTGTATTTGTATGACAAATGCAAATGGTAGGAGATCTTCTATTTTTCTCGTTACTTGTTGGCCATTGGAATTAAACTAGAATGCATGAATTGTATGCATTTATGTTGTTATGCATGTAAAAGAAAGTGCATATTTTGTGTGATCGAATGCACATAATCCATAGAGTTTTCACGCAAAACTGTCACAAATTTCCCTCTTACAAAGTAATAAAAAATAAAGCTATCTCTTTATTTAAATAAAGTTATATTGTTTCTGTTGTTTACTTGAGATAAATATCTACTCGGGAATAATTACTTCTGAAATGGAAATTAGAATTTCGGATGTTCCCTACCACATTAGCCAAATCGGTTACGGTTAGGAGAGCGCTCAATGAATCAGCCAAATCATGCCGTTCTGACGGCCAATGATGCACTCTCGTATATATTTCTATGCGTGTCTCCGCAAAACGTCTTGCTCCTCGACAAGGTAACCGCGAGGTGAGATTACCGTAGTGGGCTTAAGTTTCTCGTAGCCGGCGGGCCGGGAAAAGCTTCGGCTAATCTCACCCATCATCTTATCTCATTTGGGCTCCTGGATAAGTTCAAAATTTTCAATTGAGAAGAGTAGGACCAACACCGCTTAAAATCCAATCTCCGTCGTTTTATCCAAGCGATCCGTGGCTTTAGAGTTGACGTAATTGAAGCTCGTCTCTAATAAATCCCATGATATACAGTCATGATCCTAGAAATCCACCTCAAACCACTCGAATTAAATCTCGGCCAGACCCCACATTGGAACGAGAGGTAGTAGTAATGGGAAAGTCAGAGGTCTCTAGAGGGAAGCGGCCGCTGTCTGATAGCGGGGGGGGTTCGGTGACGACCGGCGAGTCAGCCAGGCTCTAAGAAGGGTAGTTGCGATTTGAAAGGAGAAGGGCTTGGAGGCTTTTAGATGCCGTCATCATCTTAAGAAAACGACCACGTGGAATTGGCTCATTACTTTAACCATTTGAAAACGAGCGCTAATATTTTATTTCCCCCCCCCCCCCGGCCTTTATCTAAAACGGGCGATGGTGCCGGCGGCGCCTCGGGTACCAAACTTCTCTCAGTTCCGAGACGGCAGCAGTGAATGGTGAACGCGCACGCGGGCGTGAAGGTCCACAAAACGTCGAAAACCAGCAGACCCTCGACAAGCTCAAGCGTGGCTGTTGATGGCTCGTTCACGTACCGTTTCGTGATCTACGTGGCACAGCTGATCTTTCATCCAGCCTCCTAGCTGGAGCTTTTGCTTTTGCCACGGCGAGCTCGAATCGTTAGCGCTACAAAGATAAAACTAATATAACAAAACTTCAGACGTGGCTTTATGCTATAGTAAGATTTATCGTTCTATACTACTGGTTTCACATTATGATGAGTAAAACTTTATCATCATCTTATGTCATTGGTTTCACGTCATAACAAAATTTTATCATCATTTTATAAATAATTTTTATCTTATGGATAGCTTCTTTTCTCTACCATAGTCTCATGAATTATCTTCTCCTTATGAATAGCCTTCTTTTTTATCACTATCTCATGAATAATTTTCTTTTCTTCTACTCTCTAGTTTTTTCATAAGCTCTCATACTATTTGTAACGTTTTAAATTCATGTAATGATTCAATTAATTTGTTGACAAATTATGTTCTTAGCAACGTAACTTAATTTTTTTTTCTTATTTTATAAAGGCTAACCGAAAGACCAAATTATTTCTCAGTTCTCACTCCCCTTCGTTTCGGACCATAAAAACATGCGAGAGAACCTTGCAACGTATGAGACGATAATGCATTTGAAGTAAATACCACCGCCCGATTGTTTGCAAAATTATGTATTGAACTTGGAGACTACAAATAATTGCATTACTTGAATCATAATATAAATTTAAAAAATAAAATTAAGAGAACAAATTTTAAAATAAAAAATATTTTTATAAACTAATTTTATATACTGATCAATTATTTTATAAAATAATAAAAATATAATTTATAAAATAATTATGTATTCTTATATTATTATAAAAAAGCATAAAAAATATTTTTGACTTTATAAATAATTATGCAATAGCTATGTACGATTAAATATAATTTTAGGTTGTTGGCACATATATGCTGAACATAGACAAATTATAGGCTATTGCATGTGAATTGATATGATTAATAAGATAATAAAAATATATATATTTATATAATTTATTTGATTTATATTATTTAATTTAAAATTTAAAATTAACAATTAAAGATGATGAGATAAATAAAATATATGGATTAGATTAAATTATTTTTAAATTTCAAAAAATGATTGATTTGCTTTAGATAAATTTTTTTATTATTCTTAATTTTGAAAAACTTATTCAGCTGTTGTTATTAGATAAAATTTTTGTATTATTTAGAATTTTGAAAAAAAATAAGAGTATCAAGAAGCATAGAGGGCTTTGATAGAGTGGTATTTTTTATTTTTTTAATATATTTTATAAATATAATAAGATAATGGGAGGGATGGCGCGTGAGGAGACAATAGGAATTCGAACGGTCTTAAAAATATTTTTAAACATTTTTTTTTACTTAGAGCAGAGATTCTAAGGGAATACCATTGGATTGATTGAGATGGGAAGAAAGAAGATAGTTAAGGGTATACTTTTTTTTTTTTCTTTTACTTAGAGCAAAAGTTTTTAAAAAAGATTAAATAATGCTGGCACATGGCAGCAAAAAAAAAAAAAAAAAAAAAAATCCTTCTTTAATTGACAATATTAGATTAAATTAGATTAAGTTAGATTGTATCGTATTATTTAAAATTTTTATTTGATTAAAAAATAGAAAGAGTTTAGATTGAAGAGTGCGGGCAAAGCATACATTTCGTGTGTACAAAAAGTAATTTATATCAATATAATGTGATGCATGGATACCAATTTTTTTTTTTTATTTTTTATTTTTTTTCGAAAAAACTTTGGCTATTTTGTTCAGGTGGGCAAACTTCCATCGCGGGCGGTCGCCCCCACCTACTCAGCACCAAAACCAAACCTCTCGTTCCCTTCTGTCGCTTGGCATCCGATAAGCGAACCACCCAACTCCAGCTACGCCACCAGACCGCCTCGCGCTACGACAGTGGTCATCGCTAACTAACCCCACTGGTTGCCGTTCCCCACCCTCTCTCTTGGCGGGGTAGATGGAATCCTTCCTTTCTATATAAACCCCGACGCCGCGCCCCCTGAGATCCCCTCGTCTCCCCCCACCCCCGCCGGTTCTCTCGACTCTTTCGAGTTCTGAAAGGGGGAGTCCTCATTCCCTTTTTTAGGTATGTATCGCTCTCCTTCGCGCACGCTTCGTGCTTTTCTTGCTGGAATTTTGTTGGAGGGTTGTCGGATTTTGCTCTGGAGTTCGAGTTTCGAGCTGTGGGTTTGGATATGGGAGTGAGATCTGTGGTTCTTTTTGCTGGATGGACGCGTTTCTAGTGGAAATCGAGGGGTTTCGTTCTATCTGTGCTCTGTGGATTGCGTGGATTTGATCGGATGTCTTGGTTTGATCCTTTGGTTTGGTAACGGCCTTTTTTTTCATTGGAGAGTGGTTGGGGGGGGGGGAAGGGGAGATCTCGTTTATAAATTTAAGAATTTGTTCCCTCAACAAAAAGAAAAAAAAAGTTTCTGTTTTCTTGGTGATTTAAGCGGTAGATATGGTTCTTCTGCCCTAAAATGTTTTTGGTTTATCCTTTGTTTTCTTTTTGTTGCCAAGATGAAAGTTTTAATGACTAAATTGTCGTGCAGTAGCTGCATGTTCTTTGATCACAAGTTGTTGGAATTTTTAAACGCCGAGGATCTTGAATGAGCCATTTTTATTCTGTTTGATAATTGAGTATAGCTTGTTATTGTTGCAAGTTTGCAACATTGGCCCCCATTCAATTTTTTTTGTGTCCCGATAGTGTTCCGATTGCAGACATTCTTATTGGAATACTAGGGTGATCATGGATAGTTACGCCAGTCTCACTTACAGTGTTAATGTCCAAGATCCTTTTAGCTTTCTTCTCAGTGTTATTATTGTATTGTAAATCTGGCTACTAGTTGTTACCTTCAAAGTGACAAAGAATTTTCTTCCATGTGAAAGCTGCTCTATTTGTGCTATGATAAAAATGGCCTACATTCTTTGTCCCTACCCTCTGAGGTTGGCAGTATGGATGCTTAATTGTCCTTATTACTATTAAGAAAAGCACTGTTCCATTACCACATGGACAAATCTTGTCACAAAATTAAGTCATTTGCTCCTTATTCCTATCAAGAGGCAACTTTTTCTATTATATTTTATTAGTGCCAACAGTTTTTATCCCACCCATAAGTTGTTGGCTGCATTTATATCTCTTTTTTATTAATTCTGACCAAAAGTTATGTGCGGAAATAATAAAGCTTTTTTCTGAATTAATTTTCGCAACTTCCATTTATGATAGGTTCCCCTTTTTGACATTTTACCCAGGCCCATTTTTGTACCAATTTCTTTTTAAAGCGTAAAGGAACATGTTCTTACCATCAAAGTCAATTTGAAATTTTATCCTAACGTGTTGCCATTTTTAAATTCATCTCTGACGCATCATGAATCTACCTCAACATTCTTCTCTTCATGATGTTGCCTCTTATTTTTTGGGTCTTTTTTTTTAATTTATTTAAGCAAAATTGTAGCAAGACCACCGCTCAACTTGGGGCTGCATTTACTGCTTAACACTTAGATCTGCACGAAATTGCAGACACTACTACTGTTTTATAAACTTTTGACCATAAGCATTAAACGCACGTGGTGATCCGACAACACCCTAAGGGCATCCATATAACTTTCTACCCTGTTGATAACTATTCTTCACCCTTTCTGGTCTTGTGGATAATAGATCTGGATGGCAAAAATGTCATTGTTGTATTTCTTGATTATCAGTTCTAATAAAGCTTCTTTTTGTTCTCAAAAATTTTGCATTTTATTTACACCTTTTATTAATACCATTAAAATTGCTGTTTCTCAATACCTTTCATTTATAATATTGTGCTTGAATGTTAAGACACCTAAATCAATGAAATAGCTGGATAAGGTCTAGATCCCAATGGGAGCAACGAACTATCTGAAAAGAAACAGAGGAAGAAAGATGGACAGATAGATCATGGAGTCAAATTATCTAGAATTAAGTTGATGAAATTGCTTGTCTCTGATGCCATAGTAATTTCACTAATGATCTGTGAGTTATGGAGTTTCTTACCTGTAATGGCACTTAAATCAAAGCCCAATAAGTTATTTTAATATTATATTTCAGTCCGGTTAGCTAAATAAAACTTCAAAAGGAGATGCATGTCAATGTCTTTGGGAGTATTGATGCAACTGAATCTTGACAGCTAAGTCTATTTACATGCATGACAATGACCAAATGTTTTTGATTAGTAGGTTCTTTCCTAATATTGAGCTACTTTAAATGACAGTGTCAATGCATGCTATTTTCCCAAATTTTGGAGTCACTTGGCAACAACCAAAACTTTCTAGGCATCTTAGATAACTTTTGAGAATAGCAACTTCTGCTTTTGTGTGCATCCACTTGTCTCAGCATCCTTGTTTTCTTAAATAGAGACACACCACAGTAAAACCATTATTCCTTCAATTTATCAGCATCATCAACCTTGTGGTATCGAACAACAGAACTAAAGTTACAAAAGAAGTTCAATTCCTTAGGTTGGCTTAGTCATTTATGCTTAATTTATCATTATTCCCAACTTGTTCTTGTTGTTTCTACCTTTAAAATAGAAGAAACAAATTTTGCTAATAGTTTTCATGTTAATTCTTTGTAGTTGGATGACAGTCTCCACTCTGTTCTCTAAATTCTTTTGCTTATTTCTAATGTTTCCTTATACTATAAACTCAAGCTTTATGTTTTCCATTAATGGAAACTAATTGCATTTGTATGCAGGTTGCCTTATTGCCTTTTTACACCATGGCCACAGGGCAACTTTTCTCGCGGCAAACCCAAGCATTATTCTACAATTATAAGCAACTTCCCATCCAACGGATGCTTGATTTTGACTTCCTTTGTGGTGTGTACATTTTTTTTCCAACTCAGATAGAGTAAATGTCGGATGCTATTACTGTATTGATGGGCATATGATTCAGTACACTAAAAATTGGCTGTGATTTTCATCTTGTATGTAGGGAGGGAGACACCTTCTGTTGCTGGAATTATTAATCCTGGTTCTGAAGGGTTTCAGAAATTATTTTTTGGTCAGGAGGAAATTGCCATTCCAGTTCATTCAAGGTGAATGCAACTTTTCACATTAATTATCGTAAACTGAATTTATTATCCATATTCACATAAGTAGGTTAGAAGCCAGGCCCCTTGGGTTTGATGTTTTGATTTTTGGCTGAGAGAATTAATCCGATTCCTATAAATGCCAATTTGTATATTACCTTAATCTATAATTTATGTGCGATTCTCCACCTTGATGATGGACTTTGCATCTTCAGCATAAGCTTCTATCCATATTAAGGTCTACCATAACTTAATTAGGATGGTTCAAATTGTTATACCGAAACACATTCTTCTCTGATGTTCTTAATATTGAAGGCTCCAATCCTGGTCTAGGAGCCATGCCAGGAGCATGCCTCACAAGATATCTCCATCCAGAGTAATAATTTATTTAAAGATAGCGATTGTATATAAGCAAATACACTCGCACAGTCAATATGAATACCTGTAGGATAACAGCTAACCATCTTATTCGGTTGTAAGCATTTTAGCTGCAAAATTTGTTTGGAGATCTACCTGGCAAGACAGGTGTACATATACAACACATCTTAAATCTAGGATATCGATCATTTTGTTGTGGGTGAAGTTGCCACTTGATCTGTAGGGATGCTCAGTTAATTACATCTTATACTTATGTTTTCAAATAAATATTTGTGTAATGTTGCCTCTACTATGTTTTTTTACTGTAGCATTGAGGCAGCTTGTAGTTCTCATCCAACAGCTGATGTTTTCATCAACTTTGCATCATTTAGAAGGTCAGTAATCTTTTTTGTTATTGTGTGTCCTTCAAATGTAATATTCTGTGTTTTCACCTGTGCCATGTTTTGGTTAATCTGTTGGTAAAATCTGCAGTGCAGCTGCCTCTTCCATGTCTGCTTTGAAACAACCAACAATCAAAGTAGTGGCTATTATAGCTGAAGGTGTTCCAGAATCAGACACAAAGCAGTTGATTGCTTATGCACGGGCTAATAACAAGGTAAAAAGAAAATGGGAATGAACTTGGCACAAATTGTTAGATTTAATGGTTAAAATAAGTGGAACTGAATTTGGAAAAGATTAACTCGTTTATTTACACATAAGAAGTTCTATTATACAAAAAACTTATACTGATTAATAGTACTTAAATACTGAAAGAAGATATATGGAAGATGATATGAATCAGTTGGAGAGTCACTACTGTACATATCCTTTGTCAGAATTTGGTAGTCTTTTCTGATTGTACTGGATTATGAGTCTCTATAGCAATATTAATTGCAGGTTGTTATTGGTCCTGCCACCGTCGGAGGAATTCAAGCTGGAGCTTTTAAGATTGGTGATACTGCTGGGACAATTGACAATATAATTCATTGCAAGCTTTACAGACCTGGATCTGTTGGATTTGTATCTAAATCTGTATGTTCTCACTGATGATGACAAAACAAATTATATTTCACATCCTGTGTTTTTACCTTGTTGGTTATGATTTAATGATGATAAATGAATTTCATAAAATCTAACCTCACTCTAGGTAGTTGTAAAATATGTTTTGAATGGTATTAAGTATCTGGATCACGGATTCGTGTTAATCACATATATTTGTCTACCTAGCTAATGAATTTTTTGATTCACTTTCTTTGTTACTGCTTTTGGTGCAATTAATCAGTCAGTTACATTAGGAAATATGTATCATACTGGGGATGCAGAGTTTGTGGTGGAATTGTTGTAAGAATGGAAACATAGTTTCTTGTCCAACAAAAAAGGTGGAATCTAGTCAGGAACTGGTCACTTTCATCACTTTAGTCAAAAGATTGAGAAGCTCTTCAACTGGAAAGTGCTATTATAGGATTTATAAAGTTGAACCTAGAAAAATCATGAAAGCATCATTCATTCTGTTATTTATGAAAGTTCTCATTAAGACATGCATGCAAACAAAATTTTCACCAAGAAGATAAAATAATTACATAGTTGCGTAAGTGCTTGTGTGTGGTGTGTGTGCAATGTGCTTGCATGTGCTTGCATGTGCTTGTGTGATATTACACGCTAAAAATTAGTAAGCTCATTGACTGGAAAATATTTCAATATAAACTGCAAAATCGTCATACCCTGGTGTTGTTCGTTGTATGTGAAATCCAATAACTTCTCAAAAATTGTATTGCTTTTAGATAGGCATGTTTTTGCCTGAGCTAGTGCCTGGAGATGCTGTAGTGTCACCCATAAAGATACTTGCCTACTAATCCATGCAAGCATTGTATGCCGTATCGGATGTATCATGCCATATTGGTATTGAACCGAGACTTAGCATCGGTGTGTACCAAGTTTCGGTAGGTTGAATCGACTCACATACCGAGCGTACCAATACAGTATCAGTGTGGTACCGATATGGGATCTGGTACTGTAACGGCAAACCTTGCACGCAAGAAAGAGCAAACTGCAACAGTATGCTAAATTGTTCATCTCACTGTTAAGAATTTGTGCCACAATGGTTGGTTTTATGGTTTGCTTCCTAAATAATTGAAACAGTCATCAACATATAATAATCTTCTTGTATTCCTAACGATTCTAAACTGAGGTGAGCTATGGTGGCTCATGCATAAAAAATTCTTTCTTTAATGCTTATCTCCTGTGAAGCGTAGTATAAGTAATTACATCATGCTTTCAAGTCTGGATGCTGTTGATATTTACACTCGTTAACAATAACTTGGAAAGCATCCAAGTTCTTATAATTCTAACTCCTGCTTGTGATTTGTTTTAAGGACACATCTTTACAGGTCCAAGCTATTGTTAATTGATCTGATATTATTTGTCATTTAAAAATAACAACAAGATATGGCTTGTAGTTTTATGACAATGCCCAGGCTGTTCAGGCCTGAGTTTCTGAGAACATAATTTTCTGATCACAGGGAGGCATGTCAAATGAGCTTTACAACACAATTGCACGTGTGACTGATGGAATTTATGAAGGTACAGTGTATTGTGACCAGGGTTCATGTTCCTTGTTTGCTGTGGAGTTGGTTTAAACTCTGGAGACCTGTTAAACTTTTCCAGGCATTGCAATTGGAGGAGATGTTTTTCCAGGTTCAACTCTTTCTGATCATGTCCTGCGGTTTAACAACATTCCTCAGGTGATTCACTGTTCGTCTGAATTTAGTTGTTTACTGAGTTCATTTATGTAGCTTTAGTAGTTTCTTGTCTGTATCCTTGATGAAGGAAAATTAATATCTTCTCATTGATCATCGTATTCATTCCATGATGTAACCTAAAAGAATAGCCTGGTTTGTTAACAGCTGAGCCATCACCTCCAAGTATGCCTGAACTCAAGTAACAATTTGTCTATGATCAGTGGTTCAATGTCATGAACTGTTAACTGGTCATAGCTTCCGGTACCCACATTTCCTTTCTTATCTCACATCAAATAAGAAATCTTGAGTGCTTGCGTGGCTCCTCACCATGCCTGAAAAAGGAAAACTGAAATGGAAGCTGGTACTCATGCTTGGCAGCCTGAATGTGAAAACTAATTGCATTCGTATTTGTCTAAGACTTGATATTCTATCAAGTTGCTTACTTGCTTGGATGTGCTAGATTAGCATGCTTCTCTCTTTGATTCTTATGTGTTGAGAAAAAAAAAGATTGCTGAATGTAAGTTTAACTCTAAGAATAGTATCAAGTACTACAGTGCAAAAAAAGGGTCATTCAGCTATTATAATCTACTTCATGGGAGATGAATAATTCGAAACTTAAATTTATTTTTCTTATGTCAGCTTGTTTTTTTGTAAATGTTGCTGCTGCATCTATCTTAGGTAAAAATGATGGTTGTGCTGGGGGAACTGGGTGGGCGAGATGAGTACTCCCTCGTTGAGGCCCTAAAAGAAGGAAGGGTTCATAAACCTGTTGTTGCTTGGGTCAGTGGAACCTGTGCGCGGCTCTTCAAATCAGAAGTGCAGTTTGGTCATGCTGTGAGTTATATTTGAGCATCTTTCTTCCTGTATATTTTACCAGCTGTTATAATTGTTGTCATGATCATGATCATCAACATTATTTAGATGCTGATTTCTAATCTTGTGCTGTATTACTGAAACAGGGTGCTAAAAGCGGTGGTGAATTAGAATCAGCGCAGGCAAAAAATCATGCACTGAAGGAAGCTGGAGCTGTTGTTCCCACTTCATATGAAGCACTAGAGGGTGCAATCAAAGAAACATTTGAGAAACTAGTACGTTCATATATTGCTCAAATGCATCATGGTTACAGATAAATGACTTCTCCTTTTCTTGGACAAGCATTTCTGTTACATAGTGATATGAGTTTTTCCTTTACGAAGAATAATCCATCTGAGATCAACCCTTAGAGATTATTTCTATGTTAGGTTCAAGAAGGAAAGATAACTCCTGTATCTGAAGTTAAACCTCCTCAAATACCTGAGGACCTTAACATTGCAATTAAAAGTGGAAAGGTCCGTGCTCCAACACATATTATCTCAACCATCTCAGATGACAGAGGTTTGATTGGCAGCTCTGCTTTCCTAATTCTATGCACTATGGTTTATCATCTATCCATCAGTGTTCGAGTGTGCATATGTCCATCTACAGGTGAAGAGCCATGTTATGCAGGTGTGCCTATGTCTGCCATTGTTGAAGGTGGTTATGGTGTAGGAGACGTTATCTCTCTTTTGTGGTTCAAACGTAGTCTTCCCCGTTATTGCACACAGTTCATTGAGGTTGGCAAAAATGGGGTTCCCCTGCTATCTTTTTGCACCCATCAATAATTTTCTTCTGTTGTGCTTCACCTTGGCACAGTTTTCTTTTCACAAACTCAAATTATAACCAACATCAAATGGATTTTACTATTTTCTATATCTATAGTTTTCATTTTTCTAGCTCAGCACTTGCTGTAATTGCCAGATTTGCATCATGTTGTGTGCCGATCATGGTCCTTGTGTCTCTGGTGCGCATAACACTATAGTAACAGCAAGAGCTGGAAAGGATTTAGTCTCCAGTTTGGTCTCAGGTAATTCTGAAAGTTAATGGCATTTTGAAGCTGTTGCTTTATTATTGTCCTCCAGTTCTTGAATAACAACACCTAAGAAGTAGGCAAATATACATAAGTAAGTTTCTGAAACAGGGTTGCTGACAATTGGTCCTCGATTTGGTGGTGCAATTGATGATGCTGCGCGATACTTCAAGGATGCATACGACAGGGTAACTTAGCTAATCTAGTTAAAATCTGCACTTGCTAGTGGCAGCATGGGTTCCTTATGGCTAATTACAAGCATTCTAAAATAGATCTGTAATACATTTTTCTCCAGGGTCTCACTCCTTATGAGTTCGTTGAAGGTATGAAAAAGAAGGGCATTCGAGTACCAGGGATAGGGCACAGGTATCCATGATTTGCTACTGTATATGACATGATGTCTGTACTTGTAATGGTTAATGTGCCTTTTATCTTATTGGCATGGATATATAATGTACTTGTCTGGGGATTTCAATTTTCCAATAATATAATGTCATTGTTTAGACACATGCATTTACAGACATGCTAAGATTTATTCTTATGTTTATTCTTATCATTCATCTTCTGAAGATGAATAAGTTTGTAGGAATTTGTTAAGCCATCAGCCTAATCATCTGAAGCAATTAGTTTTATCTTATTCTAAAAATGATAGGTAAAAATTAGCAAACAGTTCCTCTGATTCTTTGTTTTAGCAACCAATATTGATCACTTCTGCATTTTCAACCAGTAAAGCCCTGACCCTGAATGGTATAAGGTCATCTTTGCTCTTTTTGCAAACAGATTGCTGAATCAGAGTATGACAATTCTTGTAGAACATGACAATTCTTGTAGAACTTACTCATGATTCCTAGGAAGATTCGCATTAAATGCCTATTTGGGCCTTTCAGTTTATGCCATAGGATTGAATCTTCATTTTGTGCTATAGGATTGAAAATTTAGTTTTGAGGGCACACCTCATTTAGCCTCAGGCTGCTATTTTTCATCATTTGTTCAGAGATTTTCTGTTAAAGTAGGCCAAAATGTGAAATCAACAATCAAAGAATAAAATATTTTTTTAGAGTTACAATAACAGAAAAAAACATTCAGAGAAATTCACAAGAGACAGATTATACAGAGAAAATTTAAAAATTACAAGGAATTGCGTTAGAAATGATTGTTTGGCATGTAAAATTAGTAAATAATTTTGTAGAAAGTTTTAAAAAATTGCAAGGTGTTCTTACTGTATTTTGTGAAATTTAAAATAAACATGACTGAAGTTGTCTTAGTTATGGATACCTTACATGAAACTAAAATTTTGAAATGCAGAAAACATTTGGACAAAACAAAATTAAATATCTAATGATGTAGTGTCTGTAAATATGGACGGCAAGAAATACTTATGACTGTCAAATTCTTAGCCGCAAGAACCTTCTGCCTAGGATAACATGCCTGCTTTGTAAATCTTTGGAAACTTAAATCTTTAGCTGGTTGCTGAGCACTTCCTGTTTCAAGTGTTTTAAAAATATTCACTTCCCTGCACCTGCTTCCGATTCTGGCAACTGTCTAATACCAATAAGAATTAACCATTTGTAATGAATTTGCTGACCTTGATCATGTTGCAGTTGTGTGGGTTTCTGGCTTGTCTATCAAGAAAACTGGCGTTTATGTGTCCCCCATCCCATTAGAACTTGAAAATACCTTTTTTGTCCTGTTATTAGAAATCTCATACTTTAACTAATCATTAGCTTATTCTGCTTTATGCTGGTAGGATCAAGAGCAGGGACAACAGGGACAAGAGAGTGCAGCTTCTGCAACAATATGCTCACACTCATTTCCCTTCCGTAAAGTACATGGAGTATGCTGTTAAAGTTGAAACATACACCCTCTCAAAGGCCAACAACTTGGTCTTGAATGTTGATGGTGCAATTGGATCTCTTTTCTTGGATCTCCTTGCTGGCAGTGGAATGTTCAGCAAACAAGAGATTGATGAGATAGTTGAGATTGGATATTTAAATGGACTTTTCGTACTTGCACGTTCCATTGGTTTGATCGGGTGAGTTGGATCTTCAGTCATTAACATATATATTCCTTTATTAAGTTATTTTTATTCTGTTTCATTTTAAATTAAATCTGTAATACTGATTCATCGCCATAATTTCTCCAATTTGCATTAAGTTTGTATGTAGTTCTTTGTGCATCACACATGAAATTCATGCTGAAAAAGGGGAAACAAAAATGTGGTTCTTTTTTGCTTGTCCACATAATAAGTAAATGAACTTCTGCATCAAAACTTTAATGTTGGATGCTGCAACAAAATAATAGAAGATAGAGTGGGTTTCAATGAAGTGAAATCCAGCATCACTTCTGTTCTGCATTCTTAAATTATAGTTATTTGTTTCTGTTGTTTTGTGTTGCTTATCACCTGATGGTTCTTAATCAAGCAACAATGTGTTTGTTGGTTTGTGTTTTTGTTGTTATACATGATGTTTGTTTAGATCTCATTCTTATTGCTTAAGTTGTCTTATTTCAATTGGAACCCACAGGCATACTTTTGACCAGAAGAGATTAAAGCAGCCACTCTACCGCCATCCATGGGAAGATGTTCTATATACAAAATGATCAGTTCTGGATATGGTGCTGTAGTTGTTTATTTTTGGATTTTCCAGTATGTTATCATTTTTATAGGCTTCTCGGTCTGGTAAACTGCCTGTTTGAATTTCAAGGACTGGTAAATCAAAGTGCTCATGGCCCCTCACTTACGTGTGTGTCTCTGCGTGTGTTCCTCAAAAACAGGTGATCCATATCACACGTCTCTGCGTGTTCCTCAAAATAAGTGATCCATATCACATGTTCGATATATATTGCCAGGGAAGTTGCAAACATATCTAGGACTGGTAGTTGAATCTGTATGCATTGTAACAGCAGATTGAGTTCGTTGAATTGTTGGAGCAATAAAAGGCTAAATAGAATTGGATTCATCTCATGAGTTTGTATCTTTTTAACTCCAAATTTTGACATGAGTAAATGCATTAATTATTGGAAGAGAGTGTCAATTTGTTTTTCACCTTTTGCTTTTGTATCTTGCAAGATAAAATCAGGATTGAGTAAATTTCACAATCATGTTTATCCACCAAATCTGTTTGCTATATATCATCTTTGATACATTTCGTTTTGCAAGGCCGAAGGTTCAAACATGTCCAGAATCTGAGTATGATTCAGAAATTGCCAGTTGCATGATTTCTTGCATGAGGAATTGAGTGCAAACCGTTAAAGCAAGCCGTTCAAGACTCTGACCTGCCATACGTCCTCTTGACGGTTGGAAGGAAACCTTATAGGGCGTCTAGAGCATGTGATGACATGAACGAAGTGCATGGAGTCTGTTAATTTAGGTATTGACTCTAATTATCTCTCAATCTAGATCCTTCTACGCTATCCAACAGCTTATATACATGACCTGCTCGAAAAACTTATGCCACAGGGACTCTTGACCTTGGCATCCGTGATGCTACATGGATAGATAAAATCACAAGCTCTGTGACCTTAAACATATCATAAAATTGCTTGTGTTTTAGCCTGTTTGGTGAAAATTATAGAACCCATAAGCAACGTTAGCATAACTTGATTATATTGCATGTTTCAGACTAAGACCTGCTTGTGTTTTAGCCTGTTTGGTGAAAATTATAGAACCCACAAGCAACGTTAGCATAACTTGATTATATTGCATGTTTCAGACTGTGACTTGGGGGGCATTTTTAGCTCTGAATAGCTCAGAATGTTGGACATGTTCTTTTTAGAGTAGTGCTGGACAAACCACTCTTCATGGCCATTTGCTATTTAGTCCCTGCAGTTGGATTTCTCATGAGTGAGCAGTATAAGAAGCGGTTTGGCAAATTGGCCTCAAATTGGCCTCCACCGGACAAACCAACGGCCATTCCCAATGTGAAAATTTAGGGAGGCTCAACGTTCAGGTAGTTGGTGGTTGTCAGCCCTGTATTCGTTTATTTGGTTGGGAAGAGCCCATCACGCATCCCCTGTCATGGGGCTAACATCCCAATTATTGAACGCAGTAAGCTCTGGTAGCGACATTTTTTTTTTTTTTCTTTAAAAAAAAAAAAGGAGAATATACCCTCCAAGATTTAAACACTGAATCTTTGCTTGCCAAGCTGCGAGGTATGATCAGTAAGACAACTTCCAGTTAAATACTAGGTTGGTGATTGTCCTTCGTCCATAAATAATAATCATTTGGTCTTATACCACGCAAACTAATTATATCCCTGTATAATTTTATCAGGCCCTCTTGGTTCAAGTCAGATCCTCACACAATTAAGGTAAATTCTGGTTATTTACTCGGTCATTTTTAAAGATGGATCCCACTAATGAACAGTGGATGATTGAATTGGGGAGAACATATAATGCAAGTGGATCCAATCATTTGTTTAGTCGTCAGCTCCGTGGCCTGTTCTCAGCCACAACTGCGCTATCCTATTGCCAGATAAATTTTGAAGGACCTGAGCTCTCCTTAGCCAACTAATCTCTCAAGCAATGCTTTCCTTGAACACACATAATCCTGCTTGGATGTCTGCATAGGCTGTGCAGTGGACAAACCAATTGCCAACTTATTCAAGGAGATGACTTGCAGCTAGAAAAGAAAGAAACTCACTCAAAAGATCAATCATATTATCTCCAGAAAATAATAAGTTTCAAAAGATATTTTACAGTGATCCTATACTATTCTCCATACCTCAAGTTTCAAGTAACAAAAATTTCATTCTCTCTGCTACTTGCCATTCACTCATAATTGCGTATATTGGGAAATGAGTTCGTTACCTGCTTTCTATGAATTTAGACTTAAGAAAGAAATGGGTTAGGTTAACCCAAGTACAACCTATATTATTGCTCTTTTTCTAAATCAGTCTAACAGAATCAAGAGAAAATATGAAGAGGATTCAAGGAGACGAGAAGCTAGGGTTTTCTCTTTTGCTAAAAGAAAAGTAAAAGCTTATATTGTATTGCGCTCTTCAAGCGGATCTTATCCATGATTTTGTCTTATCTTTGTTGGTGAGATTCCTTATATCTATTTTTCTATGATTTCATCTAAGGGTGAAGTTTTACTTATTATCCTAGAGTTGTATTATCCTGATTCTTTTGATAATTGTATGCCATTAGTTGAAGAAGGTGTTGTAATTTTATTATTGTATATGATGGAAGTGATTGCATTAGGCTGTCTCATACTTTTTGTTTTTTCTTTATGGATTTTTTGATGTAAAAATCTTGATGATTGTTTTGTCTCTTAATCATACTTGCATTGGTGGTTGCTTAAATTGGGTTGTTTGTTTCGATTTCTACCTTAATATTTTGTTATTACTTTTAAATATATGGTACAGAAGAAGAAGACGATTTGATTCTCTAACATTAGATCCATCTAGCGGATAACTTTTTCTAGTGGCCTAAAGCTCCGAGGACTAATCTAACTTTTTTTTCATTAGATTCTCTAACAAAAGCATCTTCCTGACTGCGTCACAATCTACATCACCTCTGGACGCATTCGGGATGCCATGCGATGCCACGAGCGGTCAGTGGTGTCTGACGAAATATTGGTATGGATAAGGATGAAGCAAGATGAGAAAAAAAAAAAACAAAGGTGCAATAAAGGACAGAAGATGACTCGGCCGGTTGCCCGTCGTTGAGTGGGCTTGCAAACACTCGATGCGCTTCGGCTCATCCAGTATCTCTTTGATATCATTGGCGGGCAGGCTAATTAAAAGCCCACGGAGCTCGGTCCAAGAGAGGCCCCACCAAAGATGGGGATACCGGGAGAAAAGAAAAGAAAAAAAAAAAAAAAAAAAATTCCTCTCGGCCGGCTTCTGAGTTCTCATCGCTGATGACGCTCGTTTTACTGTTGGCAGTCGGCATCCATGTGCGCTTGAAGTGGATGGACAGCAAAGATTACTGGTCCTCTTTTAAAAATAAGGAAACAAATTACATGTGATCTAGATGGGATGGTCAGATTAGAGAAACAACTGGAAAAATGCACCTAATTAAATAATTTGGTGGTATATCTTTCTGTCTCCCTAAATCTTAAGTGACATGATTTTTAAAAAATAATGGTTCTAAATCTATCGCTTTTTTTTTTTTTTTCAAAGTTAAAAGTTTTACAATTGGAGCTAACAGTAAGTAGGAGAGAGCTATTTTTCATCAACTGTGCAGTAGATTAGCAGTGAAGTATCTTAAACTTTTCTTCTTCTTTTTTTATTTTTTTTACCTTAACAAAAAAAAAACTAAGAAAAACACTAAATTTAAAGAATCAAAATAAGTTTAAGATTTTTTAGTAATGCTATATTTATTTATTATTTTATCAAACTAGGTATAATGCTTTTCATTAATTTTTGCTGGACAATGAAAATCAAGGGCAACTAATTGTTTCACGGCCGATATAATTAAATTTTAGAATTGTCAGAAAGAATAATTAGGTAATATTGATCAGTAAAAATGTATTGCATTCCACAAGAATCTTAGTTTTTAGAGTTTATTTAACAATATCTTTCATTTTATTCTCTTATAACAAACTGATTATTCTTCTATGCTATTTATTATTTATTGTTAGATATGGGACCACTATGGCTGATACAACTAATTGTTTGGTGGTCAACACAACCCATATCCTTTGGAGATATCATATGGATAAGTTAAAAGTTTCTTTTGCTTTCTTTTTGTTTTCCTCTCAGAATTTTTGATCCATTCTCGTTGTTGCCCATTTATATAAACTATAAACAAAAATATTCTTAACCAACGTTTTTTAAGGCTGTGAAGCTGTAGCTGGTCCTTGCTTTCACTGACTTAAAATATCTGAAGTTGGCTTCTTGGCGATTATTTTATGCCAGATGCCTCTTCATGGGACTACGCTGACCATATACTTTTTATTTTATTTTTTTAAAAAAAGTTCTAGAGATTCCGGCATGCTAATTGATACGTCACCACCGACACAACCGCAAAGAAATAATATAATGGAAGGAACGTGTGGTGCATAAGAATTGTGTTGACCTGGCTTTGAACATCTCCAGAACTCCGAGAGTTTAAAATACGTTCTTGACCAAGAGAGAGCCTGTTGATCTATAAAATAATAAGTATTAAATGACAAACAGATGCAGTCGAACCATATCTCAGGTTGTGGCCCAAATGGCTACATCATACTTGGTTGTGAGTGATATGCAAACAGACTTTCCTCGTACAATTTATCAACATTCAACGATGCTGATTTACTGAAAACATTTAGTTTGTCTATTGCTCAAATGTTGGCTTTAAAAAAGAAAAAAAAAACTATGCCAATGGTAAGATTTGGATCATGGGCATCCCTAGGCGGGGCGAGCATTGATCGAAATAGTTTGATTTTAAGCTGGAATTAAAAAGTAATCCAACTAGAGTTGGTTTCAAAATTTTAGTTTCAGAAACGGTTTGATTGTATCTTAGAATCAATTCAAAATTAGCACGATCAACTTGATTAGATTCAAAATATTTTGGATAGAAATGATGAATAATTTATAAAAATTAAAAACTAAACTGTTAAATATAAAATTTTAGATATAGAGCTAATCCTTTTGGCACTTAAAACTGAACAACTTAATCTTTTGTCCTCACTTAACCTCTGTCCTTGGCCAGAAATTTCTTCCCATCGTTCACAAACCGAGCTACCTACTTGTTTTGTTTATCGATTAATTTGCTAGCCTAGTTGTAGTTTAAGTTTAAAAGGATTCTTATCAATCATTAAAAAAAAAATTTTAAAAAAAAAGTTCCAATTGAGGGGAGCAATCTCATTTCAAGGCGGTCAACGAGTTTAGCACCAATCGATAATGTTTCTAGTAAATAATTCTCCATGGTCATTATAAAAAGAAGGCGCGCATGGTGATGGTTACTTGCTTCTCCACCACATAATTTATCAAGAAGTACTTTTTGTTTTTTCTTTACTTTTTCTCGAATACTGCATCAATAATTTATCATATGATAGCTCAAAGAATCCAGTAGATTAGAGTGGCCGAACTGGTGATGGGCCGGTGAGTCAACTCTAGTTTTTTTTTTTTTTTTTATTCGCACTTTTCTCATCACTGGCTGGAGAGATCGTGTCTTCCAGGAGACAGCCTGCTCTCATCTGACATCTCCTTTGTTTTAAGGTTTGCAGCAGACCTGACAATCCAACGGCCCCGACCCCCCTCTAAAGGCTTCGGCATCTTCTCCACCTTTCGTCTGCTTCTCTTCCGCTAAAAGTCGGCATCAGGTGGCCACTGTTCCTCTCCTATCTCAAAGCCAAAGAAATCTCCCAACTGGTGGGAAATAATACCACCCAATACTCTCCAACCTCCCCTCTCCACCCCCAGTCCCATGTCAAATAAGTCCAATCCCTTCAAACAATAATAATAATAATAATAATAATAATTCCAAATTAATTGGTTCCAAGATAAGGAGAAGATGGCGTCGAGCAGCCGGCCGACGCAGTCCCACCGGTCGGAGTCGGTGAGCAAGGCGATTGCGCAGTACACGGTGGACGCCCGCCTCCACGCCGTGTTCGAGCAGTCCGGCGAGTCCGGCAAGTCCTTCGACTACTCGCAGTCGGTCCGGAAGGCGACGCCGTCGGAGTCGGTGCCGGAGGAGCAGATAACCACCTACCTCTCCAAGATCCAGCGTGGCGGCCACATCCAGCCCGTCGGCGCCACCCTCGCCGTCGACGAGCCCTCCTTCCGCCTCCTCGCTTTCTCCGAGAACGCCGCCGACCTCCTTGACCTCCCCCAGTCCGTCCCCTCCCTCGACCCCTCCTCCCCTCACCGCCGCCTCGCCCTCGGCTCCGACGTCCGCTCCCTCTTCACCCCCTCCTCCGCCCTCCTCCTCGACCGCGCCGCCTCCGCCCGCGAGATCACCCTCCTCAACCCCCTCTGGATCCACTCCCGCGCCTCCGGCAAGCCCTTCTACGCTATTCTTCACCGAATCGATATCGGAATTGTCATCGACCTTGAGCCCGCGCGTACCGAGGACCCTGCTCTCTCCATCGCCGGCGCCGTCCAGTCGCAGAAGCTCGCCGTGCGGGCAATCTCGCGCATCCAGTCGCTCCCCGGCGGCGATATCAAGCTCCTCTGCGACACCGTCGTTGACCACGTCCGCGAGCTCACCGGCTACGACCGCGTCATGGTCTACAAGTTCCACGAGGATGAGCACGGCGAGGTCGTCGCCGAGAACCGCCGCGACGACCTCGAGCCCTACCTGGGCCTGCACTACCCGGCCACCGACATCCCTCAGGCCTCCCGCTTCCTCTTCAAGCAGAACCGCGTCCGGATGATCGCCGACTGCAACGCCACCCCCGTCCGGGTCATCCAAGACGAGAGTTTGATGCAGCCGCTCTGCCTTGTGGGCTCCACCCTTCGGGCGCCGCACGGCTGCCACGCCCAGTACATGGCCAACATGGGCTCCATCGCCTCCCTCGCCATGGCCGTCATCATCAATGGCGGCGACGACGACGGCGTCAACCGCAACGCCATGAAGCTTTGGGGCCTTGTCGTCTGCCACCACACCTCCCCCCGCTGCATCCCCTTCCCTCTCCGCTACGCCTGCGAGTTCCTCATGCAGGCCTTCGGCCTCCAGCTCAACATGGAGCTCCAATTGGCCTCGCAGTTGTCCGAGAAGCACATCCTAAAAACCCAGACCCTCCTCTGCGACATGCTCCTCCGTGACTCGCCCACCGGCATCGTCACTCAGAGCCCCAGCATAATGGACCTCGTCAAGTGCGATGGAGCGGCGCTGTATTACCAGGGCAAGTACTGGCCTCTCGGCGTCACTCCGACAGAGGCTCAGATAAAGGAGATCGTCGAATGGCTGTCGGACCGCCATGGGGACTCCACGGGGTTGAGCACAGACAGTTTGGCGGATGCTGGGTTCCCAGGCGCGGCCGCGCTCGGGGACGCGGTCTGCGGTATGGCCGTGGCCTATATCACTCCGAGGGACTACTTATTTTGGTTCAGGTCGCACACTGCGAAGGAGATCAAGTGGGGTGGTGCCAAGCATCACCCCGAGGACAAGGACGATGGGCAGAGGATGCACCCTCGGTCATCTTTCAAGGCGTTCTTGGAGGTGGTCAAGAGCAGGAGCTCTCCATGGGAGAATGCGGAGATGGACGCCATACACTCATTGCAGCTCATTTTAAGGGATTCTTTTCGGGAAACCGCGGAGGGTACCAGCAATTCCAAGGCGATTGTCAATGGTCAGTTCGGGGACCTGGAGCTGCAAGGAATAGATGAGCTCAGCTCGGTTGCGAGGGAGATGGTTAGGTTGATCGAGACGGCAACCGCACCCATATTTGCGGTTGATGCTGACGGGCGAATCAATGGTTGGAATGCGAAGATTGCTGAATCGACAGGGCTGCCGGTGGAGGAAGCTATGGGTAAATCGCTGGCTAAGGATCTTGTCTTCAAGGAGTCTGCAGATGTTGTCGACAAGCTTCTCTACCGAGCCTTGAGAGGTAGAGTTTGTTTTTTTCCTAATGCTTTTGTTGATCAACTGCTTGCTAATTTATTTATTTATAGCTGTTGGTCCCCGGGGGGGGGTGTTTCTTGTCTTCTTGTTGTTTTGGAGGAGATATAATAATTCCATAGTATATAGTCTGTTATGCAATGAACACTGTGATTTGACAGGTCCAAAGGGGAATGTGTTTGATTTGGAGAATGTTCATTCACCAAATTCAAATCCATGCATGCAGGTGAAGAAGATAAGAATGTGGAACTAAAGCTGAAGAGGTTTGGCTCGCAGTATTCGAAGAATGCTATTTTTGTCATAGTAAATGCTTGTTCTAGCAGGGATTACACAAACAATATTGTAGGTGTCTGTTTTGTTGGCCAGGATGTTACTGGACAGAAAGTGGTCATGGATAAATTCATTCACATACAAGGTGATTATAAGGCTATTGTACATAGTCCTAACCCTCTGATTCCCCCTATATTTGCTTTGGATGAGAACACATTTTGCTCAGAGTGGAACATGGCAATGGAAAAGCTTACTGGTTGGTCAAGAGAAGAAATGATTGGAAAGCTTCTGGTTGGAGAAGTTTTTGGCAGCTGTTGTCGACTCAAGGGTCCAGATGCTCTTACAAAATTCATGGTTGTCCTTCACAATGCCATTGGAGGGGAGGAAACAGAGAAGCACCCATTTGCATTCTTTGACAAGAATGGCAAATTCGTACAGGCACTTCTGACAGCAAATACAAGAAGTAATATGGATGGCCAGATAACTGGTGCCTTTTGCTTCTTGCAGATTGCTAGTCCTGAATTGCAGCAAGCTTTTGAAATCCAGAGGCAGCAGGAAAAGAAATGCTATGCAAGAATGAAAGAGCTGGCTTATATTTGCCATGAGATAAAAAATCCCCTTGGTGGTATTCGGTTCACAAACTCGCTGTTGGAGATGACAGATTTAACTGATGATCAGAAGCAATTCCTTGAAACCAGCGCTTCCTGTGAGAGACAGATGATGAAGATTATAAAGGGCACAAATCTACAAAGCGTTGAGGATGGGTAAGTATTTTTTTCCCCACTTCAGTTTGGAAAGTATGCTGAACTCTTTCCATTTTGCAATTCTTTTACTTCCCTGTTTTCATTATACTGGATACAGATAAATTACAAAATTATATGATGACATTTATTAGAACTTGGACAAGCCATTGATCTGGAGAACTTCAATTTGAATTTGTTTTATCAGACAGTCTGAGCATGCTGATTCTTAGTTCTATTTATGCAGATGGAAGACTGATTTGCTTCCACATGGATCAAATAAGACCATCTGGAAAACAGTGTGCCAAACACATTTTGTTTAAACAATTGGTTGTTGGCTGATATTTTGGGATGTTAGTAATTCATAGGCAAACTAGATATGTTTCATCATTTTGTTCCATGTCATTCTACATAGAAATGCTCAAAAACGTTACTTTCAAAATCATAAATATCATGCATTATCCCAGCAGGTCACTTTTATGTCTGAAAGTAACTAGTAGAGGAACTAAAGAGTTAACTCTGAATATGGCAAAAGAACCCCACACAGTTGCATCAAAAAACATTGGGAAAAAGGCAAGAGAGGACCATAACAAAACTAAGTACATAATCAAAACTAAGTATAGTTCCATCTAGACCATTAAATACTAAAATTATAAAATGCAAATCCTCAAGATTTAAAATGGAAATGCACAACAGAATGCAAGTACAAGGAATGAGTTCAGGTTTGAAGATGGCAAATAACAATCGCATGCTTGATATTTAATTTGCTTTTGACAAAAAGCTCAAAGACATTACACTAAATCACTTGGGGTTTATTGACTACAGAAAAAGTTGCTAGTACCTGCTATGTTCAGAGAGGAGGCCAATGTAAGAAAAAAGACTGAAAAAACAATTAGTTAGAGTCATTTCTTGTATAGATTATTTAATCCAACATTGATTTTGGAAATTCACTTGATGAGAAAGAGTCCTCAATTAGTTGCAAGGCTTACCAAATTATATGACTGCTATCTCTCCTTGGCTTGTTAAATTCTAGTGTTTTTTTTCCATGAATTGCATTGTTGATTGTGATGATGCACAGGTCTTTATCTAATTATGATTGAAGTGGTTGTTGTCATGTAATATGCAATTAATATTCATGACTTCTTAAATATGCACAACATATATGCCATTTTTTCTTACAATTACATTGTGTTGTCTAAGTAGCTCAAACTTGCATTGGTTGCCTGGGTCTATGTCATACTAGCACATGAGCTAGGTCAGAACTCAGATGTGGGGTTTAAGGGGCCACCCAAGTGCATGCTAGTTGAGAGTCGATGCTAAAGGCTTACAGAATTGGAATTAGGTGAATATTAAATTCATGTACAATGCTGAACGGTTCAGGCATTCTTAGCAGTGTGAGAGTACTTGAAAGGATTGCGATGTTTTTGAAATGCTCGAGTTCATTCATGGGTGAAATGCTACTTGTACCATGGAACCAAGGAAGGATGTCTTTGGACTTGAGCAAGGAGCTTGTGTACCAAGTGTTAGGAGGTTTGAGATGCTTGGTGGTATAATTGGAGACACATACCATTTTAGAGGATCATTGTACTTGGATTTTGTAAGGGAAATGTCTAGCTTGCCTTTCAAGAATAGTGCAAAGTAATGGCTACCTTGGCCTAAGGTTCATATACCCATTGAAGCTGAAAAGTTTTGTGAAAATGTTTCAATTACTTTAACAGGCTTTTACTTGTTTTTCATGTCCTATGTTGGTAAAACATAACCGGTATAATTTTGCTCACAAAACATGGTTCCAAATGAAATTAATAAAGCTTCATTTAAGGTCTATCATACCGATCCATACCAATCGTATCATATTAGTAAGATACTGGTATGGTACCTAATTTTGACACGATAGGAACCGAACAGATTCGAACCGATTTGAACGATCCTGTATCATATAGTACCGAGTAGTATCATAGTTAAAAGTAAGCAAAAAATAAACACCTTGCCTCGGTATAGGGTGCGTATCATACTATATCAACCCATACTGTATCGAACCAATAATGTACTAGTATGGGTCTCAATACTGATTTTGCGGACCTTAACTTCATTAATTATTATTCGTAGGTAGGATAACTCCATAATTCCATGTCATTAGATAAGTAACTAATTAGCCATGTTGTGTCAAAATTCAAAGCATAGTATATTTCATAATCCACACACTTCATGGAATTTCAAAGTTTATTATATTGTGCTAGTTTATTTTCTTATAATTTTCAATTATATTATGTAGTATTTGTATTTTTTAATCTTATACAACTCAATTTTCTCCCCGGTTCAACTTATTATGGTTGAAACCAATGATTAAAATGTTGTGACATGTGGTAGCACCATGGCACGTCTTTTGCCTTATATCATATTGACACAGTGTGTCGATCAGCACCAGTAGAGCTGGTCGATGTGGCCTATTTTGGCCTCCATTTTTTATTTATTGCATTTTTTTAATTTTTTTATTTCTTTAATGCTGAGCTTATGCAAAAGATGGCAAGCTTATTGATTTGAATGCTTGAATCATCTTGTGCGGTACTCCAAACTTAAGTTGTTGGTCTGGTTTGGTCTCACTCTTACAAGGTGATTTGACCCTAATTTGATTAGTTTAGTCTTTTGATTGGAAGTCTAGAGTTTAATAAAAAAAATAATGAGTTGTACCAACATGAGTTTGATGTTATAAAGACTTCTTTTTCCTTTTGTGCTGAAAGCTTTTTCATGGCTATTTCACATATAATTTATTGTTTTATACATAATTTAACATAACTCATCCTAAAAAAATATATTAAACAACTATGCATTAACGATTCGAATATAATTACTTTTTTGTAATTTGTAAATCAATGAAGTGATAATAGTCAAGCTTGGAAAATCTACTTGTATAATTGAATTAAAACTAATGAAAAAAAATGCACCATATAGTCAACTAAAACATGATCTCTATCCAATATATCCAAATTACCCTTCATTTTGTGTTGGATTTCTTCAAACAATTGGAAAAAAAAAAATAAAGCAGGGAGGACATTACCTAGCTGGAAGCTATGTTCTAGCAGCCTCTCTATATTTCCTAGCAATCCAAACTCTAAATGCACAAATACTGAAGAATGAAGATTCCTCATTTTCTTAGTCCCTCTCTCACCTTGAAATTCTGCAGAGGCAACTAAGCTTTAAGATGTCCCACTCAGTATTGAGCAAATCAGCCTTGGTTAAGGACTGATCCACTCTGATCTGGCACAAAGGTGCTTTGGGCCTGGTTCACCAGATCGGAGTGTACTGACTTGCCGCATACTGGTTCTTGGCCAATACAAAGGCATCACACCTGGTACAAAACAACTGGAACATTCCAACATGTGGTTTGGCTGAAACATTCCTCAAAAATAAATTTTTAGACATGATGTACTCTTTGGTGAAAGAGCTACAAGTTTATGACAATAGGTTGGGGGTTTCAACTCTTAGCAAATGTAAATGCATTCTTATCTAGTGGACTAGGCTATTGTTGATGAGATCAGGCAGAGAATACACAACTTCTTCGTGCTGGGGGGGTTGGGGGTGCGGGGGTGATGTGGTGAAAGAAATAGAGGCTGTATGCTTGGACCAGGTATCAAGCAAGTTTTAAATGTTTTGCAAAAATTTTAATTATTTCTCAACTTGATGTGAACCTTTTCATTTAGTGCCAACTTCCTAGCCAAGGTAACTTCTAAGCAAGGTGGCATTTTGGGTGGCTCTCAAACTGACATCAACCCTCTGAATTACTGCCAAATTCCCAACTGGAGCAACCTTTAGGCCAGAGAAGAGCCAACTTTGTTAACTATGAAACTTTATTAACTATGTATTTTGAGCTAACGCAATCAGGGAGTCACCCTCCAAGGATCCCCTGACAAGTATCTACATTCATTACTCGATAATTCTAATAGTTGTGAAGCACTGACTCCTACAACCAATTTAAGCATCAAAAAGTCACATTATGCAACTATATATGTCGGTGTGTATGGTATCTGTGATTTCATGTGTGTAAGAGTGCAACGTCTATATGTAAACGTATGGAAATACCTGAGATTGCATACATGTAATGAATATCCTGAGATGAAAAGCTCCACTAAAATTATGACTCAGCATGTAGATTACCTTTTAATAGGTTGTATCATGACAGGATTTTAAGTCATATATTTTTGGTTATTTCTTTCCCCTTATCTAGGTATTTTTCAATATCTACTCTACTTCTGCACCTTATGTTTGGATAGATCATGTTATTGCCATGAGTTGCCACCACTCTTACAATACATATTTATGGTTAACTTGATACTGTTGCTACTTCTCTATTTTGTACGCATGGACTCATGTTGCTTTTTTGGTGTCAGCTCATTGATGCTTGACAAAGGTGAAGTTCTGCTTGGAAGTGTTATAAATGCTGTTGTCAGCCAAGTGATGATTTTGCTGAGAGAAAGAGGTTTACAGTTAATTCGGGATATTCCTGAAGAAATTAAAATAATTTCTGTACATGGAGACCAAGTTAGAATTCAGCAAGTCCTGGCTGACTTTTTGCTGAACATGGTGCGGTATGCACCATCACCAGATGGGTGGGTGGAGATCCAAGTTAGGCCAAGTTTGAAGCAGAATTCTGATGGCACAGAAGTGTTGTTTTTCCAATTCAGGTCTGCTAGCTATATTGCTATTATTCCTTAGTATGTGGACATGCACAAGTAGAATTGCTACACATTGTAGACTTGTCACTTCTGGAAGATTAAAATTTAAACTGTTTGCATAAACATAGAATCAATATATATATGGCTTGCATATGTGATGCCTCTGAATTGTTTCCTGCTTATTGAGACATATATGGCCTATCTGATGGTTGTAAATATCACAATCCTCTACTGTGATCATATAATGCATTGAGAACATATCTTAATAACGTGTTCTTTGTCTCTCCCCCCCCCACCCCCCCCCCACCCAATTTTATAGTAACAGTGATAACTTATATAAATCTTAAAGCAATGAACCTTCTTTTCCTTTACCTCTTTTAGAAATTCTAAGAGAAATATATGTTGGATTTACTTTATCTATTGCTCTTAATTGAGATTTATTATTATTATTATATATTGTATTGAAAGGTTTGGATCGTATGATCCTTGCAAAAAATCAAAAAATTGGAGAAGTGTATTGAATCAACCAACCATTGATTCTTCAGCTCTCTATGAACTCTTGATTTTGTTTAAATTTTAAATTCCTGTTAACTTGCATGCTTCCAGTCCTATAATTTTAGGCAGACCAGTGTCTTGACAGGTATGGTGCATTTTGTTCATATTATAATTTATAAATGCGTGGCGAATTCATATGGATTAGTTCTTCCTTTAATGCTGGAAATTAAGCAACTTCTCTGAGTTAACAATGGTGGATTTAGCTGACCAAGATTGTGATACATGATGTCATGTGCACTATTGATTTACTGTATTCCAATAAATCATGAAATCCTTGAGTCCTAGTTGTTTGTTATAAGGTTCAGTTATCAAACTGTACTTAGCGTATTGAACATGCAGAAGCAATTGAGTCACTTAAAAGTAATTTAAAGAATATACTGAATGAAAGGTGTGCTGGAAAAAGGTGAACATTTCTAATGTTTCACCTGCAAATTGTGAAGTGTTCCCAAAAAAAAAAAAAAAAAGCTCTAAACTTCTAATTTTCATAGAGAAGTATTTGTGAGAATCAAAACTTTTCAAACTTATTTTAATGATGTTGATATCCTCTTTAAATAATGGGCACAAAGCATAAATTGTTCAGAACAAAATTTTGAAACCCTCAGATTGAAAGCTTAGAAGAAAACTCAAATAATTGACAAACACAGCCAAAATTTTGTAAATAATCTCGGCCCTTTCTGCCACCATATTTGTTCTCTCCTAAACTGAAAGCATAACTTGTTTTCTTCCAAGATGCAAAATATGGGGGTAAAAAAACATTCCATGATTTCCACTGCAATTCCATTTCTTTCCGGTCAGGCATAATTATATGTATTGGCCTCATTATTCTCTTATGTTTATTCTCTCCTATCACCTATAACAATGAAGGAAAAGGAAGTTATGTATCTTAAAATTTTAAGCCTGGATTCATTGCGATAGTTTTACGCCTTCTGTTGTTCTCTTTTTTTTGGGGAAAAAAAAATAATTATCAAATGTTTGTTTTTTATGACCCAGGATTGCTTGCCCTGGTGATGGCCTTCCACCAGAACTTGTGCAGGATATGTTCCATAGCTCCATGTGGGTGACCCAGGAAGGCCTTGGGCTGAGCATAAGCAGGAAGATCCTGAAACTGATGAAGGGGGAAGTCCAGTATATCAGGGAGTCAGAGGGATGCTACTTCCTTATCTCCATGGAACTTCCCACATGTCAAGAGAGGTGAAAGCAGAGGGAACTATGCCTGTCAGGGGCATGTAATTCTCACTGGACTGATACTATACTAAGCTGCAGTGCTAGAAAATGGTGCCTGATGCTCTGGAGCTGTACTCGAAAGTTCCACGTAGATGAGCTGGCCCCAAAACAGAGAGGCATCCGAATAACTAACTGCTCCGAACCTCTCCATTCACATCAGAAACTTCGTTTGAAGGCCGGGACACCGCTATGGTCAGCACTGTTGTATGAGAAATTGCTTTCCCAATCTTGCGCAACCTTTTTCCCAGGTTATTAGGAGCTTGCCTATGATCTTGTTTGCTACTATCCTAAAGCACATGGAAGCCACGGCAATATGCGAATGTATTCCCTCTCGTTTGCTTGATGCTATTGAAGCTTATAAGCTGGAGATGTTAATGGTGGCTTCATCTATTGTATATGGCTGTGACATTTTAAATGAATGAATTGCTATTAAAAGCTTCAATGGCTTTAAAGACCCTATCCTTCTTGCCTTAATAGATACTACGTTGTCCTGTAGAGATGCTTCAACTATGACCTATTAGAGTTGTTTGAACTTGGGAGCCTTGTAAAATTGGTGTTGGTGTCCATACGTCGGTGTTCAAATTTGCTCCACAGCAAGCTTTGATTTGCTATTAATGAACGTAATAGCAGACAAATCAATGGTTCAGCTCAAACTCTAAAATTACAGTTGATTAAGCTTCTGAACTTTCTATCATCTTAGAAGTTAGAAGAGTTCATAGGCTTGGTAATTACTTAGGTGTTCCTTTGCAAGGTACTAGATTCAATGTCATTGGTATGCAACCGATCAAGGACAAAATATATGCAAAGGTGGATGTTTGAAAATAAAGATTTCTTTTTCTTTTCGAAGAGAGCCACTCTTATCAAGTCAGTACTATGCTTCATATCAACTTATATTATATTTAATATGATAGGATCAAAAATTTTTGTATATTGATTCTCAAAAATAATTAGAAGTTTTTTATGGAAGCATGAGCCTAATAAAAAAAGATTCTTCAAACTATATCTTGAGAGACTATTTATAAAAAAAAAAAAGAACGATAACCTTGACATACCATGTCGAGAGTGGTGGATAGCATTGGTATGTAAGACTCCTGAAAGAATGTTTATGCATCTTCATGGTCTTTATGCTCATGTCTTTCATGAGAAGTATAACTTTTAAGGTGATCGGAAACGTTATGCTTCACCCAAAGCACCTCAGCTATAATGGATGACATTGATGGTAAGGATGGAAAGTGTGTTGACAGGGCACTTAGTGATGGAGGAGAAGGCTATAATGGATGACATTGATGGTAAGGATGGAAAGTGTGTTGACAGGGCACTTAGTGATGAAGGAGAAGGTATAGCAGATGAGATGGTAGTGAAGAGTGAGGAAGACGCTAGGGAGGAGGCAGGGGTCTTCATGGGACAGTCTTGGAGGAATGAAGATATTGCCACGAAGCATGAAGATGCTCTCGTGTGCCCCTCCATGATGCTGGACTTGGCTGGGCCACGCGCCGTGGAGGCAGGCCTGCATGACCGGTGGAATCCAAGTTGGGTGGGAATCTGGCATTTGGGGCTCGCAATCAAGAAAATAGACAAATAAAATTCTTAAATCAAAAGCATTCCACCTTTCGAATCGTATACAGATTTTGGTTAATCATCTGAAAAAATATCTTGGTCAGCAGAGCATCCCGGAGATGCAAGGGGGCATTGTTTCATTGTTACTTTGGTAGAGAAGGCCCAGATGGCGCAGCAAAATCTTAGAGAAAAAATATATGTTAAAATTTTTTCATATATGAATTATTATTAATTATTAATAATTTTAATTTTATAAAATTAGTTAAATAAATTTATATAAGCGGAATGAACTTACTGCTAATAAATATAATCTATATAGTTTGGATTTAAGCGTATCTCTATTGGATGAATAGTAATATATGATAGGAGGTTTACTAGATTTTCATTGTAAATGTATTAGTATTTTTTTTTTTTTTTTCTTATATCTATCATTAGTTTTTTCTAACAAAAATATCATACGAAGGAGAAGCAAGAAGAAAAAATTTAAGTCAAAGCATTTCTAATAAATACTTCTTTAATTTAACTATATAAATTAAATCATATAAAATAGGGTATAATAATGAATTTATTTTTATTACTATCTTGGCATTCTAAAATGGCAGTGCTAACAAAATACCATGGTGCCATCTGCTGCTGGAAAATTCCCCGGGGGGGCGGGGAATCAATTATCACCGTACTGTAAATCATAGTTGGCTTGTGCTGTGGGATGATTGCAGATTAGAATAACAAGGTGCGTGCCCTTCTCGAGAGAGAGAGAGAGACTTTTGTTACCAGACTATTCTTCTCCTTCAATGTTTGTCACTCGTACAGGGCTTTTATGCTATATTTTCCCCGTACCCAGGTTCTACCATTTTTATATTGTTTCAATCCTCAGTCACGGGTACCATGCATGTGCCGTTAGCCAAATGGCTTGTCCACAAATATCAGTAATAATTTAGAAGCATTAAACAAACCAGGCTCAGCGTACTTTCGTCTACTCCTGCTATGAAGGTCTAAGTTTTGATCCCACGATTCAATTCAAAGATTTCAACTTTTTGTGGCATGCACCAGACAATGGGAGACGCTTGAATGCACGGCGACGCGAATCTAGCTTGAGAAAGAATGCCGGCAGTACCAAATATTAATTCAAGGACCAGCATAAAAAAGTTGAACGAGCCCCATTCTGTTTCAGCATCACTAAAGAGAACCAACGTATGGATCGCAATGGAAAGACAGCTGAAAGGGTAAAGAACGTAAACAAAATAAAGTAGTATTCTTCTGGACCACCGATTACCCAAGTCCAAGAGGGCAATGACATAATAAATCGCTTTCCATGAATCGGACGCTTCTAAAACAGCAGCAGTTATAGAATAAAACATCCCGCTCCATCGAGAAGAAAGTAGAATCAGTGACAACTTTTTTCAAACCATAACATAGGACTGTACAAGCCACCAAGCCCGAGAATGTTTTGTTTGAACAATTCAAACCATCAACCATTTGAATTAAAAGTCCCAAAAAATAAAAAAGAAAAAAGAAAAAAACAACAACAGCACAATTGATTACGTACTCGTAATGCATTTTTTGCGTGGAAGTGTCGTCAAAGAACTGAAATTTTGGCACACTGAACCTGCAATACTTGCCTGCAAGTTGCCACCTCAGTAATGATCAAAACACCTCTGAAAGTCTCACACAATAATCAATTTTTTACCTAAATATATAGCATGTTGAGTTGAACTATCGGTTTGAGGATGAATTTAACTACGAAGAAAAACACAATCTTATTGCATGTACATCTTAATAATCTCAGAAAATGACGTGCATAAGCATAAGCCCAAATTTTCATTTTCTTTTTTTTTTTTTTTTTTGATGGGTAGAATTTCGAAATTTTCAAAAGATGGATTCAAATGCATGCAACAAAGCAGTGCCTTTCTTTTGTATCTATATAAATTTGATGTACATACCCAACATAGAAATCCTTGTTTTCAGATTAATATAACGGTGCTGCTTCATCTCCAAAAATTTTGGTTGCTGAGGATGGGCAATCGAGATTTCCTAACTTTCAAGAGATATAAAATTGGGCAGGGGATTGCAGTCTGCATGACGGTTTTCAAGTATAATTAAAGTGTTGTCCGATGATGCAAGATCACACTATAAGATTAGTATCAAATTATGTTAGCTTGATGATGTCTATTTCTTATATACATAAACAAATCTTATATTCCGCAAGCAGAATCAAGTCTTGGTCACCCTAGTCAAGCCTTTCTCGCATGTAAGTCGATTGTTCTCCCCTATGCCCAACCCCCAAGTCCTCATCTTTAATAAACTGGACCAGCCTAAAAATTGCTGATAGGCCTCATAAGAAATTGGACAGCTTCAACTCGGCTTCAGAGCACGGTGGGTGCGGTGTGCATGAACGCTTACTGTTGGCAATGATAGCGTGGACCAGGACTAAACAAATCTCTCTCCAGTGCATCCGGCCACGGGCTCTACAGAGGGAGATGCCGTCGCCCTTTTGCCAGGAGAGAGAAGGTTGAGGTGGGTTGGTTATTGCCATGGAATTATCCTACCATTGCTTTATGGTTTCAAAAAAATCTCCTCTGCAAACTGTAACACAAACGACATCGAGCCTTCAGAGTTGTTGGCCGCGAATCGGCGTCCGAATCTCCCACCAAGTACGCGCCCTATCGAGCACACATCCAGCAGCCTCGTCGAGCCTCTTCAAGTTCTTAGTCGCGATGCCCATGATCTTGCGGTCGCGCGGCCATTCAACAGTGCCTCCGATATGCACCGTGCCATAATTATCTACATTCAAATGCTTCAACTGTGCTGTATAGGGTTTGAAATCAGATTTTCGATAGAGACATGGACGCAAGGATAGATCTCAGTTTATTTCTTGGAATCCTTTCTCAGATACACAGCCTCCTGCTATTTGGTTTTCTAATCATAAATGCATTTTAACAATGGGGATGAGATTTTTATGACAAGGAGTTGGGAGTTTGCATGGCCCTAAGGACGTCGGGGTAGACGTAGCACCGGGACCAAACTTGCGCGGTGGTCTGTGCATGGATTCCTCTCCTGGCATGGCTGAGACGTGGAAACCATCAAGAAAAGAGATGCACGACTTGAGAGACCACAGATCCGTGGTGGCTATGGTTGGTTATTATTTGGACCCGAGATATCATCCTTTTGGGGAACCTCTCTCCTCCCATCTATATTATTATCAAGCCTGATATATATTGTTGATTATTAGCCAGTTAGATTAAATTTTTGGAATAATTAACTAGGGTGAAGATTTGCTAGCTCCCTTGGCTCTAGCTTTTGGAGTCAATCGGTTAGTCATCAATTATGCCCCCAAACAGACAAGCATAGAGCTCAGCATTAGAAATCAAGTCACACTTTCATAGGGTCAAATCAGGCCAGTAAGGATTCTTCCCATATAATCTGATGTTAAGCTTTGTACCATAGATTATCGTACAAATTCAGATGTTAGCACATGTCTTGTATCAAACACTAGTGATGGTAGCATACTGAAAAAATAGAAAAATATTTATTAAATACCAACAGTAGACTATAGATGAGAAATAACAATCTATATTTAAGATAGAATATATGGTGGCTAACTAGACATACGTGAGACTTTATGGTACAAAGTTTATATTAAAAAGAATCTCATTTTAAGGTGAAGAGCTTTAAAATAAGTATAAATCTTTACATATAAACTTTGTACTGCAAAATACTGGATATCATTATACATTCTATTTTAAACATGGTAGCTGTTATATACTTAGAAAATAAAGAAGTATTTATTATATGACAGACTGAGGGAGAGCTGACAGTGTCCGATCTGGTTCCCTTTGAAATAGAACCACGTTATTACCGTTCCATTGCTGCCGTAAAAGGCATCAGGCTGCTGAGAGTCAATTTTTGCGTCACCCCAAGAGAGAATGGATTGAAGTCTTCCCTGTAGGCTCCTAAGAATCCGTCACACACTTTCAACCACCGGACATGGTCAATATCTTGATCAAGCGAATTCACAGCGGCTGCATCGTGGATAGCCCAACCCCCTCTGATGCAGAGTTGCAGCACTGGGGAGCCTTTCCCAGGCCAAACGCCAAATAAACATCCTGATTCCGTAAGAGAGTATCAAACTTCCAAATCCAGTTATAAGAAGTCTGGTTGGGAAATAGATTGACGACTGAGCCAGGGTCCATTACCATCCCTTTTGGATACAACTTCCCTAAATCAGGGGAACTAGGAGGCAGGAGCAGATGGGGAATACCTACTCCAGTGGCCATCAAAGTTGTACTTGGCAAGCACTGTTAAGGCCCAGTTGCCATCTTGTTTTAATATGGATGGAGTTGAAGTGCGTTCCTTTAGCTGCTAGTCCTGCGGTTTTCTTGTTTCTCTTATTTTTTTGGCAACCACTTCAGCCTTTATTTACGATAGTAGCTGTGAAAATATATATAAAAAAAAAAAAAGAAAGAAAGAATGGTGAGACTCACCGTACCTAAGTTCCATCCTTTTAACTCAGACGTTCAGACCCACGTTGCCTTTCAAATGTAGCTTCTTCTGTTCGGTTGCATACACCCAAACAAAGCTCCCCGGGGTCCGTTCAATCCATGAAAAGAATCTCGCAAGAATAGGGTAGAACGCAAGACTACCCTATTAACCATCCATTCTTGCATTAATTCCATCTATCATAAGCTGGTGACTGCCCATGCAAGTACGGAGGCACTTAGATTGTGCAATCCGTGGCCTGAACGTGACAGCAGGTTTTGATTTGGTCAAATTATGCGGGTTCAAATTTCATTAGCTCATGACCAAGTGGATATTTGCCTGATATAACTGGATTTTTTAAAAAAGAAGTTGAATAATTAAAAATTATAATAAAAATATAAGATTATCTATGTACTTATCATTTATTCATGTGAAAAGGTATGCAGTCAATGAGAACCATAAAAAATAATCGAAAACAATGCCATTAACAACAACTTATTACCACGATTATTCAATGTATCGAAAGCACTATCAATATACATCCTTCTACTGTCATCATGCATGCATTTCAGGTGCCCCAACTTCATGGGAACGGCAGTTTAGTTGCAGAATGATTAGTGAACCATGAAGTGACACGAGCTTGCATAATTTTCTTAACATAGATCGAAGTGGATATGTTTTCTAGAGAGTAGCATAAGATCTCTCCTTTCTATTAAAAAATAATAATCATAATATATAATTTTTATTAGGAATAATTTGTCCAATAATAAATTTCAGCTATATATTGAGAATTTTTAATCAATTTATTTGTTAAAAAAATATCTGAGCAAGAAAAGAATTGAGAATAGGTAAAATTTATTTAGTAATGCAGAAAATATTACCTCTAAAACTTGATATAACTTCTAATTTCACAACTTCACTTTTATGTGTTTTTTTTTTTTTTTTTCCGAGCATAAAAAGTAAATGCCTGACATATGGAAGCAAAGATCCTTTATGTAGCCCACAAGCTCTAATTCTATCACTTATATTAAAACTTAGCTATTTATTTCTTTTCTTAAGTTGTTACATTTTTTTTTTTTCTTTGTCTTCCTATTCTAACAAATAAACAAGTTGTTAATGTCATACACATCAGATATGTTACATCAACATTTAAGACTCAAGCTGCTTGGATGGCTATGATGAGAAAATTATAACCTGGTTTATGCAGAAGAACCTCCTCGCAAATATACATGTCTATATGCATTCATATACATAAATAGATAAGTAGATGGATAGATATTGCTCATACATCTTTAGAAGGAAGACATGGAGATATAGGACAATAATGGGAAGTAGAATGTGTGGCCAACATCACTTTCATTTTGAATAGAAATGCGTGGATCTTGGCCCCCTTATAAATCAAGAGAGATTGCCTCGGTTTAGACTGATCCGATGCATCATCATCTCAAACAGTAAACAGATTCATGTGGTGCATCATGCTATCATGTATAGGTCTTGGGCTATGATAGCTACATTCAAAGTGGAGAACAATCTCTAGCCGTTCCTTGGGCAAGGATTCTTGGGTTTTCTGCTGCATAAACAATAAGATGATTTAGAATCAGAGAATGGATGTATACCTAGCTAATTGTCTGCAGTCAGCCAGTCACCATCCACTGGCTAATAGCATGTGAAGTGATTAATGTGATGTTTCCTTTTAACATCAAGCAGTCATTCATGCTACTCCCTTGTAAAATACATGCATCATCATATCCGAGGGTAGTTCCTTCTTGTATTTTATCATCATGATTTAAGTTAATATTGATCAAATTCCTATTACTTGACATGTTTATTTATTTGTTTTCTGCCAACATCTTTTTTTTCTTTTTCTTTTTCTTTTTCTTTTTTTTTTTTTGCCTCTTCAAATGGTAGCTTCATTAGAAAATCATCGTTGTCTTTTTGACGAAGAAGTAAACATTTTCTACTGTCTTGGGCAAAGATTTTAACCTCCTACCAGTAAAAATATGATGTACTTACACTTAAATATATAGCTTGACAAACCTTGCTTTGTGGCAATCCTTTTGTGATCGAATTCTCTCGATAAATATTCCTTCTGTGATCAGTCTCCCAGTTTCTGTCAAAAGCTTTTTACAACTACGTTGTTAGCGTTGGGAGTGTGTAGTTACTGAGGAGAAGTGGCTTCTCAACAATGAATTTTCCCTAATTATTTTGAGCAATGCTGCATTCACCCATGAACTATCTAGCTGCGAATAACGCTCTAGATTCATGGTTGGCACTTAGCTGGAGGGAATTTTGTATTCTACGTAGATTGGTAGGAGCGGAAGCTATATGCTCTACGTTGACTGGTAGAAGTGGGTTTTAATTAGCAGATGACGGAACTTGAGATCAGGTTGCTCTGGGAGTGCAGTGGGAGTATGAATGCCACCATCCCAGGACCCAGGAGAGTGAAAAAGGTCCTCCCTTCCTCAGTTACTAAAAAAAGAATCCTGTCGCCCAAAAAAAATATATAAAAGAGTATTGCCAAAATAAATTGAAGCTACTAAGGGAGAGCTTTGATGGTAGAGATGGGGCAAGATCGGGTTATTGCCCCATTCGATCCTGGTGCTGGTTTTTGCCCCATTCGATCCTGGCGCTGGCTTTCCATGCCCCGCCTCATGCCCATCATGGCAAAAAGTATAGTCTCCATTGCCAAGCAAGGGGAAACGGGATCCTCCACCTTCCCTTATTTTTTTTTATAAAAAATTTATTTTTATAAACATACTTTAATAAATCATAAATATATTAAAAAAGAAAAAAATAACTAGAAAGTTTTATTCTTAAGATTGATTAGCTATTTCATTTTTATATAGTATAAGGGGGATAAGGTGGGTTGAAGGATGAAGAGTATATATATTAGTTTGGTTCGAGCCCAAATATATCTTTCAGCTCTTTCTTAAAGTCTTCCCTGAACATGATGAAAGTTGGAAGACCCCAATCTGAATGAAGCATATCGAGGGGTCACTATCGGATCGAGGTAAAATTACCATTTCTATTTCATGGCCATGAAGTTGTTATTTGAAGAAAACTTGTACATGAAATTTGGAAGCACATTAGCATATGTAGTGATTCATTCGTAAGTATAGTAATAGGGATTGAAAATTCTGATCCCAACATAAAATCGTCCTGATAGAAAAAGTTTAGAGGAAAAGTTTGGGAGAAAAGTTTAAAGGGATCAAATGAGGATGAGGATTAGGGATAGAAAGAATTTTCAAAAATTTATCTAGTTTGGAAATGAAAACGGGGACCAAGACTAAAATCTTTATCTCTAAAATCATCCTCAAAACTCAATCATTTTTTTAAATATAAAATTATCTTTATACTTTTATCAAATAATTGTTTCCCAAATAAAATTATCTTTGGGCTGTTAAATTTGGATTTTTAATATAATTTAAATATTTACTGATTTATAATAGATTTTAAGATTCTAATAGATTTAAAAAAAAAAAAATGGGTTTAATTTTGATGACCAATTTAGAAAAAAGAGATTAAAGATTTTTTATAGGGAATGAGAAACTGCAAGGGTGGGATATATTGGGAGCGAGGGGGGATTATTTTTCGTTCAGACATGGGGGCAGGGATGAGAGGCGGGAGTCAGGGGTCGAGGCAACGGCGGTGATGAAAAATATATCTTTCAAATGAGGATGAGGATTAGGGATAGAAAGAATTTTCAAAAATTTATCTAGTTTGGAAATGAAAACGGGGACCAAGACTAAAATCTTTATCTCTGAAATCATCCTCAAAACTCAATCATTTTTTAAATATAAAATTATCTTTATACTTTTATCAAATAGTTGTTTCCCAAATAAAATTATCTTTGGGCTGTTAAATTTGGATTTTTAATATAATTTAAATATTTACTGATTTATAATAGATTTTAAGATTCTAATAGATTTTAAAAAAAAAAATTGGGTTTAATTTTGATGACCAATTTAGAAAAAAGAGATTAAAGATTTTTTATAGAGAATGAGAAACTGCAAGGGTGGGATATATTGGGAGCGAGGGGGGATTATTTTTCGTTCAGACATGGGGGCAGGGATGAGAGGCGGGAGTCAGGGGTCGAGGCAACGGCGGTGATGAAAAATATATCTTTCAAATGAGGATGAGGATTAGGGATAGAAAGAATTTTCAAAAATTTATCTAGTTTGGAAATGAAAACGGGGACCAAGACTAAAATCTTTATTTCTGAAATCATCCTCAAAACTCAATCATTTTTTTAAATATAAAATTATCTTTATACTTTTATCAAATAGTTGTTTCCCAAATAAAATTATCTTTGGGCTGTTAAATTTGGATTTTTAATATAATTTAAATATTTACTGATTTATAATAGATTTTAAGATTCTAATAGATTTAAAAAAAAAAAAATGGGTTTAATTTTGATGACCAATTTAGAAAAAAGAGATTAAAGATTTTTTATAGGAAATGAGAAACTGCAAGGGTGGGATATATTGGGAGCGAGGGGGGATTATTTTTTGTTCAGACATCGGGGCAGGGATGAGAGGCGGGAGTCAGGGGTCAAGGCAACGGCGGTGATGAAAAATATATCTTTCATCCCAAATTCCTTCGTTGCCATCCGCTTCATGCATCCATACATGGGCATTCATCGTCACAAGACGCAGGAAGAGTCTACTGGTGTCTATGATATAAAATCAATCCCTGAACGAATAGAAGGTTAGTTTCCAATTCAAATAAGAGCAGTAAACAAGAATATATTTGCACCTTGGTGAACTTGTCAATGACAAATGATGTCATAATTTGAAAACAAAACTATAATTAAATCTATTAAAAAAAAATCCTCTCATCCAGCTGTTGTGTTGCACGCATTTGCTACGGGTCCACGCAATGCACGAAAGGTCAACATTTAGCAAGTGACTCGATCCACCGATCCAATTGGTAGTGAAAGGTCCATATCATCCGTCCAAGTAATTATATTTCTAGTGCTACTAAGTCTCAGATCACGTATAGCATCCATGCATGCATGCACGCGTGCATGTATAAAAGAATTAAAATCCCGACAACGTACAAGTAAGGATCGAAGAGAGGGGAGTAGGTGACGGTGAGAAGCGCCCGCATTAAAGAATAGGAGTTGCATCCTTCGTGCGAAGGGATCCCCGTTCCTTCGCGCAAAGTTACCGTTGGATCATCCATTGCAGAGATCTGAAAGCGAAATGGGGAATGATCCAACGGTGCATGGACGCGAGGGAGGTGCACAACTCGGTCCCTTCATTAAAAAAGGGTTGCCACCGGCGCCAGCACCATAGCATTATCGAACGGTGTAGACTTTGGTGGCTCTTCCAGTAGCCATGTGGGTTTTGGTGGCTAAATCTACACAGCAAAAGAGTTGAGATTGAACGAGAGCTCCAACTACCAGCATTAAATTCTAACTCTATAAATATTCTACACTAGCTCAAGCTTCATCCCAAGTAGTAGTTCAGTGTCTCTTCTTTAGTGAGAAGATGGGAAGGCTTGCGAAGTGTGTGTGGGGGCTGGGGCTATTGGTGATGGCCCTGGTCATGGTCGTGGGGTTGGCCGAAGGGCGGGAGAAATTTGACCTCCTTGATGGTGGCGGTGGATTCGGAGGAGGTGCCGGTGGTGGGGCTGGTGGAGGCCTTGGTCATGGTGGTGGACTGGGAGGCGGTGGGGGTTTTGGGGGTGGTAAAGGTGGTGGTGGGGGGATTGGTGGTGGATCTGGAGGAGGGTTTGGTGGTGGTAGCGGTGCTGGTGGTGGGTTTGGAGGTGGTGAAGGTGGTGGTGGAGGTATTGGAGGAGGCGGTGGTTCAGGGGTAGGAGGTGGTGCTGGTGCTGGTGCTGGTGGTGGATTTGGAGGTGGCAAAGGTGGTGGTGGAGGTATTGGTGGCGGCGGCGGTGCTGGCGGTGGCTCTGGAGGTGGCGAAGGTGGTGGAGCTGGGGGAGGGGCTGGGGGCGGCAGCGGTGGTGGTGGTGGCATTGGAGGTGGAGCTGGCGGCGGCGGCGGTGCTGGTGGTGGAGCTGGTGGAGGAGGTGGTTCTGGTGGTGGCTTTGGAGGTGGTGAAGGTGGTGGTGGAGGTATTGGAGGAGGCGGTGGTTCAGGGGTAGGAGGTGGTGGTGGTGCTGGTGCTGGTGGTGGATTTGGAGGTGGCAAAGGTGGTGGTGGAGGTATTGGTGGTGGTGCTGGTGGCGGCGGCGGTGCTGGCGGTGGCTTTGGAGGTGGCGAAGGTGGTGGAGCTGGGGGAGGGGCTGGGGGCGGCAGCGGTGGTGGAGCTGGGGGAGGGGCTGGGGGCGGCAGCGGTGGTGGCGGCGGCATTGGAGGTGGAGCTGGCGGCGGCGGCGGTGCTGGTGGTGGAGCTGGTGGAGGCGGTGGTTCTGGTGGTGGCTTTGGAGGTGGAAAAGGTGGCGGCATAGGTGGCGGAGCTGGCGGTGGAGCTGGTGGAGGGGTTGGCGGTGGTGGTGGAGCTGGTGGAGGTGTTGGCGGTGGTGGTGGAGCTGGTGGAGGGGTTGGCGGCGGCGGGGGAGCTGGAGGAGGGGTTGGCAGCGGCGGGGGAGCTGGTGGAGGGGCTGGTGGTGGCGGTGGAGCCGGCGGAGGGCATGGAGGTGGTGGCGGTGCTGGTGGAGGAGTTGGGGGTGGCTCAGGTGGAGGTTTTGGAGGCGGTAGTGGTGCCGGCGGAGGATTTGGGGGTGGTAAAGGAGGTGGCGGTGGATTCGGTGGTGGATCTGGAGGCGGCATTGGAGGTGGCTCTGGAGGGGGCGCTGGAGCCGGTGCTGGCGGTGGTGGAGGATTTGGAGGCGGCGGCGGCGGCGGCGGCGGCGGCGGCGGGGAGTTCTAAGAGTATCTACTAGCTTGCCATAAAATAAAGCCTATAGAAGGCCACGTATTTGAAATGTACTAATTATACATCATGCAGTGGAATATATCTCCGAGTTAAATAATTTTATATCAATGAAATAATCATTATATTTGCATCTTCATAGATGGTTTGTCGTTGATTTATTTTAATATGCTTCACATATATATGAGACACACAAGAATGAACTGAAGACGGTCTACGACGCGATATCCATGATTGGAAGTGCTCCATATTACATAGCAATCGGTGAGTTGGAATCCTTTCCATCACGGCCATTCACTGTAATCAAGCATGATATCATGTCATAACTAAGAGATCTCCGCAGACCAGTGAACTACTTGGAGCTCTCCCAGTCAAGACCACTATTGCTTTACGCGAGCAACGGTGAATGAGGCTGTCCATTTATAGTCCATCACTGAGCTAAGAGGATCGCAGCTCTTTCATATCGTGGTAACATTCAATCATCTTTGGAACCATTAACTACTATGGAATCCAAATTTCAATTCCATAGTTTTAATGATCTTAATATTTAAAATAATAAAATTATAAAATCAGAATTTTAAATCCTTAAAAATTATGAAATTAGAATTTTATAAAAAATGATCAAATTTATGAGATACCTTAATTGAAATTTATTGAATTCATAATAAAATATTATATATTTTCTAAAGTACATATCAAACCAAAATAATATTTTTTTCAATTTCTTATCAAAATGCTTCAACTTCTTTTTGGGACTGTCAACCTCAAGCATAATTAATTATGTGACACCGCACTCATCCTCTCATCTCTCTTAAGTTGTCCATCTCTGCTAACGTTAAAAATTTTATTTTTTAAGTATGCCATAGCTGCAATTGGTTCTCTCTATATCCTTGTAAAGGTTAAAAACTTAGAAGCTAAATCTTTACATAAATTCTTGAACGATTTCTGTTGTCCTTCTGGATTTTGTTTTGAATCATCAAAGCCTAAATTTTTTCTCTTATTAATTTTTTATATTTTAAAATTATTATTTTTTATATTAAGGATATTAAAATTATTTCTTAAATTCTATTTTCATCTTGGATCCAAATGGAAGAATTGGAATTCATTTCCATAGTTTACATTTTGTTCGAAACATAAGAATTGAAATTCCAATATAGATGAAAACCACTAAAACTATAGAGTCAAAATTTCATTCTCACGGAAATTGATTCCAAATATGTTGTGATGTTTATCTAATACTTAATGGAAGAAATTTTAAGGCCAGACTGTCCTTTCGTAACTAGATTTTTTCCCTTTCTTATTTTAAAAATCCAATGCAACTGATATTGGAGTGAGCATCCCACCTCAGCTCCTCTCCTATTTTATTAGGATTTCTTTTCCTTTTGAAACAAATAATGTGCAGCACGGCTCAATGTTAATATATTTAGAGGTGAAAATGAAGCCATATGTTCTTAAAATTTCCATAGTCTGAATTGACCTTTTTGGTCCTATAGTAGCATGCTACATAGATTATTTTTTCCTAACTATAAGACGATATTGCCAACTGGTAAATTTAGATCAACCCCAATCTTAACCTTGATGTTGATAGGATTTGATCCCAACTAAATGTATTTGATACAGCCAACATGAGACTTTATAGCAGGCTAGCTGGCTCCTTCTCAAGTCCAGGCGTATTGACAGCTACCACTCTTTTCCTTCATAAATGTCTCCTCTTCAAGCTTACCTTCCATTCATCGTCACCAACACTAATTAATATGAATACATCGTACTCTCTCTCTAGAACTACTGTATAAATACAAGGGAGAAAACGCATTAGTAAATTTTATCATTATAACATTTTTGTTTTCAAATAATACAGCATTTATATGAATCATATAGAGCCAGTAACGGTGACTGTAAGTCTTCAGCAGTATGCCAGCAACCATTCCTTCCCATGGATGAAATTGACGTCTGTGAACGGAGCTTACCATCACCTGGCCCGTGCCAGTCGTGCTCTCCATGTAGTAGATGCCTGCACGAACCAAAAGGAAGTTGTGGGTGGCTCGCACCAACAGATCCTAGGTAGAGCTGAAACACCTGGTAGCTAGTTTGGAATTTCTTGTAATTTTTGTTTCCAATGACTCGGATTTTTATATCAAGGTAATCTATGTTGCCTGTCTGTTGGCGAGACGTCAATTTATATTTAGGCTGAGGAGTGCATCAAGGTTTGCTACTGCATCATAGTTTCTGATAGTTCAGCCAACAGAAGAGATTGATGCAACATAGAACATAGTTTAGAGGTACCATAACCAGCAGGATTATGCCAACTTTTACCAGAGCTAACAGATTCATGGATAAAAATTTTGATAATTGAATATTTAAAAAAAATTTTATCTCACTAACAAGCATGCAAGTGAATAAGATTTGAAGTTTGATGTATTTTTTTTAAAATTTTTTATTAGAAATAATTAAATTTTAATCAGATTTCTATACTTACACCTATATAATTATAGTATATTTTTCTATCATCGTATCTTATTCCTAAAATGATTTTTTATATTTTTTTACCATCAAGTCTTATTACTAGTATGATTTTATATTAGATTTAATATCTAAATTAAGGTTGGTGCCATGGCTTATATATATTATCCTAATTTATTTTGAAAAATAAATTTTAAGACATCATTAAAATTTATTTCGTAAAAATTTTCTACGTTAGAAAGGTTTTTTAACTCCAATTGCTTTAATTTTTTTAAATTTAATTTCTACTGACCCCTTCATTTTTCATTCTTCACACCATACAAGAGATAAGCTTTTAAAAAATAGGTCTTAGAAGAGAACCTAAGGGTGAGCTCGAAGCCTTCCAAAAACACGGCGACGCTGTGAGCATTTGTAGACCGACTGTTTGGTAGGATTGTTACAGTAATTATCATTTATATTTGCTTATACAAGTGTATATAATCACCGATAGGATTAGCAGCAGGCAATCATCTCTTAGTATTGGATGCAAAACGACTTTGGTCTTTTCTACTTACAGCGAAGTAATTAATTTGTTAATTTGTACATAATTCCAGGATTTAACAGGATGTGATTCCATATAAAAGTCAAGCGGAGAAACAGTAATAAATTCACTGGATCCTCTGTTCTTCTTTGACTTTGTGTTACGCACAACACCGACGCACTTATAAAATGGCCGAAGATACTTTGAATAATAATGAAGATGATTGTTGCTAGGTATAAATTTGCTCCTGTATTTATTGAGACTTAATGAATTAATAGTTAATAGAGATTAAAGTATAACGGTCCTTATATATTGTGCCACTTGGAGACCATAGACTTGCCGCGAAGATTGACTGGCCGCGGGATGAAATCAATGCTGGCTTGGATGCCGCAGCTTTCGTAGTAATGGCTGCCATTGTAGTCAAAGAAGGTGTGGTGGAGACCATCGGAGGCACAGTGATGGAAACCCGCCTTATCTCCGGGATACAGCTGCATCCCACACCATTAAAAAAAAAAAAAAAAAAATTCTGTTATGGCAGGAGATGCGTATAAAATCCTTTGATATCATTTGTTACGGTAGATATAAAAAATAAAAGATAAATAAAAAAATAAAAAAAATCAAGAGAACAAATATAAGATTTAACATGATTTGATCACTAATTTACGTCCACGAGCAAAAAAAAAAAAAAAAAAATTATATTATCAATATCTAAAAATTATAAAAGTTATTTTTTATTTTTAAAAAAACTCTCATAATAATTATTTACATTCACAAAAAAAAAAGAGTAAAAAAATTATACTATCAATATATAGAGATTATAAAGAGTCAGACTTTAAAATTTCAATGATTATTTCTCCTCTAAAAATTCTTGCAAATCTTTATACCTATTTACACCTAATAGAATCATCTCTTGAACTCTTTCAATAACTCTCTAAATTACCTATATTAGCTCAAAGCCGAAGCTTTGGAAACATCGCAAGGCTCTTTGGGATTAGACTATGGGCCACCTTAAAAACTAAGGCTACACGTATTTATATAGAAGGAGAAACTATAGTGACCATACAGATTAGGACTCAAGTCCTACATATGGATATAGAAACATATTTTTAAGCTTGTGAATTTCAAGATAAACTCTAACAAAATCTTTGATCAAATTTTGAATGAAGTTAGTATAATTATAATATATTTAAATAAACTTTAAAGAAAGGAGAGATGAACCTTGAAACAAATCATACCAAACACGATGATATTATCGGCCTAAACAATGAAGGATGCAGATGTTGTTGCTGCAAATCACCCTAAATTATGGTGCTATGGCAATTCTTTTTTTGTCATTTTTTCTATGAAATATATGATGTGCTCTTTAAGATTATAATCTCTCTATCCATGATCATACCAACAAACATTGTAAGGAACTCTCAAAAGTAGAGAGGCCAAATGATGTGGTATGAACTAAGCTAGCCTCTTGATGGCAATTTATGATGGAACTAGAAAATAGTGTGAAGTAGCCAATTAGATCGCTGCATATGTCTCCTTTCAAAGGAGAAAATTTAAATTAGAAAAAATTTTCACTAAAGCTGCCAATGAAAACGAGTTAAGTCCTACCAAAAGTGCTCACCAATTTAAATAGCAGTTTACCATCTTATTTGAAAAGGATTTTGTAGCTCTATTTATAAAAAATTTTACCAAAAATATGACCCTGTTCGAGGGTCTAAACTCGTTCAAGCTGTCTATTAATAAGTGAACCAATTCAAGATAAAATTTTCCTAGATGCCTACAGAAGTAGATTCAAATTTCTCACGTAAGCATGTAAATTGTTTGCAGAGCATTCTATCATCTAACTTATGACCCTTCCTACCGATTGGCATTCACAGTTTTGTTTCATACGTCGACAATAGGGATGCCATAAAAATGACTTTATTAGCAGGGTGCATAACTGGTCCACATATCTTTCCTTGAATGCATGATTAGTTGTCATGTCCAATATTAATATCACATCCCCCACCGAGATGAAGAGAGAAGAGGCAATGATGCCATAGTTAACCAGCTGCGAGATGAGCGTTCCAGGAGGAAGGGGGCACAAGACGAGCTCCGCTGTAGCGGTGGTTGTTTTGTTATCTAGCATCCGGAGGCCGGGAGGGAAAGACGGCAGTGGTTCAAACCTGAATGTTTGACAACAAATAGGACTAAGATGTAGTGTTCCAACCTAACCTAACCTAACCTACACTAGATATAGGACGGAGAACGGCCGCTTGATCAGCTGGCTAAGCATATTTAATGGTTCCAATAGGTTAGCCTGATCTCATATTGTATTGGTCTGTTCCCTAAGGAGCATCAACTGGTGTAACTATTTAAGTCATTGGATTGTAATATCAAGTGACCCAGGTTGGAATCCATCTACACCCAAATAGCTGGGTGGGGATTAAGCCCTCTCCCTTCTTTTCAAATGGTGATGATAATGATGATAATATTAATTCATGTTTAGAATTGCTAATATACTCGAGCTCTGCCAGGACAGGAATCAATCCATAAGTGCTATTTCAAACATTGACAGTGATTTTTTTTTTTTTTGCCAACTAAAAATCACTTGGATACTGATGCGGTGCAGCATGCATCTCTGGCGAGAAAACGACCTTAATTAATTTGCGAAGCATTGGACTGCAGCCGTTTCGCACATAAATTTATTAATTAAAGTGAGCCCCGGCTGACGCAAACTTAGATTTATTAACTGTTATTATTGTTGTTATTATGGTGGGTCTTCGGTGGCTGGCAACCTCATCTTGAAACATTTAGAGCGACGTCCGAGACGGTTGCGAGTCTACATCAGCTCTCATTGGTTTCTCTCATGATCAAAGCCCTTGCATTATCGATGACCATGGCTACAGAGCCTCCTCCAACCACCGCAGTTCATCCACCGTCTCAAAACCCCAGCAGAACTTCCCTTGCTCACCTCCTCAACACCAAGCGCCACCACTCCTTCCCTCTCCTCGAACAAGCCCACGCCATTGTCATCAAATTAAGGCCGCCTTCCTCGGGAACAATTAATTATCTCCAACCCTGAATTCTCCAGCTTCAACTCTGCAATCAAAGTGTTTGTCCAATTACCTGACAGACATGCCTTCTCGTAGAATGCCTTGATCAGAGGCTCCCTTGATAACAATGTTCCCCACAAAGCCACCTCCGTCTACTGCAGCGTGGTGGCACAGGGTTCCACGCTCAACACGTCCACGTTCCCTCTCTCTTCAAAGCGTGCGCCGCTGCCAAGGTTCTTGCAAGAGGAATTCAGTTGCAAGGCAATGTTGTCAGACATGGACTCAAGCAAGATGGGTATGTCATGAGTGCTGCTGGAATTCAGTGTATGCCGCCTTTGGTATGCTCGATGCGGACACTGGGCCGGGCCTTTTGTGTTGGAATGCAGTGGTCGATGGGTATGAGAAAAAGAGAGCTGGAGGCAGCAAGAAAGTTCTTTGGTGTCATGACTTGAAATGCTGAAGCACCATGGTTGATGGTTATGTGCACTGTGGTTATTTCACGGATTTCTTGGCAACATTCCAGAGGATGCTAAGGGAGAGAGTTGAACCAAGGAAGTTTGTTTTCCCAAGCATTCCCGAAAGCTTCTGCCAATGTGGGTGCATTGGAGCAAGATGGATGGATCCATGCTTATATTGAATGGAACACAATTCAAGTTGATGCTTTTCTTGGAACATTTTTGGTTGACATGCATGCCAAATGAGAGTGTCTGAAGTTGGCATCAGAGGGGTCTTTGAGAAGACACCACATAAAGAAATCTTCTCATGGAATACCATGATGAGAGGGTTTGCAATGCATGGGCATGCAAGGAAGGCCATTGAGCTACTATTGCAAATGGAGAAGGAGAAGCGTAGGCCAGATGGGATAACCTTTGCGAGTGTGTCGAATGCATGCTCACATGGTAGATTAGTGGAAGAAGGCCACTACTTCTTCAATTTCATGAAACAAGAGTATGGCACCAAACCTAAGGCAGAGCACTATGGGTGCATGGTGGACCTTCTAGGCCGAGCAGGGTTATTTAGGGAGGCTGAGGAGATGATAAATTCAACGCCTATGAAGCCAATGCTGCTGTATGCGTAGCAATGTTAAATGCTTGTATGACCACAGAAATGCACAATGGGCTGATTAGGTTGTCAAATATTTATGCAAGAGCATGGAGATGGGACGATGTTTCAAAAGTGAGGAAGCTAGTGAAGGATCGAAGAGCAAAAATCTATTCCAGGTTGCAGCTTGATAGAATTTGCTGGTATGGTTCGCAAATTTGTTGTGGGAGATTGTGAACATCTGAGTGCAAATGAGATTAACTCGATGCTGGAGGAGATGTTGGAATGGCTAATATTAGAGGGTTATGCTCCAGACGCCAGCCAGATGTTGTTTAATATTGTTGACGAGGAGACAAACTCGCTAGTTGCTATTGCATTTGTATTGCTTAATACCACCCTGGGGATAAGCATTAGGATTGTAAAGAATCTGCATGTATGTGAGGATTGTCACTTTGCAACAAAACCAAGCAATAAGAGATCATGTCCGCTGTCATCATTTCAAAGAAGGGAAATGCTCTTTCATGGACTTTTGGCATCGATCTCACTGGTATTGAGCTATGTGGGCGATGCAAAGGAACCGATTAATGTTGCAATGAACAAGTCAAAACGGAGCATGTTACTATAGTCATCATGATGGCAAATCCAGATTAGGAAGTATGTCTAGGATTTTGCCTCCAAAGCGTATGCAGTTTTGTTGCTTGTACAAATGCAGTATTTATCTGTCAAAAAGTAATTTTTGCTACAGAATGTGTGACAAAGACCTTTCTCTTGTGATTCAGAGTTGAGCAATTTACTCAACATCAGATGTTTAAAACCTTTGAGTTCTTTTGCAACATCAATCAAGCAAAAAATAAATCAACTTTAATTCCTTTCCTCGCCATAATTAATAGCTGCAAATAAAATAGCCACAACCATAGAGAAAGAAATATGTCTTTGAATAGGAACTTTGCTTATAGATATGTTTATATAGCATTATCACATACAGCTTATTAGTTCAATCTGCATTTGTCTAAAAGCAACTGGTATAAAGATCTTCTGTGATATTTACTTAACAGCAAGTTTTCTGGCAACATAAGCTGGCTTGCATAGAGCTTTTTCTTTACCCCTATCCCTTTTCTTAACAAGTTTCAATTATAGTTTTATCTTCTAGGATATATAAGATCTGAATATTTTACTTTGTTCTGTTTATTTGGAGGGAAAAAATTGTTACAACTTTAATAAGAATAACCAAAGTGAACAGAATGTGATAGTGAAAATTTTCTTTTCCCATATAAACTTGCGTTGGGATCAGATTGCCTAAAATTCCTGAAGTTTCGTGATGATTATTTTTTATGCATTAGTGTTTGGCCTAATTATTCTATCACAGGTGTCAGGTAAGTTTGATTTGCTAGATTGTCAAGCAGTTGCAGAACTACAGGCGGACCAAAAGAAGCATGAATTAATTGATTAGTAGATTGATCAGACTCTTTTACAATAGTCAGTAGGTCAGTATTTAACCAAAAAAAAAAAAAAACAAGTTTATCTGCAATTTACTAACTAAAATGGTGCACATTTCATTGGATATGGAAGAAGGATAAATTACAAGGTACAGATAACAATTTCATGGAGGTAACTAACCTATAGTTCCAACCTAAATACATGCAACAGTTTTGTTATTCAATGCATCTAATTGTGAAGGTAGCAAAGTCAGCTGGAGAAGCATGTCAAGAAGCTTCGCAGAATCACCATGAATTGGCTCCTATCTGCAACACATGACCCAAAAGTTTTGTCGGTCACAAATTCAATGTTGCATGCCTGAACATTCTTACATTTTCAGAATGCCATATAGCAAAAATACATGTATCGAAGAAAATGGTAAGCATAGAAAGAAAAGGAGAAGACAATGTGATAGTGCATGCATATATTGGCAATTTCAAAAATAAATGGTTCCCACTACTCAGCAATGCTGATGGATGGATGGCATGCTGAAGACAGATTTATGGATTGGAGCTTCGCAGGCTTCATTGATGTAAACCATCTCCATATACACAATTGCAGTCACAAGAATATTACACAGCTTAGAAAAGCAACTAAAAGTCAAAAACAGCGCAGAACGGTAGTATATACAACATTTAAACCACTATGGAAGCTTGATTTTCCCCATTCACAAAGTCATATGCCTATGATTATGCTATTTATTTGAGCAGTACACAAAGATCAAATTGGCAAGGCAACAATTGGAAGCATGCAAATTTGTGATAAAGTTTCATCTTCTTCCATCTTCCATCTTTCATGACTCCACCATTTTTCTTAAAAAAAAGCTTTTTGACTGCTTTTTTTCTCTTATAAATGAAATACTTAACAACTTGCCTATTTTAATACAGATAAACTTATATAAGGCAGCATAATTTGTTATTAAAAAAAAAAAAAAAAACCTAGATGTTGAGAAACTTGTTCCAAGATCCCACCTTCTCACATAGGCTCCTCCTCCTAGAACTTTTAAAACTGTTTGCTCATTTTCCTACCACACCTGTGCCTGTGTCTTGTATAATAAAATTTCCCGCTAGAAGGAACTGCTATCCAAATCATTCCCCTCAGCATCATAACAAAACAGAAATTAGGACTACTCAAATTCCCTTTCCTCCCATCTACTGCATGCATTCTATCGTCATATAAAAGCCACATGAATCTAGATTATTTATTGAGTCATAAAGAAATAGAGGAGACAGAAATTTAAATTTTATGCTCAATATATGGGGGGAAAAATGGTTTTTGCTTAGAGTGCAAACATACCCATATGAATTAGCTGACATTCGTACTTTGTGATATGTATTCATCAAATTGCCGAGCTTTCTCCCGCAAGGTTGAAATGATTTCCTCTGATATATCATTAATCATCAGGGGAAGGAACTTCTCCATCCGGTCAAACCACTCTCCTAGTGTCATCTTGTCTATATTATTTTCTACCTCCTCTTGCCTCAACTCCCCTGCTCCACTCTCAGCCAATTTCACCCCATCACTGACATTATCATCTTTCAACCTCAAATCTCCCTCCTCAGCGGCTTCTACGGCCTCTGGAACTGAACCCAAAGGCTTCACCTCCTCGTCTTCCTGCTCTTTTTTTGGAACCCTAGCAGAAGCAGCCCTCGTTGTAGGCCTTCTCCTCTTCCCTCTACCCTTCCCCGCATTGTTCGGCACTTCAGAACTGTCCTCCACCACCGCCGCCTCCAGGATATCATCTTTCTTCCGGACCGTAGTAGCTGAAGCAGCAGCCTTCTTGGATCTCGCTCTCCCCCTCCCACCATTTCTCGCAGGTGCTTCACTGCCCACGTCCACGATCGCATCCGACGGCGGATCGGCCCCAGATCTGGCCGGAGGCGCTCCCCTCCGCCTCCCCCGCCGCCGCAACCCAATCCTCTCCTCCTTCTTCTCCTCCTCCGCCACCGCCTCCTCAATATGGGGCTCTTCTCCAGATATTCTGACGGAGATGGAGGTCATCTCTCCGATTTTGATGGAATCGCCGTTGGAAAGGGGGAACGGGACGGAGGGCCGAATATTGGCGTCGTTGACGACAGTGCCATTAGAGGTATCGAGGTCGGAAACGGCCCACCGGGAGGTCTCGGGGAGGAATTGAAAGGCGAGGTGCTTTTGGGAGATGCCGAGGTCCCGGATGGCGAAGGTGTTGCCCCTCACGACACGGCCGATGCGGGTGATAGCTCCGGGCTTGCACTCCAGCATCTCGCCCTCCTTCGGGCCCTTCTCCACGACAAGCCTTAGGATGGGATTCTTCATGGAGAAGAAGAGAAGAAACGAAACCCTAACCCCAGATCGAGAATGGAAGCGGGGGGAGCGAGAAACGGGGGAAGGAGGAGGAGGAAATTTGAAGATTTGAAATTAGGACCAAACCATGAAACCTGCAAACCAAACGCCGAATTAGAGCGAATCCGGCGAGCCTATCCAACTCCTGAGTAATTTATCGCCAAGTGATTCAGCTTCTGATTGACCCATGTACCGAATTGAGCCCTTGAAATAAATCTTGAATTAAATATAAAACAATAATTTTATGTAAATATAAATAAAAAAAGTAAGACTCTGTCTTCTTCTAAGGTTTTAGATAACAAGTTATGCTATTATAATGAATCCCACCAGAACGATTATCATTAGTATAATGGTTATAATGATCATTATATATCCCCCATAAAATAGCATTTAAAACTTATAATATTAAAATAATATATATTATAATGGTTGTGATAATGATATCATAATAAAAATAATAGCTGATCAAAAGAAAATAAAGGATAATCTTGATGTGTTGCATTTCTTAGATGATTAGAAATGATTGACTATTTAAAAACATTGCTAAAAGATATAAATTAATTATTTTGAAAGTTTCTATATAAGCTATCAAAAGAGTGTTTGATATGGTATAATTTTTGAAATGTCACTGATGATCCTAGGATGGTGCTAATAAGATTGTCCTGATTGGTATTCCGTATTTTCATTTTGATGATAGTATGTAATTATTATGGGATTAAGATCATTATCCAAGATCGAAAATGATATACCATAATGATCTATACTAAAAAATTTAGACAACCTTATCTTTATATTTATCAATCTTTCTCATATTATAATAATATAATATACTATAATAATATATAAATATTATTATAAGAGCTAAATTTAGCTACATTCGAATATAGCCAAGGTTAAATCCGATCATCTTCTCCATCCTTAAATTTATATAATTCATGAATTTCAAAGATGGAAAAAGAAAAAAAGGCAGAATGATTTCAGAATTCGTATCGATTCAAAGGTGAGAAAGATTATCGAATCCACTTAGCTACATTCAAATGTAGTCAAGTCCAACTCATTATCATAATACATAACTATTTATAAATATTATTATTTATTATAATAATATGATATTAAACTATTATAAAATCTAATTGATATTATATTATTATAATATTTATATAATTAATATAATATATAATAATATTAATTAATATAATATAATGATTAATATTATATTATTATTTATATTTATTATGTATAATAAATATAATATTCATCATTATATATTATGTACTTTTATAATATTATTTGTTATTATGGTATAATATTTAATACATATAATATTATATCATTATAATATCTAATATATAAATTATATATTGTAATATATTAAAATATATATACTATGCAAATAAGTTTTTAAGGGTATTATTAATAATGCATGCATAGTATTCTTTCATTCCTATGATGTATCAAATAAAGTGATGTATGATTGGTGATAATCTTTGATTATTGGAATATTTCATACCTAATGAGATGATGTTGGCTCATCAATGATCCTACCACCAATGACTCTTATCATTGAGAAAAATCACTGAGATGATTATCTAAACAGTTTTTGAGATCATTAAAACTTTCACTATCAAGATATTCATGATAACTTAAGAAACATGTGGTGTTTATATAATAGCTTATGCAACTTTCTATCCTATCCACTTTATATGGGAACAATCATCCTCTTATTTTTTCAAAGTTAACTTTGATGATAGTGCATTGGATAATGGAATTTGTGATAGAACTAGATTCGTTATCCAAAACCATAGCAATACTCTTATGGCAACCAGGGATGTTCACCTATTTGATATTACAATTCCAATGGCCAAGTTGTACATTGCTTGAAAGGGTATTTCCTTTAAGGTTACAAGGCTAAGAGCAATCATTGTTTTAGAAAGGGCTTTAAGATTGTGGTTGCTTGTTTGCAACATACGAAAATTTAAGCGAAAAGGCTACTAGTCTATGTATTGTCAATGTTGAGTGCGTTAATCAGGAAGTAGATACAACAGTAGGCTAAATAGCCATCTTATGGGAACCTATTGTTGGCGTTCTTTTCCGACTTTAAAATTCTATGTCTTCTTATTTCTCTAAATATATTTACATGTGAATCATATGATATATCCATCTTCAAAAAAAATAAGCACATTATTTTTAGCTCACTTTTTATTGGATAAAAATATTATTTTTTGATTGTATAATTATTTTGGAGAGAAATTTAATGAAAAAAATAAAAACTAAAGAAATATAAGTACAAATGACTCCTTTATTTATATCATGATGACCATTATGATCCTAAAAACATATTATAACGACCGTTACCTTTTTAATCCATCATTACATATGCAAGGATGAACTAATCCATGATAACAATCATTATGATGATGATAATATTGTTAATTAAATTTAAGATTAAATGAATAAGCAATTGTCATATAAAAATAACTAAAAAGAGTTAACAGATCAAATAGGTTATGTTTAAAAAACAAATGAATATGGAAAAGATAAAGTATATTAGGAAATCCACTTTGTTCCCCTTGATAAAAGAAAAGGGTATATACTCTTTTCAATTCTAAAATTAACAAGGTATCACTTAAATTGAATAACCATGCCAATGACCAATATCAAAATTATTATAAAAAATTATAAGTTTTAACATATTCTCTAACTTGCAACTTGCGGATAGAAAATAGATAGTGTTCATTATACTATCATGCTACAATGCATCACAAAGCATTTAAATTAAGAATATATTTTATTAATTATTATCTAAACATCTAAAATATATATAACAAAAAATCATCAGCTTATGTCATAACAAAATATTTGATTTTGCTATCATCCTCTTTTAGCGCTCTAGTATAATAGTAATTATCCCCCCTTTTTTTTTTCAAGTTTAAGATTATAAAAATATATAATTTTTACTGTTTAGATATTTTTAATTGTATAAATCATGATCAAACTATTGATTTTTGATTTAGATGTCACATTATTGGATTCATTTCAGGAGAAGTGGATAGCATTTCATCCGAGTAAAATATAATCTGTTTATATATACTACGTTAAGGCTATGATTCCACGAAAGGCTCATAAGAAAAGTCAAACATGTGAGGGAAATATATAATAATTTTTGGAATAATAATTTCATACATAGAAGAATAGATAAGAAATATGACAAATCATGCTATGCACATGCCATGCACTCATATTACAGAGAGAGGAGAGTTGAGTGAAAGTAGATAAAGGAAAGTATTTTTTTTTTAAACAAAAAAATAAAAACTTTGTACAGACGTGATCAGAAGAAAGGAGATAGAGAGTCACTTGTTACTAGATGAAATATTATTTAGATCTTGGGATTAAGTTTCCAGAACTTGAGACAAAAGATTAGGAAGATTCAATTAAAAAAATTTTGACTGAAATATACTTTTAATTCTAAAATTTTCACTCAAAAATCATTTTAGTCCCCGAATTTATTTCATCATGCTTTAATAATGTTATATGTCTCACATTTCATTGCTAGGATCCGCCAAAGTTTAACAAAATAGTTAACATATTTGCATCAAGATAATATATCAATCACTTCATCAATTTTAATTGATCAATGCAATGAAACGATAGGCATAAAGTATTTTTAAAACATGATGAATTAAATTATAATAATCAAAAATTTAGAGTACAAGTTTAAGGACCGAAAGCATGCTTTCGTCAACGTTTTTCTTTTTAAAAATTATTTTTAATTTTAAACCAAGAAAATGCGAAAGAAAAAAAGGTTTTAACTGAGCGCGATATTAATTAAGAAAATACTAGTTACGAAACTCCATGAGAGCCTTCTTGCATGGTAAAGAGAGAGGCGAGATTATGAGAGGAGAACAGCGAGGATACGCAGGAGGAGAAGAGCGCCCAAGTCGGGAGTGGGCCGCACATAAGGCGAGAATCAAATCTGGGTAAATTTTACGTTGGGCCCATCGCGACAACCGTAAGGCACCGTTCGAATGAAAGCCGCGCAAAGAGCAGCATCCACTTAAACCTAAGGGATGGAAGGGGAATAGAGAGAAAAATAAAGAGGGATATTAGAATATAATTATTTTAGAGTTTCTTAAATGAAAGAAAACAAAGGATTTAGAAGATTTTTCTATCAAACCCCTCAATAGCAATATTTTTTTAAGTCGTCAAGGAGGTTCGCAAAGATTTACTCTATTTTTTTTTTTATTTAACAAGTACAACAAAAAAAAAAAAAACCTTCTAAATTTTATAAGGCTTAAAGAATTTCAACTTTATCTTTACGACCTAATCGTGACCAATTTACAACCCCTATACTCCTGTCAAATCACCATATCGGCAGATCTGTTTTCCCTTCCCCTTTTTTTTTTTTTTTTTTTTTTTCGGTCCAATCCATTTATAAAATGGTTTCAGGCCTTCAGCCATTTAGTTAATGGTTTAGGTCATGCAGTTTTTCTCTAAAGCCTTTATGTCTCAGTTACTCCAGAGCCTAATCCAATGATCATCCTGAGGATACCATTTGTCATAGATGATGGCTCGAAAACATAATAGAGGTGTGAAATTTGTAAATGATCAGGAGTTGTAAATTTTACAGATTTATAAATTTCATAAAATTTTAAAAATTTCATGAAAGTATTCAAATAAAAAATTTTAATTTTGAAATCCTAAAACCCTCAACTCAAATGAAATCCATCCTAAGATTATTTGTGACAAATATAGGCAAAGATCGTCGAGATCAATGCAGTCTTCCAATCTATTCAAGTTTGGCCCTCACGAGAATTCGCAATTAGAACTAGAATACAGCTAAATTTTATTAAGAAGTCAAAAAACATAAAATATAATTTGATCAGAACCCAGGTGTTATCGGATTATAAGAAATCAGAAACACCTAAATGGGCGAAGTCAGACAATGCTTTCTAGGCAAATGCATTTCCATCAAATATGCTCGCAGATCCACTGCTCGGAGCCCAGTGCATTTCATCATCCTACTGCAATCAAAAACCTTGAAAAAAAATTCAAATAAAAACCGTGTAATGATAAACAAGATATAATAAACCGAATACAAATGCTTGTTTTCTGGAAGAGGAGTCCTCAGCTACAAATGCTTACAGTTTTCATCAGTGACTTAAGATCAGGTCTCAAAGATTCCATGCCATCATAGGACCCCTTCCAACATTAAAACGCTAACCCAAATCAAATCCATCAAAATTTTTTTTAAGAAACAGAAGAATAATACGAATCTATAAAATCGAATGAAGTAAATTTCGGAGAAATTATTCGCTGCACCTCACAGTGATATCGAGGGGCGAAGCGACTCAACATCCCCTGAAAAACTAATTTAGCCCTTTCGAAAATCCTAACCCTTAGGTTACAGAGAAAGGGATAGGTTCATCAAAAGGGCTCTTCATAGAATTAACATCCAAAAATTTTTTTTAAAAAAAAAAACCCTAATACTTCTATGCGGCATAGAAGAAATTATAGGAAGAAAAAGATCCAACCCCCTTCTTATCATCGTCGTCGCCGTCGTCGCCGTCGTCAGCCGAAAGGACTGCTTGCCCTTCCCCACCGCTCCTTTTATAGATCATTCGGGAAATTAGGGTTTCGTTCGGGCAAGGATAAAAAACCCTCGTTTCAGCGCCCATTTTACGGGAATGCCACGATCAAGTCCGAAGGGGCCATGGAAATCGCTGGAAGCGCGTGGAAGCGCTGGGGGGTCCAGCGATTGCACGGTCAGAGGTCGTGCGCTCCTTCCGCTGTGATGTCATTCCATACGTGTTTCCCACGAAAAGCATCGTTAAGATTCCTCGGTGGATGCCGTTCGTCATTTATCGAACGGAGAGATCAACTCCTCGGAATCTTGGGCCTGGTTGGAAGCGGTCAACCGTGGCCCAACCATCAATCACTGCCCACACCTCGCGCGTCATTGCAATAATCTCGCATTCCGGACGGTAGCGTTTAAAATGTTCAATCTCTGTTTGACCCGGCAAATTGAAGTCCATGCCTTCATCAGATCAAAAGTAGTAGTAATGCAAGACGGAAAGAAGGAAGGAGAGTGCAACCTGTGCTACCGTGACCTGCATATTGGTTCAAAAATATAGGCATGGCCACAACCATATGCATTGGTTATGATGTCAGATCAATCTATTCAAGGATGACTCGATTTGGTGGACTTTTGCATACAAATAGTTGTGCCATTGATAATATCAGACGAAGAATCTAACCTCTAATAAAATATAAAAAAATAAAAAAATCTTCCAAACAAAGACCCTCTTGCCAAGGCGTCACCGAACACGTATATTTGTTGGACCGCAGCAACCTTGCTCGCCAAGCCACAAGAGAGGCCAGCCGCTCTCGCTTTCCCTCCTCTATAAATTCCACCACGCTTCCCATCATCGCCACGCCAATTAGGGAAGACTAGAGACACGGACTCCCCGCTCCAAGAGAAAAAGGGAAGCCCTCGCGAAATGTGCCCCTCTGGACGGTACGCTAGCCACCGCGATCTGACCGCCGGGATGGGGCCGGCGGACTTCCGGCCGGCCTTCGACGTCCTGGACGCCGACCGTGACGGCAAGATCAGCCGCAACGACCTCAAGGCCTTCTACTCCGGCTTCGCCGCCCCCGCCCCCAGCGAGGACGACATCAGCTCCATGTTCTCCGCCGCCGACGCCGACCGCAACGGGTTCGTGGACTTCGACGAGTTCCAGCGCGTGCTCGGCCGCCAGAGCGCCACTGGGTTGGTGATGGAGGAGGCTTTCCGGGTGATGGACCGGGACGGCGACGGGAAGGTGGGCTTCGAGGACCTCAAGGCGTACCTCGGGTGGGCAGGGATGCCCGCGGTCGACGACGAGATCAAGGCGATGATCCGGATGGGCGGCGGAGATGCGGCCGACGGGGTCAGTTTAGATGCCCTTATGAAGATCCTGGCCGTCGATTTCGCCAGCTGTTGTAATTGAATTGAATGCGACCGCCTGGGGGGTGTAAGCTCCACCCACCGTATGAGGGGAGTGCTAGAAGGGATTTTTTTTTTTTCAAAAAAAAAAAAAAAAAAAGGATGGTTGTCATTTTGTGACTTTTATTTTCGGACGGTTATGATTGTATGGAATAAATGAAATAGCTGTAAATTTTATTTTTGATATATGGTTTTGTGCGGTTGGAGCGGTCGAGCAGCTGGCGATCGCGGTGTCATTGCGAATGGCCCGAGTACGTTGATGTTGATTTCGAGGAACGGGTGGTGGCGGTTAGGCCGCTTGCGGTGGGTAGAATCAGGCGTTGTCGTTAATGTAGACTTCAAAACCAAGTTTACACAGCATGCGCGCAGCGATAAGCTGAATTAATTTAATCCAATCACCCAGTCGTTGAACTGAATGTATGCACGGCCGACTTGAAATCATTCGACTGAATCTAATTCAGTTTTATTAATAAAATTGAATTGAAATGAATTTATATTAAAATCTATGCGTTTGGAATCTATATAAAATTTTGAAATTACGTTTCTACGTGGTTAGCTCATTTTAAAGCCTTGCTTTATAACCATTAAGAAAAAATGAATTGGTATGCTAACCTTGCCGTAATGCTGCTATGGCGATGGTGGCATAGGGTAGCTGATGGTGATGGTAATGGTATATTCTGAGCTGATGGTGATAATGGTATCCAGAGTTAGGATTTAAATATCGAGGGTATATTCCAGAGTTGGGATTTAACGATTGAGGAAATAAAAATGAAGTAAATTTTTAAAAATAATTTGGGAAAAAGAGAAAATAAAAACGGAGTAAATCTCCCCTAAAGCACATCAATTTTGATGTGAATTATATTCACATGAAAATATACTTTTTAGATTTTGATTCAATTAAATTCATTCAACCTAACAACATTCCAAACAAAGAAATTATTTAAATTGATTTTTTTTTATTTTTAAGTGATTTCAAATGAGGTAAAAGAAAATCAATTAAATTCTTCTATTTTTAATTGATTTCTTTGTTCGAAATGCTTTAAAGCTTAGAAAGAATTCAATTAAATTGAAGCTCAAAAATGAAATCTTTGTATAATTATAATTTATTTTGTGGGATCCATTTGTTAAAATAAAAAAAAAAGGTTAAAATACTCTATAACACTTGTTCTTATTTTCTGTCTCACACCTTTCTGAGCTCCGAATTAAAAGTCATAGATCATATCTCAACCATCGCTTCATATCTCTACCATCCCCTTTAAGCATCATTGCAACGATGCAAACTTTATAATAGCGAGATTCCAACCAAAAAGAGCTAGCTATTTTGAGGAGTAATACTAAAATTATATATAAATTTAATTCATTTTGATCTTTTTTTAATGATAAAATTAAGTTTAGTTTTAACATTTTAAAATTTATTTCAAATATATAATTTTATAATAAATTTATTTTAATTCAATTCTATTGAATTCTAATAGAATCCAATTGAATTCTACTATAAAATTGATTCCAAAAATGGCTTGATAATGTTATTGGCCATAATAAATACCTACTATAATAAATATGGGACTTAAAATAATATTACCTAAAATATCCACCTCCTAGCATTCACGATCATAAAAGTTGACTTATGGTTTCTTCTTTATTAGGATGGTTAAAATAGAAATATAAAATTTGTTTGAATTAGCTCTTGGTTTAACTGTTGTTCAACAACTACAACTACTTTGTATAGCTGCTGACCGGTAGTTTAGAGGGTGCTTCATTTGTTTCGAGTATCTTAATCCAAATAGGCTCTGTCACACGATGATCTCTGGGCACCACGCCAATGGGGCATTGGTTTTCACCGCATGCGGTGAAAACTTTGGGTTGAAACCACGATGCTGGCCCCCTTGTTTTCACTGCGAGACAAGCCTTACGAGACCCCTCTGCCTCTCGCCCGTTTTCTTATCTCCTCTCTCTCTCTCTCTCTCTCTCTCTCTCACACACACACACGTTTTCTTACCCCTCTCTCTCTCTTATACTCCCTCATTCTATAAATTGTAAAGACGAAGGAGAGGAAAGATCTCTCTCTCTCTCTTTCGTTTTTTCTCTTGCTGCTAGGCAGTGAAGCAAACTCCTGTCAGATTGTTAGTACGTGGGAAATTCAGTGCTCCCTTCTCATTCCACTAGGCCAGTGGACTGACTGTTAAAATGGTAGTTCACGTTAAAATGTCATTGTTTGAAAGTTGGAGGTTTAGAAATTTTAAGAAATTAATGAGAAATAAAACGTGACATTGATTTAATTCTTGAATGATTTTGGATTGATTTAATTCTTGAATGATTTTGGATTATTAGGTCTTGAAGAACCTTGGTGAAATGGTTATTTTTGATTTGTTGTGAGCAATTATGAGATAAGTAGCACTCCTGATTTTTATAGTAAAATTTTTTTTTAAAAAAAAAATATATCATTGCAAATTTATGTTTAGAGCTAGGGTTTGTTGTATTCAAAAATATTTACAGTGATGTTATATCATATGTGATTCATTTTTTGATGAATTTATAAATACCCTAGATTTGTAAATGCTCTATATTAAATTATATCTCAGAATTTGTAAACTGCCAAATTTTGTTTGATATTTTGGTTCCTTAATTTTATATATCAAATTATATTGTGATTGATTTATGACTCAAGCATAAGGTGGTATTTATCGAAAATATTATTGAGAAATTATTGTACATTTTTTGCATCATCAATTATAGATAATTAAAATTCTATTTATTGTGTAAATATTTAGATATTTATGAAACTTTAATGTTATAAAGATAAATTTTGTATATACATATAGACTCTCATTAAATTACGTATATTATGATGTTGATACCGCGAGTGTGGTATAAAAAAGAGCTACACTACAGTATTAATATTTGATATGTGTCTACTCCATAAGGTTAAATGTGGTTATGGATCTACTCCGTAGGGCTAAATGTAGTCTCAGACCTACTTTGCAAGGTTCAATACGGTTATGAACCCATGCTACAGGGGTTGAATGCCTCCATAGTCATCGATTAAAGAGATGTAAGAAAATTAAGAATTGAGAATCGACATATATAATTTAATATTTGATGGCCTTATTAAGATTTGGATTTGATATTTTATCCTAATCTTGAGCATATGGAATTTATGCATTGTAATTTTACTTTGATAAAGGCCGACTATAATATTTTGCATATTTTATCAAAAAGAAATATAATATGTTATTTTGTACTTGAAATTTGAAGAAATATATTTATAATATTCATTTTGCGTATTTTGAACTGGTATCATTTTTAGCTCTACTGAATTTAAATATTGAATATCCTCTGATCCATTGATATTAAAATATAGTGCTACTTACTGGGCCGTTAAGTTCATAATTGTTATTTATATATATTTTTTAGATCTAGAGACTAAGAAGTAAATTAATTGAAGATTTAGGGTGAGTTAGTAGAGGCAAGGCCAGCTCTCTCTCACTTTATGTATATGTAGACCAGTTTTCGTTTGGTTGATTATATATTAAAGTTCATTTTGAGAATATGTATATTTTTGTCATTGATAAAAATTTAAAAATTTTAAAAGAGGCTATTGAACAAAATATAATGAGAATATATATGTCATTTTGATGATCACTATTGTTTATGTATGAACTATATTATTATTATTTCTAATTATAGTTTATATGAAATAATTGAAGTATATTTATAGAATTGCAAGTTAGCCTTGTATACTTGTGAGGCTGATTTCTATAAGTATACGGTGGTTGTCATGACCCTTAATTTGAGTTTAGCGCATAACAAACAAATTAAAATATTACAAACAAATAACTATGGACTAATATGCTGGCAAAGAACTTATTCATTCCATAAACGAAGAATCATAATAAAATAATTTTGTGATCCATGGATGATTAGGTTATTAACTCTTCTCCGTTCCTTGTAGTGAACAGTCTTACCGTCTTAACAGTGGGAGCTAGGGAGACATGCAATTCCAGCCAATTTTTGGGTTTTTCTTCAGTAATGTTTTTCATTTTTTTAAACAAATCATCAAAATAATGAAAAAAAAAATTATTTGTCATAATAATGTGATTCTTATCGCATGAGATACCATGTTGGCTTATGTGTTTTTTAAAAGGTGAACGTTAAATAGAATCATTAAATCATTAGGTAAATCGATGATTTTGAAATGAACAGTTGCACTGATGATTTATTGCTGCAGAGGACGTAGCCACGCTTGGAAATTGGCAAAGTCCTAAGAGTAGATGTCTTCTATTCGAAGTTACTTATCGTATTCATGGTTTTAAAGTCATCACTTTAACGGGCAACTTCATTAAGCCTAATTTTTTTTTTAAAAAAAAAAGAGTCCAACTAAAATTGTCACTTGGTGGAGATTATCACTCCAAATAACGTTTTCCCTTTTTTTTTTTTCTTATGTGTTTTCAACCATCCACATTCCCCAATCTATTCCCTGTGGGTTGTGCTCCTCAAGGAGGAGGGAACGCTTGACCTCCTTTATTGAAAAATTTTAAATCTATTTTTTATTTCTGTTTAGATAGCATTGAATTATCCAATCATAGCTATTCATTATACTCCTTTAGAACCAATCATGTATTAAGAACTAATCATGATCGAATGTCGCTCTATATTAAGACTTGACCTCAACTTAGGTCAAATATGAAATGATTTGATGTAAGACGAGAAAAAAATGGTAGCAAAATTAGAGCTGAATCCAAAGACAGTGAGACGTAGGTCCATATCTTAGACCAAGTCCTCCTTAGATTTGCTCTTGGTCAAGCTATATGCTTGTAATTGTACTTGTGCCATGCTAGTTACCACAATGCAAGGATTTAAGGAGTGAGTTCGTTGCATCCAGTAATTATAGATTGGATATAATGTTGTTATGTCATTTTAAACCATCTGTTTAGATATTAGATCTCTCATGCACAAATAGTAATGTGCATTTTAAGTTTAAATTGTTAGTTAAGATAGATGGTATCGAACATAGCAGTGTCTTGTGTAATTTTACAGTGCTAATGTGGATCAATAAATGGTTACTAATAAGATAAAATTATAATGGCAAAGAAGGGTTCTGCTTTACCTAGTTTTGAATAAAATGAGTTTTTTTACATCTTTAGACATTGGAAAGGATAGAGGTGAAGGATTATTTATAACATTTTTTATGTTTGTTTCAATTGGCAAGATGACATCAACAAAATAAATTAAGGATGCATGTTTTGGAATTAGCTAGATGCTAATTTTTTGATAGGAAAACGTGATAGAAGCGTGCGTCGAAGCTTTCAAAAGCAATTACACCAATAAATCAAAATTTGGTTTGACTAGGGTGGAGATAGGGTTTAATTTTTTTGAAAAAAAATGAAGTGATTGATAAATTTATCATATAATGGAGGAGATATGGTAACTTGAATTTATGTTTTATTTTTATCGAATATCATCATGCTAATTATAGTTTTAAACTTTAAATTTAAAAATTTATATATAGTTAACGGTACAATTTATTTAAGATGATACGGAGAAGAAGTATATTTTTAAATTTTATATAAAGATGAGTCATGATGATTGAGTTGGAATGCTACTAGGTTAAACCATGAGACAACTTATTTATGTTAATTCTAAGACGATAATGAATGGCATGGCCAGTTTGGATTACAGAATTAATTTAATAAGGTGACAAGCTTAGAGATAATTATATTGCATCACTAACTTCCGAGCTAAGGTATCATTGAGGATTAGGAACTGACACTCCAATGTTGACATAAAAAAAAAAACAAAGAAATATGATCTAATGTTAGGTTAAGGTTCAATCAATTATCGACTAAGTCAATTAAAAGAAGATGAAGACAAAAATATACATCCTATCAGAAACATAATTTCTCAACTTTATATCGTATGTCTATTTCAATATAAAACTGCTAATACTATATCTCATATGCATGAATGAGAATTAAAAGAAAATAATATTCTTTCTAAGTCTCATTTCAATATTTGATACGACAATAAACAAGATAAGTAAGATTTATTGTAAAATTACTATTTATTTGAATAATAATAAGAAACTTATCAAAGATATTTATGTTTTAATCAAATTATAGGAACACCATTTCCAATGATAAAATACCAATTTAGATTCAGGATAAGCTTTTTCTTTTTTTTTTTTCATTGGTCCGGACGAAACCACGTCTTGCTTTACCAACCCCAACGTACGCCACCACGTGTCACCACACCACTCAATCCCGCCCAGAACCACTCGTCCTTCCAGGCCAAACCCTGTCCATCACTTCCTAATCCGATCAACCGCCATCGATCCTTTGATCCGTCCAAGGGCATAATAGTCATTCCGAACTGAGGCAGGTGTTCGTATAAATGTGTATGGTAAATACACCCCGATTTTTCGAATACTTACATGTATGATACTCCGGGGGTTTGTATGTAAAAATATACAGGCTAATTTTAAATTAATACAGCAAACAGTTTGCCGACTCTACCTCAAACAAAATATACAAATAACCCCACATCGAATGTTAATATTGTCAAATAGGCCTCGGCGTCCGACCCGCGCGCCCGACCGCCAAACCTCGCGCTATATAACATCCCTCCGTCGCTCGTACGTACTCGGAAGCCACATGGCGCTAACGAGGTTTACAACTCCCCGCTCTCACCCCCTAATTTTCCCGACCTACCCTCCAACTTCTTCCAAATCCTCTCCGGTATCTCCCGTGCTCTCCCTTCTCCTCCACCGCCGGAGCATCACGGCCCAAACCCTATCCATGGCCTCCGGCCGCCGTGGGAGCGGCGGCGCGGCTGCGAGCGCCTCGCCTCCGCAGCCACAACAGGTGGAGGAAGAGAGGGCGGGTCGGGAGGACGAGAAGGGTGGCGAGTGGGGGAAGGTCTCGGCCGTGCTCTTTGACATGGACGGAGTGCTTTGCAACAGCGAAGAGCTGTCGCGGATGGCCGCGGTTGACGTCTTCGCCGAGATGGGCGTTTCGGTCACTGTCGACGACTTCGTTCCGTTCATGGGGACTGGTACTCTTATCCTCTTGTTTTCCTGAATCTTGATCTCTGATATGTGTCGACATTGAAGTTTTCTTAAACAATCGGGGATTTGTTTCAAGTCTTTTGTCCGCTAGCTACAAATATTTTGTGGCTTCTTGAATGGTATTCATCCAGCCTCGGATAACGGATTTATGGAATAGGGATAATTTTGGATAAAGAAAGAATTAGGGAAAGCAGGTTCTTAATTTCCACGGTTTTCTGCTTTGAAATTAAAAAATTTCTTGGCCGCAAGAATGACATAAATCTTTTGAGTCCTAACCAACTCTGCATTTTTGATGTTCAGATTTTATCAAGCATTCAGACAATACTTTCTTCCGTTTTAATAGAGTGTATTAATGGAATGGCGCAGGTGAGGCCAATTTTCTTGGCGGTGTGGCTTCTGCGAAGGGAGTGACAGGCTTTGACCCAGAAGCTGCAAAGCAACGATTTTTTGAGATATATCTTGATAAGGTGAAACAAGCTGCAATTTCAAGCCCATCTCTCTCTATTGCACACACGATCATCTTTGTATAGTTATCGATCAGAAATTCTTGGAAACATGGTGAATATTGGTTTCTGGATTACAGTATGCGAAGCCCAATTCTGGAATTGGATTCCCGGGAGCCCTTGAGCTTATAATGGAGGTATACTTGCTGGATCCATAATTGATCTTCAGGTTGTTTTTTAATTCTATTTTTCAGATTCTGAAGTTTTCTAATTGGTTGCTGCTATTTGAAAATAGTGCAAAAGAAGTGGACTTAAGGTTGCTGTTGCATCTAGTGCTGACCGTATCAAGGTTGATGCAAATTTGGCTGCTGCTGGCTTGTCCATATCCACGTAAGTGCTTTCTCTTCTCTTTGTTTGATTGCTTGCTTGGTAAGTCATTGACTTGCAATTGTCTTAATTATTTAGTAAATTGCAGTATTCATCCATGTCTGCATTGGCTGTTATATGATGTAATAAAGTCTTGCAGAGGATAGAAGGTTCCAACGTGCTTCAATTTCTATAAAAGATGTATTTGATCTGTAGTAAATCACAATCAAATTGACGAAGCATTCTTATTTCTATGATTCATGTGGATTTTGTCCAATTAAAAACCCTTAGAAACGAAATCTGATTATTACCTTCTAGACCTGGTGCTTCTAAATTTTTGGTCGCATAAATATCTGTTGACACCTACAGTTCAACTTGAAGCAGAGCAAATAACAATGGAAAAAAAGAGCAAAAGTGGTTAAAATTATGTTTATAGATCTTGATGAAAGGAATTTTTCTTCAAGATACTTCTTCAATGTATGACAGGTTTTTTATTTGATATACGTATGTATATCTTTTGGGCCCGCAGGTAGGGGTTGGGGGGGGGAGGGGAGGAGAGGGTGGTGTTGTAGCAGTACTAGCTGGCAATGAAAGCAGGCTTCTGTGTGGAAGGCATATTTCCTTTTGTGAATAGTTTCTTTGTTTTAAGAATTTAAATTCTTCAATGATTTTTACATTGTCAGCTCTAGAGATGATCTTTATCAAATATGAACAATTTAAGATGAACCATTGAAATGCAAAGTGATATGACTACAAATTTACTTGCTGTAAGGAAAGTTACATGTTTACCTGTTAGAAACTAAATTGTACCTATAGCCCCTTAAATATGTAGGAACTATCATGCCTGATGAACATTTATTTGCTGTTCATAAGGATTACAGTGGTTCTCCATGTTTCTTTAAGTGTCACTATATTCATTGATTTGCTGACAGTGTGGCATCTGTTTTGCATATCAGATTTGATGCTATTGTTTCTGCTGATGCATTTGAAAACTTAAAGCCTGCTCCAGATATATTCTTAGCTGCATCAAGGAGCTTGAGTGTACCCCCTAGTGAGGTAAAGGATGCCATTTATCTTTTAGTGGACTAGAGGAATCTGGCATTTTTGGTTAGGATATCTTGCTATGTTCATGAAATTCAAGATGATTATCATTATATGTATTTATTATTTCTTTAATTTTTCATTCTTTTTGCATTTCTTACACGTTTTATGATAATATTTATGTTTTTTATTAATGTTGCTGCATTGTTGCTTACATTCTAGACATGTGGAACTTGTGCGTAGTATATATTCATGATCCTTTGTTGTACTAAAGTATGGTTAGATACTCAAGTCATCTTGTCCAAATTATCTCCACTCTCCAAACATCCCAATTAGGATTTGTTGGATAGTTGCTGATCATGCCAAATTCATATTTCTATTATTCATGTGGTTATTGTTGAAAGGGTAAGTTGACTTCTCTTGTTACACAACTGCTACATCTATAATTAAATATGATCAATGACAAGTAACTTCTATGCATAATAAAAAGATCATCGCAAGGGTTGGCTCTCAAGCTCACTTTTGTTTTGTAAAGTTTAAATTAGGATTTGCTATGCAGGATTAAGTATTTAATCTGGACTAGTCAAATGGTATTATGAAAATCAAAATGGCAATTTCATATCATCTCTCTGGATCAGCTTTATGTAAGAAACAAAAGAGAGAACCAGTACTCAGTTTCTGGCACAAATTTGGCAGTGTTGCATACTGTGATTTTGCATGATCGTTTTGGAGTCAGCACTTAGGACTTCTCAAATGATTTGAAAAGATTGTAACAGTAGGGTTTTATGGAGTCAGATCACACAAGGAAGAGCACCTAATATTCAGTTATTGATTGTAAAAACTCAGAAGCATGATGGTTTTTGTAGGTTTGAAGGCAACCCTACTATATGTTAGTTTTGTTGACCTGGTATGTGAGTAGCCATATGCTATAATGCAACTAATCGCACCCTAAATGGGCACAAAATTTTATATGTTGAATTCACATGTAGTAAACAAGAATTTTAGAATTTCTATATGAATCTTAGCAGCCATTGCAGGTTCCTTGATGCTATATACTGTATGATTTAGGACTCAATGTAGGACACTAGTGATTAGATGCTAGTGGGTATAGTGCGAGTTAGCTGGAGGCATCCACCCAATGTGTCAAACTTGATGTCTTTCCACAAAGGCATGTGAACAAAACTTCTCTTGGTTCTTTCTCTTTTGATGACAATTGTCTGTGCACTTCTTGTGTCTACTCATCTTTGACATAGGCAACCTCATTTGTCCATCATAAAGTTCTTTTGGTAAAAGAACTTATCATTCTCACATTTTGTTTAAACATGTGGCTTGAAAGAAGTTAGTCTTACTGAATAGCTTTTGGAAAACGGATAGGGTAATTAAGGAAGCCATGGAGTTAGCTGGGTTTCTGGTGAATATTTTGACCAGGAGTTTCTAGGCTTGTGAATATTGGGTCACTATCAAGCTTGAGCGTGTGCCTTTATGGGTTTTGTTTTGCCTTTTGGACTGTTCCTAGCGTTCTTTGGTGCCTTGCCTGCAAAGAAGAGTCCTCCTTTCTTGAACTAAGTATTCTGGATTAAGAGATGAGGGCTAGTGAAATAAAAAAGAATGGGGTTAAAAATGGATAGATTGGAGAAAACATAAGAGTTATGCCAATTGAGGAAGGGTATGATGGTATGGGCATGTGCAATGAAACTTGAGGAGGCCTCAGTATGGAGCAATTCCCCTTTTTCTTTGTTTTAAAATCCAGAAATATGAGGGAAAGACATTGGTCAACATGAGTGGAAGTCCTGATAATGAATTTAGGAAAGTTTGCAGTAATGATGGATGTGTATGTTATAGTCAGGCTAGGGCATGCTAGTTATTATTATGGTTTCTGTAATTCTGAGTGTCCTTTGTATTTTCACATGATACTGGTTGTATATTCCACTTTACTAAAGAAGACCCCTTCATGCACACCATAAGTAATTAATGATTTTTTTTTTCCCCAACAGTCTCATTAAGTAAACAATGCACGATCTAGTCTATAGTAAATCTTGTATTTAAATACTGGCAATCCCACTTGTGCATGTTGCACTACCTTGGTGCTCTACTCATTGCTTAGTTTACAACAATCACTAAAATTTTCTTGAAATCTCATCAACGTTATGCATTCTATTGAAACATAGATTGAGATTTCTAATGCTGAGAGTTATTCAGTGTATTGTGATCGAAGATGCTCTTGCTGGAGTTCAGGCTGCAAAAGCTGCACATATGAGGTAAGCATCGGATGGTAATCACTTTTATTATGTGTTGTCTGCAGGCTTTGCTCAAGCTCTGCCATCATCATTTGTCCTTATATGCTTAATTGATGTCAGACATGACCTGTTTTCTATGTGTTCTTTTGCTTAGAGACCGTGTATGCCCTATGCACTGGCTTTAGAGTGACAATTTAATAAGACATTGATTTTGCAGGGATCAGATCTAATGTATGATGTAATATTTAGAAAGATAAATGCCATGAACTTAAAATATAATTGTCAAACGTTTGACGAATCTTTACCATTTATTTTGTGCTATGCATTCAGTAAAAAAGAAAAAAAAGAAGCCTCTGGAAAGCAGCAAGGATCAATTGTCAAAAAAATGCTGCTATCCTGTTTTGCAGTGATAAAAGGAACAAAGAGAAGAGTATCTTCTACTAGGTTTCTTGCTCACGAAATATTGGTTTATTGTCAAACCCTGCGAATCATGTTAAAGTAGGGTATTTGGGGTTGGGGCAAAGTCAGCATACACAAGCACCATATATCACTTAAGGGAGCCCTAGACTGGCAGACTTTTTATAATCCAAGTTCAAGCACTGTCCTCCCTCTGAAAAACCCACCCAACAAGTCAGTCTGATAATTAATGCCATTTTTCCATCTGCATTTAATTTTATGCAGCAAATCACAAGCATGTCTGAATTATATTCAGCTTTTGACCTGAGGTATTTCCTACTAAAAATATCAGGGAATGACGATTAAAACTACCACAGATGGATTCTTTATGTCTCTTCCCATTTTATAAATCTTTTAAGTCTTTCATTTATTTAATAATCTTCCTTTCTCCTACTTGTAGATGTATTGCTGTGACCACTACTCTAACAGAAGAGACGCTGCAGCAAGCCAGTCCTTCGCTCATCAGAAAGGATATTGGAAATGTTTCAATTCATGACATTCTAAATGGTGGTCATTCTGGTCATCATAGTATGTAGTTCAAAAAATAAGTTACTGCAGTTTGCATTCATCAATAAATGTGGTGTACAAGGATGTTTTTGTTCCAATATTTATAATCGGTTAATAAATGCTTACAAATTGTAAGGAACTTTTTTAACTAAAAATATTTTAATAGCTAGATGGACCTATGTTCTTCATTTTTTTATCAAACAGTTCATCATGTTATCGAATTTTTAGATGGTTTTGGTGCTCAAGTTTGCTTTGCTTGTGCCACTGGAAATCTGAAGATATCTGTTTGACGTTAATGGACAAGACATCTTTCCCCTGGCCACATCAAGTGCTAATTAGGAAAAGCTGTTGCAGATGAAGACATTCAACGCCCTCAGGTTATTAGTTCTTTGGAAAATTCTTCTTCAAAGCTGCTGAATGAAAAAGTAAATGCTGCATTTGTTCAGGAAATAAACTCGACAAGCGAGAAAGTCAATTTTCTTGGAGGGTAAGGTCAGTTCTACCAGCAATAAAGAAAGGATTAAATTTTTCATGATGGCAGTATAGAAAGTATCTACACTTAATTCTTATACTTGCTGTGTTATTATTGTGTGCAAAATCTATTTTTTCCTACAGATTTGTCATGGTATGTGCTGTAATACATATTGTCTAGAAACATTGAATAATTATGTGTGGTTTGGAAAGGCCCTGATGAAATGAATAACAAGCATTTTTATTTTAACCTACTATGAATACTTTCAACAGGAAAACTGTAATTTAACAACCTACAATATTTCTAACCGGGTTGCTTGCCTCATCTGTGTATCATACTCTCTGTAGAAGGCCACAAATTTGCTTACTTAGACACTGATGAGGCCACTATTCTCAATTTTCTAGCCTACTGACAAAGACATCACTTACAAGCAATAAGCACGACCAAATGTTTCAAATCCCCTAAAGCACTTTTCACTATCAGCAGCCCATCATGTGGTAACTCTTCATAATGCTGTGTTATATATGGTAATATGCATTAAATCTACCCTCAATTGGTTGAAAAGGCCAAACTAACCCTTTAGCTGTACAATAATCTATACTTCTAGCCCAACATGTGCTTATAAAATACACCTATATTACTACTCCTCAAACTTATGATGTATCAAGTGGGACTATCTTGTTTTGTATACTTGGAGCAAGAACATCTATAATTAGTGATTTCTCAAAGTTAATAATAGCAGATCCACAAGGAGGAAAGTGCATCATATTCATTTCATGATCAACTTTCAAACAAGTTCCTTAGTAGCAAGTAAAGCTGGTGCATCATTGCAGGATTCCCAAGCGCAACCCAGCTGTTAAATTTTCAGCACAAATAAACCCCAGGCAGAGATATAATCTGTTTTTGGCAAAAAATAGATTATATTATTGTTAGCTAATAAATTTAAATGCAAAACTAAAAAAAGGACAGAGAAACCACTAGAATGGAATGGCAAATGAAGGTAATTTAACTGCTAGAATGCATGATCTATTATCATATAATCCTGAACATTCAGGAATACTTTTATCCACTGTCTTTTATGTCTTCCGGACCTTTGAGCATACTGAACATGCTAATAGAGTAAGACCTAGAGAGAGTTGTAAAAATAATGCCAAGTGCTTCCATGAAGTTACTTTTGTATGCCCATTATTTGTGAACTAAAGAGTTGCATTTCTGTTTGAGATTGTGACGCTAAAAGCAGCCATGTCGGTGATGAACCTTTAAAAATCAACCTCATTAGTTACACTTAGCTGTGTTTTGCTAAATAGCTTTAATCGTGGCTCTTGATGTTTGAGATTATTTCATTAAATACCAATGAAATATGATCTTCATGCTGGAACTTGCATTTGTCCTCATTTCAGTACTTTCTGGTTCCTTCCTGTTCGTTCCTCTGATTTCAAACTGGCTTTATCTGAAACTGTTCTTTTGGGTTCAGATATGCTTTAAGGTATCATCAAGGTTTGAGGAATAATTTATTTACAGGTTGCAGGGTTCTCGTCGAGAAATTTTAAGATATGGAAGTTTGGGAATTGCTGTTTCTTGTCTCCTTTTTACTATTTCCAATTGGAAGGTATGGTTTATATGATAAAATATATGAATAAATTGGACCTTTATGGCGATTGCATTCCAATTGACATTACTTTGCTTTTGGTTTAATGAGATGTACAATAGGATGTCTAAAGGAGTGCAAAACACTAGACAAAGTCGTGTACTAAGTAATACCTGAGCTTTTGTGGCTTTACAACATCCTTATAATTAATATAATCAATATAAGGGCCACTGGCTCCAGAATATACGTGCAGATGCCTCAGCTCAGCTTCTTTGACTTGCAATTTTTCAAAATCTGACTGAAGCATCAAAAGTAGGGCAAGACTAGTAAGTATACTTGATGAAATATACATAGGATGCTGATTAGTGACCATGATGGATTTGGCATTCATAGATTCATTATTCTTCTGCTTGTAAGATTCTATGTTTGAGTAGAACAGGCAAGAGCCAGAGCATATTTGTAGATGTAATTGTGACAAAACCACAAATATTTGCCCAAGTACAAACCAAGATATCTTCAACAGAACTATGTATGCTCTTTGTTGATGCCATGTTTTACTGATGAAAAAGATCAACAAGTCCACAAAGCTATTTTTTATGATCCATAGGCACACATGTCATGCATGATAGGGGTTTGTGCATACTTCGGAATACTTACACATAAGATGCATGTCAAGATTAGCTCTCTTTTTCTGAATGCTTCTATTTGCCATAATGTTTTTTAAAAACATGGATAACTTGATCTCTTAAATTTATTCCTTATTTAATTCTAAAATGATTATAAAATCAAATTTGTGTCTAAGCATTGGATGTCTGCAATTATAGTATATAACTACTTTCGTGAAGCCACTTATGGAATCCTAGATTTGTTTCATTTTTACTTGTGTTCTTTTTTGCCACAAAACTCTTAACAATTCTTTGAACCTCCATCTTAATATCATTCTAACTTATTTAGAACCACTAGTGAGCAATATCCTTGAAAAAATTCTATGATAAAGGATTTTTTTTTTCACTATTCATATAAAATCAACTCCTCCTTGCCTGATCTACCATGTTCTTTCTATTATGTGTGAGCCCACTTCTATTTACACCAATGTGCACTAGGCCTGAGAAGCTCCTATACAAGAATTACTCTTGATCATCTCCTTTGGTATTCTTTAATGTTACTCAAATGACAGCAATTAGATGTCAGTACCTTTATGAACATCCAGTGTCAATGTAGAAGCCCACTTGTATTTACACCAATGTGCAGGAGGCCTGAGAAGCTCCTTTACAATAATTACTCTTAATCATCTCCTTTGGTATTCTTTAATGTTGCTCAAATGGCCACAATTAGATGTCAGTACCTTTATGAACATCCAGTGTAAATGTGTAACTCACTCAGCTTTCTTGCAACTTTGCTAATATCATTTATTTCTTCAGTTGGAAACAATCATTTCAGGTTGAAGATGTTGTCACACTCTCAAAAGACGTGATTAGGCTTTTTTGTGCCTAATGAGCACCTTAGCTATATTGTCTTGATTACCCAAAGTACAGAATTAAGTCATCAAAGCATTCCATACTCAGTGTGACCTTTTTACTTTCCTCTGTCTTAGTGGCGATTTAAATAAGGAATTTAGAGCATACATATACATATACATTTATATATCTTGATTTTCTACCTAGCATTTATCAATATGTATATCATGATGCTTGTGTTCTTCTTCAGGCAATGCAATATGCATCTCTTAAAGGTTTACAAAACTTGTTTATGGGGACAAACGACTCAATTTTTAGTCAGAATGAAGGTATGACATGTATGTATCAGAACCTATATATTAGTCTTTTTTTCCCTGTTCCCTTCTACATTTTTATTGTATGTGCAACTAAGGTTTTAAATCCTATAGGATGAGACTGGCTTGGTTTGTCCCAACCAAAGTTCGCCATACTGAAAATTGGTACCGTTTTAGTACTAAATTGCTATGGTTCAGCACGGCATGTACTGTACTGAGGAAAATATAAATATGCATTTTATGGCAAAAAGACCTCTATGTAAAATTTCATGGAAAAGCTAATTTTCATGATATCAGATTTTAGAGATATATTTAAACGGCTTACTAGGAACTTTCAGTTTGGCTCTTTTGCTTTTTGTTTGTGCCCCAAAAATGGATTCTTTTCCCCTTATCTTTGCTTTCGTATCTCTTGGTCTAGACTCATTCCATGTCTGATGGGTCTTAGAGGGCTGCTCCTCATTTTCAGGATCTTATATAGATAACCAATATAATAGGTTTCCAGATCTATGAACTGGTACTCTAGAAGGTATTTATGACTTGACCTGTCGTGCCTATACTTGCCATATCTAGGTTCTCAGCCATGTCCACACAGAGTTGATGTCAGGTTGAGAGCCAACAGTATAGTGTTTAAAAGGCTTCCTAGTTATGTTCACGCTAAAGTTAGGCATATTACTGTTTTATGATTACATGCAAATATTTTGGTTTGAAATGCAAACATGAAGATATTAGATCTTGCCATCTTCAATTTGGACAAAAGTTCTTTCTTCATTAAAGGAAATTTGATTTGTCATCAGCTTCTTATGGACATTGCTGGATTTATCTGCAGGTTTACTGCTTGTTTCATTAGAGGAAATATGCTACATTTTCTTTAGTAGTTTTAGCATGTCAAGACTTTGATGCAACTTGTTGCTTTTTACTGTTTGCAGGAAAGTCCCGATTGTCAAGAATACAGCAAATTAAGAACTATTTATCCGACCAAGAAGTGAGGTATGCAACAGATTACTTTAAAAGTTAACAGTTTCTGTCTGAAGATAGATTTGATTTCGTTTACTAAAAATTGATGTCTTAACTTTAATGCTCATTCTTCATTCTTTTAAAGGGGCTCTGCTTCAAATGTGCCTGAATTTCCATCAAAGCTCGAGTGGTTGAATGCAGCTCCACTCCAGTTATACAGGGTAGATTATGAATTCTGACCACTTATCATCAATAATAGCACTCTCAGATTTTCCTGGTGCCACTACTTTGGTGTATCTCCATATGCTCACCTTGTTGCCAGTACAAACCTGTTTGTCCAATTTTTTGATCCTTGACTTCCTTTAGTTCATTTTTTTAAGAATAACTTTTTGACATGTGATATTCTGCAATGATTCTAGACACTAACTTGTCTGACATGATTTCAAATATAAAGTTATCTCAGAAGCTCTCATGACAATTAAAATTCCTAAAAATAAAAGATAAATGTGCACTGACAACTGGATTTAAAATTTCAATATTGTATGTGAATTTTTTTAAGAAATGGTCTGTATTTTCCACTTTCCAACATGTGACAATTTGGTGACATCTTGTGCGGCCAATGAATCTTTCTACTTTTTCAGTTTCTCTCTTAACAAGTTGAATCTTAGAAGTTTATCTTCTGTAATACAAAGTCTTCCCAACCTACCGTAACTGACATTCACTATTATCTGTTTATGATCAGCTTAATTAACCATATTTCCTATTTCCTTCTAACTCCATTCCAGAGCTTTGTCTAAGAATGGTGCTTTCTCAAATCATTGCTCACATCTAATATTAAGTTCTAGTTAGTGAATTTTATCTGGAGTCTGGACTATAACTACTTGAACTAGTGGTCCTGTCACAAGATCTGCCTTTTTCAATGATGATTTACCTTTTACTTTTTAGCGGTCATTTTCATTTTCACTTAATTTAAGGGAGAAAAGTTCTTGCAAGTTTTTGTGTGGATCTACTTTAAATGATGTTCATTGGAACTTGTCTCATTGCTTTTATTTTTTTCCAAAAAAATAATTTCATCACAAAATGAAACTTCTTTCCCACCTGAATGTCTGAAAGTATCAACATGGTTTCAAATCTCTGGGTCCGGTCATCAGAGCTTATTTTTCTACTTTCTTACTTCTATCATACCTTCCAATATATATATATATATATATAGATAGATTTTGCACCATGGCATATGGTTGCTTATAAGCAAGGTGTATGCAAATCCAGGCTTCACCTCATCAAAATTATCTCTGGCCTTTGTTTCACAAGACAATGCCATCAATCTGTTCTATCACATCATTCTCTTTTATTTCAAATTTTAAATCTTTCTTCTTGTTATTGACCTGTGACTCTAGACATGCAAAACATGGTAGTCAGTTTTAAGATGAAATATAAACACAGGGAAGTAACCTGATTAATTTGATTTTGTGGTGATCTGTAATTCTGTATATTGTGAATGGCTCCTGGATTCTTTATCCTTAATCCCAAAACTTTCAGAAGGTGACTGCACCAAGACAATTTAAAGAACTTTTAAAAGCAAGTTGCGGGAGGGTGGTTCAAGTCAACTATTTCAGTGTCTTGATGAGGAAATTCAATATGATGATGTCCCATTGGTCTTTGAGATGACTTGTATTTCTGCTGTGGGGTGAATGTATAGAATATGGTGCGGAACCATAATATAGTAACCTGAATCCTTTTCCTTTGTGTTGGCAATGGATTGGAGATATGCCAATTTATCATTGTGTGGCAACAATTGTTTGCTGGTGGTCAAATTCTTTTTGCTAGACCAGACTGGTCAACAAGTTTCTCAGACGATAAAGTAAAATCAGTATTACTACTCCGAATAAGTCATGCACTTAAGTTGTGTGAAATATGATGAAGAGACAAATAGCCATGCCCTCATCACCTGTATGGTGCTCATATGCAACTGAAACCATTCTCAGACAGGTGAGTCTTAGGTGTACACAACTGCCTTGTGGACTCATATTGTGGTTAGAATTTGAATAAAGAGTGGGATGGATGGGTGATTCTTTCCTGGGCTGCAACTTGGGAAATTTGTAAAGAAAGGAGTACTCCTTTTGTTTTTCAGAAGAAATATTTGACTCAAAAAATGCCAACTTCATGCTCTTATCTGCCAGGAAGCAGCCAACAAAGTTGGGTTTCAATAAGTGGCCCAATGAGAAATTCATAGTGGGTCTAAAATAATTGAAACTAAAGATAAAAAACTTATATTGTCGCCTCTCATTATAATCTCTAGGTAATCCTCCAGTATTGGAAGAGCTCTTCTTTATGAAGAAGCAGTCATCAAGTTTCAGGATATTATAAAACATGGTACTATAAGTGGGTCTAGAATGTGGGCCTTATACCTAAAGCTAGAAATGACTTGTCAGTTAGCCATCAGAATAAGGTTAGCATGCTTCAAGCTTATATGATTATTATTGTTTTTAGTTTGATAGGATTGTTTGCTGGAATTAGTCTGGCATCAATGAGATATATACAACTGAACATTACTGTTCAAAAAATCTTCAGTTTTGGACTTATATTTTGCTGCAGAATTTAAAAGGGAGGGTGGTTCTGCTGGATTTTTGGACTTATTGCTGCATCAACTGTATGCATGTCCTGCCGGACCTGGAATTTCTAGAAAAGAAGTACAGTAATAAACCTGTAAGCTTCTCAATTTATTTGAGTTGTCTAATTAGTTTTATATCACAACTCAAGAGATCTAGGTGATTACTGTTCCTTTTTTTTTTTTTCCCTATATGCTGAGATCTTTCCTCTATTTCTGGAGCATTTCTATGCATATATATATATATATTTATATTGTATTCTTTTCCATCTTGCATTTTTATGCATTTTGGGCATCATGCATTAAAGAATAATTGTAATCTGAGTGGAGGGAAGATTCAGTAAACTTTCCAGTGACATAGTTACAGAATAATTGACAACATGCTACTTAAAGATACTACCTTTGGTGTTTTAGATGTTCTTCTGATTAATCCATTTCAGTTTCAGGTGCCATGTTGCTTTTCTGTTATTGATTGATCAGGCAATCCAGTTTTATGTGACGATAAACCTTTTCCCAAGCGTTCTGAATATAGTTGTCAATGAATTTCAGTAAACATCTATAGTTTTCTTTAGGGAACAGGAAATTTATGCCTCTGTTCCTCTTTAACATGTCTTTACCTAGTTAGCTCTATATGATCCATTTTCACCAAAGAATGATCTAGATTCTGGTGGTCTATGCGGAAAGGCGTAGCATGGAAAATCTTTTGCCGCAACTTTTTTGCTGGCTTTAGTTGGACTTTGTTATGGTGATGGCTTTACAGAGCAAATTTCGGGGGGCAAAGCATCATATTCTGTACAATTGTTTTAAGTTGGCTTCTAAAGGATTTTCAGATTTAAATGACTGGCTACAAGAGAAGTGACAAAATGCCATTTTTATAAATACTAAGGTTGCATTTGGTTTTTGAGAATACTTTCCATTTTCATTTTCTGATACTTTCCATTTTCATTTTCTGCAAACATTCTCATTTTCTATTTTTTGATCTCTAAAAAATGTGTGGTAAATAAAAACAAAAATTATTTTCTCTTTTTTATTTTCATTATAAACAATATATTTTAAAAGAGTAAGTAAAAAAATTAAAGAGAATACCGTCAACTCCTATGTTTTTAAGTTTTTGATCTTTGTTTTCTACTTTTTTTCTTTCTTTTGATGGAAAATAGTGAAAATATTTTTAAATTATTTTCAGTTTTCTACTATTTTTGAGTTATGTTTTTCAGAAAATTGTTTTCATTTTCATTCACTAAATGTATTTTTACATGTATTTTTTGTTTTTTATAAAAATAAAAAAAGAAAATAGAACCGTTCTCAAAAATCAACCACACCCTAAAGTTTTACCCAATACGTTTTCTGAAACCAACTAACTGAACATCCATTTAAGGCACTATAGAATGTTTTATTGTTTGAAGTAAAAAAGCTTGAGTTATATTTACTAAAAAAGCATGCTTGCAAGTGACAAAATCCAGACTTCACTCTAGCTTTGTTGTCCTGTGAACTTTATGATTGCTTGTACCAAGTAGCTTGTGGATTCCTAGGATTAAGGGCATAAGTAAATGAATCATAGTAAGTCACTTATGTCTGTTGTTTCTTAAATTTGAATGATTGATATTTAGTAGGAAGTGGGTTTGTTGTCTATATTCTGTGGCTAACTTCATAAATAAGATTTGTTGAAAGGGAATTTTCTGTTTCATTAAATTCTTGAATGGATGAATATATACCATCTAAGATAATTTAATCACTCATAAGTCATAACACTGTTTCTGGTCATCTCTTTGCCACAACTAACTTTTTAATTTTATTAAGCTGCCATTTTCATTGTGAGTCCTGATGTTGCATAGCCTTCCCATCAAATTTCCACCTAAATGAGCTTTGGATGGTTTAAGTTCTTTTATTCACTCTTTTAAATGTACTTTTCTTAATTTTCAAAAATTCATAAAACATTTTTATTACCTACTAATTCATGCACATGGCATTGTTCTATACAGTTCACAGTTATCGGGGTGCATTCTGCAAAGTTTGATAATGAGAAAGACCTAGAAGCCATTCGCAATGCAGTCTTGCGCTATAACATCACTCATCCAGTAAGTCATGTTAAGAATATAGGATAATGAAAAGCATGGTATTATTAGCAAAATTCATATCTTGTAACTATGCAGACACTTTCACAAATTTTTGTTTAAAATTTTAAATTCTTCACAAATCCAAGGGTACCTAGTATTTGCAAACTTAATGTGGCATGCATGTTGAATATTAAATTTGGCATTTGCTCCACGTGTCAACAATACACGCACTTTTAGGCTTATTATGCAAACTAAGGGTGGAACTTTTAAAGGGGTGATGAGCCCTTAAGCTTTCCCTTCAATGAATATGGTAGAGCTTAAATGAGATAAGATATGAGAAGGATTGAAACAAGTAAATAGGAGAAGGATTGAAAAGAGTAAATAGTAGAAGAAAAACATTGTAGAATCTGCAATTTAGAAATTAAAACCATCGAAGTTTATGCATAAAACTTCATGAAATTGACAGCTGATATGAACCAATATTATAACGAATTCCAAACAAGATGAAGCAGGATCCTTTTGTGCATTTGTTGGCCCAAGAAAGTGTTCCTGTAACAAAAAAGTACACAATATTAAGAACTAGATACTTTGCTATGAAATATGACCTTTCCTTTCTAACCTAAGCCATATGCAACTCAACTTAAGCTTAGTGGTAGCACTAATTTAGCTGAGAATAAATACAAAAATTGGAAATAAGTAAATAAGATTTTAATCATTGTCAAAGTTGTCCGCCCAGCTACTCCAGTTGCATAGAAATTTGCCTCAATGTCTTCAAATAAATATTTTACATGAGTAACGTGACAATGTATTCTTAGCATGTCCCTACTATATAGTGTAACTGCTGATCATGCTAAAGCACTAGAATCCATTAAGGGTTGCACCATATTCAACTGCAAATGAAATATTCCTCTTCTGAACATAGAATTTCTTATTTTTCCTTATCCATTCTGCATAACCGCTTGTGCAAACATGCAACCCGTATGCATTATGGAGGTCAGGATCATTATGCTGTCTAAAACAAATAGAAGTAATAGTGGGACTATCACCCCCAAAAGTTTTTGATTTTCTTTTGAATTGCTCTTGTGGGCCATTTGATCTAGATTTTGAAAATTTTGACTACAAACTTCTAGTGAATTTAAATAGTTAACATTTGCTTACAGTCTTTCTTGGTTCATGTCCCTCATTCTTGGACAAGAGTTTTGAATTTAAATGTGTCACTTGATTTTTTAAGGAACACCTAACTAAGGGGATAAGGTGGAGAAGAGGAGGGAGTTAAGAGAATCACCTGGCAATATTTCTTTAGCATGTAGTGAAGAAATGACATGAAGGAAGAAGTTACTTTAGCATCCTCACATACTGAACTTTTGTGGTTCTTAAGGTCATGACTTTGTTTGGAGTTTGGACCTAGTAGTATTATTTCCATTTAATGTAAATAAAAATATTTAAGGGTTATTTACAAAAGCTGATGAGTCTTAAATTGCTCAAAAATTGAAGAACAAGAAATAAAGCATAATAAGTGAGATACAATTACAAAGCTCGTGTCTTGATAAATAAATTAATCTAAATGGACTTGTCAGAAATTTGAAAATGATACATAGATCCATACTTCCAACACCTTATAAAATGATTTAAAGGATTCCCACTGATTTTGCTAAGTAGGGAAAAAAATCAATGACAAGCAGAAAAAGCAGAAGAAAGATTAATAAAAAATTGGAAGAAAACTTTCCAAAACTTTATAAAACTTCAGGTAGGTAAGTTAAATCATAAAAAATCGCCCCCTGTATTTGTAGATGATCTACTTGCTAGGCAAGGATACAATGTCTGATGTGGGCAATTTGAGTTTAGAAGCGATTCCGTAGTATTGAATGTTTCCCAAATAAGGTTTACAAAATTCCTCTCTGAAGATCCCCGTATAGAAAGACTGCTAAGCTACCCGAAGACAGTCTAGTGACTCCAGAGAACTACTCTTGGCCTAGAACTAAGACTTTTGGACATTGTTCCTTGTCAAAATAGAACTCGAGAGCATTGCCTAAACATGTCCTCTAAAATTGTATTTATGATTTGCCTAATATGGAACAGGGATCCCAAAATTTGATTTAGATACAATCTCATTTTAGATCATAGGAGAAATGAGGGGAATAAAGAGGATAGAGGTTTTGGATTGAATCCATGATTAAAAAAGAAGAGATAAGTACATGGAATTTGACTCTAATGGAAATGATCACTTTGCAGAAATAGGATAGAAGATGTTCCATGATTTCCCCCCTAAACAGGTAGACATTTGGGTTTTTAATATAAGCCTTAAGCTACCAGTTTGACTCAAGTCTTCTGAACCAATTAGAATTTTACACTGGCTGGTCAATTACTAGGAAGTAGTTAAAGTGCAGATGGTCATCTTTCATGATTCAGGGACCTTGCCAAACATTCTTTCAAACAAAATTGCTCTATGTAACTATATTCCTCCCATCAACATCCATCCACTAATGCATGGCTAACTACAATTCAGCTAGGTTAAACATAATATGACATACAAAATTGCTGCTACACCTTCTTTGAAGTTGGCAGTTATGGACTTTAGAAGGGCTTTTACATGCTTAGAAGGGTGTTATAGATTTTTGTTGCACCCAAATATCACTTTTCTAATATTCATAATGTCAGACTAGTCAGAGAGGCATCAGTGAAAAAGAAGTGTTTACAAGGAGGAATATGCAAATTGTAAATTTTCAAGGTATGTACACATATAGGCATATTCCAGTAAATGAACCCTAATACTGGATCTAGGTAATTCTCTGTTGGAGAAAAAGGCAATTGGCATGTAGGAACTGTAAAGATTTCCTAGTGGGAGTTTGACAGCAGTGCAGTCCAATTGTTGTAGACATTTGCATCATTATAAGAGAGAGAACGAATAGAGTTAGTAGATGATGGAGCCATTGACATTGGATTTAGAGTTTTAGATATAAGAGGCATCTTGGCTTGATAGGAGTCTAGCATGATATATCCCATCTTTGGCTTGTTGATAGGATTAATTGCAATGCCATTCTCATTTAACTTATTTGATGTTTTCTAAAGTATCATGTATTTCTCAGCTAATCACTTTCAATAGTTTTATTTAATGCGGATTTTTTATTTGACATAAATTCCGGTTTTTTTGTTTGGGAAGGCAATAATGCTTTAGGACATTTCAATTCATATTGAAGAAGAAACATGCCTATTTTTATAGGAAAATAAAATTGTAGAATTGGTGAAACTATAATTGAATTCTTTGACTGCGAAGGCAATTAAATGTGCGTGCAACCCATGTAATGGATATCTGCATCATATTCTAATAAATTTCTCCTAGCTGTAGTAGTATCTGATTGCAACCTACTTGGTGCTACTAATGTTGTCACATCCTGACTTTGACTAGGATAGCGTGACTGTAGAATGTCATGCACTAACATGTGGTATACAGATAGTCTTCCTGTAAATTTATAGGTCATCATCTGATGATGTCTTATCTTAGCTTGTTTCCATGCCTTTTCTGTCCAAGGTTGTTAATGATGGTGATATGTATTTATGGAGAGAATTGGGAGTGAATTCTTGGCCTACATTTGTCATTGTTGGCCCCAATGGGAAGCTACTTGCTCAAATATCAGGTGAAGGTCATCGAAAGGTAGAATTCTTTTCCTTTGGTTTAAGTTTGTACGATCTCTCCAAGAAGAAGTTACCAATATGTTAACATGTATAGCAGAATTGTCTTATTTACAATTTTTAATTACATCGTGTCACTTTAAAATGTTTAGGTTTGAATTTATTAATGGATTAAAATAATTCCCACATATATGTTCAATTCTTTGTCCCTCCCTTTTTTGGTAGTTCGAATCTCTAAATGGTTGCTGACAATTTCATCCTTAATATTCATATTACGTTAGTCTCGAGAAAGTGTCAATATTTGATTTCTTTTTTCTTTTTGAATTCTTTTTAACTTTAATGGGCCCTAAATTTTGTTGTTATGATGAAATCCTCTTCGATATTTTTACTGAGCCATTTTATTAGAACACATTTGTCCCCATTTTTCATGAAAAGTTTAAATCCCAAATTATAGGGTCTAAAATGCAATTTGATTGGATACAACATTTAAAAGCTCAAGCATAAAGGAACAGGCCAAACTTGAGGCTGTTGTTGCATCAAGTTCCTTCATAAGATGTGCGCACCATTGTGGATTGTTTTGAGCAAGTTTGCCCTACTACATAGTGATGTGTACAATTATGGTCTTTCAATATGTGCTCACGTGTTTAGATAATAATTGCATTGACTCCATGCATTAAAAACATGAAAACTAGTTTATATTTGAAGCTTACAAATGGGTGTGACTGTTTGAGAATAAGAAAGCAAATGATGGGGAAACCTCTTTTGCCCCTTGTAGTGACGGGGAAAGCTTACTTTGGAATATCATCGAACTCGATATAGACCACTCTAGCCACTTTGGGGGGATTGGATAAGGTCCTTTAAACAAGAGGAGCCTTGACCCCAGAAAATTACTAGACTTGATGTACACTCTAGCCATTATAGAATGACTGGACAAGTTCTTAAATGGAGGGAATCTTAATTCAAGAGGATCAGTAGAGTCAATATGAACCACTCAGCTATTATAAGGAGGATTTGACAAGCTGTAGGAGTAAGATTTGCCATATTCAAGATTTAATTGAGTATTGAAACTTTGGAAAGCCATAACTTCTTGTCCAAAAGAATTTAGTAATGTGATCGAAGATAAAATTGATGTAGGGGTCAAGATCTAGTTTCTAACCAATTTGAAAATATTTAAAATGTTTTATTGTTTTTATAATTTGTATTATCTTTTAATTAAGATAGGGATCCAATTTAATTTGGGCTAGACTTCACAAGTATAAAAAGAGCAAAGTTTCATCTTATTCTAATTAAGAGAGGAATTCAAATCAAATAAAGAGAGGGAACCTCTATCGTGTAGTAGAGAATGTATTTCTTTTCTTCTTTTAGTGAGAAGAAGAATCCTACTTAATTGAGGATGGCTTCACTAGCATAAATATAGGGTATATGCCATGGTTTGGTAAAAGAAAGAAGTGAAAAGAAGGAATAGAGTTCATAAAAGTAAAGAACAAAGACTCTACTTTCCACCTACTCGAACCTTAAAAGAGAAAGTGAAAGAAAAGAGCATAAACTCTACTTTTTACCTGTGATATGTATTAGGATTTGTGGATCATGATCCATTAATGATAAAAAAAGGGACCTAGACTCTGCTTTCACCATTTCTCCTATCTTCTAAATTTTATTTAAGAGATTCGAGTTGAGTGGGTTAGAGAATTTTTTTTTCCTCGATCGAATCAACAGTATGGGGCTGTACCTCAATTCTTAAAATCTTTGGAGAGAACAATAAGAAGAATCTTGATCTCATGGGCTAAGAAGAAGAAAACTAGATTTCCCTGTCCCTTAAGTAATTATCTGAAATTTATTGTTTAAGGGTTGTGGGGAACACACTCACTGGTACATGTAAAACAGAGAATCCAGATATATAAGTTGGAGCATTGCCATGATCTAAGTTGGAAACTTTGATCAGTCACCTATTACCTCTGTCAAATTTGCAGAAGGTCAGTGTGGTTTCTTTTATCAGTCCCAATTATGGTGGAATCAAATAAAATGAAATTGCATGGAATGTTGCTTGATCCTAAGTTTACTGAATTCTTAATGCCAAAATTAAGTTGCATCAGCTTGTAGGTTTTGCTGGTTTCCTGGCACATCATTGTGTCTGGTTGAAGCCTCATCTTCTGTTTGATGAAATTTTATTGACAGCATTAATCTCTTGAAGATCCTTTCTGTGTTTCAATTAGATAAGACTAATAAATATGTGCTATTTGTTTCTTCAGGATCTTGATGATTTTGTAGATGCAGCCCTCCAATATTATGGAGAAAGGAAATTATTGGAAAATAATCGTATTCCACTGGCTTTAGAAAAGGATAATGATCGTCGTTTATTGACAACGCCATTAAAATTCCCTGGGAAGCTTGCAGTTGATGTGCTGAACAATAGGCTCTTTATATCAGACAGTAACCACAATCGCATCGTGAGTATTTTCACTTTTGCCGTAGATTCCTGTTTTGGATATTTTGCATGGAAATTTGGCTAATTTTATATATCTAAATAGGTAGTTACGGACCTGGAAGGAAATTTTATCATTCAAGTTGGGAGTACTGGAGAAGAAGGTTTAGTTGATGGTACCTTTGATAGTGCCTGTTTTAATCATCCTCAAGTAAGGACTGTAGGAGGTTTTTAAGTTTTTTTCTTTATTATTTTATGCTTTCTCTAGCATTATGCAATTTTTGGTTGGTTTTGCTGCTACAAGGCACATGAAATTAACTGAAGTTCCTTGTGAAATGATTAAATTACTGATGCAGCAGAGCATATCGATGAAAGTTCAAAAATTTTTCAGTATCGGTAATTTACATAATAGTGATTAAGATATAACAGGTCCACAGAGGACTAGAAAATCTGTGCTTGACTGGCATGCCACTAGCTGTAGCTTATTTCTGATGTTATTTTAGTTATGACAATTCATATTTAAACTTGTCTGCTAATTCCTTTAGTGGTTGTTAGTAGTTAAAGGCATTTTTAATTGGGAGTTATATATAATGAAATTGAGCAATAGAATTGAATTAGCGCTAAGCTTGCACAATTAACTCACTCATCAACTTTTATACCTTCTCCTACTTGGGGATGCAAACATGATAAGCCAAGCTTAAGCTTGAGTTGACTTGCTAGAAGAAAGGGGTATGTAAGCTGAAGTGGATCTTGACCAAAGCTGTTCAATCTTGACTCATTTGTTTGACTGCTTGATCTCATTGTCAAGCTGAGCCTGAATTTGTATTATTTTTGCAAAATCAAATTGTTTAGGCTTGGCTCATTTATAGAGCTTCAAAAAAATGTCGGGCTCAGTTCATTTTCTAATCAAAACGAACTCGTTCTAACCTCTTATTTGAGCTGAACCAGAGCTGTTCTTGAACAGCTTGGTCCATTTGCTGCCATATTATTACTCTAACCATACCTTATTATGGATTTGAACTACTTGTAGCTTGATTCCCTAGGATTTCTTAAGCCAGCAAAAAAACATTTATTTTCCTAATTAATCAAACCTGTTTGTTTCTCTATTTCTCCCCCAAATGATTCACCCTTGATACATCCTCTTACCATAGAAAAGAAAATACAGGCCTTTAGGATTTCTGTTTTATCAACAGTTCAGATATTCCTCTTTTAAGATATGCCCCTGGTTTCCTGCTTGTTTCTTAGCTAGTAATAGCATTTCTGTACTTCTCTGGTTCTTTGTTTGCTCCTTCCTGGTACAAATCCATACACAACCAAAGGCTTCCTTTCCCTTTAGTAGTCAGACCAAAACTGATGTTGTAACTCCACACCCTTTACCATTAACTGCAGACTAGGTTACATCTCTTTTATGAAACTCATCATTGGAAGATGGATCATCTAGTCCTACTGTCAAAAATACAAAAAAGTGCTATTCAACCTGAACGTAAACAATGCATGTTTCTTATCTAATTATCTTCATATGCTGGAAGAAGCCTTGGCTACCAAATTTTCAATATCTTCTGAGAAGTTTATTTTCTTCATCTCATTAGATATAAATGTAGTTGTAACAGCTTCCATCATGAATTTGTTTCCAGAAAGTAATGATATTGACAAGCTTATTCTCATTGGGCAACAGAATTACCTTTTTTTTTTTATTTGACTTAAAGCAAAAGTGAGCTCTTTGATGACTTAAAATTTATAATACAATCCCAGTGTACTTTGCCCACTTCCATGCACCTTTTGTGCAACTACTTCTGTACATCTTGTTTGGGAGGTTTTTCGCTAGGTACAATCTCTCTAGTTAAACGACAGAATGGTAATTGACTGCTGGTCATGAACATTGTATATGAGATTATCATCAAAATATGTTTACCTTATACCCACTGCCTTTAGATCTTCACCTTTGCAAGTTTCACTTTTCATTATTGTCGACTTTTTTGGTTGGATAGTTGCCTTCTGAAAACCTTATTAAATTAGGAAGTGTGGGTGAATGTGATGTTATGTTAGATGCTACCATGGGACCACACTTTGGCACCACAGCAATTAGGTTTGGATGGTCGCTACTTAGTTGTCTTTGTATCCAAATTTGACCCCAATTCAATAATTTACTCTGTCAAATTTAACGAAGAGTGGGACCCCAGTTGGATAAAACTTAATAATCATGATTACTCTTGCATTATCATCTCCTTAATTATGAAGTCATATTAAGATGATTTTTAATTGTAAGGATTAGTGTGAGAAATACATTTGTTGAGAAAGGTTTTAAAGTAACAATAATGGGAGTATGGGACCTTATTGATTGGGTGTCGATAGGAGTGGCAATTTTGGACACGTCCCATGAACACAACTTGAACTCGACATAGAATTAGTAAGTTTGGGTTGAGCGTGAACATGTTTGGGTCTAAATCGGGTTGACCGATTAAACACAATTAATGAACAAGTTATGCCTTGAGTTGACTTGCTAACCTAAAATTGATATGCAATTGATGCGATTATTAAATGGGTCAACTCGTGTAACACGACCTGCAAACCTGGGTACGACCCATTAGACCTAGCTAACTTACGTTAGGAAATTATTCGTATATCTTTGTTTAATATATAAAATAAACAAAATAAAAGGAAAATGGAAGTGGAGGACGTTTTGGGCATCTTGGCATTCCATTAGATAAAACCTAAAAAATTAAGAAGTAAAGGATGTTTATGTAAGGATTTGATATTTAAGGATTTTACGTTTCCCTCTCTTTTTTTTCCCTTTGAATGGAAGGATTTTTGTTTGCGCTTTAGTGATGATTGTGGTTACATAATTTTTTATGATTGAATTAGTACTAGATATGTTACATGGGTTTGATGGAGTAAAATCTGATTTCAGGTTATACAGGTTAAAACAGGTCATGCATTTGTGTCAACCTGAACATGATCTATTTATTTAACAGGTTACATGAATTGTATCGTGTAACCCATTTAATACGTAGGTCATGTTCATGTCTAGATTTCTGACATGATTAATAAGTGAGTCATACTCGAGTTGATACATTTGTTATTATACTCTTAAGTTGGTACGATTTGTTTATGACCCGTTGACACGATTTGTTATCTGTAAGTGTGGGTCCAATATGGGCCAGTACTAGAAGTGAAGAAAAGAAAAGAAAAGAAATCTCCAACAAAGGTTTTAAATCTTGTAGATTTTTCCATGTAGCGGGATATAGCACATCGTTCCTTGTCTCGATACTTGGGATGGTGGTTGTTTTAGGTTGCATCGATTGGGATGTTGAAATGATAGCGAGATGGTCCTATCTCGATATTGTGGATAGTAACTTGTCTCAGCATCTCATGGGATGTTCCACCAAGATTTGAAACTATGCTTCCAACTACTTAGACTTGTTACTAGTTGGCGCCAATCTATACCAGTAGTGCACTAGAGTGATATTAGTAGGTTTTAATCAATACCAAGTGGTACCTTTGGTTCATCCTAGCCTACATGGAATTGGGTGTCATGGGATGCCTTGGGCGCTAGTCTAGTTTGGTATGGTCTATGTGGACTGGTATGGACCAATACTCAAATCCTTGCTTGGGAGAATTTGATGATAAGAGGCCTTAGGATTATAGTAGATTAGTTCTTTGAGGAATGATTTGGTCTTTTCAATGTGGCTTTGAGCGGTGTGTTTTGTTTCTGAGATTGGCACTCCCAATTATGTAAGTTGGTTTTATAACTCAAGATAGTGATTTCTAAGTTGTTACAATCATATTGCTTTAGATTTTTGGATGCTATCTTTTAACAAAGGTTTTACAAATGCAAAATATGGAAATCTTTATGTAGAAACAAGAAAAAGTTATGTAAACTAAAGCTAGGCTGAACTGGCTAGTTGATTGGAAAACTAGTGAATCAGACCCCTGGCTGGTTCGCTTTCCAATGGGATGGGAAATGCAATTGGATCGATTGAAAACTGCAAAACCTAGCCAATTTTTGGGGAAAACTGGTGACCCAAGTGGGTTAGTTCTAGGTGAACTGGATTTTATAAATCTTGAAAAAAAGTAATTCTTTTAAGTGACATTGAAGTATGGTATATAATCAAACCTCTCAACCATTGCAACTAATGATATTATTATATTGAGATGCTTTACTATATTCTATATCATTAGGTAAAGCTATTTTAAATAAGTTTTTTCATGACCAATTATTTTCGTAGAAAACATAATTAATCTTTTGGCACATTTATCAAAACTTTAATATGTATAATATCAAAAATATCAATAATTTTTCATATTTTCCTACATTATATATTTTTTATAATTTTTAGAAAATTAAATGATTTATAATTACTTTCTATTTATGTCAATTAAGGGGTAGCATAGAATGTTGACCCATTTGATTGCATAGTAGAATTTAAAATATACTACTTATCAATAGTTATGCATATTTAATTTTTAATAATTATGTTTTTATATTTATTTTTTAAATATATTTTTATTGTAAACTTGATTCGGTTGCTTGGCCCATTTTTTGGATTAGTGACTTGGTGACTTGGACCCTTGGCCAGGCTGATCTTCCTTTCAAGTTTAAAGAGTAGCACAGAATGTTGGCCCATTTGATTTATGGAGTAGAATTTAAAATAGAATATGTATCAATAGTTATGCATATTTAATTTTCAATAATTATATTTATATATTTATTTTTAAAAAAATATATTTTATTGGTAAACTTGGTTCAATTGATTGACCCGACTGTTGGACCAGTGACTTGGTGACCCGGACCCTTGGCCAGGCTGCTCTTCACTTCAAGTTTAATAACTATGGTATAAACACCTTCAAGATCAATATCTAGATTGGGGACCAGCTCAGGCTGGTTCATCCATGTAGTCTTAGGGATGCCATGTATTGGATCTTGATTAGTATGGGTCTGTATGCTCTCTTGTGTTTCCTTTGAGAGCTAGGAGTGGTGGAAGTCTATCTGAAAATAGGTTAGGGCAGGATCAAACCTAGATATCTTGTATCAACACAAGAAACTTTGCCGACCCAGTTAGCAGGCACCTGCTTTAAGCTTGGTATACGAGTCCTTACTTTTAACATTTAGTGGCAGTTTGTTGCAATAATTTGCAAGTTTTCACTAAAAGCTCTTTCCTTTTTTTTTTTTGAAAGAAGCTTTTTTTGAAAGAAGCCTATTAATTACTCCTAAATTCTCCCCATAAAATTTGATCGAGGACTGATATAACACATCAAAATTCTGTAATCATAGTTTTTTTGAATGATAGTTCATGCTTCCAAGAGATCATGAAACCAAGCCCCCTTATTTATGTTCCTTGTTGGCTGTGAAGGTCTTCCTTTATTATACTTTTCCTCTTTTTGACTGCCTCAGCTAAGAGCTCCTCCCCTTGTGTGGTTTGTGCTAATTGTGAAATATGAATACCTTAAAAGAGATGTCTAACTAGGTTTTTTTGACTGTCTTTTCTAATAAAATTTGGAGTGTGCATTCCTTAATCGGAATTCCATTATTAATGCTTTTCAAGATCCTGTATTTTAAAAAGACAACCTTCTAGAGGAAGGAGGCAGGCTATGGTAGGGGTTGCCATTTTTGTAAATTTGACCCTCAAGTACCTAGAGCAGCTGAATTCATCAATCTATTACATATAAGGCCTGAATGCTTGTAAGATTAAATTATCCATCTAGTGCTGATATATCCCACATATCCCATTGAGAGCTTGGAGCCTTGCCAACAGAAAAGCAAGTCCTGTGACAATATATAACAGGCATGCTGTGTAATCTTTGGGGAGTAATAGGCAGCTGTCCTGTGACAATATATTCCACATATCTAGATGCAGTATTTGGCCTCCAATATATGCATTAACTGGCCATCAACGTTACCTATCAACATTTCACTGCAGAGCAACTTATGTTACTTGATTTTTTCCCTTTTTCTTGTAGATGGTGCTATTGAGACATAATTTTATTTCCTTGCTTTGAAGTGTCAATGAGACAGATATATAGCACGTGCATAGATCTTACAAAAATGTTTTTGCTTTCAGGGTCTTGCATACAACCCAAAGAAAAATTTGTTATATGTAGCAGATACTGAAAATCATGCTTTGAGGTATGTGACAGCAATGATGCTTTCAATTTTCAGAAAAAAATACCATTGTTTTCCAAACTGAACCGAACTGAACTGGTCTGAATCGACCGATGGTCTGAATCGACCGATTACCAGTTCATTTAGCCATGCTGGTTTGGTTCCACTGAAAAACCATGGAAAAACAGACCAAAACTGAAAAACCAATGAAAAAATAAAAAATTGGGAAAAAGGGCGGCATGCTGCACTGATTTGGTTCGATTCGCCTCCAAACCAAACCAAACCAAACCAGTCCAGCACCAGTTTGCGGTTTTGCGGACCTTGAAAAATATTGGTTAAGAATTGGTTTTTTATTTTGACCACTTGATGTACTGATTCATTTTTATATGGTGCAATTTAATCTCTATGCAATTTAATATTGGTATCGAGTTCATAATTTTAGTTAAAAACTATGGTATAGCTTGACTTGTTTATAATATTTAAGCTGCAATATCTAATTGCATCATTGTTCAAAGTTAGAAAATGTCATGTGCTCTAACTACTAAACTAGCACACACAGAAACATGACTGTAAAATGCTGATGCCTGATGGTATATAATTTTTAACTCTGTCATTCTTGAAGTCTTCAGTCAAACATTGATACAATTATATCGTGTGGTTCTAATGGTTGGTTGCTACTATTCACTCGCCTAAGTTACTACCTATACCTGAATCTTGGTGACAAAGGATATAGCTGGATTTGACATTGCTTTTCAAGATCATTCAACTAAAGATCCCATCTATTTGATGCACCAACAGGAACACATGTTAGGAAGACCATGCATCTGGGTCTTGCCATTTAAAATTGATAATCTTACGCAGTTATCTTAAGTTTTACATATGGAAGGCCTTGTATAAATTGTGGAGGCACACAAAAGTATCACTTTGTAGTTTTTCTTTTCTGTCAGCCAGTCAGACCTGTATGTAGGTCTAAAATCTAAAGACTATGGAATAGACACAACATGGACAAGAGGTGCATGGTAAAGCAGCCAAAAACTACAACTGCTTGAACCCTAAACTATATATTAAGTGATAAAGAATGATTCCTTGCTCTTGAATTTCTGATGTGTCTGGAAATAAATTTTATCCTTGAATGCATTGCTTCCATCACCTCAACTACAAACAAAATAGAAATTTCAGGCCCTAGTCATTGTCGTTTGCTATCTTTAAGCCTTTATCCCTATCATTGACTATGACTGTCTGTGTTTACAAAGGGGTTTGGTGACTTCATTCATGGTTTGATCACCATGCATAAAACTTTAGCAAACCCAAGTATCATCTCTCAGGTGGTCATAAATATGATATGGTCAAGTAGCCTGTCAGTTTGTTGCCCTCTCCCAGTTCCCTACAATGAATTAATTATGGGCATTGGACATTACTCTTGTGGACGTCATAGGCCACAAGCATCTTTACTGAACCATCACTTCTTGCAGTTTGCATTTTTTGGCCCCTATTTTTGTGACAAATATATGTTGACAGGTGGTTTATTTGAGCGTACTTATGGTGCCCCTGGCAAACCATTCCCATCAATGTAAACAGGCACAAGCATTAAATTTTGGATGAACATTAGGTTCGAGTGAGCTGTGCATTTGACTCCTTTTTATATTGGGACAATAACAGCAAGCAATCATTGCTACCATTTGGTCATGAAGTTCTATGGTTGTATAAATTTAGAATTAGAATATAGGCTCCAATTCTCATGTCAAATTAATCTCTCTTCTGCACTCTACATCATACTCTCTGGTTTGTCATTCCCAGATGTTGTGCATAATATTACTTTGTTTTTGGTTTGCTAGTTCATCTTGAATTGTATGCTGGGCATGGTTTATTGGCTTATATTTTAACTTCATTGAAATCGGGACATACTAGATAATCTAAACCTCATGATATAATTACTTTGAGCATCTACTTCATTCAATTTGAGTTCACTGCATTTAAAAAATGACTGTTTTCAACAAGACTTAAGTTGTTATCACCAGTAGGTTAATAGTAGAAGCAATTTGCCCTTGATTGATGTCAATCTCTGTCTCAATTAATTTATCTTCTAGAACTCTCTCTCTCTCTCTCTCTGTGTGCACGCATGCATGCGTCTGTCCCCTCTCTTTCTCACCCGTTCCCTTTTGCTTTATTTTATGTTCCATCTAACCTGAGTTCAAGTTTGCTTGAATTTCTCAAATTTAAAGTTGCACAATATGTTTTCTAGTTTATTCTCATACTCCTTAACACCTAAGGCAATTGCAGTGTGAAATTCTAATAGGGGGAAATAATTGCACCGTGTTAATAAGGATTCCCAGCATTTGTTTATATCTATCACTTTTATTTTAGAGAAACGGAGGGAGATGCACCCACACTGTAATTACCCATGCCCAACTACTTGGAATGCTCTATCCAAGACTTGAACCCAGAACCTCTGGTTACCAAGCAGAGGGGTGTGGCCTTTGAGATAAGAGCCAATCCACTACTTAAATCTATCACATTAAAATTGTAATAAGCTGACCAGTCGATGAAAGTGAACTTCTGTCATCTGTGTTTTTGACAATCTCAAAATTGTCTGCTGCTGCATCTGTTTTAACTGTGAAAATACCATATATTTCTTCTTAATATTTTGCCTTTTCAATTGATGGAAACGAAGTAGTGCTGTTTTCCTGAATTGACCCAGACATGGTATTACCTTGAGCCTTCTCCAGGTTCTACATAATAATGAGTTCATAATCTGTTTATCTTCTACTAGTCAACATGTAGCTCATAGACTTTAACTATTGGATTCTTTTACAGGGAGATTGATTTCGTTAATGAAATGGTAAGAACACTTGCTGGAAATGGAACTAAAGGTTCTGACTATAAAGGAGGACGACAGGGAACTGCCCAGGCATGATGTCGAGCAACATAATTTGAATTTTCTTTTAATAGTTTTTAGAAATGCTTCCTTTTTTCTGTCAGCATAACTAAATCCTTCCAATCAGAGAACTAATATTGTGTATTGCTTTCTGTTAGAACTCTTAGTATTATAGCTTCTTATATTCCATAGCAACTATTGAAGTACTATTAGTTGTGTTTCCTTGAGTTTGACTTAGTGGTGTTCACATAGGTCCTAAATTCACCGTGGGATGTTTGCTATGAGCCCTCCATTGAGATGGTTTACATTGCAATGGCTGGACAGCATCAACTCTGGGAGCACAATACATCAGATGGAATTACTAGGGTATTTAGTGGTGATGGTTATGAAAGAAATCTAAATGGCTTAAGGTACTATTTTTCTCTCATAGGACTGGTCAAGGAAGAAGCATCTTCAGAATAGACCATTGGAATGACCATGCTTTGCTATTTTTATTTTTTTATGCTTTAAATATTGTCAATAATATTTCTGCATTTTGCTGCTATTGATATATTGGTGGTGGCGTCATTGATATTTAATGTCATAATTGAGCCAAAGAACATAGCTTCCCAATCACATGGTCCAAATTCACCTATCAATATTTTGCCAATTGACCTGCTTGTGTCATGGACTAAAGTGCATGTCTCATGCCCACTTTAGCTAGGTTTGACAGGTATACATGCCAACACTTGGCAAAGACTAGCATGCAATTTTTCTTAACATAGAATGCAAATATAAGATTGTCAAGCCTAGATAACACTGATCGATTTTGAAGTTATACGAACTAAAACATGTGGTTTTCTTTTATTCTATGGAGACTTGTCAGAATAGATTGTTCTACACATATGTGCAGTGTGCTATTCTGACCAAGGTTTTAAATTTCGTAAAACAGAGGTATCTTGATTTTTTCATGAAATAAAACACTCCGCATCCTGTCTTGTCTCGATCCTTGATCCCCGATCTAGTTAGGCATCCTAGTACTTGCTTGGGATGCTTTTTTCTTAAAAAAAATTATTTGTAAAGCTTTAGTATTTTATTCAATTTTTAAACATATTTGAACTTTAAAGGTTATATCTTTATGATAAATTAAAAATATTTAAAATTAACACCATAACGTATTATGTTCGGGACAGGGTGGGATGGGACGGGCAAGATTGGTCTCGGAATCTCTTTAGGATGATGAGACATTTTGGTTATTTCGGCCCTTGTCCTGCCGAGACTTGAATCCCTGATTTTGACATGTGCTATGCATAGTATCAAGCAGTGATTCAAGTCTCGGCGAGACAAGGGTCGAGACGGCTATTCCGTTGTCCTAGAGAGATTCCAAGAGCAATCTTTGTTGTCCTGTCTCAGTTATAATACAATATAGTGTCAATTTAAATAGATATAATTTATCATAAAAATATAACTTTTGAAGTTCAATATGTTTAAAAATTAAATAAAACACTAAAGCTTCATGAATAACTTTTCTCAAAGAAAAAAAGCATCTCAAGCAAGTACTGAGATAACTAACTAGATCAAGGATCGGGATAAGATGGGACATGGGGTATCTCGTTTTGTGAAAAAATTGGAACATCTTTATCCCATAAGATTTAAAACCTTGATTTTATCACAATATAAGATTTCTCTTAGAAATTTTTAGTATTGATGCTAGCTGCTAGCCACAAACAGTTGGGACAAGGCTTGATGCTTATAATAATGGTCAGTTTGAACTGATAGAACTTTTGAATTCAATTCTTTTAGCTTGGTCCATCATGCAGCTGACCCTAACTATTTTAGGGTTAAGGCTTTGTTTTTGTTGCTGTTGTTGTGTCCAAAATATTTTCTTGTTTACATGATGGTAGAATCAAACTTTGGATGAGAAATAATCCAGAAATCTTTCCAACCTAGCTCCCATTTTTAGAACCCCATTATCTATTGAACTATTTGGACATTTGTTGTTGGGAGTTTGAATTCTGCCTATTCCCTAAATCAACTATGATAATATATGTTATATTTTATGGCTTTTTCTTTCTTTAAGTTCCTTTTTTTTAGTTGGTATTGTGTAAAACTAATGTGATCTCTTATTCTATGTTCATTATGACAGCCAGATATACCTAAGTAATATAAGTAAAATTAAGACCTGAGTGCAATACAAGTGCATGTAGGTGTGTTGGATCAATCTGGGAAAGCAGAGCCTGAGTCAACCATATTTTTGAGAAATAATTTGCATGGTTTCTAGTTGACTCAATTTCTCATATTCCAATGGGTCTTACCTTCTCGGTTCACCAAACAATTCTGTTAGAAGTGAAACTTTTCTAATCATCAACAATAACTAGAGCATGTTGCAGTGAGAAATGTCATAAAATATGTTGACTGTTTGTGCAGTTTGGATGAAAACAATGTCCAAAGTTTAGGATGCCCAAAATTATACTTGATCAGCATGAAAACAAATGCAGTTTATGAGAAGGAATCTAACCGGAACATTTCAAGTTTACTCTCACATGTAGGTTGGTTACTTGTGAATAAATGTCCACCGGCTTTTCCTTTAGTTCCACAACTTGAAACTAAAAACAAAGTGGATGTAGAAATTAGCAACTAAGAATGTATTAAGTTGGTTGAGGTTTTATGAATTGATTCACATTTTTTGCAAGTGGATTAAATTCACTTTTAATGCATTTGACTTATTTCAACCTATTAATGTAGCCAGTTGAATTAGTCAAGTCCATTTTCACACAAACAGATATACTTTCATATCATTACATCACAAGCTAGAAACTAAAGATGGAAAGAAAGATATATATAAAATTGCAAGAGTAAGTGACAGAAAAACTAGAGGTATGTTTCAAGTTAAATGTATTAAAGATAATGATCAAAAAGTTCTGATTAACAAGGAAGATATTAAAAAAAGATGAAGAATCTATTTTAATAAATTATTAAATAACAATCATGTAAATAATTTAGAATGCCTTAATAGCTTCATTGAGGATAAAGTTATCGTGTATACTTATAAAATTAGGACATTTGAGGTAAAAAAGGCTTGAAAAAAATGAAAGTAAGAAAAGTTGTGGGATCTTGTAAGATTCCTATAGAAGTTTGGAGATGTTTAGGTAATGTTGGAGTGACCTCGATAACAAATTTATTTAATAAGATCTTAAAAACTAAAAAGATGCTAATGAATGAAGGAAAAGCACTATAGTACCAATTTATAAGAATAAGGGAGATATTCAAAACTGTTTTAACTATCGTGCTATCAAGCTCATGAGCCATACTATGAAACTTTGGGAGAGAATAATTGAACATAGGTTGAAATGTACTACAAAAATATTAGAGAATCAATTTGGTTTTATGCCAGGAATATTAACTATAGAAGCTTTTTTCCTTCTTAGGAGGATAATGAAGAAATATAGAGAAAAAGATAAGATCTTATAGTTTTTATTGATTTAAAAAAAGCACATAATGGAGTCTCTCGAAAAATCTTATGATTGGTATTAGAAAAGAATGGAGTACCTGTTAGATATATTAACATAATAAAGGATATGTATGACGGAGCAAGCATTAGTGTAAAAACTACTAATGGTAATACTAGTGAATTTTCTATTATAGTAGGTTTACATCAGGAATCTACTCTTAATCCTTATTTTTTTGCTTTAGTTATAGATAAGCTTGCTAGGCATATTTAGGATAATATTTTATATTGCATGTTATTTGCAGATGATATAATACTAGTGGATGAAACTAAAGCTGCGGTTAATCATAAGTTAGAACTATAGAGAAATACATTAGAATCTAAAGGTTTTAGGTTAAGTAGGATAAAAACAGAATACATGAAATACAATTTTAGTACAATTAGAAATGAAAATAAAAATTGAGGATCATAAAGTTCCTAAATATATTCTCATTTTTGATATTTAGGATCGATTATTCATAAGGAGAGATTGAGGATGATGCTGTTCATAGGATTAAAGAAAGTTAGATGAAATGGAGAAGTGCAACTGGAATATTATGTGATTGTAGAGTATCTGTCAGGTTGAAGAAAAAATTTTATAAGACAGTCATAAGACCAGCTATGTTTTATGGTATGAAATGTTGGACATTTAGAAAAAGATACGTACATAAGATGAATGTGATGGAAATAAGAATGTAAGATGGATGTGTGGTAATAAAGAAAAAGATAGAATAAGAAATAAAATCATTCGTAAAAAGATAGAGGCAGTTCTAATCGAGAAAAAATTAAGGAAAGGACGATTTATATGGTTTGGACACATGCAATGTAAACCTAGAAATGCATTTATGTGAAGGAGTAACTTGATATTGTAAAAGGAATAGGAGGCAGAAGTAGATTGAAAATTACATGGAAGGAAGTGATAAAGAAAGACTTAAAATCTTTAGATATGACTCAAAATTGAGCTGAATGGAGAAAATTATTGTTGTTGTTGTTGTTGTTGTTGTTATACTTTCATATTATTCTTCTAATATATTTCATGCTTGTTCTGCAATTGAAATTTAATGGTAAAATTAACCAATGAAAAAGTCTTCATTGGAAATCATAGTGATAAAGATTGTTTATGTTCGTTGAGAGGTCTTTGAATTGTCGTTATTGTAGTTCTTATTGTTTCTACTCATCATTAGGAAATAGGTATGGGTTTCCTTTAAATATATGACTATTATGCCTTTTATGCTTTCCTAAGTTAGTAATAACGAAATAGTTAAAATCTTTGCAGTTTACAGAAAATATGACTCAAGACCTAGCAAAATGAAGAAAAAGGGTTCGTGTAGCCGACCCTAACTAATTTGGGATTAAGGCTTTGTTGTTGTTGTTGGTAGTGGTGGTGGTGGTGTATGCTTTCCTAAGTTAGATATTTTTTTCTCGATTTCTCACAATCCTTTGTGATGATGTAACTTAAAATTTTTTGTGAGCCTTTCATGACTATCCAAAATCAATTCTCTCCATTTCTGATTGTAAATTTAAGAGATTGTTCCTGACAATATCATGATTTGTCTTGCTACAGTTCCTCTACCACATCATATGCACAGCCTTCTGGGATATCATTATCGCCTGGTAGTATTTACTGTCATCTCCATAAAATCCTTTAGACATTATAACTAAATTGTATATTGAGACAAACTCCTCATTTTAGATTTGCAGGAGGTGTATGTAGCTGATAGTGAGAGTAGTTCCATTAGAGTTGTTGATCTGAAGACAGGAGGGTCAAGGTTGCTAGCTGGGGGAGATCCAGTATTCCCAGACAATTTGTTTAGGGTATTTGACTTTTAAATCAGCATTTCAGCCTTTTTATATTAAAGGTCCCATTGGGACTTAAGAGTATGGGCTTTCATGTACCCTTCATGTATTAGTTATCTTAATACATTTGTTTGGCATTCTCCATGCAGTTCGGCGATCATGATGGAATTGGATCAGAGGCACTTTTTCAGCACCCGTTAGGCATCTTCTGCGGGAAAGATAACCAAATATATATAGCTGATTCATATAATCACAAGGTATTGATTGGTTTATAAATTCAATGTTTTAATATCATGGATGACATAAGTTTGAAGTAATTTAAATTTTAGAGAGGAAAAGTTACTAGTACTTACAATGTTATGGAGAATAAGAATGCGGTCCTTTCTAGTAGCAATGTAGTGGACTAGAGAGAGACTGGGTCATTGGACATATCCAGGACCCTGGACCTGGACCTCTCCATGTTATGTTATCCCAAGTGGGATAGACTAGGATGGTTGTGTCCTGACAGTTGGGATTGCCTAGCACCCTGAGACACCAACTTTAATTTTCTTCCCCTTTTTTTGTATTTTTTTCTCTTTATTCTTGTTGTTAATGCTCATCTCAGTTCGTCCCAACAAGCCAAGGAGGGTGGTAATATTGGGAATTTAAGCCTTGGTTATAGGTTTATGATTGTCATTTATCATATGAAAGTAATTTGATGACAATCCATATTTTGTATTGCAGGTACTCAACTTAGCAATATAGTCAACTTTGTAGTCAGTGAAACAGGGTCTTCAACCTTTTTTCTTTAAGTTGGCCCTAAACCATGTCTAATGTCATTTGTCAATGTGGGCTATCACGTCTTGCACCACTTCAGTTAAGCAATATGATCTTGAGATTGTAAAGAAGCTAGCAGCATGTGTCCCAACAAATAGGTCAGAATTGGATCATTTGGAACATTCCGTGGATATCAAAGTGTAGTTAAACCACTGGTTGCTGCCTAATCCTGTACTCTTATATAATAATAATAATGATAATGATAATGATAATGATAATGATAATGATAATAATAATAAAATAATAATCTGACATAGGTTTTAAATAATGCTTCCACCAATGTTTTAAAATGTAGTCAGGGTTGTAGCATGTGGATGTGGCTTGGTGAGTAGGCCATATTTGACCAACGCAATCCCCATTAATGGACCACATATCAGGCCACAAGTGACCCCACATAGTTCCCAGTAGTCCACACATGCAGCCCAGGCACTTATGGATTGTGATTATGACAGATTCTTTGTCTAATAATTGACTTATTTAAGAAGTTTGAGTGTCCTTTTCAAGATTAGTAGCCTAAATACTATACATTTTGTTGATGAAGTAGGTACCTGGACTTACAAGCCATGCATCTTTGTAGCTTGTATTTTGATTATTCATCAGTTTATAATTTGTATAGTTGTTTGTTGCATTAGTGTACTGGAAACTTAAGCATAGTTTGTAAAGAAACATTATGATTTTTCATGTTAGCTTGTCATAAAGTACAAGTAGGATCTCAAATAAGTCTCAAAGTGTATGCTTAGTTTTCTTCTTTACTTGTTCATAAATTTTTGCTGATTTATTTCAATGTTTTCACTTCTCTATCTATTTTTATGAATTTCTCTTTTTATATACATTTTTTTTTTTTCAAAATCTAACTACATATGTGCCGGCATGTGTATCTTTGTACCACGTTCACTGTGCTTCACTGTGCCTGCCCACATACTGCAGCTGCATTTTAGAACTGTAGCTGCCATGCAATGCTAATAGTTTAAAATGTTAAAGGATGTACACTGGATTTAATATGAACATTAAACGTCGTAAGGGATACTTCAATTGTGAGGGTATGTTAAAAGTTCATTCAATAGATTAGTAAGTTAGAGATTTGAGACCTTTTTTTTCCATCTAGCATTATTGAAATGATAGGGTTTGACAATTACATGTTCTTGACATGTGCAAATGAAAGGGTCTGAATTTATGTACGTCATCAAACTCTGGCTGTTCTCAAATTATCATCCACTGAAAAATAAAAGAATAGGCTGAATTAGTTAGATTCAAATGCAACTAAAGAATATATTAATAAAATGGTCATGAAATCACTAAGGATACCTTAGAGAATGGTATGCTGTCCCACCTCGTGCCAGAGCATACCAAACATACTGCATTGTCCTAGTACTGAACCAGTACATGATACCCTCTGGGTTCTTTTTTTAATTTGGGCCTGGGTTGGTGGGGGGGGGGGGGGGTGGGAGGGGGTGTGATAAACACAATATCAAGATGGTACTGGTAGGGGATCCGGAATTGAGTTTGAGATTGTGGACCATGCTCAAAGGAAAAATATGAAAACTAGCATGCTCACAAAGGAGTCTGAGTGTGATAACCCGACTCTTACATCCCATTTGAGTGAAGTAATCACAAGGGTTGACCCATTCCCTGAGTCAATACTTTCCATATACTGGACAACCAAGTATTTAAGCACCTTTGAAGACTCATAAACTGCAGCATTCCTTGTTATGGCGCTCTAGACATTAGACTGGAGCGATCTGGTATGGAGATTTTAATGATTTTGAGGTGCAATATTGAAGCCAAGAAATTAAGCTTTCGTTTCCCCCTAGCACCTGTACCTCTAGCTTTACCTGATATGGAGAAGCATCTTCTGTAACAGTAATATTGGAGATTTTCATGAAATATAATGCCCAACTACAGTTATATTTTTTATATCTTTCAGCTTGGTGCTATACTGTTGCATGGTTCCATTAGGGTGCTTGTTACCATGTAGACCAGAATCCTCTTTGTCAGGTAATATATTAAGACTATGCTAGCCCTAAATTTCAGATCTTCATGCTGCTGCCTTGCAGCTAATCCAACTCATGCATTGCCCATATGAACTAATTATTGGTAGTGACTAATGATTCTGCATAAATGATTGCACAAAACTGACTTCAGAGAATGACTCACTCATAAAATGCCCAAGTAGAAAAGACCACCCATAAAGGCTAGAAGGATCGAGTAAGAATGAATGAGAAAATGGATAGATGAGTATAGGAACTCACTAAGTGCTACCAGAACAGCCGAGTGATTTGCATCAAGGAGGAGCACAAACTCTTCTATGCATGCATTCTAGTTTTAAAGGTTTTAGTTTTGAACTTTCAAGTAAATTTGCATACAATCCACATTAATTGTAAGAGAAATTATAATTTGTAACTCACACCAAAATCTATGTTTTGAAGTTCATTTTTTCTCTATACATTTCATCAAACAAACAAAGGACCAAACCTTTTTTTTTCCCCTTCTGAAAGAAAGAAATTTTTCTCTCTATTCACTAGAACTTGCAACACTCTTAACTGGTGTGTTTTGGATTCCTTACAATTGTCTTTGAGCAGTTGTTGGTAAGGTGAGAAATGACAACACACCATATAGCATTGTTAATTAGACAGAGTCAGAGAAATGTCATTTAAGCAGCTAATGACATCCATGGCCTATCGAACTGCAAATCATGACCTACTCAATCCCAATCAATTATTGGATGGAGTATCCTAAGTGGCATTTGCAGCAGTATGATAACCCAAGAAAAGAGAGATTATGAGTTCAATCTGTATTGATGGTTAGTCGGTCAAGGTTAGAAAAATCACATCAGTGGAAGTATAATAGTAGCATCAGAAAAGATAGATGGTGAAATATCAATTATTGGTTACTTTTGTGCATTGAGGAGTTGGGATTAGAGATGACAGCCCTACAAGGGGCTTGTTGAGAATATAAAGCACAAGAGAGTGTCAAAGAAGAATTCAAGGAAGCGAAGAAAGTGTAAAAAGAATCTCACCATGTTTTTGGAGATATAGGATGATAAATCTAAATTTAGAGGAAATGGGTTGAAGAAGCTTGGCATGATTATTGGAGACCTGTGATGGCAAAGTCTACATTTAGAGGATATACCAATATAGGTTAGTTTTTACTAAAAGGTTATAATAATCGTCATGCCCATCCCTTTCTACTCAAGTCAATGAAATTCTTGAGTGGGTTGAAGTGAAGAAGATGCCTATTCTTGCATTAGATGAATTTGGAAAATCTAGATTATCCTAAACTCCTGAACAAGGCAAGGTCTTGCATCCTAGCTTGAGATGCAACCAAGATAATGAGCTGTACATAAATGCGGCATGAAAGACCAAACAAAGCCAAAACTGAGATGCATGATGGATAACAACTGCTCAAGTTGGCAAATCCCTGACTATGACCTAATACCTTGGCTACATGAGGCCCCATAGGCAGAAATTAGATAATGAAAATAACATGGTGAAATTTAAATAATTAATTAACTAATGGTAGCAATATTCATGTATAGATGTAATTCATGGGAAAGAAAAAATGTTAATTGAACATTAAATTCTAAACAAAGTGTAATGGGACTTCACTGTATAACCAGGAAAGAAGCTCCAGTGGTGTGTATCTGAATGAGAGAGACTAGGAGTCATTAAGGACAGAGGCATATGAATGCATATGATGGGTAGACCCAGAGCCAAGTAATTATTAGAGCAACTGTGTTAGAAATTTCAGGTCATCTGTTGCGTAAAGAGGAAATGAAGATTTTAAAAGTTAAATTGTCACGCTGTATAATCAATTACTTTTCTGTTGTTTTCCCTTTGCTGGTGCACATGGTGTCATATCAGTAAAGTTTTGTTCACATGTTTATATCACAAGTCAGTCAAAAGATTTTTATCTTTCTGTATTGGTAGCTTGCTATTGTTATGCTTTGCGGGCACTTCAAGGCCTTCAAATATTTAACTTGAATTGACAGATCAAGAAGCTGGACTTAGTTACTAAAAGAGTTACAACTTTAGCTGGGACTGGAATTGCTGGATTTAAGGACGGTCTTGCCCTGTCAGCTCAGGTAGGAAAATTTATGATGTTTTGGTCCATTAAATGCCAATATTCCTATGTTAAGTTTAGAGATATTTTTTCAACAATTTTAGCTTATTATGCAATATGGGCATTAAGAATCACCATTGATATTGCCCATATGCACAGGTCAGTTACATTACCATTTGATTGATAAACTGAAGAGAAAGCAATGATTAGCACATTGCATTTGTTTTGTGATATGGCTAGGTAGTAACATGCACTAAAGATAGATCTTGACAAATTAGGCCTCGTTTGGCAAAGAGGGAAGTGGTTCCTAGGAATACATTTCCTGGTGTCTGCCTAGGAAGTTGACGCTTGAGAAGAAATTTTCTGTGGACATATTTGGTTGGACATGGAAAAGAAGTCTAGAAAATAGCTTTTTCCAAGTTAGTCATGTTTGGCTAGCATTTTTGTTTCCTGGAAAGTGGTTGTTCATTTCCAATTTTACCCCTGATTCATTTCTTTGCCATTCAAACCCAGACCCTCTTGTTGCTAGCCATTTGATATGACCACTAGTGTGAGTAGTAATCGATGCAAAATTGGTCAATCGGAAAGACTTCATTTAGGAATTTAAATGTGATTGCTCTGCAATCTAATAAATGGATGAGTCTCACCAGCTGGTACCTTCCTAGAGAGTAGGGGCAAATTGGAGCCGGCCTTACAGTAAATTGTGTTTTCTAGTTCAATGGGATAGCATGAATTGAATCTTACAAAACCACATGGATCTTTATGCTGGCATATTTTTTGTGGCACTTGAAATTACTGAGGACCCAAAAATTTCGGAAACGAAGCTGAATTCACAATATGCTTGCTAGGCTGACATGATACATGGGTCCAAGAAGTCAGGGATCTTTATACATGTTGAATTTAGAGAAAAGAACTAGCTCTACTCAGACCTGGAAATCATATGATACAGTAATTGCACTCACTGCCTATAAGGTGTGCTCTGCTAAGACATGGTTCTACTCAAGGTACAGATGGGTAAAACTGTTGAGCTGTAAGATAGAAGATTGCAAAATTTATGCACCTTCTGATTCCCTGCTGTAAGAAGAACCAGAAAATCATGTTTCCCACCTGGCAGTTCTCAATAAATATGAAAAGTTCACCAATAAATTTTCTATTGCATGCACTATTACAACACGGTCACAGCATTATTTCACAATCATGAGATAAGACTAGCACTTCACTACAATTTGACCCTTGGTGGCTCTATAAACCACTACTATGTTTTCTGGTCCTTAGAGGTCCAGATCCATAGATTTTTGAAATCCTGGTCTCAAATGCAATATTGGTTAGGAACTCAATATCATACTGAAACTTGGGATAGCTTGGCATCTTACTGATTAACTAAAACATCGTCTAATAACTTAACTGCAGTAGAAATCAGAGAAAGTCCTTTCAACTCCCTGCAGAATGAAGAAGCTCATGAACAGGTTTTCACATGAAATAGATAATGACAAGGTCAATGGTGCCCAAAATATTGAATTGAGAGGTTCATCAGCTAGCTGGAAAATACCAACTGACCAATGAACTTCTGGCAAGGAGGACAGGGTTCATCATCATCTCAGTATATATGATAACACTGCAAACATCTTCTTCTTTACAGATAAGGGTAAATGAGCCATGTCCACAATCGCTAATTGAGAGCTATTAAATGAAATTAAAGCAAGTATACCTTATTGACTAAGTAATCAAACTGATTAGAAATTAAATATTATACTAAATCAGAAGACAATAATCATAAACGAAAATCAGTTTTCATGTGATAGATAAACGTGCCATAGCAATATACGCATGCACAATAAATCATCTTTTTCTTGCAAAGTGTGCAAACAAAAACCATAAATCTTATGAGCTTTTAAAGCCAGACCATGTCGAATAAGATAGTTAATGATTGCAACTAAAACTTTAAAATAGATTAGAGCAATTGGAGAATTGATTTCCTAATCCTTATCAAACAAACCAGGTTCACTCAACTCAGAAAGCCTGCAACAAATGAAGAATATGAACTCCCAGTTATTGCCTAACTACAAGGACTTGAAGTAGGAGCCGTTTTTGTCGGAACCTTAGCAATCATTTTGTGCATTAGAGGAGTAAAATTATAATGGCATAAAGTTGATGAAGTGCACAACAACTGGAGTCATGCCGATCTTAGCCATAACAACTTCCCCAAGTCCTAGATGCAAAGGAGAGGGAAAATAAAAAAGCACAAAAAAGGGAAATATAGCGTGGTAGTGTGGTGAGATAAATGGTACCATGTTTAAAGAAATTGCCACCATCCCTACCTAGAATTTGAGCATTGCCCCAACTTAATCAAATTAGCATGAGTCCAAGATTCAGACAAAAGTAACTTATCCACTTGGTGGGTTTCAAAATTTGGATTAAGTCTCAATTTAAGGGGGTGAGTTTTGCATTTTCTTCAGACTAATTGTTGTAGGGAATAAATATACTTGCAAGATTTATTCTTAACTTAATTGGAGTTCAGGCTTCAAAATATACTTTTGATCTTAGTCTTACATCCCAAATAGATGCAATGCAATGTTTTGGAATGCTTTGAGTTTATTTCAAGTTGGGTTCATTATTTTAGGTTAATCATGGTCCACCTACAAACTTAACTACAGCTAAGATGTGTCATTCCTATGAAATTGGTGGCCAAAGAACCTACCATTTTTTCTTTGGTTCAAAGAACGCTATCCTCTAAAAACACAGCAAGTTTCCTTGCAGAAAAGTTGGAGAGAAGAGGATTGGTAGGATTTTTGTTGGGAAGCACTCAACCTATAAGCAAATCCCCCTAAAAAATCTTCTTCCTCTTTGCAAACTGGAACAATTAGACTCCACCTGCTTCTCATGCCTTCAAACATATGATATTGTCAAACATAACTTCCCCTCCTCTCTCTCTCATCCTTCACATACTTACAATAAATACAGTCTCTTTGTCAAGCAACATTTTTTTTTGGGATGAACCTTTGCCGAAATGTAAGAAAACTTTGCCGAAATTAAGAACATCAGTGAGGCACACAACCCCAAGTCCGGAAGAGTTATTTCCTTGAAAGGAAAGTTTAGAAAGCTAATTATATCTGACCTTCAAGCTAATTATATTAAGTACTTTTGAAGATCTTTCATGAATCCATGAAACCCAATAGATATAAAACTGAGGGAACAGAAAACTAGAATAAATTTGCTTCCTTAAATTTAGCTATGGAAATCAAGCAAAATAATCTAAATCTCCCAAAAAGAGAAAATATATTTGTTCAACTCCTCTCTCTCTCTCTAACAATCACACACAAAGACACACACACAAAAAAAAAGATAGCTCAACAGCATGCCAACAAAAAAGCACAAAACCAACCTTTTCTTTACTTGAAGCTGCAATACTAACCTAATCTTACTAGATCTTCGAAGAGGAGGGGGAAGAAGGATTCTTACCCGATGATGAAGGTTTTTGGGTTCGATTAATCAAATCTGGCTATGGCGGCGGTGAAAAATGCTTGGTGGTAGAGTATGCTGGAGAGAAACCTTGTTGTGAGAGGGAGCAACACACCAAAGGGTTATGAGATCCTTATATTTGGCTTGCAATTGCCAGAGAAAAAGAGGACAGGGGGGAGCGCATCCTCAGTAGAGGAACTTCTCGCGATGGGAAGAAAAGGATTCATGGAAAGGCTTTTCTCATTCATCCAATGGGAAACTTTTTCCCAACTGACCAATGGGCTGAAGCTTGTTGTACGGCCATAGGAAGTGGCTTCTGTTGAGAAGCCATGTTCCCATTGACCAGCTTTGAAGGTGTCATCCAAACAAGAAGCATTATGGCATTTTTTCGGGAAACACATCTTCCCATGGGAAAGAGCTGTCAACTAAACATGCCCTTAAAACACTAATCACTAAACAGTGAGCTTCAAAATTTCAGACATTATTGTGCTGAAATATTATTGATTGCTGTTGAGCATTTTATATTATAGTGACGTGGCATTATAGATTATAATTGGTGTTATTATTTACAATTTTGATGATGATCTGTTATAAAGATAGCATTTAATGCACCTCTAGCATTTTTATGTCAAAGACCTATACATCATTTAGAAAATTCTAAATTCCATTTGCCATTATGTTTTGTCCTAATCATATTCAATACTGAAAATTTATTAATAATGTTCTGTAACTATAATCTTAGGCAAACTGTTTTACGCCATGTATGCAATAATTCATATGGCCAATAACCTCCAAAAGTATCCTTTGTAAGACTGGTATGTTCTCATTTTTTGTGCCAATAAAGAAAAATATGGACTCAAGAGAGATGTGAGTATAAAATATGAGTTGCTGATTAACTCAGTTGTAAGAAAGAATTCTTGGATGTCCCACAGAAAGATAATGGAACATTGCTTTCCTAATTGCTTTAACTTAGATGTCTGGTGATCTTTAAAATTGATTCCATGGCATTACTACAGTAAGCTGCATTTCTACTGCTGGTTTGCATGTCCATACCTTGATTGTAAGTCTTCTATCTGATACATTTATAATGTTCTGCAGCTCTCTGAACCGTCGGGGATTGTTGATGCAGGAAATGGTAAATCTTTCATTTGTGCAAATAATTTTTAAGTTCTTTCTTTATTCTATTCAAATTTCTGGTCATGGAAAACCCAGTAATGGTCCAAGAGGAAGGCAAAAATTGACTTTATACTAGTGGTATTTTCTTTTAAGATATATGCCTAATCTAGTTGTGAAATTGGGCATGCTTGTTTTCTATTGTTATGATCATTAATTTCTGTTCTTCCTGCAAAGTGATATGATTAGAATTGTTATTTTAATTGCCAGAGAACCTCTCATAGTTAAATAATTATATCATCATAAAGATCTATCTTGGGATCTTGGTGGTTCTTCTCATTTAAAATTGTTAATGCCAAGATCAAGCAAGTTGCGCCAGAGATAAGGTATTCAAGGACCAGGATTCTGGCATAGTCTACACTAACATAAGACACACCTCAGGTTGGGCCTATTCAAATTTTTGAATTTGCTAGGGCCAAATTTGGCTCATTAACAGGCCAAGAACACTATGCATCTGAAAGTTTTCCCTTTGGCATATATATTCTTTAATTGGCAAAAATCAAATTACTAACTAGACAAGAAGCTTAACAAGCGTCTTCATTGTAGCTTATTGTCCAGTGAAAACACCTTAACAGAAGTTGTTAAAATTCAATCCATTTTGTTTGGCATGTAGATACTGCCACTGACACAAATCAGAGGACCAACTAAGAAAGTTCATGCTTCTTGTTCAAATCAATTGTTCTTATCAAGCATCCTGATATAAGTTTTCATCTAGTGAAGAGAACCTATGAGCATGTGATGTATTGAAAGTAATGTGAGATGCCTGAAGAGTGAATAGTCTTGTTAATTTATGCAGATTTAGAACCCTGTAAAATATATGTTATTGGAGTTTTGTTATCTGTTAGTTTTGGCAATATTATTGGTTAGATACCTAGATTAGTCTGTTTTAACAAAAGCGTGCCTCTTGCAGATACTATTTGTTTACCAATTAGTAGCTAAAGTAAGGAAGAGCATTTGTGAACCTTGAGTCATCCTGTACTCATTAACATCATCTACATTTTTCTAATTTAGTATGTTTGTTGTGTTGAAACAGTCTCTGTGGATTAGTTGCACAAATTTAGCTATCAACAACAACATGCTTTGGTTGATTTTGTTTCATAATGTCATGCAGGAAGGCTTCTCATAGCCGATACAAATAACAACATGATCAGATACATAGACCTGAATGAGAAGGATCCTGCACTGCATACATTAGAATTGAAGGGAGTACAGCCACCCTTCTCAAAGCCCAAATCATTGAAGCGCTTCAGAAGGAGGCTGTCTGCAGACACAAAAATCATTAAAATCGATGGTGGTTCCTCCATGGAAGGATACTTGAATATTGCTGTTTCAGTCCCTGAGGGTTACCATTTTTCCAAGGTTGTTCCCCTGACCCTGAATTGATTTTTTTTTTTTTTTTCCTTTTAGTGCTTTTCCCTCTTGGTTGCTCTCATATAAAGTGGAAGTTCTGGCTGCTTTAGTTAATCAGTAATTAAATCAACTTAAATTCTACATCTCAATTCTGTACTTTGAATGGTTTTGAAGATGTCTGAAATATCAAAAATCATGGGAACCCTGATACATCAGATTTCATTTGGAAGCATAAATTCATTGATGGTGAAACAAAATGTCCTGATGAAATGCATCCATATGAACGCAAGATAGCCTTAAACATGGTAAACTTGCCTATAGTATTTATTTTTCCCCTAGTAACATGAGGGAAATCAACAGGGCTAATCCCATCATATGTTTGTTTTATAGATAAGTGATAAAGTTGATATATAGGCACTGAGGCTTGTTTGCATTCATGCTGATGTTCCAGACCATGGATCTGGACTGTGAAACAAGCATCAGCACATGAGAGCAGTCATTGATTTGTTCTCGTCACTTTGAAAGTTGCATTCATTCTTGTACAGAAGAGGAGGGAGTCTTGAGATGTCAATGGTGACTAATAACAACACTAGATTACTTACATGGACAGATTTTTTTTCATACCAGATGGAGTCTTGAGTTTCATCAAGATGTGAATGCGCCAGCATGATCTTGAACCTAAGGAACAGAAGCAAGAAAGGTTTGAAGCAATACTCAGAAAATTTGGAGTAAGCAACAAAATGCCATGCTATTCAGTATGTCTGCTGAAAAAATTATAAGAGCATGGCCAGAGGGAATTGAGAAAGCAGAGATACAACAGTGTGGAAAGCTATCCATCAAATGTAACAGCAGTCAAAAAAGAGATTTGAGTGATTCCAACTGCAAAGATCTTAGAATCATGTCCACATCACTTAAGGAAAAACAAAATGATAAATATCTTTCACATAATTGATTCAAAAAGGAGAATCAAGCAAATTAAATATGATTTGGTTGAACTGGTTTGCATTCTTACAGTAGGTGGGAATCTTAAAACTTCACCAAAACAAGAAATAGAGACTTGGATCCCCTTTGAAGATGAGAAGGGGCTCAAATGACTTCAAGAAGAAGGTTGGTCTCTTAAGAATTCTCAACCTAAAGAAAAGGATATACCTCCTTAGGGAGCCAAATCCTGTAGTTAGATTCCAGCAATTATTTGATTGGATTTCAAGAAAATCTTGATAGACCATGCTTGAAGTAGCTGCAAGTGTGGGACAGGATTTGAGTGCAGGTGTTTGAGAAAAGGATCTCTCAACAAAATTTGGATTAAGCACTTAGGATGTGAGTGCAGGAGGGAACCTCCTGAGAGATTTTGAATTTTATGTAGCATCCTAGATAGAAGTTTCCCGCCACAATGTGATTGAACCTTGGTGGCTATACAAGGTTACCAAGGTTGCACCCTCGAGATTGGCAAATATGAGCCAACTTCTGGCAGTATCTCTTTCCTAGTTGATTGATCCTCACTTTAATACCTTGAAACTTTAGAATTAAAGAGTGAGTTTTAGAAGGTTTTGTTGTAGCGGTGCAAGAAACAAGTAAACCAGTCTCTCATGGTAGGCCTTTCTAGTCAAGAAGTATGCAGAGAAAGTGATTCCTTACTTTGGTACTTTGTGACATGAACTAGTACAGAAGTTTGCAGTTGTGATGAAGTGATGAGCTTATCTATCATGGTAGGTATTTCTAGCTGAAATGGAGTGCCTGAAAAAAGATGATTCCTCACTTTTGTAAATATTATTTAAGCAAGCGTTTGAAGTTTAAGACATTTAACTTGCTCCATAGGACTTAACACCCAATCTAAAACCAACCTCAATATTTTCTCCTTTACTTGAGCTTAAGCATTTTTATTGGCAAAATTATTTTATCAGAGTTAGTTCAGGTAAAACTTTATTGTTTTCTTGCAGTCATGTGCTGTGAATATCTTAAAATTTAGATAGTAGTGATTTCTATATTGTACATGCCATTCCTAAATGCTCTTAGGATGGTCCAGTGCACGAGGCTCCCACTGTTACGGGGTTTGGGAAGGCCTCACCCCACATGAGGAGAGGCTATTTCCTTGTAAATTCTCTATCTTGTATATTTTGTGTTTCTATAAGTACTATTTACCTCTCGTATTATTTCCTCTTTAAGCCTGCTCCATGGCTAACTATGAGGCATTCATGATTATCTATTAAAAGGATTTGTGTGGCAGAAATACAAATAATCATATGCTAGTATGGTAAAATAACAGATGCCTTGTTGTGATTTTTTTTTTTTTTGACTCTGAATTCCAGGAAGCTCTTAGCAAATATGATGTGGAATCTGAGCCCGCAGATGCAATTAATATTGAACCATCAACTGGAAATTTGAACCCAGATGGAACTACACTTCATTTCAGGAGAGCTGCTTCATCTGCAACTGGTAGAATAAACTGCAAGGTATTTCTCTCTGACAAAAGTATCCTAGATTCAGGTAATTTTAGCTCACTAAGAGAATCATACCTATCTGTCCTAGAGCATTCTTCAAGCATGAGCATGTAGAGTCACCAATGATGATGTTTCAACTAGTCTATGGAAAAGGTAGACCTTAAAACACATAAATAGTGGAGGTTCAGCGATTAATTTCCCTTCATGTGATGTAATTCTTGATTGCATAAACTCTATGGGTTGTCAATAGATCCTTGGAATCACCATAGTAAAAGATAGCAGCAAACCTGTTAATTATTCACAAAATTGGTGCATCCATTTGTTAGTAAAACTACCCATATCATATCATTGCATCATATAATGTTTCGGTATTATATATCTTTGTATATAATAAAGAATTGAAGATTATTTTAAATGCTTTTTTTCTTAAACAATTAAAATGTAATTAGATTTAGCTCTACATCAAACCCTGTTCTTGCTGCTGCTGCTGCTGTTGTCATTGTCACATGATAACCATAAGGAAATGGAAAACTTCATACTGCTAATCCTGGAATCTATTGGGAAAAATAGATGAGAGGATTCTGACTCATACCATGGTTTTTCTGACCACTGAAGCTACCTTAAGAGTTGAGTCAATGCTGTTGCATTTGCCAGGTTTACTACTGTAAGGAGGATGAGGTTTGCCTCTACCAATCTCTGGTGTTCGATGTGTCATTCCAGCAAGGCGGATCTGGCTCTACAAAGTCTGAGATCACACTCTCGTATTTTGTTACTCCCAAAGTCCCCTCAGGTACGTCAGAGCTTGTATTTAGCAAATAGGTGATTAAAAATGTAACAAAATCACTATATGCTCTGATCCTTCATTGGCATTTTGTTGAAGTTCATATTTCACAGAGCCATAATGCGAACAAATATCATGGGCCATCTTATTTTCCCAAATTTATGGGATTGAAAAATATTAGGTTTAATAACCGTATGTTCAATTCCCTCATTGACATGTTTTGAACTTACTCATAATTTATAAAGCCATAATAGCAGTAAATATCTTGAGCATCTTTTTCCCCCCATTTTGTGGGTTTGGAAAATGTTGGGTCTATGATTGTCAGTTTATGCCCCATGTTTTTGGTAAGAGGGGACTGTTCAAAACCTGAATGGCATTCTGCAGTTTTGTTTGTATATGTCATGTGTCAGCCTCTGGACGTGGTTGTTTTTACCCGTGCAGTGATAGCTGAGGAAGAACTTGTTTTGCCTCTTGTCTTTGTAATTTGCACAGGTGCAGTCATCTTGAAGTGATTTGGTGGTGATTGGTGCCATGGATTATAAGATCATATGAATATCTAGCCCTCTTTGTGCCTAGCTAAAAGACATACCTAACCTAAGAGTCTTCATAATCATCTTCTTGTTGCATGATCAAGGCATGCCACTATCTTTTTTGTGGGGCCATTATGTTGTTCTAACAGGGTAGACATGGGCATGAACCTATACTTTTAAAGCAATCATTTGATATGTTCTTTGATAAATTGAGTGAGACCTAACACACGTGTTTTCTTATTTGAAAACTATGATTTTTTGAACATGTTCCTTGTCCTTGATATGGAACAATTGGGAAGTTGGAGGATTAGCAAGAAAAGGAGTTTGGATATATGTTAGAATGAGGTTGAATGTTATTGGTGTTCAACAGAACCCATAGGTTGGTAATGGTTCTTATCTGATGTTGGCTGTTAGGAGGGACCCGAAACACTAGATAAAACTCTGTGATCTGCTTTGGGCCCTGCTGACTGATATTTACTGGATTAAACAGTGCTTGTTCACCTGAATCCCATGACCTGAACAATTCATCTAAACACTAGATTTGGTTCAATACATTAAAAAGAAGGTTTTAAGATTTAATCTGGCTTTTGAACCTTTGATAATCTTTAGTTTATGCTGCGGCTGTGCTATGTTTTGCACTGTCAGTAATGTGAAAGCAAAATAGAGTGGCACAAGGGGACATCCTGTCTTTAAGGTATCCTACTTCATCCTTGATTCATAGTTTTTTTTTTTTTTTTTTTTTTCAAAAGAGTTACCAAACTAATCGTCTCCTGGTGATATATATTAGATGGTGATATTATAATGAGGTCTGACTGAAGAAAAGAAGTGGTCAACCTCCAAAAGAGCAGGTTGGTAAAATTTGCATTGATTGGACGCAAGAAAATGTCTACCCATTGCCAAACAATTTTTTTTTTAATTTTAAAAAAGGAGCATTCAACCCTTATCCAATTGTACGACAGAAGTGTACAAAAGATTTCAAATTCTGTAGAGAATTTTGTCCTTGCTTTCCATATTGAATAAGTGAGTACATAGATTAGTTCTCAAACACTAGGGCAAGTAACAGATCAATTTGCTGAAACTTTCAAGCCTGTAAGTTTTTGTCATTTAACATTTATTAATGAGAACAAAAGTAATTTCTTTATATCTAGTGCAGCTAAACCATGGACAATATATCGCACTTTGACAGCATGCTACGCAAGGCACCATGTGCAGATTGTCGCTGGCCATGTTACTGTCCTTGTGACATGATGTATCGACAAATGCCAGCATGTGGGGTATTGACATCTAGTGCGCCAAAAATAATTCATTCCATAGTGTGGCCCTTGTACCACGTGTCTGAATAGTAGAATGACTAGGTTAACAGCCTTCATGTCCCATAAAGTCACTATCTTGGAGACAGTTTTTTTCAGATAGCTAAGGAATGCATTTTTCTTCGTTGTAGGGTCTTGTGTATCTTAACAACTAAAGTCATAGAAGCTTTCAATTTCATTCTGTCAATCTTGTTCTTACCATGATGTGTCGCTTTCCTTTGTCCAGTGCTCTGTTAGTTTCCCGTAGATAACCAGCAAATAAAAATATTTGCCCCTTGGACAGGTGCGATGATGGACGTGATTCATCTGACAATGGGTGCTTAGGACCAATGTCCCTTTTGATGATCGTATTCAATATCAGAAACATTGTGATCGATTCTTGTCAGGGTGACAATACCTATTATTGTGAGAGAAGACTCTTAACAGTTCTTGCTAAACTAAATACTAAGTGCTTAAACATAGGTGCGTTAAGTAACTCATGTGCCTAATGGCCACCTATGATGCACTTGCTTTACCTCACATAGGAAAAGGAGATCTAAGTTGAGCCATTAAACAAGTGCAATAAATTAAGACCTAGTCCCTATATGTCATTAAGATAACGAGTGTTTGCACTTGGATATTACCTACTGATTGTAATGCTTTATATTATGATCGATAGTGGTGGATTAAAAAGAAAACAAGTAAAAAATGTTGATAGTCTTGACAATCTGGGGTCCTAGAAAGGGTAGACTGAGTATAGACCAAAACTTTGATATTTATTTTTGTACAAAGTGACTACAAACACATTCTAAAAAGTAAGAAAAGGCCTCTGACCATCATTAATTTAGTCTATTGTAGCTTATTTAGAACGTGGATGTGTTCCTGCATTAATCACTTAATTGTTGCTTTAAGTATTTCATTTATTTGTTTTCTCTCAGCTCTTGTTGTCTACATTCAACATGGTAGGGAATGAAGATTGTGTCGCTCCTTCTTTCTAGTATCTTGCGGAAGATGTGGAAGAATGCCCTCCACTCGTATAGAGGAGGAAAACGCCAAAATATTAAAGTTGACATTTAATTTTTTGCATGAAGAAAGGGGGGAAAAATCTTAATAATGAAGCTGGCAAAAGGGTAGGGGGAAAAAACAGAGAAACATAATTATGAAGAGGTTAGGAAATGAAGGCCAAGCAAACCATCACATGGAGTTTGTATTACTTTTGGATGCATGTTCTTGTCTTTCCATCACGCACTAATCATTGCAAGGGATAAAAATGAAATAGCTATGATCCCCACGGGAACCATACAGTGAAAGATAATGACAGAGAGAACAGCCAAGGTGACAACTACATGGCATTAGGAATAGCCTTGGGAATAGGAAATCGAGATATAAAAGATGTTGGAGAACAGTATGGTGGTCATGTGGAGACGCCATCTGGTTCCCCAAAGTGGGATTCCCTCACATGAGAATGTGGGTTCCTTCAATCCCTTGTATCAAGAAGACTAGAAATTTGTCCATTTTATCTATCTAACGAATATCAGATAGAAAGAATCGCTACGTTGTTTTGCCACTCCCTGCATGGTTCTTGAAGCGAAAATGTATTGGAAAGCAGAATAAGAGAGAGATCATTTCACCTGATTATTCTATCCTTTTTTTTTCTTTTCAAAAAGATAAAACGGCTATTCCAAAAAATTGCTGCTTAATTTTTTGCCTTCCAAACTCCTTTATCTCATTTTACACATCGTCCAAGTCACTTAACGCCGTTTACTAGAGCTGATTTATTCCACCTCCGATCACCGTCCAAGATTTTCATGTAACGGCAGACTAAATTAAAAGAATAGTTTAAGGTTGCACTTCCGTTTACTTTTTAATTGCTTCTTATATTGTTAGTTTTTATATTGAAAAATCTTTGGTAGAAAAGAAATATTTTAGGTCATTTGCTATTGCAGTTGCAATGGATCATGGGAATGTAGGAGGAGAAGCGCTGATCTAATGACTCACCTCTTCTTGTTTATTGTGGTAAGAGTGCAATATATAAAAGCCATCACATGGTAACCGTGCCCCCTCCAAATATCTCTCTCTACGATCTGTTACAATTATATCCTTATATACTATTTTGTATTCTATGACATATACTTTTCTCTCTTCAATGCACTTGGATTAGGATTGCCTAACTCTTTTATCACATAAAAAAAAGGGGGGAAAATATTCCATTGCCAATACAATGTACCGTGACATGAATAGATTTTTAAGTAGGAAATAAGGTACGTTAGTTTAATATTAGGAAGAACCATAAATCATGAACTAGAAAGATGTTTTAGACATGCAATGTAAGAGTTCGTACTTGTGTGTGTTTAGTCCTACATCATATCATATATATATATATATATATATATGATAGATTTAGAATATTAGTAAAAAATCTAAGAGTCCAAATAAGAACTAAAGTTAGGCTACATTTAAATTTAACCAAACTTAAATTCGGTCATCTTCCTCATCCTTAAATTCATACTGTTCATGAATATCAAAGATAAAAAAGATGAGATGGCTTTAGAATCTGTATAGATTTAAAACTAGAGGTGATGATTAGATTCTGGATCTGACTACATTCAAGTTCAACTCGTCCAAATAATACCTTTCAACTATTTTTTTTTTAAAAGTTTGCAAGATGTTACAAATAATAATAAAGCAAATCCGATCTATAGCCTATATGAACTAAGAAACATTACGAATGGATTATTTTAACCAAGCCATGATTGTACTTACAACTATATTTGATCGAATTTAAATTTATATGTTTCGCTTGTATTGGCATATGTTTAGTTTAACAACAATAATGAACATAATAAATCTTGAATACTTATATAAGATTTAAGAGAAGGAATTGACTCCGAGAAAAATCATGTATTAACAATATCATGGCATAAGATTATGGAGGAATAACAAGAAGAAATGATTTCAATAGAATTGGGTTTCGCAAACTTTAATCTCAATAAATAAATAAATAAATAAATAAAAGAAAAACCATAAAATGCAGATATTTATGGCCAGGATGACTATTGCATTAAATTTGGAGACATTAAATGGAAGGTTATCGCTTTCCATGAAATCTAGTTGTCTAGGACTTTTGAATCATGCTCCACCTGAAGCAAGGGGACCCATATTGCCCTAGAAGTTCCATGCAGAAGCTATAGGCAGGAAAACTATGGCTTGTTGGACCGAATCATTGTGATGGGCGGCCGTGCTACTTGCTAAAATTGACCCATCCATCAAATTGCGGGAGTTTAGCGCGACTGCCACACTAGCAACATCAGCGTTGCTATCCCAGCTAAATCTGGAGGCACAAAAGTCTCCTCATTTAAACAATTGCTATTCACTTTTATTCTATAATAGCAACCAAAACATCCATACATGCATGCGCTCTAATACCAAAAGCTAATACGCACATATATATATATATATATATATATATACATACATGCATGCATGCATATATATATATATATATATATGAGATAGAAAAATAGATTTGACTATATTTGAATATAGCCAAATATAAGATTTGATCATCTTCCGCACTCTTAAATTGACACAAGTCTTGAAGTCACTCTATGTTTATCGTATTTTTCATCTTTGAGATTCGTGAATCGTGTATATCCAATGGTAGAAAAAATGATCGGATTTAAGCTTGGTTACATTCAAATGTAGCCAAGTACAGGATCCGATCATCTTCTCCATCGTTGAATCCATACAAATTCCAGAGCTATCCTATCTTTTCTACTTTTTTTTCATCTTTGAGGTTTATGAACTGTGTGAATTTAAGGATGAAAGAGATAATCAAATTTAATCTTGACTGTATTAGAATCTAGCCAAATATACCTTTATATACATGCATGCATGCATGCATACACACATACACATATATATATATATATGTATGTATGTATGTATGTATGTATGTATGTATGTATGTGAAGAATTACATATCTTTGAGCTTTTCTCCTTAAAAAAAAAAAGGGCCGTGGCAAACTTGGTGAAATAAATTTTATAAGAGAGAGTGTATTAATAAATTTTAGATAAAAATATTTTTTTATCTTAAATTTTTAGTTATTATAATTTAATTTTTTATATTTTAAAAATATTATGTTTCTAACATCTCATTATAAGATGCCAATTAAAATTGATGAACGTGCCATTCCAACACAAACACATGGATTAGTTAATAAAATAAATATAGTAGAATGTCAAAGCGTAAAATTTTTTAAATATAAAAAATTAAATTATGATAAATTAAAATAAATTTTGAATGAAAGCCTGATGATTAAAAAATAAAAAAAAAGTACTTGTAAAATGTATATATATATATATATATATATATTCCCTTTTGGCCAGCTAAAGTAAAGCAGATGCCATATGGGCATGGTGCTGGGTTACACGGCAATGGCAAGCTGAAAACGGTGGACATTCACTCATGTACCAGTCGTCGTTACGATCCATCCGTTGCTATGCAAGGACCCCAGTCACGTGCTGTTCCCATCCAAAGCTCTGACACCCAGGTTTTTAAGACCACCTGGTATCGCACCGCTACGGACATCGTCGTTCCTTCCATGTGACCCCGTTTTGGTTTCAAATTAAAGGCAGTCACATGCGGACCCCGCCCTTTTTTTTTAATACATATTTGAATAGCAGCTGTTATTTAATCATTAGCTTATTATTCTTACAGTATTCTTTTTAAAAGATATATATATATATATATAACTATATTAAATGATTTTTTTCATAATAACAATAAAGTCATTCAAGATTAAAACAGCAACATCCCAACACCAGCCTCCAGCATGCACAATGAAAGGAGCCTTCCCTCCAAAGCAAACAATTCTAAGAGTCACAGCTGCATGTGCTCTGAAATCTACCATTGTTTTGCCTTCTCAAACACATGATGCCACTGAACAAAAGATTAATGCGTTAGAAGTTGAAGGATAAGACGAGAGCACTTGGATCTATTAGAAAATTAGACCATAAAACTATCATTTTATTATTATCTATGAAAAGTATTTCGTTATTAAACATTAATTCTTGTTATGATATTCAATCAAAGCATTATATAAACTATTGTTTTATTGTAAAAGTAGTATAAATTGATTAAATAATGGCCACTATGTTTCTGATGGTTGTGACAACAATGCAATTAATTTTTAGTGCTGGCTCGATATTTTTGTAAGAAATATTTTTAAAAAAAAAATCTTTAAAGAATGAAAACAAAAGGTTAAAAAATAAAATACTAACTTCTCATTATATATATATATATATATATATATAATTTTATAAAAGAAAAAAAAATATGCATAGGCGCCACATTTAAGGGTAGAAAAGTCTTTCTGTCTTATTTTCTGATAAATATATATTTATATGAATAAAGATAAAAACGAGAGGTATATTAATGAAAATTTAAAATAAAATTGGGAAAGTTATTCCAATAAGTTAGATTGCGGTTGGAGTCAAGTGACCGAATGGTTTTTCGGTGCTTAAAAATGAAGGGGGCAATACCTTTTTCACTCCTGAACACCCCGTACCGCATCCGACGTGCTCGTTGCAACCGGAGGGTGACCATAACCAGACTCGCATGTGCGTGCGGCTTTCCACGTCATCCACGGCACCACCCAGAGGCCTGCGCTCATAGGATACTCCAGGACGGCAGACCAAGGACCCTCCCCCGCCTCGCCCCATATTGATCGCACGTCTCGTCCCATCACAGCCGTCCATCACCGATACACTAATTACAGCACCGTAACATAAAGCTCGCATCCAAGGGTAGTTTGGTCTTGGTCCGAGAAAATACAGCAGCCCAAGGCATCAAATCCGGCAATAATACGGGCGAAGTTAGCGAGTGGGAACCTCGGCGGGCGGGGGAAGCGCACCAGGGGAAGGGGACATCGGGGGACGGAGAGGAGACGGGCAAAGGGTGTAAGTAATTGGGGATTAAGGTCGTGACGTGTGTCGTTTTAGAGTTATTACCACCCCTTTAAAATCCCCTCCCTCCGTCCCCTCCTCCTCCTCCTCCTCCTCGCTCCAACCCATCTCTCTCTCTCTCTCTCTCTCTCTCCCTCTCTTTCTCTCTGCACCCCCCCCCCCCCATAGTTTCTAGCGTTAGACTTGTATCTACTTCTGTTCTCGAAGAAGGATTTGGGAGGTAACAACAAGATCTCTAGCCCCTTCTACTTTGTTCTCGATCGAAATCTGGATTAGAGTGGTAATTAGGGGAAGATATTTTAGGATATTGCATCTCTTTGGGTATTGGATTTTAATTGTTATTTTGATTCGAGCGCAGGAGTTTTTTTGTACGGGATCTCTGGTCTAGATTCTCGCCGGAGATATCGATCTCTATTCCCCCGGCGATTGCGATTCCAGATGGCGATCTTGAATTCCGAGGGGGACTCCGCTGCGAGCGAAGGGGAAAGGAAGCGGAAGCGGAGAGCTGAGGCTCGACCGTCGCCGTCCAAGTGGAGGACGGAGAGCGAGCAGAAGCTCTACTCCTCGAAGCTCCTCGAAGCCCTGCGGCGTGTCCGCCGCGGGGCGCCGGCGGAGCCCCCGCGGAGCCGCGCCGTCCGGGAGGCCGCGGACCGCGCGCTGGCGGTGGCCGCGCGTGGGCGGACGCGGTGGAGCCGGGCGATCCTCTCCACCCGGGCGCTCCAGCTCAAGTCGCGCAAGCGGCGGCCCGCCGGCCCCGCCCGCCCCAAGAACCACCCCTTCGCCGGCGCGGCGGAGAAGAAGAGATCGCAGCCGTTGCTGCAGTGGAAGGCGAGGGTCCTGGGCCGGCTGGTCCCCGGCTGCCGGAAGCTCTCCTTCCCGACGCTCCTCGAGGAGGCCTCCGACTACATCGCCGCGCTCGAGATGCAGGTCCGCGCCATGAGCGCCCTCACCGAGATCCTCTCCTCCTCCGGCGCGCCGACGTCCGACCGGCTCGGCTCGTCCCAGCCGGCCTGACCTCGTTGCGCCGGCCGCAGGTTCTACCCTCCGCACCCACCTCACCCCTCTCTCCTCTTTCCCCTTATTTTTCTCCTTTTAAAATTCATGTAATTCACTGTAAATTTCTACCTTTTTTCTTTCCTTAAAAAAAAATCTCCGCTGTTTTCTAAAGACAAGTGATGTGTTGAGATTCGTTCTCTTCGGTCTCTTGAAGCCAACTCAATGGCATTTTCGTTAATAGTCCTGTCTTTCATGGGCAGCATCTCGTCCGACCGGATAAGCTCTTCATTAAAAAAACAAAAAAAAAACAAAAAAAATCCGCCATAACTATACTTTGATTGTAGTGTTGACCTAGTTTTGAATCTGAACCGTTGATATAAATAAAATAAGTTGAGAGATTAATACGGGATGAGGGTACGTAGAGTTATTAAAAGATTCAGGGGGGTACGTGCGTCCTTTTCCGGGCACGTCACGTAATAATTAGAGCCACAGGTCGAGCTGGCCGGCCGTCAGCCTTCCTTGCCGTGCCCCAAGAAAAGAGGGAAGGGAAAGAGAGAGATAAGAAGACGACAAAAGAGAAGAGCAGGGACCTGGCCTCTCTCTCTCTCTTGGGCCCTCGGATGGCAGGGATGGACGGTGGGATGGGACGGTGCCATCATTGAGCCCAGGTGGGCTCGTCCACTGTTCTACCGGCGTGCAGTGGGTGCCATGAGCCATGTGGTGATCCCCATCGATGCTGGGTTTTTTCTTCTCGCCACCTTCCTTTCGAGTCCCCAGCGCTGCTGTTGCCCTGTTTTTTTCCTCTCCAGCCCACCACGTGGGCTGTGGGTTGGATCATTAGTGCCATCCCCCTTGGCCCGTCCATAAAAGTGAGCTCCTTTGGACTCTAGCGCCTCGCCGCCGTGCACCACCTTGGCAATGGGGGGGAGGGATGGACCATGCCCATGCCCATGCCCATGCCCATGCCCATGCTTGCCTCCGCCTTTCCCTTGGTTAGAGGTCATGCCTCTCTCTTCATTGGCTCATGGGGAATATAAGTATGTTTAACTTTGACTTAGCCCGGTGCTTATTGTTAACATGGGTGGATGCATGTGAAGTTCGAGCGTTATGTTTTATCTGAGTTCATCACTGGTCGTGTCAGCGGTCCATGGTTATCATCTTATCCCCCTCTTCTTTCCCGTTGTCTTTGCCGCCGGCGCGTATTGTTTTTCCGACATGATCCGACTACCAATGCGATAGCAAAAGGATATGTACCCTATAATCTTCCTGAACCTCTCTTGTAATCTTTCCATGCTCTCCTACCTGGGATTCTTTTAATGTAATATTATTATGTAATGTTCTCCTATAATATTTCTCAAATATTCTTTTAAATATTTTTATAATATTTCTTATGACACGGGATCTGTTAATGAATGTAATAATATAGAATATATTGCTCATTTACTCAATATTTGTTTCAAAAATCATTGATGGGAACTGCGAGCAAGGTATTGGATTACCTGAAATACTCTTATTTAATCTGGAGTTTGATGCAAATTACCTTACGGTTTTAACTTTTACAAACTTATTTAATTATTTGATTTATAAAAAAAAAAAAAAAAGAGCTGAACGTGGCTAGACTGATCATAACCTAAATTCAATCGATTCCAAATTCGTATGAATTTAAGAGTAGAAAAATGACTAAATCTGAGGCTGGGCTAATGACGAAGTCCAGATTCAGCTCTTTAGAAAATGGCTATATTTATAAGCAATTTATTATAAATTTTACAGGACAATTATACACTACCCTGTTAGCTAACAAGAATCCATGGTAACACACACGTGCACGTATAATAATCATGTGGTAAGGTCTAGAGGAAACTATATATTTGAGAAAAAAGAAATGTTGATAGATGTATCGCAGCATTGTACACTAAATAAGCACCAGAAGAGGTTTACGGTTGGTGTCCAAGTTGTTCGTTTTATCCGTAAATAGCGGTTTAGCTTAAAAATCTTGTTTGAAGCTCATCCAAAAGTATTGTTCGAAAAGAAAAGTAAACTTATTCTCAGCATAAAAATAAAGTATGCTATTCATTTTAAAAATTTTCAAAAATCTTTCTAATATAATTTTACTGATATCACTTTATATGCTAGAGAAACGTGTGATTAAAAATGGAAGTGTATTTATTAATATAATAAAACAATAATAATAAAATCTTAATTTAAAATTAATTGGAATTATTTATTAATGTAATATAAATAAAAAATACTCTGAATTGGATTGAAATTGGGAGAATATCTCCTGCTTGTTCTCACTATCAATGCATATTGGTTAATTCTAATATATGCAAGTTGATTAGGCTTGTATTTGCTTCAATTTTCTTGGGTGCTAAGCTAAATATTAGTTATCACTGAATTGAATCCAAACGTTTTAGACAGAATCAAAATGGTGTTTTATTATTAAAGGATGCAATCTTGATGGACAAGATGTTAATAAGCTGTTCTCCTAGCTCAAAGTAGTCGGGCAAAAATTTTGGATATGTTTATATGATCTTTATATATTCTTGACTATAATAATACATAAACTTAATCTGTCGGTAATGTATTTTTGACGGATATGCTTTTCTTATTTTTAGTGGATTTGATAACTACAATAATGGTTTAATATAATATGATATATTCCTTTTCTTTGAACTTAGACTCTGCAAAGAAATATTTTATTTGGAAAAAAAAAAAAATGAAAATAGGAGGGAAAGGAGATGTGCATCCAATTCCACGGGATTGAATTGACTAAACCTTTAAAAAAAAAAAAAAAAACAAAACGGCCGGAGATATATGGCAATGATCTCCATCCATGGAGTTTGCGTTTTATATAACTTAGTTGCTAGCATGAAATTGTAGAGGTTATATTAACACACTTTAAATTAGATAGCTTCGATTTTTACATACTCTGAATTATTTCACGTGACTGCCCTGCAAAGCGATGCAGACTGCCAAACTAAAGTTATGATGATTTGATGGATCCAATCCACCCTTTAATCAAGATTGTCCAGAGATGGAAAAGGCCAGAAAGCTATGCTCACTTTATGGGTTAGATACCAATTTGTTCCAAGTTCCATCAATGGCCGCCACCGTCCGGATACCCTTAATCCCTGCTAAACAAAGGCCATCATGAGCTCTATATCGTGACCACGCTTGGCATGAGATGGCTTTGGTAGTATGGCCTCTCACCAAATGCTGGGTCCTGGCTCCATGATTACTGCTCTCTTCCAAATATATATTGAAAGAAAATACTTTTAAATCATAGAGTAAATTGACCAGCCTAACTCTATTATTTGTATATAAGTTTAAGATATATCCAACCAAATTATCAGCTATATATATATATAGGTGGGGGGAAAAAAGTTATGTAAATGGGTGTAGTTCCTTTCAATCTTCTCATCCTAATACTTAAAACAATGTATTTTTTTTGTTTGTTTGTCGTGTCATCGTTATCACTTGGTCGTTTAGAAATCATTCGAGAGAGAATAGTTGTTTACGTAATTAAGATGATGAATGTTAGAATCTTTTTGCGAACTAATCAAGATATTTCTCCATCCATTATTAAATAACAGTTGGTGTCAAACGTTGGAATATTTCTCCTGGGTACCATTCATCAAAACTCGAACTTTGTACGGACGGAATGAAGCCTCTTTATCAATAATACAATCCACAAATTATATTGACGAGAAGGAAGGACAAGAGAGAATATAAGGGACATAGAGAGATTTGATGTGATCATACGTCATTGTTTATCCTCAAGTTGCTGTCACGTATTGAATGCCAAGTCAAAGGAGCTCCATATGCCAACCCGGGCAAGAGGCAGAGGAATGGAAGAACATTGAGAAAAAGATGGGCAACCATTTCAGCCACTTAAAACTCAATGGACCAAGGAAGGAGAGAGAGAGAGAGAGGTTAGCATTGAGGTAATAGTGCGATTGCGCAAGGCTCCAAAGGGAGCACTTTTTTAGCTGTCCATGCCCCACTTTCATGGACCCACAGCAAGACAACGAGGGATCCATGATTGGGGCCACTGAGGATCTAAACGTTTGTCGTCCTCTTAAAGGAACTCGTGGTACGCTCATCACTCTTTCCATCTCCTCTCCCTTCAGACTCATGATGCTACCAACTACCAAGCGTTTACAACTTTTTTTTTTTCAAAAAATAAAAATAAATCTAAGCTGAGAAAAGGTGATCAGTTCTTTGTTTTAAGAACTGCAAATACTTTGCTCGCCACCAAACAAGCCAGCTACTGTGATTGGTTGTCTCACATACGGCTACAAAGAGTTATCCAAATAAACGGAGATGATATTTTGAGGCATGTTCGATGGAACTTAAGGAACATTGTATTGGCTTGATTGATGTCCAGCTTTATAATGAGCTGAACTTTAATATTTAGTCCCTATCGATCAGCTAACTACTTAATATTCAGTATATAATTTTAGATTTCTTTAATTTTCAATCTACACAATAACTATATTAGTAAAAGAATAATTATATTTAAAAGCACTAAATGTTATGTGGTTAATTCACAAAAGCTAAACGTTTAAGTCTAATCTACTTGTAAGAGCTAAATATTAAAGTTAGATTCATTGAAAAGGATCAGACATCAACGTACTCTATTATATTTAGAGTTTGCTTAGTTTATCCCTTTTTTTTTGTTTTTGTGCTTTTATCTCTATTTTCTCTCCTTGAGTAATTTTTTATTAATTAAAAAATTCATATAAATACAAATAGAATAAAAGAGGATAGAAGTAGCACTTCAAATATTTGCCACATTGTTAGCAAAGTCACAGATGGTTCAACACCAAAGTATATATCAGTATTGTTTTATCACAAGATTAGCATCTATCATCTGTTGCTACATGCAAGAGTTACGCATGTAACTTAAAGTAATTTTTTAATTAATTAAATAAATTTTAAGTATTTTTGTTAAGCACAAGTCACAAGGTCTCTTTCCATAAAAAAATATGATAAGCTAACAAATAAATATCTATTAGAGGTAAGTTATCAAAAAAAAATTCAGAATTTAGTACCACTACTAGTATTCATAAAATAGATATAATAGAATTTTAGGTTCTTTTAAAAATTAATTCATGAAGCTAATAGAAGTATAGAAAAATTTGAACCGAAATGTGTTTCATATCATGCTAAGATTGTCTATCAGAGGTAAATTGTAAATTCAAAAAATTTAAAATTTAGCATCATGGACCATGTTCATAAAATAAATAGAGAGAAAATTTAGATTTTTTAAAAATTTAACTCACAAAACTAATAAAAGTATATTAGATCAATGAATGTTTGCTGGACACTTTCAGGCTCAATAATCCAAACTCTCCCTAGCACTACATAAGCATGTAGGAAGCATTATTCAATTGGTTTCTTCAATTAATCAAAAATGATACCTCTGAAATAAATAAAAATAAGTGAAAAATGATATTCAAATAATAATGAATATGATGGGAAAAATAGAGGTGGAAAGACGGAAGTAGTATGCCAAGCAGAGGCTACTCATTTGTTCTTAATCAATATAGTAAATACATAGACTTTGAACTCTAATGCTATTAAAGTAACTCCTATATAGGCTTCCACAATTTGCTCATTTAAGATTGCAACAAGTGAATGAGAGTTATTAAGTATTGTGAGCTAATGAAACCTCTCTATAAAGTGTCTAACCATAAAAACTATGCCAATGAAACATAACTCTCGCAGTGAAGCATAAAATAAATTAAATAAAATTTAAAAAAAAGGTAAAATAGAATGAGCCAATCATGCATACAATCAACTTAGCTCCATGTGGCTTGGGCTCCACATGTGCATGGCTAGTCAAACAAAGTATATGCACATATATACAGAAAAAAGTTTGAAAACTTGCACATTAAACTAGACAGTGGTTGAAATGTGTTAAATGTAACTTGATTTGTATTAAATCTCCTAATATAAGGTTAACTTAAATAAACTAGTTGAGAGTTGAAAACTTATTTTTAAAAAAATTAAAAATTATATAATTAAATATAAACTAATAGGATCAAAGCATCTCTGAATAATAGCATCTAAATAGTCCAGCTGGGAGATGGTAGCTACTTTCCTACATAGTAAACCTCTATTGTTAGGTTTGATTACGAGGGATATTCTTTGGTCTCACATTGTTTTATTTTAAGTCAAATAGGCTGCTCTTCCCTCCTCCCTCTTTTTTTTAAGCTACTAAGTAAAAAGTCAAATTTGTCCTCATAAAATTGCAATAGTTTTACTTTTATTTGGATTTTGAAGTTAAGTTTGAATAATAATTTTAGTATCACAAAAAAATTTACAGTCACGTGACCATTAAATGCTAACATCTCACAACAGAGACAGATGAAAAAGATCTTTACGTACTAAAATGAAAGTTTTGAACCTTTTATTTTTAATTTTTTTTTGGCTCTTTAAGCGTTAATATGCAAGTTGATCAAACTTAAAGATGGTTCCGCTGTAATTTTTCCTTAACCCTTACCACATCCTATACTTATCTTCCCCATCTTGTTTTCTCTTCTTATCATTTTTCCTCCCTTGGTCCATGGTGCCCATGGCTTCTTCTCCAGCCTGCCTACCCTTCCAATTCTCACGGCTTATTTTTAGCTCTCTCTCTCTCTCTTCTTCCAAAGTTTGATGGGCTTCCTTTCCTTTGGGAGGAGCCAGAGACGTGGCAAAGAGTCTCACGGAGGGGGCATAATGCGGCACTGCTGGAGCGCACGTGGCCACATCGACCATCACATGGAGCCATCCATCTTGATCGCCATCTCCCACCGCGGCCCCACTCGATGCCACCCGGCCGCCCGGCCTCTCACTCCCCTCTTGTTGGCAAAAGAGGCAGTCACCATGTGGCCACGGTCCCAAAGACCCCCAACCCGGGCGAAAGCAAGAAGAGGGCGCAGCGCGTCAGAGGGCTTTAGAGCTTGAGTTTTATAGCCCACATGGGAGACACACGGCCTGTCTGAAAAGATACGGAGAGGGAAAGGGAGACCCAAAGGTAGGGAAGCGTCTGGCTGCGATATTATGCTCTCTCCTCTTTCTCTCTTGGCTGGCAGAGAGAGGGAGGGAGAGAGAGAGATGGTGATATAGAGATGATGGGTGTAAAAAAATTTCGATGATCCAAATAGCGCTGCATGTGGCTTGTCGGCGTACACTGGTCTAATTGATATTTCGTATAGTTTTTAATTTGTTCCGATTTCAGGACAATGATCACAGTGGATCAAATTAGTTAGGCGTGTAGGTGAGTCATAAATTCACTTAACTATAAAATTTTTGACGAGTGCTGGGGATTTGATTCTGCAAAGCATTACGGTTGCTTCAGTCTCTAATTATTACTAAGCCCTTGTCTTAAGTAAGCAATGACTCGATCCACTACGAGGCTTGGGCTCTGAGTTGCATTGATTGGATGGACATACAATTGAGGATGGGGATCAGACGCTCTTTTTTATTTCAAAAACAAAAAAAAAAAAAATCAAGAAATCAAGAAAAAGATGCCCTTAGAAAAAAAAAAAAAAAATAGTATAGAGTTTGGATTTTTTTCCATTAATATTTTTCATTGTTTGTAGGGATGAAGATGAAAATAGAGATTATTTTTGTTCGTGTTGGTTGAGTTGGGGTGGAGATAGAAATAAGTATATTCCGTCTTATTCCATTCTCATTCAGCTAGTTTTATACTAAGTAGTATAGTATCCTTATATATTTTCATATATGTAAAATTATTCTTATGCGTATTAATATTTTTTCCTAAATTCTAATTTTTTTCTTTCATTATCTTCAATTTTTCAGTTGTATTGTTAATACAATAATTTTTATTGAAAATTTGTATATGTTATTAGGAGAGAGACAAGACGGGGTGGGGCGAGGATGGGATGGAACATGAATGAAATAAGGATGCAAATTTATCATTCCTTGCAAGATGGAGTTGGAGATACGGATGGAACAAAAAAAAAAAATTTATTTATGAAAATATGATAAAGATAGGATACAAATTATGATCCCAGCCCTAATCCATTCCTTTGCAATTCTTATTATAGTCTAGATGAATTAAATTATCAGAAGAAAAAAAAAAGTACTATGTCATTAAATTAAAGCTTAACACTAAGTAATGACGATTTTGTGGAATTAATCACAGCACGTATACAATCCGCACTCAATTTCTATATCTCTCGAGATCTCTCTCTCACACACAGACGAGAATTATTTTTAACGCTTTAATTAGCAAGTTGGAAGGTAACTTTTTTTTTTTTTTTTTTTTCTTTTTTCCAATGAAGCATGACATTAATATATGAGTGTGATAACTCTTGATTGCTTCCTTTGGTACAGGAACAAAATATCTCTACGTTGGGCATCATAGGGTTCCTAATCCTACACGCCGTGTCGCAACGCGGACAAGTGCACGACCGCAGGTGAAATCGGTGCATGGCATCTGGGTCACCCTCCACAAGGCAAAGCACAGCAGGATCAGAAAATTAGGGAGGACAGGATATCCACCGCTACCCGATAGCTTCCCACACTGCATAACAGCAGGCCTTCTAGAGGGGAACAACATTTCGTCCATGTGGGGGAATAGGGTTGTCCCTGTCCTAAGGGTATGTCTCCTCGTCTGATATCCACAGCTCATGCACTTGTGGTCGACTAATTTGCCAATAAAAACTGTACGTATCCTATGATCAAAAGATTCATCATCTTATGGTGGTAGTCCTTGCGGATTTAGGGAAGCCAAACGGTGTCGCTTCTAAAGCGAGGAGAAAAGAAATGAGTGCTCTAGGTTTAGGCCACGGTACCTCTTTGGCGTCGTTTCTATATAAATTAGTGAAATATTATGCATGTTGAAAGATTTTCAATCTCGAGATCTCTTTCTTCTGCCACACGTACTATGCATCAGTCTTATCCAATGAATAAGATGTCTGGCCATCTAAACGGGCCCAAAATTTATTCGCAAGCTTTGGCTTTTCCTTTTTTTTTTTTTTTTTCGATTATAATATCGATCCATTGGTTCCATCCCTCCTCCAACATGGTCGAGGTTTTGGTTCAAATTTTGGTTTTGTTGTTTTCTGAGTAATTTATTAGATATTGCAGATAAGCAGTAGTAGTTTAGATACTTTTGCTAGAGAATGAACCACTTTGCTTCACAAGCTTGCACTTGCTGAAAGAGGTCAAGTGCCATTACAGGGGCAAGTAGCCGTAAACAATGCCTTGAATAAAGCCAAAAGTCGAGCATACTTTTTATTATTATTATTATTATTGTGGACAAAACATCCTGAACCAAAATCATTCTAAAATTGTAGCTAAAACAAAATTAGGATGAGCAGCATTGGCATCTCAGCAGGTAAAGTAATAAACTACTCGTGAACCACACATAGCACCAAGGTAAAGTGCATGCAATCCAATTAATAGATGGTAGATACCATCTGAAAAAATATTCAATGGCCAGCAGTAAAGGGAAAAGCAGTCCCTTAGTTATCTTCATGATTTGGTGTTAAACTTTAAGCGTTGTGCCATACTTGGACGCCATTCCTTTCATTAAAAAATACAGCAGGCTTTTTTCGATCAAACTTGATTTCATGGTAGCCCTCACAACTAGATTTCGTTAAATTGGATTTCAATGAATCTGTTCATTCTAACAAAATAGGTGCTGATTTTGTAGTTCAAAATCATTACGAGGATGTCCTACTTGCTATGGTTATTTCATTGCAAACATATTCTTTTACCTAGTGCTGAACTTAGTGGGGTGTGGCACGGTATGAAACTTATCCTTCAGTGGATGCAAAAGGATAAGATTGTACTTAAAGGAGATTCTTCTACCATAATTATTTGGATTAACAGCAGGTCTAATTGTTTACATCTTTACCCCAAAGGAGATTTATTATGTCATCACAACCATTCCCAATTTCAATTGCCAGCATGGATACAGAGAGGCAAATCAAGTGAAGTGGGTAGCCAAAAAAATTAGCAGATGGCCTTGTGGTGGTCCACAGACTTAACTCTTCAGCTGGTGCATATTATCGACGGCACGGTCTCCTTTCCATAAGCATTAATTCTACTCTCTTTCTTTCTCTTATTATCATAAAAAGATACACCCAATGATGTACAGCTTTTGCCCTTCTGGTCAATATTGGCGTCCATTTTTAAACCCTGATAAGCTTTTGATAGGCTTGTCTTGCAACCATAGTATGGATTAGAAGGGGTTACCTCCAGGTTACGTCCTCATCACATCCTTTGAAATGAGAAAAAAAAATCCGGGTACCGCTCAAGAGAATTCTCCCTTCAAAGAGCTCATGGACCATCTGAAAAATGTTAAAGAGAAACGTGCAGGAGTGGTCTGCTGTTTTGTTTTTTTTCCCTCAGGGTAGACAAGACTCATTGGGAAATTTGGGCCACAAATTTAAACTGCATCAGTTCAATGAAAGCAGAATTCAATCCTAGCTCTAAAAGATACAATACTTAAGGAATTTCCAGCTGGCTAGCTGGCACTATCATTTACTTATTTTTGTCCACGATATATACATGTCAAAGCCTCTTGGAATCCGTTGTTTGAAGCAAACCAACAAAAATGTTCATGGGATGGGACCAGCCATTTTGGCATTTCCCCCACTTCTAGCTCTCTACATCTATCATCAATCACAGATCCCCAACCCACCTACTATATGGCGTATAATGCCATGGTTTAGAGTTTGAAAACTTGGGAACATTGGGCCACCGTGGTGTCATTAGAATCAAGAGCTTATGCCCAATGTCTAGTAGAAGGATTGATGTTTCTTTTAAACATGCACATATGATCCTAAGCTTCAGCAGAACTAAACTTCTTCTATTTCTTATTTCATTTATCAATGAAATGTGAGATGGCTTGCCACCATTTCGTTTAAAAAAACTAAAAACAGAACACAGTAGTACCAACATTTTATCTTAAAATTGTCCAGGCTTGCAAGCATAAGGTTTTATGTATACCATTGTTAATGATGAGCCAGCAGGCGTAGTTTGTCATGACTAAAGAAACAGCCTCTTGCTTGAGCAAAACAATGGCTCATTGTCAAAGAGGCCAAAACATGTGATCTAATTGGCCTCTTGCTTGATTACCTGCTGTATTCTTCTTCAACAATTTTATAGCAAACAAGATACGTGTACGCTTTAACGCCAAGCTTGCCTTCACGAGACGCATCGAAGCATAATAAAGGAAATAATCTTTCGCTTTGCGTGAGTATTAAGGGAACAAATCTTATCCCAACGTCGAGATTAAGGCTTCCTCCACCTTGTAACCACATGAATTGGCAACAAGGATGCAAACCCAAAAGTATCCATTTCATTAATTAAAACACCTCCGGGTTCCCAACTGGGAAACAGAAGCCTAAGTGTCTCATCACACCTCTCCTCCTTGAGCCACCTAGCTCGAGGGGACCCCGTGACAAGTATCAATGAGCTGGACCGAGGGTGGAAGCAAGGCCCCTCCAGCCTCCAGGCCTCATAGAATACAAGGTTTTGAAAGGGAGAGGGAATAATCCAGGGTGTTTTGATGAGAGAAAGGATGGGAACAGTAGCAAAGAAGGCAGGGATAGGGATGGGATCAGTAGCCCGGGTGTTCAAGGAATCATGTGAGCCCATGTGCATTGAGTTAGGAGACCATGTCCTCTCTCTCTCTCTCTCTCTCTCTCTCTCTCTGGGGTCTATCCACTTCCTACCTACATCCAAAAACATATAAAATGGCCTCCTCTCCAAGGCCATGGGAAGCACTTGGCTCTTGTACTTGGCCACCAAGTCCTTCAAAAGGAGGACAAGGTCTTGCTTGCCTAGAGCACTCCAGAACCATGGGTGCCTCCCCAGAGTCCCACCTCTTGGCCCGCGGCTCCACTGACATCTCCCGTCATCCAAATCGGCCACGCCGTCCCAGAAGAGCGATGAGCCATGTGGTGAAGAGGGTTCGAGCCCTGCGAAGGCTCGTGCCAAATGGCGAGTCCATGGAGCTCCATGGGCTCTTCAGGGAGGCCACGGACTACATCGCATGCTTGCAGGCGCAGATAAAGGCGATGCGGATCATGGTCGAGGTGTTATCAGAAAGCTCCGGCAAGCTACCATCAGCTGAAAAAAATCCAGCAGCGGCCACAAGAATAGATCCCACTAGCTAATTTGATCGTGATATAGTGAGCAGCTATTTAGATTTGTTTTGATGTTATCCATGTCTTCTTATTCTCTGTTGCAATGCCAGGTTGGTGGTTTTGTATCCTATACCCATTTGAGCCCAAGTTTGGTTGGATTCCTGTGAAATGTGGAGGTGGTGGTTTGGGGCCTCGACAATTTGTTACTCTGAAAACCTGCCCCTCCCTTCGTTTCTAATCTGTTCCGAAGGCAAAAACTTTGATTTATAGAGTTTAGATTTTGTTGGCAGGTGTTTGGTTGCCCAAAAGGAGTCAATGATATATCTTTTAGATTTAAATTTGAAAGCTGCATCCTTTTTTTTTTTTTTTTGGAGTTTTGAAATTGAAACTTTACCATTGATCAGGAGTCCTCAAAATTTGCAGTCTTTTGTTTTTTATGATTCTTACTGAGTAAATTGAGCGCTAATTTGGAACCTTAAACATCAAATAACGTGCGAAACCATGAAGTAATTTACTTTAACATGACATCCTAGTACGTTCAATATAATTTGGATGAGGATAATTTGGATGAGGAGTGGTAAAAAGATGGCAGACTAATGACGCGAGCTGGTTGCATGGTTAGTTGCCAATTGGACGAAGTGCGGCTTCAATGACTTTTAGGTTTTCACAAGATGGGTGCCATGGAGCAGATGGTTGCGAAGTATATAATCGAATATTTCGTAAGAATAAAATAAGTAGTGATCCATCTCGACCAACAATTTAGGATGTGTCATGAAGAATTATCCTACTTCAATTTTGCGGTCCTTAACGTGTGGATTGACACGCATTTACCATCGACAATTGCCAACTTATGCTTTGTTTGGGACATCTATCGAAAAACAGCTATCTCTTGTGGTTGATGACGAACTGCTGTTGACCCGAGCTTGCCAGCTTCATGCACCCTTTTGTGCTATTCTCTTGGTTCCAGCTTATGGAACCCTGTGTTCAGCCCATGGGCTCAGCACTCGCTGGTAGTTTCACACCTGCCTTGTCTAAAAAATTACAGCCATGGTGATCCATTGAAATAAGAATAGCTAGAGCAAACAACTCAAACATAGAACCCCTCCCAGCAAGCCAAGTAGCTGCTTGATTTTCTTTCTTCCAAAAGGTTATAAATATGTAACGAATCCTGAAATGCCAAACATTGCCAGTAAAGTGTTATGAGATGGGCTGAGCTAAAAGCTTTGTTACTGATAGATATGTGACTCTAAACCCCTCCCTAGCCACTCGAAATTTAGGTAAAGATTTTGATTTGGATCTAATGAGAATTCTTTCTGAGCCTAGGAGTCTATGGAAGGTACAGTAACTATTGTTATCTAGAAGAGCTAGAATTGCTCCAATGCAACAATTTTTTCACGCTTGGTCCTTGAGGATGCTGCTGTAAGGTTGATGGTTATGTTCTCTTACTTAGATTATATGAAAGTTAGGCCCTGTTTAGCACAGTTGCTAAAGAAAACTAGCAGTAGTTATTTGCCATCAGATATATAAGGTAGCATTTTTCGATGACTAGGACCAACAACTGCTCTAAATAGGATCTCAAGTCATATATAATGTAAGTTTTTAAAATAATTCTCATAACTTAAGTTTGCAGATCAAGACCAGTTCAACTTGGAGAGTTTTTTTTTTTATAGCAAAAGAGAAAAATATGTAGAAGATAACAAAAATGTAGTGAAAGGAAGACCTAAAAAGGATGCAGGATCTTAGAAAAGCAATGATAAAAGTATATCATTATTTGTATATTTGCAAATTTTTATAAAAAAATGTGCATTGAAGAGAGAATAAAAAATAATGCAGAACATTGCTGACCAATCAAACTAATAATAAATAAATAGAATCATGAATTTACATTATATAATATTCTAGATTATTTATATGATTTCTCTATTATTATTATTATTATTATTATTATTGTCTTCCTTTCTTAGTTCATCATGCATTTTGTGTTTATTAATCTTGCTTCAATGGCCAGCTAACTAAGCGAGTGAAGCTAAAAAGGCATGGGATGGAGGTAAGTCATAACTTTATGTTGTGCATCAATTTCTACAGATATAATATATCTATGTTTCACATTCTAATTTTTTTCCCTTACTTTAATATTTTTATCTTTTATAGTAATTTTCTACATTTATTAAATACATTTCTTTTATCCTATCCTTGCTCTCATCTATCATGTCATATTATATATAACTAAAATGGAAGAACAACTTATGCTGAGATCTCCATTTGTTATTTAGACTGGATAAATAGTATATTTTGGATTAGTTCTATCCAAAAAATAAATATGCAATGAATATTGGATCAAATAAATAGTATATTTTGAGTCTTGATCCATCAAAAGCATATATATAGAATGAATGTTAAATAAAGTATGCCTGTATACTTTGATACTTTGCCCCACAACTCCTATATCATATTAAATTTCATTTAATACATGTTTATCAAAATAAATTATCCCATCAAATTCTATACTTGCGTGTGATCATTAATTAATAATAAAAGGCAATCGGTCAACACCATTTACCTATAGACTATTTTAAAATTATTATGTTATGTAGAATTTCACAATTCCATTCCGCATTATGCAGCAATCAACAAATTTTCCTTCGTATCTGACGAGTTCATATCACATAAATGATTTCTACATAGAGAAACCATTTAAAAATGCAAATATAAATATAATTTTATAGATAATTTTAATAAAAAAATAAATAAAAATCAAATAAAAAGTTAGCCTACATCTTATAACACCAGGTGTTACTTTTTAAAAATGTGAATGAAATTTATCAAAACAAACCAAATCTACTTACCATTGTATATCTTATAAGGCTTTAGATTTAGTTCGATTGATATTATTATTAATTTTTTAACTCTAAAAACTAAAAAGTGGTTGTTTGTTAAGTTAAGCATCATAGTCAAAATTAACATTGTTCATTTTTTTTTTCTTATTTGATTTATACAAAAATATAGTTTCTAAACCATACTAATAATATATATTTTAATATACATAAAGTTATATAATATATAATATTTTAAAATATATATTAATAGTATTATAATATATATATTTATATATAATATGAATTATATTATTAATATATATTAATTATAACATGATATGATAATATTTATAATTAATTATTCCACCATAATAATTAATATTGCCTTATTATTGATATTTATTACATAAAAGTCGCAGCGTATCCAGGAATTCACCGTCGAAGGTTGGATGAAGGGCTCGTAAATGTCAGATTCTTGTTGGCATATTAAAATAATAGCCACCATTCACCTCACCTGCGTCGCACGTGGAAAGAAACCGAGAAGAGTCGTGGAATTGGTTGACGACTTTGGATTTCTAAGAAAAACCGAGCGTCGCATCTCATCTAACGGTGCATAACGTCGTTGGACGTGTTTCGGTCCGGCCGCCTGTATTAAAGGCCAAATCCTCGTCCGCCTCACCATCGGAATCGATCCTGAACCCCGTCCCTCCCTTCGCAAACGAAACCCTCTTCCCCCTTTCTCTCCGCTTCTTGCTTCTCTCCTCCGCTACGATCTCCTTATCGATCGAGGAGGATTGCGTGACGTCCGGCGAGCGACCGCTGGCGCAGTCATCGTCTCCGGTAAGGGCGAGGTAAGAAATTTCATCTTTACATTCTTCACCTCTGGTGGGAGTGGCGAGATCAGGGGGTCCCCAAGCTTGACGACGTCCGTTTGGTGTCAAAAACCCTAGACCATGTTGTGATAACCACGGCCGATCTACTCATACCTTTTCTTTTCTTTGGCAGCCTAGTAGATAGCCACCTGACCGGAACCCTAGCCCGTGAGATCTTTCCGCAGCCTCCTTCAGGTAAAACCCTTACCTGATTTATTGCATTGGATGGGTTGGTTATTGGGGTTCTTTCGCGATGCATCCGGATCCTAATTCGCTTTTTGATTATTTTTGTTTATTATTATTTTTTTGAATATGATATATTTGCTGTGTGGATTATGCTAATGTCTAATTGGATTTTTGCTTCTGGATCGTGTTGATTTTCTTATTCTGGATAGAGTCGGGAGAAACACAGATAGGTAATGAGGAGGGAACTTTGAGCTTGCTAAAGAAAGATTGAGTGATTGGTCTATAACAGACTGTTGGAATAAGTATTGTAGTGCGTTTCTTTCGATCATGGGTTTCCACATAGAGGTTTTAGGGTTTTAATCTGCAGAGTTGGGGGTCTTGTTGAGCATCCAGGCCTGCATGTTTCCATGTTTCCTTCTTTGTTAATCTAACTACTTCTTCTTTTTTTTTTTTTTTCAATTTCATTTTTTTTTAAGCCTACACTATCCATGTGTGGTTAAACCCATTTATATATTTTTTTTGAGATGCAACTCTTGGGATGCGGGAATCATGTTTGTTCTGCCAATTCACATTTTCTGTATTTTAGTTATTATTAGTGGCGGTAATATTTATTATTTCCTGCTTATATGAAGCTACCGTTAGTAGGAGGGACGCATCAACTTGCTATATGAATGTTTAGGGCTTGGATTTCTTTTATAATTCCAAAGTTTTCACTGAAAATGGTTTAGTTGCCGCATCCTTTTTGTGCTTCTATGTAATTGAGTTGTCTTGTTGGATTTTACATGAAAAATGAAATAGCAAGTGCTTGAAAAGTTACTTCAAAGGCTTAAACCACATAAAATGAAGGTTTCACTAATTGCCAAAAGATAAGGAGCTAAAATAGTTACTGATGGTAGGCTGATTGGTATTCTGTGTTTTTTTTTTTTTTTTTTTTTTTTGTTGCACAATTGCGGAGGGATGGGGGGGGGGGGGCACTTCTAGTGTACATGAGGAGAAAATGTAACATAATCTGCATTAGGGTTAATAGGTTAGGTTTTGTTTCAGAAATTTTTAACATTTTTAATTGGTATCGATACATTATGTGGGATTTTTATTTATGGGTTTATCAATGGGCGATCATTTGGAGCTTTGAGGTATTGATTTTGAACCACCGATAAGTAAGGAACCTATTGGAAGGTAGACATGGGTTGAAAATTATTATGGTGAAATAAAAAGTCAAGAGACAACTTAAGGCATTACTTTTGAAATGAATTTATCATATTTGATTTAAGACTCAAATATGGATATTAGGTAATGGCTTATAACTTTACATTTTCCTGGTTTTGTTTAGTAAGGCACCTTGACTGTCATTCGGTAAGATGGATAAAGGCACATAGGTCAATAAGCATTGCTGTCATGGATATTTAAGCCTAGCCAGCCTTTAAGGAAAAAAAAAATGTCATTTGAAAAGTGGGGATTGTGCTTTAGTCTAGACATAAAAACCATGGGCAACCTAAATATGGAAATAGAAAAAGGCTGATAAAATTCTTCTTCAATCTTTGTCAATATTTCCTAGATACTTGACAAAAGTGCCAAATTTCATAGTGACATGAAGCATCTTGAAACCCTAATCATGAAAAAGGAAAAGTGAGCCATATTTGGCTAAATTAATTTATTTATGTGTGCTTATGTAATTTGTGTTTATATGCATATCTGTGTTCTTATGCATTTATGGTTGCATTGATTAGTGCATTACATTGACTAGCTAATGTTACTTTATGTTTAGAAAGCTTGTATTCATGCTACATAGTACGTAAAGGAAAAAATAATGAACTTTTGATGCTTCACTAGAAGTTTCTGGGCATTTCAAGTTATCCTTATTTGGCAATTGGGATCATTAATTGTAATATTGTGAGTGCTTGCAATGAAATTCCCTTTGATGGGACACTCCAAAAGATTTTGCCAACTGTTGACACCTATGTCTAACTTGACTCAGATGCTACATTTTGAATTGCCAAGAAGTGGCACACTGTGCCTCATTTAGGTATCTGAAAGTGTCCAGGTAACATAGCTCATTCAGATATTTAGAAGTGTATCAATTTTGCAAGAGGAGATTTGTGTTCAGCTTTATTTCCAGATAATTTAATGGAAGCTGGTATTGGATGTATGTATAGATGGTATACCATGAAAGCATAGAATATACCCAGTGCGTGACCCTAGATGATGTGCTTGGAAACATTCTATTTTTATCAAATATATTAATCTCAAATTTTTCCTTTGGATTTAAAAGGACTGTTTTATACATATCATCAGATATTTTGCTGGGTATCAAGAATAACAAAATATAGTGTTGTGACTAGAGGGTCATTTTGGTGTTATTTTGGCCCACCATTGAGCTGAGCATCATGTACAGCAGCACACAAATTCTAAGAATATCATACTTCTAAGAATAGCTAGGGGCATGATGACATCTATCAATTTGACATTCTAAGAATATCATACTTCTAGCCAATTGGTTACCTAAGGCACTGAGCATTGAATAGAATGTTTAAACATTTTTAAGATTTCTTGTTCCAATGAGAAACTTATGAAGTCATTGAAATCTCTGGTACTGGATCCTGGAATAGATCACCTATTAAGGAACAACCTCATGTAAGTTACATTTATGGATATTTCAGAAACTGTGGGGTGACCGTTTTAGTATAAAAGAAGGTAGTGAAAAACAACGAGCATTATTATGATTTAGTTGTGTGTTGTGTCATTTTGATTATTTGTAAAAAGTAAAGGCTGACAATTCCTTTGTGTTAACATTTAGTGAATTTTTTACAAGAATGTTTGTGTTTAGAGGTAAAAAATATGTATGAACTAAAGGCTGACAATTCCTTTGTGTTAACATGTAGTGAATTTTTTACAAGAATGTTTGTGTTTAGAGGTAAAATATATCTTGTGTAAGTGTATTTGTTTGTGATCTCCCTGTTGTAGAATCACCTTTCATGTTTTCTAACCAAGGCACTTGCGAACATGTTCTTGAACACATGGGGTCATTGTTGTCAAAAGTGGCTGGCTACTTGTGTTACTTGGACACATGCATCCAGTTCTTAAAATCCCATGTTGGATACATATTTGAATTAGATATGTGTCGGATGCTTGGGTGCTTATGATATATCAATGTTGCACCACTTTTATTCTTTCTAGAGATTGGTTAAGAATGAAAGTTTTAAAATAACTTTTGCAATGTGTCATTTTCCAAATATTCTTAGGCTAATTAGGAGGTTTGGATGAGAAACATGCAAATTGGAAAACCTTGATCACACATAATTTTTCAATGTTTTCTTTTATGCAATATAAATATATACTTTTTAATTAATATTATCCTTTTATAAATATCATCACATCTCCTTTTATTTCCCTCTTGCTGAGTTAGGCACTTGGACACGTGTTTGAATCTGATTCGTGTCCATATCTTTGTAATACTGGTGGCTGTTGTTAGGTTTTTTGACTATGGCCCGCTACTTCCTTTTATTATTATAAAAAAGGTAATAAATCTACCCTCTTTTTGATAATAGATTAATCTGCCAAGATTCTAGAGAAGTCTTTAGACTTCAAAAACTGAACTTGGGCGCGTATGTATTGATAGGCATATTAAATGTACTTCATTATTTTGTAAATACACCATGTTTATTTTTCTCTAAAAATGTGGTAACTGATTGATGAGAATCGTCAGGTCACAGACATCCATTAAATCCATCTTGTGTAGTCTCTATCACCACATCCAATTGAACATATTGAAAGGAAAGGGATTCTTGAGGGATAGGAGTAGGGAGAATGGGAGAGAGGTTGTTTGTTAGGGAGGGTTGAGATGGAGCCCATCAATCTCCCATGGCAAAGGCTGTTAACATCTTTGGTTTCAAGAAAATATGTTGATCCCTCCATGCTTCCTTTTCCTTCTTCATATCTGGATTCTTGAAGCTCTATATGTGATAGTATCAATTATAATATTAATGCAAGTTTAATGAATTATTATGTTATTTTAACACCAGGTAATTTGTTGGTCGGTTAGGCCTTAAATTTGGTCAATACTGAGGTCTAACCAGGCAGCTTGAAAATCTTGCCAAACAGGCTTCCACCCTTAGATTTGCCCTTTGTACTATTTCAGGGTTACATTCTACATCCATCCCTTCTTCTCAATGATCATCTTATTGTTTGGGTCTTAAGATGAACATATTCCAGCTGTCCAAGTATCGGGATGATGGAACTTGCTATGATAAAAGGTTTATATTATCTTGAAAAAACAAAAAAAAGGAACTTATTATGTTATCATCCATTTATTTATATTTTAAAGTTATCTTTCTAAAATGAGGTTTAACTATAATCATTACTTGACACACAACAGATTTTAATGCCAGTGCACATTATCGATGCACCACTTGTGTTTATCTGCATATTTTTAATACAATCACTGTGTTGCAAAGTATATTTAAGGATCTTTTGCTGTCAACTTGTATCATCCTAGGATAAAGTGTTAGTTTATAACTGATTATCATATTGCATGTGTTTTGCTAGCATATAGTCACCCACATTGTGTACTGATTGTCACATAACAGCACAAGTGCATTTAAGCATTAAAATGGATTTTTTGTGGGTGTGGGCATTGTGCTTGGTTAAGGACTCATGTGGGAAACTGTCTTTACTATGGCTTAGAATACTGTGCTTGGTAGGATGATTTAAATCATTTTTTTGTTCAAAACATGTGTACTTTTTGCTAGGGAGTAATCTAAGCTTCCTTGATACAAGTGGTAATATGTTTTATAACATACTGTAGCATGCCAAGTTGTGCATCTCTCGATGATGTTGCATGTCTTCTCAAGTAGATGTTTGTTGTTTGCTACCATGAATGGTGTAAAGGTAAGCATACCTTGCTGGTTGCTGCTGAGAAGGACATGACATATAATTTGTTGAGTCTTGGTCTTATCTACATTATTGCTTGATATGTATGTATATATTTGTGTACTTATTTGTGTGTGTACTCATGTTATATGTACATTTTATATTGACACCTCTAGGACAGTTTGAGCAATTGACCTTTTGTTGATGTATGCTTACCTTTCACATTCCTCCTGCTTTATATCCTGGTTCAAGCAACTAATTATTGATACCTTCGCTATGTTCTTTTGCTTCACCGCGTGTTTTGAACTTGGGGGAAATGATATTGTGTTTCAAGCTGAATGAAATGCAAATTTCTCTGCACCAACAGTTTGTGTGAATTTTTTATTTTGGTAAGCTTTCTGTTTGAATATGATATGTAATAGTTTAGTGGTTCAAGCTAGAGAATTCAGTATGCAGTAGTTCTGAGAAGTATTCTATCCTTTTCTTTATTGATGAGTGCTGAATAACAATATTATTTGGTAGTATGCAATTTCAAACTTTATATGGTTTAGATGATTGTGATGTAAGAGCCTGAAGATGGGATATTTATTGGACGGTTTGGTTTTGAAGATTCCACTAGAAAGGCTGGCCATGAGGGTTGGTGCTTTATTGATATCAGCATAACTGTGTCTGTTTGTGCATCGATTACAGGATAGATATCCAAACAACCTGCACCCAAAACCTGGGAAAGATCATCAAGAACCTTGCAGGGTAACACTGGTGCAGCCTGCAAGAAATGGACCCAGGACGTTATGCTTTACAACAAGGATGGGATGCTAATAGCGTAATTGCAGCTCTCTTTTTTACCTATCCAGGATGATATAGCAGAATTTATGGCTCATGTGATTGTCCTCCATGTTTACTGGCATCTCATTCTAAAAGAACTGTCAAAGGAAGCCGTGGGCCAGTGTTGATATGGAATGGATTTCCCTAAACCTTCCATAAATATTTGTTGCTGACTTGGGTTATTCTGTTGAATCTACAGGCATTGGAGGGGTATGGTGCAGTCCATGAGCCAGATTTCAGGTGAGCGATGCTCAACTAATGGCAGCAATTATAGGTGGTTTTTGGCCTAGATACAACTTTACACCTTTTTGTTAGATCCAGTACTTTAAGGGCTTATGCCAACTGTTTCGGTGTGATTGTGACTTTCTGATCTATGATATATAATACTGAAAGCTAATCGTTTTCTTCTGATACGTCATACTGTTATGTCATCTTGTATTTTCCACTACTTAACTTATTTTGGCAGGGCTGGTGGATCGTATGGTGGCAGAAGGTTTCTGGATGAAGGTTATTCTAGAGACTCTGTTTATGCAAGGAGTGCATTCCATCGGGATATACTTGAAAGGGATGCCTATCCACCACCAGCATCTGTTGGTGGCATCTGGCCTCAGTCTAGAAATTTTGATGAAGAATATGCACTCATCAGAGACTCTAGAAGACATGTTGAATCATTTCATGAGATGGATAATTATCGTGACACAGAGAAGTATCATGAAATTGATTCCTTTCACGAAGCTGATAGATTTCGTGATAATTACCGTAATGTTGACAGGTATTATGACACAGATGGTTATCGGAGTTATGGAAGGCATGTGAGGTTGAGTGGTAGAGATCGTGATGAGATTGGCAGTGAATATGAATTCCGACATCGTGCATCTCATCAGAGCAGGGAAAACAGTCATGAGAGAGATTATGATTATGGTCGATATAATTACGAGTCCGACCAGGAAAGAAGCAGAAGGGATGGTAGTTGGAGAAGACGTGAATCCCGTGATCGCGAACGTGAAAAGAGGGGCGTGAGCCGGGAAAGAGATCAAAGTCCATATAGACATCACGACCGCTCTCAATCCCGTGGGCATGGTGATCGGTCCAGATCAAGATCTCCTCGAGGTAGAAGTTATGGCAGAAGTCAGAGGGAGGATAGTTATGATGATAGTCGATATGAGAGGAATGAGAGACGAAGGGATCATGACCGCGATGAGAAAAGACACGGTGGCTCTTTAGTGGTATGCTTAAACACTACCTTAAATATTTGTGCGGGCATTTGTGTCTTTATGTATAACTCAAAATTAAGAAAATTTTTATTTGCTGCAGGCCCCATCAGCCACAGTTGTTGTGAAGGGTTTGTCACAAAAGACAACTGAAGAAGATTTGTATCAAATTCTTGTATGAATTGCTTCTTGCAAATGATTTGCTTTTTACAATTTTATTAATTCTTTTTACTGATCGTCCTAACCTGTCACAGGCTGAGTGGGGACCCCTTCGTCATGTTCGTGTGATTAAAGAGCGAAATTCTGGCATCTCTCGTGGATTTGCTTTTATTGACTTTCCAACCGTGGTATCTATCATTTGGATATATCTCTACTTGCAGTTGCTTTGTTAACTGATTCTGTGCTTACAAGCTCATACTGTTGTGCAGGAAGCTGCTTGTAGCATGATGGATGGCACTGGAGAGAATGGTCTTGTAATTGATGGAAGGAAACTGTTTTTTGAGTACAGGTACCCATTTCTTAAAGAGAAAGATTGCTTATATATTAGAAGTTTGACTTACAAGCCTTCGAAAGGATTGAATCAAGGTCCGCAAAACTGATACTAAGATTTGTACCGGTACATTACTAGCTTGGTATAGTACGGATTGGTATGGTATGCACCCTCGTACTGCAAGGTCACATTTTTTTTTTTCCACTCTTAACCTCTTGGTACCAAATGGTATGGGTCGGTATTGGATGATCCGAGATGCTTCGGGTTGGTTCACACTAATTTGGTTCATGTTGAATCGAAATTTAGTACTATACCAGTATTTTGCTGGTACAGTTGGTATGGGCCGGTGTGGTAGACTTTGGATTGAACCCTTTTATTTTATAAGATGGACATGTTCTGCACATAAAAATGCATCTTTAGGTTTGTTTTTATTCATATCATTTTACTTAATTTCTTCAGATTATGTCATACAGCCCTCCTTTCGATATGGATAATGCACCTTACCTTCTGCTATATGTAGAAATAAGTTATATTCAGCATCCATCTTATTGAAAATTTTATGCTATGAGGAAGGTGTGAACTCAGGAAAAGCTCAATGGTTTAGTAAAATGATATGAATTTTCACCCGGTTGAAGAAGCAAAAACAGCACAATCAGAAAAGCAGGAAAGGCAGAGTCCAGCATGCGTGCAGGACTTTGAAGCATTTCTGTTATTTTTTTCTCTTTTTTTTGTTAATCCAAAGACTTCCGCCAATCCAAGGAAGATTAATACCGTTTTATGTAGATAGGGTGCACAATATTTATTGCAAATAGGGCTGGCTATTGTTGTCCATACATACTTCATTTATTAAGACAGAGAGCTTGCCTAGCACATGCAAATACTGGCAAATAAATAATAGCTCAAGAAAAGAATTTGTGAATAAATAAATGATGAACAGTGATAACGATATTAAAAAAATGGGGTAACTTTTATTTTGTTTGCACAGATTTAGCATGGGCTAGCGACAAATGTGCCATCTTTGGATAGGCGGAGTGAGTGCAGCTTAGTCCTGGTTGATCCGAACCCAGCACAAGGCAACCTGAACTTTGGGTTGACTTGGGGCTTGGTCTTGCACACACCAATCAAATTTATGGTTTGGTTTGGTTATAAGATTATGGGCTGGTTAAATATTTTAAGTTGGTGGGGTAGTTTGAGCGAGCAATGGCTGCATCAGAATTGATTTGAAGGGATATCCTTCTTTGAAGGTACTGTTAGACTAGGAGCCAATCGGCCAACAATGAGGTAGGATCAATATAAACTATGCTAGGTCAACATTAAGCCTTTGTGTCACTATTCTTAATTAAATACTAACCATACTTTGTGTCACTATTCTTAATTAAATACTAACCATATTTTTTGTTTTCTTTTAAGCATATGCATCTGATGAGATGTTCTCTATCAACCTTTTTTTATTTCTTTCTATTTAAACTTTCGGTATGAGTAGCAAGTAAAAAAAAGTTGAATTTTGGGTAATCAATGTGCTAGCCTATTTGTAGACATGCTTTGTGATGTTGGATTAAACTTAAGATCAAAGAAGAAATGTTTTTTACATCATTAGTTCCAGATATTGCTTTTATCAATCATTTGAGGGCCTTCCATCTGTATAGCGTCTTGGTACCTGTAAGCAGTTTTTACACGCCATTCTGATAACCATTTTTACTGCAGTAGTAAGCCAACTGGTGGGGCAGGTGCACCTTCTTTAGGACAAGAAGGCATGGTAAAGTCAAGTCATGGGTACAACAGAATCGCTGCACCATGTGACTGGATGTGTACCATATGTGGCTGTATAAATTTTGCTCGACGGACATCCTGTTTTCAGGTGTGTTCCAATGCTGTGACTGTGCACCTGCAATTAAAGTTCCAGGAATTATTTTTGGAATTGCCATGGTTTAAGTTATAGTTTATATGATAGATGTCAGGCAAACACACATTTTGACACATTGAACCAATATTTGGAGCTTTCTTTTTTTAACATCGTATATTTCTTTTATCTATGTTTGGATGCCTTTTCTTTTTGTTAATTGGAGAAAGAATTTATCATTGTTGAAAAATCTGAAAACAGAATTTTCTATATTCCCCCCACGTGGTTGAATGTCTTATCAGTCCGTAACAATCTCAGATGTTACAATATATCTGAAATTAACAAATGATTTACCTGATATTGTGGTGCCAGTGATTGACTCATCACATGCATTGCTTTAAGCAGCCAGTAAGAGTATTTACATATGTTCATTAGCTGGGATATTTATTCTGTTAAGGGGAATGAAGTGACCATGTTTATTCTGTTAATTTGATGGAAATGCTTTCCTGGTACCAAAAATAAACATGCTTTGTATTGGCTTGATCAGGCCATGTTTGTCCAGCGTGGCATTCTCCATTGCAAACATCATATTGAAGCAATGTGTTGTTGCTGGTTGTCTGGGATAACAAAGTTTGTTCAGCTTAGCAGGGTTTTTAGTCTTTCAATAGGTTTGCACACAAATCTTGGGTCAAAGATTGCGGTTACAAATTCAACTTTGGTACAAAACTAGTTAGGATATTTTATTTGGCATTCTGAACTCTGCTTTTTCTTTGTTCAAGGCTACGCATTTTGTCATGGTGAATGTTGATCAGTGTCAAGATCTTGGTTTATTTCATTACTAGGTTACCCCTTAGCTTTGTAAATGTGATTCCCATGCCTGAATAGAGGAGAGAAATTTTGCAAACTTGCCAAGAATACCTTGTGTTTTTTGGCTTATTTGATAGTATGAGTCATTCATTTTGGGGGCTGCCAAAGTTGTTTAATAGAAAATGCATATCATTTGACATTTTTTTTAGCTTTCAATGAAATCCCCAGATTCTACCTGATGTCCAAAGAAGAATACGGGGTGCACCACCAATTTTTTTTTTCAAATTTCACCTTGTATAATTTGGTGTTATCCAACCTATAAATAATATATGTTTCTGTATAACTTTGTTTGTTATCCATGTACCGATTTGTTTTTTCCCAAATTTCACCTTATATAATATGGTGTTATACAACCTATAGATAATATATGTTTCTGTATAGCTTTGATTGTTATCTGTCTTATAATTTGACAATTCAGTGCAATGAGGCCCGGACAGAGGATGCTCCTCCAGCAGACATTGCAACTTTCAATCCAGTACCACCAGGGAAAAGGGGATCAGAGGCTGGTGGGATTTGTTCCCCCTTAATTTCATGTTTTGCTATGTTATATATTTATTATTCAGCAACTAATCAAAAGAAATTCAATTCTCAGGCCCTACTCATGTTTTAGTCGTCCGTGGGTTAGATGAAAATGCCGATGAGGAAATGCTTCGGTACGAATTCTCCAAGCATGCTCCAATCAAAGTAAGTCGTTTTGCTGCTTTGGTTGGAAAATACTGTTTCCTTGTCAGCTTTTACTGTAGCCTACTCCTGTCTGCAGGATCTTCGCCTCGTTAGAGATAAATTCACCCATGTGTCAAGGGGATTTGCTTTTCTGCATTTCTATTCGGTAATGATTCATTAGCTAAATCTCTCCTCTCTTTCTTGCTACCAGGTTCTCTTATTTTCTTTTTATTGTTGATCTTAGGTGGAGGATGCTACAAAAGCTCTTGAAGCAACAAATGGGATAACACTTGAGAAAAATGGCCAAGTGTTACGAGTAGCATATGCCAAAAGCATACATGGACCTGGGTCTGGGGCTCCACAGTCGAGCAGTCTTGCAGCAGCTGCAATTGAAGCAGCAACATTTGCTCAACAGGTCTTTTTTTAAGTCTAGATCCTGCTACTAAAACAATGATTAGAATATTGAAGCAGTTTGGTTCTATTTGAAGCTACCATGTTGAATAACTTTGCAGTAGGTTAAGTATTATTACTTCTGTTATCTTTCACCATCCAACTTTGTCCATCATTTTAGCATAAACGATTCTGTTTGATTTTTTTTATAGAGATTTTCCTAGAAGGTTCTGTTTTCACAGACAATGTTGCATCAAGTGAATGTACTTGCCTTACTGTTTCCTAATGATTGCCCAATTATAGAGTGGCATTTATTAGCTTGTTCTTTTGATTTATTTTGATATTTTATTACTTAGTTATCTCAGGTGCCAAACTTGTTCATTCAGAAGCCAATGTTTGGTTTGTTATGATCTGATATTTTAGACCAGCTATGCTATAGGCATAGCCTCCATGATTCCTTCCACAGATTGTATCCTAGGTTGTGATTAGTCTTTTTGATATTGTCCCTATGCACAATATTGTTCTCACTCCTTGTAGTTGCCGTTCCAGATTATCTAGCATACGTGACTTACAATTCCTATTGTTACCTGAACTATTCACTGCCCTTGCATCTTCTTTAACTCTCAATGCACAACGACCACCACATTTCAATCTCTATTTTTCTCCAATCTAATCTATACTGAATTGCTTGACTTATGTGATAATAAAATTTTGGATTTTTTTGTGTGCATATCCTTATAAATATCTGAAATTATATGTATACCCTTACAAATTTACTATCTATATGGATACCCTTATAGTTATTTCGTTTTGCATGTATACCTGTATAAATATCTGAAATTATATGCATACCCTTCGAATTTATTATTTGCTTGCATACTCATAAAATTATTTTTTTTTGCATGCATGTCCTAATAAATTTTTTCTTTTTGCTAGTATACCCTTAATGAGGGAAGATGTTAAAATATATATATATATATATAAGAGTATACATGCAGATAGTAAATTTATGAGGGTTTACATGCACCCCACGCACACGGACACAAATGGTAAATTTACAATACATGTAATTTTAGATATGTGTAAATGCAAAAACAAATAATTGTAGAGATGTATACGTAGATAATAAATAATAAATTTGAGAGGGCATACACAGTTTTAAATATTTATAAGTTTATACACATAGAAACCCAATTTTTTGTCACTCCAGCATGGCATTATCTCACAACTCTTTTTAAGTATATTTCCTATTTATCCACTAATGCCTTCATTTATTTGTACATTCTTTTGCCTTACTGAAAAATCTGTCCTGCCAGGATACATATGCATATTCTGGTGCTCACGAATCATCCAGTATTTATTGCTATCCATATAGTTATGCTTTCCTGGTGCCCAACATATGTTTCTTTATCTGTGAATCTATATAGTTAAAACATTGATGGATCTTGATTCTGCATGGAATTTTAATTAGTTTGGGTTTTGTTTATGCTGCTCTGCAACTTATGCAGGTTTAGGCAATGAATCCTTGAGCCAAAACTTGATCTGTATCTGCATGTAACAACAACATGGTTCATGATATCCATTGAATTTCTTTTTTTTTTTTCCTGTTTTTGGGTGGGTTTATGTTTAGCATATTAAATACTGCTGAATGTGAAAATGCAAACATGAAGTAAAATCTTTAAAGAAGTGTAAAGAGATTGAACTTTTGGTGCTTTTCCTCTTGTTTTGTTTTTCCCCCCTTTTTCAGTATGATGCTGTTGGTTGGGCACCGAAGGAGTACAATCCTGATGAGAAACAATCTGCTGCTGGGCTGGAGCAAAATAGAAATACAGAAGCCCAGAAAGGTGGTTCAGCTCCACAATCTGGGTTTGTGTGGGATGAGAAATCTGGATATTATTATGATGCTGCCTCTGGCTTCTACTATGATGGAAATACAGGTTGGCCTCTTGCTTATTGATACCATGAGCAAATTTCTGTGGTAACCCTATGTTAGCTTGGAAGCCATTTCCATGAAATCTATCTTTTCTCCTATGAAGATGTTTTCCCATCTTTTTTTTTTTTTCAAAAAAAAAAGCCAGATAAACTGTCTCTTATTGTCTGAGAGCCTTCGGCTGTGAATACGACATGCCTTTCCAGCTAGGCTATTTAAGTCAGTACTTTATTTGTTCGGTATTGTTTCTCTTGTTCCATGCAGGCCTTTATTATGATGGTAACAATGGAATTTGGTATTCTTATGATCATCAAAGTCAGCAATATGTCCCTTGTAGTGACCAGAGCAATAATAAGGCATCTGGAGAATTGGCAAATGAACCTTCAAAAGCATCAGATGGAACTAATAACAGAAAAGTGGTGATATCTGCTCCTGCAGCTACAATAAAATCGAATGAGAAGACCTCATTGCCTGATGCTGTTCAGGCTGCTGCTGCTGCTGCATTAGCTGCAGAAAAAAAAGAAAAAGAAAAATCAAAAGAGATAAAGTTGGCATCAAAAAGCAGCCTTCTAGCTAATAAGAAGAAGATGAATAATGTATTGGCAATGTGGAAGCAAAGGAATCATGAGGGGCAATCTGCTCGTGTTGTTCTTGATGACAAGGATCCATCCAGCTTAGCTGATGATAAACAGAGCAATTCCTACAATGCCTCTTCAGGTATATCTGTCAAAAACAAATTGAAATCTGAGTTTACAACTCTGAAGGAGACGACCAGCAGCTTGAACCATGTTACTACTCAATCCATCTCTGCTCAAATGGTAGAAATGGATTCTCAGATTAAGCCAAGGCCTGTAAGTAATAGTTTAGGAGGCGCCATCATGGGTGTCATTAGAGGTTCTGGGAGAGGGGTGATAAAGTCGGATACAACATTTTCTGGATCATCCAGTGTGGGTACCACTGTTACTTCAACTGCTGTTACAAGCACTACTGGAACATCCTTAATGAATGTTGAAGCTCCTGCTTCTGTGACACCCTTCAAAACGGATGCATCAGCGCTAGGTTCGTACGGGTCAAGTACAGTTGCTGGAACAGGCAAGCGGAGGTTTTCTGAGACACCGATGCAATCATCTCACAGAGAACAATCTCAGACAACGTATAGAGACCGGGCTGCGGAAAGAAGAAGCTTGTATGGGTCATCTTCTATTGGGGATGACCTGTCAGATTTCAGGCTTGGGGATTCAAGTAAGCACTTGTGATTTTTGTTGCCTCATATATTATAATTCTATTCTGTAGTGTAACATCATCCAAAATCAACATTATTGTAGCCCTAGGGAGCAAGTCTTAACTCATCAAGTTGGATTGTAATTTATGATCCTCCTTTGTTTAATCATGAATGATGTCAGTTTAGTTTAAATATAATTGTAGTTAATGAATTTGATCCGCCAAGAATGAGAAAAGTCATCAACAAAGCACTGATGTATTTTTACTGGCACTAGCAGATGGTAGTGGTTTTTTTTTTTTTTTTTTTTTTTTTTGTGCTTTTGTCAATCAACCAAATTCATCGGCTGTTACCTTAAGTTACTTCAGGATGCATTTAATTTACTGGATATGCCTTTGTCAAGATTGTGACCATTCATATCGGAAAGGATCTTCATCCGACATGGGAGCAATGCCTTTTCCCCCAGGAGTTGGTGGTGGGCAGGCCACAGGTGATGCACCAAGCAACACCGAAAATTTTGAGGTGATCACTGCTGATCGGGCCATCGATGAAAACAATGTGGGTAACAGGATGCTCCGAAGTATGGGATGGCAAGATGGACTGGTACATCCCTTTGATTTTTGACCATTATATGCATTAAAGGAAATCACGTGAATTTTCAGAGACATCTTTATTTCTGTTTATGAACTTATTAACTGCTCTATTTTTGTTGTATATATATATTTGGTCATTCAGTTTTGTTTTAATCTAATTTTCATACATAATCAATTTCTCCTGTCTTTCCTGTGGTGATTCTAGTCATTCCGACATATAACAGATATTAATCTTTACATCTAGGGTGTGGATGGTGAATGTTAAATTACCCATTTTAGAGATGCAAAAGAAATTGTAGTTGTTAGCTGATTACACTCAACTAAGCTTAGATTGTGATGGCCGTTTGTGTGTATTCTATCTGCAGTTTGGTCTTGTTATTTAGCTATAGGTGCCTCGTCTGACTTCTGATTTTGAGGTTTGGATTCTTTCCCCTATCATATACTCAGGGACTTGGTAAGGATGGAAGCGGTGTCAAGGAGCCTGTCCAAGCAAAAGTTGTGGATCATAGGTCTGGGCTTGGAAGTCAGCAGAGGAAAACAGACCCCTCTTTGGAGGCTCAGGCGGGAGATAGTTATCGAACCATCATCCAGAAGAAGGCGATTGCAAGGTTCCGGGAGATAGCTTAGGTAAAAATCAGAGTTCAGATTGAGCTTTCTAGATGAAGGTTCTGGCCTTTGGTACATTTACCTCTCCTTTGTGCTTATAAGTTATCTGTAGCAAACCATCTGTAATTGGCTAACGATTTGGCCTTTTTGCTGATGACTGTCGTGTATATTCTATGGTTAAAGCTGAACTGCATTTTCTATTTTACCCAGTGCAGCCCGCTACAACAAAGTTGTGATCGCTCTTTGGTTTGTCCTCGTGACCTCTCCTTTTTCCTTTTCGCGGCTGCCCTGTTTGTTTGTCTTTTAAATACCGACGGGTGTTTGAGCATTCATTCGGTCCAAAATATTCATCTTTGTTTTCTATGCGGCATTCGTGGCCTTCCAGCATAGGGATGCAATATCAGCCGCATGGCTGTATAAAGTATGCTAATCTGTTGACCGTTGAGGCTTTATGTATGTGATTTTTTATTGTGTCGCTTGAGATGCACTGAATAAAGTTGTGGATAAATGAGCCATCATGAACGTTATTATTACAGGTACCTATGGTTGAACTTTGATACATTGTTAGCTGATGTCCAAAATGTGTTGCCAAGTGAGACTTTGACACTTTCAATGTGCATGTTGTTCCTCATGGGTCGTTCAGAATTTATAATTGTAATATTGATGCTTGGTACATTAAGAAATTTTCTGGTGTCAAAAAAAAATTCTCTATTCGCATGGAAGCCGCGTCTTATAAAAAGTTTCGGCGGATCTTTGTTCTGGAAGAAGCCCTGTTCTCCTAGGAGAACGTCTGCACATTTCTCCAGCGTTTGTAGATTTAGAATTATCGATTGAGCTTAGAATTTATTAGATATTTTTGAATTTCGAGGACAGTAACCTTAAATTCCTTGTTGGAAGTAGCTTTCTATGAGGCCTTGTTGATGTAGGGCTTCTTGTTAGGAGGTAACGTTGAGCAACCATCAGGTGATTAGTATGGTTAACAAATTAACAACAGAAAACTTCAACTGAAGAATGACGTCAGCTTTAGCGTTTGGTGGTTGACCGACCTCTTTGAAGGTAGCTGAAGGACGAAATGAGGGGCACAGATGCGAACCATGTCAATGGATGAATGGAACAGCTAGGACTTCGTCCGACTTTATACAGATTGGATGCTTGATGTTGACGTCTCTACCCGAGGTTGCCTAACCTCTGTGATCCCACTGGCGCAGGGTTTTTTTTTTTTTTTTTTTTTTTGTGTGTGTGTGTGTGTGGATTATTTTGAGGTAGCTTTTTTTTTCGCTTTTTTTTTTTTTTTCTAATGGAAAGCCATTGACACCCCCACTCTGAGTGTCATAATAATGATATCATATTATTTAATACGATATTTAATAATATTACATTAATCATTATATTATATAAATTATCATAATATTATAAATATTGTAATTAATATAGTACAAATTATATATTATAATAATATTATATTAATTATTATTAATAATAATTTATCATAATAATATTTGATGCATGTAATTGATAGAAAGCAGTTGTTCATGAAATTATTGAGAAATATTTGATCTAATTGTAAAGGAGTAGAAGAACTATGTAACGAAGTAGTATGAGAATAGGATACGCGTACGTATTTAGAGTAGTTAAGTTATGATTATACTTTAATTATAAGAATGCTACATGAGAACTATTTACAAAAGACCTTCGATACATCAATCAATATATCTTATATTTTAGCATAACTTATCTTTAGGAGTAGGTGGAACATAGCTTTCATCGATCTAATCCTTTGTCGTCTTTTTTCTGGTTGATAGCATTGTAGCAGTGCAAGTCCTTGAAGATTAAGGTGAAAAAACCGTCACTTATCTGTTATCCTCATTTTCTATTAGTATCAATAGCATGTTTGCACAGCAAACTAGCCCAATCATAGACTAGTGGTATAAAGTCGCATTAGTCTTTGCCTAGAAGCAGATTGCTTGAAGTCAGTCAAATCCTACTATGTATCTTTGCAGGAAGAGGTGAGCTAAAAAAAAAAGAGGGGGGGCGGGGGGACATATATCCATATATATAGAGTGAGAGAGATCATGAATAAAGTCTTCTTCCTTTTCTCATATTGCAAATTGATAGTTATTTCTAATGGTAAAAGCTACCTTCTAATTTGGTAACTCCTTCCTTTTAATTGCTGTCAATGGTTAATTGCTTGAAAAACATCCTATTATCCCAATCTCTACTTATATGGTTAATTCTAGCTGTCAATTATCCAAATATAGCCTTTTGCACGAGTGCCAAATGGCCGACCATGGTTTCTCTAATTGTCAAGATATAGGATATTAAATCTCGATTGATAAAATGCTATCAAATATTTTATTATACACACAAACATATATATATATATATATATATATATGTGTGTGTGTAACTTATTTATATTTAAATGTAATTAAGCTTTACTTTCTCACACACACTCTCTCTCTCTATATATATATATATATGCACACACTTAAACTACACAAAAGATTGCTGACTTATCCAAACATATTGCAACTGATGCGAATTGTATCGAGTTTTAAAACCATTGAATTTTCTAATAGACTAAATGATCAAACTCAAATAATGGAGGACACTATTATCAGTTGAGAGAGAGATTTTGAATACTTCATTCTTCTCTCCATTATCATGGCATAGTGTACATTTGCTCGCAAAATATAAACTCAATTGATGTCATGAGAAACCTGTCCAGTCTGTAGGAATATAGTTCTCATAGATTGCAACTATGTTTGGTGCTTTCTAAATATTGATTATCAACAATAATAAAATATTATGTAAATAAATAGATGATATTGTTTGATAAAATTTAAAACCTTTTTTTATGATGCATTTTGATCATAGTTTTTAGACTCGGATTGGATTGGTTGGTCGAACTGATGAACCAATAAATTAGGCTGATTCTTTTATATACTTTAAAATTATTATTTTTTAATTAATATAATTTAAATGTCAGTATTATTTTTCAAAAACTTTTTTATCTTTTTGATCTAAAATTTTTTTCTCTTTTATTTAATCAATCTGACTTTTTAATTCTCTCTTTCTTTAACCAATATAGAGGATTTCAAATATTTTCAAATTTTGAGATTAATTGAAAGTATTAAAGTAGATATCATATTCTATTATAGTTTAAATAATTTTTAAATCATTTGTAATAATTAATTAGTTGATTTTTAATAAGAAATTATCTTTTTATCAATATAGATTATATTTTTAAAATTTTAAATTATTCATGTAAGTCAATCGTTGACTTATTGATTAGATCATTAAATCATTATTGATCCGGTTCAATAACTATGACTATGATATCTTCAAAAAAAACATATAAAAGAAGTAAAGCCATGCTGAGCATTAAACACCAATGTTTGTCTTGTTTTGAGGGGTGCATTTTGGTTATATGGCCCTTCCCATAAATTGCCCCTTCCATACTAAAGTCCGGACATAGAACTTACGTTAGTCTCTAGTTAATTACGTAAGCAGCAAATTGTTTATCAAAGAATATACTTCATGTCTACATATTTCTTTATTCTTTCACTCTTAATGGGATGATAAAATATATTTACTAATACATCATTGACCTGTATGAAGCCCAACAATTGGCATCAAACGCCGAGGACGACAAAGCTTTCATTCGAACTCAGCTGCTTGGTTTGTCCCATTTGGCTCGAAATCAGAAAAAGAATATATTGTACTAAATAATAAACTGCCCTCCGAGAGGAGATTATTATATAGCTGCAATGGTTAGGTACAGACCATAGATTGAGAGTTTTATTCTTATATATGGCTCTAGTTGGTCTCAAACGACTAGAACCAGAGAGACACCACATTCCCCTCTCCAAACGTCTCCCTCGACATTGAATCCATTTCCTCTCAATCCCAAAGAAAGACTGCGCCCCAAACACTTCAAGTTTAAAATAAGGGGCCAGTGCATATTACACTTCTCAACCACTCAAATTATTATTGTTTCATTTCACCAAGGTTAATCTTTCTTAATCTTTCTTTATATCACTCAAAGTAGATCTTGTCTTTTCTAAAGCATTTTTGTTTTCAAAAGAACCCCGTCGCCTTTTGACTTCTTCCCTTCTGTTGCTTGCGATCCTTTGGATGTTGGGCTTTGACTTCTGCATGATGGCCAACCTAATCCCACTCTCCATGGCACTTAAATATGACTCAACTATCTCGCTTGTAATTAATCTTCTTAAAGGAAACCCAGAAAAGGCTTGGAGCCATGGGGGAAAGGAGAATCAACAACCTTTTGTTAAGGGAGCCTCCACTCTTTTAGAACGGGTGGTTGTGATCCAAAAAGATTAGGATCATGTTGGGGTCAACGAAATCTACTTCACTTGGAACGTTCAAACGAGTAGTAAATGTGCGTGCAAATAAAGACGAACATTCCTACAAGGGTCTCTTTCCCATTGAATATGGCATTTTTTTTTTTCCCTTCTCTTTCATGGTTTGTCAAAGAAAATTAAGGAAAAAGAATCTCAGTAATCTTTTTTTCTAAGCTCTTTTTTTCTCGTAAGAAAAAACAATGTAAGAGATAGTTGAGAACATGTATAAATGCAAGCATACAAAAGAAAGGCAAATAGCTTGAATTGCACTTATCAAGGTGTGGATAAATACGATGGATCTCATTTTGGCCCCTTGCTGTCTATCTTTACCTCCACATGGCTCATTTTTTATTTTCTTAGTTCATACTACTTGAATTCCTAATTCACAATCCATTTTTTCTCGATAAATTATGTTCATTTGGATTAGAATATAATAATAAATCTATGGGTTTAATTACCATACCTTTCTATCATTTTCTTTTGAAGAAACAAAACTCCAATTCCAACCATTCATCCTCACTATACAATGCTTATATGTCATCAAAATTTACGTTGGTTATAGTACTATTGTTTAAAAGCCAAAAACACTGTTGAATTTACGGTAGCATAGAACTTAGGTACAAGCTGTGTATTGTAGCTCTGCGTCTCTCTTTTATGTTTTTTAATCACCAACAACAGAGAGGACAGGTGAAAACTAAGATGGCTAGAAAAAAAAAAGAGCGAAAGATTGACAGAATTACAATGCCCATACACAAGGCATTGCACTTAAGTTTAATCTTTTATTTAAATCTATGCACTTGGATAAATTAACTCTAATATTTGATATAATAAGTTTGTTTAAAAATATACGTTAGTTTAGTATAATATTCATATAAAGTTAGTAGAAGAAGATAAGAAAACAAATCTTTATATAAACTCTTTAATCAGCTCTCTTTTTTTTTTTTTTTTTTTTTGTGGGTATTAGAAGAATTATAGTATGACTTTTTACTCATTTTTCAAAGAAACAACACAATTGATGACTTCATTTTAGTAGACAACTTCAACAAACAGTTTTTTTTTTTTTTTTTTTTTTTTTTTTTTAAGCATCTCAAGGTGCAATATGATTGATTTGAAAATAATATACATCCTACTCTTGAAACTTTGAGGAATCAGACCGCTGTGCATAAATTTTTCCATGAGTTTATGAGAATCTTAGCGCGAGGTTAACCACCTGCAGCCTTCACCATAAATTAAACGGGGGAGAAGGAATCTGATTAAAGATAACAGCCATAAAGCAATCGAGAGCATGACAAAGTGATTCTTTTCAATTAACCCTGACCTCTGAAAGCTACGTTCATCCTTCGAACAGCCCAATTGTTTAGCCTATTTGGAAATATGATGTCAACGTCCATCCAGAGAAGGAATCATTAACGACCAACCGATCGTACTTCATTCCAAATAAAATGACAAAAACCATGCGGTGAAAATTAAAGATTTGTTTGAGCGGTATGCATCCAAACACTTAATACGCTTATTATTTAGCCCGTTGATTGATGATTCAACGAGTCAATCACTTAATTAATTAATCCATCGAACCTTCACGGGTCCAAACTAAGAATCACAGGGATGGGGGGCATCTGGGGTGTGGTCATGCCATCACTTTCTTCTTTTTTTTTTCCTTCCTTCCACAGTATATATTAATGATGTTGCTAATGAATAATACACATCAATCGTTGCCCAAATTTCTTCTTGTCGGCGTTGAGGCAGGGAAGCACCGTCATCAGGATACAGTGCATGAGATAGACCATGCACCCATAAATGAAGGCTAATTGGAGTTCGAGTTGACGTGCGTAATGCCCGTGAGAGTTGGAACCGTCACGGATAACTTCAAAACCTACTTGCATCCAGCTGGCGCCTGGTTAAGTGAGAGATAGCTGTCAGCCCCGCAGCATGAAAGACGCTAAAAGAATGTGACCGATAAAACTCAATTCACAGCATGGACAAAGTCAGACAAGCGCGTTTTTAGCCATCAACCACCAACAAATTATGCTCTCACAGTAACGAATGCAATTCTATCCCAGAATTTATCACGATGAAGCACAAGATTATAATCTAAATTATTCCATCATTTAACCTTTTTTTTTAAAAAAACATCAAGTATGAGAGCTATAGCACCCCTTGATATCGTGGATCGGTTGAGAGGGTCTTAGGTCTTGATGGAGCATCGGTGGTGAATAGGCATAGTTAGGAAAGTTTTAAAGTGTTTCAAACGGGTACGATCATATTAGCATCAATGTATCTGAGTTCATTAGAACACTGCATTCATTCAGGACTTATTTTTCAGAAAATAACAAAACTATCCAAGTAGCTGCATTTATTCGAATAATACTTAAAGAAATAATTTATTTATATTTCTTTTATACATTGAAAAATGATTCTAGTATTCGTCATCTATATTCTTTTACGTTATAACTTTTTTATATAAATTAGATATTTATCTTTTCCATATCGCCCTTTATGTTATTAAGCTTACTTTGCATACTAATTATATTTATTCCTTTATATTCAAAGTCCAATTTTCTTTCATCAAACTATTTTTTTATTATACTTTATATATATATATAAAATTTTTTATAGTTACTATTTATTAATTAAATAATAATATTATAATTATATCTCTTTATAAAATATCAATTATATTATAAAAAATATTTTTATTTTAATCATAAAATTTTTCACAAACATTGTATTCTTTCTAAAATATATTGAGAGTAAAAGATAAGTATATGTTTCATTAGCGGTGATAGAACGCAATGATAGAATCAAAGAAAAAAAATTAAGGTGTAATAATAAAAAAAGAATCAAAATTATATATAAATATTTAAAAAAAAGAAAAAAAATATATTTTTATCTAAAAAATCAACTTAGCCATTTTTTAAATAGATTTATCTTCTTCTTTTTTAATTTATAGATAAATGATAATTTAATAATATAATTTGTTTATAAATAAGTTGGACAATGGAAAATTTGTTTAACTTTTTTTAATAAAATTTTCAATAAAAAAACAGAGCCTTAACTGTGGCTTGCATACCTCGGCGCGGAAGGGCTAGCTTTTGGCAACCTTGTCCCCAACTCAAGTCGGTCAACGTCACCACATTATTCCTCGCAGCTGAAAACCTCGGAGAATCTCCTGCCCTTCATCCCTTCTTCCAAAGATCAGAGGGCACCACCCACCGGGAACACCGAATCCCAATTTATGGTCCCATTGATTGGACCGGTGGAGCCCACCGTCTCCCATTTATCTTAATTATCTTAATTTTTATTGTTATAAACTAATTAAATTCCAACTGAATTAAATTTCTAAAAACAGGGAAATTAATTTAAAATATGGGACGTGCTAAGCAGGCGACCGTGGGGAAATTTTGACGTCATCGAGAGCCAGCGCGGAAAACACCGCACCGGCCTGTAGAAAGAGGAGGACGGGGGGAGGTGGGGGAGCCGTCGGATGGTAGGGATGTGCACGGAAATGATGGAGCCCCGGGAGTCACACGTGTGACGGCGGCGACCTGGGCCGTGTGCGGTGGCGAGTTCGTTTATATCACTATTTATTTATTGAGAAAAATGATGCCGATTCAGGTGGATAAAAACGGTGGGTGTAGTTTACTTCACCGATATTTTAAAGAAACAATAATCCAACTATCGTTATAAAACCTATTTTTCTTAGTACATGAAAGAAAAGCAAAACATGGCTTGTTGAAAGGTTGATGGTTATAAGAATAGTTTAAATGCTCGCTGAGTATATATATAATTTTTAAAAAAAAAAAAAAAATTTAACACGTTTGTTCAATAAAAATTTGTATAAAAAATAGTTTTAGAAATATTTTTAAATATTTGATTCATGATAATTTGATATAAAAAATATTAATTTAACTAGAATACCTATAAAATAAAAATTACATAATAATATCATATATTATAATATTATATCATATTATTAGTTTATATATTATTATATATTATATAATATTAAATATATATATTTATGTGTGTGTTAGTTATAATCATATAATATAAATATAATAGAAAAGATAATAAAATAAAGTTAGAAGTGTGATTCGAACTTTTAGTACTAAAAAATTTTTTTTATGTGATTGAAAAAGTTAAAATATCCTTGCTCTTAAGGAAAATATTTTCTATGGAAGAGAAGGAAATAAATGTGGGTTTCATCTTTATTTTTTTTTATGTTTTAATCAAACATTGATAAATAAGAAAGAAAAAATATTTCATCTTTATATTTCCTGCAATCAAACGAGTACTGGGGGAAAAAATAGAAAAAGGCTAAAAGAGTAGGAAATTATAGAACAATGCAAAACAAACTTAGAAGAGAGTGGCGTCTCTCTATTTTCTTCTTTGAAGAGTTTTTATCACTCTTTTTCTTCATTGACCTCCGCCGTACCCCTAAGATGCAAGCAAGGCACGGTTCGCGCAAAACGTTGCTTTCCAACTGCGGCCCATGTGATGTGCATTAGGGAATAAAACCAAGAAACGGGAAGCCAAGCTGGATGCATTCTGAAATAGTTAGGTGAGATTTGAATGGCATAAATTATAAGGCCATAAATTGTGGTTACAGGTAATCAAGTCATGGATCAATCGGATTCAGCGTCATTATCATAAGCATGGCCTATTTGAAGGGTCCTAAGGGCCTAAATGCACCATAATTTTTTTTTTTTTTTCCTTGCAAGAAGCCATGGTCTCTAGACTAACAAACTTTTGTTGTTATTAGAGATTAAAATGTATGGATGGCAGTTGAATTGGGTCAGAAATAGATTAAAAGCTTTCCTATTCAAACTTCATCTGCCTATTAAACAAGATAAAAATTTATAAACGAATCTAACTCTTTTATTAAATGGATACATGTTTGACCGGAGAATTTGGTCGAAGGACAATCGACTTACGCTCCACGTCACGAGTCCAAATTTTACTTCTCTCTCTAGTTTTTGCTCTCTCTCTCTCTCTCTCTCTCTCTCTCTCTCTCTCTCTCTCAAGGATAGAGCACGAGTACTTCATTTCTTTTGTTTATCCCACTTCCGTGCCTCTCCGTCTCAACGTCCCGCTCAATTCTGCTGTACCGCCGTATCGCCTTTAGTTAACCATTCCCATGCCCAATGTCACCTTCGTGCTTGCCTTCATTCGTGCACGACGTCACCGACGTAATTGTTCTGGAGGAACATCATAAATAATCTTCCGCCGACGGAGGGAGGGAATGATTGTATCGTTATAATTTCAAGAATATATAGTCGACGATGTCGGCGAGCCGGGCTTCAGCGAGAGGAGAGATGACGCGGAGATAGTGTCAGCACGCGATCCGCGTGTCAGACCCCCGGGACCACCCGTGCGTTCCCCCACCATCCCACAGGGTCGGAAAGCGATCGCAGTTCCCCCTCACCGACTTGACGCGCCATTCGCGCTTTCGCCGCTTCCCGCACTGCCCCTGCTGGGGTCTATAAATCCCAGGGTTACAATTTCCATCCCAGCCGCGCGAAGCAGGGGTATTTTGGGGGAAGAAAGATGGAGGCACACGTATGAGGTGATTCCCGGCTATGAAGCCGTAGTGAGGAGACCTGTGAGCGGACCCGTTCGCACGGAGGCGGTAACCGGTCAACAGCCCTGCGAAACTGCCGACCTACATATTCGCCAGGGAGGCGCCCGCATCAATGCACGCGCCGCTGTCCTTCCGTACAACCCCACCTGCGACCGCCGGTAATCACCCACCAGCTCCTCGCCTATTATTTTCAACCTTCCGCGGCCCCTCCCCCGGCTTAAACTCCATAAAAAAAATCTCACTCCCTCCGCTCCCTCACGCTCGCTTCCACCTTTTCTCTTCTCTAGCAAAGAAAGCTAAAACCTAACACTGAAACTACGGCGAGATAGCAAGAGAGAGGGCGAGATAGCAAGAGAGAGGGCGGGAATCCCATGAGAGAGGCGCGATAATGATGGAGAAGAGAGAAGAAAAGATGGACGTCGCTGCGGTGTCCGGAGTCTCCCCGTTCGCCGCCGACCAGATCGACGGTATCTTCGACATCGCCGTCAAAAGCGAGGGAGACAAGAGCTACCAAGGCTTCCTCGAGCTGCTGGGACTCCGGGAACTCCCCGGGTCCTTCTTCGATCCCCCACCTCCGGCGGCGCCGGTGGAGGCGACCCCCTCGGTGGCACCGCCGGAGTCCTCCGAGGTGCTCCACTTCCCGGCGACCCCCAACTCGTCCTCCATCTCCTCCTCCTCGACCGAGGCTGCCACCGACGCCAATCCGGCCAAGCCCGAGCCTCAGGAGGACAAGCAAGGCGAAGCCAAGAAAACGTAAGCTATCTATTAATTTTCCAGATATGGAATTATTTGGAGATAATTTGTGGGGATTAAAATTTATGTTTTTATACGAAAAACAAAAAAATTATACATGCAGTGGTTCGAAGGAAGGGAACAAGAAGGGGCAAAAGCGTCGGATCGTGCCGAGGTTCGCGTTCCGGACGAGGAGCGAGGTGGATCACCTGGAAGACGGCTACAGGTGGCGCAAGTACGGACAGAAGGTCGTCAGGAACAGCCCCTTCGCCAGGTCCTTATTTACTACTCCCCCTGCCACTTCCCCACTACCATCCCTTCCTTCCGCTCGTCTTCTCCCCCTCCAAACTGCTCGTAATTTTCTCTCACGTCGGAGGGCGCGATCGTCATTTTGGCGCAGGAGCTACTACCGGTGCACCAGCGCGAGGTGCGACGTGAAGAAGCGGGTGGAGCGGTCGTCGGAGGATCCGACGGTGGTGGTCACGACCTACGAGGGCCGGCACACCCATCCCAGCCCCGTCGTGCGACGTGGCGTCCATCCCGCACGCCCTCCTCTCCACTCCGCCGAGAAGCCGCCTCCGCCGCCAGCGGGCCTCGGCTTGGTTCTCCCTCCGCTCCAGGCGGCGGAGCTCCACTTCCCCTACTTCGCCAGCTTCCTCCCTCCTCCGCCGCAGTACTTGCCCCGCGTGTCTACTGACATCATCACGGCAGCCCCCGGCGATTGGAGACCCCGAAATCCGACGGCCGGCATTCCGATCAGAGATCACGGGCTGCTTCAGGACGTGATTCCATCGCATATTAGGAAGAAGGAAGAGTAGATATTTAGTACGTTAGTTCTTTGGTTTTCTTCCCCTTTTTTCAGCCGTCCATCTCGTGTTACACAGTTTACCCACCGTTGATGATGTGTTGTCACTTACGCTATCTATGATGATCAGTTTTCTTCAGGTTCTTATAGCGCCGTTTTATTTATTTATTTTCTGGGAAAGCTTTTGGAGGTGATTTGAAAATAGGGTTTAAGATTAGGGTTATGGGGTGGTTGGAGACAAATCCGATACTGAAGAGAGTGGGAGCATAATTGGAGCGATTGCTTTTTCTTATCCAAACTGGAGGGCTTATACTTCCCTTTTATTCCTTGGCTTGCCTTAGTTTATGTTCACTGAAAGTGTGGAGAATTTTTGAAGTTGGAAGCATATTACAAGAATATAAACAAAAATATCATGCAAAGGAGATCTCTATTTACTCCTACTTTATAAATGGGTTTAATGTTTTTGTTGGGGGGGGGTTTATTTGGAAGGGAGGGGTGTCCTTCATCCTTATACCAGTGAGTGTTCTGGTCGATAGAAATGTTGGATAGAGAGGCGAGAAATTTCATAGGATCACCACAGCACAGGAGATGAGTGGGGAAGGGGAGAGGGAGAGCTATGGGCTACTTGGTAGGTGTAAGTGATTATAATATGCGAGTGTTTCCTCTCCATAAATATATATGGATGGATGTTGCAGAAGTTTGTATTGATGTGTTTATGGATGGATAATTGCCGTCGAGCATCGAAAACATGTATGAATTGGTGTTGCTTAGTTTTGATCGTACGCCTTACGTGATATTCACTAAATATTTGGCATCATCACGCTTCAATGTTTTCTCCTGGTTCGTTTCGAGCGCTGAGTGGAACTATCTACTTTTAGTAGGGACGACAGAAATAATTGAAAAAAAAAAAAAAGTTTATTTCGCAATTACGTTAGATTGACGGACGAATTTTGGAAATCTCTCTCAGCTGGATGCCTGAAATTTTTTTTTTTTTTTTTGGCAGACTTGTAACATTGAGGAGAATATATATATATATATATATTTGTTGCATTAAAATGTAGTCAAATTTAGGATTCAATCACTTCCTTTACCTTTACATCCATACGAATTTCAGAGCCATCTCATTTTTTTCACTTGTTTCATTTTCAAAATTTATAAATTATATGAATCAAAAAATAAAAAAAAGAATGAAAGAAGTGATCGGATATAAGCTTGGCTATATAAGGAGAGAGAGGGGAGGGGAGCGTGTGCGATGTGGAGAGAGAGATCGGAGAGGGAGGCGTGGGCGATGTGGAGAGAGAAATCGTTATCAAGTCAGCAATTATAGCTACGTGGATACCAAGTCAACAAATTTCTTATGGCATTTTCTCTATTTTTAATGGTAGGGAATAAAGAGAAATAAAAAACGAAGTTCAAGATTAATTTTGTAACTTTTTGAAGTTAAGGAATTAAAGTGACACATCCCCTAAGTTTGAGGGTTAAAAATATAGTTTAGCCGAAAAGATATAATGAGGTATTCTACCCATATCTTGCATAGCACCGACATCTTGCAAGTCAATGTTTTTTTCCAAAGGGATTCATCGTTAGCTATTATATTATAATAAAGATTAAAAAAATATCCTAGATCCCGAAACTTTCAATTGTTTTATTTTAATTAAGAATATAACAGAATGTTATGTTTTTACATCCTTATCATACAAAAATAATTAATATTGACATCCTTATCATACAAACATTTGAGCTCTCAATAATTTATGATGTAAAATAAGTGAGGATCCATAAGAATGATACATTAGTCATTCTATTAATCTTAATTGATCGCATCTAAAATATCATATTTTTAAAATATGAAAGGTTAAATTGTAAGAACTGAATGTTTGAGGATAAAAATAAACTTTGAGTAAAAATTTTTAAACCAAAAATATATTTTAACCTATAATAAATATTGCAACGGCATCGGGCGGGTAGTCGTAAAATAAGGTCGGAATACAAAGACCGATACAAGGAGCGTAGAAAAGCGTGGTACGTCAAGTGGTTCAAATAGATGTCCAAGATACGTGGCATTTAGCGAACCAGCCAGAAGCTTTAAAAAGATTTGAGTACCAAAGGGCATTTCCCGCAATTTGTGGCACTCATCATGGTTTTCCGTTAAAGGACCGAAATTAGACGGTCTCAATGGTATTTTCTTTATATTTTCAAGGGCCCTGACACCAATATATAGTTACAATTAAATATAGTTAAATTTAAAATTTAATTTTTTTTTTATTCTTAAATTTATAACGAAATGAAAAAATGATTAGATTTATATTTAACTACATTCGAATATAACTCTACCTCTATATATAACTCTACCTCTATATATATATATAGAGAGAAAGAGGGGTACCATTATCCTTAGATTCTCAGAGTTCACGAATCTCAAAGACGGAAAGAATGAAAAAGATAAGGTGGCTCTGCGATCTGTATGGATCCAAGAATAAAGAAGATCGGATCTTGTACTTGGTTATATTCGATTGTAATCAAATTTAGGATCCGATCACATTTACCAACCTTTGATCTATATGGATCCTAAAACCATCTCATTTTTTTTATTTTTAGAATCTGTGAACTATATAGTCAAGTTTAGATCCGATAATCTCTCCCATACTTAAATCTACATGGATTTCGAAATCATCCTATCTTTTTCATCTTTAGGATCTGTAAACTGTATAAATTTAAAGATGAAAAAGATGATCAAATTTATACTTAGAACGCAGCCAAATTTTTCTTTCTTTTTGTCTGTTTATGTGTATGCGTGTGATTGAATTTACACTAACCAAGTCACCCACTCTCTTTCTCTCTGCATGCATTTTATAAATAAATTAGAAAAATAGCTTGTGCGGTGACGGAAGCAATAGAGCTTAGCAACGGAGGAATTTAAGAATCCACAATCATGAAACAACCGGGATTTCTTAAATCATCTCTTCATCGGAATTTATGGAGGTTGAGCATGCTATGGGATTTTTCTCTCTTATCTTGCCCTTGTCTGTTCTCTTCTCGGTTGAACTCGGTCTATATGCTTTCCAATATTTTCCTACGGATGGGATAAATTGCCATCCAAATGGGCCCTTTCTATTTCAGAGGCATATTATAGCAGGCAAAGACCATTTATATGTGTGCGCTCTTGTGATGCCGTTGATACATACTTATAAACAATTAATTGATGACAATGACATAAGTTACGGATAGACATCTGATTATAGGTATTATAAACCCTGGATAGAGGTGAATTTTCCTTGCTAGGTTGCAATCATGCTTGCTTTGCACCCAACCGTATCCAATCCTACCTAATCAAATCTGAAATCTAATTATTTGATCATATCCATTTGTACCCAATTTGACCTAATATCATCCACCCCAACCCAATGTCACATCTATCCTATTTGAATTAAACCAATCCTAACCAATCTAACTTAATTCCACACACTTCAACTAAAGGTAAGCATGGGCCAGGCAAGGTTGGGCTCGGGCCAAATTAAGAATAAAAAGATAGTCCAAGGCATCGGGCCAAACTGAATCTAACATGAACTTGGGCTAAGCATTGCTGGCCCAAGCTCGACTTTATAGAAAACTCCCAAAGGGCCCAATCCGGTCCATACTTTTTCTTACTTATTATAACAAAAAATGTAACTCTAGATAAATTTCTCCAGCAGTTAAGGTTTGAGAGCCTTCAAACCTTGATCTTTTTTCTAAACCCAGGACAAAAACCTTGACTTAACCCTAACCACTTGATCATATTCTATCTTACCTGATCATATCCTAACTTGCCCAATCATATACAATCTCACTTCATCATGTCCAATCATAACTATTCACGTCCAATAGTCCAATTCTATCCCAATCCTATTCACCCTAGTCCAATCCATGGTCAAATCAATCAAACATCTATATTTGTAGGTGCCATGCCAATAACATCCTCAACCCTTAAGGGAGCATTTGGTATAAGCTTATCCACCTAATATCGTTGATGATCCATGGAACGATGATAGAATAATTTCATTTGATTACATTTAGGTGACCCTACGTCAAGGTGATCTAAAATCACCGTCACCTCATGAATCCTCCTGTGAGGGGTGATCCTATCACCGTCCTTAAGGGCGGCGATCAAAGATTATCCTCTTGCAATAATCTTTGACTCAAAACTATAGATCAAAATATTTCTTATTTATAATAAATATATTATAATAGCAATAATTTATACATAACATGATACATAAAATTAATATATTATATTATTATATTATTATATTGTTATACTATAATATAATATAATGCATTATATTATATTATTATGTATAAATATTATATATTATATAATAATATTATGATATAGTATCAATATAATAATATTAAATGAGGTAGATTTGGCTACATTCGAATGTAGTCAAATATAGAATTCAGTCACCTTTTTTACTTTTTCTATCTTTGAAATTCATGAACTGTATGTATCCAAAGGTGGAGAATGTGACTCGATATAGGCTTGACTATATTTGAATGTAGCCAAGTCAACCTCATATTAAATTATATTATATTAGTAATTTTTTATTTATATGTTATATAAAATAAATATATGATGTTATTATTATATTATATATATTATATTATAATTTATATAATATTAGTTTATATATTATAATACAAAATATAATTTAATATATTATATTATATGATATTATATTATATATTATAGTAATATAATAGAAATAATGTTGATATTTTATAATTAGTAATCTTCGATTCCTACGACATACCAAATATAGTAATATTAGATCACCAGTGATTCTTGATCATTTTGATATACCATACCAAACATAATAATCTTTGATCGTTGAGGATCAAATTAACTTAGGATTAGGATTACCGAAATGATCCAAAAATAGGCACCAAATGCACCCTAAAGGTGCACATCATGAAGAAGATGTTATTTCATATGGATAAACACAAAGTAAAACCACCCCTCTATTAACCTCCACAATCCTCTCTTTTAGAACCACTTTTCTTTTAATGTGGCAATATCTTCACTCACTCCATGACTTGGACTTGACCCAAATCACAACCATGACTTCCCATCCTCTTTCATTAAATCTCCTCCTCTTCCGTCTACAAAATCTCAATCATTCACAGTACCTCCATATCATCAATTCAATAGGAGAAAGGACCAATCTATTTCTATCTTCCACCTAGCATCCCCTATCAACCTTGGATTCAAGAGGAGACTTAAAAACGTTAAACATCTTTCAATATAAGCATACATGTTGGACATCAATAGACGTACCAAGCAGGGGAATGTGAAGGTGATATGCATAGCTTGACTGAACTATCAATGCGTGTCATGGGGAGGGGAAATGAATACAGGACAAACCTTGGTATGACATAGTAGATATGACGAGAACATCAGAACAAGATGCATGTATCATCAAATCTAAAAAGAGTATTAGGTAGTCGCAAAATGAATAATGCATAAATATAGAAACAAAAGGCGAATAAAGAAAATAACACCTTACCTTCATTTGTAGCTACATGAAGATCTAGTAGAGCTATAATGCCTTATTAAAGCTGGCCTCAATGTCAAGAAGTCTCAAAAGCTTTCAAGAAAATAAAAGCATGTCACACCATACTTCAAAGATATGATTGTCATCAAATATAACTATCAAAACCATACAAACATCCACCGGATCACCATTCTCTAAAATTCAACATAATTTCTGTCCCTGAGCATTCAACTGTGACGGCTTACAACTCTCAGAACTGCACAAAATTCCAAAAAATCTTAAAAAGAGAAAGACTGCAGACTTAAACATTTTTGTCAATATTTTGCATTCCCTGTGCATGACAATAATTTTCAACTTCATGCTCTTAAATCCTGATCAGATATGAATAGCGAAACACTGACAAGCCTAAGGATGGAAAATTCATAAATAACCAAAACTAATGCATTGCTCAAGACACTAAGATGGTTTTCAACTTTGCCATGACATCATGTTAATTTTGTACCATAGAGAGCTTAAATAAATACCCGTTATAAGGTACCTTGTGAATCAAATAAATTTTTGCACAATACAAGCACAAGCAGGTAGTGCACATGTGTCCAAATGGCGTACTTACAAATAAACCTACAGAAAGTATCTCTTTTAGTTAAGTCTGTCCTTCTGAACACCAAAAGAGCCATGCCTTCCTGCTCATTTAATTTGAAGGAGAAAAAGATGAAAACAACAGAACACACCACTTAAAACTTAGGTTGTTAAGACATTTCACCTGTCATTAGTAGCTAAAAGAATGTGAATACAAAACCAAGACCACCTAATCTTTTTCCAACAAATTCATGTTGGAAAGAAATAAGCATGCATAAATGAAAAATGTAAGACAGATAAGAAAATGAAAAAACTTACCACCATCCAGAGTAAATAACCACATGAGCATCAAAAAAAAAATAAAAAAAACACTGACAAGCCCTCTGAGTGCAATCCACTGGAACAAATATGATTATAAAATTATATGGGAGAAGATAGCATAATTCTCCAAATCTCTGAAAGCAACACTTGAGCTGGAAGCCAACAAGTCTTAAATTTAGTAATGACTAATGCCTACAGATGCTTTATATAATTATAGCCCCTCTGACTCAAAAAAAAACAAAACAAAACCCAGGGAACAACTATCTTAGTATACCCATGAAAACAGGAGCAGCAGACTCTAAAAGAAACACAACATGGTATGTAAGAAAAGAATTAATAAAAGATACATGTAACAGAGTAAAACAAAAGAATAACTAGAATCCCTTCTAATCCAATCAACAATTCATATCTTAACCCCTTTAATCTTTGAAGACTAAATTCACATCTATCACCAGGCATGAATAGAATCAAACAAGAACCATTCCCACATCACAGGCATCTATAAAGAGATCCATCCATTCAAATCAATTACAATACCACTCTGTTGGCAACCACTACTATCAGGTATCAACAAGCAAAAGAGCAAAGTTTCGATACGGTTCCAAGATAGGTGGACAAATTATTCTAACCACATTCTCATGAACAGCAAGATCAAAACATCCAGTGATACCTTTATAAAACCCCTTTCATTGCATTATTAGTAAAAGAAGCCAGGGAAAACCCTAACCCAGATCAATCTCCGAACTCGCCGGTGAAGAGCCGCTTCCCGATCTCGAAGGAGAGGAACGCATCCACGGCGGCGTACTTCATCTGGTCGTAGGTGAGGTTCTCCTGATCCCACCGGCTCATCCTCACCCTGTCGGGTTTCGTCACCGTCACCCCGAGCACCGCCGCGGCGAGTCCAGCTAGCCCCTTCTGCCTCATCTCCGGGCGGCCCATTGTCTCGGCGGCGAGGCCCCGGAGGTCGGTTTGGTTGACGATGGTGAGGTTGTGCTCGTCGGCGAGGCGGTCGGCGTCATCGCGGATGCCGACGCCGACGAATGTGAAGCGGTCGTCGGCGAGGAAGTCGAAGAGGTCTTGGGGGAGGCAGTCGGCGTGGAGGAGGAGGAAGACGAGGCAGCGGCGGCCAACGCAGAGCTGGAGGACAGCGACTGGGTTTTGGACAGAGGAGAAGCTGGGGCGCCACTCGGCGTCCACGCCGACGACGAGGTGGGAGAGGCGGCGCTGGTGGATGCGGAGGATCTCGGCGAGCCACTCCGCGACGTCGGCGCCGGAGGACGTCACCGTCGTCAGGATGCGGTCGGTGCCGTTAAAGGTAACAGTGTAGAGGGTGTCGCTGTGCTGCTGGATGCTCGTCGACATCTTGACGATGGTATCCTGACGCCGTTAGCGGGGGACGGTGGGTGGGTAAGAGAAGACGGCGGGGGGTGGGGGAGGGATTGAGAGAGTATTTATGGTGCCTTGGCCCGCCTGGCAGTCGACCAGTATTCTTTTTATTTTCTTTTTCTCATATAAAAATGATCCAAAAAAAAGTACGAACGGGTACATTGAATTACAATCAAGCTTACGGTTGCGGTTTCATATTATTAAATGAAAATATTTTTTTTTTGCATAAAGCCCATGGACTTGTGTGAGTGCAGCATCTCGAACAAAAAAAAAAAAAAATCAAGACCGTAATTTGGATGCTGGTTAAAGAGTGAATAATAATATAGGTTATTCACCATATTATTCAAACATTATATAAAAATATGTGCATAACCTAATTAAGAAATGAGGGTGAAATAACTTATCATTCCTTCAGCCCCTCCACCTCTATTTTCTCTATCACTTTTAGTTTTATTTTTTTTATTAGCAAGATAATATTAATGGTGGGCAGCAAATATCAACTAAATAATGAATAAATTTATCCAGAGATTGATACAAGATAGAAGCTCATTCTTTCTAACATTTGGACAATAAAGCAAGCTTGTTTCATTAAAAAAATTATATTTTCCTGTTTCTCTTGTCTCCTTTATGTTTGGTGCAAGTTTTGAGAGGTTATCGGTATATTAGTTCGCATGTTTAATAAATTAGTATTATAAAATTTAATTAAAAATAAAACTTAGGTGCGGATCATTTGATTCTCTCTATTTTTCTCTGTTTTAAAACTACCTAAGCGATGGTTAAAAAAAAAAAAAGTAAAGAAAGAATCGAGCAGTCCGCATCTATAAAACACCACCTAAGTTTCATCTTTTAATGAAAGCCATGATAATGTAAAATCCATTACAAAATCTTATTCTACTTTAAAAGTCTAAAGTCAATGCCTAAGTAAAGAGTGAGATAGATTGATAGCCATGTTTGCCTTCTTTTTATAAATTACAGCAATAAAAGCTTTGTCACATATTTATGAAGCATAACTAATTTGTAAAGCAACAAGTAATCTTGATGTGCTCCTTCGATGCCACGGAGGTTTCCTTTCTTTTGTCATATGGCTAAGAGAATATTAATTAGGATGAATCAAAGCTAACCACGGGCTAGGTAGCCTGTTAGCCTAGTTTAAAATTTTGTGAGTTTCGATTTTAAAAATAAGCTTACGAGACAAGCATAGATCCAAACTAAAATTTGTACTAAACATAAAAATTAAAAAAAATTATCCTAGCTTTGCCTGACCTGGCCTGGGTTAAGGAAATATTTTTTGATATTAGAGATAATCATATATCAGATAGCCTACGTCCAACTTAAAATTTTACAAGCTTGAATGCTAAAAAAAAATATAGTTAAATCCTAAATGGAGAGAAAAGAGAATTTCGGGCTTAGTAGATGACCTTAAAATTAGTTCTTTAAGATTAGGTTAAGTCTAATAAAAAATATAAGTTTGATGGTTGAATCAAGTTAGACCTAAGTATGATCTAACTATAAATGTCATTTGTGGCTTGAGATCGATCAAACCTAACATTTAATCTGCCATACAATAAAAAAATCTTCATGTTAGATTAAGAAATGTGACTTGAATATGTAATTTTCTCCGCAAACTCAAGGGACATGCGGGCCAATCTAATTATGCTTTCGAAGGTTAAATATTATCCAAGACATTATTTAAAAATTCAATCTATAATATTATTACAACTAATCATGTACGTGTTTAGTCCTCTCAGGTTAATTCAAAATTTTATAAGCTTGGATACTAAAACTAAACATATGAAATGGCATAAACAAAATAAAAATAAAAATAAAAATAAAGAATACTTGATAATTAGATTAAAATTAAAAATATAAAAATATAATTAAATATATAGAAAAAATTAATCACGAGTCATATAACTGCTTGTTTATTCCAAACCTCAATTTTGTAAGCTTAAACACTAAAAAGACCTTAACTAGATTTCAGCCAAGCTTAGCATTTGATCAAATTTAATTAGTACAAAGCATTCATTATATAATACATGTCACATTTCAACTAATGCAAGCTAATATATCATGAGATGCCAACTGATCAATACTAGGTCACGAGTGCATCTTCAAAATCATTTCCAAATATTAAAAATCGAAATCATTTCCTTTAAAACAATATGAACATATTAGCCGAGATATTAAAATACAATTCTTTCAAGTTTTCTTGAATTTTCATCTCAGTCAAAATAAATCGATAGAGATGTGTGGATTTTTAATGGGCAAATATAATGTCCCCAAACAACTTTCTCTTTACGTAGATGCCAAGAATCAGAACCGCATGAAAATTTGAATATTTATTAAATTATTTTATATTATTTTTCAGCAAACAAGAAATGAAGAGGGATTTGAGTATAAACTGTACTTGCCAACCAATCTAGCTATTTTAGGAGTTAATTAAAACTTATTTTACTTTTATATTATCCAATTATAATAAAAATTTTATGTAATTAGCCTTTATATTTCATTATTTACAATATGTTAGCTTATAATATTTTTGGATGAATAAATATTTTTATTATTAAATGCCTTACATGTCTAACGTGCGATTGTTGCGTTTCAAATCCTATCATAAGGTCTTGAGGCATAACAATTTCACTTTTTGCTTTTGGCTTTTGATGTACTAGATTCTGAAGTCCTCTTCCATTTTTTTTTTTTTTTTTTTTTCGGGTTATGCAGTGCATAAGGGAACTGAGAGAGGACCACATGAAGGAGCTCGCAGTAATGAGGAGTATGCACAGAAAGCACTGGGAAGAATTTCAACTTGATAGCCAAAAAACAGCAGCATGTACACCAGACAACTTATAGTCACCAGGCTCACCCAGATTGTGATCAGGCCTCAAGGAACGTGCAATATGTGGAATCTGGTTTGCTAATGGATTCAAGAAGCAGATATCCATACCCTGGTGAGAACTATACTGCTCCAAGGCCTCATGATGCTCATGGTGAGTTGTGGCATGAAAGTTTTGGGAAGGCATATGGGTGATGTCAACTGGTATTTGATATGGTGGTGCGTTGATCTATTTGCCATTTTTCCCTTCCTCGGTATGAGTATTTATCTCTCATTGCTTTCCCCCTGTTCACAGTGTACTAGACAGCCTATCTCTGACAAGTTAAGAGGTAAGTTTGGGTGGAGCAAATTACTTGAGTTCTCCATTCCTGGTAGCGAATTCCTCAGGGCCTGTACATGTCTGTTCAAACTTGCTAGAGAATGAACTCCGATGGATATTCTTGGTTTCCTTTCACTGCTCTGCACTTAAAACACTTCCCTAAATTTTCATGGTGCATGTGTTGGGTGCTGGTTTCATGGTATGGACATTTCCTCTATTTTTGAGTTTTAAGAAGTTATTTCAGTAGTCCCACAACATTCTTGCGAACAGAAATTTGTATTTCAGAGGCAGTAAAGGTTTGCCTTGGATGTTGTATATTTCTGCTCTCGTTGGCATGGGATATGCGTCTGTCCTGTTGATTAAGGATATTATATGTAGATGGAATCATCAGACACAATTATTTGTTCTTTTTCTTCTTAGTTTGTTGGCAGTAGTAGATTTGATCGTCAATTATATATGACCAATGCGGTTTACTCGTAATTACTATTGTCATTAGGTTGCTTACGTACCAAATCCCATCAATCGAATCACTTTTTTGAAAAATACGAGACATCTAAGTCGTACAAGTAAAGAGATCTATTCATTGATAAGAAAAAGAAAAAATGTGAACGGTGATTGGATTGATGATAAAATAGAATCCTGGGTCGCGAACACTGATTCGATTAATGATGAAGAAAGAGAATTCTTGGTTCAGTTCTCCGCCTTAACGACAAAAAAAAGGATTGATCAAATTCTATTGAGCCTGACTCATAGTGATCATTTATCAAAGAATGACTCTGGTTATCAAATGATTGAACAACCGGGATCAATTTACTTATGATTTCCTTAATGCAAAATCCATGAAATCTATCGTTAGCGGATCAAAATCACGTGATTCAAAAACTTAAGTGAAAGTTAATGGGTAGCAAATGGACTTGAGTTATAAGTGCATAACATAATCAATATGAAACTAAACTTGGGGTATCATAGTATCACAGTGCAAGACTTTGCTATGTTTCAAAGGTGACTTGAGTAATTGTGGAACTGGTGTGATTTGTTTTGGCCCGCCTCTTTAGCCAGTTACTACGATACAACTTGGTGTACGTAAATTGGCATGTCATCGAACCAACTATCACTGAACGGTGACAGCCGGATGTATGCTCGTGGTGTGTTGGAAGACGACCTGGCTGCGTGCGCCGAGGCAGGTATTTCAGCATTCTTTCTATCATATTTTTTGCAAGGTGGGCGGTAGACTTCATTGTTGAAACAAGAGCTTCCAAATGCAGAGAGGCTGCTTTTTGTGAACGTTGCTCGTCGTTTGTTTAACTTTGAAATATTCGATGGAGAATTATTAAGCCGCGAGATTATCTTCACGTTCTTAAATTATTAACCAGCAAAAGGTTAGAATATCAAAAGCTCCTGATGGATGTGAGAGATCTTTATAAATAAAACCTTCACAGCTAACGAACAAACAAAATAGTAGGAACATATAAACCTCAAAATAAAACTGGTAGTGGGTCGTATTGAATTGGTTCATACCTTAATCTAGCTTGATTTTCTTTTTTTTTTCAGGCTTAGGGTTCAAAAATTTTTCAAAAATTAAGCTGAAGTTCGACCCAGGTATAAATCTAGCTCGAAGGCTAGCTAGGCTAATCCTTAGCAATCTGTTTGAATCAAAAATAGAGCCCATAGAATAATTCTTAATTTTTAAGTGCTTGAATAAATATAAATAATATTTAAAATAATCACATTTTATTACTCATGAAAATTTTCTCTACGGCTTATAGAGCTATTTTTATATAATTAAGAGAAATTTGATATAAAATTTAAAAAGTCCATCATATTTTTAAGTTTTAGAATTGAATTTGATCATAGTCTGACTAAATGCTAATACTTTAGGTCTTTCTCAAGCTTGAGCTTGAGCTCGAGCTTCAGTTGTGTCAAGTAACAGGTTGGGCTAGATCTATAAACTTTTTTTACTTTAATTTTAAGCTCAAACTTAATCCGAATTAATTTGGGTCTAGCTCACAATCTAATCCAAAAAGGATTGAGGCCCAACTTAAGCCCATTTTTAATCCCATCCATCGGTAACACTAAATGCCCCAAAGGTAAGATCATTGTCCTTCAATGTAAGTGATGAATGATTGAAATTAGTGATCTATATTGTTGGTAACATCATATATTTTCATGTGCCAGTTGGGAATCAACGCGAATTATACTTTGTTGCGAAGTAAATCTCCAGTTGATTTTTTTGCACGTTACCAAAGGTATGACGTGCGCTTGTGCTATCCATTTGTGAATTTGCTGAAGAGCCATCGGATGCAAGCTGGGGCACATAGAATGCAATCAGGGTCCATTGCAATTTAGGCACATAGAATACAGGGCACATCCGAATCACGAAGTCCCACGTAACTCTTACTCGACGCGCATATGATCAAATCATATATAAAACCATGGTCAAATGGGGCGTGAATAGCTTCTGGCATGGCCTTTTAAGACCGATGCGGACAACCTTCTGCGGCTATGTAGGTAGGGCTGGAGAAAGGGAAGCGAGAGCAGGACTTCTATTGCTGGTTCCCACCCTAGTCCAGCGATCGACGACGGAGGCTTTCGAGAGCTCTAGTTTCGATCGTGGAAACCCTAGCTGGTGTGGTGGTCGATTCTACCTCTAATCCTCCGGTATCCCTCTCTTCCTCAAAACCCTAGTTCTCTAATCCGTCGGTAACTATAAGCGAGAATAAGTTTGAGAGAGAGGGCTAACCATGGGAAGAAGGAGGACGTTTTTATTTGCAAATAAATTTAATGTTTTCTAAAAGTTCGGTGATTTTTTTTTTTTCCGTTTATTTGCAAATTTATCTGCGTTTGATAGCAAATAAATGAAGGTATCGAGCAGTCTTTGAGAGGTGTTTCGGCACTCGTAATGGACATCGATTCAGACCCAAGCGCAAGCAAGTCGGTGCAAATGGATTTGGAGGAGCCCAGCGAGATTGGGGTATGAATTTATATCATTTTCTTGAATTTTTTTTTCTTTCTATAGAGTATTTTTCGTTATCTGTTTAGGGGGTACCATAAACAAAATTGCACTTCTTATTGTTCATGATGTTGTATTTGTCAGTCAAATTCAAAGGGTAAAGAAAAGGAAGAGCTTTCTGAATCGATAGAGAAATTGCAAATATCTGAATCGTCGTCAAATGGGAACTTCAAAAGAAAGCCAGTTATCATCATTGTTGTTGGAATGGCAGGCATGTAGTGCTAATCCCAAAAAAAAAAAAAAAAAAAAAAAAAAAAACCCTAACTTTTGAGTTCTTTCTAAACCAATCTTCCAATTTGGGTTTGTATCTCTCAGGGAGTGGTAAGACTACATTTCTTCACCGGTTGGTTTGTCACACACAATCCTCAAATATCCGTGGATATGTGCTGAACCTTGACCCGGCAGTTATGACGCTTCCATTTGGTGCCAATATTGATATAAGAGACACTGTTCGTTACAAGGAAGTAATGAAGGAGTACAACCTAGGTCCCAATGGTGGAATTCTTACATCGTTAAATCTTTTCTCCACAAAATTTGATGAGGTGGATTTAGTATCTGATAAGATTTCCATTCTGTTGTGCTTGCAATCTTTATATTTTGTCTTGAGTTGTTGCTGATGCTGTCTGGTTTTAGGTTATATCTGTCATTGAAAGGCGGGCTGATCAACTTGATTATGTTCTGGTGGATACACCGGGTCAGATTGAGATATTCACTTGGTCAGCCTCAGGAGCCATAATTACGGAAGCTTTTGCTTCCACATTTCCAACGATCATTGCTTATGTTGTTGACACACCAAGGTCAGCAAACCCAGTAACGTTCATGAGCAACATGCTTTATGCATGCAGCATACTTTACAAGACAAGGCTGCCTTTGGTGTTGGTATTTAACAAGGTCGATGTTGCCAAGCATGAGTTTGCATTGGAGGTATTAAAAGAATATGAAGCCAATTTCTTCTTCTGTGATTTTTTTTTTTTTAAAAAAATCCTATTGCTACAATACATATGCTGCTTCTGATGTACTTACTTTTTATTTTCTGTTTCAACAATTATAATTCCGTATGCGTATGATTTAGTCTTTTTTTTTATTACACATCACCATCTGATTCATTCTTCTAGATGCCGTCTCCATTAGTTGATATGTTGTATGGATTAAAATTAGCAACACCATTCCTTAAGTGGGTTGATTTTTCTTATGTCTTTGGATTATTTAATGATATGTCATAAATGCCAAAGTGTTTATAGGACTATGATGTTCTGGTGAGATATCTAGGCTTGTTGGAATGGTAAAAATAAATAGAGGCATGTCTTTAATTTGTTACCTCAAGCAATGCTGAAAGATATGCTTGTCTGCTAAGAGTACGGAACTCCATAGAAGGGGAGGTCTTGATGGAAAGTGGTGTTAGCATCAGTTAAAACAAATTGACTGCATGGATTGATGGTTATATTTGACATTATTTGAAAAATTATGAATTATTATAACAGACAGTAACTTGAAATTCAGCCTAAATTTTCAGAATTCTTCCTAGAGTTTGGAAAAGGTCATGTGGAAAGCGTAGGCAAAGAAATAGGTATTAAAAGAAGAATTGAAGTCATGTTTGTAAATCTTGTTCATTAAGGGAACATGCAGAGGAACTAGAGTAGACTCCTGACCTACAGTTTTGTTCCTAGGGTTTATTAGTTTGTCTCTTTAATTCTCTTCAAAAAGATTAAATTACATGTCATACATGGTATTGAAATTGCAAGCCATGTTTGAAGTTGAGATTCATGTGATGAATAGTTTAAGAAAAAACCATCTGGTACAAGATCTATTTTGGTTTTTTATTATGGGACTCTGTTTAACAAAAATTTTGATAATTCATGAGCTGATCATGATTAATTGAATAGTTTGTGAGTAACGATTAATTATATAATTCATGAATGACTTGAAGAATCAATCCAGCAATGGCTGTTCTTGAATAAATAAAGTTTCTAAAAATTTGACTTTGCACTGATATCTTGATGAAGTTTCTGTTGGAGAAATCTTAGAGGTAAGGCATAGGGCTGCCTTCTTTTGCATAAAGATCATGATCATCTTTCTTGGAAAGCTATGTTTATATGATTGAAATTCAGGTTTTTGCCAAGCATCATTAGAGTGTTTAAAGAAAAAGTGTATGTTTAATCTCCAATGTGGCCCAAAAGGGCTTCAGCTTCAAGAAGCAAGGTAAAAGCTATATGGTTTGAAGGCTTGCAGCTCTTTAGCCATCTCCATGTCCTGCAAGTTCCACCTTCATAGTAACAAGGTATGTTGGACCATATTCCTAGGTATCCACATTTTCATGCCTGAAGTTTCATCTTTAAGAGTTATCAGAAGCTTAACAAATTTGGTCGAGCTATATCAAGTAGAAACATATAATGCAGAGCAACTTGTAGCAGATCATGGTCACAGATGCAGTAGCAAAAATTAATGTCAAATGTCTTGTGGAGGCAAGCAGTACATATAGTTGTTTAACTTTGGACAACACAATGTAAAAACTGAGAAAACAGGAAGAGTTCATGCAGAGATGAAAATTGCCATGTGTTTACAATAACCCCTTAAAATGACATTCTGATCTGATTAAAATTGCCAAACTTGAATATACTTGATGAAGTAACCGATTTCCTGACTTTTGTAGCTGAAAATATGTTCCTTATTGAGGATTACTGGAAAATCTTCATTGCACAAGGGTGTACTAGATTTTTTTTTTTCTTTTTTTGTAATTGAATCTTTGAGAAGCCGTGTATGAGGTTAACAGGGTTATAATGGTTGCTGTGTCATTATTGACGGTTTAGATTTTTTTTTTCTTTTTTAGGTCAGATGGCTTGATTGATCTGCTGGGCTTGCTTTCTGTGTCGTATACTCTTTTTCTGATATGGCTTAGTGGATAGCTCAAGAGTTATGGCAATATGAATGATATCTAGGGCTTTGTGTTGGAGAGGATTTTGCCAACTTTCCATGTCAAGAAATTTCTGCTATCTGCATGGTCAATCTTCCTTTCTTCCTATTATCTTATTTTCTTTCTCGGGAAATGCAATCTACATTTGTGGTAACAGAGCTTGCTGTGACTCTTGTTATGTATCACGGCCATCATAGTTTCATGTAAATATCTCAATAAAATGCTGTATTATTTGTGGCAAAACGGTTCAATCTTGGCTTACCTCAGAATCCATTGTGCTTGTAGAATTTGTTCCTTACAGTAGTGAGCAATATAAGATTTGGAAATAGTTTGGCTTAAGCACAAATCTTGTTTGACGCTTGACAACCTATTACTATAGTGAAGGCAAAGGAAATAAAACAATGCCAACAATATTCCAACAAAGTCGGTCTGCAGTACTTCTGTAGCCAATCCCAACTAGTTTGGAATTAAGGCTTTATTTTGGTGGTGGTGGTGGTTGTCATTGTTATTGTTGGTTATATATTGATCCATTATTTCTACTGAGTTCATACAATGTAATGTGCTTTGTATTGCTTTGCTTTGTGCAATGAATAAATACTGCATATTGTCTTTGAAACAGTGGATGGAAGATTTTGAGGCATTTCAGACAGCATTAGACACTGATACATCATACGCATCAACTTTAACAAGAAGCCTTTCTCTGGTACTTGATGAGTTCTATAAAAATCTGCGCTCGGTCGGAGTTTCAGCAGTTTCTGGTACTGGAATGGAAGCCTTCTTTAATGCGATAGAAGCTAGTGCTCAAGAGTACATGGAGAACTACAAGTAACAACCAACGAGTTGGTTTTGCTGTGGTATTTTAGTTTTATCTACATTCAGAATGTAAATTCCTTCTATATTGTACTTTTGTAGAGCTGATCTTGACAAGAGACGGGCTGAGAAGGAAAGGTTGGAGACAGAACGCAGGAGGGCAAACATGGAGAAAGTACGAAAAGACATGGAAAAAACCAAAGGACAAACTGTGGTGCTAAGCACTGGCTTAAAGGACAAGGAATCTGCTAGCAAGATGATGGAGGACGATGAGGAAGAGGAGGAGGAGGAGGAGGAGGAGGAAGATGAGTATATTAGGTTTTCAGAGGAGGATGAGGAAGACGATGGTGAAGATGAGGAAGTGGCCCATTTTGCATTCTAAGGGTACACGAACTTTCACAACTCTGATTTTTAAGGTGTTTCTTTTCTACAAAGGAGCTCGTTTTTCATAATTCTTTGACATCCTGCTCTTTTAAAAGCAGATTCTGACAATTACACATGGTGGGTTCTTGCTCATATTTAGTTGTGCCTGCAGGCTTCAGCTGCTTCAGCTGGAATGAAGATTTCTTACTGAACTCTTGATTTGTTTGTTAACCTTGCTGATTGGAATTTGTGGTTACAGTCTTGCGGTTGATCACCTTACGGAGCATATGACCAGAGAACAGGATCTTCGATCAGTATTAGCGGCCAGAAGTTTGGTTGTAGGTAGTTGTCTTGTTCGCTTTGTGAACTTCCCAAATGTGCTACTGGATGTTACATACCTTCTATGGGTTGATCATCAGAAGATTTTGTTGATTTAAAGAATGTGATTGACTTTGGCTTTCTTGTAAATGGCAGAAATTGCTACCGTGGTATGTGTTTAGCTTTGAATCAGTGCAAATATTATTTTAACCCTAGTTATCCAAGGAGAATCTATATTTTGTTAATATGTCCTCGTGTGTGTTTTGCAAGAAAATTAAAATGCATATACGGTAGTCTGCTATAGATCAAATCTCGCAGAAGCTATATATTATGGAGGCATAAGCGCACAGCCGTTGTATCTTGTTCCTCGGATTGCATTGGCATTGGTATAAAAAATCTTCGACGGTTCGAGGGTACTGGACCTTGTTCGGTTTGCATGGGAAAGCTCCCAAAACAAACTTGCATGTCATACTCATCAGAATAATTCGTTGTCATCTACTTATTTATCAAATATATCTTTTTGATTTTTTTTAAGCAAAATAATTTTATCAGCAATCTGCATCGCATGTCTCGGAGTTGAGTTTGTGAGAACCGTTGTTTTTCATTGACGAGCTCTCTTTCCTCTTTATTGGTGGGCGGGGACATGTTGGCACATTACATACTTATATATATATCATTTCAACTGTTGTGTAAGTTTATATGCACCCATCTAGTATTTTCCCTCATGACTGGTTGACGGGACCGCAGGCACAATAATCGATCAAAAGCTGCTACTCTTCGGATCAGTCGGACTAGATAAATCTAAGCTCTACGATGTCGTTCCATCTACTCCTTGCTGTTAGCTCAACCTGCTTTGAAGAGACATGATGGATGCAGCGCTAGGATTTACCGAACGAGGGTTTTTGAATCCAGTTACCTTTAATTTGTGTGTGTGATCTTGGAAGTGCAATTTTTGGCGATCAAATCATCTTTAATTCCTCAGGCTGCATCATTTAATATCATTGCTGTGTCGTTTGTTATCAAAGCCTGAGTTTTTTCTAATCTAATTCAGGTGGCTCCAAAGAGAAGGCAAATAATAGAAAGAAAGACGACCACAGTGAAAGGACAATGAGGTGGATCGGTATTGGATCTGGTGGAGATCCGTCATCAACTCGAAGCCCTGGTTGAGAAGCACCCGAGCCCTCGATCTTGGCTTAAATGTCCCACCAAATTTTTGTTTACTTCTTTTAATTTTTAGAGGAAAAAAATTATTTGACTTTATATCTTTAAATTAAGGCTAGCCACTTACTTGGATTGTTGGCTATTTCCACGTAATTATTTTGGGAATGTTAATTATTGCCTCAGTTCAAGGAAAAGCCATAAATAGATTGATTTAACAACTCCTCCAATTCTAGCAGAACGTCGCCCCACAGCCACCACACCAGCCTCTCCCCACCGCCTAATCCATCCATTCGTTTCTTAGGCTGTCATACAAACTACAGTGACCACCAACACCTCGACGGCTGAGAATTGGACGCAATGCATGCCTTCTCATCGTCGGCTTGGACTCCTCCCGTATGGACTAACCAAACCCATCACCAGCTTCTTAACTGAAGGTCAGGCGTCCTCGATTGCGTTGGACATTTCATACGTCGCATTTAGGTGTTGGAAAAACAATGAAGTACTCGAGGTCACAAGCCATCTGCATCGATTATGTGAGAATTTTGTGACTTTGCTGGCTGGGTCCTCTATTTCCTGCCATCGCAAGCTTCGGCCCAAGGACTTTGGAAAGGAGATCCTTGGTTTTTAAATGAAGCAGCCCTAGCATGTTAGGTAGAGTAGTTGGGAGGCAAGGGAACTGAGAGGCAGATCAAATGGGACAGTGTTGGTGTGTGTGTTGCTTGTAGTTTGGCATGCAAACTTATACTGTCATAAATCCAGTAACTTGAAAATATCACTCGAAAGGTCACTCATCTGGTGCGGTGTATTCTCATTGCTTCCTTCGAACTGATAAGCGTGCCAATTAACGAAGCAGAGTGGCTGGTGGAAGATAACTGACCGACTCTTCTTGAGTGATTTTTTCCGAGATAACGTAGCATTGTTCTTCTATTTGGGGTACCTTGACCTTGCGTTACCTTGTTGCTGATGGAATCTGTGTTGGGTTCTGTGAGTGCACTGATTTTAAAGAGCCTCGTTTTATTTAGTCTTTTGAGTGGCTGGTATCTAAATATTAAAATGATCCATGATCTGCATATGATTTACCAAGGGTATGTGTATTTAGCAAAGCATGTGTTAATTCTTTTCCTCCCCTGCCTCATTTTCGAAATAGATGGGATCACAGCTATTTAAGCTCTTGTTACTGTTGATATGCCCTTTTTTTTTTCTTTTTTTTTTCTTTTTTTCTTTTTTTTTTTTGCATATTTAAATGTTTACTGTTCATTGTGTATACTTAGACACCTCTTCTAGCTAGCATTGCCATTGGGAGCAGTGTACCAAACCGCGTACCTTACGTATCATAGATCTTCCTAGCCTTTCCCTTTGCACTTGTAGCATTGTGAATAGTGTCCCTTAAGTTTTCCCGAATTAATTGTATGATTAATTTATTTTTTTAAAAATGTCCTAGCAACACCTATGTAAGCTAAACCAAATTTATTTTCTTTTTAGTGGAATGTTAATTTTTTTATTAGTTCAAACTAATCATGGGATATCAACTCTAATTCTAAAGCTAGCCCATTAAAGATCAAAACTCCTACATTGTTGAAGTTTTCTTCTACCTTTTATCCAAAGGCTGAAGAAGCCAATGGTGATAAAAGATAACTAAAACTATATAATGAGATAACAAAAAGTTTAACAAGAATCGTTTATATATATATATACATATATTCTAATATCATGAAATATATATATTGAAAGTTATTTTAATATTCATAATATAGGTTTTCAGAATCATAAAATTATAATTATAAACTGAAGATATGATACGAATAACCCATCGCGGTCTCCTTCTTAACGCGCTCCCCTCGAACAGACTTCTGCCGTCATCAGCCGTTGGATCGGGATCCAATCGCTACCGACGCGGCATTCTCCGGCCGCTTAATCCCCTTTGACCCAACTCCGCCCTCCTCTCTCAGTGCCTCGACAGAGATCGAGCGAGAGTTCGAAGAGCGTCTCTCAAGAGAGCAAAGGGAGAGAAAGAAGGGAGGGAGAGCGCTTGCGGTCCGATGTTCCTGCGGCGGATCTTGACGGGAGGAATGGGGGCGGTGGCGATGGCGAAGGTGAAGGAGACGACGGGGATCGTGGGGCTGGAGGTGGCGCCGAATGCGCGGGAGGTGCTGATATCGCTCTACACGCGGACGCTCAAGGAGATCCAGGCCGTGCCGGAGAACGAGGGCTACCGGAAGGCCGTCGAGAGCTTCACCCGCCACCGCCTCCAGGTCTGCCAGGAGGAAGAGGGCTGGGAGATGATCGAGAAGCGCATCGGTTGCGGCCAGGTCGAGGAGCTCGTCGAGGAGGCTCAAGACGAGCTCAAGCTCATCGCCAAGATGATCGGTCCTCGATTCGCTTCCCCTCTTTACCTTTTAGTAATCTCTTGTTGTATTGCTTCCATCTGATCGCTGAGGCCGGAATTCGTCGTCTTTGAATGCACCCCCATCTCTAATCGAATCAAAGATGATTTTTCCCCTAAAAAATTGAAACAAGGAATACCGTAAACCCTAAAAATCAAATTTTATAACGCAAAAAATATTTTTTTTATGGCAAAAAAAGATATTTTTTTCCTAGTTGTTGTGCTGTAGAAATTAGGAATTTGATTGCTTTCAGTGATGGAAATGAGTGAAGTGCATTTGATCTTATAGTACCTATTGACCGTTTTATAGCAAACAAGAGCTTTTCCCCAAGTTGTAATGCTGTTTCAGGGATGCTGTAGAAATTAGAAATTTGATTGTTTTCAGTGATGGAAATGAGTGAAGTGCAACTGATCATATAATACCTATTGATTTTTTTTCTTTGTGAGGTTCGCTCTCGCCTGCAGATTTTCTGAAACTTTGTAGCATAAATGAGTTTCTTTATCCCCTTTTGAACGGTTGAAAGTTAGAAGTCTCTTTTGGGTGGTAACTCAGGAAATGAGTGAAATGAGTTTCTTTATCCCCTTTATAAGCTTTCTCGGGAATGAACGCTTTCCGAATTTTTTTTATCATAACCAAGTTTTTTCCCTGGGTAATTAGAATGTTGCAGAAATTAAAAATGTCTTTTTGAATGATAAAGCCCAGGAATTAGAAATTTGTGAAGTGCTTGAGGTGACTTCTAGTTCATTCTTGTTGATCTTAAAATGTCATTAAGGAAATCTTTTATAAAAGCTCATGTTCCCCCAAATAATCATTGTTTTTTTTTTCTTTCTAGTATTCTTTGTTATAATGTCCGCATCTTCTGATGCCAAAAAAAAAAAAAAAAAAAAAAAAAAACCAGTGTAGCAGTAGCTGTTGGTCCAACTGACTTTTTACGGTGATACATTAAATGGTTGTGGGTTCACTGCTTCGAGCTATACTGCAAGTCTGCAGCTAAGAATCATAGAGATTGCTAACCAGACAGGGAGCTCAATCTTATGGCCTGGGAAAGAAGTCATGGAACTCGATCCCACATTTCATGATAAATAGGGACTTGGAAATCTATTTTCCTAGTTATACGAGAAATAATCTCTTGTAATTTTCTGGTTCTAATTATTGGGCTGAATTCTGTATGCAGTGGGACTCTGAATCTAAAGGTTTTTGTTTATGCATCCTTATTTCCTTGACTCTTGCACCAAACTGCAATTGTATGACTGTTGATTAGGTTGGCCAACTGGCCTGATTTTAGGATATATCGAGCCAGGCCTTGAGATAGGCCTGTTAGAAAAATTTATAGATTATCAGCCCACACCCAGCCTATTAAAAAGCAGGAACATTTGTTATCATGCAGTACCGAGGACTGGCTATAGAGCTCTTTGAAAGTATTACAATTCTTACATGGCTTCAACTGTATTAATTTTGCATCACTTTGAGATGATACAGCCATAGGTCTAGCCCTTGATGTTTAATGCTTGTCTTCTTGGAATAGTTGCAAGTGACTTTGTCAGGTTACCGTGGACGAGTGCATGTGATAATTGGTAACAAGTTGTTCACAAAGCAAGAAGTCATGTTGGTTATTTCATTGCTGATGTAATGAAACTTGCATGCCGCAGCTTAAATTTTGTTATTCTGAATGCAGAATGGGACCCATGGGGTGTTCCAGATGATTATGAATGCGAAGTCATTGAAGATGACACCCCGATTCCTAGACACGTTCCTCAACACCGGCCTCCTCCACTCCCAGAAGAGTTCTACAAGACGCTCGAGGCAGTTCCTTCAAAGCCTAATGTTTGATTTCAATAAATGTTCGTATTTGGAGCTGCTGTCACGCCTATTGGTTGCTGCTGTGGCTTTGATATAATGTTTGTCTTGGATAACCTAGCTTACTCTTACAAGAAAAATAATGGCAGGAAATGCCTGTTCTTAATGTATTTTTAACTTGTGAACCTTCATTTCCTGACATTTATATGGTCATGGCCTCGTGTTGAAAATTTATTCATGACAATGGTAGAGGTTATGGTTATGATTTTGCCTATTCTGTGAATTGAAAGTTTTGTTTTGATGGCGTCAAGTGGCAGCCTGATAGTCAGCAAAATCGAGGTTGCCGGTTTTATGATTTATGTTTATTTGATACCAAAATCTTGTTTTGATGGGGATGATTTCCAGCCAAATAGGTGGCATAATTAGGCTCGTCTCTTTTACGTACGTTTGGTGTTTATGGATATCATAACTTACGGGGATTAACCCAACGGTGGCAATGATGTCTTGCAAACCTACCATCATGAGTTTTCTGTAGCAATGAGAAATCTTTCTTGCCTGACTCCTGCTATGCCATTTGAGCGTTGCAATATCGGCGTCTTCTCTGTTGACATCACCAGGACCCTCCAAAAGAACAATCTTGACAAGGATATAATGGCAGAATAGGACATATTTATGAAGCATGCCAATTTAAATTTTAGGTTTTCTTTGTATTTTTTATTTTTTTGTTAAACAAGCAACTCAATCTGACCGGATAAATCCACTGGAAAACAAGTTGAGTTAGATTATACAAATTTTAAATAGATTTAATGGAGGCATGTTTGGTTTGCGGGTACAAGGATGGAAGAATGGAAATAAAAACCCTTCATTTTCATTTAATATTTGGTTAGCATTTTATCCGAAATAGCAAACTCATATTTTGAGAAATTGATATTCTACTTAACCTTCTTGGAACTCACTTTCATTCCCACACAAACTTCTATTCTTTAAAGTCCACCCTTGATGAAAATGTATAAAGCATCAATTTTTTTCTTGTTTTCTTTCATTTCCTTTTCTATCATGAATGCCGAATCAACTCTACCACTACTACCACTGCTATTACTGGTAGTGCCACCACACGAAGAGGTAATGAATGTGATGCTTGAGGAGATGTTGATGTCTGACGATCGAAAGGCAAAGGACCTTCAGCTGAAATCCTTAGTAAAGGAGAACCTTTGGTCTTTATCACCCAAATCTATTTTTTAAGTACACACAAAACACACCATTTGCTTCACTTCAACCTTGATGAAATCTTCTATATGGCCATCGCCATCAAGATCCTCCTTGTTCCCCTCTTCTATCACAAGGTTTTACACCTCTTCTCACCCTCCTCTATTTGATGCTAGCACAAGAGTTTGCCTTCGCCCCTTACTTGAACAAGTCCTTCTCTATCATTGTAACCACCGTTGAGGGCAACCATTGAGGCCTTTAAGCGTGTTACTAATTCCTCCTACTTACTCTTTGATTGCATCTACAAGCATAACTTGAATCTCTCCTTTCATCTCGCAAAGGAGGAGGAGGCCGTCACCACAATAGAAAGACCGGTGGAGACTGTAACACCTCAAAAATAGTCTCACATTGGATGGAAAAGAACGTGTTATGTGCTTACAACTCAAATCCACTTACTACCTATTAACTTTCATTCAAGTTTTTGAATGATATGGTTTCGATCAACTAACGAAGTTAATTATATCAGTAGATAGGCTTGGGGCGTTACAAATGGTATCAGAACATATCAGAGCATTTGATTCGAACGTGCAAAAATTGATGGGTATGAAGAAAGGACTACTCATGAGACAATGGTGAAATTCCGTCATGGCATGGAACCATCCTTACAGTACTAATGATCTGGCTCGAGGGTTTAGCTTGTGGTATGTAATGAGAACGTCACATTATAAGGAGAAAAGATTGTAACACCTCCAAAATAATCCTACATTAGATGAAAATGGAAAAGAAAAAGAAAGTATTATGTACTTATAACTCAAATCTACCTATTAACTTTTACTCAAGTATTTAGGCTACATAATTTCGACTGATCAATAAGTGAACTTGAGGCATTACAAAGACATTATAAATTACCTTCACCACCTATCCTCTCATCCATTGATACTAAAAATATGATGATTCTCATTCCCCTTATTATACGAATCAAACACAAATGTCATTGTTATTTTAATTTTTATAAAATTAAATATAGGTATAAAAATCAAAATAGCATACTCATTCATTCAAAAATGAAACCTTATTTCCATTTTACCCAATATTTATAAACCAAAAGTGTCGTTAGATGAGTTAAATGGATTAAAATAGGTTAAACAGCTTTTAAATTAGTATTGGCACAACCCAACAAACTTATTAAAACATGCCAAAATGGGCTAAGATGGATCCAGGCTTTAAACTCAAACTCAATGCATTTAATAAATGGACTAGGTCGACCGCCTATTTATAATCCGACCACGTTTAAACCAACCTTAACCTTCTTCAGATAGGTTGATTACAGTCATGTTGGTGGCTGAGTCATAAATTGGCACCTCTAAAATAACCTGTCTATAACCCATTATTAATATGATATCTTCTACGTGCCCCGAAAAAAGATGTTTAAAATTTTTATTTTATAATCTTCTTGATAAGTATGCATAATTTTAAAAATTTCACTCCTGCGATTTTTCTTTCTTTTAAAATAAATAGCTTTGCTTCTTCTAATAATATTATTAGTGCCCCGAGGTTTTGCATACAATTCCTCAACGAGAACATTCCAATCCATCATTCTCAGCTTTTATTCTGTGTCTTCTTTTTGTCGTGGACTGATTCAAGGAGACTCTGGAGACTAGTGGAAGCCGCTGAAGTTGGTTGGGTCCAGACCAAACTGGTTGCCATTGAAGTTGGCATCCAAACGTGGGGGCTCCGATGGCGGCCGTGCCAGTCGGCTCTTCAACTGCGCCTGGCGAACGGCGATCAGAGCCTGGGTCTCGGCGAGCTCGCGTTGGACCGCCTCTATGTTTTGCTGCAGCAGTGAAATTATTCCGACGCTCCCATGCACTGGATCTCGAACCCGACAGTAGGCCTCATAGGAGAAGGCATCTGCTGCTTCTGACCGCTGGTCAGCCGGGAGTTGCTGCCAACAAATTAGGTGCAAGTTGATCAATATATGAAACAGGGTTGGCACAAACTTGGACATTCATTTTTGAGTTATACATTCAAGAACCTCCTGCCTCAATTAATTCATTAGTGAGTTAGATTCCCGTTATTTTTAAAAATTAAGTATAAATTAATTAATATTAAATAAATTTGAGTTATGATTTTTTTTTTTTCTTTGATGTAAAATTATTTTGAAATATTGCAAGCTTTTTTTCATAATCCAAAGACAAGTCTATACACCATGTACAGTCAATCATGCTAGATCTCTGAACTTTGTAAAACTTGGATAAAAACCTGTCTGAATTCGTGAACAAGGTCAAAGGTCAATGAGAGACGACACAAAAGAAAGAGAGGCACGGGTCGGTGAGAGTAGGGAGAATAAGACCCAGAGCATGAAAAAAAAAGACAGTTCTTTTTTTTTTCTTTTTTCCGCACCAAAATATTCAACTAATGTAAGCTGGACGAGATCTATTAATCCATGTTTGGTTCATGGCCATATAATCTTATCAAGAATCTTATAATTAGATTATCATAAATATAAGATTACCCCGTTTCATAACATTGTTATAAGATTATGTTAATATAATATATATATATATATATATAATAATATAAATATAATATAATATTGCATGTAGTGCTAACTAAGGGGAAGATGTGATCGGGACAAAGGAAAATAAAAGTTTAAAGGAGAAGTCGAGAGTGTAATCTAATATATAGATACCTAACTTTTATAGAAAAATCGAATTGGTATTATTTATAATAATTTCAAATTATCAAGAGTCAAATATAATTGTTAAAATTATTATGTTTAATTGCTAAACATATTTGCATGGTAACCTTAGATCATCAAGATATGTTACCACTAACCAAATGTCTCCCTAATATTAAAAATCTTATCCCTAACTTATGGATCTAATGGGAATAGCCGATCAGATCCTAAATTGGATGTAGGCAGATTAATGGGAACATGTACATTGGCTTGTGACTAGGTCTTAATCTTTTAGAGACCCATATTTAGGGGTGGACAGAAGAAACAAAATTTGCATGCAGTGCTGTCTAAAGGGAGGATGTGATCAGAGACAAAGGAAGATAAAAGTTTATGAGAGAAGTCAAGAGGGTAATCTAATATTAGATACCTACTTTTTACAGGAGATTGCTATGGTTTGTAGTGATTTTAGGTTATCAAGAGTCAAATATAATCATTGAAATTATTATGTCTAATTGCTAAGCATGTCTGCATAGTAACCTTGGATCATCAAGGTAGGTTACCATTAACCAAATGCCTCCCTAATATTGAAAATCTTATCCCTATCTTATGGATCTAATGGGAATATCAGGCCAAACCCTAAACTGGATGTGAGCAGATTAATGGGAACATGTACAATGGCTTGTGACTAGGACTTGATCGTTTAGCGTTAGACTGATATTTAGGGATGCACAGAAGAAAGAATATTTGCACCCTAGGTATGGCTAGGATACAAATAGACACCATACAGCATCGACTTTCTTGATGCTAACAAGTCAAGGCACTTCTAAAGGCGTTATCTCGTCACTTTTTATTCTCTGAGAAACCATGCTAAATTGTTGAACTTTCTGATGGCTGTAAATGGCAGTCGAATCATCTTCAGACGTGTGCATAGTCTCCTAAGATGAACATTGCTTGCATCTTAAGCCACCTTGTTTGTATATCAAGGTGATTTGAGAGGCAAGTCCTAGCCAAAAGTCCTTGCCAATGAAGCTTATTTGAGTCCTGTTGAGATATTAATATAGATTTACGTAAGTTCCAGGACCCCAAGTCCTTCGCTCTTGCAACTATTTCCAAACTTCGGTGGGGGCATTCATCCAAGTCATTCAACCACGATCGACATGAGATTTTAACTCGATGTAAAACCCCATCTTATAGTAGAGAAAAGAAGATATAAGTAAGAGAGTGCGTCAATATAAGTTGATAAGATAAGAATATACTAATAAAAGATACCTGCAGCATTCTACTGACGTTGCTGGCACCAAAGATTCTGTGAACGCAAGCGAATCTCTGAGGTTGTGTCGATGGAAAGTACGGGGCGAACGCACAATCTTCATCGCATCTCCTCCTCAGGTACCTGCAAGCGGCACAGCGAGTGGAGTTGGACATCGGCGGCTCACAAGATCTTTCAAAGATCTTGCGAGAGATCCAGGGATTGTTGCTCTAAGATTCTGTCGATCCAATGAAGTCGTGGGGAGACGCATGAAGCAGAGATCAGAGTAGATCAGCATTGGAGTCCAATACTGGAAAGAAACGCAAAACTGGAAACTCTTGAACGGGCATGACGGTGGACAAAATGGAAGCTCTAGAGGGAAAGGAATGCCACTAAAGTTGCCAAATCTTCTGCCATTCATTGTGAACTCTGGCGTTATAATAGAATCATCAATCATGTGGCTGGAACTCTAGATCAAGAAGGTGGACCCGAATCATGGAATCCTGGATCTCGTTGGCCCTGCATCATCGTCCATGGACGCATGGGTTCAGAGTCAAAAACGATATAATTTCTCCTAATGCTTAGTGGCTGCATCGCGTTTGAGCTGCTTGACACCGAGTTTCCATGTACACATAGCGTTTTGCGCTCTTAGTCGGAATTCGAGAAATAGCTGCATTTTTCTCGAAAAGACCATGCAAATTGGCTTTCCAAACTAGTGAATTAATGGAGGCATCTTTCCCACAGCACAATACTAAACACGCTAGTTAAAAGTCTCCTAATTAACGCTTCGTAAGTTTGCGTCCATGGTTTTGAGTCCCGTTTGTCCTCGAGAACTCAAGCGTTGGGTGCAGTCAATGGACGTTCATGCGGTTCGCATTGAAGCATGGGGTACCCAACCACACCATTGGAATCAGCACCTCTGATACTGCACCCAAGCAGCAGACCAAATGACTCCTATAAATGCCCTCTCCTTCCCCGTCCCTTGCCGATCACCAAGGAAAAACCAACACCTCGTAGTTGTTCATCATGAATACTGAAGTTACTGTTACTGCTGCTGGAGCCACTGTGAGGGTCACATTGACCAGCCATGCTTCCATGGTGGAACGATATGTCGGTATGTGGAAGTCCTCCTTCAACAAAGAGAAAATTGTTATTGGTCTCGATGTGGAGTGGACCTCCACGGACCACAATAGCAGGGTAAGTATTCTTCAACTCTGCCACAAGGACAGGTGCCTTATTGTTCAAATGGCGCACCTGGATTACGTACCCCAAGTGCTCCAAGAATTCCTTGCTGGTCTCAATGTGACATTTGTTGGGTGTGGTATAACCGGTGATCTCGAGAAGCTCCAAAGGGACTATGGTCTGTCCTGCGAGAAAGCTGTGGAGATTGGTCCACTTGCTGCCAAGGTGATGGGTGACTATCGCCTTACTGGTGCTGGCCTTGTCCAACTGGCTCGTGAGGTCTTGGGCCATGAGGTGGAGAAGATTCCTGATGTGGCTCGTCATACGGACTGGTCTGCCATGTCTCTGAGCCATGATCAGATCGTCTATGCGGTTACTGATGCATATGTTTCTTATCTCATTGGCGATAAGCTTCTTGGGAAAAAACAGACTTAGATTTGGATATGGTTGATGGGCTGTCTTGTTTGCTGTTTTGTCTTGTTCTGCATCCAGGATCAGTAGTGTTCTGCTTTTGTTTATGGTATCTTATGGGCTGTTAACCATGTCTCTTAAGTAATATATATATATATATATATCTTATGGGTTTGGTCTTTGCTCTGTTTTTACGAAGGTCGAATTGTCGGCCCGTTTTTGTTACTACATGGCCTCGAGTCACAAATCATCATCTATATGTGCATATCTGTTGAAATGTTCATCAACACATGGTCTTCTTGTGAATCTAAATATGCAATGCTGGTATAGGTGGCATCACAGCGATATATTCTGAGTTGGGAGTCCATAACAGACTTGTGGCTGGAATGTGTGGATGAGATGGACTGTCAAATTGAGGACAGACGTATGGTTTGAGTAGCGTTCTATATAAATTTGGATAAAAAATGCCCATGTCCAACAACGTCAAAGGCTAATTATCTTCTTTTAATTCTTTAAGCTGGAACGGGTCCCTGTTAGATCTGGATTTCTAAAGCATTCTATGGTTGGGTATCACAAGTCTTGAAAGTCTCAGAGATAGAGTTTCAGAGATGATAAGGTTGAGTTTTTTTTTTTGTTAATAAGAGGAAAAGGTGAGTTAAACCTTGCTTCCAGCTCCCATGGATTTGATTTGGACTCCCACGCTGTCCGGCGGTTCACAGCACGCTTCCCAGGCTCACCACGTAATCTCTGCTTCTGATGGAGCACTCATCTTCCACAGAGTTTGAATGAAGGTAGGTCTGGTGCATTTGGACCTAAAAAGACTCAATCCTTCAGCTATCCTCTAACAGCCGCACCTCTTGACATCTCTCATCCATCTAATAAGTTGGTTAGATCGCGTTAACATTTCACCGTATCTATTGCATGCGTTTCACATTAATTAAGCCTAACCTGTCGGCCAACTTCGGCCGGTCAACCGCTGAAGACAACGGGCTAGCTATATGTTCCAAATCCTGCAACCCCTGTGCCGAATGGGGACATGATCGCCCAGAGAGGAGAAGAAAAAAATGGAGAGCTTCTCTGGACTCCTCCCTCTCATAAAACTAAATTGGGCTGCAAAGCTTGCGCTGCATTCGTAAGATAAGAAACATGCACAGCTCACGACTTTCTCTTTTTTTTTTTTTTTCAAAAAAAAAATGACAGCTTGCGCTGTCATCGATCAGAGATTAATGCAATACATGACGGGCCGGTGATATCAGTGGAGTCTCGTCCGGCGCTCAACCTATCACCAGTTGTCACATCGGATTAAGGAACTAAGTGATGGTCTGGACTCTGGTGCATGGTGTCTAGCATTTTCCTTAACGCCTTACATCATCCCTTGCTACGACGCTCTTTCAAATCTGGCACACCTCTGTGAGGGGCAGTTTCTTAAAACCATGCATCCTTCTTTAATAAACTAACCAATCTTAATCACCTCTAGTCTCCTCTCTTAAATCAATAGAGAAGATATTTAATTAAATTAGGATCATATGCACGATTTAAGATTAGTAGATTACTACACTAACCAACCTATATCAGCCACTTGTTTGGTGACCAGAAGAACATGTTTAAGGTCTTCTACATGGACCAAGGTGCCGGTCAGTCTCGGACCTGTGAGCTGAGCGTGGTTGGCGGAAATCTCGGCAATAACAACGGTCTTCCCACGGATGTCTCAGCTTATTTTCATCGCTATCTCAGAACATCTGAACCGACCGGTGCAAATCTCCTGCGCTGCGGCACACGGTAACGTAACCGGAGCCGTTGCTGGTGTTGCTACGCCGTTAACGGCGTTGTAAGTTCAGGCGTAGCGCACGTCTAATTTAAACGGCGGGTGCAGAGCTTTGTCTAAAGAAGTGTGGTTCAGGTTAGGTAAGCCGAGCGTGGCGGATCAACTAATTGCTATGCATCGCCTTCTCTCGATAGCTCCTCACCATTTGCTTTTCCTTCTCCTTCTTCTCCCAGCCTAATTTAGCTATTCCCAATGCCGACGCCGTAGCTTTGCCGGCTCTGGAATCGCCTCTCTCTCTCTCTCTCTCTCTCTCTCTCTCTCTCTCTCTCTCTCTCTGGGGGTGAGGTTGAGGTACGGACACCGTTGTCCGGATTGGATCTGAGGTCTTGATCCGCTCGGCACGACGGTAAGCACCGCTGATCGATCCTCTTCAGTTGATGGTTTTTTTTCAAAAAAAAAAAAAATTTTCCTCGATTCTAGGGTTTTCTTTTATTTGTTGTTCGTTTTAGGATTGAGGTGTAAGTTGAGCTATTTTTTAGGGTTTGGGCTAGAACGTTTGGTTTTCTAGGGGATTGATGAGCTACATTCTGAGGATTAGATGGCCATTTATCCTTCGAAGGCCTCGGTTCTGTTTCTTCGTGGCTTATGATGGAACAAGACCGGATTTTTTTCTTAATATAGATTTGATTTTACCTTATTTGAACAGAGGAAGATGGGTTTTGCGAAGTCTTGAAGGCGTGCTAACTCGTTTTCCTGCTGATTACAACGAAGCGATGGAGATTCCGGTGATGGAATCGGCGAAAATGACCTAAATCGTTGGGGCACAAAGTTGGTTTTTTTTTTTTTTTTTTTTTTTTTTGCTGTTAACTGGAAGATTGGGACTATGGTTGTTATGGATACAAAGGGTTCAACAGAAAGAGATGTTCTGATCGACCTAGAAAGCGGCTTAAGTTCGGTAATAAATGGAGAGGAAGCATCCAGAGATGTTGGCTCTAACGTCGGACAAGCTAAAAAAATGCTGAATAGAGTATGGAGTGGTTTTGTTGGCGTTGATGGCTCCATTAAGGGCGAGGAATCCGTGCACTCGGGTAATAGTACGGTACAGGATACTCTTGTTAATGGGGGAACTTTGGTGGACAAGAGGTTTGGAGGGGAAGAAAAGGTGGGCCTTTTGGAGAAGCAGACAGGAGCAGAGAAGCCTGAGAAGAAGAGATGTAAAAAGCCCCCGAGACTACCCAGGCCTCCAAAGCCTCCATCGTTAGATGCTGCTGATCAGAAGCTGATAATGGAGATATCTGAGCTTGCTATGTTGAAAAAGGCAAGGATCGAACGCATGAAAGCATTGAAGAAGATGAAAAATGCCAAATCAACATCTTCCAGTAGTAACTTGTGTGCCTTGCTTATTACTATTCTCTTCTGCCTGGTGATAATTTGGCAAGGTTAGCAGCATACACGATAGCAGTTGTTTCTGCATAATTGTTGATCATTGCTTTTCGCTGCTGTGGTTTGACTTGGATAACTGTCGTTGTTGCATGTTAGTTAGGTAAGGTATGAGTGGTAGACATATTATACAATAAATTTTATGCATGGATACATTCTTGTACTAATCTGATATCTTGTCAAGAAAAGAATTTGCATGAAATATTTGTTTATTTTTAACAATATATTTGTTCTGACTTATACCCTCTAATTGGGTTATTTATTTTCCGAATTGGTTGTAATACTGTTGCACCCGGAGACATTTTTTATTGTTATCTGCCTCATATTGCAGCTATTTCTTCAGGTGTCTATGAGTAAAGAAAACAAGTGTTTGTGTAAAGTAATATTATTTCCATTTGCAATGATGGGAAATGTTTTGTGTGCAATATCTTTCTTTGCATCTTTGCTTAGGATTTGTGATGGTGTTGTATGTCAAGTTTATGGCTCTGTTTATATACATTAGATCTTCTACACGGCTTTCTTTATATAATTTTTTTTCTGCCTAGTGTATGCATAACCACCTTACACTTTACAATGATTCTTGTTATAGTTCTGTTAAATTTTTCTTAACCTAAGATGAACTTGGTTCATTAGCATATAGGATCTTGCATGAATTTGGACCTCTAAATAGTCTTTCCTTTTTCATTGTTTTGCTTCTTTGTAAGGACCTCTTTAGTTTTTCATGCTTTAATTTTCTATATATATTATGCAGTCATTTGCATCTGGAGTTGTTTCATTTTAATCATTTGGCTTTTTTAAATTTCACTAATGCTTGTATAATCTCTGCTTGTACTAATTAATAACTTGCTTTTAAAGTAAAAGCTTCCTTCTTGCCATTAGGCTTCTCTATTAAGATCTCACAGGTCGTCCTCATTTGATTCTCTGAATTTACTATATTGTAATTGGACTGTTGGGAATAAGCATCATATTGGGCCCTCAACCTGTTTTTAACCCCATTCTTGCATTCCTTACCTTTAATGGAACATTACACATCATCTTCAGAGCAGATGCTATGAATACTAATGTGTTCTAAAGTAGACACATGAAATGATTTTTATCCAATGCTCGTTATCTTTCTTGTCTTCCATTTTTCCCTCTTATGTTGTTCCGCTCATCTATTCAGTACAGCATAGGCATTTAGCTCTTTTAAGACTTTTGCTGGCTGATACTCATATCCACTATGCAGGAGATATTTCTCTTCAATGTGACTAATCTGAGTTGGAGTGTATTCAGTGGGTTAATCTGTTAGGTTTAAACAATCAGATGATATGGGTGTATTTGATGAAGCTGCTCCCTCGTACTTCAGTCAGTGTGGATGAGTGGCAGTGTAATTTTCTCGTAAATGAAGAGAAATATTATTAATTTTTATAGAACAGTAATGGTATTTAGGATGTTGATCTGGTCCTTACTTTTGTTTGAACAATCAAATTTTTATAAGAAAAACTTGTTCAATTCTTTAACTGATGTATTTATTTCGGTGCCCTCCTGAATTGTCATTCTTAGATGGGATTGTTAGGAGCCCACCATGACCTTGGCGCATCAATTCACTTGCAGCTTTCCTCTCCTGGGAGGCTTAGGTCTTGTAAGCATTTAGATGTTCTTGGGCACTGAGCTTCTTGATTACCTTGTAGTCACCTTAAATTAGGAATGACAGTGAGCTATATTTTTATAAGTATGCATAATGATTATTCAAAAGAAGTTCACATTAAGCCTGGCAATTGCTGATTCAGCCTCTTAAAAATCCACGTAGAGGCAAGCCTTAGGAGGATGTGCCTAGAGAGCAAAAGCTTCCTGAATGCTCAAGTGGCAGGCATCTGTGATGCCAAATAGTCAAAAGTATGCCTTCTCTGTTCTTTTAGGTTTCTTAACTCAGATTTAATTAGGGATTTTGGTTCACGTCTAGTATCAAGGTTTCAAGGACAAGTAAGTGGGTTTTGGGAGGAAAAATGCTGTGTATTGGACCGGAGAAAGGATACAGACCAATCCCTGGTAGATTCAGGATATTTAAAGGTTTAGTTCAGTTACTGCAGAAAGATTGGTGCTTTCTGATGAATTTCAAGGCATTAGTTTTCTCCTATTCGTTCACTCTGTATTATGTACATCATCTTCCACTTCCTTCGGTTACAGTATGAATGATAATCAGAGAGTTTCTTCGTCATCTTGCTCTCCATTTTTCAACACTTGATTATAACATCATCTGCATGTGCAAAATGGTCTGAAAACTCTCAGAAAGTTGTAATTGTGTTGTCTACAAACTTATATTCATTGATAAAAAAATTAGAAAATCTCCATATCTAAAATGCTTGATCTTATTTTTCATTTAACATAATTTTTAGTACAAATGTTGTTTATTCAGTTTCTGTCTTTAGAAATGTCCAATCATGTGTCAGCAAAGACAGTATATAAAGTTAAATATGCAAGTCACTGGTCTATTTTATTTCCTGAATCCCATATTTGAATGGTTAAATTTCTCATTGCTTAAAGCCTTGTGTGGTTTTTCTTATCAGGATTTTTTTCAAGAGGCAGTTCTAGTTTGAGCTTTCATGGTTCCCCTGAATCTTCGGTTGGAGCAAGGGCCGGATTGATCTCAGTTCAGTTTTACACTAATGGCTCAGCAATTGGGCTGCATGGTTCTAATTCATCATCCCCCAAGTATGCTCTCTAGTGTGATTTTAAACTTGGGCATTTCTTATATCTAAGTTTAACTTAAGATAATTTGTCCGGGATGGTTAAGAAAATCGATTATTTCTTGTACATTGAACATCATAACACCATTGGGTAGGAAAATGCACCTTTTTTGTCCCCTGAAACTCTTTTTGGGTGATCCTAATTGCATTAAAATGTTATTTGTCGATCCTTGAGGCGACCATTACGTTTGTCACTAGAGATCCAAAACCAGAAACAGTGGGAACTCGTGATGCTCTCTGCATGTTGTGTCTTCTCCGGTATTTGGCCATGCATCTGTTGGTTTGAATTTTGTTGGTAATCTTGTGTTCTCCCCGCAGCAATGTAGGACCAGTAACTGGGCTGGACGACCACGGGGAAACAACCGGAGGTGGAGGATGAGCGGTACGCCGGCACCGCATATCCTCTAGAAGAGATCAGAAGAGTGTTTCCAGCATTGACATCCCGTTGTAGGGACCGATGGCTGTAACATGCTTCCTTGTACTCCTATATGTGTATATATATATATATATATGAAGAGTTCTGTTGCTTTCGGAGAAATCGCATATGGTAGATGGTAAACCTTTTGTTTAATTTTTGCTGGTCCTGATTGGCCTTCTGAGTCCTGTCGTCATACTTTTGGCGTTTATATGCATGTTTTCCGTCTGGCCTCATTGTGCATCTTTTTCTCCACAGGAATTTTCAAACAAGCCAAGGAAGAGTGTGACATGATGCTAGCCATATGCCAGATGCTATATGGCAGTTAAGACCAATCTTTGATGTATAAATATCTCCAGTATATAGCGTGTGGAATTGTCTCCTCGTGTTTGTTCCCGCAGCTGATCGCGTTAGCTATAACGGGGCAGACTTAATAACCACCAAATAGAGCTAGAAGTGGGCTTGAGTTTGAGGACCATGGGTTGGGTTGAGCTATGAGCTAATTTTTGTAAATGTTTGAGGTCAGGCTCAAAAATGAGACCTCTATAAATTTTGGGTTGGAATCTATAGTTCAGGCGAGGCCTGGCTAAAGCTCGAGCACTGGCTTAGAGCCTAAACCATGTGCTGGTTGTATGGGGGAACATGGTTTGTGGTGGTGATGTTTGGAGTAGGTGGACAGTAGTGATTGATCGACTCAAGCAATGATCAAAAATTGTCGAGCTTCAATTTCTTTCAAAAGTTCTTGGTCAGGAAACATTATGCTTGATGGGTGAACCAAAGGGCTAGGGTTTTCTTACCATCCGCCCACCTTGTTCCTTTGGCTGTCAATCCCCCATTGTTTGAGAGCTTGTTGGATGCGAACCCATTAGAGGCTGAAATATATGATCATGATTTTTTTTTTTTTTTCCAGATATACGATCCAAACAAGAACTAAATATACGACCATGTGAACCTAGTGAAAACCTATTGAAGATACATATTGCTTTGAAATTAGAAACCTAGATATATGACTATCATGCTTCCCACTGTTAGAACCGTACAAATCTATTTTAGATTTTTGGTCTTTAGTGACAGGTGGGCAATTATGTCCCCTTCTTCCTCTCTGGTAAAGCCTCCTCATTCCTTCCTTTTCGGTCTTTTTCAATTATCTTTTCTTTCTTTTTTTTTTTTTTCTTTTATTTTTCTTTTCTTTTATAGCGATGAGGTTAGGGCTCTAAAGGCAATGGATGGAGAGGGAGAGTGGCTTTCACCATGACCGGCTCCTCATGGAGAGAAACAGAGAGGAGCAATTAGGCTTATGATTAGTCAATTAGAATTAGGAATCAGGACCAATAGGTTAAGAGACCTCATCCCAAAAAGCAGTAGAAAGGAGGCCAGCAATGAGAAGGGGTGATGGTTTTGGAATGAAGAAGAATATGACAGCAGAGAGGAGCTTGGGACTTGGGTCTAGGCTCAAGTTTGTGTTTTGAAAAAATTTTTGGGTTCCAATCCAGCCTAAAACTCAAAAAAAAAAAAAGAGAAAAAGAAAAAAGAAATCAAACTGAGCTAGGGTAAAGGATGGCTTGACTTGATCCGATCCACTTTCAACCCTATGATCAAAATATTTTCCATTATTGGCAACAACAATCGCAGGAGAATGACATCACATCACTGGGGGTAAATTCATCTTTCTAAATGAAGCCGGTAGCTGACGATCTACACGGGCTCAACCATATGACCACTATATATATATATATTTTATGGTAGGGGTTAATTTTGTCCTTGCGTCATAAACTCAATTCAATCCAACTGCGTTGTGTTCTTCTACATGGTCTCGACTACCTACCTGATGCTTTTACATTATTTTTTCCTACATTAGGAGTGCTTTTTTTCCCTCTACCTCAACAGGGGCTAAACTCCACCATCTGTTCTTATGTTTATCCCACCTCATGATACCGTCCAATCCATACCCTCGTATTCAAAGTGGCAAGGTGGGACGCCGTTGCTCCGTGCTGCGCGTGCTTCGTTACCGTACTCCCATGCATCACTGTATTTCCATATGGCAAGCAGGGAGTAGCGCCTGGACATGTGGATGGATACATCTTAAAATGAGGATGTAGAAACGATCTTTATTTCACCATGCGCAATTTGGCAACACATGTCACTCGGCATTTGCGAGAAATTAAATCACTGAGCATTGAAGTAAAATGTTCTAGTCTATTACCCCCTAGGATATGACCGCTGGCTAAATAATTTCAACCAAGTCCGACAGAAAACATCGAGACAAGGTGATTTAGGAGGAGGGATTCCCGAACTGGTCTAGCAGACTGGTTCAGAGTGCAGGATATTCGTTGTCAACCAATTAATTGCACAGGAGATCAATCCTCATTGTCCACTTACTGCTGACTATTTACAGAGCATCCACAATAATGATGCACATATCCGGCTTCCATTTTCAGGAGGACGAGCTCGAGACGAGAGAACATTTAGCCATGTAGATAAAGCACAAGGCAAACTCTAGCTTTTTCTTTCTCCCACTGCAAAGATAAAAATTCAAAGTCAGCGTCAAAGACCCTACAGCTTATTTTCATACGAGTAAAAAACACCTTTTTCAAATTTTATTTTGCAGTTTTGAGAACTCCAAAGTAAATTCCATATATATTCAAACACAAACACAACCTTTTTTTTTTTTTTTTTTCTTTCTTTCTTTCTTTTCTTTTTCTTTTTCTTTTTCTTTTTCTTTTTCGCTCCCCTCAAATGCTGTCTTGAGGATATTCACATACAGTCGTCTTCTTCTTTTTCAAATTTTATTTTGCAGTTGAGGACAAACAAGCATGCGGACAAGCACAGGCACACAGCCACACAAGCACGCACAAGCGCGACATGCACACAACCATCTTGTTCTTTTTCAAATTTTATTTTGCAGCCAGACCTCACTGTACTCATGCGATCATGCACAGACACACAAGCACAGGTTTGGGAGAGATTGCAGCCATGGCATCACCACTAACAGCTCAAAGCTATTTACCTTGGGGAATTCAACGTTCCACTGGTTCTCAAGTGTCAGCAGCCCAGCTTCAGTAGCCTAGTACCTCCATCAAGATTTACTTTCCCCTCTTAACTTGTGTGTAAGCTCTCAATAAAGGATAACTTTGTTGTTTCCGAGTGACCAGCAACTCAATCTCGACTTATTTCACAAATTCTGCTGATCCTAAGCAGTGATGTACCATCCGTATCATCCTCAAACAACATATCAATAATAGGTGATTAGCTGTGCTCTCGGCACTTAGCATCTGGTCCCCGGTGTGGCCAGAGGATTAGGAACTAGTGTAACTGAACGGTAGGCAAAAGAGAAAAAACATGGCAATATCAGATAAACTACCAGAAGATTTTGTTTCACTCGCCGTTCATAATGGACCCTCAGCTATAAAAATCAGTAGATAAGAAAATCTCATGCTTTTTTCCTAATATTTTCCCAATATCATTCATTTAAAAATAAATGTTTCAAGCATTCATCAAACTTCTATTGAAGAAAAGATGACTTAAAGTGTTCCTTGAGAAATGTAATCATTTACCAGCTTCTCTTGATTGACATATTATTTTTAAACAATCTCTTCTCGTAGTTATCATGGTTCCATGTTGAAAGATCCGTACCTATGTAGTAAGAGGGTGCTGGAATGCCACATTGAATCAAAGGACGACACGCTAAAGCATCACCGATTGATCACAGAAGAACTCAACAGCTCCACCAATTGATCCCTGCCAAGTTTCCATCTGGTAAATCTTCTGCTACATCTACAATTTTTGGTATGATTAGACCACAAATACTGAATATAGTCAGTCCAACTGTATCTTCGCAATCCGTTGCACTAATGTAATTCTTATATGCATTCAGATGTAATCACAAATTTACAGTTTATAGAAGTATATTACAGTTTAGTTCAGCATAGATTTAAACCCTAATCTTCTAGAGAACTGCATGAAATTTTTTTGCTGATGCTTGAAAATGCCTTAACTCACATGTAGTTTGACTCTTCTCAACTATGAAACAGAAAAGTCCTTCCAAAAGTCCTCCATAATTCAAATTCATTAATTTTATTTTTCTGCATCAATTAGCATCATCATGTGCTCAAGTAATCCATGTCCCACTGATTTGCTAAACATCTAATTACTTCTTTTTTTTTGAACAATGAGAAATTGGTCAAGATCTTCAGGCCCAACCACTAGTAGACTGAATGCAACCGGAGATTCACTGGTGCTGAAATGAAAAACAAATTACAAAATGACAACTAATTTAAAACTAGCCAGAAAATTCTTGTCCTATATTGATGCATCAAAGTTTTTTGTTCCAAATTTTAAACAACTGACTTTGAACTTATGATTTAAAGTATAACATCCAAAGTTGGTTAAAAAAGTGTCCAACACACATAAATAGTACATAGTGAAGAAAAGAAATGTCGATCACAAATCTTATTTAATATTCTCCTCTATCTTCCTTCAAGAAAAAATATTGACGGTTCGAAAAGTAGAAAAAAATTGCTTATAGCCAGAAGGCTTAGAGAATCATCTCAACAAGAGAATCCAAAATTAAACTTTGAATATCTGAACCAGAAAGGGCCTAATCAATATCATGATATGTTTACATCATCATCATTTGAAGGTAACAGAAATCATAATCAATAACTTTCAGGATTTAGACTAGTAGTGTCATGCTCAGGCATGCAGACAACTTAGTGGATGCGGTACATAAGATGTTAAAAAAGGATCTGACTGTTTGTCGAAGAATTCTGAATTCATGATGATATAGGAGCAATATCAGTGGATGGTTATACTCTCTCCTTGGCACAGTGCAGCTGTAGAATACCAAAGAGGGGACCAACTTAAGATTTATGACCTGATAGACTGACAAGAAAATTGTAATACATGATAACTGACATTTGTATAAGGTTTATTCTCATCAAGGGTCAGTACGGACTAGGATGTCTGTATAGGAGGATAATTATGATCATGCATGAAAGAGAAGAGAGAGTATTAGTGATAGTACTGGGAAAGAGGGAATTCCATTTGGCTCTTTTTGTTCTGAATGAAAAGGGAGGCAAGTTTCTGGAAAGGAAACACTGAAACATCACCTGAGAAGCTGAGGAGAGCATCTTTTTCTTTCAATTTTTCTGATGAGCTAAAGTGTTTCACTTCATGTAACTTGAAATTGAGGATGATTTAAAGGACTCCAGTTTCATTGGAGTTTATGCCGTAAGTACATCAAGAAAACAAAAGGAAATATGCTTTTATAGATTTTTTTTCTTGAGTTGAGGGATCAAATTGGAGATTTAAAAGAAAAGAAGGCGCAAAAGTTATGAAAACATCATATATATATATAAATATCAATGTCTTTCAAGACAAAGATCTTAGCGCCCATACAAATTTATAAAATAGACTGTAAAAAGACTCTACCCAGGCCAAACAGACCATGATGGGACTGCAATGAACAAATCACCAGAACAGTCAGCATTATCTAAGAAATTAAATTTACAAAACATAATTCATATAGAAAAAGTATATTCATTCAAACTGACAACTTGTGGTCATACAATTGGCACATATGCTTCTTTTCATCTGAATGCATTCTTACTGGCTGACATGACATAAAATATACCTAGAGCTTTTGAGTGTATTTTAGAATCAGTTTTCTCTGCATTCATACTGATCATGGTTTTGTAGGGTCAGCTCGAGGTCTCCAGAGTCCCACCCTATAGTTTTGAGTGTATTTCAGAATCAGTTTTCTCTGCATCCAAACAATCAAAAGAAATAGAAATCACATTTCAGCTAGAACTGTGTTGTACATCTATCCATAACTTAAGGTACATATTAAGAAAAAGAAAAATGTAACACTGCTAAGGAATTGCGATTTAATAAGCAACTATAGCTAATTGATGGGAAAATAGTGCAAGATATCCAATCACCACAACTTAGTGCATAGACAACATCCATCTTTGGAATTCACAATCAACTGTCCATATATATACATGAGAAAATGGATGACATGAAATCTTCATTGAACTTTAGGGGGCACTTAGATGTTGGGGAATGGCATCCACATAAAATACATGAGCTAATTATTTTCAACTAAAGGGCCACAAGGGAGCCAAGGAAAGGATAACATGGAAAAGAATAGGAAACCCAAAGATCTAGACTGTGTAAAATCCTAAGTGCTGCGTGTCACCATGAAAAAGGACCAGTTATCTTGCATAATGCTAAACAAGGGATTCCCGTCCACTTATGTGAAATAATATAAAGATAACTCCCATCAAGAAAATCTGAATGCAAATCTGATCCCCATCAATGCTATCATTGTATAGCAGGCTGGGACATCGAAACTCCACGATGCGCACTCACATTTAACATACCGACCGTAAAAACATAAACAGATCCATGTATGCATATATGAAATCAGTGATAGAGCCATTCAAAGACAGAAATCTTAAATTAGTTAGATTAATATCTAAGATTATCAAAAAACAGAGTTATTGGAAAACCAAATAGTGATCCTCTGAAAGATAAAACCTAGTGTGAACGCATGATGTCAAATTAAGTTCAAGGCACTATCATGAAATAAAAAAGGAAGCAACTTTTCCACAATCGTCTCCATACAAGATACTATCGAGTCTGAACTCTACTCTGATATATTACTCCTTTCATCATGAGTTCGTTTCTTCAAATCTTTTATATTGTCAGAAAATTACACTTTCTAAGTGATCGCTTTTTTCTCTAAGAACCTCAAAATAATTAAATAGAAGAACTAGTTTTGAGCTCATGAACGCAAATAAAATCAGATTTTGGGTTTTTGGGAGCGGAGAAAATTCTCTTCTTTCTCATGGTCACAGAACATCCATTAGAAGCTTTACAAGAACAAGAAGAGAAAGGACCAATAAATCGAAATTAATTGAAGAAAATAGAAGAAACCAGGAATGAACGAGAATGAGAAAGTGGTACGTGTTTGCAAGGGATGCCGAGCTTCTTGAGGCGGAGGGTTCTGGTGACGAGAAGCTTCCGGAAGTCCCCGATCTCGGCGTCCAGCTTCGCGACATGGGCCTCCACCCCGTTCCCCACCCCCTTCAAGAACTCCGGGATCCCCACCTTCACTGCGCCACCGCCAAAACCACATCAAAACCCTAGCAGTCCCAAAGACATAAAATCCCCCGGCTTTGGAGGTCGCAGTAGGTACCTTCGTACTGGGCTGGGTGGTAGGATCTCACGGCGTAGAGGCGGTGGAGAAGCGGCGGCGGAGCGGCCAAGCCGCTTCCAGTAATGGGCCACGTGCGCCATCTTCGAATGCCACTGCCGCAATAGGAATTTGGAGGGTGACAGCGTGCGAAAGAACGCTTTAGAGAATTTGGGAGCGGGTCGGATTCTTTTCGGATCTTCTATCATCCGTACCTGTGATGGAATTACGAACTGAGGCTCTGAGCACCAGGGAACTAATTAGGGATGTATGCAGTTCAAGTTCACTCTACCATTAGTAAATGAGCTCGAATTTACGTTGATAGGGTTTGTTAATGGCTAAGGGGATCAGTGGCAACTCAGCAGTCCACAGTACCGTGGGTGGAGGACTATAGCATTCGGTGCTGGCTAAAAATCTTGATATTGGTCTTTCATAATGGTAGGGATGGCTTTCAGGCCAACCCCGGTGGGTGCACTCGCAATGATCATGTGGCTTCCACTTGGGTTCTTAATGGCGTCCGAAGACAGGCTCATCCGAGGCATGTCACTGCCTACAAGGCATCCTCCTCCATCCTAGCCTTGACTGGAATGATTTGGTGGCTCAAAGGAGCCAAAACACTTCTTCCCTCCACGCCTCCACCGCTCCTTCCGAAGTCCACCAATGCGTTTGCGACCACGGGATACTCATTGGCTTCATCTTGGGCTTTTGACAAGCCGGTCAAGGCAGTCTCCTACAGAGCCTCATCAAACTGTGTCTGAGCTCTTTCCCGGACAACGGCAATTTCTTGATTGCTGGCAAGCGGTCGCCAACTGGATGGGAGGAAGATAAAAGAAGTTTACATACAACAATCAATATATATATATATATATATAATTTAGGTTAGATGTAATATTTAAGATATTTTTTAAAGATACTCATTTCTTCACTAAGCAAGTGAATTTTATGAAAATAATAGCTTCTAAGATACGAAGCCAACATACTTTTTATACTTTTGGTTGCATCTCAAAAATATAGCACATTAACGTATATCATAATAATAATAATAATAATAATTTTTTAAGAAATGAGATAAAATAGTATGGTACAGAAAATGCAAGAAAGTATAAACTTTTTTTAATAGAGAGAGAGAGAAAGAGAGAGTAGATTATATGCATAGACTTCCTGCCAAAGCCGATTATATATGGGAAGTAAAATGATGTATATCTTGGATAAAAGTATCAATTAATCAATGTTTTAAAACAACATATTTTTTAGATAAAAATATAGATCGAGTTTGGGCTATGAATAAATGGCTCGAAAAATTTTCGAGCTACACTTGAGCTAACTTGATCAAATCTATGAGCATGAATTCACCACCTAGACTCAGACCCAACGCTCAACCTAATGTTTGAGCTAATCCGATCATATTCGATTTCGTATTCGAATTATGCCAAATCTGAATACTAGTTACTGGATCCAATTGGATCTCGATACAAATCCAAATACTGGCTAATAAACTTAATCGGGTAAAGGCATGGCTCTAGATGTACTTATCCATCAGTATAATATATTAACTAAATATTAATTTGATATCAATTAATATATTATAATTTATCAATCTAGGTTTAATTTGAATTAGCTACTTGAATGTTTTTAAGGATGCATTTGGCATAGTAGCATAGATGAAATTGGATTAAAAATCTAAGACAATCACATGTTTAAAAAAAGTAAAAATTAAATTCGAATAACATGAGCCTCATCATTTCATCATTATTCTAAAACTATAAATATAGAATTAATAAATTTATCACTCTCCTTATGTTTCTTAATTTTACAAAATTAAGGTACAAATCCATAACGCTTCTTGACTAAAACAACCACCCTAAAGACGCTTATATCAATTGAGATAAAGTAGATTGCAAATTTTTTTTATTATTTCTTATATCCGGGTTGCCCGATGCCAATGCAAACCGAGACTTCGCCGAGGTAGAAATGCTGGCTTGGCCTTGAGGAAGTTGCTTTGCGCGATGGTGCCATGGGGTGGTTGATTTTATTGGCTCGTCTAGGCCACCAAGCATCGCACTGTCATCATCGTTACCTAACCTTGACGAGTACCAGTCGACGACTGCTATCTTTTTCTCCGAGAACGAAGCAAACCTGCACCTCAAAAGGAGAGCTCAGGCGTCCTCCCCATGCCGCAGCATGAGCTAGAAACAGAGCTTTCTAGGAGAGCTTTTTATAATGATTAGATGCAGCTCAATTCTCTCCGCCTAATGGGTCCCATGCACTCGCCAACCGCGCAGCGATTACTTCGCCCAGTACGCTACGTACCCGATCAGATCAACAAACTTTTGCAGTTACCTCACTTTCCAACGGAGAAAGATCATGTGGCTAGGCTTGTTTAGCCAGGGTACCGTACCGTACCGTCCAGGAAACGTGTGGCAACCAACATCCAACGCAACAACGTTTGCGATTCTGCAGTACTGATAACATGACGATGAGTTTGCCAACCATAAGAGGAGGATGATCGCCACATTCCTGATCCCACGCCACTTCTATTCCACAAGGTTTCTTGACTGCCATCACACGCCAGACACCGGAAAACAAAGTTCAGCACGCGTTTTCTCCGAGGCCAGCCATATATAACAAGATCCAGGATGTCATGTTCACAGGACTGGAAGGAGAGCTAATCAGCCAAAGTACAGAGCTCAAGCAAGTAGCCACAAATTGTTCTTTAACCCAAAGATACTGGTCTCCTGTGAAAGTGAAATGAACAAACTGCGTGGCCATTTAACAACGCATCAAACCATTTATGATTCCATGAACTCAATCTGGAAAGATTTCCAGACCGAGCATTTTTCATTAGAAGGTTGCCAGTATATACACAAGGTAACATCTACCGAGGAGAATTCTGTGATCGATGCAAGTTTGCATCAGTTTCATACAAAAATTAAAACTTAAGCATCGCAGCCACTCTGGAGGCACAAGATTAGCACCAAGGTCACACATGCAACCTGCATTCAAGAGATTAGACTACTGTGAAGGTGCAAGGTGTGTCAGCTGGAGCACACCACTCCCCACTGGTTGGTTGTTAATTTGGTTGCTATTTTGATCATTAGCGTTGCGCCAGGACAGGCTCTGGCTACATGCAACTTCGGTTGGCACAAAACTATGGTAACCCAGAGCGCCGGACGGTCCAGAACTAGAATGAAGCTGCAAGACGTTGTGAAGGAGACCAGAAGGCATGAGAGTTGGTTGGAGTGAGATGGATGAGCTGCTAAGAGTGAGCTGGTTGTTGCTGGCTTGGAGAGATTGTTTGATCCGTTTTGCAGATTCTCCGATGGGTAGATCGGTATTTGCAATAGCTTCCACATCGTATCGACTAAGCTCAAAGTTGGTGACAGCATTGGCACCTCTGAACTTGATTGCAGCAACATCATAGGCCTCAGCAGCTTCTTCTTCCGTTGCTGAGGGAATGCATATCAGTTAAAGGGAAACTCAAAAAAATTTAAAAAAGGTCATTCTCGCCATAACTTACAATGAAAAATCTGCTACAGTAGGTCTGTTAAATAGACCATATTAAACAGCAGAGTAACAATTAATGAGCAACGTTTAAATAAGACTACATAAGCAGGCGACTATGAGCACCTCGATGCTACTTTTCTGGACAAAGTAATGGCATTCCAGCCAACCTTTGATTCACCATCATTCACCATGAGAGAGAGAGAGAGATGAAAAAGAAGCAATCAACCCCGTAAATGTCATTATTCCGGTTATACTTGTAGGAATTTTATAGGATCACACGTGGAATTTTAGAATACCAAATATAACAACAAAATAAAGTTCATTGTCGTACATGTTTGCGCCATTATTTATGCAAGGTGAAGCACTCAACAAGAATGCCAGGGCTAGATCTTCTACTTCTTGCTCCTCCATACAGTTTTAAAATCAATCACAACATATGAGTAAAAAAAAAGGGAATCTATTGTATCTACAATAAAACTCTAATAGGTCCTCCCATCACGGATTACTATTAGGTTTCAGGTCCACATAAACCATCAACCACATCAATCAATAAAAGGTGCGCTTAAGTTCAAACCAAATGAATCACATTTTAATTAACAGGGCTCATTCGACTTGTATCATTAGACCAAATTTGTTCAGCCAGTTTTATAAAAAAATAAAATAAAATCACAACAATGAATGGTAACCCATATATGAAAAATTTTCAATATATTCCCGCTTGAGCAGCATTAATTGTAGTTGATCGAAAGCATTTGTTTGTTAGAAAATAACACTCAAGCTAAACAATTAAACTTAATGTGACCATAAATTTTGAAAACATTTGATTGACACAACACCTCAAAAAACAATCCACAACACCTCAAAAAAATAATCCATCCTGTGAAAGCTATCAACACCGAATCATGGCTATTGTTATGCCCCTTATTGACAGAAGACCAATCCATGGTTACAAATGCTAATAACTTCCACTAACTGAATCATGATGTGGTAGTTATTCTCTTTATTAGTCCACCAAATAATTTCTCATAAAACTTTATGCTTCAACGAAAGCTAAAGAAGTCTCATATGATATTTGTAATATGCCTAGCATATCTCTCATAAAATACCTCGAGGTTTTCTTTATGATGTCACCAAGAGACATACATAACTAACACTCAAGATCGATACCAAGTCTTAAGTTTTCAAAAACATGACATGTCAAATATCAATAATGTGTACATATAAATAAAAGCAATATGCTATCAATAAAACAATGATGATCATCATATATCAAATAAATGTATCCAGTAAACAAAATGAGTTCCATGATAACATATGCAATAAATCAACTTGTGAAAGTTTAATAAACACATTCCACTCCCACTAATCAAGCATATCAAAAGATCCTGAAACATTCATATCATGTTTCATAACCAAATGGATCGATCACTTGGTCAACATAAAAATAACCATGCCCTTTTATACAATGTACATGACAATATCTCCTTTCTTTATTAATAACTTCACTATGAGATATTTAATCTCTATATATTGTTTTTTAAAAAGAATACAACATAATTATTATTACATTAAATTTTTAGTGGTCTAGAGATGGAATAAATAACAGTAAGCCTTGAAATTAAATTTCTTAGCCATATAACCAGTGTTGCAGCTTCATAGCATGCATCCAATATAACCTGCATAATACAAGAACCTGTGTCTTTCAACACTCTTTTAAAACATGTGGCTCCTAAAAACATGACCTCAAATGGATTTCAAGTGAACAAAACAATTAGCATAATCTTAATCTAAATAATCAATTACTTAAGATTATCCGTCTTCTTATAGACCAACATAAAACCTTTTGTTTTTATTAATTACCTTATCACTATCTTGGCAGCCATTCAATGTCCAAACCAATATTTAACAAATATTTGCCAAGAATGCACATTGCATATGTAATGTCTAGTGCAGACTTGTATATACAACAAACTATCAATTGCACTAATATAAGGTACATTCTTTGTAGACTCTCTCAAAATCATTCTTGAGGAATTAATTTAAACTAAGCTTCTCACCTTTCACAATAGGTGTATCCTTAGGCTTACAATTCTGTATATTAAACCTACAAGCGCACAAAAAATATAGGTTTTTTAAGAGAGTCCTAACATACCATGAGATCAATCCCTATCGATTTCAATTCCAAGAATAAAAAATAAGACACCAAGATCTTTTATATTAAAAGTCTTGGACAACAACTGTTTAGTCTTATGTAGCAAACCAAAATTACTACTAATAGGCCAAATGTCATCTACATAAAATACAAGCAAAATGAATTTACTCCCACTGATCTAGTGGTATAGGCACTCAACCTTATTCTCCATGATGACCATTCAAAGGTTGTTTTACATCTGTCTGGTGAAACTCCAAATTAAAATGAGGGACTAACATAATAATGGTCCTACAAGAATTCTTCAGAACAAATAGATGAGAGAGCTTTATTATAATCATATGAAATAACAGATATCCTTTGCCTAATAGAACTTCTTAAAAGTGCCTCTACAATGGTCTTGTCCTAATAAGGCATTTCAACAAAAACAGAATCAAGGATAGAAGGTTTAGTATTCGATTGTCTATAATCTACTATCTTTATAGGTGTAGGTATAACACCCTAAAGATAAAGGAATCCCAGTTTCTATTAGGCTCTCTTATCAATTAGCTAACAACTTTCAATATGAGTAAATATCAAACTCTAAAATTTAGTTGTCAAAATTTTAGTGCCATTCGTAGAACAATAAAGTCTACATTCCTTAATGCAATTAATACAAGTATTCATTTTTGCAAAAATAAGAGAGAAATTGTCATCATTTATAAATTTTCTAACTCTCTCTCTCTCTCCTGAAGTGACTTAAATGTTTATGCCACAGCATTGGAGACTTTTCTTTAATGAGAAGTCTTTTAGATATAACCTTTTCTATATTAGAGTAAGTATATATTCATTATTAAGAGTCAATGATAGTTTATACAAACTATCAAATAAAAGATTTTTTTTAACAATTTATAAATTCAATCTTTCTACCTCCAATATAAAAAGAATATCTTTATTTATCCAAATTAGAAATTGAAATTAAAGTTTCCCTAAAAGGATAATATGGGACAAACTGAAAACTAAACTTTAAATTCAAACCAACCATTTCTATAAATTTAACCTCAATTTTAATATTATTATCAATACATGGACAAAATAGTCTAAATATCTTATGACTATGTATATCTAGAGAATCTCAGTGCATCATCACAAACTTCTCTTTGGGCAGAGAATGAAATATGCAAGTGAGATCTCCTACATGAAGCTAATCATGAGAATAGCTTAATCTTTAAGAAAACTATCTCCTTTGAACAGATAGATCCTTTAAGCTAGCGCACCCTCTAACCTAATGGCATATGTCCATCCCCTAAAATTACCACACAATAATTCCCCTTTTGGGAAGATAATTGTATACTATAGCCCAAAAATCTCGTAACAAATGGAGCAAATCATAAGAATACCCTAGCCTTTAAGAAAACTATCCCTTTGGATATATAGATCTTCTAAGCTAGTGCACCTTTTAATACAATGCTCCATGTCGAGCCCTAAAATTACAATATACAATAGCTCCCTTTGAGCAAGCGATTGTATGTTGTAACCCATATAATCTCATAGCAATAATATGAAAAGTAATTCCACAAGCCTCAATAGATGAATCACTTTGGTACCTAAGCATCCACATCAACCTGAAAAATTCTTCCAAAATGAGAGAATCATACTGCTCACAACATGCATACATAATCAAATGTATGCCAATGACCACCCAACATGAGGTATACAAACTGTATATACCTTTTCAAATCATAAAATAATATTTAATTGTATTCATACTATATGTCTTGAATTTAACAAACAATGGTTTCACTTCATATACATTCTTTAGGCTGAGAGTACATAAATTATAAACTCAAGCAAGCAAAAAACAAGTCACATTTAGACTCTCAAAATACAAAATAATTTATAATCAAATAATCTTACAGAATATGCACATAAATTTCAAGAAAATAATCAATAACAATGCATAATTAAAAATAGAATATGCATCTAAATAGAATAGCACATATTAAGCCATGACTATACTAAACTCAAATTGGGCACTGATCCCTATTAACCTTTAGCCCACGAACAGCGTATGAACCATGACAGGTCGCAAATCAAGTCTTAGCCCACCGGTATCAAATCATTTCTTTGCCCATATTTGCCTAGGCCCAGCTCAAACGGAGGCCCAAAACATGTCCTAACACATGAAAAGCTGAAAAGCTATTTTCCATTATTATTAGCAAGAAAATCAAAGCATGAATAACTCAAAATTCGTCCACAATCGAGAGCAAAACATGATCCAGAATTCGTCCATGATTTGAATCAAGCCTATGATCCAGCTCAGCCGTGGCTCTTGAATAGTATAATGGCCCACATAAAAAGAAAAAAAAAAAAGGTCCACACCAAAAAGGACTCGGTTCCCTATTTCTTAATGGCTGCTTCCTTGAACCAAGAAGAGAATAAAAAAATACAATGGAGTACTAGACTAGTTTAAATGGATGTCATTTCCACTTGTTTCCAGAACCATTGATGAATAAAATTTCCTTTTCTAATATTACCATAGTGGATTGAAAAAGAGAAGAATAAAATAGGGATCGAAGACAAGAGATGTTCTCCTATTTCATGAGAAAGTAAAGAAGAAGGAAGGTCTCCTAGGCCCCTAGTTGGTCACTTTTTATCACGACCAGTAAAAGGAGGGCGCGACAGGCGAAAGAAGACATGAGAGAGTGATCAACAGCAGTAGCTGGTCATAGTCGTGCTCTGAGATGCTAGGTTATTTTGGGTAATGTTCTCTAAAGTAGAGAACAGGCTGGAAAATGGGGAAAATGATAATTTGGGCCGACCATGGGGCGGAGCACCAGGCTGCAGAAACACAGGAGACATGCTGGAAAGATGCAGGTTAGAAGGCCCCATGGATATCGCCGATGATGGCCTCGGCATCATCACAATGCCGCCATCAACTCCGCCCATTCTCGACCCCTGTCCTTGATTGTTTCCAATTGCCGCTCAAATCTCAGCTGCGATCAAACGAAACTCCGACTGGCCACAGCCGAGTCAATTAGGAATGCAGGTCCCCGCTCAAGAAACTAAGGCATCGTTCCACTTGGAGTAATTTGGCCCCAAGCACAAAGAGAAGAAATTCCATCAATTCTTATGATCTCTAGCCAATTTTTCCTGTTATTTGTTGTCACTGATTCACCGTTGAACCATCATCTTCCCCTTCCTCATCATCATAAAAATTATTTTGAAAGAGGAAGAGAAACAGAAAATTCTTTTTTTTTTTTTCTTTACATATCTTCATTTCGTGGTGATCGAAAACCAAAAAGGGAACGGCTAGAAAATTTTCTTGATCTCATAGACAACAATCAATTGATCCATCACCACCATTTTTTAAATTAAAAAAAAATCAAACTTCTGTGCAAAACTAAAACAAGGAATTAGGAAAAACAAATCCTATCCAACCTAATTCAGAAGATTAGAGAAGAAATAAATCTTCATCAAAATTAATTAAGAGTCAACAAACTCTAAAATCTGCGGCCCAAAACATCTTGTGAGAGAAAATAAAAAAATCTTGCTTCAAGGATTCAAGATCTATAAAACCCTAATACACTCCAACACATGCATAAATCATAATGAGACAATAATACATGCATAAATCATAATGAAACAACAAGAATTGGGTTCTAAATCCACATGTCTGCTGTTGATACTGCATGTAGGAATTTATAGGATCACATATGTGGAATTTTACAACACCAATATAATAATAAAATAAAATTCATTGTTGTACTTGTTTGTGCCATGATTTATGCAAGATGAAGCCCTACCAGGAATGCCAGGACTATATCTTCCTCTTCTTACTTAATGGAAAAAACCAATCGCAAATATGAGGAGAGAAGAAAGGATCTAACCTATTTATAATAAAACCCTAATAGGCCCTTCCATCATGGGTCATTATTGGACTTCAGCCCAACACAAACCGCTAATCACATCAATCAATAAAAGATGCGCTCAAGCCCAAACCAAATAGATCACATTAATCAATAATGGGCTCAACCGGCTTCTTTTATTGGATCAAATTTGTTCAGCCAGTTTTACAAAAAAAAAATTAAAATCACAACAATTAATAATAGCCCACATATAAAAAATTTTCAATAATACTGTGTCAACATTGGTTATAAATGGAATATGAAATCAGACTTACAAAATGTTCCCAGGTAGAGATCTTTGTTGCCTGCAACACGACCTATCCTTGCTTGCCAACGCCCATGCTGGTGATGCCTAATGATTCACGGAAAGCCACTATCACTCTACATATCCTACGGTAAAATCATGGGGATACGCATGACAGCAAGCGGTATGATACTAATTCCCTGAAAAGTACCATATTTTTACATTTTGAGTTTTACCTTGTCACTCCTCTGTAGATAGAAGCCCCCCTCGAAAAACCACTGCTCTTTCTGGAAATTCAAATAGGGAAAAAAAATGTAAGAACCTGCATTATTCATTCTCTCACTAGCAGTTGGCTATGGATAAGTGATATTACTACCTTCTTAGTGATGCAATAAATTCTTGCTTGGACAGGGCCTTCATCTCCTCAATTTCCCTGCTATAGATTTTCTCCTAAAAAAGGAATATTGCACCAATTTCTTAGTCATAAAAACAGGCAACTTCAGAAGATCAGCATTTTGTGTAAAATTCTTGCATGATAAACCTAAACAAGCAGGAAATCTAGTCACTTATCAAAACTTTAGTTATAGATTCAACAGAAAGAGGGCTGCAGCTCATCCCCCAACATCGATCTAATGGACAGACTTTGCTAAAACTAAAGAACAAATTGAGCATTACCTAGCCCACACCAAACTTAAGTGCTGAAACTATGGCAAAGGTTACTTTCCACCTCACAAAATTGTAACAAAGTTTTTTTGTTGTTGCTAACCAGTAAGATAAGAAACTATTGCTAGTTAAAAGTTACCGGAAAGTTTGTAGTGGCAGTAGGACCCCAATATTTCAAAGCTGCAAGATCATAGGCCCTTGCTGCTTTTTCTTCATTGTCATATCCACCTGGTCATGTCAACACAGTCAATGCACCTATAAATTCAAATGAGATGTTGCTGCAATTGGACTTGAAGATACATGTTACTTACCCAAGTACACTGAAGAATATTGACAATGATGTCCAACATGGAATGCATGTCCATGCAAAAGAAAACATCAAATTCACATCAGTCAAATAACAATTAACAATAAAGATACCAAATTCAGTTTAAATCAGTACAGACCAGACAGTTGAGAAAAATATTAAGACAAAGGGCATAATAAAGCAGGAACAAAATTTGGCATTTTCTTTTCCTTGCTTCTGTTTAACAGTCAGTAGGATAGAGTCATAAGACATGAAAAGTTTTAACCTTTAGTTCTATGCTTTCAAATGAATATGGTAGTTGCAGTTTAAGTGATTAATATAAAAAGAGGTTCTATGAGTCAATTTTTTTTCACTTTGAGAGCCCAAAATGCAGAGCAATATTTTCTTTTTACTTTGTCCAACACCTGTGAGAAAAATGCTAAGTTATGATTAGGGCTGCAACTTTGAGCCAGTCAGGTCAGCTTGAAGAAAACCCTAACCCAACCAAACCAAACAATGGATTGGGATTCCTCCAACCAATCCCCAACTTAAACTAAGGATCAGGTTGGGTTTTTGTCAAGTTAGTCTAGGCTGGGTTGGATTAGTCAAGTCAGGTTGCATAGGTAATTTAAGATTGGAGAGAGATTTTAGACATTTTTGTTAGATTAGTATTTGTTAATTATCTTATTTGGGTGCCATTACCTAGTTTTATTAGGTAATAGGGCTAAGAATATAGTGAAATGATACATATTAGTATTTTATCTGAAATATAAGAATAAATTTAATATTTTTGTCAGATTGGGCTAGGGTGGGTTGCTTCTGGTTGGGTTTTATGGGAGCCCAACGAAAAGACAACCAACCTTGGGTCAGACTGGGATTCTTGGGCTAAAGTCCAATCCCGACTCAAGAAGTGACTTGGGCTAGCTGGGTTCCAGTTAAGCCCAACCCAACTTGCTCCCCTAGTTCTATGATGTGTACTAATATCCTAAAAGTTAAATCACTCTCATGACGTAAGCTGCAAACAGTCAAGAGATCCTATTCCATTGTAGATGCTAAATAGAAATATAAATAAAGAGGGCAATGCACATAACAGTTATTTTAGAATATCTCTATTACTGGTCTACATATTTGTCAACGTCCTTCAGTTATCTCTGAATCGCCATGCAGATTTAGACTGGGAAATATGGACCAGAATAAGCAACAGGGAAGTGAGAAAACTACACAACCTGCAAATTTAAAAGCTATGTTTCTATTAAAAGCAACATTCACAGGAAGCATTCTTCTTCTACTCCTCCTCCTTGTTTCCTTCGGATTTTTGGAGAAGCACCGATCAAGAATCGAAAATAAGCCTCTTGTTGCTCAGCTAAAAGGAGTTATCACTCAAGCAAGCCCCAATAAAATAGAACATATTCTTCACCTTAGTTGCTGAAGAGCCAGAACATATTGCACCGATTCAATGAGCCATTCTATATTTATAATGGAGTCAAGTATGCCCATGACAATCAAGTATGCAAATTGTCAAGGCTTGATGCTTCCGACTCCATAGATATGATTATAGACGATCCTAACAACAATGCTGCCTTAATAAGAGAAGTGCAGAGAGGTTAAAGAAAAGCACAAATACGCACATGGCCTGGGAAAAAAAAGTAACCAAGTTCTTTAGGAATTACCAAATTATTTCTGAGAATATCCCTGGGAAAACTACAGGGGTCCATGAAACTACTTGAATCTCATTTCCTACAGTACTCTGTATCAATAAGATCTAGCATAATTTCAACAAGGTAGCTGTTCTCCTACAGATGTTTTTTTTAACCAACCAATGCATTAGATATTGCAGTTTTTCTGACAAGAAGTACAGGAAACTCGTACTGATTAATTGGATGGAGGTCGTATAAGAAATCCGTAAATAGTTGGAGTATGGCTACAATTACCATACGGTAGGTTGACGGTAAGTTGCGCAGAGGCAACAGAACAAGATGAAAAAGTTATCTAATCTTATCACAATCTAACGAAGTGACGTATAGGAAACCGATGGGAGGGGGGTTTCAGTCAAAGATACTGGTGGGGGTATGGAGACTTGACAAAGAACCCAAAAAGGGCAACAGTGTACTTCGAGCCGCAGCAACATGAAGAAGCGACTTGATCCTCTATGTGTCGTCACATCACTTCCCCGCTATCTCCATCAAATATCAATCCCTCACTCCCCAGGCAAAAGGCTTTATGATGAGAACTTTGACGGAGGCTTTTTCAAATAATAATAAAAAAAATCCTCCATACCTACGCGTCAGTGAGGAGCCCCAGACAGCAACCAGCCTTCTTCTGCGTCGTGCCAGGCCTTCATCGGCAACGATGTGGGCCCCCTCAAGCCATTTTAGTGGACCCCATCCACCACAGTGTTGACATTTTGCATCTATATAATTATAAAATCCTTTTTGAAAGCTAAATAATAAGGCATAAATGCTCAATGAATGAAGTCTTTATAACGCGCCGGGTCTAACTTCACATCAACCGTGCTATTCCACAAGTACACCAATATTAACCGTAGTAGAGCGCGTAAAGCCAGCATAAAGAGAAAAGAAAAAAAAAAAAAACTGAAATTACTATTACTAAAAGGTAGGGTGCTATTTATTATATTTCTATAAGGTATAAGCTTTTATATGAAAGTATAGTACTGGCAACACTATTGGCAAGAAAAATAAAAAAAAAAAAGAAGAAATTAACAGTAAAATAAAAGTTCAAAAAAAAAAAAAAAAGGGAGGACCACATCGCTTCCCTAAACCGAGACAGAGTTTATTTATTTAAGCCCCTTCAGGTGGACAGGGATGACTGAGGCACAGGCAGTGGTCTCATCAAATGCCCTTCCCTTCCTCTATTTTTAATTTTTATCCCCAAGCGGCGGCATCTCACAGAAAGCGAAAGCGCTCCACTCCCGTACACAAATATACCATCAATCATCCCTTTTAATATCTATCCTTCTCTAGTCCATGCTTTCATCACGAGAGAGAGAGAGAGAAAAGAGGGGACGCTGTTGGGATGCTATTAATGCAAGGTAGAGAGACAAAACTGTTAATTAATTAAGCGAACGAAGGAAATCAGGTCCACACGTGCATACCCTGCCTGCCCTTCCGCTTCTGCCCCTCGCGCCGGCACGTGTTGTCCCATAAGTGGGCCTCATACCGGCCCGTCCACCTGTGCCTGCCCAAAAAAACCGCCACACGTGTGCCCAGGCACGTCAACCTCTGACGCTTTTCCAAAACGGACGCTCCTATTCGTAATTAATGGATGGATTTTCTAGTACAATAAAATAGTTATCGCTTAATTAAACACATACCTGGTCACCCCTCTGTAGACCGATGTCCTCTGACACGATCCGGCGGCCGCCGCCGCGGACCTCTCCGACGCGGCTAAGCCGGAGCTCCCCGGCGCCGGCACCGCCGGTGGTAGCTGCCGCGGGGGAGCCGAGAGGGCGAACTCCGAACCGGGCTCCGGAGAGAAACCACCGAGCTGGCTCGCGGGCGCCGACGCGGAGTCATCCACTTCCGAGCTCACCGAGTTTCCGGGGGGAAGGGCGAGGCCCCCCAGATTGCCGGGGTTCGGCGGGATCGGGTACTGAAGATGATCATGAACCGTGCTGAGGGATGATGAATCCTGGCCGTCGGTCAGGGTGTCGGAAAACGGGTCCATCGGCGACGATCGCTGCCCCCCGAGCATGTCCTCCAGCTTCGGCGCCTGGAACAAGAACTGGAATGGACCGATCTGATCGTAGCCGCAAGGGCGCAGGAGCATTTCCATCGGAGGGTAGGGGAACGAGTTCCAGTTGTTCGTCGGCGCCATACTCTCTCTTACGCTAAGCTACCTCAAAGAAAGAGAGAAAGAAAGAGATAAGGAACCCAGCGTTCAGGGAGAAGTGAAATCGTTTGATCGAATACCTCCCGGGCTGCAAGGAACCCCTCAAGCCATGGCGGATGGAGGATCGACTCCGCTTCCTCGTTCTCCACGCTCTGCTCCAGCACCACTTATAGCCCGACTCAACTGAGGGCGGGGGAAAAGATGGAGAGATAACAGCTGTAGCGTTTGTACGGGGGGCGGAGGGAGACAGCGAGGCCTTTTTCCTCACATCATTCGCAGGCCCTTTTTTCCTGCCGTCTCCGCCATTCTCTCCCGCTGCAGTCAAGAGCTCTGACCAGCTTTGCGGATATTCCGGCGGCGAACGAAAGAGAGAGAGAGAGAGAGAGAAAGAGAGAGGCCAGGGACTAGAGAGAGAAAGAGAGGATGGAGCGATGAAAGGGAGCGGAGTGGAGGGTTTTATACTCTGGACGGAGGAAAGGCGTGGGAGCTGCGTCCCGATGGTGACATTTACGGAAATGGGCTCGGCCTCGTGACGGGAGCTGGCGAATGGCATAGAATGGGGTTGGGTGACCGGGTCCGGCTCGTGGCGCTGACGCATTTATAACGGCGAATGGATACAGGTGGCATTAATGGGAATGATGATGCCACACGAGTCTTTTCATTCTTGTCGCTTTGCTACCGGCCTTCTCGTCCCAACCCTACTTCCAATTAATCGCCTGTTTAAGATCCAGCGCCGGTTGGTTGCGCCCAATTCGTCGGCTGCTTCTGGAACGGTCGCCATACAGTTGAGACCTCGTGATTCGTAACTAAGGATGACCAGGTGAACCGCTCTTAAAAGTCTAGCGTGTAGCACATGCGTGGCTCGCAAGAATGAAAATTGCGCTGCGCGGCGGACGAAACCAGCGTCAATTTTGAGCTGCCGCGAGAATTCCTCAATAACCGCGGAAAATCGAAAACCGTGGCTACTGATCGAGGGTAATTATGCCCCTTCACAAATTTATAACACACCAAACTGATATATGGACCAACAAGAGCTTTATATACAGAATTCGTCTTCTTGGAGTTGTTTTGGTTGGTTGGTTTGTGTGTTTGGTGTGGGTCGGGATGCAGCGGAACCAGACAGCTGAGTGGGATATTGGACCGGTACCTGAAAAACCGGAACCGAGAGGTCCCGGCTTTCCCGCTGCGAGCGCTAGCGATGGGCGGGTGCGGGGTAGTCTTTGGCTCTCTGCGGCCAAATTACGACCATGCCCCCGATAATTCTGTTACGAGGACATTGTCGTCACCTCACCTCCCGACGCGTTGCCCGATAGACACGGCTAACACGTTGCTTGCACCACCGACGAGTGATGGAGGCCGCATGGCCAAGATAACGTATGCCCAATGCACGTGCGTCACGCATGCTTAAAAGAGAATCGGAGAGGAGCCCATCCTCCCATCTAATTGCATCCAAAATTGTATGAAAGGGAATGATTTATTGCCACGTGGCTAGCCCCTTTCCGCATGATCACAGCTTGGTCCATAGGACTAGCCCTCCAACATAAGGTTCCGAGGGTGGAGTCCAACCTTTATCCCGACCTAAAAGTAAGCTAGAATTTTCAAGAAACTTTAATCTTTAATCTGTTTGCTTGGTGAGTCGGATTTGACTAAATTACCTGATTAAAATTAATGAGCAAGAGCTAGATCTTGCAGCTAAATTAGGGACTATTTTAGTTCAATTAAACTTAGTTCTACGAGACATACACCTAGCCAAATGTATTTTAAGCTGTATCAAGGATGCTTGATGATGGAGATCAATTTCATGTATAATTTGATTGGTTCGCCAAACAAGCCATTAAAAATATAGATAACCAAAATTGGCTGGGTATCATTCCTCAATGTTTGAGGAATTTAGTTAATGATTTTAGTAAAAGTATGTATTTAAGAAACGAATAAACTCTTTTTTCTGACAAAAATAAAAAATAAAAAAAAATCATGCATAATCTTGTGTGAGGAGCTAATTCTTTGTTAATTCAACTTGGATGGATCGGATCACCTCTATTTGAACTTTGAAGTTTGTCGGAGAAATATCTCTTCTTAACAAGAAGGAAACATTTTTTAATAAGGATCCTAAAACATGTTTAAATAATGTATTATTTCATGAAACATCATTTTAACGATTGGCTTATATTGTTAAATCTTATCATTTTGTTTATATTTTTCATGCCGTCTTACAAATTTGTAGGCCATGATGCTAGTTATATGACTTTTGTCCATCTAGTAAGTTTTCTTACCACTTTTGTCACCCCGTCAAGATAGCATTTAACATCATGAGTAAGGCTATAAAATGTCATTTGGTTTATTTAGAGTTAAATATGATTTAAGCCCAACCTAAAATATTAAAATTCAGAATGGAATTGAATTGAATCGCAATTGCATTTAAATTAAATATTTAATTATTTTTTATAATTAAAAACTTTTTATAGCTAAAATTTAGTAGTTGATAAAAAAAATACAGATCTATTAAAAAATTTAAATAAAATTAAAAAGAACTAACTTAAACTTAAATTTTTATTCAAAAACTTTTAATTACATGCAAGTAAATAATTGTTTTTAAGTTTATAAATTATAATATTTAAAATATTTATTAATATACTTAAAAATATTATAAATAAAAAATTATTAAAATAAATAATAAAAATATAAATATTTTAATACAATTAAGTGTAAAAAGATGAGAGAAAATCTAGTTGTTAAAATGAAAATGAAAATCAATTTAAAATATAAATTTATTCAATTAATTAATAAAGATTATTAGTGTGAAAGAAAATAAGATTGATGTAATTATTATTTATAAGCCGAGCTATATTAAGTTCGGATTGAGTTGAATCAAAAAGTTTAAGATCCAAACTTGATCGGTAATTTATATTAAGCTCAATTTTTAAACCTGCCATAACCTATAGGTTTTTTAATACGGTCAGAACGATCCGCCTTGAACCCAATTGAGGGATTAATAAAGCGCACACAGTATAAATAATTTATATAGAAACGGGAAAACGTTTTTATGTTCGCTGTTTGTAGTCCAACGGTTAGGATGATTGCCTGTCAGGCAATATAGAAAGAAGCTTCAAATCTGTGGGCCAAGCCCAGTTTCCAATTGGACTCTTGCAAACTGTCAACTAGGAGGTGTGCTTTGTAGCCCAACGAACAGTGTTGCTTTTTTCTAAGCCCAAATAGCTTTCTGAGTCTAGTCCCCGGACAAGAAAAAAAGAAGCCTCAACCAAGAGCATGAGAAGCGTCGATTAAATGATAAATTTCACTTGTTATCATCTGAATTCAAATCTCTTTACAATATTTTCAAGAAGAAAGAAATTGTGAAGCCTCAATCTCTAATCCCTCTCAGATGCTTGCTCTTTATTTAAGCTCAGTTTCCTCCTTGAAAAAAAAAAAAAAATGGAACATAATTTGTAATAACACGATTGTAACACGGATACTGGTGGTTATACCCTTGGCCTAAAAGCATGGTGCTGTCATTTTGGCAGCAGTTAAATAATTCCATAGCTTGTGATGGGCTCTGAAGATAAGCCATAGGCTGGGCCTAAACGGGCTGCGTCATTTGTAATCCTTCAATGATTTGGTATAGCATTTTGTTGGACCTTCCCTTTCCAGCAGCTTAGCCCAAAAAGACTGATGGTGAGGAGGCCTCACGGTTAATAATGTCTAAAATATCTTGGAACATTAAAAATCGATTTGAGATCAATAGATGCCTTCCAAGTAATTGCAGCATAAACTAGTGATTTTAACTCCTTTCGTAGGCCAAATATTTGAGCCTATCAATCAATGGTTGAGCCAAAAACAAGGGAAGGTGAGGTCAATCGGGCGGCTTGTTCCTGTACAAAGTCAAGCGTTGACACTGTTTGCCAGAAAATTTCTCTGTCACTCCAGCACTAAGCTTGATTCCATTCAAATAGCAAAAGCTCCAAGGCAACAGCACATTGGTCCCAGAAGGTTGGCTACGGCTGCTGAAGGATATCTTCCAACTACTAATAGCCCCACTTGAACTCTTTCCACCGAAGGTTAAGCACGACGAAGGGAAAAAAAAAAAAAAAAAAAATTGTAGTTTGGCCATAACTAATTTGTAATTAAAAATTATTATTATTATTATTAGTATTACTAGCGTAACTTCATGGCCATTAGATTCTAAAATGAGGTATTACTGGAATCAGGATTTTCTTATTAAACTGATCCACGGCGTCCAATGAAAAATACTAATCTTTCAAGATATTAGTATTAGTTGTGATATTTTTGACTCAATTATTTAAAAAATAAAAAATTAAATTATTATAATATAGACAGATATATTTAAAATAATTCTAACTATACTATAAAAGTCAAGATTTATCAAGTTCATAAATAAAAATAATAATAACGGTAAAGCCTTGATCTCAAATTAATTATAATCATTTGCATAAATTTTTTCTTTATTTTTTTTAGTTTTAAGTTATTTTTAGTAAAATATAAAAAAATTAAAAATTTTTTTTTTATCACTTACGATCTATCAAGTTCAGATGAAATGAAAAATGAGATATGTTTCCGAGCCAAGGATAAATTGATGTGATATTTAGAAATATTTTACGAGAAAGATTTAGAGATGTTGGACATGGTAGAAGCATTGCTCGCAAAAAATTTTGTGAATGTATGTATTGCGTGATTGCAACCACCCACACCAACTGCTTTGCTCAAGCCATCTTGAACCAGCTCAATTGGATTGAACTATTAATTGGAAAAAAAAAAAAAAAAAAAGGAGCTAGAAAGTTCCGCATGGTAGGGTGGAATTTAACAAGACTGTACTTCTATGTCACGATCATAAGTCAACAAGGAAGCACTACAAGAGACTGCGTAATATTAAATCTGAAAGATATAGCCTTCTGGGCAACCCCTACTCGTTAAGATTGCTTCCATGAAATGGATTCTTGAGCGTATCTGGACACCCATGCACCCAGACTGAGAAACTTCCTGTTTGTCTAAACACTTGCTATGAAAAATGGACATCAAAAGATATCTCCTTTTGTCATCTCTATGTCCATATCGCCTTTTGTCAACAGAGAATTTTCAGAGCTCTTAAACAAGAGAAGGTATCTCGGGTCACCTTAATTAGGCACCAAGGAGCAGAATAGATGGTCGTAGAAACCAAGGGAGAGCATTGATTGCATGGTTGATGCATCCCTCATCAATTAAGACGATATGGGCATCAGTATGGACTACAAAGTTGCTAGTTTGGCATACCATGTGGGAATTAACTTGTCTTCCTTTCAAGGACCAGTTCTCTCTCAGCCATGGGTGAAGCTGATATATTGCAGAAAAAGTCTAGGATTAATTGGTGTCCGGCCATTCAACTTAAAACCCTTGGCCACTTTGCCATTGTTGACCACCAAATTAACACTCGGCCCATAGCATCAAGTTTTTTCAATTTTTAATCCCTGTCAACTGTTTTCAGTAATCAAGATAACTTTGTTCAGTGGGAAGATAATTACATTCAAAAGGACTAAATATTATATGTTTAGTTCGTAAAGGTTAAACTGTTAAAGTTCGGTCCATTGAAGCATCAGACATCAAGTTGGCCAAATATCTATCTCCAGGGCAAGATTAACGGGCCTTTCTCATGTTCAGAAGGAATGGAGGGAGTCATCCAAGTATCACAGAAGCCTTAGATTTCAGTTGGCTGTCACCATCTTCAAATAACTTGCTTACAAACAAGCCTGAATTTTCTTCAATGTCAAATGCTACACATCGTCACATGCAACCATTCCCTAAGAAGATGCAACGCAACCAATGCAGTGTAATGCTTCAGTATCTTCAGCCCATCATTCTCCCCATATTGGCCACATCTCAAACCACTTTAATTAGGGAGAGCATGTTACGCCACTTCGAAGCAGTCCTTATCCACTTCAGCTACCAGTTTTGTCTCTGTTCAGTTTTGTCTGATTCAATCACCTACCATCTATTTAAGTGGAAGGGCTCTTTAAAAAATACATGAAATTCCGCCATCTATTCAGGATATCTGTTGATTAGTGGGACCACAATGGATGGCGAACAATTAAATCGCACAGAACCGGATAGCAAATCCAAGTACGTAGGATCCAAACTCCACTTCAGAAGCATTGGAGAAGCTGATATAACGACCATGAGATTGCACAAAACCTCAGAGTCATTAGCTTACTTTTTGATGCAGATCATCATCCTATGAGTGAATGCTTTTTTTGTTATTCAAGGCCCTAGTATTCTCAATTTTTTCTTTCCTTCTTCATGAGAACTTTTTAACCTTACATTGAATCCATGGGTAAATTACCACTGACATTAATATGTCTGACGGCAATTCATGAAGTCTACCATTGAAAGTTCCTTCACAACTTCTTAGCACGTAACATTGTCCACATGTTGAAGGCATTTTGTTGGAACAGGTTAACCGAAAGATAAGTGAATATATCTTAATGGCCCAGGCTGTTCAGATGTCTTTATCATCACCTTAACACGAAGTTTATTTGTGAAGCTAAGTGATCTAAGGTTTCAGTTGGAGGCTTGATTAAACTTACAATTTGTGGGGTGGAGCTGGTCTGAATTGGCATGACCGGTTCAAGCCCAGATGATTTCTGGACATGTTAACGGCTGAAGGTTGTTGGTTGGCTACTGGGGATGAGGATTATTTGTGGTGGATCAATCAAAGAGACACTAGAGGTGAGGGTGAAGGTGAACATTAGAAATATTCATTTTGCTAATGACTTTTTTTTTTTATGTCATGGAGAAAAAGAGTCTAGCACTGATTAAAGCTCAAGCTCTTCTTTTTGCTTTTGAAAATGTATTGGAGCTTTGTAAATAGGAGGGAGACCGAACTAATACTCTTCCAGTCATCTAGGTGGGAGGCAAAACCCCTAATGGGCTGTGATGGTTGTACTTTTCCCATATTCTCTCATCCATGGTTTGAAGAAAGGCTGCACTAGTTGTGGTGCTAGTTTCCTTTAGAAATTATTATTCTCTTGTCAGCACTCAGAAGACATGCAAATTGTCTGAGGATGCGTCTAACAAAAAATTTAATCATATCTTAGAGTAGAAGGGAAGAAAAGTAGCTAGCTTTATCCTTGATTCGCGAAGATAAGCACTTAGATTAACCTTGTGATAGATTCGTCGTGCATCTCGTGCTACTTTATTTACAAGGACACGATGAAGATAATGACATCGATATCACCTTTTTTTTTTTTTTTGTATTTTTTCCTCTCTCTAAACATGCAAATTTATGCAACTTCTTAGCCATTTTTATTGCTTGTCCTCTCTTTATGCCGTGACTCGTTGACTTGTCTGCTTACGACGTGGCCAGATATTGTTGTTCCCTTGCGTTTGTATTAAATAAGCGGTGGCGGCTGTTTTTTTTTTACCATTCAAATGAGGCATGGAGTATTGGAAAAGGATTTTCCATGTACTCTTTTGATATTTAAAAAAAATATAATTACAAAAGATAATAATGCAATTATGTTACTATCGCAGTAGTTATCTTAGGACCGGGTTGCCCAAAAAAAACTCTCCTTGAAATCAATTCTTCACTTTCTATTTTTTTAAAGGTTTTAAATCTCATTATATTAGTTACGTGATTAAATTAACCAAGATCAGTAGAAAGAAATTAAAAAAAAAAAAAAATTGAGATGTTTTGAGATCTTAGTCAATACTTTTAGCCCAAGATTTCAAAATTTCAGCTAATATAGTAAATTCAAGATTCAAAAATATATTTAAAAGCTAATTTTGATATTTGTTAGTTAAAAATATTTTAAAAAATAATATATATATATATATATATATGCGTTATTAAAGGGTTAAACTAATCAATATCGTGATCTTGACCAAGCTAAAAATCTCTTTTTTAAAAAAAATTTAAGAATCTCTAGTGTGTGAAATTAGTGGAGATTGTAGTAAAAAATATAAGTTAAAAAATTATCAATATTTTTGTTATTTAAGAATCTTTAGATAGCTAAAGGGGACTACGGGTGTTTTAAGTCTTAAAAATTACCTACAAACTATGTATTTCACTTAGATTGAATCATGGCTGCTATATTATTTGAGTTCAAATATAATTCTTTTTATTTGAAATATTTAAAATGTTTCTACCGGTTTGCTATCTTGTTGTATGTGAACTGACTTACTGCTTGCCTGTAATTCACGAAAGCCCTTTCGCACAAGTGTATGCTCATAAGATGTTTTCAAAAATAAATGGTTTGACGAAAATCTTTTCTATTTGAAGAGATAACAGTAATGATCTTGAAGCATTTTGAAATGGTATCTCATAATTATTAAACTCGGATTGGACTAGCAAGTCCAACCTATGAACTAAACCTCTTATCGTTCTGATTTTTTAATTAGATTAATTATATAATTGATCTGTTCAAAACTAGATTAATTATGTAATTGGTTTGATCAAAACTGGATGAATCAATTAGATTAGGTATGTAATTAATCTGATCAAAACTAGATGAATCAATCAGTTTTTTATTAATCTCTTGATTTGGTGTTAACCAATAATACTGGATTGAATTTTTTATACCCTTTAAAATTACTTTTTAACTAATATAATTTAAATATCACTATTATTTTAAAATTTTTTTTCCTCATTTAGGTCTAAATCCCTTCTTTTTTTTCATCTCCCTCTCTCATCTATCTCTTTCTTTAATCAATATAGAGGATTTCAAGTATTATTTTTTTTAGAAATTAAATATTAATTTTAAATATTAATATAAATATCATATTTTATTATAGTTCAAATAACTTAATTTTAATGATTTAAATTTTAGAGCTATCAAATTAGTTGAATATTGTAGAGAAATTAATTACCTTTATTTATTGTTATGGATCATATCTTTTAATTTTAATTACTTATATGGTGCATCTATTGATCCACTATTTAGGCTATCAAATCAGACATTTAATTGGAGTGATATTTGATCTAATTCTAATAACTGTACTAACCTTTTTAAAGAAGACAGTGAAGGAAACATTCATTTCTATAAAAATTCTTAGGCTGAGCCTATGCCACTCTTCAAAGACAATTTATCAATTATCTCTCAAGAGAGATCGCAAAAATGAATTTTAAAATTACAAGGCCATCTCTCTCAACAAGAATTAATAAGTTTGAGGAGATTGAAAATATTTTCTTATCAATCTGATTCTCTATAACTACAAAAGTACTACTATGAAAGTTCATAAAAAAATTGTACCTTTTGTGTCAACTCCTACTATAAATTCATTTATTATAGTAGATAAGCTTATCTGAAAGACTTGTGCTTTGAAGAAAGTTAACGATTTCATATGACTAATCTTAAGGAATAAATTACATGCAAGGAAAGTACTTGTTAAGAAGGGATGGATGCGTCTATCCATGATGCAATTCCAGAACTAAAATAATCTCTTATCAATCCATCAAATGTTCATTCTCCAAGTACATTTGGTCTACATTACTCCTATGGTTAGAGCTAACATAATGGGCCTCTAAACATTCATGTCCTCTTCTTCTTTGTACTTTTTTTCTCTTAACATTTGCACTATTCTTTGAATTAACTAATAAATTAGGGGGGAAGTCTTCTACTTCCTCCCTTTCTTGTAAAAATAATAATTCGTTGCTTCAAACAATTCCAACTCCTGTTCGGCTACAAGTACCACCACATCTCACTGGATAGTGACATAGTTTATATCTAAAATTTAGGTTGGTGGCCGTGGATGGATCACATACATACCAAGTGGCAATCTAGGTGCTCTCGATGACATCTTCACTAAAGGGAGCCCCTCCTATACGAGTCTAATCTATTTTACAACTCTACCAAACGTTTTAGAGGACAAGCATCTTATAGCAAGACTCCCTTAAAAAATTGATATAAAATATGCTTTCTTCAATGCGAGATAAACGACTTGATCAAATCATAGCCACCTACTTGACCTTTTTCTCATTCAAGCTTCGAGGTGTTTTGTAACATGTGAGCAAGAATGCCCATGATAAAACATTAAAACGACATGCTTATAGTCTAACAATTCACCCATTGATTGTAGAAGTCTCCAAGAGGAGCTTTGCCTATGTTTTGAGACGTGCCTTCTACCACCTCCATTTTGGAGTTGACCTTTTCCACCGTTTTGCCGACCAACCAGCGGCCTAACGTACACCTAACAGCTTTGAACTTCATGTTGAGTGGGCCCATAAAGGATGGGCTTTCAAAGTGTTCATTCGTGCAAGACACGAGATCTTTGGCCTTTAATAAAACACGCACCACCAGCTCACGCAAACGGATGGAGGAAGGACCGAGTAGTTTGAGGCCTTGTTTTGGGGCAGCTCTTGACTACCTCACATAGACGAAGGAAAATAGATAGAAAAGAGACTCACTCCACCCTCAAGCCACCATCAATGGTGGGCTCCATTGCGTTCCATTAGCTTGGTGTCCCGTTGCGTTCTAAATTGAGTGCTTTTGCTAGTCGTTGATCACTGTGGTCGGCTCACCGCCCCGGCATGGAGGAGAGTTTCGTGCCGAGGAGTTAATGCACGCGGTGCGATTGACTTGCGTCACCGGGGCCAAACCCGACCCAGTCCCTCGCCTACATGGGCTCGGCAATATAATACCCCTTCTTCTCTGATTATTTACAACTTCGCCGCCGTCAGCTGCTTACCTCAGATAAGCAAATCTGGGCCGTGCATTAAAACCGGGCAGGTCGGCAGAAGAGAAGCCGACGTCACAAAGTATAAAAACCGAGGATCACACATCATGGGTTAAGTTTTACGCGCAAAATGACGCGTGAGCCCACCATATCCACATGGGCTCATGTAAGGTCGACACGTGGGATGGTTTGTGGGGCCCAGAAAGGACCTATGGCCACAAAATAATAATGGGGTTAAGTAAGCTGTCAGTCTCGCCGGTTTCTTCTGGACTTCAGCCTGGAAAGGATCGACGTATTTTATTTTGACCCGAAGCCCAGAGGACCAAGAAACCACCGTGGGGACTTACCATTTTGGTAATTTAAACCAAATCCAGGGGTAACATATAGCATGGCCATTTATATATCCACCACCACCACCACCTCTTTATCCTTAACCTCTAACGAGAGAGAGAGAGAGAGAGAGAGAGAGAGAGAGAGAGGAGTTCAAATGGCATCAAAGGCATTCTCCAAGTCCTTCCTCTCCTTCTACCGCTTCCTTCGCCGAGGGCTCTGCAACCCACTGTTCCTGCACCGAAGGACTCCCCATGGATCCCACCTAAAGTTACAGAAGAGCCTCTCCATGGAGCAGCTCTCAGGCCAAACGCTAGTGTTTGATGTGGAGGGAGGCCTCTTGAGGTCCTCCTCCACCTTCCCTTACTTCATGCTTGTGGCCTTGGAGGCTGGAGGTTTCCTGAGGGGCCTTCTCCTCTTGCTTTTATACCCTCTACTTTGTTGTTTGAGCCATGAGGTGGGACTCAGGGTGATGGTCATGGTGTGCTTCTTTGGGCTAAGAAAGGAGGGATTGAGGGTTGGGAGAGCAGTACTGCCCAAGTTCTTCTTGGAGGATTTGGGCTTGGAGGGTTTTGAAGTCTTGAGGAAGGGCAGAAGGAGGGTTTGCTTTACAAGCATGCCAAGGGTCATGGTGGAATGGTTTCTGAAAGAGTACTTGGGGGTGGAGGAGGTCGTTGGAAGAGAGTTGAAGGAATTTGGTGGGTATTACACTGGACTAATGGAGGAGGAGAGCAAGGTGGAGTTGGAAACGAAGGAATTGTTTGGTGAAGACGATACGGGTGAAGGTGCCTTTGGGTTTGGAAGTTGCACCAACTCTTCTCGGCACCACCTTCTCTCTCGTTGCAAGGTGAGTTAATATGTTCTACTTTTCCCATACGAAAACCTATATTCATGCGTTTTTTCTGCATATATTTATTTTCTTTTCTCTATGGTTATTGCTTCTGGTACACAAGTCAAGGTTATTCTAGCATGCAGCCATTCGCATAGAGCCTGAATTAAGGAACCATGACATCGATGCCTGCTAATGGCCGTAGCTGATATTAAAGGAGTATTTATTGTACATCAAGTGAGCACAGGGAGAGGTGTAGCTCGAGGGAATGAGTTCCCTATCCTAACACTAGATGGGACCAAAAGAACACTTCGTCGGCAAAGCCATGTGGCTCTTTTAATTACGATACTTCTTTCTTGCCATACATGGCCCTTTCCCCTTATTTGTCGAACTCAACTCAACTAGCTGTTGCCCGGATGGCAGATGGCGAAGATCTGCCTCTCGAAAGTGGTAGGGGAGATAAAAGGAAGCTTCTACTTTCTACTTTTCACTGGTATTTTTTCTCCTGAGCTTGCTGAATTGATCATTGTCTAGCTCTATAAACCATGAAATAATATCAACCCCAAAAGCGAGCTTAGTGATCCAATCTATTTTTCAAGCTTTAGGATGCATACATGGAAAGCATCCGGGAATCCCTCAGAACCAAAAGAAATAAATCCATATATTTTAAAGAACGAAAATTTTAGATTTTCAGATTTTATAATTCACGCAAAGTATTTTAGAACGTAAGTGCTTTGTGGCAAGAAAAAGCAACAAAGCCAACCCTTTTTTTTTTTTTTTTTTTTTTTGAGAAAATAACAAAGTCCAATCTTATTATCCTTATTTTGAAAAAAAAGAAAGCCCACCCTTCATCAAAAATTTCTCCCTCACTGCTGGCATGCATGCCAGCTAGTACAAGCAAGGACAAAGATCTCGTGAATCTGGAGACCCCGTGAGTGGCACGAACCAATTCCCTCAGGCTACGTGGAACGCCATCACCATTACTCCTATCAGTATTTACGAAGAGCCACCTTTACACACCTCGTCTCGTCCGTCCCATGGAAGCCTTTAATCCCGACATGATCTTTTTTTATCATCCATATACGGAATACGATAAGTATACGTAAGATACGATAGTGGGCGTCCACACACATGCAGCCAGCTTCATGGAATTAATGGACCGTGTGCAGCAATGTACTTGCTCGTACATCACAGGCCACAAATATGTACACACTAGAAACTGCCAACGAGTGCAATCAAAAGGAGTGGTCCACGAAGTTGGACTCATCCTCAGAGAAAAGGGTCCATTAGCCAGCAAATCTTAGGGTTCCTTTTCTTGGGTTTTGGTTGTCTGCTGCCCAAAACTTTGTCAGGACCCTACCATAGAAAACGATACCTGTAGCTTATTCAAACACCAACAAAGACAAGCAATCCCGACCCTCTACTAGCATTGGTTAGTTGGACATTTTTAATTGAACACATTAATAAGTCCGGGTAGGTAAAAGAAAGGGGACTTGCCCGTGGACAGAGCTTCAAGGACAAACACCTCCATCCCTTTTAACTATGGTGCGCTCTGAGCATGTATAGTAGCCAAATAAATATGTATATTGATAGAATAAATATATATAATAGATAATTAAATATATATATTAATAATATATATATGTGTGTATGTATATATATATTAGATGAATAAATATATATAAAGATCTGAAAATTATAGAATTAATTAATAAAAAGTAAAAATTATAATCTCATCTTTCTAAATATTACTTATTTAATATCCCTAAGCTCTCATTTAGGTTTTCATAAAATTGTTCCTGATGTGTGTTTCCAATCTAAACATGAGATGCGGTAAGGTCACGAAAAAACCGTGCCATTTGGGAACAAAATGTTTTGTTGATCAAGTTGAAAATGGCATCCAAATGATCCGACGTTCACTTCACTCCAGAAAATGTACCTTTCTAGGAGGATACGCGGCAAGCAAATAAGGAGTAAAAGAAAAGCTTTTCGCAAGGAAAAAGCAAGTGAATGCAAAGCCCAAGGTATCCATAACTGAAAGAGAAGCCAAATATTAACTTGATAGGATATTAGCCTGCTACTTTGGGCGTATGAAGCATGTTAAGTTAGGCAAAGTTGGGTAAGCTCGATGGGAAGCAATCAGGCGGGCGGAAGGCACCACTGCCTTGAACTGATGGTGTTGTTCCTTTGCAAGGGGCATCGTTGTGGTTCGCGCTGCAGAATATATATATTTATGCTTTTCGAGTGTATACGCGCCCAGATCCAACCCCTTGAGGAAAAAGTGGAGGTCAGGTTCTTGTCATCTATAATATTATAACTCCTAATTCGCTCGCTGTCATTTTTAGGACCGAATAGCGTAGTATGATGACCTCATCAACCTCAATGGCTCAAAAGTAGTGGCGACTACAAGCCACTAGAAGGAACTAAAGACGCAGCATGTCTTCTACTTCCTTGATTGGATGGGCAACACTTGTATTGTTTGAGTTGCAGACGTAGTGAGCCCACTACAATCATCACCAAGCAAGCATCTGCTCATATTTTCACGCAAAGTCCATTTAGCGAGCCAACGAGTCTACTCTTTGATACCTGTCATGTGATATGGATGGTTTGTGAGACATGGAAGTAGATGCATGGACAAAATTCAACAATTATTTTTCTTGAGAGATTGAACGAACCAAGTATTAACTCCAGACGTCGATCTCTATTCCTCCTATTTTCTTACTCATTAAGATGCAGGTCTCATCACTAAGATGATAATACGACTGAACAAGCCTATAAACTAGTACATCAAGGATACGTTTCATAAAATTTTCGAGCCATTATCATAGTACAATATTGAAGGACTAACAAGTCACGATGATGCTTCTCATTGCAGGAAGTCCACGTGGTAACCGAAGCTGAGAAGAGGACCTGGCAAGCCTTGCCGAGAGAACAATACCCAAAGCCCCTGGCGTTCCATGATGGCAGAGTGGCCTTCAGGCCAACCCCAACGAACACGCTTATCATGTTCCTTTGGATACCACTCGGTGTCTCCCTCACGATCATTAGATCCGTGATCTTCTTGCTTCTGCCCTATAGAATATCCATCCCCATTTTATCCTTCTCTGGGATGGAGTCCAGGCTCATACGTTCCTCCACCTTCAACACCGAACTCCAGCCAAATGCTCGTGGCCACCTCTACGTCTGCAACCACCGGACCCTCCTCGACCCACTCTACATCTCCGCGGCACTCGACAAGCTCGTGACTGCTGTCACTTACAGCATCAGCCCCGTCTACGAAAAGTTATCGCCGATCAGAACTGTGCGTCTGACCCGTGACAAAGAGGAAGACAGGAGAAGAATGGCGAGGCTACTGAAACAAGGAGACCTTGTGGTGTGCCCTGAAGGGACCACTTGTAGGGAACCATATCTTCTAAGGTTCAGTCCACTGTTTGCAGAGTTAACAGACACGGTTGTTCCGGTGGCACTGGTCACCAGAGTGAGCATGTTTTATGGGACAACAGCAACTGGATTCAAGTTCCTAGACCCCTTCTACTTCCTTGCAAATCCGCGTCCAGAGTGCGGTGTCGAGTTCCTGGAGGAGGTAACGACGCATTCCATTGCTGGAGACAGTCGCAGCAGCTATGAGGTAGCCAATCATGTCCAGAGCAAGCTTGGAAGTGCCCTGGGCTTTGAGTGCACGACGCTCACCAGGAAGGACAAGTACCGGTTGCTTGCTGGCAACGAAGGGATCGTAAACACACAGCCAAAAAGACGAGCAATCCAGAAGTAAAGATGGAAGTATCATCTCGGAATCATCTGAGAATGATGCTAGAATACTTAAAACAGACTCTAGCTTTTTTATTTTTGTTTTGATGAAGATCATAGCTGGTGGTATTTCTGCTTGGTGCTGTACTTCATGGTCTTGTTTAATTATTGTACTCATTCTTTGATCTGGAAGGGGAAAAAATGTTAGACTAATTGTGAAAATACACCAATAAGATTCTTGCACAAACGAGCAACCGACAGTAAAACTTAACCTGCTGTAGCTCCATCAGGAACCAAGAATTATGAAGATAGAAAATTCAATGATCAATCTAATTAAAAGTCCATCTTGAAAACAACATTCAAAGGATCCTGACCATGGATTCAACACACGTTAGGGCCACAGGGTGAGAAGAATATAGCAGATTCAGAACATCACATTTCAAACCAAGTATGACAATAACACCCATCAATCATAAGTGGTGAAATCATTTTTGAGGACACAGTTCTCCCAATAACACCAATCACGAACTTGAAATTACTGGTTCAAAAACGCAATACATATGATTTGGCTTTGAATAAAACAATGTCACTAATTTAACATCACAAATCACATACCACTCAAGGTTATTACACACGTGCGCCAAAAAAAAAAAAAAAACCTATTGATATGTGTGCTCTTTTACACCCCAAAACTGGCAATCCCACCCGCATGAATAGCTTGTTCTGCATGTTTCCTAAATTGACCGTCTAGAAGCATGTAGCACAAGCCCAAGTGCCGAGATATCTCACATCTGAAACCAAATTCAACCCCACAAAGAATGACATTCCAACCTCCATCAAAACGGAGACTATAATTGGTCATCTATCCAATAGCACCCTGGTACTCCCTATCACAGGCCACATAACCCACAAAATATCGTGGGAGATGCTGTTAGTAAACTCGCTTTCTCAGATGGTTGCAATCCAATATTCTCCAGCACGCTTTTGATCCCTTCGTGCCCCCTGAGCCCATCTGCACATATTTAGGAAGCTGGGCAGACTCAACAATTGACAATTCCAGCTTATAGCAGGCACTCTTGGCACCATAACGATCCTTGTTGACACTTTTCATGAAGTCCTTTTTAACATAGTCGGTGTCGATGCAAATAGTCTCATTAGGTAACAGGCCCCAGAAGAACACTGTGTTAGGCTCCACCACATTATGATCCACATATTCTGTAGGTTTTGGGTCGCAGAATCCTTGCACCATCTCTATCTGCACAAAATTGCTAAGCTTCAACAACTGAAGGAAACCTTCTGTGCTAAAAGAAAGAAAATAGCAAATAATAACATCATCAGTTCTTATTTTATATATGACAGCTTTGAATACAACTGGAATGGATACAGAAAAACTTGAGACAGCACAAGCGCTGGCGTTAGACAGAAATATTTGAAGAATGAGGATCCATAACTTGACAACAAACAATTAGGATTAGGCTTGATGCTAATGTTCAGACACAGAGATAGCAAGTTCCACAAAATTAACTGCTAAAATGAGGGCAACCAAATAGTTTAACTGTGGGTTTTGGAAAGTGCAATAAGTTATGACAAGAAGGACTATCAATACAAAGGAATACAAGTAGAATGGATTGTTATAAGGAACACATGCATACGGATTAAAGTGCATGAATACATGAGTTGCTACAATGCATTAGGAAAATCCCAAGCCATTGCCATTTTTCAAAGTGCACGACATCAAAATGCTGTGGCAGGCACCCAAATTCAATAGTAGAAGCAAATCAAAATTTGTGCAATTAAACCTGACTTACAAAAAAATAAAATTGCAGCAAATGAATTTGATCAATTGTTTAGTAGGGAAAAAAAAAGATGAAAAGAGATGCAGATGGCATCATGATTTTTTTTTTTGAAAAATTATAACCTTAGAGATACCTCCAAATTTGGCACTAGTTGAAGGATGCATGTATTGGCATGTACTCCAGATAGGCTTCTCCAACTGGTTTCATCAGCTACCATTAAGGACCCATCAAAAACAACCACATTCTGAAATTTTATAGAGCGAAAAAATGAGTTCAGGTTGTGGGAAAACAAAACAGACCCTCATTTGAAGGTTTTGCATTTTGATATTGAGTTTTCATGACTTGACTCAATTTAATATTTCCAGATGAACCCACATCTCAATCTGTGTCAGAGTATGCCACCAGGACTGGCAAGTGTGCATGAGTTGATAGTCGAAATTTATCTTAAACGCAGATGAACACACATCTCATTCTGCATAAGCTGTCATATAAAGTATGCCACAAGGACTATGTAAACTGTGCGATTTGATAGTTGATACTTATCTTGAATAAGAAATGCAAATGAAATTTTTTTGGTTCTCACACCAATTGACGCGTACCAAACTTTGTAAATATTTCAATCAACAGCAAAATTAAATATTTTTTGGTTTCGGGGAGCGGCGGCGACCGGCATGGCCAAGAAGCCGACGGGGGGCGGCGGGTGCGGCGGCGGAGGGGGCAGAACTAGGGTTCCGGGAACGATCGGCGGGGGAGCGGGCGCGGGCACGACGATCCTCCTCTGGGTCGGGAAAGCAAAGGCCATAAACCGCCGGAGGGGTGACGAAAGTGACGGACAGTCGGAGGACCGAAGGCTGGAATGGAGAGGCAAGGCGATGCTCGTTTCCCGGGGGAAAGAAGATGGGTAGGCAGCGCATGCGGGTGTTTGAGAGCCAGAGGCAGAGAGGGAGGAGGAGGAGAGGGAGGAGGGGGTTTATAAAGGCGGGAGGGTTGCGCCAAAAAACCGAAACGCCTCAGGAGCTTGAATGCACGCGCACGTGTCATGCTTGCGGGAAAGTCAAAGCGGCTGGCCGTGACCTCACGGATCTTCCTCTGGGTTCCCGATGGGTCCTCGTGAAAGCCGCTCCTTCAACCGCCGTTTTGTCTCGCAGGGAACTCGTGCCTCGTAGTCCCAGCGTCTCCCCACCACGTCTGGCAAGAAGATGCCAGCTTTGATATCATGAGATATATATTTTTTTTTTTAAAAAAAAAAAATTGTAATTTGTTCGGAGTTGGTTCCGTTAGCAGAATTTCATGGAGCTTGGGGGATTCAAAAACTGCTATTAGCTGGCGCTCTAGCATTGTAGAAAATGATGCTCATCTACTTTTCCCATATATTTGAAGGATAATTTGTTCTGTTTTTGCTCTGGAGACTGAGCATGGTTCCAAAGAGGCCAACATGGTACCTGATTGGATTGCTGACTTTGTGGCTAATTACTTGGATTTTTTTTTTAAAAAAAAAAAATCTCTACGCATTTGATTCATATAAGGCAACGTACTTTGTTGTATTCTAATTCTATCGATTATATTTATTCCAAGAAAGTTTAATTTTCTCTATTGTAAAATAAATAAGTAAATGGACTCGATTGAAAGGCCAGGGGACTTAGCCTATTGAAGTATTTAACGCAGGACCTTTAGATTTAGAATGAAATTTAAAACAATGCTGCTAACATAACGATGAGAACAATCCCTGTTAATAACTCACAAAGAGAAATTTACAAATTTATTAGAAACTGGCATTCAGAAGTAGAGTTAGGTGTTGAAGCTTTTTCCTTGATGTTCAACGTCAACAGGTGAAGTTTATAGGAAGCCAACCTGATTAGTACATGATCTCAGCACAAGATCTTTGGTCCTCGAACGAAAATCTTTAACCCAAGGAATTCAATCTCTGGATCAGGATATTGGCTCCCACATCTTGAACAAAAATTTAGCCCATGAACTTGATCTAAAAAGAAAACCAATAAATCTACACTTAATAATAAAAGTATTAGGTATCCATAGCTTTCTTTAGAAGAAATTCTTTGACATTCAAATTAGCTATTAGACTAAAGAACTAATGAACAGAAAAAATAATAATAAATGATGAAGAGAGATAAAAGAATAAATAAATAAAATAGTCAATTAGACTCTTCCCTAAGTTCTTGTTCTTCTATTTATAAATGTTTGAAATAGATTAATCATGAGTCTATACTTGTCAATGAATGACCCAAGTCGACTTCTTGAATGAGTTAATCAAAGTTTAAATAGATTTAGTTAGTAATGATATAATGTAAATAATTTTGTTTTACCAAATCGGATCATAATGGCTCATCAAATGAATAGAGGCATAAACAAAAGTTATTATAAATTTTTTTTTTCCCGCTTTCCACGGACCATCCAAAATTTTAGATCGTGCAAATGTTAGGTAGGATGTAATGGTTAGTTAGATATACCAGGACGGTCATCAAATTACAGGCCCAGAAATTTGTGCGACGAGTGCTGCCCTCGCTCCGCCGACGTCGATTCCGGATCCATCTGGCCCAACCCTGCAAGTCCCCGGATTTCTCGGAGCTCTGACATGGGACTCTCTTTAAACCTTTCTTCCCTTCCATGGACTCCATCTCCCCTACGATCCCTCTCTAATTGATTCCCACTGTCAAAAAAAAAAAAAATCACCCCCTCTTCTACCCTAAAACTCTCTCTCTCTCTCTCTCTCTCCCTCTGCGCTTCGATGCAATCGATAGCCCCACTGAGAGCTTGAGGCAGCGTCGAGCCATCCCTCTCTCCCTCCGCTTTCAGCCACTTAATTTCCGGCTGGACACCAAACTGTCAGACGGTTTCCTTCATCGCGTCTCTCGAATAGGTTTGGATGCGTTAGAGACAATTACTCATCAAAACCCTTGGAGGCGGTGACTTCCTCGATACCACATCTAGTTTTAATGCAGTATTTTTTATTTTTTTTTTTAAAAAAAAAAAAATTAAGTACTCCACTGAGGTTGAGTACGGCCAGTAAAATTTTGATTGAATATATTTTGCAATACAAAAGAAATTATGTAACGTGACAACAAGCAAAATTAAGATAGAAGTTGAAATCTAGGCATAGAATGAATTTTATTTTATATAGATTATTTATTAATTAAAATTTTAATATCTTTTAGGTAGGAGATAAGTAACTTCTGTTTGGCGAAGGTTAAAATAAAAGGCAACACAAAACATGCGTCTGCCGGGAGTCGAACCCGGATCTATTGCTTGGAAGGCAATTATCCTAACCGTTGGACTACAAACGCTGACGGTGCTTGGGACTCATTCTAATAATTTAAAATTTAAAGTGTATTGTTAATTCCTCCAAATCCGAGGGGTATTTAAGTAATCTCATGGTTAAAAGATATTGATTAAGGCGGAAGCGTCACCGAGTCTGGAGCCTGCATCGTCGCCTATATAAACCCTACGTCGCTTTGCAACCTACCGTGTTTATCTCGAGAACTAAGATCCGAAGCTCGGAGAATTCCGATGATTAAACCCTAGCTTCCGTGCTCTCGATCTCGGTATCCCATCTCTCCCCCCCCCCGGGACCCTTTAAGATTTTAGGGTTTCTTCCCTCTCTGGTTGAACCCTGGCATGTCGACGGAGAGGAAGAGAAAAGTGAGTCTCTTCGACGTGGTGGACGAAACCTCCGTCTCGGCGAAGCTGGCCAAGGCCAATGGTGTCTTCTCCGGGAAGGCCTTCGTCTCTCCGCTGATCAACAGGTGGACCGGCCGGCCATACTTGCAGAGGTACTTCGACATCTTGGAGAAGAGGAAGACCCTCCCGGTCTGGCGGCAGAAGGACGAGTTCTTCCAGGTGCTGAGGGCCAACCAGACGCTGATCCTTGTCGGAGAGACCGGCAGCAGGAAGACCACCGAGGTTGGTGTCTCTGGAATCTTTTTCCCCGTCTCTATCTCTTTATTTCTAGATTTCGGATTCTATCACGGCAGTGAAGGATTTTACGGGTTTTTTTTTTAATAATAGTAATGTGGGAGGGACAGAGTTGTGCGTTGTGGTTGGGTCTTGAAAGGGTTTGTCTTTACTGTCTCTGCTTGGAACTTTTTTCCGCGAAAGGAGGACTGATTTGAGTTATTGGTAACTTTCCAAGCGGGGGAGAGAGGGACTGTGTTGGATGTTGGTATTTGATTTCTGTTGTTCATGTTATTTTCTTCAAAAAGATGCGTAAGGATTTATTTTCTTGGGATAGCTAATTCTACTGACTGCATAGGAGTATTTTTTTAAAAAAAAAAATACTAAATGTGGATTTTTCTCAAGTTTCCAACATGAGTTTTAGTATTGTGTAATAGGTAATGTAGTGTAATTTTGTTGATGTTTGGCCTACGTCGTTTAAAAGTTCTAAATGTTGCTAAGTGATGGGTCCTAAATGGAAAATAGAATGGTTGAAGACTGACTTATGCATCTGGAAAACTTCTTATATGAATTACATTGTAGATCCAGGGAAGATAGAGTATCATAGGCTCAAAAAAGAAGAAATATGGCATGCTTTCCTGCTGGAATAACAGCAGCCACGGATTTAACTCTAGATGGTCCTTGTTGGGTGAAAAATTACAGTAATTTTTGCATATATCCAGCTCCCAAGGCTGAGCTTCCTTTGAATGTAGTGTTATGATGTCTGAGAATTTGGAACTTACAAAAAGGTCATGCGTGCGTTCTACTTGTGTTAGTTCTCCAGTGGATGAAATATGTCAGCCTTTATCCATGTCTAACAACTGCAAACAAGCCTCTTTTCATGATGCATCTCATTTAACTCGGGGTATGTTAATTTTAAAAGTGAAAAAAGAAAAAGCTACCAACCAACACCCTCTTTTGTTGCAATGGCGGAAGGGAAGTTAATTTCTTATACATAAACATTGTGGACTCGCATAGGTTGTTACTACAGGGTTTTATTAGTCAGTGTTGAATCATAGCTTCAACTAGGACATGTAAAGAGGTCAGCTTCTTGTGCAACTAGGATGCTGAAGTTCCAAAAAAAAAAAAAAAATGAAGTTGAGAAAGAGAACTTTCTAAGGCCCTGTCTGATGCGTGTCGCCTCTCTCTTCCTCACTGACCATCACTTTGTAATAAAAGTTGTGCTGCATAAAAAAAAAAAAAAAAAAAAATCTTCCAATCCTTGGAATCTTACTCTTGCTTTACCTTACATTTAAATGATCATTTAGAAAACTGATTGGTGCATGTCTTCTAGGGCCTCTGCTGACTGATTGTCCCAAAGCTTGGGACTGGGCTAAAATGCCTGCTTAACTAGGCTGAAAATTGCAGTCCAAGAATACAATAATCCATAACCTAATTCAAGGATTCCTTCTCCATACCCCCTCCTGTTCATCAAAACATGACAATAGCCATATCTTAAGCAAGAGAATAGAGGGAAGGACAGAAGAGGTGACTTTATTGATGCCGAGACAGTGTGACCCAATAACATCAGCCATGGTGGCTGGTGGCTTTTGGCTTTGGCCAGAGGGTCGAGTCCTAGGCTTTGCAGATGAATTTTCCCTATTTTTCTTTCCTCTCCTTTTTCTTTTTCTATAGCAGAACTCCTTGTGAGTGATTATGGCTGCTGTGGCCATTCTTCTTCTTCTTCTTCTTCTTCTTAGTTTTACCTTTCAATATCCAAACATTGATTTTAATGACAATCATGTGTCCCTTTATTGACATTTTAGTAAATGGTGTAGATTTGTACAAGTGCCTTAAATAGATATTTGGATCTAGTAGATATACATTTTTGTATGTAGCCTATTTTGATTATAGGTGTCAAAGAAAAAAAAATTATACGATACGAACAACATTGATTTCCCTAATTTTTGTATTAAAATCATATATATATGATCTTTGCTTTTCTAAAACATGCTAGTGAGTTTCTGTTAATTATTATAGGTGTCAAAGAAAAAAAAATTATACGATACAAACAACATTGATTTCCCTAATTTTTGTATTAAAATCATATAGATATGATCTTTGCTTTCCTAAAACATGCTAGTGAGTTTCTGTTAATTATACATTTAATTAACCTTATCTATTAAATTGGTTTAATATCTTGCATTCTGTGTCCTTTCTGGTGGCTAAGACCAGAATCAGTCGGAGAAACTTAATTTTGGGGTGCTGTCATGCCTATTTGTGCTTTAAAGCTTCTGTTAATATTTAATTATTAATGGCTTGCACATTCATAAGCAACATATCCAGATTTTTATGTTCCAGACTTCCTTAATTAAAGGAGCCCTTGATTGGAGATGGGAGTGCATTGAGCAATTTTTTGTGGTAAGATAGCCTACATGGTGAATATTTGTAATTCTTACTTCATACAGGTATTCAAGGAAAGGAAAATAGTTAATTAAAATCATTTATAAGTCACTGGTTGTAAGTTTGATAAATCATATAGGTAATGAGTTTATCAGCTGTTGTTCATTGAGAGCATTTGCTAGTTAGTAGTAGATGCAAATTTGAGTAAGAAGGGTTCTGGAAGAACATCATCTCCTGTAATGTCATGTAAAAGTGATTGTGATGTTTCCTGTGAAGATCATCTCCTGTAACTAAGCAGACAAAGGTCTTGGGAAAAGTAAGGTGGTGAAGAATGTGGTATGCCTTCTACAAACTGGATCTGAAGGTAATTAAAGCAAAAAGGTGATCCATTAGTGAAAAGAGATAGTATGAGATGTGTATAGGTCCTTTTGTAAGTTGGATGTGAGAAAACTTATGACGGTATCGATTAGGATTCTTTTCACTTGTTAGATGGAAATGATCTTTAAAGACAAATGGCCGGACAGATTAACAATTTTAGTCTGTAATTTTATCTTTGCTCATGGTTTCTTTTAAATTATCCTTTGCTGTTGATGCATGTACTGGTCAATCGTAGAATAAAAATTCTGACTCATTCAGACCAAGCTTCCATCCTGTTAGTCTGGAAGTTCTTCTCAGATTCAAGGAATGATTTAGTTCTAGAGCTAAAGGTGTAGCTCTCAAACAAGCAATCGAAAAGATTCTGGAGCATCTTCAGGGTTAAGTGTTGTAGTGATAATGAATTTAGTGCACAAAGATGCGCTTCATCTCCTAAGTATTTGACAGTCTATCAGGTTTAAAGCACCTGGGAATGCATAGCGGCAGTTTCTTGGGAGGTTTAGGCTGGCAAATATTGGACCCACTGAGTCATCTATGTTGTGTGGATGATTCTCTTTTTTCCAGAGCATTTAAAGTTAGAGGGATTGTGAATCATATGGGATTTGTTTCGACAATTTATGATGATTAAGGATATTTTTATTTGTGGAGTCAATAATATGCTATTTTTCTTACTGTTAAAATTTATGCACGGTTCTTTTATCATTTTTATTTGTTTATAAACAATTAAGGTCAGGTACCATTTTCTTTTTTTGTCATTTGAAATTCATGATTCCTCCTTCCCATGTGATGTATATAACATTTATTGACCTTATGTTCAGGGAATGGTTATCATTTGTTATAGAATCGTTTGTCTAAATTACTGATGCAAGAAATGATGTGGTTAAACAGATTCCCCAATTTGTTTTGGAGGCTGATGACTTGGGCAAACGCCCAATGGTTGCTTGTACCCAACCTCGCAGAGTTGCTGCAATGTCTGTTTCCCATCGAGTTGCTGAGGAGATGGATGTTACAATTGGTGAAGAAGTTGGTTACAGCATCCGTTTTGAAGATTGCAGTAGCCATAAAACTATTCTGAAATAAGCTTCTACCATCATTGGTATATCATCAAAAACAATGATCCAAATCCTTTGTTATTTTGTTAATATTTTCTTTGTTTTGCTTCCTTTTCCTCCTGTTCTATGGTTATACTCTTGCCAGGTCCATCAATCTCATGTTTGTTTATTATCCTTTGTCCAAACTGGTGTCAGGTGCTTAACTGATGGTATGCTTTTAAGAGAAGCAATGGCTGATCCACTTCTGGAGAGAGATAAGTTGATAATTCTTGATGAGGCTCATGAGCGAACATTGGCAACAGATGTTCTATTTGGGCTTCTGAAAGATGTTAAGAAACAGGCCTGATCTCAAGTTAGTCGTGATGAGTGCAACACTAGGCTGAGAAATTTCAGGGTTACTTTAATGGTGCACCATTACTGAAGGTACCCGGAAGGCTACATCCAGAGGAAATATTTTATACACCGGAACCTGAGAGGGATTATTTGGAAGCTGCCATTCGTACAGTTGTGCAGATACACGTGTGAACCTCCAGGTGATATGCTTGTGTTTCTAACTGGAGAGAAGGAGATTGAAGATGCATGTAGAAAAATAACAAAGGAAATCAATAATTTGGGTGAGCAAGTTGGTCCTGTGAAAGTAGTTCCATTGTATTCTACATTGCCTCCAGCAATTCAGCGGAAGATTTTTGAGTCTGCTCCTGCACCGCTTGGTGAGGGTGGCCCTCCTGAAGGAAGATCGTGTCTTCGACTAACACTGCAGAAACATCTCTGACCATTGATGGTATAGTTTATGTCATTGATCCCGGGTTTTCTAAACAAAAAGTTTATAACCCACGGATACAGGTGGAGTCTTTTGCTGGTCTCTTCAATATCAAAGGCAAGCACCCATCAAAGATCTGGACGTGCTGGAAGAATACAACCAGAAAAATGCTTCAGACTTTACACTGAAAAAAGTTTCCACAATGATTTACAGCCACAAACTTAACCAGAGATTCTGCGGTCTAATCTTGCAAATACAGTTCTTGAAGAAACTTGGAATTGATGATCTAGTCCATTTTGATTTCATGGACCCTCCTGCTCCTGAAACTTTAATGCGTGCATTGGAGGTTTTGGACTGCTTTGGTGCCCTGGATGATGATGGGAACTTTGACAAAATTGGGAGAAATTATGAGCGAGTTTCCCTTGGATCCCCAGATGTCAAAGATGCTTCTTGTCAGTCCTGAATTCAATTGTTCCAATGGGATACTCTTGATTTCTGCCATGCTTTCAGGTATGCAAAGTGTTGTGGTCTGTGTTTTTGTCTTGAATATTAGATTTTATGGGTCAATGATAGTTCTGATATCTTTTCTCCAAGTATCTTTGTCATCCATGCCTAGTATCTATTGTGTTATTGCGTATGCATGTCTGTACTTCCTCTCATGGTCAGGCTGTTTCATCTACGACTTGTCTGAGCAAAAAATGCTCTGGCTTCTTGCCTGCATGCATGCGTTTGTGCAGGTACCTTCCCATGTGCTTTTAGTGTCTTTAACTTGTCAAATAGGGCTGCCGTCAGCAACTGTCTTTCACATGGCTTCCTGAGTCATTGATCAGCATGATCATAGAATAATTTGAAAGTTTAGCCCTGATGCAAATTGTTGCAGTTTGTTATCGCAGACGTGGCCCATGGTAGGTGAGCAGATGCATAGAGAGGTGTGATACCCGAAATTTAGTTTTACATTGGATTGAAAAAAAAAGTGTTATGTACTTATAACTCAAGTTCATCTGCTATCAATTAACTTCCACTCAAATTTTTGAGTTATATGATTTTGGCTCGCTAACGAGTTAATTGGATCAGTAGGTAGGTTTAAGGCCTTAGCAGAAAGGATGACACCATTTGCTTCATGGGAGAATTATGTGAATCTCCACTAAATGGTTTCATTATTTTTTGCCTATATTTATAGATGGTTCATCTTCATCCTTCAAGTAGTTTGCATCATAAACCAGAGTGGGTGATTTATAATGAGTATGTTTGGTTGACTAGAAATTTTATACGGATGGTTATAGATATTCGTAGAGAATGGTGAGCTTTTACTCGCATATAACCTGCTGTTAGTTTAGACATACTTAGTTTTTCCTTCATGTTGCTAGTGAAAGAATTACGTAAGCATGTCTTTTAAGTTTTTTTAATGTGCTCCCCCTGTTGTCAGTCCTTAAACCGAGACATCAAGTTTAAGTAAACACTTATTTTTTAAGATTTACTTTAGCATCTTTGGCAACTGTCAATATTTTCTTTGTTTCATACTCTGATTCTAGTTTCTTGAGTTTTTTTTTTTTTTTTTTTGGGTTGTATTAATCAATTGGAATGATTCATTTAATGATCATCTTTCTTCCTGTTCTCGGACCATCATTGTCTTTCAATTTCTTGTCGCTCATTGAAAGCAAAGGATCAAACACAGCTCAAATCATACCTAATTAACCAAAGTAGCCATCTTTTAGTATATTTAAACATGGAAGGCTAGCGTGTCAAGTTTCGTCTGATTTGTTATATTTTGATTGGTTCTTTGATAATATTTTGTTTGCATATGAGCAAGGGCAGATTTTTTTTTTTTTAATGCATTCAAGGACCGTTTGGTTCAAAATAATCTACGTGATAATTTAAGATTACCATATAAATTATTATGTTTCACAATTAGATATTATATAATATGAGTGATATTTGCTTTCCGATAATTTAAAATTATCATATATTATACTAATTTGATTTTCATATGAAAGATGAATATTTAAGATTACTAAAGTTTGATAATTTTAAATGATGCTCTTGACTTATGTATAAATATTAAATAATATTTAAATATTTAATATTAAATATATATTATAATATTTTATGTTAAATATTAAATTTAATATTAATATAATATCTAATATTTTAATCACTATTATATATTTATATAATATTATGTAAATATTAAATCTTAAATTATTAATATTCATGATCTTACATATTAAATTATTATATAATATATTTATATTATATAATGAAATATTTAATAATATCATAATATATATTATAATATATAAACTATATGTTAAATATTTATAATATTTAAATAATATTTTTAATACCAGTTTACAAAGAATTTAACATTTCATATTTTAGTAAAAGAAAAAACAAGATCATTAAAAAGATTAAAAAAAATATATAATAAAATAAAAAAAAATTAAATTAATTATTATATTTTATTGTAATAAACTAAATATGGTAATTTTTCATTCATTACTCAGTATAAGTAAGGGATGTAAGATTATAAGGGAGAATCAAATGGTATATTGTAATAAATCTTGTTCTCTCTTGTTGCACATATTGCCACAGTGAAACAATTGCCTTTCAAGCTTAATAAATCCTAATTTTATGTACCTTTAGGGAAAACATTTGGATCCTTTTCTGATTTTAATGTTTGAGGTAGAAGGTTGTTTTATGCTCCTTAAGCCTGCTCCTTAAGCCCCAATGATTCACTAGGCTTTTGTGCTTCTTGACGGAAAAGCGGCAGCTGAGTTGGAACATCAATTTGGATCTCACCTATTTCTGTCCAGCAAAAATTAACCATACCTGAGAATCATCAGATCATCTAATGTGATAAGTGAACAAATCTTACCCTTACTTCTTAAGAATACCACTTGGAGTTGAGAGATCCAAAGGTCAAAAATACTTTAATGCCTAAAACCATAGACTCTGAAACAAAAAAAAGATAACGTCTGGATCGGTCGTTTAAATACACTTCAATACGACAGAACTTTAACAAACCCCACCATCATTGTTGTGTTGAAGATCTTTAAGTTGTCTGCTTATCACATGAATAAACTGTACTTGGTATAAGAGACTCGTAAGAGTATTCTCACGGTATCGATGACTTGTCCTGAGGTATAAGAAAGCGCATCTCCTTTGGCTGTCAAGCCCAGCACCTCCTTTTCTGTACACACTGCCTTGAGAATGCAATCATAACCAACTAAACAGCTTAATATGATAATTTTACCAGCCTGTGCTCTACTTGCCTACTTTCACAAGGATATTACTCCTAAAATAGCTGTTTCTTCTCCACGTGCTAAGTCTAACAAAGTTCTTGGCTCCACCAAATATAAAATGCTCATACCTGCATATAATTAGAAGGTGAAAAACCGAAAAAGAATTACTTGACAAAAATAGGGTCTGGCCTGCAAAAGTTTAATTTTGATATCCTAACGGTGAAGATATCACATACCAGCATCTTTGGAATGTTTAAGAACACATAGGACAAGGAATATAAGAGAAGTGAGACGGCAGCTCCTGCAATCACGTTATTCATGAGGCGCTTGTTGTCTCTACTTGGCACAAAAGCCATCTTCAGTGTGTTTGTCAATTCAAACAGTCTCTGCGAAACCTGCATAAGAAAAAATGCTCACACTTTCTGTTCATTCTCAACTTAAATTTACCATTTTTCATATCATGTTCATGTTTTTATTCACAGACCACGACATATATGGCAGTTGTAAGCATGAAATTCAACAGTGGGTAATTAGGTATGAGGGACAACAGATATCGAGGCTGTCCGTTAGGCACTCCTGATCTGCAAAATCAAAAGCAAATTTCCAGCGGGGAAGAGAAGTTTCCATCAGTTGATAATCCATGTGAAGGCTAGCATGCATGGACTTGCACAAGCACTCCAATCAACACAGGGGTCATCGAGCATACCGAAGCCATATGTGGATCTGGGATATGTAAGTCTCTAATGTTATCTTTCCAAGCCACCTGATTAATAGATAACAAGCTTAGTTAAGAACATGTCTAGGGCAAATTTCCAAAATGTAAAGGTTACAAAAAGCGCAGGCAGAGTACAATTTATTGAAATATGACATGTAACTTACGCAAAGAGGGTCAGAGAGCAGCTCCGAAACTGCTGTGTGAAGTTCCTCAAGCAGATGTAGACACTATATACAAGGGTAAGAACTAAAAAATGCATCAGAAACTAGCATCAAGTTAGCAATCTAAAAATGCATGGTACATCAGAGACAGGTGCATACGTTATTGGAATCCATGATGTATAAGGATGATACTTGTTGTATGTAATCCTATCCAGCTTGTAAATATACTCATACCACAGATATCCAATCTGAATTAGATAAGAAAGCTTATTTGAGAGTTTAGACCAAAAAAAAAAGAGAAAAATAGCTGGACATGTTAACTAGTGAGAAACAAACGCAAAATAATTTATGAAAGATACCACTAGCGAAACCGTCACAGCACATGTCTTGATAGATAGTTTTGTTCTGGTTTCAGATTCTTCAAGTTTCTCCATGCACCTCTCAACCTGTAGCAGCAAGCATGCTAAAGTTTGGCTGAGATGCCACAAAGAAAGGAGATATAATCAAGCAGACAAAATATATAACAAAGACAGGATCATTGAGGTGAACATGCGAACCCATTGATGAATTTCATGATATACAATCCACTTGTTAACTCATATTAATAATGAAAGAACAAAAAACTGGCAACTATTTCAACTTTATTTGGCATCCAGACTAGTCAGATAAGAAGAAAGGTACAAAATAAGCACCATTTCTAGTATTGTCATTTTTTTAAAACAAAATTTTATTTGATCTGGTTTATACAATCCAAAAGAACAGAAGAACAAAGAATGATACAGTCACCTAGCTTGCATTTTCATAAAGGTTCCAGGACAACAACCCTGAGCTTTGACACCACAGTACTTAAGAACACCAGTTTGTAACACCCAACTTTGACACCAGCCCATGCCGATGGCCAGGTCACAGATTACCAGTTCAAATGCAGGTTGACTGCAATTTTACTTGTAGATCAAATCCTGGCACCTCTATCTTCCACCAACATACCCTAAGTCTCTTTTTTCCCCGCTAGAATATCTCAGGTCTTTGATCTTATGGCTTCTCAATCACAGACCTGGCCTTAAGGCTCAGGCCCACTGCATCAACTAGAGAACGAGAACAAGGAAGAGATTTGGCCAATGGCCAAGATGCTCCACTCTCTCCTGGTCTGGTGGCACTTCATCTGGCAATGGTAGTCAACAACAAAGACAACGCACAGAGAGAGAGAGAGAGCTGTTGAGATGCAGACACAAGAGAATGAAAAATGTAGAACAGAGTTAAAAGGAACCAACTTTAAGGCATTCTTCTCTCCGTGTGTCTGGTGTGTAGGGTTAAAATTCCAGAGTCCAGCAATTTAGAATTTAATCAGGTGGTCTGAACAATCAGACCTGCCCATATCTCTGATCTACTTGGTTCAAATGGTCAAAACCACTTGGGTCATTGGCTCGAATGTATTTTACAGGAAAGTGGATTTGGATATAACCTGATCTGCAATAACCTTTATCATAACAGGTTGAATGGTTGGGTTTGGTCAAGCTGCCTAGCTTTTTTAACACTGCTGAAGCAAATTCTAGAGTGAATGCTAATCCCTTTTAAAGAATAGATCTAATAAAAGATTCATACCTTGGAGTTGGATGTATAAAACCTATTGCAAGTTAATATTGTCTATAATGTATAAATCAATAAGAATGAAGAACCACATGCACAGCATATCAGACACATCTTAAATGAAAACAACCCTAGGCTGCTAAAATATTTCCTTGACAATAACAAAATCATAAGTACCCTAAAACTTACAGTTGGGTGATAATAGGCATATATCATTCCCACAATCCAAATATAGCGATCAAGTCCTGATCGGAAGTGCCACTCATGCAAACGAGGATATTTCAATTTTGAAGGATCTGGATCGCTGTAACCTGGATACAAGTCACTTCAGAACCCTATTCATCTTTTAGAAGAAACAAAGAGGAGAAAGCCAAAATACTAGGAGAAGACTTTACAAAGTATTGACCTAAAAGGAATGTTAGCGGGCTCCAAAATATATCAAAGACTTTTGGAACCTCCCAGATCAGAATAACAACCAGAAAGCAGGCAGCTATTTTTGCTGCAATCACTGATCCAAGCTCATTGTATTTGTTTAGAATTCCAAGTGCACCATAAACCATAAGGGTGAAAAGAGTGTGCATGGGGCAGATGTAATACAGCATGTAGTCATTGTTAAGGACAATGCAGCAAAATGCCACAAAGAAATTAAGGCGCCACGTCATCTGTTCAACATAGTTAGAAATTGTTAGCAGCATTCTATTCTAATAGGAAAGGAAACTACCAACTACGATACCAAGCCCCATTACCAATGCAAACCTGAGCAAACCGTGCCAAACTGAAATCTTTTCGGACATAATAATATGAGAAATTCCCAAATCCAGTCATCCACACATATGCAGCAATAAAAACACGAATTGCATTATATATCTCTTTTGCATTGAAGTAATGGTACATCAAAAACAGTACCTGAAAAGGAAAGGTAGTTAAGTTCAACTCATATACCTAATAATTGAGGCTAATAAATCATATCTGGCAGGCTATTACAGTTCAGAGTGCTGGAAAATTTGGATAAAGTAGTACATTGTTGTTCTTGTGATTAGCTGTATTAGAAGGAAAACAAACAGTGATTAACAGCTGGACCTTGCAGTTCTCTAATGCATTTTCTAGCATATGAAAATGGAGGCATAAAAAAGTCCCCAAAATGAAGAATCCATGTTGTGATACAGCCTTAAGCAATTTTATAGCATATACCTGGTTAAGACCTGAGCCTATTACATCCCTAACACCTAGATGTTTTTGGTGCATTGGTTAGAGTTGTCAACGTTTGGTATCAGAGCCAGCCCTGCATCTGGAGCTTGGGTCCTATAAGGGATGACCCATCAAAAGGGCTACCAGGGGGATTAAAAAAAAGGCTAGAGTGAGATGCAGACAGGGTAGCCTATTAACCAAAGTGCAACCACCATATGGAAAAGTCTACACACGGAAAAGACTCCTCAGACCAGAGAGGCGGTCTACTACATGCTTGGTTAAGACTCCAGCCTAGCGCATTAATGCCTAGGAATTTTGGTATATTGGTTAGGGCTATGACATTTTATAGCTCATCAAAATAGCATTTTGTTTCTCCTACAAAAGCACCTCCATGCCTAGGCTATTTCTAATGCCATAGCACAAGCACAAAAAAATGTAAAAGGTCATGATAGCAATAATAAATGCAAATGACCTGCAAAAATCTTTTATTGCATCAATTTTATCTCTCAAGCAGCATGCCTGCAGCAAAGGAGTAATGCTGAACGACACTATTGCCATCAATATCTGCAAAGGCCAAATCTGCAAACTGATTATGTTAGATTGATGTCTAGCATGGTCCAGGATCTGGGACAGTCAATATCAGATACATATCAGCCTAGAAACTGCCTGTTTCTAATTGGAGGAGATCAGCTGAGGCTAAAACAAATGCTAGATAACATTTGTTTGATCAGGTTATAAACTAAATGACTTGGCTAATGTCAGGGCAGTGTTTCTTTCTTTCTTTCTTTTTTTCTTGGAGTTGACTTGGCCTAAGTAGGAATACATGACTCAGATCCATACCCTGACCTGACTGGTTCTTAAATCAGGGCCAGAGTATTCTTGATTTAGGTTTAATCCACTGCCTGCAACTCTTCCAGCAACTGTCACTGACAAGAACACAGTGCCAATAGAACTGGTGTGGAGGTTCTTTATTTCACATATAGTCTGTTTGCAAGATTCGTTGAATCTCGAAGCTTCTAGAAAACATCACGCACATATCACTTCAAAAAAGAAAGGACCGTGAAAAATCTGAAGGAAATCGAACAGAATTTAACGGGAACACAATCATTCAAGTGCTGATTACCAAAAAAACAAACGAATATACAATAAAAATAGCCTGAATTACACATCTGTTTGCTGAATAGTTTAGACATCTTGAAACAATGAAAAACTAAATATTCATGAGGAAAAGTGATCAGTAGTGTGATAGCCATAAAAATGTGTTCTCCCCTCACAATTTCTAGTACAGCAAGGGACTGCAAGGGAAAGCTATGAAAGGTGTTATACATATGCCTTTCATTGTTCCCGCAAATTTTTCCATATTTCCCGTTTCCCAGAGCAAAACCCCTGCTTGAGCTGCTGGGGCATGTGCATGAGAACATTGGGTGCATTTTAAAAATTCATTTCCAGCATTTATTGCACAAACAGCCACATGAACCCATTTTCAAAAATGGAAACAATGAAATGGACCTCTTCTCAGACATGAGATAGATCATAAAATCAATTAGCAGGATAAATTTGCATGGAGGGACCAACTTTGTAAATGAATATCCTGGTACAATTGGCAAAAAGTTAAGTTCACCATGCAAGATGATTGATACAAGAGAGAAACTGACCTGCATCCATCCCTTCCATTCTTCAGTCTGATGTCTATTGAGATAAAGTATGGATTTTCCTGAAAATGCTGACTTATCTTGGTGGATCTTAAAAGAGGTCATTGCTGCGACTATGATGAGAATAAAGTAAAGAAAAAGAAAAAGATCTCGGCTGTAACTCTGCATGCATGAAAAATGTTAAAAATAAACATTGTTAGCAAACCTGTACCAAATTTCACAATTATGCTACAAAACTGCAACCAGGGCTGTGATTTTTTTCCCCTAATTTTGTAGATAATTAAGAAAAATTCAATAAATAAGTCAACCATGCTCCATTTCAGATGAACCTGCCAAAGAATGGTTAAAAAATTCAAGAAAACAGGGGTAAAATATATAAATTAATAGAATAGGATGGATCATTATCTCTCTAAACTACAAGGCAAAAGGAGATATTAAAAAAAAAATCAAAACCTAATTTTAAAAAATAAAAATTCCACGATCTTGAGAACAATTTGAATATAATTTACGTACTTGTACAAGAATTGGTAGGGAGATAATAAAACTTAGAGAAGGATTAGACCAAATCAGAGTTTTAATTAAGGAAATAGATGCTGTGACTGGAGAATTTCAATTTGGCAATAATGATGTTAGGGATTCTCAAACACAAGTCCTTCACTACTCCAAGATGAAAACATTCCAAGTTCCCTCCTGTCCCCCTAAAAAAAATAGAAAGGTGGGAAAAAAATCCAAGTCTGAACCATGGCAACTGCTTATATCTCTCACTTTCTTTCTCAATATTCTTTTCCCCTTTCTTCTTTTTCCCCTCATGTGAACTGCACATGCCTTTTGCTTGTTATCAAAGAAGGTTCTAGTCGTGAAACCACATTTTTATGGCATGTGGGGAAATATTTGAAGGTTACAAAGCCACCTGTCCATAAATTGTACAGAGTTATTCTAGATCCAACCACATGTGAGGGCAGGAGATTAGCGATGTAACATTGTAAATTACTTGTTATTCTAACATCGCAATTCTGATTATTCTATTTGGCTCAGACTCGCCATAAGTAGGGTATTGACCTACTCAGTTTTTCTCTGCTTAATCTAATAGGTGTTTTTGTGGCCTACAGTTTGTTTATTTGAACACTTAAGCTATCCCAAAAATAAACAAAATCTATTAAGAAGTTTTGGATTGAATATTGTAGTATTGAAATTATTGCAGAAATAATACTATAAATTTTCAAGTGTAAAAAAATTTAGCAAACAGTTATCTCCTCCGTAACTGCTTATGCATTTGCAATTTGAGGAAATAACTTCAAGCCTGTATATTATGTCCAAGAGCAATTTCTCCTATAAATAACTATTTAATGAGATTTTCTTCTTTCATAGCAAGTTTTGCTAGCTAGAGATGAAATCTAAGCTTTCGTAGAAGAAAAGATAAAGTGGAATTTAATCTTTAATAAGCCATCAACCATCTTGTTGTTCATGCAACTGTAGAAAGTTTTAGCCCAGCCCATTTGGATGGCCAGCTCAGGAGTAATTTAAATTTTTCCCCTCTTAGTCAAACATATTGGCTATAAGAACCTGGAGATTGCTCAGGTTGAGTGGAAGACCACTCTAGATATCATTATTCTGAAGAAAAGGTTGTGGCAGGCCCCTATGTCATGGCATCTAGGCCCATGGCAACATGGCAAACCCGAACCCATGGCCACTGAAAGAGAAGGTTCGTTGTAACCCCCTGGTATGTTGTACTGATGTATACCATTTTATACTAGACATACTGTATCATATCGGTACCAAACCAAGATTTGGTTTGGGGTACGTGCAGACTGACCTATGTACCAAGTGTACCAACACTGTATCAGTGTAGTACCAATACAAAATTCAATATCGAGATGGTGGACCTTGGTTCCCCCTATGTTTATTTTCCTCCTTTGTTCTTTCCTTATACTCTTGCTCCCTCCTCTCTTAGCAGCTAAAAAAGACCACTTATCCAACTACCATTGTGCATTCTTCTATATTTATACACTTACATGCAAACCTACAAGGAAATTAATTGATTTATAGCACACATTTAATAAATTTTCATATAAATAAAAATCGATCATGCTGACCACTGACAAAGTCATTGAATGGCTATTTAGTGAGGTGACAAAAGTAATATTTCAAAGGCTTTCCTTAGACTCAAGTTGCCAGCCATCCACTGTGCAATCCCTTGACTATTATGTACCCACCAGGTGTTTTTTTGAACATAGTTAAAAATGCTAAAGCAGCTCCAATCCAATAGCAATTTATGATATTTTATGATCAAGTGAACAAATGTGATAGGGAAGTATGTTCCCAATAGCTATGCATTTTATTAAATACCATTATCACATTAGTATGTTAAGGTGGTGTTTCGCACAATATGTTGCTTGTTAGTGACAAGAAACTAATATAGATAGCAACCAGTTATTCTTAGCTCATTTTGTAGGCATGCAATCATGAAATCATGCAGATGGCTGCTTTGTTTTCTTGATGCCTATAAGATTGACAACTTTCCTTTTATGGGGGCAGAGAGGACGGAAGGATTTAGCAAGTATTCCTTTTTGCTATCTAAAGCATTTTGGGAGGCTTTATCCCAATGGGACTCCTTTCTTCATTAGACAAGAAAAAGGTTGGCATTTTTCAGATAAGTTTGATAAGAATCATTGGATGTAAGCCAATCTTCCTTGGAGTGGTTTAAGCTCCTTGAGGTTTCTTAGAGGTGGGATCTCCTGAATCGCCCTGATCTTTTTTAGCTCGATTTCAATCCCTTGGTGGCATATTACAAAAGGAATTCGCCTGATGTCAGCCCCCAAGCACATCTGACTAGATTCATGTGGAGTTTGTGTCCAAAATCGTTCAAAAACCATGCAAAGGTCATCGAGATGGTTGGCTCTCCTTTTCGTCTTCATAATGAGATTGCCAAATTAATTTAGTATGAAGGGAAGACAGTTCTTTCAGAACAAGGCCACTTCTGGATACATGGACAAGAACTTTGTCTTTTGTGTTGCCTTGCAACAAATTATATCTACCATGTACAGCATCATGCCTGGGCACTACTCTCCCTTGGGCATGAGACCATACATAAGTGGATGAGATGGCTTCAAAAATCTAGTGCAAACAGCAAACTTGATGACCACATAAAGACTTCTACATGTACACCTAGAAGGTAAAGGTACTCGTATAGCTTCTCTATTTTCACTACGGGGGCATTTGGTAACATAAATAGGATTACCATGGTGATTTTAGATCACTGGTGATCCTTGTACCAAGGTGATCTAATCCCTGATGGTTTAAGATCATCACGTTTAATGTGATATATATTAGTGATTAAAAATCTTCGATGATCTAAGATCACCACATTCGGTATAAGATGGGAATCCTAAATCACCAATCATAAAATACTAAAACTATCTTTGATTGGTTAACCTCTCTTGATCTTAAAAAATAACCACCCTAATTTTGTAAATACCATGATAATTTACCTTGATTTCATATTATTTATTATTATAATGTTTATATTAAATTAAAATATTTTATAATATTATAATTATAATTATGTTATATTTTATAATATTATTATATTATATTATATAACCTTATAATATTAAATTATATTATATTAATATAAAAATAATATCAAGGATTTTTTATATGGATAAGGAGCATTTTAGTTCCTACTTCCTAAATCTTTAGTCAAGATCACTACCTAGGGGTGATCTTGAATATCCGACCTCATGAACAGGTATAAGATCACTGGATTAGGCAATGATTCTAAAGACAAGAGTGATTTAGGATCATTGCCATGTAGGATTACCGAGGTGCAATCAAATATGATAATCCCATCACCTCCTCATAGATAACCTCATACCAAATGCCTTTACATATAATATGATGCTTTTGCTTTCCTTTATCTTCAATGGAAGTAGCCATCACCAACATACATCTCCATTATAGGTCAGCAATCGATTTTTGTTGCAGTAGAATGCACTACCATATATCATAGAGAGTACCTTCCAAGGTTCACCATCTTAATACCAATCCTCATATCGATACCACATACGTATAGTATTGGCATGCCCTGCACGTGAGTCGGATCAGCATACCAAGACTTGGTATGCGCCGGCATTGAGTTTTAATTAGGTATCGGTATGGGATAGTATACCCAGTACAGGATAGCATGCACCAGTACAGATACTATGGTGCCTTCTTTTCGTCCATCTTAACTCTTTCCAAGACTAGAAAATAGGCAACTTTAGTTTACATCAACACTTTCTTCATGCACAGGGATATGTGTCCATAGATGGGATGCTTAACATTAGAGGATGATGCCAACCAATTTCTATCAGAATAGGCAACTATAGATTGAGTTTATAAGATTTCAAGTGATCTTCTAAGAGAAAAACAATTCATAGTTTTGTACTACATTTGCTCTGGAAATTAGAATGAATTAGTAGCATTTAAATTCAAGAACCCTGAAATAACACATAATATCCTGTATTATTTCAAATATATGCATTAATTTATGAAAAATGGCAAGATCATCAGGAATAAGAAAAGGGCAGCACCAGTAGGCATAGATATTTGTGTCCTTCGTGCAAATCATAATAATCTTTCTAATAATATACGCATAAAAAGATGTCCAAATTCCTTATATTACTTTTGTGAATTAGAACATAGGGTTTCTGTAGATTAGGAGCTAAAACAGCACCTTTTTTGAATGTTTTGAATTACTTATATTACTTTTGTGAACTAGAACATAGGGTTTCTGTTGATGAGGAGCTAAAACAGCACCTTTTTTGACTCTCCAAGAAGATTTGTCCGATCGCATATAAAAAAATAGACCAAATAAGCTCCAAATTCGGATCTGAAAATTATCAGTACAAACCAGTCAACACAATCTCCAACTTGATAAGTGTTTGTGCCTCCAACATAAAATAAAGGCTTCACTTACATGGCTCTCAATGTTAGCCGATGCTCTAGCAAGAATGCCTCATCTATCTGACAAAATCTGAACAGCCCCAGGATGCATAACCAAAAATGATTAGGGTTTTCCATGACACATAACACAGTGCTTTTGTGGCAGTGTCAATTAGTCAAGAAAAAATTATGACCTACCTAAAAAGGGGTGATGTGGCAGAAACTTGGGGGGTTTTGGGATATGCTGCTTGAAGACCTTCCTCTAATAATGAAGCTCGATCATTGTCCCTATTTGGCTCACCATCTAATACAACCAAATTGATGCCCGAATGCCTGCCACTACAAAAAATGAGACAAAATCAAGAGTCGTGCCATTTAAGTTGATAACAAATATAAAATATCAAGACACGTCATTTAAACTTTTTCCAAGTTTACTTTTTCTTGATTATAATACAAGAAATGATACTACTTCATCAGCACAAAATGATTTGCTACATAAGAGGAAGAGCTACTTACATATTGAATATAGTAGGTTACGCTAAAGAGTAAAGATCCGCATCTAAATGGAACTAGATCAAGAATCAGAATCGCAGAGAAAAAACAATCTTCACTGAGGTAGCATAAACTAATATCCATGTCAACAAAATATAACTCACACTTTCGGAGAAGCAGAACTTTTCCTGTATTCCAGTAATTCCGAATATATCCATGCCACAAAAACTGGGATGAATCCAAGCAAAAATGATGCCTGTCACATACACAACGCCTATGTTAAAAGAAAATGGCTCTTCCGGTGAACGACCATTACATTCAACAATCAGACGAGAAAGGAGGCGCCGATTTGTCAATAAAGTACAAAAAGTTATTATCTGTTCATACTTAAAATCCAAGAAAAATAAAAGACAAAATATTGTCACACGCCCCGAAAAGGGGGAAGTATCTTTTATACTTCAGTAAATAAACCGTAGATACGTCGCTTATTGCGCGCAGTCAACCCTAAATACCTTACGGGATGTTTAAAAATAGCCAGTTTCTTGCCTTAGCCTTAAAAGATTCTTGGGAAAAACACAGCACTGCCAACTGTCATCAAACAAGCGACAAAGACTCGCATCTTGTGTGCTGCTTTAGTTCCTAAACCCTATAAACCCCAGCAAATCTCGAACTCCCTTTTCTAACCAATTTCTAATGCACTCCAAGGAATGTGCTCCAAGGAATGTAGGCTGGAAAACAAGATAAAAATCATTGAAATGATGTTCACCGCCAAGGAAATCGGAGATTCAAAGCAAGAACGAGTTAGGTCTCCTCGAGTTCGCGTACCTGTCCGGGAGTGATGGGTCCTGCGATCTCCATTGATGATGGCTTGGAGACTAGCTTGAAATCCTACAAACTAAACGCGCTCCAAATCCACGAGCATTACCAAGATCGCACCTCGGAGAACTAGATCTGAGGGGAAAAACCCCGGAGACGAGCGACGGCAGAAAAAAAAGAAGCGAAAAATAAACTCCCCAAAAAAAAAAAGCGAAAAATAATTAACCGCTTCCTTGGCTGGTGTCTGGATTTAAAGGAGTTAGCCGAGCGGTGGCGAGGATGGCATCGACGAGAACACTCGAAAAAGGGACCAAGAAAATGAACCGAATCACTTCGCAGGTCCCAGGGGCGGGGCCGGGAAGAAGCTCGGACAAGAGGGTGGTGTGGTTCAGCGGGCCGATCTTTTTGGGTGTCTTTAGAGATAAGGGTGGAGATGACGAGATTTTTACAGAAATGCCACCGTCGGCTTGCGGTTGTGGGCGCCGTTGTCCCCTTTGCAGTACTTAGGTTAACGAGAACCAACATATAAGACGTAGGAGGAATAAAGTTGACGGTAGTTTGGGAAGAAAAGAGTTGGCTCATTGATGTCAACTTCTCCTTTTATACCATGATTCAGGAGTAGCATACGGAGTGAATTGTATTCCAGTTCTGTATCATTCGGTGCTATTTTTTGCCTTTGCATCAATTTCTTGGCTTTTTCTGATTTTTATGTGATTTGTAATTTTGTATTATTCTGCGTCTTCTCTGCGGTGTTAAGTCTCGTCATGACTGGTTTGCGATAGGCCAGAGGCGAGAATAATTGGAGATGGCTCTCTGGAAGGAATCAACAAAGGCATTTTTCAGTCATAATGGACTCCCCCCGGAACCATTAATCACTGTCTGTTATGATAGATATAATGACTGCCATTTATCAAATTTTGGGTGTTAAAATAATTTTATTTTTTCATGCAATCTTTCAGTGAAAGAAGAAAAATAATTTTTAAAAATAATATTTTTATTTACATAAAGGTATAAAATAATGATCATTATTTATATTATAAAGAATTGTTATGATACTAGATATCATGTTATAATAGCTATTATTATTATTATTATTATTATTATTTTGCTGTTATATATCAAATGCAATGGATAAAGCCTAAAATCAAGATAAAAACCATCATAAATATATGATCATTATTTTAAAACTTATCGTTGAGAATAAAAAATTAAGTGTTTTAAATAATATTTAATAGTTTAAAATTTTTATTTTAAAATATCATGTTAAGCTAGTGTGTTGCCATCATATTGCCCCTTTCCAATGTATATTATTGAATATATTCTAAAAATCACAATCCAATAGCTTATAATTAGAGAAACTCATGAATAATCAAACATCTATAGTTGACCATTTGTAAATTCACTTAAATTAGACTTAAAGGCTCCCCATTTGCAAGCAAAAAAAATATGCAAGCCAATTGATTTAATTTCGAATAAAAAATTTTCAATTAGCATACTTTTCTTTTGCCAAAACAATCCAAGCGCAACATATCTTAGTTTCTTGTTTGACATTATAGAAGTCGCTTTGCTTTTTTTCATCTCATAAACTTGTAATTTAAGATGGCAATATTGAGATCACACACAAAGTTTATGTAATAAATTACACCTAAATTTAATATCTTGAGCATTCTATTCCAACGGTGTTTGCAATGTTTCATAATTTTTATGTGATATTGTATAATTTTTGGTGAGTCAATAATTTATAAAGCTAATTTGTGATATTTTTCTGCCTATAAGCTCAAATTATGATTATATAGGTCGGAGGCTCTAAGAATTTATTGATGATGGGTGAGGCGGAAAAAAATCTTCATAAAAGCAATAGCATAAATCTTTATGGATGATTGTAAGGATTTGGTTAATATTAAGGAGGAAAATCTATAGTGCTATAACAATGAAATTTATGATAAGAGCATAAAGATATTGAAGAGGTATGAGTCATGAAAAAAGATTAAGCATATAATTTGCAAGGCTCTCTTAAGTGTAAAGAGCATGCTTTTGAATTTGGAGCTACCAAATGTTCTCTCCCTCTTCATGGCTTCAAATTTGGTTCCTGCATGGCAACATTATCATCATCCTAGAAATTCTCTCTCTCTCTCACACACACACAGACCCCTTAGTTGTAAGTAATTCAAATTTATGGATGCTTGTGCTTTTGTTTCATTTCCTTTGAGGGTTCACTGGAGCCATAATTTGACATAGAGTATCTGTTATCATAATTTTTAGTATAGAAATGCTGAAAATAAAGCGAGCATAGATTCTCTTGGTCTATGACTCCATTTCTTCCAACGTCTCCTTCAACTTACCCATGCTTGGCATCATAAAAATTATATTGGGTGTTGTGATAATCAGCTCACCATGCTCTTGTGATATTTCATCCTAGCTTTTTTGCAAATTTATGGCTGTTAGAATATAAGAATGGTTTAGATTGCATGGCAACCTAGCTTTCCTTGGAGTTCATCTCACTGATTTGCTCGCATGCTCTGCATGCTTTTATCATCAGCTTGTTTTGATGCCATGTAACTTGGAGTAAATGCCAATTAACCCTTTGATAGCAAATAGTATGGATAGATTATTGGTGTGAAGAAGAAGAATTCTCTTAATTGCGAACCTAAACCATATGAGTCAAGACCTTCTCCAATTTGTCATTCAACCGGAGAGAACTTAACAACCAATGTTTGTATACCGTAATGGTTAATAATTGAGTAGAGCGGTGCTATCCAATCACTTATCCTATCATTTACTAATGAGTAATAGATGGGCAACAAGTGATTAAAAATCTAACTCTTTAATTTAATCATGCGTGGTGAAGCATCTCAATGCATCATACAATTGCAAAAAAAGAAATTAGAATACTAAACATCAATATATACTACATTTTGGTTGCCGTGATTTATTTTCTTCTATCATAATATATACTACATTTTTTATATGCATAAAAAATTATATAAGCAACCAAATAAAATTAAAAATATTAATTATCTTGAGCATCACACTTGCCGGCACATGCAGTTAAAACCTTAGATTTTAATTATTACTAAACACCGCTAGATATAATATAAAGAAAATTTTCACTTTTATCTTCTTAGCCAATAGAAAACAATAAATACAAAGATATCAGCCATATATAAATATTTAATCTATATTTTCTATGTATCTATTAATAAATCTCAAAAATTAATCTTGAATTCAATTTATCACGTCACCAAGGCTTGCTGATATCTTAGATTCTAAAATATCAATCAAGAGGATTTAAGCCATAACACATCGTTGATCTGGGGGACCAAACTGGGTGAGCGCGGACCGGAGCCCCATCCGATCGCACGAGCTCGTCCATATATGCTTAGCATCGTCGAAAGGCGAGTGGAATTTTAGCCGCCAACGGCGAAGGGACGATGAAATAGGAACGGAACGGCGTTGTGCGAAAGAAGGGACCTCCCTCGGCGCAAGCACAATAGAAGGAATAGGTCCGCCCGATTGTGGACTCGGGAGCATTCTAGGGCTTTAGAAAAATCCCGTCGCTCTTCAGTTTTTCTAATCCGAAGGTATGATAGGCTATTTCTAGTTGAATTTTCTTTTACCAATCCCGACTTTTGATTCTATGGAGCTTCGCATGACGTTGAATTTTTCTAATCTTTCAGAAATATATGTTTTAGGGCTCGCAAAATCCCACCTTTGAACTCGAATTGGAAAGCTCCAATTCGTCTGGGTGTTGTTAGATGATCACGCAGAAGAATCAGAAGGAGCTCCAGGTTTGCCCTTTTTGTTTTCAAATAATCATCTGAAAGGATAAAGGAAAAAAGAAGAAAAAAATTTCTTCACTTTGATGAGAAAAAGAGCATTCCTTTTTATCACTTTGGTAATGTTATGATAGTGCTAATACAAATGTTGGACTTGGATGAGCTCGTTTCGTTGTGGTTCTTACTGTGTAAACTGAGCTTAGAGTTGGAGAATCAGTGTTAGTGTTAAAGCAATACGGCTGTTGGTTTGTAAATTTTGATATCTGGGTATTGTTAAGTTTGAAGATGGGGCATGATCTGGCACACTTCCATCTGGATATTTTTCCGAGAAGAAGGTGATGGGTTTCAGATGAGGCATGCTGTCAATAATCATGGTTATGGTAACATGGTGCTGGAGAGCTTGATGTTATTTCTATATTAGATTTGTGCTTGATAACAAAATAGACAATAAAAACTAGTATCCATTTGAGTTCTCTTTGATCATGCATTTGAAGGAGGGTTGCTCGTTATTGTTGAAGGTCCAAAAACCCGTGGCACCAATGGCACTCATGATGAATTTGATATCCGATCACCAACATGTAAAGGACATGAGTGCTCCAAGATTGAGAGAGATTGATGTCGTGAATAGAATACAGCACGAGAGGGACATTACAGTTGCACTAGAGTATTTCAAATCTGTGGCCAAGTCAGAAGTTTTCAAGCACACTGAACTGACGTACCAAGCCATGTTAGAGAAACTTGGGAGGGAAAATCAGATGGATGTCGTTCAGTACCTTTTGCAGCAGATGAAGCTGGAAGGACTACCCTGTTCTGAAGATATCTTCGTGAGTGTCATAAATTCTTATGCTCGAATAGGCTCCACAGAGCAAGCCCTGAAGACATTTTACCGGATCCAAGATCTTGGTTGCAGGCCAACAGTGAGAATTTATAACCATCTTTTGGATGCTTTGCTTAAAGAGAACAGGTTTAACCTGATCAATCCTATATATGGCAACATGAAGAAAGATGGTATAGAACCCAATGTGTTCACCTACAATATACTAGTCAAAGCTTTGTGCCAGAATGACCGGGTGGATGCTGCCTATAAACTTCTCACTGAAATGTTGAATAAGGGGCATTGTGCCGACAGTGTCAGCTATACAACAATAGTGTCTTCTCTCTGTAGGTTTGGGAAGCTAAAGGAAGCGAGGGATCTTCTGCTGAGAATAGCCCCCAGAGTGTCTACTTATAATGCTTTGATAAGTGGCATGTGTGGAGAATTTAGAATGGAAGAGGTATTTTCTTTGCTAGATGAAATGGCTAATAGGGGCATCAGCCTTAATGTAATAACCTACACTACAATAGTTAATGCATTTTGCAAGGCAGGCAATTTGAAGCTCTCTCTTGCTGTTTTGGCACAAATGTTGGTAAGAGGATGCTGTCCTAATATCCTTACTTTTACATCATTGATTAAAGGGTTTTTTGAAGATGGCAGAGTGCCTGAAGCTCTTGATATGTGGAACTGGATGATTCAAGAGAGATGCATGCCCAATGTTATTGCATTTAATATTATGGTCCATGGTCTTTGCTTTAATAGAGAACTAAAAAAAGCACTAGATGTCTTGGACGAGATGGAAAAAAATGGCTGCCCTCCAAATGTCAATACTTATAGTAGTCTTATTGATGGTTTCTCAAAAGTAGGAGACCTGGAAAGTTCGATGTTCGTCTGGAACAAGATGATGAGCAGTGGTTGCAAACCTAATGTTGTCGTGTATACCTGCATGGTGGATGCTTTTTGCAGGAAGTCCATGTTTGATCATGCTCGTCGTCTTATTGGGAATATGCTCTATGAAAATTGCCCTCCAAATACAGTGACATTTAACACATTGATAAAAGGTCTGTGTGACACTGGAAGAGTAGGCTGGGCCATGCGCACGTTAGATGAGATGAGAAGGCATGGTTGTCAACCAAACGTAAGGACATATAACGAGTTGCTTGATGGTCTTTGCAGAGGAGGACAGTTTATGCAAGCCCTCCGACTAGTGAATCAGATGTTGGAAAGTGGGACTGAATTGAATTTAGTGACTTACAACACTATGATACATGGCCTCTGCCAGGTGGGTAGGATCAAGGAAGCATTACTACTTAAAGGAAAGATGACAGTTCAGGGGATTCAGCCTGATTCACTCACTTTCAATTCAATCATCCATGGATACTGTAAAGAAGGTAAAGTTAGGATCGCTGCTCAACTTTTAGGTGGAATGGCTGCGGAAATTTGTTGCCGTGATGTAATCACATACACTACTCTAATTTCTGGCCTTTGTAGTCAACAGAGACTAGAAGATGCTATGGTGTATCTTCTGAAGATGTTAAATGAAGGCATTTATCCCAACAATGCCACGTGGAATGTTTTGGTGCGTGCCATTTTTGTGAATTTGGGTTATTCCAGGGCAATTCAGTCAGTGGATAATACTCTTGGTAAGTGTGAAGACTATAGTAGTATGGATAATAGATGATTCACCATGGATCACTGAAAGAGATGAACTTTCAATATGAGAATATTCTGATAGAAGGTTCCTGATCTGCCAGAAATTTCAGGTAGTTCCTAATGCATTTTGGTCCACAGTACAGCTGTCGCTACTGGCATGGCTTGAACTATAATCTGTCACAGTTGCAAGGTATTGCAGTAACCAGGATCAGAAACTTTTGAAGTTTGTGATTGACTGAAAATTTCATAGTATTCTCCACAGATGCAGAGTTATTTGATCTTTTGATACATGATAGGACAAAGAAGAGAGAATTCTATGGCAAGAGGTTGCAGTGTGCGCTAACCATAAAGGAATCCTGTCCTTTATCTAAATAAAGGGGTTCAAACTCAGCGTCTCCTGTTGAGAAGAATCTTATCCGCCTAAAGTATTCTTTTCTGCTGCAGTTTGGCTGGTGTTTTTCAACCCTCAAATATTGACCTGGTTGTTGGTCCCATAGAAAGAGTTGTTCAATTGAGAGGTAGTAGAACTATAAAATTTTAGATGATATTTATTTTTTAATTTTTAACCTGGAATGGTTTCAAACAAAGAGTTGTCAATGAAAAGCCATTGAATTTAAAGGTTGATACCAGCAACCCACTTTGGTGTTCTGCCATAGACAACATGAGATTTGCCTTTTTTTTCTTGTCAGGTAGCTCAGATGAGACTGTTGTGCAGAAGTCTGAGTAATGATCTCATGCAATTAGTTTATTCATTTATAGTTCATTCTTCTTCTGCTACATGATTTTGATCCCCATGTGTAATTTCATTAGAATTTGACCCAATATGCCCTCACTAAAATGAAAAATCTTTAATTTATGATACCTTTGGATGGATTTTCCTCGAAAAGGAGTATTTTGGATCGAAATGGCAATTTGGTTGTTCTCTTCTAAGCGGTAAAACATGGAGAGCAAATGATGAGTAAAATCTATTATGTGTGGTGGTTGTGCTATGCTGCTGAAAGGAAAGAATTAAAAAAGACCAAGTCTTGGTTTACTCTACTCTTTTTGGAGGTCAGCATGAAAGAATTATCAAAACTTGCCTCTTTTACCTCAACTTGACCAATAGGATATTAGTAAAATGAATTATTTTGAGGCAATAAACCCCAAGTTTGGCTATGAGCTGGTAAAATTATTTTTATTTTTGCAGTTGATAACATGCTGCGATAGATTCTGCCTAACCTATCAGGATTCCCCCTCTTCTTCATTTGTCATTTTCATGGATTTCTCAGTCTTGATAGAATCGATAAAACCTGTTGTCTATGGTGTCACTGAGTTAAAGTAAATTCATGAGTTGCAGCCATAGATGAGGGCTGGCTGGTACTTGCTAGTTAACTAGGCTGCTATAATGGATTTGCTAAATTACTTTCCACGGTGTTCTACTAATTTTAATTTAGAATGACCTGCACAGCAGAGCTGATATATGTGGGCTCTGAGATATAGGGTGTTGAATGAAACACTCTGGATTTTGTTTATTTTCACTCGCCTTTTTGGTTACGTGGCTCACTTGCCATACATCACACGATACTGTGCGGCCACTGGCATCCAAATCATTCTCTTCTGTCATTGAAACACGTGCTAATCCTAGTGCCTAGTAATAAACAGTCTCATTCTTGCCTAAAAGATAGACGGTCTCATTAACGCCATACGAACTTATAAATTGTTTTATTAAGTGCAATAAATTTATCTTAATTTGTTCCAGCTTCCATAGTTCTTTAGAAAAGTTTTTCTGATGTTCCACCACCTCCTGTGTTCTCTTTTGATGTTGTTCCCCATTTTACGCTGAACCTTATCTATTCTGCAAGGATATACTTTATGGATAATGCTTTAATTAAAATTTTAAATTTTATAAGAAAGAAATATCTTAATTTTTTCGAAATGCCTCATAACTCATCCCGTCTTAGATCTCCAATCCAATCAGGTGTTTTGACATTTTCTTGAAATATTTTTTCTTTAAAAAATATAATTTTTTAATATTTTATTAGATTTTTAAACATATTAAAACTATAAAAAATTTATTTTTATGATAAATTGAATCTATTTAAAATTATAGTATCAATATATTATGCCTAGATAAAATGGGATAACTGAGAATAGTTTTGAAATCTCTCTAAAATTCTCTTTAAAACGAAGAGAATGAGATGCCCAAAACATCGCCATTACATCAATTTTGAACCATTGATTTTGATAATACTTTATTTGAGAATTATGTGTAGATTGATTCCCTATTTGTTTTCACTTAATAACAATATTTATGAAGCTACGTCAATGTAAACCATATCTGTAATGTTATTTTAACACACGAAGAGATTCAGCTGTTTAAATAACAATTCTTCATCCCTGCCAACTGAATTATTATCCTCTCCATACCTACTGGATAGCAGATGATCTCATTAAGTAGACTATTTTTGCCGTTCAACCTATATATGACTACCATAAGTTGAACACATTGCAAGCCTCATTTCCACCCTTCCTTCAGAGTTTTATAAAGTCTCTCAATGTCCGACTGCAAACAAAAGCATAAAACTCAAACTTAGGCCTCAAGGGATGCAAGAAAACAGAAAGAAAACACCACAAAAAGTAGTGCACGAATCTCGTCTCTGTAAGATGAAATAAAGATGGCATATGTTTGTTATCTTGTTTACCTGATAGTATTTGAGCATCTGGCCTCTTTTCTTCTTCATTGTAGGAGTCACTAGATCTCTTTCCACGTCAAATGCTAGAGGATCCACCACAATCCCTTTAATATACTCAAAACCTCTCAGCTGTTTGTAAGCAGGTAATGCATTGAGATTAGTACATAAAACAGATTATCGTCCATAGAATGTAAATTAAACAACTAAATCAATGTCATAGGCTAATTTCCTCATCTTTCAATTATAGTCCTAGTAGTCTTTTTGGTGATGTTTCACTCAACAACTTGAATAGAATTTGTTATCCTTATTTATTTACTTAATTAATCATCATAGATTACGGGTGTTAAAAATCTCATTCACAAAGTTGTTTAGATGAATAGATATGTCCATGTTCTGTAGTGTGATTTTGAAGTGACATGGGTTAGACTGATCGATTCATTTCATTGATAGAAGTTATCTCTCTCTCTCTCTCTCTCTCTCTCTCTCTCTCTCTCTCTCTCTATTTTGTATATAGATAACCTCAAAGAAAAAAAAAAGAAAAGGAAAAGGTTACTACTGAGTTTAAGAATGCTTGCAAAAATTTGCAGAAATGCTGTTACTCTCATTCAAAAATTTGCAAATGTCCAAGGAAAAGTATGGAACCGATCAGTAGCCATCTTTCTAGATGGTTTCATCAATAATCTAGAAAGTCTTTCAAAATAAAGGCTAAAAGTACATCAATTAAAGTTTCACTTCTCAAATAGGATGACTTAAATGAAAGCAACATATTCAAATTCCCAGGACAATATTTTCCTTCTTTCAGTAATAGTGGTGAGGTTGCCACCAATTGATTTCAAAGAAATGATACAAGAACCATCTGTGTCAAATACTTTGTGAAAAACTAAGTTGAGCCAACAAAAATTCCATTGTCACGATTTAAACCTGGGTCTCTTGGATGAGAACCTAATATCCTAACCAACTAGACTACAATGGAGTCATAAATTCAGAGGACATCAGCAATCCTAATATTTAGTGAAAATAGAAGAAAACATGATTTGAGTTTTCATAGGAAATAACAAAGAAGGATCAACATGCAGTAGCTAACCAAAGAATGGCTTTTATTAGAATTTAAGTAACTTACCTTATTTTTTTCAGCAACTGCCTTCAGCTCTTGGAGAATATGTTTCTTTAAATCCTCAAGGGTGCACAGTTCAGGGAAGGAACCCTTATGGCCATTTAACTCTGCCCATTTTTTAGTATTATCTTCATGTGGTGTGACCACTGCTACCAGCATTGATCGGAAGCTGTCCCCATAGACCCAAATCTAAAGAAGGAACAATGTATTCAGACAAAATAGCATGAGAGAAGCCTTCCAGGTACAATATGGACCAGAGAAAAAGACTTACATCTTCAACAATAGAAGCAAAACTATATACTTTCTCTAAGTATTCAGCTGCAACATACTCCCCTTGAGATAGCTTGAAAATGTTTTTCTTTCTGTCTATAATCTTTAAGACTCCATCAGGGCTTATCTCCCCAATATCCCCTAAAAGTTCCAGTACAAGTTCAGACATTTGTATTTCTTTTTCAATGTCTTTATGAAGTAACATAATTCACCTGTATGAAACCAGCCATCTATCATCACTTCTTTTGTCAACTCGGGATTTTTGTAGTATCCTGAAAAGAGAGTCTTCCCTCTAACACATATTTCGCCTCGTGAAGGAACACCTAGTGGATCATAACCCATCTCAGGTACTTCTTCTAGGCGCAACTCAGAGTATGTGGAGGCAACACCAACAGTTCCAACCAAGGAAAAATCATCAGGAAATCCAACTGAGGTCAGACCACATGTCTCTGTCAACCCTGAATGAACATAAGAAATTGATATTAGATAGTCTCCCCACATTCCTTTTCACTTTCTTCTTTCTTTCTTTCTTTCTTTCTTTTTTGGATAAAAACGGAAGGGAAGGGAAGGGGACACCCTGTCTGGATGGTTCATTTTTATTCTTCAGCATCTAAGATTAAATTATTCTTCTCATTCATCGAGAAATCAGTGTTCTTAATAAATTTATCAAGTTCCAGTGTCGCAAGTGAACTGCCTAATTTTCAGAAGGTTATAGATCATGTTGGAACAAAGAATGATCCCTACTTTGGTAATCATACGGATATGAACCAATGCTCATTTGAAGTAAAGAGGTAACATAGGAACCATTTATGAACTGAAGAAGCAATTACAATGGGCTGGAAGGTGCGAAGATGAATTATCACTGATGAGAATAATTTGTGATACCCCTTCTAATAACCACAAAGTTAAGAATTATTAATCCATGAACCATTGAAAATATTATATGGATAATAAAAAAAATCTTGTTTCTAGAAAATTGATGAATGAAGACATTTCACCAGTCTAACAGTGCCTGTATGACATCAAAGTGACAACACCGCTAGAAGTCTCCCCAATAACCTACAAACCTCCCCTCAAAGTTTTTTGATGATGGTTATCTTTTAAAATGGAGCATATAACTTACTTTTATGGAAAGCATGATGTGCTAGGAGTCTAAACAGGCCTAGTGATCCCAAAATTAAGCTTAAGAGGTAAGAGGTATCATAGATGATATTTTTTTCCAGGGCATGAAAGGTTCATTATGATCAGGGAAGGCGTCTGTGTATCATCTCTTATCAACCAAGATCGGCATACAAATTAATATCTCTTCTCACATGGTGGAGTATGGAAGGGCAGGGGGAGAAATTCAGTCCTTTCTGCTAGAAATGGTTGGCAAAATTTATCTGGTTTGGCATTAATGGCAGATGTCTCATAACAAGCAGTGTGTCATGGGATCATTCCAAGGCTCAACTCGTTTAAATTATTTCTTCTGTTCTAGCTGAAAATGATCATTCTGCAATAAATACCAACTAAGGAACGAGTCAATAGAGAGTTGATAATCTTCTTGGGAATCTGTGAAATCACTAAAGTGTTGTCTTTCAGTAACAGAGACGAAAACAATATAAATTCAACAGTAGTGATAGATTCATGGAATATGTAGTTATTTTGGTCTCAGTGAAGAATTTTGAAAGAAGCCTTGTTTACTTTACCATAGCCTTGAGTAAAATAAGCACAGCTAGTGACTCTCAAGAATTCCTCAATCTCAGTACTCAATGGGGCACCTCCAGATACTATCAGGCGAATTCGGCCCCCAAGCCTTGCTTTGACCTAAATAGACAGAAAAAGACATCAGAGACGCTAAGACAATCATTAATAAAGATACTCACAAGTAAAGATCTCAAAGAACTAGCTTTCAAGGGCGCTTTTCATAGTGAGGGGGAATCCCATCCATCCTTCTTCTTTTTTTTTTAAATAAAAAAGGGAGATAGACCTTCATACAAGTACAGAAAAGACTTTTCTTTCGATTTTAAATATAGAAGTGGAGCAGGTAAGACCTTACGAAATGCCAACATGTCTGCAAGTGGTGAAGCTCTCTTATGTGAATATCCTGCTCTCATCCATGACAGTTTGCTGATAGGCAACAAAGAAATAAACAGATAGCGCTTTAATATGTTCCAATAAAAATTTGGAAGAGACAGACCAACATACCGATTGTACAGAACATTAAAAATCATCCTTCTCAGAGGTCTGAGTTCTGCTACTGCCTTCAATATACCTAGAAGCCAATATTCAGCAAATTCTAAGCAAAATGAAATCAAGATAACTGTGAAAGAGAGAAATGGACAGTGACTGCTAACTTATACAATAATATTTCAGTACCTTCATGTATTCTTTCAAAAACACGAGGGACACCAGCTAAGAGTGTTGGCTTCAATTCCATGAGATCATCTCTCAAAGCAAGAATATTCTTATACAATTCAAAAATATAAGCAAAATTTTCAATAGAAATATAATAGGATCTATCAGAATGAGCTGAATCTAAAACATGAGGAGCCACTGGGTGGAAAACTGCCAGAACTAGTAATCAGAGAATTGCCATTACCCCTTGATAGTATCCAACAGAGGCCCCCTTATGAAAAAAATATTCTTCAAGCATGCGGTCCAGAATGTGAGCCAGTGGAAGGAAGGAAAGATATACATCATCCACTGTCATCTAACAAGTACAGCAGATGTAAATCTCACAATTATATAGCAAACAATGATATACTCTTTTTTTAGAGAAAGCAAACCGTAATATACAATGTGAAAGCGACTGCAGATGAGATGATTTCATATAGACATGGCGCAAGAATATACTAATGGGAACAAACAACATATTCAGTTTCTAGAAGCAAGCCAAGGGATTTACCTTGTCTTCAAATTGTTCCATGAAGAGGTCAGCCCCTTTTACATATGTTGCATGGCTTTCATGAGTCAAGATTACACCCTTGGGATTTCCACTGGTACCACTTGTGTACATTATTGTGCATATATCAAGAGGTTGTGGAGGAAAAGGATCCGATCGATATTCTTTTCCCTAATAAGCATTATTGCACTCGGGTCAAAAATCGAAACAAGAAAATTGGACATGGGAGATATAGAATAATTAGCATACTATTGAAAGAAGATGGTAAAGTACTGACACTGAGAATCTTAAGTTACAAGAACTGCCATGAGCGGTTGCGAGCATTAAGTGTTGCTTATAAATAATGTGAGCTGGAGACTATTGGTCTAATGTGAATCTTATGATGAAGACAATCATGCAGAGTATGTGAGGGGACCTCTACAACCAGTCATGAGATTTGAAGTGTTGCAAGAGATAATGTTGGATGGGGATGGTCGGTTTAGTGCAAATTTTATTTCATGAAGATGATAAAGCATATGTCAAGGAGCATTGCAATTACATTCTCTGTTTTTGGTACTAAGAAAGGCCACCATAATGATTTCTTGATAGTTAATTCATGTAGACAAAAAGCATGAGGATCTAACCATCTGGAGGAATTCATTCCAGGAATGCACTTTCACTCCATAGTTAGCGGCAGCATCAATCTGTTCCCTTGTTGTTGAAGTAAATGAAACAATTGCTGTGATCAGGTAGAAGTCAGCAAGATGTTAGCCAAAGACCTTTTTAACAACTGGCTTGCTGAAGCCCACCATATAGTTACTTCATAATGTTAATTCTCACATTTCAGTTGCCGAGCAGATTTGCAATCAGCAGATAGAATCTGCAAAACAAGAGTTTGCTTTGGTTTCAAGAACAAACCATCCCATATGGTTGAAAGATGCTGCTAAAATGCTTACTGTTGGAACCACAATACTAGGAAGATGCTACTAGATGCTCACTTCTTTTATTTTCTTATCTTGGGCAAAGACGACATCAATTTCAGCATGCTCTATTATATAACCAATAGCCCCTGATCCTGTTGCCAAAAAAATGCCAGGAGATGATAAGATCAAACAATATGGACTATTTAAACAGAATGCTATGGAAAACAGGGCACTCTTTTTCTTTCTTTGCAGTGAAAATGGAGATCCTCCTTGTTAAAAATGGATTAGTTAGAACAAAAAAATAACTTGTTTCCCAAGTTATAATCTTAAGCATAACAACAAAACATCATTGTCAATCGAACTTACCTAAAGTATCATAGAGTGGGACACAGATTAAACTGTACCCATTGCAAGCCTGCATGTTGTTCAAACTACTGAGTGGTTAAAGCAAGCCAGAAAAAGGAAAAGAGAGGGGAAAAAAAAAGAAATTCAATTTGGCATTTCCAATATCTGAAATATGTATTAGCTGAGAAACAGAAGAATAATGCAAAAAACTTTCTCATAAGAAAAAGAAGAATAACTCAAATGAAGATCTAAACAGACCTCCATGGCCACTATCCATTGAGGGCAGTTTGCTCCATAGATTCCTATTCGTGAACCCTGATGAAGATCAAATTCTAGCATAATTATTTGCATGCACAAGAGTTAACAAACATCATAAGTTCAAGTGAAAGGATACCATGACTTATGTACTTACAGGTTTAGCCCCCAGATGCTGCAAAGCAGAACCAACATGCAATACTTCTTCGTAGATCTCCTTATAAGTTTTCCATAGATAATGCCCTGCCTACAAGATATCAATTATATACAACTCTTAACCCCACAAAGTGTCAAAATGTAAAGGAAAAGTGATATAGGCTATAGCATGGCAATCATATCCAGACCTTTCCATTGGTAAACTCACGCCATCCAAGCATCCTATTTCCAGGATACTTCTCTGCTGCAACCCTGCAGTACTAAGAACTTACACATCAAGAATCTACACCAGCTTCTGTTCTTCAAAGACAGATAACTCAACCCGTTATGGCCTTTTTCTTTTAATATCAACATAGAAGCATGACACTGTGTCTCAAAGCCTGGCCAGCATGAAGTACACTGGCCAGATACATTTTATAGTCTTGAAGCTTGGATCCACTAGCATATATTACACTGATTGTTTGTTCTAAAAATTCTTACCACAGGAGGCAAAAAATGCTGCTATAAAATAATATAAGCAAAAATCTATGACTAAACATCTGTGACCATAAATTCCAACAGTTGATGAAACTGAAGAGCATGCTGAACATAATGAGAACTATACAAAAAGATTTCTTGGCTAATTTAGATTATTTATTATCAAACTGTGACAAAGATGGCTTCGGTAAAGAGGATGTTTGGAACCCTTATCGAGGTCTTAAAACACCAGCATAAGATTAACTATTAATCATCATGATCGCGGTACCTAAACACATCCCATGAGGTAGTCATGTCAGGGTCGAGCGGAGGAAACGCATTCTTCGCCAAGGTATTCCGGTACACTGGACCAACGGATGGCATCCCATCTTTGCCAGCCCTTCCACTCTCCACTTGAAAAGTATAGTTCTTCGCCATGCCCTCCCTCACCTATGTACACATCACAAAACTCCAATAAGATCTTTGAAAGCAGAAGATAGCAAAGATGACATCTTGTTTAAACTCCAAAAACAACAATGAACCATGTCCTCCACACAAAAGGAGAGGAGAAGGAATGAGCTATAGCCATGAGACAGAGCTCAACATTATCATAACAAAGAACAATGAGTTAATTCAACAATGGATCCCAAAAAGCTGATGAACATAAAACCCGCTTCAAAATTCCTCTTTTTGGCTCCTTTTAGGCAACAATCTCTTTTATTCTAACATATTAAGTAAAAGCAACCCTTTTATTTAGGAGATAATAGTTAAAAAAAATGCTGCTCAAATAATTTGAGAGAATCCAGAACACTGAATCGACCTATATCACTGGAACTCCCAGCTCATCATTAACTTGGAGAAAATGATTAAAAAATCTTCTTTTTTTTTTTTTTTTGCCAATATAAGAACTTCGCTCAATTAGACATCAAAGGAAGAACGATCAAGCACATTTGTTTACAAATCAAAAACACCGAAGCATCGCTCATCCTAAACACCAGACCTACACGTGCGTCACAACAACCACCAAGAGCTCCAGAAACCAGTGGAGAGAGAGAGAGAGGGAGCTTACTTCTTGGCGGTTGCAGAGAGCTTGAGGATGCGAAGTTTCTTTGAGGTACCGGAGGAGTTAAATGGGCCTCATGGGAGAGGGGGTCCCGATGACGAAAGATGCCCCACCGGCGGTAATCCTAGGGGTGGAACAGTTGGAGAACGGCCCACAGAATAAATGGGATTTTATTAACGAGCGGGCACTCGTTAGGAGACATTTAATGTCCCGATTGCGAAAGTCCTCCACAAGGAGCCGGATTAAATTCTCGCACGCAAATCCTCTCGACGTGAATCTTGATGTACAGGGTTGGATGGTGGTTATCGGCCGGGTAGGAATAGCCGAGGGGTTGTTTTTGGTAGCCGTTTGGTGGGTTCGATAGGGCGGGTAGGAATAATCCAAGATTATTATGGACCGCTGGATCATAATCGATAAGGGGTCGAGGTTCGCGCATAATGGTGACCTTGGGCTGATGGCTCATTTTAGATGTTAGATTTTTATTTCTCAATACTTGATTAATAAATATTTCTTAATGAGCGCCCCTTAGACACTGGATGATAGGAGCTGAAATTCTCCGCGATGTACCGTAAATTATGGTACACATCTTAGCCCCTTGTTCATTTATGAGCCATTAAAATTTTTTCTTTTAGGTGGGTGGTGAAATCCGTCATGAGTCGAAGGTGGGCAAGAAACTGAGACGTGTGCTATACTTTATTGTGCACCGCAGAAGGTTCCAATCAAGTTGATAAACTTGAATAATAAGATGGTCCCACATTTTTCGGGAATTAAAGGAGCTGTAGCTCCTCAAAACTATTGAAAACCTTGGATTTGATGATAAAGTTTTTTTAACTATATATATTTTTTATTTATAAAAATATATTTATATGCGGATATATATAATTTTAAATACACATCATCAATCAATTTTAGTTCATGTTCCCCTTTGCCCTGCTTTTAGTCCTGCAATAAATGAGGTCAGCTACCCTGTTGCCATCCCAAGGCAGCGAGGAAAATGAAAGCTTCCTGGTGGTTTGGCTCCCCTTTATTCATCATTATGATAATTATTATAATTTAATATTATATACTAAATTTATAATATGGTTAAGCATTATATATATATAATATATGTTTAAATATATTTTTTTTAAAAATAAAACATAAGTTAGGATGAAGTATGCTATGTTTATTCATGTTATATAAATCATTAAGTGAATCATATCTATTCGTATTAAATAAATTATTGAACGAATTATATCGTGTTAATTTAATATAATTTATTTATTAAATAATTTTATATATTATATTATATTATTTATTTAATAATTAATTTATATTTATACTAATATTTTTAATATAATTAAATAATTATATTATATTTACATAAATATGATATGATAACATAAATTGTCATTCCTATTTTAGTGTGCAGCATAGAAGATGTGAGATAATACGGAAGGATGGAGGATTCCACTCTTTTCAATCCACTAATGAAGAGAACTTGTACCCATGGGTGCTGAGACCATGCTAGCAATGTACGATATAGCTGCATGAAACGGATGAGAGTTGGTCACAGCATTAAATATATTTTTTCCCCTTCACCTTCCTTCTGGATGACCTTGCTCATGTCACTTCATCCCCTCGAGTAACATCGTTATTTAATCCAGAGCACCGTCCACGTTGCCCACATAAAGTAGTAACTATCAACGATATGGCACCTCTTGTTTATTCTTGAAGAAAAATTGATGGATAACTATAATTTAGTCGCAATAATTTCGCTTATAATATCTGATATGTTAGACTGTTTATATGGAGCTAGGGAGTCTTTACCAACGGAAGCATGTAATCATTTAAGAAAATTTAGTAGCATGAAAAACTAATAGAGAAATTAGATGGCATCCGATCCAATTTCTAAATAAAAAAGATCATCAATCTTTGAGATAAATACAGATATAATGAGGGTTTTACACATGAAGAGGAGGATTTAGGGGAAGAAAAATTCTCTTTTAGTTGATCAAGTGATAGCATATGGTTCAAAATTCAGCGTACACATCAGGCAAATATTTTGGAGGAGTTTATATTATATGACTGTATGGATTTGTTTTCTTTGTTGGCAAAGCTTTCAGTATATAACAGATGTGCTTTAGAACAAAGATGGTGGCCTTAAATCTTTAAAAATTTTGTCACCAAGAGATGGTGCCTAATGATTTAGGTTCAAGTTTCACTTTTATTTGGATGGATGGGTATGCACATTGGAAACCAACATATATAGGATTCGAGCATAAAATTAGATCTAAAATTTCAATAAATTTGGATTTGGATCTTCAAAATTGATCCAAAATCTCACTGGATCTAGTTTAGATATAGATCGCACTACTCTTAACCTTGAAACTAAATCCAATCATATGGTGTATTCCTATCTTCATATATAATATGTTTAAATATTTTCTCTCAAATATACACTTTAATTCTTCTTTCCTCTCTCACGGTGAAAGCAACAATAGCCACACCAGTGAGGATTGCCGTGAAAGGAGACAACAAATAAGTGATGGCTTTCCTCCTCTTCATTCTCTACCAATCTATCCTTTGTTTTGTCTTTTCATCTCATAACTCATCTTTGGATCCACTATTTGGTATGTGTGTGAGGTGCAAATTATGTTTGGATTTAAATTTTTGTTTGGCATATGAATTCCTTATATAAGTGAATAGTCTTTTTATTTTTTTTGAAAAAAAAGTTGATAGAAACCTGTCAAGATAGACAAGATCGTATGTATCATAACGTGGGCGCTAGTTGGAAGAAGAACAAGGTAGATGTGGATATAAAGCTTGTTCTTATGCTTCTGAGAGAAAACTTTTATGCGTTAAAGTAGGTGCGTGTGCGTTCTTGGAGCAGGTGCGGAATGCGAGACACAACAGTGTGGTTGTTGCCATGGGCTTGTCATTTTGCTCCACTCCATATACGTGGTTAAAGATGATTCCACCAAGAGTTTGACTCTTAATTGAGATAAAGATCGCAATTTTAATTCATATAACGAAATTTTATCATGCTTATTTCATTCCAAATAAGATGGGATTCTCTACTTTTTATAGAGACAGATATAGGGATGACAATTATATTTATCCCTTCTAGTGAAGATTCTGTATTTAAGTATTATAATATGATTATATATTTATATATATATATATAATTTTTGTTATAATTTTTATAAAAAATTTATATATATTACTAAAGGAGGAACACAATGAAGCAAGATAAGAAAAGATGAGATGAGATGGAAATAACAAAAAAAAAAATTCTTTATTCATAAGAACATAGCAGAATGGGAATTATTTTCTTTGATGAAGATAAAAAAAAAAGATTAAAGTTTCAGCTTGATCCACTCTACCTTATTACCATCCCTAAATAGAGACAGTGGTTTAGTAGCTTTTTATTGTGGTTGCTATGGAAATCACAATCGTGCTCGAGAAAAACTGATTTTCTCTTTCGTGATTCGGGATATTCTTTAGATATTGTCACGGACACCACTTTCATGTTTCATGATACATTGCAAGTCTTATCTGAAGTCATGCCTGGTGATATCATGAACATGGTTCATCAGCATGACATCAAGCGTGTAAAATTTAAGATCAGAGTTACTCTTTATAAAGGATTTAGAATCAAGTTTCATGTTTTTTAAGCAAGAAAGGGGCAATTTATGGTTGGCTATCTATGTTATTGCTTGATGAGAGGTGTATACTTTCCCATAAATTCAAGCAATTTTCTTCAATATGGGAGAGAGATTATATTTTCTTTTAACGACATCTATGAAACTTGACATAAATTTCGCATGATGATGATAATACATGATTCTTAGAAGATAAGGCTCAGCCTAGTAATTAAAACGTCGCTCCTCTTAACAAGTAATACATTTATAAAAATATGTACACTTTTGTAGTGCTATAATGCTTAAAATATTTCAGTGTTAGTGACGTAGTCATGAGTTGTTTGCCCGATTAATCCATCGAGTACGCTAGGAAAAGTGCTCTCTCTTTTATAGCCTACTTCTAGTTGATGGGTCAGTATACCAAACCAATATTGATTTGAGAGAAATAAAGACAGCACTATTAATGTGTGATTTTGAACAACAAAGACTTGAGATCCTACAATCACAAGCCTGATAATTCAAATATGACATCAAGCAGCGTGGGTAGTTTGGCAGCAGTGGACATATAATGCTACTCTCAAGGCATTAATTCTAGTGGTGAATTGGTGAGAGCTTTCAGGGCCTATCTTCATCAACATTAGTGGAACCCTTACCTAACTCAGCCGAAAATGGTGATTTGGTCCTATGGGTTTGAATTGGGGCCAAATTTAAGACTCAAAGTTTGAGTGGCAAAATTTGACCTGCTATCCCATGTGTTTTCTTCTTCTTCGTCCACAATACAAATGAAAAGAAAGGTTCCAACAGCCATGCATGGCTACCGGAATATAGACATTGCTGGGCCCTGCACTCCGATGGCCAGCAAGTTCTGAGAGTGAGAAGGCTTTCACATGAAATATTGATTTGCTCACATAGTGTGTGCAAGAAATGTGGATAAGAAACGCTTATGTTAAAACTCTCCTCTCTTTGAAAGATATTGACCTGTAAAACTTTAGGTGTACTGAATTAATAAATATAGAAATGCTCAATTTGGACGGTAAACATTTCTGGGTTGGAGTCCTAATTATTGGTGCAATGCGTTAAAGACTTTCTCACTAAATGAAGGAAGTGCACGCCAATTTTAGACTTGGTGAATGAAACGCATTGATAAGGCCTTTCTTGGGGATATTGAAACAAAATTTTATTCAATATGCTTCCATTTTTATCAAGTGCTATTTTCTCCAGACAAGTTTCAGAAAATTGTCACTGGCTACCATATTTTCTAGCCAAGTCTAAGAGAATTTTCATTTGTTATTATATTTCTTGAGACAATTCTAAGAGAGTTGTTATTTGTTACTCTCTTTCTCTAGATAAGTTGAAGAGAAATGGGAACAAAGGCCAATAGAGGTTCAAGGGAATGGAAATTCCTCCCATCCCATTTTTTGTGAAGGACATTAGTGATGCAAAAGATGTGAAGGCATTAACCCATGCATCTTTTTCTCTTTTTGCTGAGCAAACTTCATATTCCCATGATCCCATGTTGCTCTCATGGGTTTTCCATTTTCTTTCTTTCTAGTTAATATTGTAATGCATACATATTATAGTGGGCAGCAAACAAATAAATGTATAGAAGTTTATTTCAGCATCATATTCTTTTGTTTTAGTAGTATTTTTTTTTATTTTCAGTAGTAAACAAGAGTAGCGTACAGAGAAGAACCAACAATTAATTCCTCGATTCTTATTTACATTTTTCAGTGATTCCTATACTTTTATTACCTATATTTTGTCATCGTTTCCTTAGACGTCTGGAACAAAGTAGGTGCTTGTGAAATGCCCGGTAGACCTCTCTAAGCTCCTGACATGCTCTTCCCCTGTCTTTACCGCAGAGCTTCTTTTCCCCAGACTGAAATCATGAATGGAATATAATTTATGAACTTAATGGCTCCGATGCCTTGCGTTACTCTTCCATGCAAGACCTGGGCCTAACACTGCTCCTTCTTAGTTATGGAGACACGTCAAACATTTGGGGATGCGACAGATTTTCGCTTCTAACATTCCAAAATATTCAAAGAACTTAATAACGATCAAAGGTAACAGAAGACTACTGATCTCACCCCGTGGATGGTTCCAAACATGTTCGTCTGTCTCAAATAAGGCATCCTTCTTTGTCAATAATATCACCTTTTATTTTCCTTCACTTTTCTTACAAACAGTAAGCATGCTCTCTAAAGAAACATACTGTGCTGTTTTCGCTGGAGATTTTATCCATGCAACGTGGGAGGCCCATCAAAGTCTAGAGTACCCTTTTAACCTGATATCAGCTCCACATGAATTGGTGCTCTAAATCCAGGCCATGGCGATATTAGAAGAGGTGCCTGTCATGAAACTCGAGCCCCAAATTGCTAGGAGAACTCCAAAAAGGAACCAGCAGTGTTTTTCAACTTTCTCCGGTTTGATCTTTTTGCCAAGGTGCCACCATCCAAATGCCATGTCTATGAATTAAAGGCTCCTTTGGTGAATATGTATCGAAGATCACTTGAAAGTTATTCAGTCACCCAAAGACAATGAAGACATGCAAAGGCCAAAGAGCATTCACATCCCCACCAAAAACAAGATAAAAGTTCATGTAAACCGAATTTCACCTGTTCATATATTTTCCATTCTGTACACAGACGTTGCGTATTCCACGGACAAACTACCAAGACTCAACAGCTACTGAAACTATAGCAGTTGATCCTACAAGAGAAGAAGATCACAAGGAGGAATTTAAAAGTATATTAATACGGATTTTGGACGAGTTTGCAGGGTACAATTGAAACCAGGCCTCTTAAGAGAATTCTTCATGATATCTGTTTTGTTCTTGTGTTTAGAACCGTGGCCAATCAGCCATGGCTTCACAGCCTACATGTCAGCTGTTGCAGCCCCAACCTCTTTGAAACACGGAATCTACACGGAATAAGCTCCTGCACAAAGAATGCACAATTTTCTTTGCTTTGGAGCAGTATCTTTTGTCCCACAATCACAAGGTTACTCCAGAAAGTTGAAAAAATGTTGGCATCCCCGGCATAGCCTTCTACACTGACTTCAGTGGCTGCCAAAAAATCACAAGATTCTCATGAACAACAGTTTGAAGGTATGGAGACAAATTTCATAGTACAAGATTCACACGTGGCATTGCTAGTTAAATTATACTAAGGCAGTTAAATTTGGAGAAGATAATCTAGAGGTTTCTGCATGAACCATAAATTATTTTGCGGTCTCTTGACCTTTTAAAGTTATTTTGATCCTTCAGACACTAAATAATTTAATACAAATTCCTTCTCTTCTTCTTCTTTCTTTTTTTTTTTTTTTTTTTTTTTTTGTGAATTGCAAAGTTACTCTTTCATTTAATCCCTACTAAAACAAGCAAATATATGTATGATAAGGATATGCTAGCAATTAATTATATATCATGATAAGTTGTTCTCAAAAAAGGTGATTCAAATCCTGCCTAGGTAAAGGGGGTCACCCACTCCGTTTTCTCAATTGATGATGATGAGTTGTATACATCTTACAATATCTACAGCAAAATTACACGCCTCTAGTTGTAATATTTAAACAACCATTTAGGGTCAAAATAGTACGTCCCCCCCACCCCCCAAAACACACACACCAAAAAGAATTCCATGCTTTAAAATTTCTAGACTTAAAAATAAGTTCATAAGGTTAATAGACTCAAAATTAATCCATCCTCCTTTCAGAGATTAGCAGATAACATTTTCTTAAAGCAACGAACATACACATGGAATCATAAAATTCATAGTTAATAGGTAAATTACTGAAAGGTGAAAAGCTCACAAAAGCATGCAGGGAGATGGCAGTGCCAACATGGCTGAAGATTATATGTAGCAGGGAAAACGCTTTAATGTTTTTTTCTAAGGCATTACAATTCATTCAGTTATAATCAAAAGTGCGAAATTTCGAAGGTCATACCTCATCTAATGATGGAGTATAGGAATACCCTAAAAACAAAAAAAAAATAAAAACCAAGCGATGGGTTCACAGGAGTTGCTTCCAGAAAGGGCAATAGCGTCAACCTAGAAACAGCAGCAAGACAACTATTGTATAAAGGCCAAGGGGTTACTGGAAACATGACACAACATTTTGAAAACTATGCACAAAGAATTCTTCTCATACCATGATCTCATCCTTGATGCAATCCAAACTACATAGCTCAACCTTGCATCAGGATCATAATCATGAAAATGGTCATTTCTAGGCATAATATTAGTCTAATTTTACTATTTCTCCAATCCTTTTCTCCTTTATCAATTCCCTCTCTAGTACTTTTCTTTATCCGGAAAAAAAAAATCCGATGATCCTCTCTGTTCAAAGCATCCCAACAAAAAGGTTGAGCTACTATTCTCCATCATAGATTTTTTCCCCCTTTTCTTAAAAAAATCACAAGGGCCAATTGTTAAGACTATATGTACCCCCTACTGAAAAGGTCAAGTCATGCTTGGATTCAGATCAGCCAATGTTGTATGCACCCACATCCATTCTTTTGAAGCTAGAAACATGACATGTTGCTTGCATTTGTTTCCAATCTGTGGCACCAAAGTCTGAAATCTTCAAAGAAACATCACAAAGATTAACTTAGACAGATCCTCAAGTAGATATACAGATAATGTGGAGTCCTCATCAACAGCTGTGAGGATGCAATAATCAATTAAAGTTGACATTCACTTGAAAACCAAATGAATCAAATTACTCTATAGTTAAAACTACAAAAATAATCCATATCTACTAGATGCCACTCTGTTCAAATTGGGCAATGTTTGATCATGACTGCTAGCCTGTCTTAACTTCCCAAAATAAACAGGTTTGAGTGAGGACCTTTAAGTAATCAAGTTGGGTTTGGGTGACTTGAGAACAAAATTTCAAGTGCTGAATGTATAGTCCATACAAGGCAGTACCGTACCAGACCAGTAGGACAACAACACTTGGTATGTCCCCAATATATCATACAGGACTAACAGGAAAGTGATACTCAGTACACTCATTGGTCTACCATACCAACATTCAGTATGTCCATATTGGTTTCATGCAAGTACAAGTACAAACACTGATACCTAAAACCTTGCTTTAGACCAATCCAATTACAAATAGGTCGGGTCTAGGTTTGGGCCAAGGATCCTTCAGGTCACTGCAGGTTAAATAAGCCTTTTGAACCCATTCGAGGCCCCTTAAATAATGTAGTAGTGCAGTCAGTCATGGTCTAATTTCTTTGCTTGGTTAAGGTGTTTGACAAGCTCCCTACTGTTTCTACCAAATCCAAGGGTGCATCATTACGTGTTGTGCTTAGACTTTGCCAAAGGGAGATATTACAGTGTGGTAGATCAGATAAACACAAGATCTTGGCGGAACTGCCACATATGAAATTGAGCACAATTTTGCAAAGAAATACCCCGCTTCTTTCTCGAGAAGTTCAGGGAAACATGCTCAATATCATTTGATTCATTTGATTGAATAGTTGCCTCAGCTCGTTGTTGTTTGAAGAAAACCTCCCCTTTCATAATTATTAGACAAATAGGGCACTAGAATGCTATTCTTCCTCCTAACCCCCAACAGAATGGAGTTGCTGAGAGGAAGAATCGTCATCACTTGGAAGTAACCAGGACCCTTCACACCGAAATGAAGGTGGTTGCTTGTTTAGCAAGCATCCCATAAAGTAATATAACTGGAAGTGCTAATATATCTCAAGATTGTTAATAATATGCTCAAAAGAATAACTTTATTTCAAGATTGTGGACATGCAGAGTAGAAATTGAAACAAGTTAACTACAAGAGCCTTTCATGCATTAGAATCTAGACTAATTCTAGACTAACTTTTGAGCACCAAGGTAACTAGTCTCATTGTATAAACAAGTCTCTTCCTTTATGATTGCCACAAGAATGGAGAAACAGAAAAGTTGTTGTACAATATTGAGGTAAACATAAATGGCAGAAGTATGTATTCTAAAAGGGACCTCCCTGAAAGGGCCATAGCTGAATCAGTGATTGCATCACAGACAACTAGCGCAAGGAATCCAAATATGTTTGTTTGGCCTATTGGGCACATAGTTAAGGAGGAGGTCAAAGCTTCTTGAACAGCACAAACTGCCAAGAGTTGTTCCACGCAAATAAGTATTATTTTACCTAATAAGTTAATGGGAAAAAAAATGAAACAATGGCAACAACAGTAAAAATAAGGGTTAAAGTTTGAGATATTTTTCAGTTTGACAGGTGACCAGTACAAAATGTACTTTACAGTTAGAAGCCACATTTTTCTCTTCTTACTTGCATAATAATACCAATGATATATACTGAACCAGGACAAAATATTCAGTCACAGCCTTAAAATTAACTTATAAAGTAATAAATTCAAAATAATGGATAGAAAGTACATAAAACAGTGGGCAACAAATTCTTTTCTAAATATCCCCTAATTTATTGAAAAGCATACAATGATGGGGGTATTAAAATGCCAGGCCACACAAAAGATATCTGCCTTGCTTCTACTGTTGTGAATTCAAGAATTACAATAAATAGGATAAAGGCTAGCACTAAAATTTGAGAGGTATCAGTTTTAAATTGATGAAACAATAGTCTTTGGTTAATGAGAACATAAAGGGCCTTCAAGGTACCAAAAACAGTGCTTGAAGGACCTCCACAACCTTCAAACTCTTCTGGGAAGAGATCACATAGGCTGCTCCATGCTTAAGCCACAGAGACAGCATCTTTTTAAGAAAAGATGATAGAAGGATCGCATATTTCATATCCATATCACATGGTCATTGATCAAACAAAAGATACCATGAGACTATTCCTGGCTTCTTACATTTTATAAGTTAAACAAACTATATGTTGCAAGGCATCTATGACAATCAATAACTGAGCCAAAAGCATACATACCTCAGTAGACCGTAGCCATCTGCCATCAATCCAGTCATGGTGAAGCCTCAACTCTTTGTGCCCAAATTCCATCTCTTCACTCCATGGCTTGAAGTAAACCATGTACCTCTGACCTTTCAGAACCTTTGAGATCACCCCGACCCACCACCCATCATTGTAGAAGGCATCAACTTCTTCAAGCAATTTGAACTGCTCCACCACTGGATTCTCAGGAGGACAGGGTCTCATATGCTGAAAATCCACAGTTTCTGTCAAAGGCTTAGTTTCATCGTCTGTTTTAAGGTTTTTGTACTCCACAAGGAACTTCTTCTTCCCAATTAACTTGATGATTGTTGCAGTGTACCAAGCTCCACGAAAGCCTTCATCATCGCTGCTAACCTCTACCACTGCCTCTTCTCTCAACTCCACATCCAATTTATTCTGATATTTCAGATAAAGAATCAAATAAAGGAATTTTAAAAAAAAAAGACATCAAGAAGGATTGGCCAACTTTTATTCAAAAAAAAGGTAGAGAAATATTACATATCAGTAGTAGCAACAACAACAACAATAAAGCCTTAATCTCAAACTAGTTAGGGCATGAACCATTTTCTCTATTTTGCTCAGTTTTGAGTTATATGTTCTATAAGATGTAAAGTTATAAAAGATAGTGCAGGCTACTCAAATTCATACGTGCCAAATGTGATTGCACTCATAAATGCAAATACATCTTCTGTGCTTTGAACTTTTCTTTTCTTTCCTTTTCCTTTTCTTTTTGCCTCAGATAGTCAGATGTGCATTATCATCCATTGTAAAAAGACATGTAGTGAAATGAATCACAACATACAGACTCTGAACTGCATTTTGCATTTGATATGCATCTAACCATATATATAAACAGTTGATAATAATAATGGAATCATACATTTGACCACTGCATTTGATATCCACAAGGTAGAACCACTACAGAATTTAAATTTGGTTCAAATTACACAAATCTAGAAACAAGTAATAATGTACATGCCAATCTTTTGCATTCGATATGAATCTAACTGTTCATATAAACAGGAAAAAAAACACAATAATCGAATTGTACATTTGGCCACTGAATTTGATATACATAAAATAAAACCATCACAGAGTTTAAATTGGGTTCAACTAGACAAGTCTAGAAGAGAGTATTAATGTATGTGCAATTCTTTCTGTAGTTTAAGAACAGCCACTGAATTGCAGCAACAGCAGTTGTGAAGTAAATATTGGCAAAACAGACAATACTTTTATATACAAACAAAATACGGTATAAAGTGATACAGACTAACAAAAAACCTTATGAAGAAATGGCAGCCATTTAGGAGCAGCCATTTACGAACAGCCACTGAATTGCAGCAACAGCAGCTGTGAAGTAAATATTGGTACAAAAGAATTCTTTTATATACAAACAAAAGAGGTAGAGTTGGCTACATTCGAATATAGCCAAACCTAAATCCAGTTACCTTCTTGCCCTTTGGATCTACACAGGATTCATACAGTTCACAAATCCAAAAATGAAAAAAGTGAAATGTTATATAGCTTTGAGATACATATGAATCCAACGATGCGGAAAATAACTGGATCCTGGACTTGGCTACATTCGAATGTAGCCAAGTCTACCTCCAAACAAAATATGGTATAAAGTGATGGAGACTAACAAAAAGCCTTATGAAGAAATGACAGCTATTTTGATCTTAAGATCATACTAACATGAAAAGTAAATCATCATGAGTTGCTCAAGTAAAAAAAGCATCAATATGAATTCGCCATGCACAAGAATTGCCTTGCTCAAAGTCATGTTCAGAAACCAGAAAAAATTTTAATCTTTCCAAAGACCCATTTAATCACCATCATCTTTCCTTTATTTTAATATTAAAAGCTTTTCTTTCATAGAGAATCATAAGAGATTGCTCCAGATTCATGATGGCCTGATTATTTGTTTCAAGGTTTTGCATGAAATCCATCTTTCAGATTCTGTAGCTCCAAAATTAGCCCTTCCTAAGATGGTGTCCTGACCACAACTTCCTCTTGGCTTCTACTTATCTTTCGCAAATCCTCCAAGTGAACTGGTATAAGTTGTTGAAAACATGTGCTTCATAGAGGTTAAGTGTCTTCAACCTCTCTTCAAAAATATCTCAGGAATCAACAATTTTTGAACTTACCAACAATCTTCGCTATTTTAAAAATCATCATGATGAGACTTATAACCATCTTTTTGCATAACTCCTAGCAATACTGCTTCGATTGATGAAAATGTGGTTGTTATAGGCATTTCAGAAAATGTTTTAATTAATCAAATTGGCACCCAAATAATAAATAAATAAATAAATATTCACAAATAGCAAGTGATTCTCTGAATGTAAAGACTTTCCATCTTCAAAACAGACTCCTTTGCAACCTGACCATGTAAAGACGGAAGAATAGCCTTATCTTCCTCCTCTCTTCCAGCATCATTTAGTTGAATGTTGAATTTCAAGATTTCAACAGCCCTAGCCTCAGGGATCATGGTATGCAACTCTTTTCTTATTTCCTCTACTCAAGATCAGAGTCATCTTAGGCTGCCTTTCAAAGTTCAACATTTCATATGCTTGTTCTCTAAGTGCGTAATAGAAGAGCAAGACTAACAGAGAGCTTTGACTTTGCCGTCACTCAATGTTGAGAACAAAGAGGAAACTTTTAACTAGCGAGCAGCACTAATTGCATGTGACCATGGCCTACTAATAACTAATCTGGATCCACATAACTTTTCGAGATACAGGGAGCTTCCCTTGAAACACATGACGACCATGAAGATAAGGCAACCAGGAACTTAACAAAGTTACCACAATATATCAACATGTGCTAACAAACGCTTTTAATTTGGGATTAAGGTTTCATTGTTGTTGTTGTACTAACAAACTCTTTTGTTAATATATCCATATTCATGAAAGAATCTTTAGGTTTCTCATGGGAAGGATATCATGAAATGGGTTTCCCAAAACAATAAATTAAGATTTAGAATAACTACATAAGTTCACATTATCTACTGATGTAAAGAGTAATAGAGCTTAATACATTAAGAAAGACTACCTATGCAGAATCAGGTAATAATATAGATGTATTGCAGAAACAGAGTTAGGAAATAGACATGAAATTTAACATTACATTTTACTAGTGCCAGGCACATGTGATACACATGAAAGGATTCTAACAAAATCCCTGCTCTGATCTGAATTGCCATTCCAGTTTCCTTCATTTGTCAGAGTTTCTGAACCCATGGGAAACCAAAATGACAGAAAAAAATAATTACTCCAAGCCTAAGCCAGACCATTTAAAAAATATTAGGAACAAGGTATGAAAAATACAATTTTGGGTTAAAAGATCACTGGTATAAATATGAAAATGACATGACACGAAAAAACAAAACCAGGATATATTTGAGACATCTTTACGACCTGTGAAGCCATGACCCATCGTCCATCAACTAGGTCATAACGAAGCCTTAGCTCTGCATGATCAAATTCTCTTTCCTCACCCCAATCAGCAATCTTAACTCTGTATTTTGACCTGGTATGAATCTTAGCCACAACCCCTGGCCACCATCCACTGCCATAGAATGCTTCGACCTCATCAAGCAAATCGAATTTGACCTTTGATGCATGTGGAGGGCAAGGCCTAATGTGTTTCACATCAACGATTTCTCTCAGCAACTGTGTGTCATCAAGATTCCTGAAGTGTTTATACTCCACCAAGAAATTGCTCTTCCAGATTGCCTTAACAACTACTGCAGACAACCAAGCAATAGGGGTATTCCCTTTAATGCGGGCAACTTCTACTTGGGTTCCGGTCTCATACACCTTCTCTGGTGTTCCCCATAAAGTAAGAAAGTCTGAACCAGTACTTAAAAACAACCTAAAAATGCCTCAAGAAATACATATTTAAATCTTGAATTTTTTTTAAAAAAAGAAAAAAAAAAGAAACTCTGAATCTTCAGCTCCTTTTTTGTACTCTTTAAAGGTACATCTTCAATGCATAGATGCATAGATACAATCTATGATAAAGGATGTCCAGATTACAAATCGTACTAATAAATCTTAAAACTTTACATTGCTTAAAAACCAATTAACCATCTGCACCAATTGAAAATTAAAAAGTGATCCACGAATACATAACTTTTCACTACTATAAAATAGGTTGTGAGGTTGGTGCCTCATTATGAAATCCAAAACATGATAAAAGCCAGTTTCATGTTCGTAGCAAAATTTAACAAATCCTGCAAAATCTGAAAGATAAAGAAGAAAAAAAACATATGCAAATTAGTCATTTCATGATAACCAATATTGAAATCTGATCAAAATCCAGATGATATGATTTGGATATTAAACTAACACTCTGTTCAATCCTGCATACATCAAAAACACTAAATTGACAACCAAGAGGCAAAATTTACAAGCAAGCAAACCACAACACCTATATATGCAATTATCTTTATTAGAATTGATGCAATCTTAGCATATAAATTCACATCAAGAAGCTGATTTAAGCCCAAGGTTGAGTAAATAGGAAGCAAAAAGACCAAGAAAGCTATCATTCAACATTTCAAGAAAACCCACGAGAAAATGAGAGAACGCTGTCTTAAATCACCCCAATGCGACACCATTGCAAGAAAAGAAGGGGGAAGAAACCACAGATGTACCTGCGTTTCGGGTAGGACCCACTCCCCATCGACCCACTCGAGATGAGTCCGGAGGTTGGACGCCGTGAACTCCATCTCCTCCCGCGTGGAAGGGAAGGCGACGGTGTACCTCCGCTGCCGCCCCTTCTTCGCCACACACGACACCACCCCGAGCCACCAGCCGTCGTTGTAGAAGGCATCGACGGTCTGGTGAAGCGCGAAGCGGCCGCCGGCGGGACGCCGGGCCGGTGGTCGAGGGCGGACGTGGCGGCCGTCGACAGTCTCCTGGAGCGGCCGGGACTCGTCGGCGTCGTCCATGATGGCGTCGTAGACGATGGTGTAGCGGTGCAGTTTGGGCATGTACCGCGCCACCTTGGCCTCGAACCACGCGTCCCGGAAGCCGTCGTCGTCCGAGCTCACCTCCACCTTGTCCCCCGTCACGAAGCCCGACGGTGCCATCTACTCCGCTCCTCCACCACTAAGGTTAAGGTTTCTTCTCGTTTCAGCTCTAGGGCTAGGGTTCGGGTTTCGAAGGGAAAGAGAGGGGAGAGCGAAGGCTAAGGAAGGAAGACGATAGGAAAGCCGGAGAGTCGCTCTTGAGAACCCCAATCGCAATCAATCGATAAAATAAAAAATTTGAAATAAGTATGATCACTTGGAGAGGGATCACGCCTCGATGCCTCCAATTAATCGCTCCAACGGGTTAAACAATAACAACTTGAAGGAGTTGGATAATAATAACTTTGAAAGATTGAGCTTTTCAAAAAAAAAAAAAAAAAAAAAACAATAACATTATTCATTGTTAAAAAGCCACAAAATTTGCTAAATATTTATAAAATTAAAATCTTAATTATTCAAAAAAATCTAATATAATTATATAATAAATTAATATAATAAATTCATAACTAAGGAAATAAATTATTGATTGAAATCATAAGTTTCCTTAATAATCAGATTTCCAAATCGAGGGAATCTTATAGATTTGAAAATATTTTTAAAATTAGAAAATCCTATCATTTCACTCGTTTAAAATCAATCTTATCCTTAAGGTTGTAGAGCAAATAAAAAGCTATTAATAGAATAAAATTTAGCTTTAAAATTATCAAAAATCAGCTGCTTACGTTCAATTTCTAGAATTTGAAGACATTAAGGTATAATCACATGTTTGTTGGGTTTTGAGCTTATTTTTTACTTTAATAAAGAGATCTAAGCAGCTTTAGTAAAAAATCTAAGCAGAGTATTTAGATAATATGGCAGAAGAATTCTTTATTGAACGTAATTATATAGCATATCTCTTTTAGCCTTCATCTTTTCATAATGTGGCTATTGAAAGCCTTCATGAGCGGATCTTTAAATGCTTCTAGTGTATATTTTTGTCTTTCAATCTTAAATAAGAGAAATCCCATAAAATTGGTCCTAAAGTGAGAAGCTAATGTACCCCAAGAATCATATCACACTCTTTAAGAGGTAACATATGGAAATCCAATGTGAATTTAAAATCTTGTATAAATATAGCGAGATTATTACATGTATCTTGGACTTATATGTATGCACCATATGCGACTATAATATATGTAAACTTATTATTTGACCATCAAATATTAAGATGCTTGATTAGCTCTAGATGAATAAAATTGTGAGTGCTGCCTGAGTCAATGAGAATAGTAATGGCCTACTTCTTTAATTCTATTATTACTCCATTGTTTGAGGAGACGAGTTATCCGTAATAGCATACATGAAAATATTTAGGGTAAATTATCCAAATGCTTCTCATAGTTTTTGCTCGACTTTATTTCAGGTATATCATTGAACTAGTCATCATCAATGAGATATAGTTTCTTAATTTTGCAATGGTGGTCTGGTTTAAATTTTTTATCATAGTTAAAACATAACTCTTTTTTCTTTCTTTTGCTTCCACTGATGTTAATTTTTTTATTAGAGCAGGAAGAGATATGAAATTTTTAATAGGAACCAAAATGATTGCTATAGGTTGGCTCACCTTGGATTTGAGTAAAGCAAGTAGTTATTCCTCCTTGAGCCTGACTAATCTGATGGCTTCAATTATAGTTATTGGCCGAAACATGTGAATATCATGCTAATTTTTTCTTTAAGTACATGTGAACATCCTGCTAATTTTTTCTTTAAGTCCACTCAAAAAGCAGCTTATCAAAAATTTCTCCATCAACCCTGTAGTATGATTAGCAAGTTGTTCAAAACGAGATTAATACTTACATACCATAAAAGTTTGGTATAACTTGGTAAGTTCTCCAGTAAAGTCCTCATAGATGCTTGGGCCAAAATGAGTGTAAAGACCTTCTACAAATTCCTTTCATGTTATCAAACCTTATCTTTTCTCCAATACTGATATCATTGCAATACCTCTTTCTAAGGGTGGAAAGAGACTATAGTAACTTTCTATGCCTCTATGGTAAAGTTAAATATAAAGAATTACTCTACTCAATAAATCCAGTCATTAGGATCTTCTCCATTAAAATGAGAAAATTCAAGATGTGTGGTTCGAGATTGGATTGCCTTACATTTCTGTATAGTTATCAAATCCTTATTGTCGATTCTAATGACTATTATTTAATGATTCACCAAATTTCTCCTTTCTTATAACCATGATCATATTTTTCAAATCAGCTACAGCATTCATGACTTCAACTACATTGCGAGTATTTGGATCAGTAGCTTCTTTTAATTCCAATATAGATGCCTTTGTCATCTATTTTAAACTTTTAATATTGCTCTCTATACGCTTTTCTCACTGTTGTAGGCAAATTTTCTTGGCCATATCTTTGCAGGTACTTGAAAATAAGAAAAATTTTTCCTTTTTGTTCTTTTTTTTTTCCTTCTCTCTCTTTTTTTTTAAGCAGGAAAAAAAAAAAAAAAACCTAAAGAATAATTATTCCCTTAATCCTCACTTTATTCTCGCCTTATTCCAGGTAATAGGTTGACTTAGAATAGGCGTGAATGGGAACAGCAAGGAGAGCAGGGGCGGGCGGAGGTGCTCGAAGGATGGCCAATGGTTGGGGTGTCGCGGAGACGGTGTGGGCAACAGTTGGAGTAGCAGGGGAGGCGGTGCCCACCGTGGGGAGCAGCAAGGGATGCGGCATCGCATGATGGTGAGGCTTGCAGCGACGGCGGCAGAGGCAACAGCCGGCGGAGATCGGCTGTGGCCAGAGAGCAGCGCGACAGAGAAGGGAAAAGGGCGGCGGTTGCTATGGGGGAAGGAAACGGAGGCGGACTACAGTGGCAGTCGGCCTCAAAAGGTGGTGGTCATCATGGAAGAGCTCGGCAGGCGGCAGCGGTCGGCGTGCGCGAAGACGTGGAGAAGGAGAGGCAGAGATGATAGTGGCCGGCAAATCTGGGGTCATAAGCGGCTAGTTTGGCCACCGGCAAATCAGGGTGGCACGGCCCTCCGGCTAGGGGGAAAAACTGCCGGAGCTTGGGTCGCAGTCGGTGGAGGTGGGCAGGGGTCTCCGCCAGTGGTCGTGGCCAAAGATGGGGGCGTAGGCGAAGATGAAGCATTGAGAAGAGAGGGTCGGCGGTGGCAGCGGTGGTTTGGGGAAGAAGTGGTATAAGATTAAATTCATCTTAGTAATTATTATATATAAATATATGATATAAAAGTATAAAATTTAATTATTTAAGTATCTTAATAAAAGAGTCTAATAATTATTTTATTTTATGATTCGTGCTCACTCTTATCTTGATTCAATTTTAACTCTAGCTAATTTCTTATCAGAAGATTGTCAACTCTATTGAATGATAAAATAGAATAGAATAAGAGAGCAAAAGAACGTCGGAAAAAAGATGACTGTGCTTTTAAAACTATAACCGGTGCTCATTTTTACAAATTTTTGAATACAATTTAATAGGAAATAAGACGTTTCAATCAATGTTATGTGATTATTAAGTCTTATAATCACTTCTTCCAACCAATCTGAGTTGACATGTGCTAACAGCATTTCTAATGTCTCATATAGACTACTAAATCAGCAGGACCTTACTCCTCGCTTCAATCCAAATCATTTGCAAACTCGCCTCATTCGCTTCCACTAGCAGCCAAGCTAGCCAAAGCCACATTATTGTGCTTCTTGCTTGCCCCAAGCACAGCACAGCACAGCACAGCACCCCAAACCAATTGATCGGCTTCCAAAGGCACCGTTTTCGTCAACTCACAAGCCTCCCTGCTTAACCCAGAACATAAACAGCACACCAGCAGAACCTTGCCATACGGAGGACTACTGTATTCAATACACAATATGGCTGCAATCGCTAATGACACCCATAAACACTGCCTAAATTGATCACGCCATCAAAAACTTCTTCCCATGTCCATTCATCCCGTATCCAATCATCATAGAAGTCCAGGAGGCAGAATCCTTCCGAGTCCTCTCGCTGAGGGGCGTTGGCTATCTGGAGGTTCCCATTGAACCCTCTTCAAACTTTAGCTCCATGGACTTGCTGCCCAAAACGTAGGACCTCAAGCTTTATGTTTAGACTAGCATCTTGTCAGCACCAGCTAAGTAGTAATTTTTCAAAAATTTGTTCTACCAAATGTTTGAGTGACATGATCAATATGCGTCTTGCTAGTTAGACCATAAATCGCTTTATATTCATTGACGCTACTTTCACCTCCATGGCTGCTCTTGAAAAGCTTTTGACATCCGGCTCGATAGACGCTGTCACCTTTCCAACACTTGCCCGCAATGGTTCTAACGTGGCCGAGGTTGCCAATAAAATATTATTTTCCTCACAAGTGTCTTACTCACGTCGGAGGCCCCATATGCCCCCTTCTCCTCCTTTAATGTAGTCTTCTTGGCTCTTTCACCGTCCTCCATGCAAGGTTTTTTACAACAAATCCCAGAGGAGGAAAAAAAAAAAAAAAAAACCGGGAGGAGTCGGCAGAGGCCACGGCAAGGAAGGACGCGGATGAGCTCGCCCAAACCCACGGCGAGCGCCGAGGGCGAAATATGGTTTCATCCAAGCATACAAAAAAAAACCAAAAGAAATATCTCGAATAATTGATTTGTGCAAGTTCATTGCACCTCCCTTCATGGAGAAGTTGCTTTGAATTTTTATGATATTATTTATTTCGCTGATATTTTAGTTATAAAATTGTTATAAAATCAATTTCACTGATATTTTAGTTATAAAATTCTAATAAATGATTTTATCACTATCATCCTCTAAGATTCGCACGTAATCTTTTGTCTAATAACAATCTTTTTATCTCCTTTTCCTGACACGATTAGCTCTTTTATTTTTAGTCTCTTGCATGTAATTAAATCTTGTTTGGTGTAAAGTTATGCTTATTTATATACACAGCTATGCATGTTTTCAAACATTTTTTGAAAATATATATAGAGTAAAAATTGTTAATAGTTATTAGTATAGTTGGTTAGCAGCTAAGAAAGGCTTACAATAAAAAAAAAAGTTAAAAGATAACAATGCATCTAAAGAAACAGTAAAAGAAGGTGAAACCACCAATCCCCCATCCCTAGTTTAGCATTTGTCCCATTGTTTTTTTTTTAAAGTTTGTCCCATTGCTATTAAATCCTCCCTAAAAGTAATACATAGCAAATAAGAGCGATAATGTATACAGTTCTTTTGATGCTTTAATTATGATTTAATTTCTCATATCGGAACCAATAAATATGATATCCCTTCCTTTATTACTTCACCATCTTTGCTTCCTGATCTTCTACTCTTTCCGGATTCACAGCGCCATTGAAGAACATTGGGGGACATTCAAAATGCTTGCGCTCTTTGCTGTGGACGTCTCCGTTGCTTGCATCATCATTGGATAAAATACCTCGATAAAAATGTGTTAATTTATAATTTATATTAATAAAAGAAATATTTTGATTGACAAACCTATTTTATTTGGAGGCATGAAACCTATGGCCGCTTTAAATTTTACCGGCTCAATGCAAATTCAGAGCTAGATCTAAGTTCATTTTGAACTTGGACTGCATATTTGGCCGGATTTCATGCAGATTAAAAATTGGTATATCCAAATCCATATATAAATAATAAATATGAATGCAAATATTGATATTAATTATATTAAAAATTTATATTCATATTTATTTTAAATGAATAAAGATAATATAAAAAAGGATATAAATTAGATAATCAAATTTTATGGCACAATATCTAAGTATCAAATTATAAAAGATAAATTAAGCTAATAATATGTTAACATAATTATTTATATAACATTAATTAAAAAATAAATATTCAGATACAAATGGGATAGTTGTCTATCCCCATGTTTTTTTGATATTACCCCACAAATAAAAAGATTAAATATGAAGAGTAAAAGGTTTTTTATTTAATTCTATTTTTAAGAAAATGTAACGCACTTTAAAGCCTTTTCCACTTGGCCGCCATGCGTGCACCAGCTGTCTGCATGCTGCTGTAGGCCTCCCGCTCACCTCATTAAACTCCACGCGTTAAACTGAACCGCTTTACGCCTTTTGCTCCCCTTTTTTAAGCCTTCTTTCCCTTATGGCTGCCGGAGAACTCCAAACCATCGGCTTCCACGCCATCCATAGCCAATTCCACCACCCAGCCATGGACAACGGCGACACTCTCCACCTCGTCGTCTTGCCGTACGTAAGATTCAGCCACCTCAACCCCTTCCTCCAACTCTCCAAGCGCATCGCCGGACTCGGCCACCGCGTCTCCTTCCTCTCCACCCCCGCCAACATCCACACCATCGCCGCCACCAACTCCTCCTTGTCCCCCCTCATCCACCTCGTCCCCCTCCCCATCCCGGCCGCTGAAGCCGACGGCGTGAACTTGGATACCTTCCAAGACCCCTTCGCCGACTTCCTCCGGGGCCTGTCTCCTCCTCCGGATTGGATCCTCTTCGACGGCGGCTACCACTGGGTCCCCCGCATCGCCGGAGGCCTCGACGTGCCGTGCTGCTACGTCAACCTTGTCGGCGCGTCGGCCAACGCCTTCATGTGGCCGTTCTTCGCTCTCGCGGCTGACGGCGAGGCCGCCCGGGTGACGGTCGAGCGGCTCACCGCCCCGCCCGACTGGATCCCGTTCCCGACGTCGATGCGGCTTCACCGCCACGAGGCGCGGAAACTCTCGAGCTTCTTCTTCCAGCCAAGCATGTCGGGCTTGCCCCATGCCTTCCGTGTCGGGTCGTCGGTCCGAGGCTCCGACCTGGTCGCGGTGGAGAGCTGCACCGAGTTCGAGCCCGAATGGCTCGCCGCCCTCCCGAATCTCTTCGGTAAGCCGGTGCTCCCCCTCGGCCATTTTGCCGCCAGTGCTGCGGACGGTGACACAAACGCTAGTGGTGGCAACTGCGACCGTATCTTTGAGTGGCTCGACGAGAGGGGGTCTGGTTCGGTGGTGTACGTTGCCTTCGGAAGCGAGGCAGCGTTGACCAAAGAGCAGGCGCACGAGATAGCCCGTGGGCTGGAGCTCTCGGGGCTGCCGTTTCTGTGGGCTCTTCGGAGCCCTCGAGGCGAGCCTGATGGGCTGCTGCCCGAGGGGTTCGAGGACCGAACCACGGGCCGCGGGCTCGTGTTCAAGGGGTGGGTACCACAGAAAAGGATACTTGGGCACTCGTCCATCGGAGGGTTCCTGACCCATTGTGGCTGGAACTCGCTGCTCGAGTCTTTCCAGTTTGGGATTGCCTTCGTGCTCCTCCCCTGGTTCCATGATCAATGGTTTTACTCCCGACTTTTGGCAGAGAAGAAGGTCGGGGTGGAGGTTCCGAGGGACGAAGAGGATGGCTCCTTCAAGGGGGCGGACATCGCAAAGGTCTTGAGGTTGGTTATGGTGGACGAAGAAGGGGAGGAGTGCAGGGCTACGGCGAGGGGGCTTCGGGCCGTGCTGGGGGACAAAGAGGTGCACCATCGGCATGTGAGGAATTTTGTCGAGTACCTCAAAGACAACAAACGCGGATCAGCCGCCGACAAAATCTTTATGAATATGCGGACAAATGGGTAGGTTGCTGTGAAGAGCTTCTCTTGAAAGGAATGGTTTTTAATGGTTAAAATCCTTATCGATTCTACTGAGAATAAAAGTATTTTCTTACTTTCGGACATGGTTAAATTAGCGATGATGGTCATTGCCGCATCTCTTTTTTTTTTTTTTTTTTTTTTTAGGTGCATGAAAGCCGGGGTCTTGGAAATTGTGTATGAATGGCATATTAGAAATAAGGGCCGTGCAGGTTGATCAGACCGAATCAATTTAGGAATGTTTTTGAAATCAAATCGGTTTAAATTGATTTTTAAAAACTAAAATGAAAATTAATTAAACTAAATCGAATCGAATTGAAAATTTTTATTTGATTCTGATATGATTTATTTATTTTTTCTATTTATTTTAATTGAGTGTATCAGTTAATCTGTATTTGTTTTCAGAGTCCAATTTTTTTAATAAATTTGCTAGTTAAATCATAAACCAATTACTCACGGTGAAAAAGGATATAACTCCCACTTGTTCATGCCCGATAACACCTTAACTTTAATTGTAGCGCAATTTTAAATTTTTAAATTTTTTATCTTAGTTTTTCTTTCACACCCGGGGTGTTAGAAACCTGTTGAATTGAGCAACCATTGTTTTTCCTTTCGCAACTAAATGGCAAGGCATTAGAGAAAATGGGGATTTGTTTTATGAGATCGCTGACATCAATCCGCCATCAACGTGATGTGGCTGTGAATTGATGTATCTGCCTTGGCGACATGTTTGCGCGTCATGGTTCTGAATTGGGATGGGAATGTGAATGCCTGCAGTCATCTTTTTCTTTTAAAAAAATAATACATTATATAAAATAATTTTATATTATATATTTTTATTAAATTTATATATAAAATTATAGTTATAAAATTGTATATAATTATTGTTTTACTGCCTATAATTATCTAGCTACTGTATACAATAAATATAAATATATACATAATTATTATATATTTAAAAATAAAAAAAATAATATTATAAATTGGATGTCAAGTGATTAATCAACATAGGTTAAACATTGAAATCTAGTTCATGAAAGAGCTAAACACTAATTATCTCTTTGTATTTATGCTATGCGTGTGGTATGAAGCAATGTCAAAAAACACATCATGTTTATCTATATGTTCATCTTTGCTGCGAAAGTGTAGTGTTTAAAAAAATTAATTTTGTTCAGAATATTTATAGGTTTTAATCAGGATGATACCTTTGTTTACATGAAACCTAGAAGAGCGATGCTTAAGTAATTAAAAAATATATATTAAAATGTCACATAATTGTGCCTAACTCTTGATGCATTCATTATGAAAGTTATACCTTCTTAAAGATAGTCAGAGGTGCTTTAAATATACGCTGATTAACGAAAAGAACCTTACTGTTATAGCAGGTCAAAGGAGACCATCAACAAGCTTACGGAATGGAATGTTAAGAATTGAATTATTGAAAGTTTGAGTGTCAAAATAAATTTTAAGTGAAAAATTTGGAACCAAAAGAATATTGTAGCCAAACTTAAAAATTTTTTCAGAACAAACATATCATCAAAATTCATAATAGAGTCGTTCAAAGCTTAAAGCAAATCCAACACTTCCATGTGACCGACATATCTAATCAGAGCATCAGACAACTGGCACAAGTTCTAACGTTTCACAACCCGCTTGAGAGAGAAGCGAGAATGGTAGACTTGACATTTGGTCATAGGCTCGATCTAAGAACCATGGGCTGATGACCGACCCTAAACAAGGATATCCCAGCGTTAAGTTGTCGCTCTTAACGCATGGAGAGGGGTTTTATTTTTTTATTTTTTTATTCTTCTTGGGGATTGAACCCTTTTCCTGACCACGGTCACGGCTGACCGGCGGTGGCAGAGAAGGCTCCTGCAGCAACGCCACTGAAAGCTGGCAGCGTCGCCTAGCAGATGGATGCTTTCGATTGGGTCGAGAAGAGGAAAAGTTGGTTCAGTGGCTGGCACGTGCCATCGTTGAATGGAGGGCGGGTACTTGGGATGCTGGGCTGGCCCAATGGGCCACTGCCCCAGGACTGAGCCGAACTGGGGACCCCCTTCCCATGGGGGTGTGGGGGGGGGAGGGTTCCAAGACCCATGTGGCTGGACTGGAGCTCCTTTTGCTCTGGCTCCCCAGTTTGGGCTCCCCCCTCTTGCCCCCCTGCAACTCAGCTGCGACCAAGGGCCCAATGCCGGGCTTGTGGAGGATGGTGGTCTGGGTGGAGGTTCCGAGGAAGGCAGAGGACCGGTCCTTTGCTGGGGGCCGAGATTGCTTGTTTTCTGAGGTTGGTTATGTAGACAGCGATGGAGAGGCCAAGGGAGAGGGGGCTGAGCTCGGGAACAGAAGAGGTGCGTGACCAGCATGTGAGATATTTTGTCCATTACCTCCAAGGACAACAGACACAGACCATAACAACCGACCGGTGTCTGATGACCAATGTGGCTACATGGATGACTGCTTACCGAGAACTAAATCAATTTAGAGGTATCCTGATTTTGAACAATATAATTCATAAAGCAAGCCTCACAACTAAAAGTTCATCCAAAAGATCGACCAGAGTAGGCTCTCATATACTTTTTTTTTTTTTTTTTCTTTTAAATCTTAGCATCCATGCCACAAGGAGACATATCCAAATCCAATCACAAACACATTGAATTGATTTATAATGTCACTTAATTCACGTAAATCATGTTTGCTCTGATACCATTTGTTATAATTCAAAATTTTATTCAAAAATTTGTATAAGTAGATAGAATCTTTCCAATACATAATTAATGTAGAACTGAACACTCATCAACATTAGCTCTCAAAGCAAATATATATATTGCTAGCTAAAATATATTTTTTGTTCTTAAATTTTTACTTAAATTTTATTTTAGTCCTTAAACTTTCAATTATTATAATTTAGTTTCAAATATTTTAAGAATGTTACATTCTTGATATCCTGTATAAGGGGTCAGTTAAAATTGACGGAATATCTAACCTATAATGTGAACACATGAACGATCATTTATTTTATATGATAAGTTAATGTAAATCCAATTGGCTATCCAGATGTTTGCATTTAGGATGATGCATTAATTATTTTATTAATTTTAATTAATTTTATATAATAATAAGTAAAAGTTTAAGAAATAAAATGGATTTTGACTTGGGAGTTTGAGGAGCAAAAGTATATTGTCGTCTATTTTATTTATATACGCTGGTTCTGTGGTTCAGTCCCGTGGGTAGATGGGTGAAGCCAACAGCAAGTCGTTAACGTGTACGTAGTCGTGCATGGGATGACATTAGGCATTGGTACCCTGCTGCATGTATTAACTGTTTTGCAATCATAAATTTATTAAATATACAGTGATTTGGAGGTACGAAGTTCATTCCTCCTCATTTTCTTCCTGTAGTCCAGCAGTGACAATCCTGCTGGTCCTACGAATCCACCGCACAAAAACGAGCCCAGGATCTCCTGCAAAAAGTAGAGGGGTGTGGCCTTCCCAAATCCTTTCCATGCTGGTCGTGCCAAATAGCAATGACAGTAAAAACATCATAAATGATCCAATTGGGCGTGAGTCTTATAGCATCATGCTCTTGTGGTGTTCCACACTTTATGGAATAAAAATATGTGACCACAGAAGCCAAATTATGCATAATTTTTTTGGATGCTATAATTTTCTTTGACAATGTTTGATTATATATATATATACATTTTTTTTTTAATTTTGAAATTGAATAATTTTTTGAGATATTCGAGGTTACTTGCATCTATCCCTAAAAGTTTCGATGAGCACAACAATTGAATCATACAACAATGTTTGGACCTCCAAAATAAAGTTTTTTAAAATCAACTTGATCCACAACACAAGATCTAGTCTTAAGAGGGTTTTAGTCTTTTCATAGTTATTTTTATTTGTTATGACTATTTTAGAAAAGATGTGTCCTCTTTTGGTTGCAAGGGAAATATATCTCAAGTTTTATAAAAACAAACTTCACTAGCATAAATAAAGAGATTATGATCTGTTTGTTTAATCAGTTAATTGAAGAAATGTGGATCTAGAGCTTAGCTTTCAACTATTGCTTATTTTCTCTAATCTTTTGATGGATCCAAATAGAGTTAGCTAAAGAAATTTCTTCCTTCTTCTTAAGTAGTTTGTGATAAGAGAATCCATTGTAGCACTTTGAGTAAGGATGCTAGTAATGCCACGGTTAGGTCACAACATAAGTTCATCCAACACAAACCTAGACTTGAAGATATGACCTAGCAATGAAGCTTAGCTAATGAATTAGAACCCAACCCCAATTGGTTTTGTTATGGATCTTTAGCTAGTTGCCCCAATTAAATTGGACCCAATGGAGCAACTATTTGACCTTTAAAAAGTTGCTTAAAAGATCTAAATCAAGATCCAAAAGTTCAAAATTGTTTACATTCCACTTGGATGGAGCTCTGCCTAGATCTACCCAAGTTTTGGGTTGCATTTGACTCTAAATCTTAGTGTCAAAGCCATTTTAGCTTGAACATGAGTTATGCTGGTCCTAAACCTAACTCAAGCTACTTGCACACTAGCTAGCGTGTGATTCGTTTTACATATCTAAATTCTTTAAAGGATCGTTTGGATCATAATAATCCATTTTGGTAATTTTAGATTATCATGCATATTACTATGTTTAACAATTAGACATGCTAATTTGAATGATAATATTTGATTCCTGATAATCTAACATTATCATAAATCATGATAATCTGATTTTCATTTGAAAGGTAAGTATACAAGATTACCAAAGTCTAATAATCTTAAATTATACTCTTGACTTTTATATAAATATTTACTAATACTTAATCCGATTATATATTTAATTTACACTAGACAATATTTAAATATTTAATATTACATTTATATTTAATATGAAATATATAATATAATATTTTATGATAATATTAAATTTAATATCGATATAATATTTAATATTTTAAAAACTATTATATATTTATATAATAATATGTAGATATTAAATTTTAAATTATTAATATTTATAATCTTCTTGGATTTATGTAATATATTTTTTAATATATTATATTATATATATTATATAATGGTATATTTAATAATATTATAATATATACTATATTATTTATAATATTTAAATATATAATATTTCTAAAATTAGTTTACAAAGAATATTGATTTTTATAGAATATTTCATATTTTAGTAAAAAAAATAAAGGACCGGTTAAAAGATAAAAAATATTGATAAAATCTAAAAATGCAATGAATTGTTTATCGTATTTTGTTATTATGAATTAAGCATAATGATTTTTCATTAGTAAGAATCTGATTACTAAGAATAAGATTATCAAAAATATAAAATTCCTGATAATATCATTATATTATCATGAATTAAATGTCACCTACTAATCTTCTTTGCTTTCTCTGTTTTTCATCCTCTTTTCCTTTTTCTAACTTCCCTGTTTTTTTTTTTTCAAAGAAAGAATATCACTTGTGAACAAGAACATCTCAGGCTGGGCTTCCTGTCATCCTTGGTTCTCAAAACAGAGGGGAAAAAATCAACGATATCCCTAAAACAAAAAGAGGAGATATTAACTCTCGACCGCTCGTTTGACTGCCATCTAATTGTTAGGTTCGTGACATGTACCACGTACTTTTGGTCCCTAGTCAGGTTGCAGGCACCCTTATGTCTTGTTTTATATGAACCTTACACATGGACAAGGAAGTGAAGGTAAAATGGCCATCAATGCCAAAGGCTTGAAGTCAAACTTTCGATCAACTGGAGATACATGTAGAATGACTACTAAAAGTTAAATAGAGGAGATATTGATTCTCGGCCGCTCATTTGAACACCATCTGGCAATTAGATTCAAGCCATGTTTCATCTTGATATAGTTCCCAGTCAGATTGCATACATCATTATGTCTTGTTAGATTGCATACATCATTATGTCTTGTTTTATATGAACATAACACATGAACAAGGGAGCAAAATACTGGAGATATGCGCAGGTGGAATGACAACCAAAGCAAAGCCCCCCCTAAAATAAGGTTTGATTATAAACCCCTTTCCACTGGGACTGCAAAAGAGTCGGATTGAATCGGATCATGCTTGATTCTAACTCGATTCACTTTTATATTCAGATCTAACTTTATTTATTGAGCAGAATAGATCGGATCGGATTCATAGAAAGAATTTTAGACCCAATGGACCATTCGAATTTATTTAAGTCTAACTTAAAACATTGTACTTAAGCCAAGCATCTAATTATTTTTATTATCAAAATCTAATAATTGATAGTCAAACATAGATGCATGAAAAAATTTAAATGAGAATAAAAAAATCAATTTAAACTTATATTTTTATTCTAAAACTCTTAATTTTATTCAAGTAAATGGTTATCCTTATGTTTATAAATCATGACATTTAAAATATTTAAGGAACGTTTGGTTCATGGTAATCTAGCTTGATAATTTCATATTACCATACAGATTACCATATTTAACAATTAAACATGATAATTTAAACGGTAATATTTGATTCTTAGTAATCCAAAGTTTCGTTCTTTAGTAGAAAAATTTTATGAGAAAGTTAATCAACTTTTTCATCGATCAACTTACTTTGATCTTTTGCTCTGGTTAAAAAGTCAAAAAGATAAGTTACATTATCAAGTTATCATTTACCTTCTAAATTGAGGGTAAGACCTTTTAAATTGAGGGTAAGACTTAGCTATACAAAATATATTTAAAATGGTTTCCTATGAATTAGGTGAAATATTTTTTTTGTCTTCCTTAAAAATTCCTACACGTTTACAATTCCTCCCGTTAATACTTCTCAATCCTTTCTTTCATCTACCTTTTACTGTTGATGCATTTCAGAAAGAAAAGGTAAGAATATAATGTTTGTGAAAGATTTTATAATTGAAATAAAAATATTTTCTTATAATATAATCTATATTTTATAAAAAGATATAATACTATTATTTAATCAGTAAATAGTATTTATGAAAATTTATTTTTATTTTAAAGAATAAATTTTATATATAGTTAATGTATATATCAAATGTATAACTAAAAATATAGTTTTGTAAGAAAAATTGAGATTCAATTATAGAGAGAATATATAATTAGTTGCAAAGTATGTCTGATAGTATAAAGGGTATTATAGAAAGATGAATAGATCTTAAAAATTTATCCGGAAACGTTATAATGTTAAAGAATATGAATAACAAGTACTAGAGCTACTTTATACTATATAAAAAAAACATAGGTAAATTATTTTGCATCTAAGTATTGCCTCGGTAACACTTACTCGAAAAAATATGAATTCCCAAATAATTTTGATACCTCCAAAAGAACGAGGCTTAAGATTATCATAAATCATAACAATTCAATTCTCCTATAAAAGGTGGATATTTGAGATTACTAAAGTTTGGTGGTATTAAATTATGCTCTTGACTTACATATAAATATTTAATAATACTTAATTTGATTATATATTTAATTTACATTGGATAATATTTAACTATCTAGTAATTTATATTTTACATTAAATATATACTATAATATTTCATATTAATAATGAAATTTAATTTATTATAATATTTAATATTTTAAATACTATTATATATTTATATAATAATATGTAGACATTAAATTATAGATTATTAATATTTATGACTTTCTTGCATATTAAATTGTTATGTAATATATTACTATATATATATATATATATATAATGAGATATTTAATAATATTATAATATATAATATTATATATTTATAATATTAAATATATAATATTTCTAAAATAAGTTTGTAAAGAATCTTAGATTTTTTATTAGAGCATTTCATATTTTAGTAAAAAAAAGAGAGGGCCACATAAAAGGAAAAAAATTATAATAAAATTCAAAAATATGGTAAACTTGTATTTTGTTATTACGAACCAAATACGGTGATCTTTTATTTCTAAGAATATAATTATCTAGTGTAAGATTATCAGGAATCTAAGATTTCTAACTATATTAAATTTCTATTAACCACATGGTATTAAATTTCTATTAACCACATGGTATTAAATTTCTATTAACTGCTTTATTGATATATTTAAAGACATTATAAATAAGAATTCATCAAAATAAATAATAAAACATAAATAGAAGAGATCTAGTTGTTAAGATAAAAGGGAGAATCAGTTTAAATTAAAGTTTATTCGATAAATTTATAAAGATAATCAGAGTAAAGGAGAATAAGATGTATAGATTGAGATAAATCGGATGTCTAAAAATATAAAAATTAAATTTTATTTAAAATTTAAATTAGATTTAATTTTTTAATTTAACTTAATTTATAAATATCTAAATATGGAACAGATGGATATCAGATGAGATAAGATAATGAAACGTTCGACGTATTTGCAGCCTCACCTTTCATTACAATGAATCACCAAAGATAACCTTAGTTTGTGGCATCTAAGGTGCTGTTAACTTTAAAATATAAGTGCCCTCAGTGCATCCTTTTTAAACCTTTCGAAGTTCCAACCCTTACGTTGTGCAGGCCGAGTCTGGTTATGTCTCAACGAGACATGCGAGTCCATTCGTTCGTGCATGGAGGAAGAAGATGGTAAAGGGGGGGGGGGGGAGAGGGAGGAGCAGCGAAAAAGCTGAGCTCGTCCTGAGGAGGAGAGCAGAAGGGATGGCAGGAAAGGCTAAAGGGTTTGAAAGGCGAGGCGAAAAGATGGTGTTGGAAAGCCGACCGCGTTTGAGTCGACGTCTACATAATTGATCGGGTTCCGACACGTCCACGTCTCTACGCCAACTTCAACGTATCCCTCTGCTACGACTTATCACTGCCATCCACGTTGGTGCCCAATTACGCGAACATCTTTCCGTCCACAGTGATACACTCAGCTCTGTTGAGGCCTTGCCACAACCACATGCGTGCATGGATGCCGACGAATTAAACGCCAGCTTACGCTTTGAGGACACGTTCTTTTAGGTAGACAGGTGGTTCTGACCACATCCTCATTGGAATGCAAACTTGCACCACATCATGTGTACAAGCCTTTCCACATGCATGATGATCACGTAGCTGCGATACATGAAATGAAATCAATGATGAGTGGGCGCATTCAACGTATGCAATGCATATGCATGACTCATGAGATGAGATGGTCAGTCATCGCTGTGGTGCTGCTCTTTTCAGTGTGGTACCACAATTTTATCATATGGATCCAGAAATAAAAACAAACTTGGGGGGGCTCGTGATGAGCCTAGCTGGAGGATTGGTAATCAAACGGCTGTTAACAGAGTAATGGTCGGAGGACTTTGAAGAAGAGATCATCCCATGGTACCTGGTGGCATGGACCTTGGGGACCTTGGCCTTGGAAATCGTATGATGGATAGCCCAGAGACAACGAGGAGCAATTTTGGAATAAGGAAAGAGACCAAGGTCATTAAACGAGTTGGTCCTAATTCTGATGAAAGGTCCCCATCAACCTGTCTGCTTAGCCCAGGATGTGGATATGAATTTCACGTGAGAGAAGGAAGCTGCCAAAATGACAAAATTGCAAAGAGAGGGATAGAATCTTCGGGAAGAGAGAATTCAACCACGAGCCGTAGAGAGAGTAAAATTTTTTTAAAAAAGGCAGCCATGGACTTAGCGTATAACCATATAGCCTGATTGAAGTCAAGGGCTTGAAACATGGCTCATGTTCAATGTCTACAATCTCAAGTGGATATTGCATGCAACGAAAGCGTTGCAGCACTGAGTTCGATCACGACTTTGCACGCTTCTCGGCAAACTTTTGGTAAAAAGAGGAGGCAGAGTGTTTTTTTGATGCCACTAAATATTATTAGCTTACCAAAACTTATACAATATAACCGAGTTGGAGAGGTTATTCCCATAGCTTGGAGGTAGAGGGGTCTCACGGCCTTAGCAAGGCGGGCACGTTAAGCAAAAATATTTTTCAAATAACTCAGTGCTTCTTAATAAATGTGCTTGGAAAAAGGAGCGGATTCGATTTCCTTGTAATGCGGAATTGGCGGGAGATTGAGAGGGAATGTGTGGGAAAGCAGTGAGAAGCCTATCTATCCACATACCGACAAAAGATTAAAGTGGAGCCAAGCGGTAGAGAAATCATTATATCTTGTTTGTTTCTTATTGCAGCTTTCCCATGGTTTTTGGATCCTTTTCTAAATCTTTTCTGCATGTTAATTTTTAAATTCTTAGTCAGTTTTTTTCAAAAAATAATATTCAACTCTGCATAAATAATTATCCTTGAAAAATCATTAAATGACAATTTTTTTTATTTTTTTTATTTTCAAGAATAAAATAATGAATCTTGTTAAACATTCCAGGAATAAAAATAATTATCCAGCAGACTATGGTGCGCCCTCAAGTAGGTGGACATAAATAATTATGATATCCAATAAATCTTTTTTCGTTGTTGTTAACCCTACAAACAGTTCGATCCGAAGCCTCCGGAATGAGCCTGCAGCACTTGTCACTGCATGCCTTGACAGGTAGTTGATGAGCATCCAACTTCATCAACAAAGCCAACGCTCCACAGCATGTTCTCATCAAACATCAACAGATGGAAAGAGACTAGTGCTAACAATACGCCAAGCAGCAGCGGGAATGGTTGAAGGCGACCCAGTGGTGGAGCAAGGTCTCAACAAAAGGAAAGATCATTCATCTCTGAAGCATAAATGCATCACATTCACACCATATCCATGGTGCGTAACAACTGCATTGGTGTTCGGTTAGGCGAGTACATTCTTCATGACATGTTTGGTGAAATCACCCTCACTTTTGCTTGCCAACTTTTTCTCAAATGACAAAGGTTGAGAAGGGTGACATCAACGCTGCGATCTCACATTCTCACGACAGCTGAGGCTCTCTCCTCTTTGCGCATTCCTTGGAGATGATAGTTGCGAAACGTACCACAGGGTCCTCACCAGTGACCTTACGTGATTTGGGCAAGGCGTGGGGCCCGGGGGCGGCCGAGGAGGTCAACCGTGCCGCTGTTGCGTCGTCGGCGCTCGCCAAGGGGATCGCATAAAGAGGTGGGAGGCGGGCCCACGCTCTCTTTGACTGGTCTCGACCTGGAAGACCGCGTTCTCCGCGCAGTGCTCAAAGCGTGGCCGCACGCTTCCATTCCCCATGGAGAGCATAAACCCCATTAGTTTTTGGTCTTAGCCCACGTGTACGTCTTACGTCTCCATTGATCTGTGGCTATTATATGTTTGTGCACGGCACCCATAACCCTTGTGCTTAGAACCTTGTTTCAGAAGGGAACAAGACCCTACCACATTCCAAATATAATGCCCTGATTTAGGGTTGACCAAGTCCTTTTCCACTAAGCACAATATATGCTTTGCATGCACGCACTAGAGTGTTTAAGATTTTAATGACAAATGGGACCCCTTCATTTGTTTAGTTAGGTTAGATAAGACCTAGTCTATAATGGTAGCGAATTAGATCGGAGGACCGGTGAAACCTAAGCTTAGGCTCATGGCCTGCATCCTCTCATGCCATAGATCGGCACAATCTAGACAGTGTGTCCGAAAATGCGGCTATTGATTGGTTATATGCTAGTATAAAACTATGAGGTTGACTTATCCACCATCATGACATGATAAAGAGAACTAATATTTCTTTGTTTTATAAGGAATATATATATATATATATATATATATATATATATATATATATATATATATATATGGCATACATTATTTGGAGCCATGCTTGTAAAGTTTTGATCTTAATCAACTCATAATTTGAACTCCAACTAGCTTTGCTGAGCAAGGTGTCCACTTATAAAATTATTCATATTTTTTTATAAGCAAAGATTGGAGATGTTATTAGAAATCATATTACTACCACTAAGCTGAGTATTTGGCTAACAAGATTTGCACCTCTTCGTTGCTGTAGTACAAATGCTTGCTTCATTTCTTTGTCCATGGTCCACAGCTTTAGTGCTTCACTTAAGACATGCAGCTAATGTTGGTTCTCAATATAAAATTTAATCACTCTTACCGAACCAGTAAGATTTCAGATTAAATAAGGAGCAGATGAAGGCAACTCTCTAACAAAAATGGCATCGGAAACGCTGGCTAAAGTGGTCATTTCGGGCTCTAAAAACCAGCGACCTGTTATTGGACCTCCCCGTAGTTTTCCGTGACGAACAGGCGCAATCTCTTGTAGCCACGCACGAAAAGCCACGCAACCTCACGGGTGGTGGCTGCGAGGCACGTGCACCCGGGCACACGTGTCAGCCGAACTTGAGCTCCTTCGCACGTGCCAAAGGGCTGGCGGGCAGCCCGGTTAGGGCGAGGGCGAGGGCGAAGGTGCCCATCAACACCCAGCTCCTTACGTCATGTGGGAGGCATTAGCAGTTACATTCTCTGCCCTCCTAACCTGGACCTATGGCATTCCGGGTCCACCCTCCGGGCAGTCCTGTGACTGCCCGAACCCGAACCCCAACCCCCAACCCCAACCCACAGTAGCCACCAACCCCTCTCCTAGCCCTTCAAAAGCCCCAGCCAGTTCTCTCCTGATAGCCTCACGCCTGGCTCCTCTCTTTAATACTGTAAACCCACCCAACCCTTCACCAAGTCCGGTATTCTCTCTCTCTCTCTCTCTCTCTCTCTCTCTCTCTGTGTGTGCTTTTCTGACTGCATATCTTCAAGTTGTTACTGCTCTTCCGTCTCTTTCCCTCTCTTTTCCACCACATCTCTTTCTGCAAGAGGTGAGAAAGCTTGTAGATGAAGTATTGCCTTTTTTTTTATATTTTTTTTCTTATTTTTCTTTTTCTGGGTAGCAAAAGAACTTCTTGTTTTCCACCAAAATATCTATGTTTTAGAGGCTGGACATCGAATGCTTTTCTTTTCTTTCTCCTGTGAGCCAGGAGTCATGCACGGGAGTGGGATCTCTCATTGTATTGGGAAGCTTCCATCATCTTAAACACTAATACGCTCCCTTCCTCTTGTCTTTCTCTCTCTGTCTCGCAGGTCCTTCAAATTTGGTGCATGGAGAACATAAAATCCCATCAACTCCCCTTTCCAGGCTCTAGTCCTCACTTGGTAAGAGAAATATGTAAAGAAAGCCATCTTATCTTGACCCTTCCCATAAATTTATGGATAAAATTAACTACAAATTGAATCACATATTTTTCATGGCAGGAAGTCTTCTGCTCCGGTCTCGCTACAATGAACAAGCTCAACAACACCACCAACGTCGCCGTGATGAACTTTGAGAGAATTGGGATCAACGGTAGCGGGATGTTAGGCTTTCCTAGGGATTTCATCTTCAGGAGCAGAAGCTTCTCAGTAGAACCAACCAAGGTTCCTTGCTATTAATACCTTAACGGTGCTATCCTATCCGAGCTTCTCTCTCGACGTCCGCTGCTACCCTTATCCTTCTTCACACACCCATCATCTCTCCTTCTCCAGTAGTCTTACAAGTTCATATCTTCTTGACCTTGTAAGGCCTTTTCTTGACCTTGTAAGACCCCATTCTTCATTCGTCCTCTTCGTCTCCTTCTCTACCACGAGCTTTCTCCTCGCGCTCACCGACCAAGTCCTTGGTTGCCATGCTCCTCCCTTCTCGCCCACCCCTTGCCCTCCTTCCTCGTCTATCCCTTCTGAGCTATTTACATGGAAGTGCTTCGACGCTTCTTCTATCAATTTAATATCTGCATACCTAGCATCCTCCTAAAGATCTCAAGCTGTGGCTTTCTTTTCGTCTTCTTAAGCTGAGATTCTCCTCTTTTTGGTTAGTCTTCTTCCTTTTTTTTTTTTTTTTTTTTTTCTCCCTTTTTTTTTTTTGGTTTATGTACGCAGAGGAAATATGCCTGCTTGCAGGCGTCTGTTCTTTTTGTTTTACATGATAATGGTTTTGATGAGTGAAGAGACGGTAAAATATTCTTCTCGTGACCAATCGAGGCTGTTCCAACGTATGTAGCGTTTTGGATTATTTGAGCCTTTTTGTTTGGTAGTTTGCTATGATTTCTCCTGGAATATGCCTTTTGGTAAAGTTCTTTTGGTGCGTCTTCTTATGGTCTTGGAGCCTATCACGAATGACCTGTGTAGAGGAAAGGTTTTCTGTACCTCCATACGGGAGGCGATGAGATTGCATGGACCTCGTCCTTCCACTTGTCCTCATTCCCACACAAGCATACAAGTGTGGTGTTTAACTTTGCATAAAAGACAAAGCATCAAGAAATTTGGCATAAACAGTCTTATTAATGCACCTATTTGCTTTAGATCTTAGGCAAATCTATCTTGGGATGCGTGGTTTCAGAGATGGTGTGGAGCAATTAAACGCTATCCAATTCGAAAGCACAAATTTTCATGACGAATACTTGGGGGTCTGCAGGGCGGCACCCCTCTCGCGCATGCGTTGGGGAGGGTTTCTAGTTTGAACCATGAAGGAGAAGACCATTTCTACCATAGAACCATGAAGGAGGCCATTTCTACCATACTCTTCTTAAAAATGAAAAAGAGCGCAATCGATCAAAAAAAAAAAAAAAGAAAGGGTGGAATAGATATGTTGAAGAAAAATTTCAGGTGAGAAACGGGAACTTGATGAGGTAAAATTGTTGAATATAGAATCCGAACCTAAGAATCGGGATATGATAACTTGACCACCATATCAGTGATTATTGGATGAGGCAAGAAGATTATTATTCTCTCTACGACAACTAATTCATATTCTTATGTGACATATTCTAGCATCGACAAAAGTGCATAAAATTAAGTTTTTTTAATCGTAGGTTACCTAGCTACCAATATTGTTGCATGGTGATAATAATAGAGCAAATTTTATGATTCTTTGTTGAACCCTAAGAGCAGTGATCTCTCCAATGGAGTTTTCTTTTGTTGCCTCTGGAAAATTATAGGCCACCCACAATTTAAAGCGGCAAGAGAAAAGAAAAGATCGAGTTGTATGACAGAGACAGGCATATGCTTAAACTACAGATATGCGATCAAGCCTGAGACAGCATCAAATAACAAACTGTGAAGAAGCGCGCGAAGCAAAGACGGCCGTATCGGGCTCGCAGACAACGCGAATTACCGTGCAGTACTCCCGTTGAGAAATATTATTTCTATTGTACTAATTGTGGTCAGGTGTAAATTAACCTTCTCTGGATCTGATAGCTAGAAACGAATCCACGGGAGACAACAATACCCGTGATTTTATGGAGGCCAAGTGTTGGAGCTGATAGTCTAAACAACATCATGATTTTAACTCCACTTTCGTGATGGACATTCAAATCAATCAACTAAAGGAGCCGACAAGGTCCCACTAAGAAGCAACGCGTTGGATGACAGATTCTACTTTCTTCGTGATGCTTGACCTTGTTTACTGTTCATCACGCTTTCCACCAAGAACTATAGTAATAAGGCTTCGCAAGCCGGCCACCATTCAATTCCATTGGACAACGCATCGCAGCCTCAACAATGTGTCAGTGCTACACGTACGCAGATCCTGGAAATGCAACTATTTAGCAAAGCTAGTCTGCCACGCAGTGAGTAGGGTCATCATCCATTAAACTTGCAGAACAAAGACAGGAGAGGAGTGCCAAAGCCCTTCCACTAATGCTTGTAGTTAATGCATGTTTTGATGTTGTCGACATGGTACTCTATAGTTTAAAGGCTATTGGTTATGATTGGCATTCATACCTCCCTCCCCTTTAGCTCCCCTTTCCTTGTGGAAGCCACTAAACCTTGTCTACTACCATCAGCACGGCAACGTTCATTCAACAAAGCTTTTCTATCATAATAATGCCTTTGCGATGCATTTATGGGGTGCCACCACCTCTTGCTGTCCTATCCAGAGACAGCTCTCCTCTGCTGGGTGAAATGATCGTTTTATACCTTGGTTTGTTTAGCTTTGAATGCTTGCTTTCTGTCCTCTCGAAACTTTTCGATGAAAAGCATTAATGTCACGCATTTAAGATCTATCATCATTAAGGTTATGACTCACTGAGCTGCGAGTTGGATGCAGGAGTTCACTTTAAGGAGAGCCTGCGGTTATTAAGAAAAAAAAAAAAAAAAAAAAAAAAAATAAAAAGAGTAACCCACCATGTTCCCCTTGCGCGTTATAGGATCCAAGTAGAATTAGGAGTTACGTATCTTGTTGCTAACTCTTTGATTTTTTTTTTTTTTTCCCCCTATATTCTTCTAACTTGATGAGCAAAAAGCAGACACTTTATCATGCCATGCCTATTCCCTTGTGTACTTTTTTTTAAACAAAAAAAGAAAAAGAAAGGAAAGAACTGGTGGAAATGCTACGTAAATCTGGAACCTCTACAGGTGCATGGGCTCACGAAAGGGACCTCTGCCAAGCCCTTTGGTCCCTTGTGTATTCACGAGCTAGCAAGTTATACAAAGCTTCTGAAAACATAGTTTGATATGTCTACGTTAGCCAAAGCATATAGTTTCATTGGAAAATGGTTCGTATGATGCATCTCGCTTATCTCTTGGGGTGTCTACATTTCCATCGAGTCCATGAACTGTTTTTTCCCTTAAATGTAAGGGTGATCTTTGCCGTCAGAGACTCAATTTAGGTGTACCAGCCACAACCAAATTGCCTTAGCCATCAACATCTTCCATTTCTTCAGCTTATTCTTTCTTCTCTTTTTTAATTTCCTGTCCTCATGCGAAGTTAATATCGATCCACATCCTGAGCTAAACGGATAGGTTTGCCGGGACCTGTCTTTTTCACCAGCTTTAAGTCTTTGCTTTACGATATCTTCCTAACAAGATTTTTCTTGTTCCAAAGATATCTCCCATCATTGGAGATATCTCCCACCAAAGATATCTCTTTGAAGTAGATGGATCTTGTTCCTACCCTCTTGCACCCACCAGTCGCAAGTGGTTTCCATCGCTTTTGAGTAATAACCTTTGGCTAGCGAGTTAGCTGTATTCTATACCTGAAACTCTCTCTCAAAAAAGGAAAAAGAAAAAAAAGTTGGCATGAAACGTTAGAGCGGCATCAGGATCCACTTGGATCCCATCAGGCACATTAAGTTCAGCTCAGATATCTCTGGAGCTCCATAAAAGATCCTCCGCTCAGAATACTAAAATATTTGATTGTTTAAGTGGAAAGTGGGCTTTCACCAATATCGACATTCTACGTCTATTTAATAAATCAATGGGGGAAGTTCACGGCTTCTCCATTTTCCCGTCAAAAAAAAAAAAAAAAAAAGAAACAGTGCTGCTGCGTGACAAATTTTGGTTAAAAGTCGTGACTTGGTCAGCCTAACCCAAGAGCACCTGAATCCTTCCAGTGCATCAAACCTTCATGTTTTAGGCCGCGGTCTTCATGATGTCTCACTCTGGGCCTTTTCTCATCTCCAGATAATTAATTTGCAAGATCATGCGTAGCTGCAGCCCAAATTTGTGTAGGTCCATTTGGAAGTGCAGTCGCAAGTCATAAGGTTTCATGCAAAGACATTGGTTTCGGAGCCATTCTTAGGTAGAGCTCCTCTGTCGAATGACTTCTAAACAAAACTAATCAATGAGCACACATGCATCCTATAAAGTCATTTTGATGTTTTAGCTTTTATTTTATTTTTTATTTTTAAATAATGCAGTGTGCTAGTTTTCTGAGGGTAAGCTTTGATGCTACAGTTGGTCTCTGCTCGGTAACAATCTTGTTGTGGAGTCACCAACTTTTAGCATAGTGCCTGTCTTTGCTCCTGCAAGAAGCAATTGGAGAGTATAGCAGCGACAGTAGAAGGATAGGGGAGGGTTTGCAAGCCAGTGTTTCTTGTCTTAAAGTTTTTATTTTTCTCTTCATTTTCTGATCTCATTTGCCTTTTTTTTTTTTTTTTTTTCCTTATATTCCTCTTCCTAATTTCTATTCATCCTGTACTTTCTGAATCTTTAATAAATCAATAGGGAAGTTTCTGATTACTCCATTTTTCTCATTAAAAAAAAAAAGAGAGCCTAATGCAATCGTATCGTTACTTTATTATGATCTGAAACTCATTAGTTTCAAATATGAAAATATAGAGGGAGGGTCCTCCTTAAATCTGGCAATGACTGGAGTCTTGCGCACTAGAAACCTTTCTTTCTACAGAAATTTGGTTTCTGACGAGTCTACGCTGCTGACATTGGGCTGATAATCTCCTATGATTAATGTCTCAGAAACCACTAATTAAACTTGGATTTAAGGTTTTCTTGGACCTTTGATCTGCCTAGAACCAAGGTTGCCATCAAAGATTTATGTAGGATCTTATTAATCCAATTACTTTTTGCACCCCAGACTTAAGCTTTTACCATAATGTTGATGAAATGGGATTGTAACACAGAGATTTTACTTTTTGATGTCTAGATCTTTTTGTAATATGTTTTTTGAAAAATCCTTTAAAGCTATAAAGTTTAGGCAGACTTGATAAATAATCCCTCTTTTGATCATGCTTTAATGAAATATTTTGCACTGTTTTCTCCCACCAAATATGTACAGTGAACAAATAATGCACTCTTATAAAATAAATATGTATAGAAGATGGATAAGTATGCACATTAAGAATATAAATATGTATAATAGGCAGATAAGTATGTACAGAGATCGAAAGTTAAATAACTAGCCTATAACACCTATCAAAAACCCCTAAATTTTATATAAAAGACTTTTTAGCATAAGTATAGTGTATTTTTTAGAGCCTATTCCTGTATATATAAATTGTTTAAGACTTTTAATCCCAAGAAGGCACTGGACACAAACTTGCTAAGATTCAGGTCACATCAGTTTATGATCATAGTCTTTAAAAAATTTCAAAAAATTATTTATATAAAAAAATAGAATTTAGGTGCGATATGCTGTATGCGTGCCGTGTAATTCCGTTCCTATTTTTCTTTTTCCTCTTCCTTCCTTTTCTTTTTTTATCAACATTCAGTGCTTACATGAAAGCTAAAATGGTTGAAAAGAGAGATAAAACTGTACGATACACATTCAATAGATCATACCTAAACTTCATCCTACATAAAATGCCAAGCTTGGGCATAAGAAGCTAAGGCCGGTTAACACAGCCAAGAAAAAGGAAAAATCCCATTGCACTTGTATTTGTATTCCGTGCTTCATAAAGGCACTGCACACAAATATGTGCTACCAATCATCATCCTTTGCTTATACACTTGGAATGGATCTATTATTTGATCCATTCTTTTTTGTATTTATAAAGCCAATTCCATTGAGCTGCATTGGGCAAGGAATCCCTTCGAGCTTACTCATCCAAAAAGCATCAAATAGATTGAGTGCAAATTTTGATTTTCTTAAATTTTGCACGAATATTTCTCAAATCAGAACTATGTGGAGTCTTTGCAATGGTTGGGTTTTATAACTGAAAACATCACCCAAAAATTAAAATCTAAAAAGTGTTTGTTCGTAATTTTTACAAAAACCATGATGATATGGTAAAACTATTAGTTTAGTATATTAATACAATTATTGATTTATGTTTGCACTAAATAATACCATTACATATTTTTTTTTAAAAAAATCTTTTTTTGGGTCCTATAAATTGGTTTTGCAAAATCTCAAAAAATATCATGTAACTTTAAAATTATTTTTAAAAATCCACTTATTTATGCTGTTGCTAATGCTGTTGTTGATGCTGCTACTAATTTTATTTTTAGCAAAAATAATTTGTTTTGTACAAATTAATAATATGACGATCTAAGTTGTGAAAAAACAAAAAAAAAAATCTCACAATATCCCTTTGCTGAAAATATCCTAGAGATTTATCAATGCTATTATCCAAATTCTATCATATGCCATGCAAATGCCAAGCCCAACATCCATGGCACAGTTCAAACTATTTGTTTGGATCAGATTGGAGGATTAAAAACCCCTCATGAAAGCAGGATGGAGGGTCCCATAAGGTGGCAAATCACTTCAATCAGCCCTGTTCATCATTCCCCATGTTATTCCCCACAGAGAGAGACAGAGAGAAAGAGAGAGAGAAAGAGAGAGGAATATGGCTCCAGTTGTCATTTCTCCTATCAACCCAACTTGAAAAAGGGAAGCCAATCCAAAGCTCCCATTTCACCTATCGTTTTGTGAAAGGCCTTTATCTCCTTGTTTCTTGTAAAAGTCCATATATGGGTATAACTCCATCAACTGCATGGCTTGTGGGAATGGAACCATCAACCTGCTCCATATGGAAGGATGTCACCCATTTTTGGCACCACCTTTTATTCCAGCTTAGCTTTTCCCATCCAAGCAACTTTCTGATGAGATGTATGCTCGCAATCCGCCAATCACGCCCTGGAGCTTTCTCGGGTGCATCAATATATATATATATATCTGCAAGCAGTCTCATTAACCAATAAAGTGCATTTGATTAGCTTGCAATATGTTGCTCCAGCTATCCAATGTTCAAAGTTTCTCCATTGAAAGTATTAACTGAGACCAGAACAAAAAAGTTATGTTATTGAAGTAAATAACGCAGACAAATATAATGATTGTTCTTTTCTATTATTTTCTGTTATGTATGATCTTTATAACATAAATAATGTTCATTATTAGTTTTTACTTTTAAATCAATTGATATTTTTCAGATTCAGTATTTTTTTGGTTCAAAATTCTCTCCAAAAGTAGCTGGATTGTTCAGCAAAAAAATTATTTTATCTAATTAAAAAAATGAAGGAATGGATAACATTATTATTTTGTTGTTATTATCCATTATTTTCCATTATGTCAACACTATAATAACTATTATTTTAGTGAATTTTAATATTAAAAATTTAAATGTTGCTTTTCAAGATAACTGTTATTATGTTCAATAATGATTTTGTTAGGGTTGCATTGTATAATGGAGTAAGAAACATTGTTTAAAACTTCATACACGCCATGTGCATGATGTATCAACATGTCCAATGATCTCATTTGCCGCTTTTGAATCTCTATTATTTCATGCAAATCATTAGATAACTGAGATTATGGCATATGGAATAATTTATATCATACAATTATGAGGATTTCAACTAAACTACGAAAACATTGAAGAGGATACCGATTGATTATGTTGATAAAGTCATTGGGTGTTGGATATTAGTTTACTTGGTTCCATCAATCTCTCTCATTCTAATTACACTAGAATTTTCTCATATCTTATATATATATATATATATCATGATTTTTCTTCTTCTTTTTTAATTATTTATTTTTCTTTTAAATGTTTCATGTGTTTGTTTCTCTAATCAAAGAAATTTATGTCAAGCAAACTGCTTGCACATAACAAATATTTTGCATGCATGCGTACTGAAGTGCATTGAAAATGATTTTGGTCACCAATTCATACTGCTTGATTCAGTCTTCACATCAAAGCTTCCATGCTGCCTGTCACATAATAATTTATCACCAATCCTAAGACCTAATCAGATTCTTTTTTTAATTTAATTTCTTTTCTAATGTTCTGCTGACTTCCAATAACCTAATTCAATACTCCCTAATTCTGGCTCCATGCTAAACTCGCAGGAGACCAAATGAAACTTCCAAACCGCCAATCTTGACTTCCAGGGGTTAAGAAATCCCTTCCACGCGTACTTCCTTAATTCTTTTCAGATTTGATCATTTGGGCTGACATTTCTACTGGTTAAAATAACTGTAGAAGAATTTTGTGAGTTATTGATAGGAGCATCATAGGCTGTTTCAATTATTATGATCAAAAAAATGGTGATTTATTTGATGTACAAATAGAAGGGAGTGGGCGATCAACTGGTCTTTAAAAATCAATTCAGATGGGACCCTGGTTGGCCAACCACCACCCACATTTTTTCTTAACAATTCATTTTCCCGAACAGGTCATGTTACCAAGGAATCAAGTTGGCCTCTGGATGATATGCTAATTCTATAGAACGCATCAATCACTGTACAAGTTGATGCTTAATTGGCGGAATAACAGCACATCAGTGACTAAGACACTGAAAGGGATGGGCAACTTGCCAGCACCTTCATTCTCTGAAATTTTGAGGCACAACATTGATACAATAACCATGGTCTATGTGAAAGAAAGGAAAAGACCATATACTTCAAATCCTTTTATTTAATTAACTTGTAGTCTAAGATAGTGATGGCCGAGGCAGTCATGATTTGAAATATAGAAACATCGATTGATTCTTATTCTCATTTTGTGGTAAGTATTCATGGCTACAAGGCATTCAATTTGGAAGGTAACCTCATACAGTTTAAATTTCAGAGGGAGTTGGTGCAGGCGCTTTCACAAGAAATGGATGGTAGATGGGCCTCCTCTACGCCAGCTAATGGGAAAGGAGAAGACAGCCTTTCGTGCCCAAATTTGCTTCCTTGTTCTAGTTGATATGGACTGCCCTCAATGTCATGGATGGCATTGTGGTCTTGCATGGGAAAGCAAAACCCAGGCCCAGACTTCTCAAAGTCAATTGCCCCTTCTCTACGTAGCCCTAGCAATTCTCTCTAAATCAATCACTTTGGCTCCTCAACCTCAAAATTCAATTTAGTCTACAGGTGTTACAATCTAATCTAAGAATGTTGTGACATTTTATTACATGGGACCTATTAAAATTGACAGGATACCTGATGTATCACGCTATCAATTAGTTTATGTATTCGCATTTGAATAATATGTTAGATATTTTGTCAATTTTAACTGATCTTATATTATAAGATATTGTGAACGTAATATTTTTAAAAATATGAGAAATTAAATTGTAGCATATTTTAGCCTATATTTTAACAAAGACAGATTAAGTTCAACATTTTGATTTGTAACAGAGAAGAAATCATTCTTCCTCATCCTACCATAAGCTTCAGGCTTGATTCAGTGTCAGAAGAATTCAAAGTATTACCATTGCACTACTTATACCTCGAACATCACATCCTTGAAGGCAATGCATCAACAGAGCACATGAGATGCAATCATTCACCAAATGCTTATCCGGAACTAATTAAGCATATATTAGTAATAGAAGTTAATTTGCAATCTTTGTGTTAGATTCAAAATTCTCCAAAAATACATGAAAAAACTGAAAGATATTACTTAATAACATATTTCAAAGATAAAGCAAGTAGTTTAAAAATTTCAAGAATATAGCACGACCTAATATAATATTACAAATGCGTTATAATACTAATTATAATATAATTAGTATGGTACAAATGCATGTCAAGTTGACAAAAGAGCAATCTTGACAGAAAAAAAGAAAAAAAAAAAAAAAATGCCAAAGGTGACAGACACTAGCAGCCATGAAACTAAACCTTAGTTCTATTTGGGCACGAAACACTCCATGTGGCACGTTGAAAGGCATGTACCACCTTGCATGTCAGAGCCCATACAATGGGTCCATCCCATGTCTAAGAGATAGCTATCTCATTCGGCCAACCATGTGGGCTCGTGACATTATAATATTAGCATCTAGAGGCCTGTGGATTAATTAGGAGCTTATTTTAAAGTATTCAATGCACCATAATTAGATCATGGGCCACACTTTCAATCATTTTTCATTTTAATTTTTCATCCAAATAAGCATTTATATATATATATATATAAACACTAACACATATATGGTTTGCTTACAGCATGCACCAGCTTTTGACAGGGGATTAAAAATCTAGAGCTAGATCTCTAATAAAACTCCAAAACCAAATATATAAACAATCGACTTAATATAAGATACTTCACAAATTAATTCAATTATATCTTTAACTCTATGTTTCAAATGGTTCATATTATCTTCATACTATGATAAACATGGATGGAGTTCATTATATTGCATTTTAGGTTCGAAACTTGTTTATTAAAAATATACATGCATGTTCCACCATGCTCCTAAACCTAGACTCAACAAGTTACATCAAAGTCTAGGAAAATTTAATCCAAGACCTTTTAACTCACATGTAAAGTATAAATTCAATTTGATCAAATTCTTCCAAGGTTTGTATGAAAATAATAGGAAAAAATATTACAAAAAATATTCATCTTTAGAAAAACCCTTTCAAGAAAAAATAGTAGTGCCGTAAAAATTAGAATTATACTTCAAGCTCAAATTTATTTGATTGATTCAATTCAGTCACAAAAAACGTAGCCATTGGTAAGAATGACAATGAAACGGATTCGGTTCTCAAATAAGAATTGATTTTTTCCTTCATCCCCACTTTCACATGAAATCTCTAATTGCCAATATTTTTAATAGAAAAAAGCTTATAGGATTAAAAAAATTATGCAAAAATAATAAAATCATTTCATGCTCATGATTATCCTACAAATTATTTTAGCAAAAGTTTATTATTATATATAAAAGAATGATAAATTATTTTAGAGATCATCTTAATTTCAAAACTTTTAGTGCAAAGAATAGTATCAAAATAAATCATCAAAAAAATTTTTGACTAAAAAATATATAAAATAAATTCGCTAAATTAAAAAAATAATTCAGACTATGGATATAAAAGTAATTTTATATTATATAAAAATAATTCGATTTCAGGTTTAGATTCAGAGATGGAAGACCTCAAACCCATCCCCTCGCTATCAGGTGTAGATTCAGAGATGGAAGGCCTCAAACCCATCCCCTCGCTACTCTTGAATATGAATCCGATGAATTTTTTATTTTTATTTTTTTTTATTTTCATCTCTATCTGTACCTAATCTTTTCAAACCCATCCTTATCGGGTGATTTGAGAATCCAAATTCCATCATCTCCGTTGCCATCATCATCATCAGACCGGAAGTAATTTTCGGCCGGTAGAGTCAAGTTCACGTGTGGAGGCCAGCAAATTAAAAACAAGAATGATGGAGGACCGGTGGGCCCACAGGAGATCAAAGTCCTCCAGCCATCGGAGAAGTCTACGATAACAGCGGGCGACGACCCTCGGCCTCCGACGAGGGCCACAAACACCGAGGAACCGGATCACAAGAGCTCAGCACCTCGAAGCCTCTATTTTATACCTTATAGCATAAATAAAATCCTCCTCCTTGTAGTAGCCTCGATAAAATCTAAGCGTAGAGTCCTTCCCCTAGTAACTTTCATATTGTTTAATTCTCACAGCGTACTTATAAAACTCTTACTCAAATTAATAAGTTCAAATATGTAAAATTTCAACAAGAAGATTAGAAGAGACCAAGCCTCGCCTTCTACTCTATACCCATTCCGCTTCTAGAGAACCCCACTTTGACTAAAATCTAAGCTTTCATATGCAAAAGTCAAGGAATGATATACCATTCAAGTAAACACTTGATGGTCCAAATTAAATAAGTTACCAAATGCATTGGTAATGCGTCACGGCTGCGTTTAGTTCAGGAATAAACAATAAAAATAAAATACAAAAAGTTATGCCAAGGGGTCTACTTGTGTCATTATTCTTTTTTTTTTTTTTTTGGGTGATCTTTCCAAGACTTACTTCAGTTTTTGCTTGGCTATAGTTTTTTGGAATGATTCTTGAATAACTTCTTTTATTCACTAAAAAAAAAGTAGTCATGACTGATAACTCTGTGTTAGGTATTGTTCATGTCAACTTTCTTCTAAAATAGCTATACCTAATATAATCAAGTTTGACTAATACAAGCTATATATCTTTTTTTTTCTCAGCCCAACATGATCTACATATCACTTTTGTAATCCATGATTCATTCAGTTTGTAAACAGTAAACTTGCATAAATTATTAACATTTTGTAGTGAGCTAAGCTAAGGCATGAAAGGATCAAAATGAAAATCTAAGGAAAAAAATGTGGTTAGAAGGATGCAGGTCACCGCGCGAGATGCAAACGTTTCTGATTTGAGGTTACGTGGATCATCAATTTTTTATATCTTTTAGTTTTGCAATTAAGAAATATCAATTTTCGACCACCTTGGCATAGCATAGCATAGCAACCATCACTCAAAACTAATATAATTGCTCAACCTATTTTCAGCCTATGCTCATTTTGATTAGTTTAATACTAACAATATAGTTATTCATCATCATTTTTATTTGAGCTTTAGATTTTACGCTTAGCGAGATGAATGCCAACCAACAAAGCTACAACATAGCATAGCATAGTATGCAACGTTTCAAGGCAATATCATTGTCCAATCTATTTTCACCTAACTAGTTTAATACTACCAATATGATTATTCACCACCATTCAATGTTTAAGCTTTGGAACTTACACTTGGAAAGATGATTGCCAACCAACAAAGCTACAGCTCCTAAGCTACTGATACATAAAAACAAAAGCTTAGAAGGAATCTATAAATTTAAATTTATTAAAAGGAATCAAAAGAGGTCTAATATAAAATATACTAATAGAGCAGTGAAGTTAAATGGAGTAATTTTTGAGCAGAAAAGAGTGGATTAAGTCATTTCACCATTTCACAGCAGTAAGTTTTTTCTAGATTAAGTGGGGTAAATAAATTAGAAGGAAAAAAAAAAGAAGAGTATTTATTATACATCAATTTTTTCTGAAATATCAGTTATATCCTTCTAAAAAAACTGATTCATTCCACATGCTTAAATGATTCTTAGGCTGAAAGGAGCAAAATAAAATATCCAAACACAGTGAATGTTGGTACAAGAATGTTGGTGTAAGGTTCCATTGACGATAAACTTCACCCCAATATATTGTATTAGTAGTAGTGTTGAGAGAAGAAACCAAGTCAAAAGAAGCAACCATGGTCAAAGGGTCTCACGCGAGTTACAGGAATCTCCTGGTCGTGCTTCACAACCGCCTTCAAGTCCATGATTTCCCATAGAAACCCCATTAAACTAATATCTACACCAAGTCACCAACCCCCTTACGCCTCTATATAACGTCTGTCCCACTGCTCTCCTACCATCTCATCTCTTCTAATCAGCCGGTCTCTCACTCTTCACTCTCTTAACGTTTGCTTATAGATACACAAACATTAGAGAAGAAGCCATCAGCCATGGTGGTGGCTTCTCTAAGCCCCGTGCATGGCGATCGCATCAGGTCGCTCGCCATCCCAGTGATCGACCTCTCCTGCCACAGGGCCCTCGTGTCGGAGCTCCTCGTGAGGGCTTGCGAGGAGACCGGTTTCTTTAAAGTGATCGGCCATGGAGTGCCCCTCGACGTCATTTCGCAGATGGAGGCCGCTGCGTTCGAATTCTTCTCGCTGCCGTTCGCCGAGAAGCAACGCGCCGGGCCTCCAAATCCACTTGGATACGGGAGCAAGGCCATTGGAGCAAATGGAGACTCCGGGGAGGTGGAATACCTCCTCCTCCACGCCAACTCCTCCTCCATCTCCCAGGAAGCCAGTATGATATCAAGGAAGAATCCAAACGAGTTCAGGTTATCTCATGAACTAATCTCTTTGATGATTGCCTATGTGACGGTAGAAAAAGAAATTATGAGTAGAATTCGAAGCGTGTTGTCGTGTAGTTTTGATGGGAATACGTCTTTTGCTTTGCCGTAATCTTTGGTCGTTCTTTTTGTATATATGATCATGTTTTGAAATGCATGCATGCCATTTTATATTTAACGAGTTAAAGAAAAAAGTGTTTTGACTGTCCCCACCAATTCACGGGTTTAGTTATAGGAAGCCATGAACCGTTTGCTCCTAGGATAGTTTAAATTAATCGCTTTCATGGATCTTAACCCGAGAGAGAGAGAGAGAGAGAGAGAGAGAGAGAGAGAGAGAGAATTTTCATATAGGATGGCTTATGTTTAGACATTAAAAATTAGTGGTTGAATTTTCCAACAAAGTCTCTGTAAGATGAAAACCATTCAAGAAGTTTTTAATCCTCCTGATCAGTATGGCAAGTTGTTCAATTATTGCATTTTACTTCTCAATGAAAAAGATTAAAAAAAAAAAAAAGAAGAAAAATCAATAGAAAGTATTGCATTCTTCTCTGACATTTGGGATTATAAACGAGGATCATGATTTAGTTGCTTATTAATTTGCTAGTGGTGACCTTATGGTAGAGGGCCACGAAAAAAGATGTAGTGATAAGTAATTATAGGGATGGTCTTGGAGTCCATCAATTCATCATTAGTTTGGTAGATCCTTTCCAAGAACACCATAATTTTTTTTTTTTTTTTTTATAAAAAAAAAAGAAAGATAAAGGCCATGTAATGTGCTTCCCCAAATATGCTCACTCCATTGCTTGTATATAAGCAATAAATAGTCTTCCAAGCTCAATATATATGTTTTTGCCCTGAAAAAAAAGGATTCGATATTCGCTTAACCTAGACATACTTCAGTAAAGAGGTTCTATTTCAGATTGGTTGAGCAATTACATCAACCGAAATTATGAAAAAGACTACTTTTATTAGAACCAACTAATTTAAGACTTTGATATTAACTAGATCACCTGTATATATTTGTTGCAGAAGCATAACCCAACAACACCAATCAAGATAAGTTTAATTTTTTTTTTTTTTCCAACTCAAGTTCAAGAAATTTGGGATATGTCCCTTGGAATTCAAACCAATCTTGCTTAAGGAGAAGAGAGGTGAGACTAGCAAAGATTCACCCAATTCAAAGGACCCAATTTAGTCAGCATGTCTTACCACCAGTACAAGTAGGCAGGTCTTTCAATTAATTACTCTTTTGGGAGCAGAGCACCAAATGAGAGCGCTCCCTGAATCATTGTTAGCCATGGATCAAGATAATTTCCTGAATTCAAGAAATCTGGGTTGCACCTTTCAAAGGCCACCTCCCTCAAGAAGAAGAGGGATGTGGTTTCCAGGGAACAGCCCAAATCGAAGGACTCGGTTCAATTAGTTCAAGTATGCCTTACCTTCTACATATGTATGTACGTATGTATATGGAGGCAGGCAAGTCTTTCAGTTAATCACTCGATGTTTTGAGAGTGTAGCATAAAATGAGAGCACTCCTAAAATTGTTGGTAGCCAACTATTGACTCTAGCTCCTTCGTACTAGATGAGCTACTAGATGAGCTTATCAGTAGATGCTTGGTCAAATCCAACCAAGCCAATTGCCCCCAAACATCCAATGCACTCAGAAATCCATAAGAATGGCAAGTAGTAAATGATAAGAAAGTAATGGCAAGCAGGTAAATGACAAGAAAGGTGTGAGAATCCCCACAAGCCCCATAGAGGACAGTACACCTGAATGAATGATGCCATATCTTGCCATGCTCTCTGGAAAAGGCAAAGCACTGGCAGAAAACATAGAGCACAAGCCCTTTGTGGCATAAGTGCCAGAAAAAAGGCTTAAAAAGTGGCAGATGTGAAATGTCTTTTCTTCCATGACTACCAGTTTGCTGTGCAATCCAATCATCTCTTCCTCCGTTCAAACTTCTAACCTCTAACTTCTGTCCTTTTATTTACAGCTGTGTGGTGAATCAGTACGTGGAGACTATGCAAGAGCTGGCATGTGAGATACTGGAGCTACTGGGAGAGGGACTGGGGCTCAGAGACAGTGGGGTATTTAGCAGGCTGATAAGAGACAGAAAAAATGACTCCTTGCTAAGGTTGAATCACTACCCTCCATGCTACATCAAGGATGACATGAGGAATGGCAACATGGACAAGGATGTTAGGAGTGGTAGGATTGGATTTGGTGAGCACTCGGACCCTCAGATCATCACCCTCCTTCGATCCAACGATGTGGGAGGACTCCAGATACAATCTCCTTCATCATCGGATGGTGCAGTTTGGGTCCCAGTACCACCTGAACCTAACACGTTCCATATCATGGTTGGTGATCTGCTTCAGGTTGGTCACTTAGCTTAGCCTATGGTGGGTAATACTGTCTCTGGAAAATGGGACCAGTGTCACTGAAAAAGTTTCAGATATCATGCTTTCTTCAAAGAGTTTTGGTAGGGTCAATGCTAGCTTCTGAACACTAAATACAAGGAAAGAAATTGTGCGCAGGCCTCCAATCCATCACCCAAAGGAAAAGTAAAGCCTAAATGCAATAACATACTTATATAGATAAGATGCATTAGAAGAGAGAAGCATATGAAGGATGCAGAGGTTAATAAATTTATAAGTGAGTCTAGAAGATGACACTGTCCCTTGATTTATAGGCCTTAAAGGAAAGAATCCTAATTCAGATATACTAGGAAACTGGCAAGAAGGATTACTATTTTATACATATCGAGTAAGATTAGGTAATTTATAAAAAGGCATTATTGACATATTATTTAACACCTATTTCTTTGCTGACAACTTTATCACCTTCATTCCATCTTGACTCAACTCATCCATTGGAGGTAAGCCGAGAAAGGCATGTTAGAATTTAATGGACTCATTGAGCTACCAACTTGCTTGAGCTAAATTAACTCAAATTAGTCCACCAGGTTTAATTACATAAGAACACATCCATTTTCTAAGTTATTTTAAAGAAATTTTTTTTTTTAAGTTCATCTTTAACAGCCTTCTGATTTACTTCTGATAATATTCAAAAATAGTACTCTAGAGTATCATTGCTGTGTTGACTAAACTTTATCTTTTGCATGGTATCTTTTTGAAGGCTATGACAAATGGGAGACTAGTTAGTGTGAGACATAGGGCCATGGTCGACTCCTACAGCTCAAGGCTCTCCATGGTCTACTTTGGTGCGCCTCCCCTCCATGAATGGATCTCACCTCTCCCAGAGATGATCACACCCCAAACACCTCGCTGCTACAAATCCTTTACTTGGGCTGAGTACAAGAAGGCCATGTACTCACTCAGGCTTGGACACAATCGCCTTGATCTCTTCCGCATAGATGCAATGGAAGAACACACTGGGTTAGTAAAACAGTCGTAGAGGATTCTTAGGATAACATTTTGTATGAGCCAATGTCCTATCAAGGAGGGGTCTGTTTTTTGAAGGACTCCCTAAATTTTGTCAAGTTCATTGATTGAAGCAGAAGGATGCCTTAAACAGTCCACATACAATCAGATCACCAGGGGTATTTCAAAGAAGGAAGAGCATGTCTTGAAGAAGAATATTTTTTTCCATATTTTGCAACCATCAGAATAATTTGGTTTTCCTACTGTATTTCAGTTGGCATGGTTATCTATGTTTAACCATCACTTAATAACAATTGGTTTTCTTTTACATACACACAAAAATACATATATGCTTGCACCATGAATCATCACAATGTGAGTCAAATTTCAAAAAGAGAGGAGGAGCAAGTAGAGTCCCAAGATAGCGTCCTTTCCTATATAGTCAATTCTTATTTTAAGAGAAAATATTATAAAAAAGTGATGCAACCAGAAATATAGTGCAGCATGCAGCTACAATTGTTGAGCAGACGAATGTCTAAACGTGCAAGATGGACATGGTACACGTCTGGTGAGGGAGTTCAAAAATGAAGCAACCATCAGGGAATTACACTGATGTAATTTAACGAGATATGAAAAAGAAAGATCATGAAAATATAGTGCGTAATGTGGACCAAATGTGCTGCCAGAGATTGGATGCAACCTCTAATATGATTTTAACAAATTGCCTACGTTTTCATAAAAATCCTGCATGCAGGATATATAAGCCTGATCAATCTTGGAATTTATAAGCCAAAACAACACAAATGAAATATCCTAAAAAAAACCGAGCAATACTGCTATATAAATGGAATTATCTTCAAGCATCAGAAAAGCATATACTAACCAAAACAAACATGTTTAGATGGTGGATCAACAACCATTGACCTGTTGAAAGGAAATCCTGACCAACTAAGTTTTCAACACTTCAACAATCATGAAACAGGATTCTTGCATGCAACCCAAAGCATTTCCACATGATCTACTAAAAATTGTCTTGCAAGAATAACCAGCCTACCTAATACTCTATCAATAATAAACTTGTGAAGCACTGTCTGGAATATATTTATAGTGCAAAGAGGATGCACCTGTGCATTTTTCATGCAAATGGCTTCTATCCTCTTGTTCTTGAGAGCTCTGATTAAGAGAGAAAATGATGGTATCATTGTAGCATTGGAGGGTTTCGGCAAGCTTGACCAACATTCTGCTCAGCAACATGCAACAAAGAGGCCAAAGTGGAGCACCAAAATGTCTACAACAGAAAGCTACTACATTGACAGCAGACACAGCAATGGCAACAAGGGTAACAACACTGATTGGAGATGGGAGATAACTGAGTGCTTCACTTAGCCTTGGAGGTCTCATGCATGAATCAGCAAACATAGACTTCTGAATGGAGAGCAGATTAATCCATCAAAGAACTATCTGTCGGTGAAAGTGAACTCAGCCAGAACAAACCCAACTGGACATCTACTAGTTTCATCAATGTTTTATTCAATGTTTTAGGCACCATAGAACCAAAGAAACCAAGAGATGTAATTGTGACCAAACAACTTGTGCACCTCTAAAACCATTGTATTGGTAACAATTAGTAGCATTCACATCTACTTTACATATTCTTAACTGAATTCAAATGTTAGCAGTAACATGAATTAGCTGATCTTGTTACAACATATGGAAATTGCCTGCTGCAACACCACCATCCACCAGATTCTATTGATCCTTGATAGAAGCTCAACAAAAATATACATACACCAACAAATCAAGATGAAAGGGTAAACCCAACCTTGACCTATACTGCAAAGGCTGTATTTCTTGTTTACAATTTCAAATTAATTGTTCCATGTTGATGTTTTCTTCTATGCAGTATGAATGCATCCCAAAAGTTCAGTAGATTGGGCATGGCTAAATGAGAATATGTGATCTGGCTGCAAGACGGGAGCACTTGGCCCGTGAACTCTTGCTTAGGCAACAAATACAGTTTTCAAGAAGTTCAACATCTTCTTCACATGTCAACATTGATGCCATCTCTGGATTTTCCAGAAGCATTTTAGAGACAAGGAATCCAGCTATGGTCCATGTCTGATACAAGTGTGACTGCTTCCCAATAAATCTTCCAGTTCGTGTATCATAATATTCTGGCCACTTGTCATTTGACAGCCGCATCTCAGCCACTGCAACAGCCCTTTGGGCTAAATCTGGCCTGTCCAATTTAATGCAAGCTAACGTGAACTGAGATACAAAACAAGAGGAAACAAATGAGATTTACGGTTGGCAAAGCTAAAAAGCTAAACAAAATACTGAAAAGAAAAAAGAATACAAGAAATAACTTCACCTGCCATAATAATGTAGGCCAAGATCCACCATTGTGATATGACCAAGGACTGCAAAAGAATCATACTAGTTAAGAAAAAGAGTTTATGCCTGCTCTTTTAAGAACTGATATTTGGAAATCCAGCATCACTAGCAAGGAAAAGACCTGCTAGTGGTTTTATAGCTACTGAATGCCTATTTAAGATGATTCAAGATCAATATCATAAAAAATAAAGAAGAAGAAGAAGAAGAAGAAGAAGAAGAAGAAGAAGAATGCCTCAGGAAAACATCTCAGAGGCCCTCAGAAAGGTGCCAATTATGAAGCATCCATCACATATAGGAAAATGGTTAAAAGCATGTATAAGAAACACTCACGTGTTCTTTGGATCACTGCCAGTGATAATTCGCCATTCCTCATATTCTAAAGCAGGATAGCATATTTTAAAAGGCATATTTGCCACGAGATCATCCCATTTATCTTCAATAAGATTGAGAATACCCTCAGCTTGTCTTGGAGTTGCTAGGGAAGAGACTATAGCCCAAAAATTGCCAAGAGAAAAGAACCTAAAGTCCATGTGAGCTGGCTGCAGATTGCCAATAAGGTAGCCTCCTTTCTCAGGAATCCAGTCTGCTAGCCAATAAGGAATTTGCTCTGGATATATATTGAATTTGTTAACAGCGTCATGGGAATATTCTTCAGTCTTGTAGCGATAAATCTCGTTGATCTTCTTCATATCTACCCAATAGTACTCTTTTATGTGGAAAGATAGAGCATTAAGCCTGTTATTAATAGCAAGGATGAGGTGCTTAGAAGTATCATTGATGGTGATCATTTCACGGGAGCACCGCAAAGCAGAGTAGAATAAAGCCTGTGGAAGCAAATCTTTTAAGCACTAGAAAATAAAACTTATTGATAATAATTTTAAGACATTTTCCATAGATGATAAGTTAAAAGATGCATTTCAGGTACTGGTAGTGTATATTGGCGCTGTGGCAAAGTGATATTCCCATGTAGGTTCTCCTCAAAAAAAAATAAAAAAAAAGGAATTTTCAACGAATACAACTCTAAATACAGCTTATTGCATATTTACCCTTGAAAATTCACTATTTGTGTACATATTCCTGAAATCATCCTGCTTTTGCAAGGTACTCTTTCCGTGAGAAGTTTCATTGACAGAGTTAGTAACTATTTGTTATAACTGTAAAATAATAATATTACCCCTTGTGTTAAGACCCATGAAAAAATAAATATTTAGTTTGCCATGTAAAGGTTGATTCTTGCATAAAATTTTTCAATAGTGTCATCCTATACTTAAAACAATTAATTATCAACATTGTAGAAGGGGTGTCCTTGCAAAAACAAGATCTTTCGAGGGCATACATGTATATAGTGATTTTTCAAAGGATAAATGTATGATAAGCTATATTTAAAGAAAAACAACAAGATTATAAGCATGAATGAATCAAGCAAATTTCCAATAAAAATATCATAATAAATCTACAGAAAATCCAAGATGGCAATATTCAATCAATGTACTAGCAAGCTTCATTAAGTTTAGTTCTAGTGTCCAAAATCTAGATATTCTCCTAAAGCAAAATGGAAGTCAACTTGCAAAAGTAATAAGGCTCACATATTAAGTTCCACAACTATTCTCACGATCATGATGTTAAGTCAAAGGATCACATTCGGTGTTTTAAACACAGTCCACACGGTTCCATATGTGGATGCAGTCCTTTGATCACACCACATTAGCTTATATCCAGTTATTATATGCATTCATGCCATGTATGGACCACATAGGTGGTCCACTTAGTACCATGCAGATGTGCAATCACATATGCAGCCCACTTAGCATTATGAGATAAGCTAATACAACTCATTTAGCATTCTGGGCCACATGGCTAGCCCACTCTTATATAAGCCTGCATGGATGATTTAGTAGATTAATGCTGATGGCTATGTTTGAGGTGGGCCTAACACAGGTATCAAAAACATGAATACCTCAATAATGTTATAACTATTATTATTAGGCACCGAGTAGTAAGAACTATTAGTATTTCTTATTATTTTTATTGACATTGCAATTATTTTATCAAAAAAAGATCACTATCTGTATTTGTCATTTCTTATAGTATTTAATGTGCATTATCTATTTTAAATGGTTAAAAAACAGTCACCATATATGTGGCCTCTATATTACATATGCACTATGCATGGTCCCTTGACTGCCCATGTACCATAACTGCCTTTTAAAACAATTATGGCATTTGCTTTACAGGATTGTCATACATAAGTAAATCAACTTTTCTATTTTTATTTCTTCTACTACATTCCTGTGAAGTCAAACAAAACTACAAATATATCAATAAGAATGATTCTGCATCTCATACAAATTCTCTCATGGTTAAGGGTCCATATTGATAAGCTCATACTCAAAGATGCCTCATAGATTCATCAACTGCTATGGCAAAAATATGCATTACAAAAATTTTCCTCAAAACAAGTTCAATCACCAGGGTGTGAAATAAGACAACTCTGCTTCAACCTTAACCAATCTTTTAAAATTAAATCTCCTATAATGATATGAAAAGATGTTTGATTCTGCCAAGACTCATACTAATGGTTCTTATGCCCTTTTCCTGTCATATTTACTAGGACAGCTTCAACCATTGTGTGAACTTCTATACAATAATAAGACACACTGTTGGGTGGAGTTGAACCATAGCACTGAAATTTTCTACTGCAGCATCGTTCAGATGTGAGAAATCCCTAACTTGGGTATGTCGAGGTATCACTACTTCTCACAGCTTCAGATTTAATATATTCATCTATACCAGCGGACTTGTGCACATTCACACTCTTCATTTTCCAATAACCTTAAACCATGCATAACAGCAGTATATAACTTCCTATCAGGCTTCTAAGGCAAAAAAATCTATTACAAGATTCTTTAGCATCACTGTACCACTTATTACTGCCCTTTGAGGGTGAGAATTGGCACAACTATAAAGGTGTTCCATCGTAACTTAGAGTTAATGGATTTGAAATATGGAAACAATCCCTTTGCATGAGGGGGTAAGGCCATATGCATCCGATCCCCCCAAACCCTACAATGGCGGGAGCCTTGTACACTAATCTACCCTTGTAACTTATTAATGCCTTTTATCATCACTTACCCTTGAAAAATCCCTAACTCTTTTTCAAAGGCATAGCTTCTTTTACTTTTAAGCCTATCAGATTTGGTACAAATTCATGCCATGCATTTATTTTGAATAGTGTATCAGTGTTAACAAACTAAAGAAAATAAGAAAGTCACAAGCAGCCAGAAAGAAAAATGTAAATAAAGAAAATGACAGTACTTTAAGAGTGTGTCAAGGACTGATCAATATATCCAGCGGAAGAGAGTGCTAATCGACAAATATAACAAGTGCAGCATGCTCATTCAATCATATGAGTTTGCCGAAAAAGTGGCACGTCAATTCTTTTATGTTTTGTTGAGGGTCCACATCACTGATCATTGTCAACAACAGCTGTTAGCTCAGCCGGTTGGCACATTATCATGATACTGTTCAAAGGAAAAAAAAAAGCAAAAAGAAGAAAAAACACATGACACTGTCATCACCTATAAGACAAGCCCCTTTTTTTGTTTAAAAAAAGAGAGAAATCCCCACCGAGAGAGAGAGAGAGAGAGAGAGAGAGAGAGAGAGAGAGAGAGAGAGAGAGCATGCACATGCAACTACATAGCAAGCAAAGCTAGTTCTCTTTATAGTTACGGAAGTTTATGCATTAGGCATGATTTCAGTTTTAAATCCCTACACTGCCACACCTAAACTCGGTATCTTTTATTTTGTTTCGTCCATTTATAATCAGAACCAAGAGAACATTATAAGCTCAATCTGTGCACAATGATAAGAGTTATTTTGCATAAAATATGGCAACATTTCTTGTACATAAATTGCATGGCAAAAATCATGTAATCAAAAATCTCATAAGTGAGATATGCAAGCATTGTAAGAAAACCTTGGCAGGATAATTTGTAGACAATAGATTTAAACACAGTGTTAATATCAGACAGAAAAACAAGAGAGAATCCAAAAAAGAAGATAGGTAATCCAGGATACCATATATAGGCTTGGAATATTTTAAGGGGCAAAGTAACAGGTATACTATATGATAGATGTAAAATAATGCCCCATAAATCTAATCTAATGACACCATGTGTTGGAACTATGTACATCTTTCAGTGTGTCATGTGACTTGTACACCAACAACCAGCATGCTAGTTCTAAATAATCGAGAATTAAGGAAAACAAATTATTGTTCATAGAGGATAGTTATGGTGCCAGCATGAGTTACAAAATGTCAGTTAAGTGAGAAAAGGTGAAAACTTGTACTTTCTTAAGAGGGAATAATCAAAGCTCAACTTACTTGGATCTCAAGAGGGTGCCCATGAATGCCCATCCGACGATCTATCATACATGAGCCATCAGTGACTAGAAGAGTAGGGAACATATCAAAGCCATCTGACAAACATAAATTCAGGATCAATTTAATGCCTGTTTGTACATCCACTCTCTCTTGTAAAGCGTAATCTCCTGTGATCTTTCCATAAGCTCTCAGCAAAATAATCCACCACAGTCCTGCCAAACTTAAAGGTAAGAACTAAAAACCTTTTAGAAGGCATCATGTCATGTAACTGCATTTCATTACTGTCATACAAAACTGTAGAGAGCTTCATCTTGAGCTAACCAGAATCAACTGGTGCTACACGCCCAATTGCTGACTCTCCAAAGTCAGGGTCCAAAACCTCCTCAAATGCTTCGTTGCTTCCATCCAAAGGAACAGTTCTAACCTTAAAACTAGCAGGCATCAGCCCTTGTCCAGGACTGTAGCAGTCAATGGTCTTCTCCCAGCTCTGATTCTCACACAAAATACAAGAACATTAACATGATGAAATACAAAGAGATAGTTACATGATGATCATGAATTTAAAGGGGTCTATTTTTTAAATGGATCTAGAAACATGTAGGATGCAGGTGCAAGCTTTTAGTCTATAGTTAGTGAAATAGGTTCAGAGTTCAGCATGACAATGCTGAATCCTGATGGTGGCTTTTAAAAGATTGTATTTAGTTTTCAATTGTTATAATGCTCTGAGGAAATAATTTGCCTAGGAACCAGCCTAGCTAGAAATTTCATTTAAGAGGCAATTAATGTGTGCATCCTTACGCACAAGGTGCTTCAGCAAGAATAGAAGTTGCTGACCATAGCATCATGTTGGCTTGCTGACCTTAGCATCATGTTGGCTAGCAACTCTTTTTACTTCACTTCAGCCGCAAGACATAGAAATTTGTAGATGAACCAAGTTTATTGCACTCTCTTATAGCTTCTATCCAGGACAACTAATGCAATCTTAATAGAACCTATTGGTCTTCGCTTGTGGAAATATGATGATCAATTGCTAATAGAAGAGGCATGATGTAGCGAAAATGGGAAACACTTTATCAGTAGCGAAAATGGGAAATATGATGCCATGGTTAAATGTTTGCAAAGAATCGCCAATATCAGCAAGCGAACGAGAAACCAATAACACACTGATTTCTATTTTCTAACTTACTGATAATATTTTTTGGGGAAAAAAAATAAAGACAGATATGGTGCAAAGAGCCAAGTGTAACGGTAATTTTTAAGCAGAAAACATGACCAAACTACAACAAGTTAGAAGTGAATCAAGATGCCATAATTTTACATCACTAGATCAAGAAAGAACTGAGACAAAGAGGGAATGAAAAAGGCGCGATTTTTACCTGAAGCTGCAAGGTGTGGAGGAGAAAATTGCGGACGATATCGCTCTCTCCCTTGAGAAGAAACGCTATCGCCGAGGGAACAAAGTCCCTGATGAACACCTGGTCGTAATTGAGTTGGCTCGACGTCGTTGGGTCATTTGCGGCCACAGTCCCCAGCGGACTCCCACAGTAGCTCACCACCGCCTTGTTCAAAAGTCTCCACGCCTCCTTCTCCACCTCCGACACCTCCCTCTCCTTCACCAACTCCAAATTCCCCCCCGCTTCCTCCAAATTCCCAATCTCCGCACCCAAAAGTCCCTCCTTTTCCACTGTCGCCGCCTCTTCTTGTTCCACTTCTTCTTTCACCGCCTCCTTCAGGGCTTCCGCCTCGACTCTGTCGAGCACGAGGGGCTTCACGGCCATGCCCTGGATGCAGATCCTATCAAAGGCCTTGTCGCCGCCGCCGGGGAGAGGCTCGGTGGAGGTGGAGAGGCGGCGGAGGTCGGAGACGCCGGCAGGAATTCCCAGAATGCCCTTGCGGCCGGGGGAAGGACTGGGGCGGGGCCGGGCTGGTTCGGTGTCGGAGGGGCGGAGGAGGCGGTGGAGGGAGTAGGGATCGGCGGCGGACGGCCGGCGGTGTGGGCATTTCGAGAAGAATCCGACGGTTCTGGTGCACGCGATCAAGAGTCTGCGGCAGGGTTTGAGGGTGGCGACCGCCATGGAGGAGAGAAGGAAGGAGTTGTGGGGATACAAGGGGAAGGGTATGAATCTAAGAAAGAAAGAAACCGAAGGGAAGTGGAGAAAAATAGCGGCCCGCCACGCTGTCAAGGGACAAAAAAATATTCAACGGCCAGGTGGATTCTCAGCACGGTACCGGATACAAGAATGAGAAGATGGATCCCTTGAAGAGTATTTAAAAAATATTTAATATTTTAATTTTATACGATAGTAAATAATTTTTTTTTAAAAAAAAACTGCCATCTTAAGTTGTTCCATTGACACCATATGGTATCCAAATGAAATCCTATACCAAATTTTGTACCACGGAATAACATGCATGCCTACATAATTGCAATACAAGAATAAACAAATATGATTAAATTTAAAAGATGATAAAAATGTGTTTATTTAAGATGGAATATATGGCGACTATTTAGATATACGTAATATTCTATGTTAAAAATTTATATAATTTTAGTATCATAATAGCCTCAACAATGCATACGTAGATGTAGTAAGGTTAAAGAGGTTTTTTTTTTTTCTTAACAAGCTTTGTTTTGCATAAATTAAAGCATTGAATGTGTTTTGAAATATCTTTCCAAAGAGATCTTTTTTCTCTTCTTATTTTCGGTAAAAGATCGATTAAATAGGGATTAAATATTTCTTAACGAGTGCCGGGGGCACCACTAACAAAACCCTATTTAATTTTACTAGAGTTGGTCAAACATCTACTGGGCTAGAAGGGAGCTACTCAAAATTTTATTTCCATGAATCGAAATTCTCTTTCCTCCGCTCTTCATTTAGAATCTAATTAGATAACTTTAATATCCAAACTTGAAAGAAAGCATTTATTGAGCAAGGTAGATGTGCTAATTGAGTTACCAAGGCTCTGATCAATTGTGTGTGCATAGTTGGGTTGGAATATATATATATATTTAATCTAATCTAATTTTTAAATTGAATTTATTTTTTGTCTAAGTTTGTCCCATATGTCTATTTTTAGTGCTTAGAATAATAAAATTTCAAACTATACTAAAAGGTCATTTGACCAGCTCTATTTTTAGCTTAGATGAAGATTTTTGTAATACATTATATCTTAGAGGTATCTGAGGATTATGGTTTAATTCTTAAAGGAAATTCTGCAATTGTCATTTTCTGAATTATGGGTATTAATAGTTCTTCTCATCCTCTAATTCAGTATATCAAACCAAATACTATATCTTTAGTCAACTTTCATTATCAGTATATTTTTCGATAAGCTTACTAAGGGCTCGTTTGGTTCACAAGAAGTAACTTACATATAAAAATAGGATATCTAAAAATTAGATTCTCAGGTATAGAATATCTCAACTATTACGTTTGGTTGATTATAAGAAATAGGCATTTTTTTGAGAAAGAATGAAGCTGTCACGGTTGAACAGTTTCTTTCCTAAGAAAGTAGTGCAGAATACCAATTATATCCTTTAGTTTTTAAATTTTTTTTTTCATCTAAATTTTTTTAACTTCTATATGGGTTATAAAAAATAATCAAGAAATCAACATACTAAAATTCTAAATCAAGATAAAAAGTTTTAGATCAAGTTGACACCCGTAGATATGAAGCGAAGCATTTTTTTCTCTCTCGCTAATTTGGAAAAGAAAAAGGAAATACGCTGCGGTAGGAAAGTAAATCTCATGGTACATAAAATGAAGGAATTCAAATCATGTGGGAATAGAGTATTCCCACGGATGGGCTCTAAAAGGATGAATCAAACATTATAATTTACGGGAAATAAAATTCTGTGATTTCTTTTACCATGAACCAAATGAGCCTTTTAAGTGACAAAACTTTTTGTAAATTGGGATAACTTTGTTAACTCAAGTGACAAAACTTTTTGTAAATTGGGATAACTTTGTTAATTCATTTACCCATTGGTCTCATTATTTTCCTTTTTGGTCTTTGCGTTCTCACTAAAACTGATGCAAGAAGCCTTTATTATGTAAAGTTTTAAATATTTCTCTTCTCAACTTTAAAAAAAAAAAACGGAGGCTTTTGTTTAGCTACTCCCTCTATTCACCGCATGAACACCTAAATTGATCTCCAAATAGATCTTAAAAGTATAAAAATGGGAAATGGGCATTTGATTGAAGAGAAATATCTGAGATGCCGATATTTCATATTTCTAGTGAAAATTTTACGATAACGTGGAATGGATGATTGAGGAAAAAAAATAAAAAAAAAAAGTTACGGTTTCAATATCTCACTTCTACAATGAAGCAATTAATACATTGCATGGGATCACAAGCTGAACGTTCGGGGCATTTGGTTACCGCTGCACAAAACATCAATTGGCGAGCTCCAGCTAATTTTTTTCACTTAGATTAGATAAGAAATTGAAAATAGGATAACACATTCGCATGGGATGAGTGTATCTTTTTTGACACACTGGATTGGATGACCTGGCCATAGGATTGATTAATAACGATAATGAAAAGCAAATAAATTCTCATAAATATTGATATTTAAAAAATATTGGCTTATTGTTCTCATTGGTTTATTTATTCATGTGCAAAGATCTCCATTTGCCAACATAGACACCTATATTAATGGCATGTATTGATTGTTTTGAACGGCTTAAAATTCTATTGTAGTATATCCTTCAAAAACATTTCCAAACCAATCTTTGAAGACGTAATTTTCTAACCCTACTCAAGATACAGCCGGTAAACAAAACATCAATTAATGAGCCCAAGTTAATTTTTTTATTGATAATAGATAAGGAATTAAGAATGTTATGGTATTTTTTTTTTAAGAAAGGGATGATACAATTATGTAGGATGAATGTATCTTTTTTGGCATACTTGATTAGATGATCTGAATTTGGGACTAATTGTTAATGGTAATGAAAGGATAAATAAAATTTTCATAAATTTTGATATTTAGAAAATATTGGTTCATAATTTTCATTAATTATTTTTTTCGGTCTTTCATTCCTATTACAAAATTATACCTTAATGCAATTAGCATAAAAGTAATATATAACAATAATTTTGCTATTGTAGTCTTTCATTTATCATATTTTGTCATATTATTGTATTATATTTAAAAAATAGTTGATCTTGTAAAATTGGATCAAAATATTATAAAATCGGAACAAAATATTGTAGACAAGATTCAATGGTTATAGTTATTAGGATGCGTATTGTTTGAAAAATACAAAGATATGAGATGAAAAAATAAAAATGTATCCTACTAACATTATAAGAGATTCACATTATATAGAGAAAGATTGTTTAAGCCATCAACCTTTTAGGATTCTTAGAAATGTAAGAGCCAAAATATTAATGTTTATAATGCTAGATTAATTTAACTCATGTTATTGTTATTGTTTTTGCTCAAGCTATGTAAGTCCACCTTATTATTTTGATTATGTATAATGTCATGATTTCATGCTATTTTAAATATGAGAAATTAAATTATTGAAGTGCATTTTCATGGTGGGTTTTTGGTGTCTTTTGTGGCCAAAAAAAAAAAAAAAATCTTTAAACAAGTTACAATTCATAATTAGCTTTTTATGCAATAGAGGAAAATAGGGTCATTGAATAATAATAATAATAATAATAATTTATTTCTATTACATAGTGGATATGAATTATACTCATTTTAATTTTTTAAAAGTATTTAGAAGGACTGATTTTTTTTTAAATAAAAACATGTTATGACTTTGTTTATACATAGAAAGTGTCTTGATTTAATTAATATTAACTTAATAGTTTGGGACGAAGCTTAGATGCAGTTCGTTAAATATCGACTTCCTCATTAAATAAATAACATATGTATAACCATTACATTTAATAAGTAATATCATTATACTTAATAAGCAGCATATATTTGTTAAAAAATGATGATGAATATGTGTCTTTTGTGAAGCATGATGATCGTATATATGTTACTTGTTCTATTAAAAATATATCAGCAAAGACTTAATAAATTACACTTAGATTTTATTGGATAACTTAACATTAGCTATCCCTCATGTATTATTCTAATTTTCATGGTTTATGCTCATCTTTTTAGACAATGTGGTGAGAACTTTTTGTATGCACAAAATATAAAACAAGACATTTCAATTACTATGTATTATCGATAAAGGATAGAAAAAAAGAAAATAAAATGTTCTCTAACCTAACAAAATTAAGCATATATTTTTTAATAAATTTTTAATAGATGTTTTTTTATGTAAGTATAATATTATTTTCAATTATTAAGTAAAAAAATTATTTATTATCTAGAATTGAGTTAGGGCTAATGGAAAAAAGGCAAAGCAGTAACAACGTGGCGTTGCTGATGTGGCCGATCATTTCTTGATCATGATCATTTTTTTTTTTTTTTTTAGTTATAACCACACGAGGGCTTATTGTAGTTAATGGTTACTTCTGCCATTAGATTTTTGCTATATATGCAGAAGATTCAAAAGGACAAGCGAGCAAGTTTCTATCATAGCGAGTCTTTCCCTTATCGGTAGTCAAAATCAAAAACTAGCCTTGGGTCATTGAAATTTTTTATACTTTTGGCCTTCAATATTTGGCTCGAAATTTATTTCGGTCCTCAAATATTTAGTTATTATAATTTAATTTATTATATTTTAGAATATCATACTTTTGACATTTCACCTTATGAATTTGTTAAAATTAACGACGTGCCATTCTAAGAGAATATGTCAATCATTTTATCAATTTTAGCTCATTCAATATAATATAATTGAATATCAAGAAAGCAATATTCGTAAAACATGAAAAATTAAACCATAATAACTGAAAGTTTGATGACCAAAAAATATATTTTAACACAAAAAAAAAATCCCAAGCTAGCCGAAGCTTGGCCTGGCCCATCTTATGAAATATTGGGGCCGAGTGCAGTACGTTGAAATTGGGTCCAGTTTATGGTTGTTGAGGTTTCAAGCAGTCGAAGGAAGGAGGTGGAAATATGCAGAACAAGTTTTCCACAAACTTTGGATTGCAGAATATAATAAATAATAAAAATAAATAGTATTCCATTGTTAACTGAACATTTTAATGCAGTGTAGATATATTTATATGTCTTGGTTTGAGTCGATTATGGGACAAACTTTTGACTTGAATTTGAAATAAGCCAGCCAGGGGACAAAGCTATCAACCTGACTCAAGTCATCAGGGTGGAGTTGCATCTGAATCAAGAAAGTATAAATTAGGCTAAATCATGATCCTGGATATTTAATTCACATCGAAAAGTGAATCGTGTAGTGTAAAGTTTCAATTAGATAGATCAAAATAGGTTGGTAAAATAACAAGCCATGTAAATTAGATCAGATTATAAGCCAAATGGATCAGGTTTTACTTATGGATGAGTATGAGTTAAAAGGTCTCGACATGGGCCAAGGTTCATTTTGGGCCTGTGGTGGGCTTCAGGAAAGTGTGTGAACTTTTTGAGGCTTAATTGACGAAGTGTTTGGTGGCCCGGCGGGCCCATACATATCAGGGATGGGCTTTGAAGCCTCCTGGCTCGGTCCAGTTTGTTTTTTGACCAACTTTAGTCGAACACCAAGACATGTGATGTTTCTAAGCGTGGATCATTCAAGTTATGAAGAGCATGGACATGTGATGTTCATTAGGCCCTAATGACATAAAAACACCATGGTTCAACAAAATCAGATGGGAGTGATTCTAGGACCAGCATGGCTATCACATAACATGTGTGGGCTCCAAGCTACAAGCAAGACCACATATACAACAATTCCGTATTTGCTTCCACCACTTCCATCATCTGCAGTGGTCCAGAGAACATGGACACAAATTGCTTCCACTGCTTCCATCATCTGCAGTAGTCCAGAGAACATGGACACAATCGATGCTTGCTTGCTTGCGTGAACTGTTTTGAAGCTTGAAGGCCAAGAACAAGGACAAGAAGAATTAAGCAGCAGAAGAGTATGGCTTTCTAATAAAGATAATATGTGGACCAGGATTGGAAGCAGATCCATTTCCAGGACCAAATGTGACATCGAGAGTTACCAATCCCTTCTCTCAATGCTCTGAAAGAGTCCCATACCCAACTGCCCACTAAACTTTATATGATTCATTTGAGGGAAAAAACTAGCGGTCGCATATCAAATGAATCTCATAAATCTTTAGCCTTGTTCTCATTGCCAGAATTGGATGGAACTCACTTCTCAAACTCCCTCTGCTCCAGTCCAGTTAGGCCTCAATGAGATAAGGAGGTATCCCGGGCCACAAACTAACTTGTGGCTCTCAGTGGTTGCTACAAAAATAGGGAAGCAGGGTGATCGTTTTTTGGAATTCTTTGGAATCCTAATAATTGGAGAAGAAAAAATGGGGCAACTCCAACGTATATCCATACTAACAGTAGTACTCTGACCCTCTTATTTCCTGAGATTGTTGCGGACTGGTAATGCTTTCTAAACGCAAGTAGAAAACTTTGGAGGATAGGGGAGACACATCAATGTACCATTAGAGGTTTTCCTCTCGTTTGAAACGTCGATGGGGGGTGAGCGGATGCTCCAACGCTGAGGACCAAGTGATTCTAGTGTTTTTGCTCTTGGCCATCACAAGCTTCTACGCAAGTATCAAGGAAACAAGAGTTAATAAGATAAAAGAACTTGATCCATCTGGGTATGGAACTTGCTTGCACCACCCAAGCACAAATGATGTAGTCAAGTCAAAGTCTTCTTGGCATCTATTACCAGAATAGATGTTGTGTTGGTAGAAGATATAGCTCTTAGTAGCAATGAAAGGTCTTATCTCATCTTATTGCGTGTAATGTTTGGCTAGCTTAACGTGATGCTACGCATTACATGCGCATTTAGGAAATCTAGCTACTTCAAAGATCAATGAAGGGTTATTGTGCTTTGGGTGCTTTGATGTTTACCATATTACTCTCATCCTTGCCAAATGATTCTATAACCCTCTAAAAATAGTTTCATATTGGATGGAAAAGAAAGCGTTATGTGCTTATAACTTAAGTTCACTTGCTACCTATTAACTTTCGCTCAAGTTTTCGGACCACATGGTTTCGATCCATTAACAGAGCTAATTGAGCCAGCAGGTGGGTTCAAACATTACAAATGATATCAGACCCAACCCGAGTCTGCAGAGTTGGTGAGCATAAATGATATCAGAGTCGATTCGAGTCTGCGAAAGTTGGTGAGCATGAGAAAAGAGCTACTCATGGAACGATGATAGAGTCTCAGCATGGCGTGGAACCATCGTTGTAGCATCAATAATCTGGCTTGAGGGAGATTCTGGCAGTTTGTGGCCATATGGTTTTGGTTCACTAACAAGTTAATTGGACCAGTGGTGGACTTGGAGCGTTACAGATTCGTAGATGATTTAATAGACAGATTCATCCAGCAGGTGGACTTGAGGCGTTATAGATTCCTAAATGATTTAATAAGATGGCAAAAGCTAGAAGGAAAGAGTATTAGGGCATGGATCTTACTCCATGATGGGTATGGTATTTTGACTTGTTGATGGAAGAATGACAACACGTCTAAAATTTTCATGAGATTATTAGATGGTAATCAATAGTTGTTAGTCTAGTTGATTGGTACCTTCCTCTTTAAATGATTCATATTGATGATAAATGATTACTATATTTTAAAATAAATACATAAATAAAATATGAGATTGGCTGAGCATAGCTCTAAGGAAGGAGATTGGATGTGAAATTTTTATTTTGTCCCCAGTGAAGGTGAACTTATGTTCGATTCCTCTCCCATTTAAGGATGAGAATTAGGTACCAAGCAACTTATCATTATCAGGACTTCATTGTACTCCAGTAAATAAGTTTCATGAGAAAGTTGGTTAATTTTTTCATTGACTAACTTATCTCTACTTTTTTACTTTAGTCAATAGAATTAGATGGATGAGTTAAATTCCAATAGGTATCATTTACCCATGAAAAGGAAGGAAAGGCTTATCGATCAGCGAAATGAATAAGTTAATTTTCCATCGAACAGGTAGTATGCTTTCTTTTTTTTTTTAATTTCTAAAATATCCTTGTAATCTCTCATGATTCTCACTTATGGATTCTAATAAGTCTAGCAGTTTTTTCTCCTCACTTTTTATTCTTCATTAATTTTTTAAAATATCATTTTTTTTTCTTTCTGTTTTTAGCTACTATTTTTTCTTTTCATCATGCACTCTCATCGCATAAATTGAAGAACGGAGTTAAGAAAATAATCTCTACCCTTATATACAGTCTCTAGCATCATCCTCCACTCGATGTCTACCCTTAAAATTTTTTTTATACCATTATTTTTTTTTGGTCTTGATTGATTTATATGGTTACATTTAATAAAGAATAAAATTGAGAAGACAAACTCTGCCTCTCCACCCTTCCTTTCTCACCTAATGTCCTACTACTTTTTCATGCCATCTTAAAGAAGTGTGTAAAGAAATGCTATGCAGTCTCAAGCTTTGCCTCTAATTGTTTGTCTACATTAAAAATGTTGCCTCTAACTGTTCGTCTACATTAGAAATGTTGCCTATATTTTATAAAAAGATATGATACAAAATTAGTAAATAGTAACAATTTATTTAATTAGTGAACAATAATTATTAAGATTTATTTTTATTTAAAACACTAAATTTTACAAATGGTTAATGCATGTATCGAAAAGAATAGTACGTGGTTAGTATAAAAATTAGATGTAAAAAATTTATAATGTAAAAGAACATGAGTAATTGACATTGATGCCATTTTTCATTATATAAAAGGATATAAATAAATTACTTTTTATCTAAATATAATTTAAGTAATATTTATTAAAAATATAAATATTTAGATAATTTTGATGTTGAGAAGAGCAAGTTCTGCAAGGAAATGACTTTTCAGAGCTTCTGCCGGAGAACGCTGGAAATTTTGAAGGGCCTCTTCAATGATGTGGGAGCCAGGCGTGGAATGCGGCTGTTTTTGGCATCAAATGCACTGGTCTCGGCTTTTTCCACAAGTTGGCATGTGGAAATAAAACACATCAGCAGGCATGAGGCAGCAAAACAAAACCACTATAAATTAAACTTTTGACGAAATTTTAATACGTATGCTGTTTGCATGCTCATTAATTCTACTTCTACTTTTGTTTTTAAATAAAATACATCAGCAGGCATGAGGCAGCAAAACAAAACCACTATAAATTAAACTTTTGATGGAATTTTAATACCGTATGCTGATTAATTCTACTTCTACTTTTGTTTTTAAATAAAACACATCAGCAGGCATGAGGCAGTAAAACAAAACCACTATAAATTAAACTTTTGACGGAATTTTAATACCGTATGCTGTTTGCATGCTCATTAATTCTACTTCTACTTTTGTTTTTTTCATCATTATTAAGTGTTTACATAGAAACTGAGATGGCGCTTAAATAAATAATAAAAAAATAGATGAAACTAATTAAGATGCCCACAGCACACAGCACACTATGTTTAAGTTCCATTCTTAAACTTTTGCCAGGATATAACTAACTCAAGAAAAAGCTAGAAATTTTAAGCAGAAAGCAATATATTCAAGTAAGAACCAATACAAAGAATCTATTAAAAAAAAAAAAAAAAAAAACCAACCTAATCAAAATATTGTCTTTTCAGTGGTCCATATTTAAGATTTTTCAGCATTCTGATTCAAGATGCCTCAAATGGATGATTTGGACGCATACTTTTTCCATTTATGCGCATAAGAAAGGCATGTGAAATTAGATGGAAGTATAATTATCAAATTATACTAAACAATCTTAAACAATAAGATTATAAGACGGCCATTTGTTAAACGTTTCCTTGAATAAAATCATGTGCAACTGTGCAAAATTCTTGCTCAAAAAGAAGTACATGCGTATCTGCACACTGACACATAATGAAACCAAAAACCTTCACTACCATTCCTCTTAAATACATTTATTTATTTTGGTGAAAAGACTGCTTCCATCCTTAGATTGTTCTGTAGATGTCTAGCGAGGGAACACGGCAGCTTTTTGCTATATATTTTCATGTTTTAACCTTGAGAGATGACCAAAAAATCCATTTTATGCGGCTCCTTCTATTGTCTGAGGGATGATATAATGACAAATTTAACATCAACATTGAAATTTCTTTCTGTGCAGCAGGAAGATGGCCTTGTCCAGAATTTTTTTCTTAATCTATGTTTTGTTAGATTTCATAAAATTAGTTCAAATTTTGGGGAATATGAGAAAAGATAATATGGTGGGGGTAAGCTTTCCCATAAGCTTCTCTCTAAGTTTGCTCTTTAATTCCATATGTTTATACACCCACACATTGATCATATTTCAGAAAGAGATTTGTTGATGGAAAGCTGAATCAGGCTAGTATTATTTTTTTCTTTTGGTGCCATTAAATGTGCCTCACATGATATAAGGAATTCTAGTTACGTTCTTTATTATTCAAATAATTTGATTAATATAATTTATCTTTTGAAAATTTAGCTAAACTAGACATTTTTATTGCATTAAGGAAATAATTATATAGGTGAGAAGAGCAAAGGAATGTGCAAGGAACACAACAATTTCTATATTTTTTTAAAAAAAATAAATAGTTTAATTGAAATTATTTATAAAACACAAAGGTCTGAATCCAAAATCATATGCGAATAATATTTTTCCTACATGTAGCCATGCATGAATGCGGTTGGGAGGAAGTATGGTATGGTCGAAGTCAAAGCATGACCTAACAGTATGAGACATCAGGTGTTTAAGTGCTCGGTCCCCTACTAAATACTAGTACATATAGTCCAAAACCTCTAACGATCGTTGTCGAAAGCACTCGTGCAAGTCATGCATCTCCAACATGTGCATCTGCCTAGGGCTAGAGAAAGTGATTGGATAACCATCCTGTTTGACAAGGTTGGCATTGGAAAGACATCAAATGATTCATAGATGAACATCACAAGTGATGGTGTTGCTAGAAAACAGGATACTAGTCAACAGCTATTTTGCATCACTATAGACAATAATTTCTTAAGCCGTCATTTGTTTTCAAAAGAGAAAAAATTAAGTTGAAAAATTTTTTCATTGACCCTCTCTTTCTACCCTCATTTTTCTACATTTGAAAGAGAAAGAGAAAAAAAATAAAACTTACCTGCAATGCAATTTGTGCATATCCATCAATTTCGTTCCTATCTCTTTTCATCTTTTCTCTCTATTATCATTTCACCTTTCAATAAAGCTGTAATGGTGTTGAAAATCGATGAGCATGTTCAAACCATACTATATCTAAGCTACATCGGAAGAAAAATTATATGTAAAATCTGGACTAATTTTCATACAATTTCATCGTTCATAAAAGAAAAATAAATATTATAAAAAAAATAACATTTATTTTTATATTTTTTTATCAAAAAATTTATTTTTTAAATTTTTTTAAAAAATATCAAAAAAGCGAAGGTATTCCATGAACCGATTCAAATAAAGGCCATGACCGAATGCCGCACTCTCCCTGCTCTCCAGAGAAATCAGTGAAGTAAAGCAACCATAATCTCTCTACCAATACAACTTAAACAAATAAAAAGATCTAAGCGGATGGAGATGACAGCAGCGTTCCAAGTAAACACAGCATCCAATTCACCCCTGGTTTCGTCTCTCACAACCCATCGTTCCAAGCAAACAAGCGTGAGGACGGTCAAAAAAAGTTCCACCGGTTGGACGATTGGGATCGTGAAATGCGTGTGGAATCAAAAAGTTGATGCGGAGTGGTGGCTGCGACCAAACTCGCACGAGGGGGATCCATGCCCCGTTGACCGGAAACCCAGGGCCGCGAAGTCGACCAAGACCGAGATGTCTTCAAAAGAGTCCGGTGGTGGGGGCCACCGCCATGACCGGCTACGTGGCGGAAAGCCGAGTCCTCCGGACCGCTCGGATCGTGCTCGCCAGCTCATGCCGCGGTAGGCGCTGACGTAGCGCCAGGATTCCCCGGCGGCTGACACTACACGTGTCGATACCGGAGCCCATCATCGACCCCGGACCACTGGAGATAGACGGTTCTCCGCCGCTGGATGCGGGGTGCCGTCCCGGTATGGTTACCCCCGGTTACCCGCGCCTCGCCTCCTTTCCTTTTCTCTGATTATTATAATCTATCTGGATGCACGACGTTAACGCTAGCCGTCAACTTTTATATTATTATTTTAAAATCGTTCTACGTTGTGGCTTCGCAGGGCCGGGCCGATCTAATCATTAGATTTGCACAGTTATTTTGGGGGATTGGTTCATTGCTTGTATAGATATTTTTATCGTGAGCTCCAACTCATCATTAGCAACTCAGCATTAGCACCTACCACCACAGAAATTCTGATTGCATTTTTCTAACATGATAATTATGATTTATATTTTATTTATAACACAGCAAAAATCCACAAAAAAAAAAAAAAGTTGAATAGTTGGTGTGCGTGTGTATATAAAACATAAAGACTTTGATATGTTAGTGCGGCCTTTGCCCGATTTATATAGGAGTAGTCTTACCATGAGACAAGTTTAACCGGTCAAAATCTAAGAATGTTTTCAATCTTTACCATTCCACGAGGCATCAAATTTTCAATACGATGTGATTTACTGATTAAGATGGTTTTGACCAATGCAAGGATTTAACAATCAGAGAAGGCTAATTTCAAGTTCTATAAGTCAATTAAGCCAATTATATATTTTCTTTCTTCCCAAGCGAAAGATCTTGGATTTAGACGTGAATGATAGTGGATAACCATTATATTTTTAGAAAAATAAGATACATTTTTAAAACACCTTCTAACATATGAAGTTGCTCCGCTGTCGCAGAATTTGAATGGACGTCTCGAGAGTTCAGAAGGCATTTTTTTTTAATATAAAGATTCGTTTGTTCTCATATGTCATATGCTTTGGAAAATTAGAATGCAGTTTTGAAAATTGTTTATCTCATCCAAACAACTTTGACATTTCATAATTGATTTCGAGTTATAATTCAATAGTATACTAGATAGGGATAAAACTTGATGGATGCTTGCCTTTACCTTCCAAGTGGTAACTTAAATATATTGAAGGCACCCACGCGCTCATCCATGATGATAGAACTAGATGGAGACCTCCACTGGCTAATGGAAGGTCTCCACGTGTGAAACCAACGCTTACCACGAGTGGCTTCCATTTCTTATAATATTTAGTGTGATTTACTATTATAATGTAATCTTACGTTGCCCTTTGTCCGAGTGACAAAACTAAAGTCCAATTTTCGGACGACTCTAGCAATAAACAAAGGCTTGCCTCCGTTCATGGTATACGTGCCCCATCTTCAATCATGCACGTGTGCTTAAACTGTATATATTTGTTGTTGCATAAGTATTATTAGCAGGTTAACAGTCCTATGATATCATTATAAAGAAAGAAGATGCATAATGGTGATTACTTTTATCAGGAAAGGAAAAGAAAATACTCAGAAGTCCCAACTCTTAATCGTATTATAATCCTTGATCTTGTTAATGATGAATAAATAACAGTTGCAGACTTGTACCGTTTAATGCACAAGTGGATTTATTACAAATCTATAGGAAACAACAATTTATGGTGACATCTTGATGTAAAGAATGAGATTAAAACTTCAAATCATCTATGGTCCTTTGAAAAAAAACAAAAGAAACAAAGAAGACAAAGAGATTGGAAAACTTAAAAAATTCCAACAGAAAAGAGAAGGAAAACTTCAAAATCCCCAACTATTTTCCTCTTCTTTTCTTCCTCCTTCCTGTTTGGTTTTCATCAAGTCCAATCCATGGTTATAACTTCATTTTAGTCTTCATTTAGTCTCTACAACCCCCATGCTTTTTCCCTTCTTTTCCTCAGCTTTAGAACTGCTGCTGCAGCCAAATATCCTCCACGCTCCACAAGTTCTCCCCCCACGCGCTCTGGTCGAAGTCCGGTAGCCCCAGGTTACCGTAACCGCCGGGGCTAGCCAGCGACTCCGGCCACCACCCGCCGATCTGACCGTCTTGAATCCCGTCACCGCTCTTATTTTCACCTCCCTGCACGCCGCCGGAGCACTCCGGGAAGCAGTCGGAGGGCGGAGGAGAGGAGAACTGCACACCGACGGAGTCCGACGATGAGCCAGCGGCACTGGAGGTCTCTGGGCTTGGCTTCACCTGCCCGACCTCTCTGCCCGGCTCCGCGGGCAGGTCACCGGCCATCGGCACACCGGCATTCTGGTAGATGGCGGCCGTGGAGCTGCCGGAGGCTGCCCGGATTCTTTCGATGAGGCGAGGCATCCATAGGTATCGCATCACGTCTTTGAACTGCTTGCTGTTGACGTCGCATTGGAGCTGCTTTGCATGTTTTTGCACTCTGGTCCTCCAGTAGTTCTTTATTTCGTTGTCAGTCCTTCCCGGCAGGTGCTGCGCGATCTTGGACCACCTGTTACGTGACCCAGAACAATTTTGCTAAGGACTAGAATGTAAGGAAAATTCTATAATCGGGGGGTTTTTGGGTAAGATTGCCTACCGGTTTCCCCATCGAGAGTGGAGCTCGAGGATTAGGAGCTGCTCTTCGGGGGTGATGTTACCGCGCCGGACGTCCGGTCGGAGATAGTTGAGCCATCGGAGCCGGCAGCTCTTGCCTGTTCTTTTCAGTCCTGTTTGATAGAATAAGAGGGAAGATTAGCAGATATTAGAGACAAAGAAACGTTAAAAAGCTGAGGAAGTAAAGGATCATCCACTATTATCTCCTTTCTCTTTAATATGTTATAAAGAGTCCTCATGAAAAAAAAAAAATGGAAGCAATCCATGGGGGAATGATTTGAATCCGTTACCTGCGCAGCGAGCAAGAGAATTCCATCGGCCTTCGCCATGGGCGGCGATGTAATTCATCAGTATAAGGTCTTCCTCCATAGTCCAAGGCCCTCTTCTTAAATCCATGTCCTCTTCGCCTGGTGGTGTGGCAGAGTTATAAGTCCTGCCATGGATCTCCATTCCTACTCCCCTCCCCATCTCCATGGCTTCTTCTCTGTCTTGTAGTTGTATCAGGATGGACAACTATAGGGAAAGTTAGAAGAGGAGTTTGGTGGATAGAGAAAGAAAGGGAGAGGGAGAGATGGGGGGACTTGGAATGGGATGGACTTGAGCGATGAAAAAGGTTGTGGGGGGGCGGAGGGGATGGTGGGTTTTTATAGAGAGGGCTCGAGAAAAAGAGACGTGTGATGGAGCACGCCGCAATGGTATTATGGCTTAGTTTAAGCTGCTTAAAGCCAAAAGTGGTGGTGTTTTAAACTTCAAATAAATCAAGCAGCGTAACAGGGGCTTTGCAGTTTGACTCTTCCACCTCTCTCTCTCTCTCTTTCCCCTGTCCTCTCTCTGTTTTGTCTTTATTTGGACTTCTCTTGCTATGGAAGCGGTTTGTTTATGGTTTTTTTTTTTTTTTTTTTAAAGTTTTCTCTATTGCAAGAGATTGGGATGGTTTGGTTTGCAGGGTTGGAGTTTGAAAAAATTGGGTGTAGTGCATTAAGATATTTGGTGATTGGCTTGGAATCTTCTGGGATTTCACGGTGGATGGTGGACTTCATGTGACAACTTTAGCCTACTCGTTTGCCACTTTTTTTCTAATCATTTAACGAGTATATTAATACATGGCGCTACGATTTTTCTACCGTATAGATGCAAATTGTTTGATGAGGCAAGATAGTCGAGAGTAGAATAATTGCTAACTATATATTTGTATTAGCTATCTATGGGATCGGGAACTAGCTTGATTGATAAAGTCATTGGATGTTAATATTGGAGACTTGGGTTTGAATCACATTCTCATCCAATTTTTGCTGAGTTTTCTTCTGATTAGATTAAATTCATCAAGCAAATGGCAAGGGAGATGGTCACTCGGTTGCACCCATGGTCTCTGTTTTAGCTTATGCATGGTAGGCGTAATTTATTTTTAAAATTTTAAAACCATTGCATTTGGAGTATTAGCCTATCATGGTATGGCTGTTCCTTTTAAAATTTCAGAATGCCAATTCAGAACTCTAATGAGTTGAGTACGAGCCTGTGACTTGGAAATATTATATGAAGTCAGTGGGAATGAGTGGGTACGTTGGAAGCAATCTTTTGATGCAAATTGCTTGTGAATCAAGAACTCAAAAGGACAGTCCTTCTTTGTTTTCTTTTTCAACCACCAAGATGATAGCAAGGGGAAAAGATATAATTATTTATAAATGTTACTAGCGGCTTGAAATGTTGTTGTGCTAAACAGATCAACTCAGGCAATGTCTCCAAATCTTTCTTCCCCTTAGCGTCAGCTGAAGCAAGAAGCAGTGGTGGTGGCATTGTTGGCATATTAAGACTCGAAATTAATTAAAGTCTTTTTATGGGCAAGGAATTCTCAAAGTAAATTACTTAGCATGGCTAAAGAAAAGCTTGGTCAAAGCGAAGAACTGCTGCTTTATGGACTAGTTAGCATGGGCACCGGTGTCCCCTCAGTTTGGCTAATAAAGCAGACGTACACTTGTTCTTGACCAAAATTTGGAAGGAAAAAAAATACACCTCCCACTTACCATGATGAATGAAAGAGTTGTTTTCAAATCAATTCTCATCACTGTTCTCCCAGTGCAATACCAGTGCATCACGTTCTCAGCCAGCAATGTTTATTTCATGGAAGCACTAACTGGTTCATAGTGGCAAAAGGCATTTAGAGAATTGATGAGAAAGATGGTCGGCAAGGACGCAGCATTTTTTTTTTTTATGAAGCAGGAAAGTGGGAGATTTCTTCTTTAAAAAAATTTTGAGCATTTTATACACACTTCCTTCTTCACGCAGATCAAATCGGATAATATTGAAGGATAATTGGCTCAAAGCTACAGCACGTACCAAGGCCTTCGGAATGCTACGAGAATAAGGTTATTATCTAGCAAACAACTAGCCGACTGTGCTGTCCGTCATTGGAATAGATAAAATTATAATAGTATTAAGTTCACACTTAATGATGTCCCATACTAGGTTAACTGAACGATTTACACAATTGATGTTGTGGAACACTGAACCCTCTCTCTTTTTGTGGCTTCTTTTTAAAGTCTTGGTTGTGGTGGAATATGATGAACCTGGCTCCAATCCAAAGTCTTTTCTCCGTGTCTCTCGAAGCTTTTTTGTCATCTGAGTCATGAGGGAGAAAAGAGGCTGTGAGAGCTGCCTTTGGTCAAACAAAGATGGCCAAATGCCACGCTTCAAAACCCATGTACTTCCAAAAAGGAGCTTAAAGAGAAGAGAAGCCAATCACTCACACCAAGTGGAAGTCGGCTATTGGTAAAATAAGCGGTTGATGAGCTCATGTGTGCTCTCGCTAGAGAAAGAGAGAGAGAGAGAGAGAGAGAGAGTTCCCTTGGCTTTTGCTTGGAGCTAATGGCATCTTATAATTTGACATTAGATTAATTAAAAGTGGGGGACATGAGATTAGAAAAGCCAAAGGAGATGCACGGGTGGAAGCGTGTGTGAATAAGCGGTATGGGAGGCTTTATTCCTTCCTTTTTTCAGTACCAGAAGATTCAAAGATGTGTGGATGGTGGCATCCATAAGAACTTCTCAAGTAAATTCTCCAAGATAATTTAGTGAGTAGGTATCAAATCAGGTAGCTGCTCAAGGTGGCATGGTTAATTCTTGCATCATTTTATTGACATGATTGATGGCACTCTCTCGTCGTTATTCTTTAAAAAATAACTCCATCGTACGTCCAATAAAATTAATATTTGATATAGATATGATAAAGTATGGAGAAAATAATATCATTAAATTCATTGCTCCACTTGACTCGAAGCAAGTCTTGGGGCAACTAAAACGTGTCTATTAAACTCACATGAATACGTAGACCCACTAACTTGGCTCGGATCATACGAATCCAATTCTTAAAGTGGCTTCAATTAGTTGTCTAAAGATATAGTGGAAAAGTTAATATCATGCTATAAACAAAGAGGAGAAGAATTCTCAACACAATGAACATACCACCTAGCTTTGTATACAATAAAATGCATATAAAAAAAAATATTAGCTATCTTTAATTAATGACTAAAAAATATCAATATATCGATTAATATCCTTCTAATGCATTATACTTTCTTTAATCACTATTACGGCAACAAATTTTAATTTTAAATTAGTTAAAATTAATTATATATTATTTTTTTTCATATTGCTTGGTGCTAATGCAACCAAGAATGATGATATAAGCAACCTAAAAGTTCACTAGACTTCTAAAAACTACATAATTATTCGCATTTGATTACTAGAATGCATGACAAAGGCTGTCTTTTTTTATATTCTTATGATTAACATATTATTATATGTATGTCTGATTTAAAAGTTATCTCACATTGGGACAAGGCAAACTTGCTGGAATTTTAGCTGCAGGATGCTCCATCCAAATTCGGAGAGATTGGTTGCTGCCGTGTTTTTTGTTCGATCAAAGCATATTCCACACATAATAAAATATTGCAGTTGTAACCATTTGAAGCCTTCCTTGTTGCAACCGTGGATTAAAAATCGAAAATATTGTCATTGGAGAAAATGGAACCATCAAAAGCACATTAATCTTTTTTTCCTCTCTCTCTCTCTCTCTCTCTCTCTCTCTCTCTCTCTCTCTCTCAATGTCATTTCATGACGTACAAAATGAGATGACTCTCAAAAGCAAGCCCAACTTATTCTTATGCTGATGTCTACTCATAATTGCTTTTTAAGAACCAAAAGAAGCACCCACTTAACAGCTTGTCGCTGCATTGCTTTACTTGATGCTCTGGTTGCCTTTGATCGGTTACTTGATTACAATAGTCTCACTTTAAATGGGGTGGTAAAGAAACCTTCACTCCAGCGGAAGCTACCGAGGAATGTGAAACAAAGTGGCTGTGTGGGGGACAACCAAGGAGGCATATAAATGCTATTGTTTATGCCTCAGGATGCACAATTCCTTGCTGATGCCTGATGGCTGATAGCATTGAGATGATAGAAGCATATGAGATGGGAAGTGCTCTCCAGTGGTAGGACAGTGGGTCATGGAGTAAGAGGTAGGTTGCTTCTTTGAGCTAGTCCCTTAAAAGAAGGGATATTTGGTCTTGTGAGATGCACATGATCTCTCTCTCTCTCTCTACACACACACCTTGTGTCATGCCAATACCTTGCACCACTCCCTCTCTTAAATGTCTCAAACTTGCTTGTTAATTCGTCTTTGTAAATAATATACTTGGTATTGTCTCCTTTTGATTCATTTACCTTCTAGTGGGGCAGGATAGGACATCCTTACCATTGCTTGGAGCTAACTTTTGTCATACATCCAAACAGTTCTTTGTACATCCCATTACAATTTATTATTATTTTGAGTCTCAAACTAGTTTGGTCTGATTTGCTCTTAGTACTCCAATGAAAAAAAAAAAAAAAAAAAAACTTCTAAAGCAAGACAAATGCGCTTATAATTTCAGTAAGCCAAGTTTTGATACAATTCACAGAATCTAAAACATAGCTTTCCAAGGTACCAATTTTTTCTATTCATTTCACTAAAATGAGCTGTTTTCACATTTAGTTTGCCTACTTAACTCCTCTTAACTCCAGTTAAAGAGAAAGATGTTTTATTGGTTGACCAACCAAATGAGGTTTTTGATGCAAACAAAGAAAATTACGCCATGCCGTACATAAAATTCTTTCAATTATTCCTCTTATTAGACTTCGTATACATTGATAGGTTCTTAGCCCAAATGATGTCAATTCTATATGAGTAATCCATCCCTATCATGGTGCAGTAGTTTTAAGTAAACAAGCCATCTTAAGGTTTGCCATGCTAATAACTATCATTATGTCCTTAATTTAATATCTTACAAGTCTATTTCACCGATTAATCATACCTCACTAAATTAATTGAATAATGACCCTCCCTTCCATGCTTCTCTAATAGGACAAAGGTTTAGCTGGTTACGGTGGAAAAGTGTCTCGAAGAAAATGAAATCCAACACCAAATTAATAATTCAAACCAAAAGTCCAAGTCCTTCCGAGTCTATACATTCTAGAAAGGGAATCCCCCTCCTTCCCCCACTCCTTGCGCCCCCCCTCTCTCTCTCTCTCTCTCTCTCTCTCTCTCATTCTCATATTTGTACTCTCTACAGGGAACCGGTGATTTAAAGACAAACGAAGTCGTACATAAGAACCCAAGAATTTGCCATGGATCCCTTGAGGAAAGCCCTTCAACTTAACGCCCTCTTTAACCTGTCTTCTCGGCTACCACCGCTGAAAGGAAACTAATTAGCTTAATTGATGTCCGACCTTTAGAGAGAGCCTTAATGTCTAGCTCCTCTTGATCCACCAATTAACATCCTAAGTTTTTTAATTCTTGATCCCTCTTACAATTTAATAATTATATTTTATTGAAAGATACTCATGTACAGACATATTCGGTTCACATGAGATTAGAAAGGACAAGGAATGAAATTGGTTTGCCAATCTTAAGTTTATAGTTAATAAAATGATGAGTCATACCATTTAAATCTGATGAGAAAAAAATTACCAAAACATAAGATGACAACACAAGGCAAAATAAGATTATGACAATGGTTAGAGAATGATTAAATAAATATTAAATCCATATGTTTAAATCTGATTGATTAAAGTAAATTGATCAAGATTACTCTTTAATCATCTTTTCCACTGCAACAATTGATTTAACCTATTAAAATTAAGTTAACAATCTTAAGCCATTTATCATCAAGAAGCTTGGCTCTTGCTTAATAGAATAAATCCATTTCAAATCCATTCCAAACACCAATAAATAAGGGGAAAAAAAAAAAAAGCTTCATCCAGGGTAAGTAAAACTCATCTCCTCTCTTTTTAATTCAGTTGAATATTTTTGAATTCGAAAGCTAACTTGAAGGTGGGAAAGCTAACCCAAGAGTTTTCTCAAGTGATTTCTTATTTAAAATTTTGTTTTCTCCGTGAAAATTCTACAAACGGGTATAATGCTCTATTGGTTTTTTATGAAAAAATCTAATTCGTTGATGTTCAGTGCCAGAAATTAGCATTAAAAAAAATTAATTTTTTTTTTTTTTTTTTTTTTAAACGTGGGACTAAATAGAGAATCCAATTCAATTTCATTCACGCCACCGTACCAAATGCGCCCATAGGATTGGATAGGCTAATCTATTGTTAAAGTCGAGACCGCTGATGGTTTGGATGTGAGATTGCCAAACTAATTTGCGCTGGACGAAATTGCCACGACTGAAGTGAGAAGAAAATCCAATCCATCGAAAAAACGTGCCCGCGTTTTCGGAGGGCGATGGCAATCCATTGGCCCACACTGCCTTTAGATTGTGTGTGAACAAGCGCGTCTCATTCCGGGCTGTAGCGTCTTTGACCCGATCTCTCCATTAGGGACGACATTGGTTGTTCATTTCTTTAGTTCTCTTCGCCTTTTGACCTCCAAATGCTAGCATTAACGTAGCATGGATTCATTGGATTAATACCTATACATCCACTCGTGCAATTTCTACTGGTTAGATTCCTATTGGGTCCCACTTTGGACCTTGCCTCGGACGAGGATTACGGGAGTATTCTAGTCGAGCTTGAGCTTGTAGTTTGACCGCGATGCACTCTAATTCAAACCGACATGATTTTTTTTTGGTCTCATGAGGCTTTGGATTCAAACCTATATGTTTTAGTAACCGATTTGGAAGACTATTTAGAACGTTAGAATCAAAAGATGTTTAAAAAAGTCAAAGGGCGTTTCCACCAGCAAAAAAAAAAAAAAAAAAAAAAGTCAAAGTAGATGTTGAAGTCAGCATGTTCGAGTTTAGAAAGGTAGCCACTAATAAGTTAACATTCCTTAAAATTTAATGACATCCGTAAACATTGAACGTGGATGAGAGGAAAAAAGGTTTTTAGTGCAAGAAAAAAAATAAATAAATAAATAAATACTATCTTTTCATGGTATTTATTTTTCGATAAAAGAAAAAAAAAAACTATATGAGTTTCATACATGATTTTTCCTTCCTCTTGCAATTAAATATAAAAAAATTAAAATCAAAAAATTTTTCATCCTTATTTTTTCTCACCGTAAAATTTTTCTTCAAGCTTACTAATTATAATAGCGTGATAAGAAGTTATTGGAGATAAAGCATCAACAAATAGAAAGCATTTAGCTAGCATTTTTTTTCCTTTGCAATAATAGTTTTCTTATGGTTAAATGAAACTAATAGCAAATAATCTTCAATACAGTAAATGACTTTTAAGAAATAATGGCACCATTTCAATTAAAACTTAAATAAGGATATGCTTAAATTAGCTATTGGCCAACAGTCATCTTACATAACTGTTGATCAATAGCCAGTTAAAGGTATCCTAACAGTTAATTCAAATAGAGCTTAACTCTAGCTTGAAGATGCCGATTTAAGATATGGAGTATCTGGTTTTAATACGATCTTTAATTATATTTACGTAATTAACTAAACTTGATGAGTTAGTATTTCTAATGGAGAACATATTTAGAAGTTGAAAGTTTCAATATGTCATGTAACCTAGATTATAAGAAAATTCCATGTTATTTATCACTTTCAAGCCGGTTGTCTTCTAATGAAACTATAGGTGAAATTCTTTGTAGTTCTCAAAATAATGAGTTGCCTTTCATATTAACCCAGCATCATCCATGCAAGTGCATTTGGACCCCCTTTGGACCACCAATGGGGGAATGGACAAGAAAGACATGCATAGCGATCATGCTAGCCATTCAAGAACTCAAGGATCGATCAGTGGAACCCACCTTTGTAGGCAATGGTTGGTAAATATTCAACTAAGAATGCAAAGGAATTTAAACTTCTTCAGGTAATTTAAAGGCAACCAATGCCTTTGTAGGATCTATGCCTATCTTCTAGAAAGAAAATGATATCCACTACTCACTTTTGTTACTTGCCATGCCAAATATAATTTGAATATTGTTACCTTGGATGTATCATTGACCTTGCTCTAGATTTCCATGGACAACTCATGCCCAGTTCAAATACCTTGAGGTCTCAAACTAAGGTGCTTCCATTTCAACTTTGCTGGCCAGATTTAGTTGACACATGTCCAATGGAGTGACCGAATAGTCCACTATTGTACTAGCAAGCTCATGAATCACAAATGGGAGGTGCAAAATCTCTCTACCACGCCAACCAACAAAAGCTAGTTTCCTACGATAAATGGTCCCAATTTCCATGTTCAAGGCGCACGGGGGGAGCACATAATTGAAGGTGTGATCATTCCCTCTACAGGCGTCAAAGCAACTTAGACAATGAGGTCCACTGCCCCCCCCCCCCTTGCCCTACAGGCTTCTTAGCTTGAAACATAGGGATGGCAATAAGATGGGGTGCAGGAAGGACCTCAATTTCTGTCCGCATCTTTATAAGTGAGAATTTTTTTTATCTCTATTCTCATCTTATAAGAAATGATAAATTTTTATCCCTGTTCCATCCCTCTCCTTCTAATCCTATCTGTTTCTAATAACATATATAAATAAATTTTTGATAAAAATTATAAAATAAAAAATATAATCGATTTTTTCACTAAGTAAATTAAGAAATTTAATATTTATCTCTTAAATTTATATTTATCACTAAAATAATTAAAATTTTAAATTAATATATATAAAGTTAATTTTATATATATGAAAATATATAGGACGGAGTGGGGTGACGGTATACTTATTCTCGTCTTCGTTCTATCTCTATTTGTGGAGACAAAAATAATCTATATCTTTGTCTTCATCTACATCTCCATAAAACACGAAGAATTCTTACCTTATATGAAAGATCGAATAGGTCGAATATCATTTTTATGGGTTGAAAGTGCCAATCATAACAAATTCAGAACATAAAACTTAAGATTTCTTTCCTCTTAATAAAAAAATTAAGGGCTTCTGTTCCTCTTTTGTCTCATAAATCCTTCCTGTAGCTCCGCATCAACGAATAACCTCTTAACCTTAATGTAGATATGCTTAAATGAAATCATACAAGCACGCTGAATGTTTATAGAATATATCTTCCATTGACTGTAATTTAATCCTTGTTGAAAAAGTAGTGGCATCAGCAAGGGTTAGGTATCCAAATTAGATTGGCTTCTCCTATTTCTACAGAAGGTTGCCAATGGACTGAGCATAATTATGTCAAAGATGGTTTGATATTTTTATTTCACGTAATTTTAGATAAACTCTGATCCATAGAGTCATGCTATACTCAACTCCATCTTGTTGCAACTTAATTTTTGGAATTGCTCTGCTAACTGATCAACCAACTACATATAAAAGATAATTTTATTGAGATTATTAAATGGAATTAGATGGTCATGGTCATCAATCGCATTGAATGTTTAAAATAGTAGGTTTCACACCTAGGATTCTACATATATATTCCTTGATGGGACACAAGCTCGACCAACAGAGTTGCCATGTTAAAAAATTGTGCATGACACCCATAAGTCTCCTTGTGTTACCTGCTGTCCTTGCTTGCTGCTGCACAAAAGCCAAATGTGACTATTTTGATCTTTGCTTCTCCATTCGCCTATCTAGAGATTTAGGGCATTCATATTGCTTTAACAAAAGGAGAGGTTTCTTTAATGGAGCATGCTGTGGCACCACTAGACAGGGGTCATCATAAGCTTACTTGTTTAATTATGTGATTGTGCCATGAGTAAAAGGTGGCTAGCTCTGTTGTCCCTCTCATTGCGTCAATGGAGGAGGAAGGGCAACAATAAAGGAGAGGAAGAACAGCCATCCATCTCACTCCCCACTATACCCTTTTTATCCACACCAACACTCAACCTCAATAGCATATCCCTCTCAGAGCCGTAACAGTGATGTGAGGATCCTCTCATGGCTCCCCACATGTATCCATTGCTCGCTCTAGGCCCTGCCATGTTTCACAAAGGGTAGGTCAGGTGGCCAGGTGTAGGAAGGGAGTTCCATGAGAGTGACCCCCAACTACGCTCATGAGCATGAGATGATTGGTTAGGACATAGTATATTTGCTTCGGCAAAGTCCAAGAGGTTGATGGAGAAAAGAATATTGCATAATTCTACATGGATGATGATCTCTTTGTGGCCTCTCCTCTTCACAGCCATCGCCACTGTCATTGTTGGTCATGCATCAACTCCGTATTACGTGTTCTACTTTTTTACCCGATAACAAGAAGGCATCGATGATGAGGATGATAAAGATGATAGTCCAAGCGGCAAATGTAGGCTCAGTGGAGGCGAAAAGCTAAAGATGGTGATGTATTGTATATTATTGGAGAAGGATGCTTAGTTGAATTGAAGATGATGGGAAGCTTAAAAGATTTGAGTTCTTATGTAGGTTGGCTAGCTGCGGCGGCATCTATCATGATTTAGGTGTAACTTTTTCAGAGGATCTCCCTTCGGAATCTTCTAAGAGTCCACACCCAGACAGCAGGTAACCTGGTTTAAGCCCTGATGGCCACAATTTACTGCAAATAAAATAAAATAAAATAAAATAAAAGCACATCACGTGTCGTCTGGCTCATGACATGGTGGATGACCATGGCATGCCGTGCCATGCTACCTACTACCATGCATCATTTTCCTCTTCTCTAACATCCATTTGTACGGTCAATTCCTTGTGCCAGTTGCTAGCGTTAATATCATTATCAAATAACAGATTAAACAAGAAGTTTTCGAATCTTCTAGGTCTATTGCTCCTTTCAACTGAGAAATGGCGACCTTAACACAGTCAAAAGTTCCCATGAAGTACTCCTGAGTTGCCGTTTGGCGACCCTGAGGGTGACGGAAGAGTTGAAACCAGTCGAAGCCAACCGTGACCTATATCCATGGAGATGACGGGAAATGGAGCACTTCATCTTTGGACTGCATCAACTTGCACCATGGCAAAGGAGATCAACTGCAAGTGACATGGGAGTGATAGTGCTCCGATACCATACATGGATGGACCCACGCCTGACGCTTAAAGGACACCCGGCAATGTTTGAACCATCCCTTACAGAACACGTGTTGACATCCAATTGGAGGAAAAGCCTCCCAGCTCGATTTAGGTAGGTAGAAAGCTGGGTGCCAAGTGAAAGCTAATGATAAGAGTCATAGAGATCGTTGTTTTGAGTGAAAGAATGGAACAATCAATGAGAGACAGCACAGAAGGCACTGCTCTTACCTTTTGTAGATCTGTTCACATCTTTGAATACCATTGGCTCTGAATGATGAAGATGGTATGACAAATGGACCATGGCTTGCATTGTTTCCTCATGAAAACTATTTGCTGGTCTCTTTTGCGGTACAACTGGCAGAAATAGGGGGATAAAGGGTTGTCCAGAATTAATAGCTTACAAATGAAAACTGCAGCACCGCAAGTTGAATTGGGACTTCTGTTTGGGTCTGGCAGGCCGTAAGAAAAATCAGATAAATTATCAAGATTAAATCTAAACACCAAATAGTCATAACCTAATTGTAATGTCATCATGACAGATGTAACATCAAACTTTGTGGCAGATGATGAAAAACATAATCATGCTTCCAAATAACAGGTTAGATCTAGGAGACTCATATACCTAACAACAACTGAGATTATGTAACTAATCTGTCTTTTTTTGCCAACACAAATTGGCTGCTTTGGACTCGAGCCTGTGCCTGAACCCAAGGACTTACCATCGTATTAAATCAGGAATGTAAATATTATAAACTTAAATCATCTTATTTCTGACCCAAACATAAGCGACATTGCCCAGTATTTCAAATACTCAATACAACAAAACTGAATCCAAGCACTGTCCCCAACTTGAAGCACAAGAAGTGTTCATGCAATAGATATATCATTTGGTGATTTACATCAAATGGATCTGCACTGTAATAAGTGACATCAAACAGGATTAAAAACCTCATAAACTTACTGTACAAGGAGTAGATTCAAATAACAAATGGTCAGAAAGAACTCAACCTAGTCACAGGAACCAAGACATTTTGGCAACTTGATTTCAGATAGCAGTATGAAGGGGCCACATCAGCATAATTATGATTCATTGCTCTGGATAATCAATTGAAATGCACAGGTAACATGAGTGCCATAGGATGGCAACACAATTATGGCACGGTAGATATTGTTGGGATCTCTTCCATTAAGACATAACAAAACAAGCTCAGCACAAGGCCTGAGAGCTTCGCATGATGTGGCCAACGGACAAAGCACCAGGATAACCTGTTATCCAGCAGCATTGGAATTTGATTTTCCGCCCCAAAAGCTACAGCTTATGCATGCACTAAGATGAGTGCCTGTTAGGACCTGACTTCATACTCCCCAGCTTGAATGAGGGCTTGGAAACCTTTGTATGGCTGGTTTGGAGTATTTTTGACATCTAATTTATCTATTTGCAAGCCTAAGAGTGCAACACCTGTGATTTTGAATCCAACGCTGAAAACAGGAAATCCAAGCAAACGATCCAGCCATGTCTGGAGAACTAGATTCCGTGACAGAGATAGGGATTTATCTCTGGGAATTCATCCAATCGACCAACTGCAGGTCTGCAAAAAGGAAGAAGCGTATGGTAACAGCCAATTCTACATGCTGCAGGTCTAGCATGTGTATCTGTTTGGTGATGCAAGAAACATCTAGAGGGGTGCATGAAGTCTGAACATATACACTTCCTAATGTTCTGACATATCATTCTTTTTTTCTCCTTAATTTTGTTTTCCTGAAATTCAAGAAATGCCTCTAAGATTGCTAGCATGATTGAGCAAAAACACAGCAAGTCCGCAAGGGTGATTCACAAACCTTATCAACAAAGATGTTCGCTGCGCCATGATTTGAGGTCAGGTCTGCTGAGGCAACATGAGGGCAGCTGAAACTGTACGATTATTGAGTCAATTGTTTTTCCAGGATCATTGTGTATTCCTACTGACACATTAATGTGACAATTTCCAGCATCTGAAGTTAGCTGTGGCTTCACATAAATTGGTGTGCTCTTCAGTTTTTTAACCCTGGCCCAAATCAAAAACTGTTGTAAATAGTATAAAGAGGAAAACCATATAAAAGTAGAAGGCAAAAGATAAAAAAGGAGCCAAATGGACAATGGGTCAGCAATGTCCACAGAATGCCATAAGTAATTAAGACAAACCTGTAATTCATGAGCTTAAACTGTCCATCAGGAGGCACAAATGACAGGATTTGATCTGATTCCCAAGGCCAAAGTTGAACACAATGATGGAACCTCACATCATTCAGGATGGCAGGATTTGCAAATGATAGAGTCAAATCAGGAAGACCAGGAAGATTCGAGTTTACTTGAATTTCACCGTAGATTTCGCATTTGACCAAAACCCCATGTCTGAAGGCTCACAAATGAGTAAAAATGGTCAGTTCTAGAGAAACCAGCACTAAAGGATGGGAGTTTACTGATAACATTGCACAGAGACATCAAAGACCATAGTGAACCCCAGCTTTCTTACAAAATTGGTCTATTGTAAGGCAAAGACTGAACTATGGATAATTGGCTTATAATACAAAAATTAGCCCTTTCTAAAACTAAGCTCAAACCAAAGTTTTGAATCTAGTGGGATGAGGCCATCCCGATTTTTTTTATGAAACATGATATGCCACTATCCCATCTTGTCCTGACACTTTGGACCGGAGATATCCTAAGACGTGCCTATTGAGACACTAGGACGATGGCGGAACAGTCTAGTTTTGATGCTTGGGATAGTAAAGCATTTAGATGTCTCACGGGACATCCCATCGAGATTTCAAACCATAACTCAGACTATTTGGTTCATAAAATGAAATTGAGCTCTTAAAAGAGGCTTGCTAAGCAAAAGGCAACATAGGCCACCTAGCTGACTTTGATGCAGTATATATCAAATATATAGCTGTTAGATAATGTAAAGTGAGCATATTATTAGACACAGATTTGTCTTTCTGACATGTGCATGTGTGCAGATGGCATTGGATCTTGGACTTTGACAGTGCAGATATAATGAATTATGTCGAAAAGAAAGAGGCTAAGCCTAAGCCTAAGAAAGACCTAAATCAAGCCATGGATGCAGAAATGTATTTTCCCTTTCTTTTCTATCCAAATCAAATTGAAAATTTGGTTCGGATAAAATAAGAAACAGGAAAAATCCAAATTTTTGTGCATATTCGATCAAAATAAAAGGAAAACCTCGAGCCAAGTTCAACTTAAATGATCATGACAAGCCAAGCTGGGTGCAAGAAACTGGAATCAGCCAATACCTTGCATTGTTATTAGGTGTGGAAGCTATTGAAAAGGGCAAACATACTACCAACAAAGAACTTCAAATAATTAACGCTGTTGATATTCTTTTTGAAGTAAAATAAAAAGCAGTCTAATAACACAAGCATTGTTGGATGATGATTTGTAAGCAACAAAACTTCACTATCTTCATCTCCTCAATAAGAGGCAGTAAGTAAAAGTGGAAATAAAGGATGATGAAACTGAATATAAAATTAATATTAATAGTGAAGACATGCTAGTGGCAGGAATATTCTTAATCCCATCATGATGGATGACTTCGGAAAGAATAATGGAAAGACATAACCAGCTTAGCATCACTCACAATGGACAATATGATAAGTAAGTTGTTTTGATATCTTGGAAAGCAATATTATGTTATTAAAATTTAATAGAATTGTTATAGAATAGGGTAGAGAAGATCCACGGTCCAAGAGACAAATGTGACTGACAATCAAGAATAAAAGGTGAACATTGTAGAAGAGCCTGTTCACAACAGCATCCATTTCTTCAGCAAGGTCAACATAAATTTCATTGCTCGCATTCTTCACATTAATTTTTCTCCAGGAAATAAAAGATGATGTTGCATCTAGAAGTGTATTGCTCATATAGGAACTTTTACCAGTCACAACACTCAACATCTTGCTAACAATATTTAGTGGAGCTATCATCTCCCTCAAGATGTTTGGTTCTGTTGTCAGTAGAAAACCATTGTCCGTCATTTCATCCAAAAGCTGCAAATTATGCAGAACACCCTGACTCTATCACTGTCCTAAGCCAATGGACAGCTGAGTAATATGAAGATTGATGAAAGAAACTGGAATCAGCCAATACTTTGCATTGGTACTGATCAAATAGGAGTATAATAAACATAGACAGTACATTATCTTTCTGAAATGAGTGATTGAACATGGTATACTTTTCCCAAGATGGACCCATTTAACTTGGTTAAGAAGAAGTTAAAAATATGTGGATTACAGCTTAGAATTGAAAGATGTCAGGGCACATACCTCATATACAATTACAAAATTATCCTTTATCAATTCTTCATTTAATCCTCCAAGATAATCAGTCAAAACATCTGCAATTCTACAAAGGAACTGCAAAATGGAAGGTCAAAGGTTAAAAACATTAACTTTTTGTTCTGGCTGGTACTAACATATTCTTATAGTATAGTTCTATGAAACAACAGAATATAACCTAGATGAACGCATGAAATTTCAACAACTTTATTTTTGACCTGGTTTGCGCACTAGGTCCAGCAACCGAAGCTGGATGTTTGGCACCAGTACACGTGTATCTACTATTGTGCACCTCAGCATTACTTTCACACATCAAGTAATGTGATTGAGCTGCATCATGTTGTCATACACACTGCATATAAAGACAGTGTAATGCTACAAGCATGCACAATTGCACAACTACCTCAACTGCTGCTTGCAGCATGCCTCTCTGGTACTTGTCAGCTTAAATCTTCTAGTTATGATGACTCAGACAAACCAGCCTCATAACACTCCTACCTGATTATAATTTCACAAGAAATTTCAGCTTAACAGAATATTCAATACACTGTAATATCATTAATTTGCAACCCTATATCTAATGCATTTCTTTAATATGCAATAACCAAGTGAGAAAATTTATATCATCTTACGATGCTTCAAATTATTCTATAAAGATATTCTATATTCTTCCACTCCAACGCATAAATCTAGTTCAACAAAGGTTTTAAATCTCATGGGATGAAAGTGTTCTGGTTTTTCCATGAAATGGGATATCCTACCATCCTACCTTATCCCAATAGCAGTCAAAGTACCCTCATCTCTTTACTTTAATTTTTCTTTATTTCTTCTATTTCTTTCTTTCCGTTCTTTCTTCTTTTCCTTTTTCATCTCCTTTGTTCCTTTCTTCCTTCTTTCCTTTCTTTTTTTTCTTTTTCCTCTACCTTTCTTTCTTTCCTCTTTCTTTTTCTTTGCTTGCATGTTAAGGTTTCAGTGTCTCACCCTTGTCCCGATCTTATTTTCTCATAGGAACGGATGGGATAGTTAGGACAACCTCCTCATGTTGCTTCTCCCAACAAAATAACCATATGGCAGATCGTCATGCTCTATTAACTCCAGAAGTAAATAATACATTGTAAAATTCATCAAAGTATCCTAAGCCCACACTTCTTCGCCAATAGTTCAGCTCCACTAACAGTGTTCAATATATTGGTAAATAATAAATAGTAAAATTCATCAAAGTCACCTAAAGCCCCACTACTTTGCCAATAGTTTAGCTCCACTAAACTCAAAATGTTCAATATACTAGAACAAATCACTCTAACGACTCATTACCAAATTAATGAACAAGCAAAGACTATCTTATCAACTCATTGCCAAATTGGCACCTGTATGGTGGTTTATGCAATAAAAGAAAGCAATCATATTTTGCATCTCAAGCTTGTATGCCAGACTGTGAAAAAAAAAGAGACACAATTGAATAATATTCCTGCCAACTACCAGACTGCAGTTACAATGCACGGATACAACAATTTCTTGTACGAAACCACCTGGAGAGGAGCTCACCTCCATGCCCACGAGGGGAGGCATCTTGACCTGCGTGCACGCCAGGAATGTGACCCCCTCCCGAAAGATGTGGAAGAGGTAATGGGTCGGCGACGCAATTGCAGGCAAGAAATCGCAGAAGATTAATTGTAAAGAAGCTTGGTTCGGGTTAAAAAAAAGGAGGTTGGATTACCTTGGAGGAGTCGCTGCCATGGGAGAGGGAGTAGTCCCAGAACGAAGCGCAGATGGAGCGATCCACCCTGTGCCCCGTCATCTGCTTCTCTAGCATCACCTCCCTGTTTGCTTTCGCGGCGGCATTAACCCAACGATTAAAACTTCCGAATTGAGAGAGAGAACAGAAAAGATATGGAGAAATTGTAGCAAAAAAAGAGACGAGGAAGAGAGATAGGAGATGGAAAGGATCAGAATACCCGGAATCTGACGGTAAAAGATATGCATTGCAACATCTTGCCGGCCTTGGTATTTGGGATCGGAGACAGACGAACAGACAGAGGAGGAACGGAGGACAAGCGCGGACAGAAGGGCATCAGAAGCCTCCAAACCCCCGAGCTCACACATTTCATTTTATTGGGCTGACATCGGGTGGACTCCCTAATCTCCTTGTAATGCAATTCGCCTTCGCCCAACTCATCTATTGCGGCAAATAGCGGCGTTTGGTTAATAGTAATCTGCGATTATTGTATGCATTATCATATTTAGTAACTAAAAATCAGAACCTAAACCATAATATTTAATTTTTAATAATTTAAAATTATCGTAAATTTTATGATTTTAAGTTTCGTATAAAATATTTAATAACATTTAATCTAATTATATATATTTAATACATACTTCGTAATATTTAAATAAATATTATTTAGATTATAACTATTATTTAATGTTTAAATAATACATTTTAAAATGATTTTACAAAGATCCTTTATTTTTTGCTAGAACATTTCTTATTGTAATGAAAAAAAAAGGGCAGCCATTTTAAAAATTAAAAAATATTCATAACCAAAAAATATATATTTCTAAAAATCTGAATAATATTATCGAGGCAAACTAAATAGTTTTATACTGTCGGTAATGTGTAACGTTTCTACTAATTTGGTTCCACTCTATTTGTTTGACAATTTCGACCTTTCGTTTGAATGCGACACGCATGCATGAAATGTGCGGAAGCCACATGATCATCATGACATGCACACACACGTCTTTGTTATTCAGTGATAGAAACATTAACAAGAGTCGATGCACATTTGCATTAATATTTGATATAGGCTTTCAGTAATGAGCCACACACATCTTAGGATTCCACATGTATTCTTGTTAAGATACATAACTTTAGTTCAAGGTAATGCACGCTTTGAGCATATCTGGTGCACATTCTTGCTTTGGTAGATACACTGTTTTGCAACCATCCGGTACAAATTCACAGTTGTGCACTTAACATGTGAACATTCAGGAAATGAAACATAAATTATTACACTAAAATAGTCCAAAAGTCACACCATCATTATTAAATATATAATAGAGTGCTGGCTCTAGTTGAGTGGATGGTTTCCGCTAGTGAAATTAATTAAAATTTCAATAACAAAAGATCACCTGAAGGAAGATGGCGGTTAACAATAGCTGATGCTAAACCAGGCTAGGAATAAACCACTTTCAGGAGCATAGGTTTCACAAACTTTCGATAGGGAAATTAAGATATCATGGTAATTTGCGACCCTTTTTTTTTTTTTTGTTACTCAGGGATATTGAACGCAATGAACAGACCTGAAAGCTCAGCATCGTGCATACAAAGCACTCGTGGATTGAAAGCTCCTCTACATTCAAATTACGTGCACCATGCTGGTATACCACAGAATCCAAAGACATCATGAACCAAACAAACTACCTACCAAGTAAACAAAATACAAGATTTTTTTTTCTCAATATGATGATTTTACATTGTGCCCTCTATTACTCCCATGTGATTTCACACAACGCTGAAAGCTGATTGTATTGTTGAACTAAAACGTGATGCAATTGTTTGAGAGGCGAATTGTTGGATCTGTTTCTTGGCATCTGTAGCGCACAGGGAAAATTAAATATCAGTCATACAGAAGGTTCTTGCTGCTTAGAAACAAATGGTGCAATTTCCAATCAAAATTCAAAAACAAGAGGTGGCATTACACCCACAAAAATCCTATGCAGCCCAACTTGAACGGCAATAAGCTATTGTTTGATTGTAGTTTAACTGAAGAAAGTGCTACACTGGATTGATCTGCCAAATTTAGATCTGGACATCACATTGTCCGGCATGGGCGTCCCTGTATACGAAGTGCTTCTAACTTGTTATCTTATGTGGTGCCCTGCACCCATCTTTTCACTAGCTTCAACCTGCTATTGACGCTACACTATGACAATTTGATTTACCTCATAATACCTGGAAAGTGGAACAACCCTCCAATCTACATTTCAAGGGCCCACAATGATCAAATTCAGACAAACCATTCATAACAGGCCTAGTGATTGCCTGAACACTCAACCAGCACCCTACTTTGTCTACAGTTGATCAAGAAAACCAAACCTATTCAACATAAGAACTCCAAATTTAACGATTGCATGTATCTGAACCATCTCAAATAAAACCAGACCCTAAACATTTCCCAGTCTGTTTTAGCTAACACACGCGAAAGATCACCACTAGTGAAAATCAAAAAATCTTCAATAAAAAGTGATTCATTTTCATGTGTTATCATAACAGAAATGTCATTTCAATGTTCAAAACTGAATACTTGTTGAGAATAGACATTACAATAATAACAATAAAGCCATAAACCCAAAGTCGTTGGTCTCTATTTTGCTCGATTTTAAGTCATATTTTCTATAAGATGCAAAGATTTTAAATTTTTCTTTATCACCTCCTTCCATGAAAATTTCGATCTACTTCTTTCTTTTTTTTCCTTCTACATGTATCAAATCACTCATTCACACCGATGCATATTTAGGTCTGTATTGCACATGTTCAAATCACACAAGTCATCCTTCTTTTAATTTGTTCTTAATTGATATTACTTCCACCTTTTATGAAAAATTTCATTTTTTATTCTCATATTACCACGCATTCGTCTGGTTGATAATAGACATTACTAGAGAGGATCATAGTAGAGTACTATAACAACAACAATAGCAACAATAAATATTTAATTTCAAAACTAATAGGGGTTGGCTACATGAATTCTTTTTTCCATTTTGCTTGTTTTTGAGTCATTTTTTTAAGTGAGATGCAAAGATTTCAACTCTTTCATTATCACTCCCTCTCATATAATTTTTAACCTATCTCTACCTTTTTTTCCTTTTACATGAATCAAATCACTCTGTCACACTAGTCTATCTCTAGATCTATGTTGCAAATGTGCAAACCATCTGAGTCATCTTTCCCTCAATTTGTCTTCAGTTAGTATTACCTCTACTTTTTTACAAACGGCTTTATTTTTTATTCTATCTTTTCTTATATTACTATATATCCATCTTAACATTTTAATTTCAGCTTCATTCATCTTACATACATATAATTTTCTAACTACCTAACATTATGTACCATGAAGTATAGCCGATCTTATGGCTGCCCAATAAAATTATCCCTTTAATTTGGCAAGTATTTTACGATCACATAATACTTTACTTGTACTTTTCTATTTCATCCAACCTGCTTTAATTATACGAACAATATCATCCAAAATCTTTTCTTTCCTATGAATGATCGGTCCTAAATATCAAAAATGATCATTTTAAGAAATTTTATAATAGTTAATTTTTACTCTACCTTAATCTCTATTTCTAATTGTACTATAATTGCATTCTATGTATTCTATCTCCTTCCTACTTAACCTAAAATCTTTGGATTTTAATGCATTTTTCTATAATTCTAACTTATGATTAACCCCAACCTTAGTTAATACTATATCAACTGCAAATAACATGGACTATGAAATATCATCTTGAATATGTATAGTAAGCCCATTCATAACTAATGCAAAAAAAAAGGTAAGGAATAAAAGCAAATCCCTAATGTAAAACAACGATAATTGAAAATTCACTGGTATTACCTTCATTAGTTCTTACATTGGTAATTACTCCATCATACATATCTTTTATTACATTAATGTATCTAAGAATACTATTTTCTTTCTTAACACCCATAATAAGATTTTTCTACGAACTCTGTCATATGCTTTCTCTAAATCAATAAAAACCATATGAAAATCCTCTCTTTTTTCTATACTTCTTTATTAACATCCTAAAGAGAAAAATAGTGTTTACAATCTTTCTAGCATAAAACCAAATCGGTTCTTTAATATTTTTATAATATATCTTAACCTATGCCTAATTACCTTCTCCCAAAGTTTTATAGTATAACTCAAGAATTTAATATCAAGATAATTAAAACAATTTTAAATAATTTTTTATTCCTATAAATCGGTATTATAATGCTCTTCCTTCATTCTTAAGGCATCTTCTTAATCTTTAAGATCTTATTAAATAAATTTGTCACTCAAGTTACTTTTATATCACTTAAACATTTTCAAATCTCAATGAAAATTTGCTAGATCCCACTGTTCTTCTTATTGTCATCTTTTTTTCATGACCTCTTTTATCTCAAATATCTTAATTCTATGCTATACATCATATTTCTATTCTCAATAGAATTAATAAAGCATACTAAATTATTTACATAAGCCTCATTTAATAAATTAATAAAATAGCTTCATGGTGGAGAACAAGAGATCTATATTTCCAAAAATTCATTGGACTAATGAAAAAAAGTCTGAGGAAGGACATCAAGAGGCTGTATCCATTTGAACCCCAAAATATACTTAACCAATAACCATGTTAAATATCTCAAGAGCATAGAGTTATTAAACATAAATGTGGAAGAATGACTCTTATTCATATACCCTCCAACAATGTGGGAGAACTGAACTCCTTTATGATAAGAGATGGTCTATAAGACTTTGCTTTGTCCAAAATGTCATACACTACCATTAACAGATCAAATTATAACCCCAACATTTAACTAAGAAAGTAAGAATTTAACATCATACAAATTATGATGGTGCAGTATGCTCAGCTTTTAAATCATTTAATGATGTTAAATGCTGACCATGCAACATGCAAATTTTATGCTACACTAACCCAACCGTGCCGCCCCCCCTCCCCCCACCAAAAAAAAAAAAAAAAAAAAGAGGAAAAAAAATATTCTAAGGCTAGTGTAGAAGTTTGAACCATCAAATGTGAAAGAGTGCAAAAGAGTCAAGAAAAGCATTAAATTGAACAATCACCTTTACGGCATCTTGTGAAGCCAACAATGTTGGCAATGCTGAGGCTCAGACAAACTCCAACAACTAGTAGATAATCTGCTTGAAACCTTATAAGTGAGAATATCCCAAGGAAAATCCATGCAACAGCCTGCATCAATAAGAAGTATCTTCTCTCAGAACTAATCATACAGTGTGATGATAAAGTTTCCCATAACATAAGTATACTACGTGCATCTTTTCATTGCTACAGCAGTGTTGTTGGAAAATGTTGAATGGGTGATAATGAAGGTAAAATAAAAAATACAAAAAAAAGTGGAGAAATGCATGCCTACTTAGATTGATAGAAGAGATTATGGGAAAAAAAAGATAAAAAGGCATCTTGCATAATAAGAAAAAATAAGCATATTTGGATTGGTGGTTTCAAGAGTGTTATATAACTTCTCAGAATCAGGTACTTAAAATGGTGAATATCATAACTAAGCAAAGTTATGTGTTTGCAGTTGTATTATATCTCTTTCCTTCATGACTCTCAGATTGAAGCAAGTAATTGAGGTTCAGACATGTTCCCTCCTCTACTTCTGCAAAAAATCCTGTGGAAAACCACATAGCTCTCTTTTCCAAGTAACTCTTATATATGGCTGAGTCTGCAGCTTCAAGCAGGTTGGCAAATCCTTACTAAACAAAGAAAGGAAAAAGGACTCAAACCCTCACTCTGGAAAGGAAGAAGAGAGATTAGAGGGCAAAGGAAATAGTATTTCAGGTCAAAAAGCTTATCATCTCACTGATTGGGCACTTGGCAAGGCAAGAGCGGATTGACTGAGGATGGGTGCTCCCTTACCTCTAAAAGCAAGCTTTGGTAACAGTATGAATGGCATTGAGTGAGTCTGAATTAAATAGCCCTTAGACCCATATCGAGTCCATTTAGATCATGTTTGAAAGAATTAACCCACACAACATTATACGGGCAACCACCAAATCTGCAAACCCTTGTCAGTCATAAACCTTAAAAAATGAAAATGGAATAGGGGAGAAAAGACATCTATGGTTAGGCATCCAATTAAAGTTGGAGACAGGTGAGAGGAAATCAAATTGGAGAAGATCATGGTAAATCCTAAACATGCTGTCTGGTCCACATTTCTAATCAATATTTTGATTCTCTCTGAAGCACCAACCCCACTAGTTAGGGGTCAAGGCTTTGCAGTTATTCTTTTGTTTGTTTGTTTTGATTCTCTCCTGAGCATAAAGTGTATGATCTTCTAAGTCACCCAAACTAGATCTTGACGAGCCCATGGCCCACCTCCCTGCAACTACTGTCATAAGAGCACAGAGCTAAGATTTGAAAACTCAATCAATCCACAGGGACCTATCCACCAGGGGTCTGAATCCGAAAACAACCCATTTATAGCTGAATTAGCCATAGGAAATTCATAACTGACCCGATTATAAAAATCCCTCAGTTATACCCTTTTATTTTGGGCTGGTTTGAGAAGCCTAGCACATCCAGGTGAGAAATTGCTACCCTAAGTAATAGCAAGCAAAGTCTCCTAGGTTCATTAAAACGTATAATGTGAATGAATGGCTCGATACAAGAAAACAACCAACATTCATAGGCAAATTTGGATATGGATGGCAAAATAGTGCTTCCTAAGCAGCCAGAAAAAAAAAAAAAAAAGAAAGCAGAACACAGAGAGAGAGAGAGTAATATTCGACTAGATTATGCAGACTGTGCTCCAGCACTCACTACCCATCTTTTGGTCAAAGGACAGGTCTTCTTCCTTTAATGTCGAGCGATTGATGGTTATAAGAAATATTCAGAAGGGGAATAGAGAAAAGAATCATATAAAAAGTGCCCCCTTCTGCCTAAGGATAACAATAAATTCCAATAGCACAGTACATCTTGGTTATATGGTTAGAAACTGAAGAAAGGATTTCAATGATATGGAAGATGGGTCAATAAATCTTACTAATGGCTAGGGTCATTTGGTGCCTATGTACACCAATTGGATGAAAAAGTTCATACAATATTAGATTTGTGTGATGTGAGGTGTACAAGCACTTCAATAGGTCTACAATAGATCTACAACAGTACTAGCTGGACGAATAGCACATATAACCCTTTTCTCTCTTTTTAAGCTTGAGGATCTTATAAATAAGTACCTTGATATTGCAGATATGAACATAACATTCATACACACACGCACGCACCAAAATGCAAGGAGACAAGGACAAGAGGTATGATTGTATTGGAAATGATAGATTTTGCACTGGCTGAGGGCATTATGTGCTGCTTTGGAGATTGACACTAGATAACTTGTTAAAAGCTAAAGCCTTCCTTTCACATATATTTCTCTAAATAAAATTTCTGTAATCTCACATGAACAAAATCATGCACACAGCACGTATCTATTAGCAGACATCTATATTAATACGTCTTTGTTCTGTGCAGTTAATATCACATGCATAGAAGTATGTCTTGAACAATGAATGAATATACATACATGCACACATACGTACATATGTACATATATATGTACACACACACAGACACATATATATAGCAAGAGAGTGTGTCTGACTACGCGCTTCATATTAACTCCTTAAAAAAGGAGTTAACAATTCAAAATCAATGATAAATGATAATGTGTGTATATGCACAATTGCACATGTAGATACATGTTGTGCATATGCTATATGCATATATGTGTGTATTTATACATGTATATAATATATGCAATGCATATATTTATATATATACATGTATGTATACATGTATATGTACATATGTGCTAGCAAAAAATACAAGCGCAAATGCACATAAAAGAATGTCCTAAAAAGGGAAGAATAAAGAATGCTAGGACTTGTCCAAAAATAGAAAATTCTTGCACTTCATTTCATTTTAAAACAACAATAAAAAGTACTATTGAATTTTTCATCACATACCATGACAATAGTTTTGTTCAGTTTTCTAACAAGATCGCCTATGATAATGCTGTGAACGTGGATCTCCCAAAGCAATTTAATACATCAACAGACTTTAAATGATCCAAGAACTTTCATCAATATTTTGATAATGAAGATTATGTTACTTATATTGTTATAATGATTTCAGTTTATTTTTGAGTGCAGTTTAGGTCTGTTTGAAGTGTAAAAAATAGCTTGTGTTTCAGGCTAGGCCTCTCCATACCAGGTGGAGACTCTAAGATTTGGAAGCAGGTAATCCCCACTGAAAGGCTTCTTATACAAACAATAGGAAGTGGTGTTAATAAGATGCCTCAAGACTAAAGCTCCACAAGCGATGCCAAATGTTATAATACGTAGTATTGCATTATAACATCATATACATATTTATGCATTAAAAGAGATTTTTTCCCTTTTTGGTGGGTGGGTTGTTCTTAGTCTAACTCTTATTTGAATTTTATGAACATTTTGATCAGTATTTATTTGCTTGAAAGGGGCCTGTTTAGGTTCCACAAACTCAAATTCAATTTTATGAGATTTGCCTGAAGGTTAAAACTCTCAATTCAGGACTTCTACCCACAATAGGTCCTAATGGTTGTGCCCAAGTTGGTCCATATAAATCTATACATAGTAATGTCCATGGTCATTCATCCTCCAGCCTGCGAGGCCTGCAACATCCTTCCAGTGCCAGATCTTTTGCCAAGGAATCAATCTGAACTAATCCTCTGGCATACAGTGTCTTGCAGCCAACAAAAATCTTTTTAATGGATCGTTTGGACACCAATCTGAACCAACCGCCATTTTCTTGATGAAAGAGGAGGGGATAAAACCCCATTACAAACATTCAAAAAGAGTACAAGCAGTGTATCCCTGTTTAATGGAATTTGGTGGAGTTGTAGCTTGGTTGAGTTGAGCAGAAGGGAACCATCGAGGATTCCAATCAAGCCTTGAATTGGAGCATGTGAAGAGTCATCAAGGTAAACCAGGAGACTATTTATATGGTTGGTGTTATTTAAAGATATCTTAAATTATTGTTTAGATGGCAAGATTGATATGATAAGATCTAAGAGGTCTGATCATTTCTTGATAGAAAATATTGGCACTTTTATATATAACATATATACGAATGTATGCATGCATGTACATATGTACAAATGTATGCATGCATGTATTTATAGTTATAATTGTGTGTTTATGTGTGTGTTCAACATATCCCCATGTACATGCCATACACATGTCTAATCCTAATAATGATGATTCTTATACTGCATTTTAAATTATCAACCACCAATTTCCAAGTTCTTACTAATCCACCTAAAAAACTTGTGAGAATGGCAGGTCATTTATGGGAATATGACAACTAGTGACTCCACAAAAGATATACTTCCGACATCAGTTGCAACTATTCTCTCTAGTTACAGATGAAAAGCACTTGAAATTATAAACATAGAATGTATGATGAATGTATGTTCCTCACAATAACTTACTGTGAGATAAAGCGTCCACCAAAAGAGCCATGAGTCCTTCTTATTCATGCGAGCAAGAGACTGAACAAAAAGGAAAACTAAAGCATGAGATGCATGGAACATTAAGTCAGAGAGTAACATAGAAGTACATAGACCTATCAAACAACTTCTCAAGGTAACATTATGAATTCACCTCTTGATCCAAGCATTCAAACTTCCAAACACTCTCTCCTTGCTCATTTATTTCATTCCACCATCTCAATCCAACAAGTATCCGTCCACTGACATTCTTAACAACCCAAAAATCAAGAGCAGCAAGAAGAACGGTAACCACGAAAATGATCACAAAACTATCGAAGAAAAGAGTTGAGAGTACGTAGAACGCCAATGCTGCAGCCTATCAACATCAAAAGATGCCAATTTAGAAACTGGCTTAAGTTTTATAAAAAAAAGGAAATCACAAAAGAAAATAGATGGCGTTCCTGGCAAAACAACAAACCTTGAAGAAAACATGGAAAAAACAAGTCTTTGGGCTGGCATAATTTTCCCCTGTAGGCTGCAAACATAAATCGCACACTGCTCATATAACAATAAATTGCTAACCAAGAACTGCTGAAATGCATGGAAATCTTCGAAGATTTTGGCATTAAAAACTCAAAAATCTAAATCTATCACTGAAAGATTACATGAGGAATGGGATATCCGAAACTTTATCGACAAGTTGTAACCCACAAGAAACGGATCCTGATCATTCTACTATACTAAATCCAGTAATAAAGAATCAGATTACCGCCCAAATCTTGGAGAAATATTTTGCAGTAATCAAATCAAAATTCCAGATCCGGTTAACTCACGTCGCCAAAACCAAAGCAGAGATAACAAATTCGAGATGGTCGGAATAAACTGGCGGTGGCAAAACCCTAGAGATCTAATCGGCGCATGGAATACACTAATTGGAGAGGAGTAATTGGGGAGATCGGTAGAGTTATAACCTGGACTCGATTCATCATCAAGAGATGAAAGGGCTTCGAATTGCTCACCGAGATCTCTTGGAGCTGGTCCCCACCCTCGGTCCCTCCGCGACTTTTGATTTATGCCGTCTAGGGCCCGGTCCAAGGATCGAAGAATAACCTGGATGGTGCCCAAATGACTAAAATACCCTTGACTATGTACCGATTCGCCCCAAGCCGGTTTTCAGACTATTTTTAACCTGGGTTGCCCCCTGCAAGTAACTAGAACGCATCCTTGGCTTCACTCCTCTGCCTCCGATAAAGAACTCCTCCTCTACTCATTGCAGCAAATCTACAAACCCAAGGCATGTACTTCAAAGATCATTTTATTTTTAAAAAAATAATAAATAATCTAATTATCTCTATGTCCATGATATCTGCTGTTGGATTTATAGATTGTTAAGTCATCATTAATATTTAAAAAATAGAGGATGAACTCTCTACGGTTAAGTAAAGGTCCAAAGCCGGACTCTATTTGATGTGACGACCCTTTCCTTTTAAGTTTTTGCATCGTTCATGAGTAATTTACACTAGATTTTGGTTACAAAATATAGTACTGTAATTTTGATCTCCCATTTGATCAAAGAATTTATTCATCATTAAAATGATTTGATAAGTATGTTCATATTTTTTATATTTTTTCTATCTAGTAGAGTTAACTATTAGATTAAATCTTGCATTAAACCATAAATATAAATGCCATTCATCCTCCATTACTATTGTCCATGCATTCACGTTTTAAATGTTTCAGATGACAAACCTGAAACAATTGACTACAAGAACATAAGGTGCAAAAACGTAAAAAAAAAAAAAGATGCATTGCTTCACAATCCAAAAATTTTTTTAAAAATAATTTTTAGCATTTACATATTTTTTTAAATTGTATGGTAACTTGTTGTGCTCTTGATGCTCTCTATCCTTTTTATCGGAGTAATTTCTAGTATCATCAATATTATTTATTTTCTTCTTTCTTTTGAACTTTTGCACAAGCTAATAAGGTAAAAAAAAAATATATATAAAACATTTATATAAAGTAGAATCATTTAAGGTTATAAATATTTTATTTCAATAAATTCGATTTTTTTTAATTATAGTAATTTATAGAAAATAGGAAGAGTAAAACAAATGGCAAGGTTGTTGATTACTACCTATACCATGGCTTTACTCTTCAGTCAAAGTTGGAGTCGTGGCATATATTATTTCTAAAATTAGAATATTTTAATATGAAAAGGTATTTGTTCAACATTCAAATACAAAGACGATAAAATAATTCTCACATCGCTTTCATGCCATCCGCTATGTTGATGTGGCACTTCGCCGCTTTGCCATAAATTTGAAGCAAGCTAACCTAATAAGTCCAACTCGTAATCTTAATCTTGACACGCCTAAATAACGTCATCCGCACTCCAAATTTGTTAAAAAAATAAATAAAAATTTAAACGCGAGGATAAGGGTGGTCCCACAAAATAAATCGCGTCCCATCCTTAATGGATGTCGGATAAGGCAGCTTCTTACCATGGGAGGCAAAAACAATCGGTCTCCTCTTAATTCTCTTCGATTTACTTTCCTTTTTCCTATGGAGGCGTGCCTCCGCGTCGCTTTGCCGACATCGCTCCTCGAAATATGTTTGCAGTCTTCACGGGGCGGTGACAGTAACTCGCCTCTCTATCATCATCCGATTTCGATCCAACGGCGCGTAGTGGCATCCGCGGGATCCAGGTCCTGAATTAAATATCAAACAAAGATTACGGCGAGATCTTAGGGAAAGCGAGGGGCCCGAATTCCACGGATTTAAATTCCATGGCCGGTGCCCGGAACTGAATGCGGTCCTATAAATGAAGCAGGAATAAATGGAATATTCTCTAGTCGAGGTCCCATCACCGATCGTTTCAGACCATCCTGCGAAGATGGGCAGGTCATGGACTGATAGGGGCGGTGGGGTTTGGTTAGCCCTTCTGGGCGGTCACGCCACCGCGACTCCCGAGAAATCCGCTGGAAGGTGCTGGACTGACACGTTGCACCGCCACAGCCTCAAGGGCTGGTCATGTCAACTGCAAGCAAACGGCGAAAACATGGTAGGGGGACGAAATAGATTTTTAGACCGCGGGTTCAAGTTAACTAACTTGACCAGCGATACTGACTCATCCAGTCCGTTCAAAATAAATTCGATTTTTTTAATATTAATCTTGCACCGACGGTCTAAGAAGGTCAACCGGTGCTAGAGGTACGTTATAACAACCTCGGTGGGACCGGACTGGAATCCTCGACGGGATTCCAAAAATCTGGCTACTTCTTTTGCATTCCAAAAATATCCTTCTCTGGAACCTTCCCAGAATCCTTCCACGACCGCTCGATCCAATCAAGATAACACGTGTTCGGCCGACGTACCACAGGACAGCCCACTTTTCCGTAATTTCACCCGATCCCCTGGCCTCCGCTCCCTGCCCCCGGCGCCTATTTATCGCCCCCCGTTCCCCGGTTTTCAGAAAAGCGCAGGCATTCGCCCAATTCCCTTCGAGGTATTTCCAGTCTTTCTCTGACCTACCAGAGCTTTCGAGCTTTCTCTCTTCTCTTCGTTCTTTCCGAGTCTCCTCTTCCTCTCTTCTTTGCTTTCTTCATTTTGTCATTGCCATGGCGCCCGAGATCGTCGAGAAGGAGGCGATTGTCGCCGGATATGGAAAGCCGGCGGCGGCGCCGCGGCCTAGGAGGGCGGCGTACGTGACGTTCCTTGCCGGAGACGGGGAATATTGGAAGGGCGTGGTGGGGCTGGCCAAGGGTTTGAGGAAGGTGAAGTCGGCGTACCCGCTGGTGGTGGCGGTGCTGCCGGACGTGCCGGAGTGCCACCGCCGGATTCTCCGCTCCCAGGGTTGCCTCATTCGTCAGATCGAGCCCGTCTACCCCCCGAAGACCCAGACCCAGTTTGCTATGGCTTACTACGTTATCAACTACTCCAAGCTCCGTATCTGGGAGGTAATCTCGCCGCCCTGAAACCACTGCTACCGCTCTCCCCTCTTTTTGAGACGTGGTGCACGGTCGCGTGACATCCGTGTCTCGTGGAACTTTCGTTTATTAAAATAGAACCTTTTCAGTTTGACATATTCTGAATTTGGTGGTCGGTACATGGTGTGCAGTTTGTGGAGTACCAGAAGATAATATACCTGGACGGGGATATCCAGGTATATGATAACATCGACCACCTCTTCGATCTCCCGGATGGACACTTCTATGCGGTGATGGATTGTTTCTGCGAGAAGACGTGGAGTCACTCGCCGCAGTACCAGATCGGGTACTGCCAGCAGTGCCCGGATAAGGTATCCTGGCCGGAGGACAAGCTCGGCCCCCCGCCGGCGCTCTACTTCAACGCTGGGATGTTCGTCCACGAGCCCAGCCTCGCCGCTGCCGAGTCCCTTCTCAGGACCCTCGAGTCCACTCCCCCCACCCCTTTCGCGGAACAGGTAATCATGGGCCCCTTTTTTTGTCTTTTGGACAGATCCCGAGGTTTTTTTTTTTTTTTTGTGAAATTGTTTGTTAAGTTTTATTTATTTATTTCTGGGCGCAGGACTATCTGAACATGTTCTTTAAGGATATTTACAAGCCGATCCCTGGGGTTTACAATTTGGTCCTCGCGATGCTGTGGAGGCACCCGGAGAACGTCGAGCTGGAGAAGGTCAAGGTTGTCCACTACTGCGCTGCGGTGCGTATGATGAAATCCTGACCGTCTGATAAATCTAGATCAGATGATTTGATTCTTTGAGTTCCGTGCTGATGATGATCGGGGAATGCATTTTTTTTTTGGGATGCAGGGTTCGAAGCCGTGGAGGTACACCGGGAAGGAGGCGAACATGGACCGCGAGGACATCAAGATGCTGGTGAAGAAGTGGTGGGATATTTATAACGATGAGTCGCTGAACTACAAGGGGCCGGCGGTGGCGGAAGGCGGAGCTCCGGCGACTGCGAAGACAAAGCAGCCGTTCCTGCCGGCCCTGTCGGAGGTCGGGGAGGTGCATTACATCACTGCGCCCTCGGCCGCGTGACGAGGGAAACGGTGGAAGTGGGTGTAGGTATAGGTTGTGTTTTTTCTTTTGCACCCGTCGTACTTGTTTTTTGGTCTCTTTTGGGACCATTCTTGGCTGGAGTCTCTGTGAATTTGTCGTTGACAAATAATGGTGTATATGTCCGAAATTCAAATAAATAAAAGTAAAAAAAAGAAAGGATTGTACAACTTGTTTTCTTCTATGGTGTGCTAAACGGCCAATATTTTCTTCTGGGTAAATAGAGTAATGAATTGATTGAAAACTTCTTGGTAGCGCTGGATTTCAATTAATGTTGATGATTTGCACGATTCCTCTTAGCATCCGCGTAACATTATTTTTTCCTTTGACCCGGATCCATGGAAAGTTCTGAAGCCATAGAAAGTTTGGATATGATTGATTGCAAATCGTAAGCAGCGCTTGTTACGAGGTTTAGTACTTGCCAGCGAAGGAAGAGACATTGTTACAGTGTAATGCAACTGAGAAATAAGTGCACCATCAGGCTCCTGCCAATTGGGTCCCGTAAACGATCGAATGGTCCCCCTTGGGATGCCAAATGGTCCCGTGAACTCGGTTCCATGATCCTACGTGCTCTCTTTTCCCTTTGGTGGGCCCTTCGTAGCTCTCACCGAATAACAAAACCCAACTGCTGTTTTTATTTATTTATTTATTTATTTTTGGTGCTCATCCTGCTTTGCGAAAGACCCGCCTATGGATGCTGACAGGATAACTAATTAACGAGCTTTCGAAGCCTGTATGGCTGCAATTGGTGCGATCTAAATCCGTTGACAACGATAATTAATTTTCCACCGTATGTCCCTCCATGATTCAGGCAATTAACTAATAAGAGGACGCGTGGTTGTTAAAATTTTTGTTGACTAGAGTTAGAGCCAACCAATCGTGATTGACCAAAGAATAGCGGCAAGCAGAGCCTAGAGAAGGACACGTGTGATGCAACCTTGGGGGCCACCCAACAAGACTCTGTGATGTCTGACCGACACTCGTCGCCATGGCACGTGGAAAAGATTCGCCGGCCTGACATCATCCAGTAGCTTCGAAGAAACGGGACACGAAGGTTCTTTTTGTCTACGTGCCCACTACCCGTACGTGCTCTCCTTCCCATGGCTTCCCACGCTTTGCGACAGCGAAAGGCCTAAAGAGCACCAAAAATCATGGTTTCGTTTGCCGCTTTTACTCGCCCACCACGCCGTTGGCTCCAGAAGCTCGCTCGTCGGTGAGGTTTCATGGAAGAAAAGTATCGTATCATCCTCTGACCCTTTGTTAATCCCCAAATCATGCCAGTCATTGTATCTCTTCCTACTCTAAAGTTAGTTTAGAAGAGTGTGTTTAATTACTGTTACTTGTCAACTAACAAAAACAAAACAGAGATGACCGACATTTTTGTGATGCATGGAGTGGATGCCATTACATGTTTAATGCTGGAGGTGGAGTGCAAATGAAGCGGAATAAAGCTGGCTTGGCGTAAAGCTGGGGGATTGTGGGGTATAGAGGAGGTGGATCTTTATATTTATCATCATTTTTTTGGAATATAGGAATCCCTAACATTCTGACAAAAGAGGTGTAATGTATACCTGTTCTCAGGCTGCCAGTCATCTAAAGCATCGAAAGTTTCAAATATTAAGGGGAAAAGAGAAAGATCTATCTGTTCTAGATGTGATGTTAAGCAATACGTAATTTGATTGTCTGTCATTTGTTTGGTTGCAGAAAAAGTGGAGAAGAAAAAAAAAGGATAAAAGAAAATTTAGAAAGAGCAAGATAAGGAGAAAATAATAAGCCACATTTTCTCTGCAAGACCTTTATATTTCATCTACAAGGCAATGGTTTTGGGCAATCAAATAGATAGCGATTATATTCTCTCCAACCTTCTATGATCTATCAAGCATAGAAAGAAAACTTTTGACTTTTTTTTTTTTTTGCTATTTTTTTCTTTTATTCTTTCATTTTCTTAGCAACCAATGGAGCTTGAAGATGGGCACGGGCCCATAAGATGATATTATGAGAATTTATGCTATCCAATATTTAGTTTCATATCGGTTATGTATTAAAAAGATTTTTGATACTTATACATGATCAAGAGGCATAAATAATACCTTTTGACGAATCTTTTTGAGTGAGATTATGAGTTGTGATAATTGGTACCAAAGCAGATCTAATTCATAGCGTGTGCAGACTAAGGGGGCACTGTAAATGGGCTTAATATGTTTGTGATTGGATTTTAACCTCAAATGAACTCGATATATTTGTAATTGAATTTCGGTCACAAATGGACTCGATATGTTTGTGATTAGATTTTAGTATGGATATTTATATAAAATCAAAGAGTTTACATATAATATCTTCCAACTAACATCTTTTGGGTGAGAATGACAGATGAAGATGCCTCTTTAATCTATAAGTCCTTTGAATTTGAGTTTGTATTTCAAATTTTAGTCGTCCCATCTAGAAATCTTTGTATATGTAACTATTTTTAAACATTAAATAGATGCGCTGCATGGCAACATTCTCTTTAAAAGAAGCCAACAAATAATAGGGTAACCGGCAAGGGTAATTGGCAGCTTTTATGTTTTAGATTAAAGAGCATTAAGTTTTAAACAATCAGAACATTCGGTGCTACAGGATACAATACCTAATATAGCATCATAACTCCTAATTAATATAGGAATTGATTATATTCTGTAATATTTTAAAAATAATCTTACATTAGATAGAAAAATAAAAAAAATTGAAAAGCTTATACTTTAAGTTCATCTACTATCGATTAACTTGTACTTAAGTTTTTAGGGCCATATAGTTTCAATTTACTAATAGGTTAATTGAGTCAGCAGGTGAGTTTGGAACGTTACCAATGGTATCAAAACCAATTCAAATATATAGAAGTTAGTAGATAGGAGCAAAGGACTATCCATGAGACGGTGGTTGAGTCTCACTATGATATGAAATCATCCTTGCAGCACTAATGATCCAATTCGAAATAAATTTTGACTAGTTTGTGGCGTGCGATGAGGATATTGCCTAATAAAAAGGAGAGATTGTAATACCCCAAAATAGTCTTATATTGAATGAGAAAGAAAAGTTTGAAGAGTTTATAACTCAAGATGACCTGCTATCAATTAACTTGCACTCAAGTTTTTAAAGCCACATGGTTTTAGCCTGTTAACAGGTTAATTGGGCTAGCAGGTGGGTTGGGGTGTACAAATGTATCAAAGCTGACCCGAGTATGCGGAAGTTGATGGAAGTATCAGAACTGATACGAGTGTGTGGAAATTGATGAAAAGAAAGAAAGGGCTACCCATAGGACGATGGCAGATTCCTGCAATGGCGTGAAACTACCCTTGTAGCATCAACAAACCCGACTTGGGTTAGATTATGGTTAACTTGTGGCATGCGACAAGAACGTTGTTTGATAAAAGAGGAGATTATAATATCCAAAAATAATCTCATATCAGATGAGAAAGAAAAATTTAAAGAGCTTATAACTTAAGTTCACCTGCTATGAATTATCTTGCACTCTTGTTTTTAAAACCATGTAGACTCAGCTTTGTAATAAGTTAATTGGGCTAGCAGGAAGTCTGTGGAAGTTGGTGGACAGAAGGAAAGGGTTATCCATAGAACAGTGGTAGAGTTTCACCATAGTATGGAATTACCCTTTCAGCACCAACAATCCGACTCAGGCTAGATTCTGATTAGCTTGTGATGTATAGGATGTTATTTGATAAAGAGGAAGATTGCAATACCCAAAAAAATAGTTACCAATTAACTTGTACTTAAGTTTTTAGGATCATATAGTTTTGGTTCGTTAACAAATTAATTGAGCTAGTAGATGGACTTAAAACGTTACATATTCACTTAAGACAAACAACAAGAAAATGACTCAAATATAAAACTAATATGAAGCTCAAAATAGAATTTATTGGATGCCACATCCACTCTGCTCAAGTGAGAATGAAGAAAATTATCTCATCTTTAGCAGTTATCCAATAACTAAAGCAATATCACTTATCACAACTAAAGCAGAAAATGTTTGAATCTTGCAAATAAAGCATAATTTTCATTATATCTTTTTTTTTTCCCAGTTATCTCTTGAAGGAAAAGTACTGTTTATGTGTTTTGTTCAAATAATCAGTCACCAAAGTTACCACTAAACAAATATCCGAGAAAAGATTGTATAAAGGATGAACGCTGGTAGCGGCAGATTGTAGCCAGCAATATGCCTAATATATAAAGAGCTACAGAGAATAAATGAAGACAGCTATCAAAAATGAATAAAAGAATAGAAGTTATATTGTTGATGATGTGCCTGAAATTCCTTTAGTATATTTCAAATGTACTCTATTCATAAGGTAAGGTGAAAGAATGTAAGCTATACCGGTTTTGTTAATGATGTGCTGAAATTACTAATGGTCCACTTCAAATGTCAACTGTTCATAATGCAAGGCGAGTGCCATAAACTTTATTTGATTAGGATCTACATGAATGAAAGGAGATGGGCATCAGTCCACTTTTGGAGTATGGATAAACCAAGCATCATCACTTCATAGAAAGGTCAAAACTCAAAACACACTCGGATTGGCAGAAGGGTCGTCTTCTTTCCTAAGGGAGATGGACTACATTTGTAGCAGCAGTATTGCATGGTGAATGAGTATTCAACCTATGCATTGGCTTGGAGTCCGTTGATTTGCAAAAGCTTGGCAATTCCAACTGTAGGTATGGACAAGTTTAATTAGATGACCAACAGATCTTCTAGGAAGCAGCTTTGGAGATTGGGCAATGGAGAGATGTAGATAACTAAGAAGGGAGGAGTTAATGGAATGCTAAGTCTCTGCTAGAGTACATAGATGAGAAATATATTTGGGGATTATTTGGTGATTATTTGATGTATAATGGCGACTTAAAGACTGTTTTGTGCATGCTGCAACCCTTTCTATATCTCAGCTAATAAATCAGTGGAATAACCAATTTTCTTCTCAAAAAAGGACTCGAGGTACTCTGACATAAATGAAGATGGACAGGGGAGAGTGAAATGTTTCAATCAAATGATACTGTATCATCTAAAACTAGTCATCGAATTGGACTTTCCAATTTTGAGCATTAACCAATATATGTCAGCCCTAAAAGTAGCTTTTTGGTTAGAGAACATGGTACTTAAAATCTTTGGCAATGCAGGACAAATCTATGCAGTGATGTCATCGGTTGCCAAACCAAACAAGTCCAGCCGATTCAAGATGAACTTTCCATCATTATAGAATTATATAGTCTAACCCTTTGACTTTTAACTCTGAGCTACAGGACCAACATACTAGGTTTCTTTTCTTTTCTTTTTTTTTTTTTAAACACTTAATCTGAGCTATACTAGTTTGGGATATTGATTTGTTGTTGTTGTAGTTGTTGCAACTCTTAACCTCAGCTATGCTAAGAGCACAATTTAGAACTCAAAGAAAACGAAATCACCAGATGGTAAAATGAAATAACTAGAAATATGCGGGGAAAATATCAATAAACGAAAACACAGTTTAACGAGCGGACCTATAAAATCTATCCTCTCTGGTGAGACGTCATCTTTCCCTCAAGGGAGCTCAGACTTTCTTGATTTAAAGATTGTGCAAGGGGATCAGGTTAGGGGATCAGGTTAGGGTTCTTGTCACGTTGGGTAGGGTGAAAATTACAAACCTGTAGCCCTTAAATATGGAGAATAGCAGAGATATCTTGGCTGTAAATTGAGATCTACAGAATATATCAGAGAGAGATCATGGACAATGTTGCAAGCTTTGGAGTAACTATTCATTGAGTTCAATGCAATACTTATAAATTTGTTTCTTGTTTGAAAGGTATAAAGCTTCTCCTTTCTCTAAAGAAAGTTTACAAAACTTTAGTTTGAGAACTGGGAAAAAGAGAACCTTATCAAACTTCGGTGAACATGAAATCTGAACACAGGTCATTGAGTGCTGATCTCAGTATCGAACCGGGGTGTCTGAGACTCTGACATCTTCATTTAATAAATAAAATTATATTTTATTTTTGGTAAAAGAATTATATCTTTTCTAAGAGGAGATAATTGGGTCATCCCTTACCCCTTTTTTTTTCAAAAAACAACTTAAAACCATCATAAAACATAAGGTCAAAGAACACCTTGGATATTGCTAAATATTAGGTTGTCTGTGATATAGAATGTTGCGTGGCTGCAATATAACTATGTATTAAGTTTTACGACTCCACGAATAGCAAATTTTCATGCCATTGCCTGATAGTAGAAAGGTTAAAATCTTGATGGGACCAACATTCTCTAACTTCACATAATTATTTGTCAAACTTGCTTAATTTGTGCCAGGAGACCTGCACAGGAAACAATATAGGTTTTAAATGTACATTTTTTGCTGAAAAACCTTGAAAAACAATTCAGTGGGTTAAACTCATGCCCAACTAAGCTTTCAAGTGGGCACACAGAGACCTGAGGACATGTTCAATTCTGAAAAAGAACCTGGACCTCAATACTTTTGTTTCCACCTTATCATGCAAACAAGGATACTTTAACAGTGTAGCCACAAAAATTCTAACAAAGAGTTTACCATTGACCACAAGCGTAAATATTGATCAGGAAGGAAACATAATATAAAGTTTTCCATCTCAAATAGAAATGATAAATGCCTCACTTCAAAAGAACAAACAGGATAGAACAGGAATTAGAATAATTAACTGATCCAAACCATGAAAATATATCCGCAATCTGAGTGAGCACACCATTCTAATCACTAAACAAGAAATGCTCAGATTCATTCATTTTGATTGACAATACAAACGTCTACACTAACAAACTCAATGGAAAAACTTTGGAAACTATAAGATCTAAAAGATGAAAGTCAGGACTTCATTTTCATCGCCCCAGCAGTGAAACACGGTCTTTCTGGATTGCTTGAGAAAGGTTCATATCAAAAAGTTCACAACGGATTGGCATCTCCATTTCATAGAAAGGGTTCTTCAATACATAATCTGTGTACAATTCAAAGATGACCTTAAGCAGACCTTCCATGTGTGGTGTGCCAGGCTCACAAACAACAAAAAATTTTGTACCTGTCATACATGGATTGGAAAATTTTCAATATACAAATATGATTTAAAATTTCCATTGATAATGAAAAGAGATATAAGACTAAGAACTACATTGAAAAAGGACTATATCATGGAATTTTGAAGACATAATATTTGATTAAGGAGCATATTATGCATGGAAACACGGCATCAACATAAAAAACATATTGTAGATTTAGGCCAAAATATAGGCACATTGCCAACAAGGGTCAGGTAAAGGCAGTTTAGAAGGATCATGATTAAGAATAGAAAGGTAAGCTTCCCTTGAGCTCTATGAAAATGACTAATAGAAAATAGTTATGGTGGAAAATAGATTAAATCTAATCTCCCAATAGGTACTAGAAAAATTAAAGGGCAGGTTTCAGATATTAAACATTCTCCAGGACCATAGCTGTGGTTCTAAGAAAAAGTATGCCCACTAGCTTTGGAGATTTACCTTTACTTGAATTTCAGAAAACTTGACATAAGGACATGAGATTGCTGATGTGCAGATGGCTAAATGGGAACATAAAATGTTTATTCGAGCAATTAACTTTTAGCTAAACAACTATTCCCGGTTGCAGACATGTAATTATTTTTTTTAAAAAAATACAGACTATAAAAACAAGCCATGAGGAACCGGCAGGGTCACAGGTATGTGAGGCAATTATTCTCCTTCACACTCCATAGGATGGCTGACACCTTGGTAACAGAAGATACAGCAGAGTGATACGAACAGAATTCTGCAGATACTAAGCTCACCGTCACTCAGCTTCCAGATTGCAACAGAAGAAAAGCATAGATGAAAACCCTCTCCCAAACTACCTAACTGTTGACAAGTTTGATAATCTCCAAAGCATGTCATAATAGTATTCTGGGACTTTGGTTGGTCTAATCATTGATACATCTGCATGGCAAATTGTGAACATGGATTGTAGAATACGTTCACCACACACCTTGGCATGCCACTGTCCTCCATAAAATTATTACCTTAGGTGGCTCTCTATAGGGAAAGGTCGTGATATGAACAATGCAGTAGGAGAAAAAACCATCATGACAATCAGTCTAGGCTTTACTTTTCCTCAATTGATGCTGATTTACAGAACAAGAGTAGTTCTCAATAACATCAAACAGCATTTAGGGTTGCTTGCAAAATCATGCTCATTGAAATGAAAGAGGTTTTTCATCAAATTTAGGTTATGGCAACCATGTGACTAAACAATATTTAAGAAGCCACAATCTCTTTAAAATCTTCTACTTTGTATGCTGAGGAACTTACTGTATTTCTAGGTCTAAGATGTGTGTGATAATGGAAGAAAGAATCTGTCAAAGAAATCAAATAAAGTATAGGAGGAACAACTGCAAGAGATATAACTCTAGATTGGTGAGAGATACCAGCTGAAACTAAGAGCAGTAACAATAATTCAAATGCCAAAGTTGCAGAGCTGTCAAGTAGAAGTCATGGTATTATGCAGCAACCTCCAGGGCTCTACTGGTAACCTAATGGATGTAGTTAAAACACAACTTGGACATAATAAATAATATCATGAATTTAATTACCTCCTCCACAACTCTCTCTCTCTCTCTCTCTCTCTCTCTATAAGGACAGGGGCTTAGAATTCTTCCTTGACTCAATGTTGAACATCAAATTTTTCACAGATACAATGAAGGAAATCTAGGGAAGTACGCAACTGGTTTTCACAAGCAAAATCACATTTTTAAATTGATCAGACTCAAATTGCCGTGTTTTTCCTGATGAGTCAAATCACTCTATTGTGCAAAGACAAAGCATGCATTTGTTTTCTACTCAACATAACAAAATTTTCCATTCTACCATAGAAAGAGTTTGAAGGTTATTTGATTTCACCAAAATGATAAAACAGAACCTAGTTGAGCAATATTTTTCCTAAAAGCATCATGGAATCAATGTCTGGCCTGATAATTAACATCCATCGGTTTCTACTCACCACCACACAACTGGCTTATGACATTTTCCTTTTCTTTCATGCAGTTCATCTATTGCTGCAATTTGGCCTGTAATTTGGCACTGTAATTTCCTCAATTCATCAACCTTTGATCAATAACCTCCATTATGAACACCACCTTGTAAATGGCCTACCATATTTTATTTTCCCTTTCTTGGTGTTGTGTGGCTTACTGCAATATGTCATTCAAAAAGGTGCTTGACTAAATCTAACAAATGAATAGAGACAGACGCATAAACATGTCAATTCTATATCTAGCCTTTCATCAGATACATACCGTTGGAATTAAGTCTAAGAAATGAATAGTTCATGCCACAAAAAAGGAGAAAAATATTTTAAAAAAATATATGTTTCTGAAAATGAACAAAGAACGGCTATCAGTGTTTGCCATAACCAATGAAATCAATAATTCATGTTATTTCCCACTTAATCATTAATGACACTTCAGAACCTATCTCTTTTTCAAGACCAAGTCCTTCTTTCCTTCAAATAAACCCCTCAAGTGCAAGACATTCGAATGATAGAATTTGCTTAAAGAACTTTCTCCCATAGTCTTCTCCCCATCATAACCTACTAACCCCGCTTTTTGAACCAAATGGGTCACTAAAATTGATGAGTCCTAGCAAACCCATCAAAGTGAAAAGCCAAGCCAAACGGGTCAAATAAATTTCAGAATTTCCAAGCCCTCTCTTGAGCATTTAGCTCACAACTCATATCAAATTGCATACCAAGCTATACTAGCTATTCAAATTCATGGTTTCCAATTTTTCTCCAAAAAATTAAGCCTAAGATTTCATGAAAAATATTAAAACCAAATTTACTGGTGTGTGTTGGTTTCTTCTTATAGAACAACCTCAACAATCTAATAAAACTGGAAGCGAATCATAGAGATGCGTGGAGTTGATACCAGTGAGGGATTGGAAGCAGTGGAGATCAAAGGTGTCGGCCTGGAGGAGCTCTATCCCGTTGCATCCGACGGTGGGCGATAGCTGTTGCGAGATCGCATGCATCGAGTGCCACAAGCTCGCCAGCCTCAAGCTATCGTTCGTGTCCATCCGCCCCGCCGATCCATAATCCTTCCAGAACCCCAAAAATCAATTAAAAAAACCCAATTTTTTCGCTCAAATTTTATGGAATCATCAATTTTTACAAAAAGAAAACGAAACTCTGAGAAGCGCTTTATTAAAAAAAAAAAAAAAAAAAAATTTGGTGAGATTAGGGTTTTAGTTTACCTTGTAGAATATGAGACCGCCGGATTTGTTAATGATGAAGAGACTGTAGATCGCCGCCATTGCGAAAATGAGATCGAAATTTTCTTCTCTTTTCAAGAAAAATAAAAAATTGACGATAGAAATTTTCTTCTGGATCGGGGAAAAAAAGAAGGGGAGGAAAACAGCCTTCGCTCCCGGTTCCTAATTTCGGCCGAGCGCACGGCGCACGAAATTTACAGCTACCAATTAGAATTCTCCGATCTACGAGCGCGCAAGATCTGCCGTCCGTGCGTTCGGACCACCGTGGATCAACTAACGGCCGGTTCGGTGCAGTTCATTTTGTATTTGGCTTCCAAAATGTGGAAGATTTGATGGAAATAAAAATAATAAAAAAAAAGCCACCACCCAATCAACGGAGCTGCAACATGGACCAGACCAAGGTAGAAAAACTAAATGGTCGAGAACGAAGTAAATCTCTGTGGCTTGACAATTGAACGGGGAGTTTGAAGCTTAGAAACTTCATTTAGGATTTGCGATCATGTCAAAAGAGATCTTAGTTCCTCATGTGGATATATAATAAGGGATGATGGAGATGATTTTTATTGCAGGCATTTACATATAAAGGTATTCTTTTATATTATTTTGCTTTAGGACAATCGGCAATGGACTATATACTACCCTTACGCATTCAAGAGAAGGATGATGATATCATTTATGAAAGAAATCACAAACTATTAAGGTCTCCTCATCTTCTAAATTTTTACTTAAATTAGAGGAAAGTAGATGTATGATCTATGAATAATTGATCTTTCATTAATATAAAGGTCGGAATCTTATTGAGTTAAACTAATCATGCTCGTTGGTTTACCAACTTGGTTTCTAAGGCAAAAAGTGAGTTAACTCATAGTGATAGTATATCACATCTTGAGCATGCCTACATTTGATTTAAGAAATAAAAGGGCAACACTAAGGGCGAAAAACTCAACAAACCGAAGGAAGGTGGGAAGCTTAATCAAGTAACCAAAGAGAAGACAACAAAATTTCAAATGGGCTCTAAATTCCTTCCCTTATTAGATTAAAAAAAAGAAGGAATTAGGTCATTTGATCAACCTTCCATTGTGGAGGAAGACTCTAATTTTGGAGGGCCTCCCAAGGAATCAGAAATCCCACAGAATCTCATTATTTTACAAGCCGCAAATGTTGATAAAAAATTGAAGGCAACTAGGGGATTTGATACAAAAAGCAAAAGAGGTTGGAAAACTTCATCGAGCCCATCCTCAAGTGGATCAAGCTCGGAAGCTAAATTTCAGCCCAACCAGGCATCAAAAGGGTGAACCCAGGCTTTTGACTAAAGCCCATGAAGCCAAGGCCCAAGACTTCAAGTGCTTAAGGCACGACCCACAGAAGAAGGCATCACCTGTTCGGGGTTCTGCAAGCCAGTTACCCAGCACTCAATATCGCAACTCTCAAGTACAATCAATTTCATATCCATCTCTTTGGCAAGAGAAAAATAATAAGGGATTTAAAGCCAAACCATTGAGCTTAGATAATTACTAATGAAACTTTGAGAGCCTCAAGAAAGGGGAAGCAATTAGCCGGGGTTATCAATTACCTCTCTACCTCCCTGTCACAAGCTCTTGATGGGTCCCTTGTAGTTTTGGTTCAAAAGACAGTAACAAAAGCACTAAAGGATAGGAAAAACCACACCAGTAGGAGGGAGGATGGGGGCCATGAGACATTAGCTTCTCAGCCAAAGGTGACGGATCGGAGAGGGGAGTTGTAACGAAGCAAAAGTTGAAATTGGGGAAACCGGAATTTTTGCTCCTCAACTAGAGAAATCGAGTGCTAGTGTAATGGAAAAGGGGAATGTGCTCTTTATTGTGGATTAAGGTGATGCGGCTTCAGTATCTATACTTGCTGATGGTCCGATCATCCTAGCTTCCAATTCTTCAACAAGTAATCAAATGAATTGGTCATTAGAAGGAATCGGTCTCCAGGCCCAGAGCGAGTCTCTCTTCTGGGATATGATCCTTATCTTTTGTCTTTACGAATGTAACAATTTGGAATTATAGGGATGCTGGAAAACCTACCATTACAATAAATTGCAAACTCATGCTTTAATTCTATAATATATATATATATATATATATATGCGCTGTCTTGAAACAGACTATCTAGTTCAACTATTTTAAAATGTTACAGTCCTTTTTTGAATCTCAGATCAATTGATTCTCAAGGTCTCTTTAAAAGTATAAATTTCTTTAAAGATATAATTGTTTTTTGACAAAATAAAGTAGTCCAAGCTGGCTTTATACATATCTTAGATCAATGTATATTTGGGATCTTTTCTACCTCTACTTTAAAACTGTGAATTCTAGCAATTATTTATGCCAGCATATATGGAATGACAAAAAGATTATTTTTATCTAAATTATAATATACTCTTAGCTTAGAGATTCATATGCTGATAGTATGAGAACTTCAACTGCATCCTGTCTCAACAAGGTAAAAGAAGAGTTCAGCTTTTTCTTAAATAATTCTACAGTTTTTCTCAGCATGGCACTTCACTTCAAATTTCACTAGAAAGACAATTTTTAAAGGAAAGAAAGTCTATTAAATTTACTCTTCCAATAATTCGTTGTATGTTAGCTACACATATATTTTTATGCACTTGAAATTAGTTACCTCCACCTTTATTGCAATGGTCATATCTGTGATTTGAGACCTGAAACGGTATTATGCCAAGATTTCATCCGAATATAAACTGCCTCCAAAGAATCGATTCCAGGCATTGTAATTGTGGGTATGCTGAAGCAAAATAGTACATCTGAACACCAAAACGAACCCAAAAAGGGTGCAAACCAGGTTCAAGCGAACGCTGGGGTTAAGACAGTATCTTGGCCCAAAAAAAAAAAAACAAAACAAAATACTGAAGTGGTCAAGATTTTGCCGATTTTTTATGCAAGGTACTAAAGATCGGTTCTTTGGTGGTCGGTCTGCGGGTTCACGGATCCGACGCTGGACTCGAGATGGCCGGGACGGCGGCAGGAGCCCTAAAAGAAGAATTCGTGTACAGGGTAAGCACTGCCGAAGAATGGGAGGAGCTCCAGAAGACCGGCGGGATGCTCGGCGGAGATCTCGACCGCAGGACCGGTTGCATTCACCTCAGCAGCCTTTGCCAGGTACAAGAACCCCCAAATATCACCAAAATCCAGGACATGATCAAAATCGATGGATAAGGATCGGTTTCTTTTTGTTGAATCTTTTCAAACCACGGAGTGATGTAAAGTTGTGATCTTTCTGCAGGTCAGGATGACTTTGAACAATTTTTTTCGAGGAAGGAAGGATCTTTACTTGCTCCAAGTCGACGCCGCTAAGGTAATTTTGAATAACTCCCTAAAATTTTGATTTTTTTTTTTTTTTTGTGGCATGGATAATTTAAAGAAATCATTCTCTTCGGAATTAGAATTTTGTTGTTTGAATCTTATCTTGTTAAGATTCCTTCTGGATTTTGTCTTCTTGGATTTTTGGACCTGGCCTGGTTCTGTTCTTCATCAAAATTCTAAATTATGGCTGAGGTTGAGCGTTAAACGAAAACATTGTGAACTTCCAATGAAAGATTTATAAAAAAAAAAAATGGCGTGCAAATATTTTATAACAATATAAGTAGCAAAAACTCAGATGATAAATGGGTGCACATATCTTTTGACATTTGTAGGACATGTTAGACATAGTTTCTGGATCTTCTTTGTGTTTGAAGACCTAGCTTCGTGGCTGTTAAGAAATTAGGTTTCAGCCAGGGGATGAGTGGAGGACTGAAGGATCTAGGTTGGATGTGCAAATGGTTGATCATATCATTTGGTACTGCATGAAGTACTTAGTATTGGTGATGGTTTTGGTACAAGTAACTTCATTGCTTCCCTGATTTCACGTTTTGCAGTTCACTTTGATGATACTTGGGCCTTGGGATTTTATGTAGGTCCAAAAGGGTCGCTAAAATGACCTTTCACAGTGCTTTAATGTAAAACTTCAGTACTATCATGTCTTTTATCACTAATTTCTTTTAGCACACTGCTAGATATCAAATGCTTTCAAAAGTGAATATTGAGATGGCCAAGGCATCTGTTCAACAACTTACTGGACATTATAGAGTCTTAAAAGGTGACCTCTTTCTCTAAGAAATGAGAGAGAAAAGGAAAGGCCAAGAAGGGAATATATTGGTGCTTATTAATGTATTTTGTAGCAACCAAAAGATGCGCCACATATGATGCTGAATACTTAATTAAATATCTGAACACTTACTTAATGGATGCACATTTTCGTACCTAATGGTGCTGCTTTAGATCGTGATAACAAAATTGTACGTTGTTTCATTTTGCAAAAGACTAGGTGCTCAATATGTGTAGATTGCATGTTCAAAGACCAAAATTCTCCAAAGGGCAGATGCTGTTAGCTTAAGGGTTGCTCTATTAGCTAAATTGGCTACCAAGATCAAGGCATTCATACAAATAGAGACTACAACTAAGAAATCCTATCTTGAGATTATGGAGAAGATTCTGTGGCAGGTGATTTAACGTCAACATTTAATGACTTAACTTTCTTGTGTGAATCACATTATGGTCCAAATTTTAGATGCTTTCAATACCATGGTAAAATTTTCTGTGTCAACTTTGAACAAGAGAGAATCCCTATGTGAAACCTTGTGAATGTTTGCAGAAAGAGAGGCCTACCTTGTTGGTTTCACAATCTAACCTCATGCTACTAGGGAGGATAAACAGGACAATCTTTATGAGACATGGAAAAATTCCAGATAAGCGGGACAAGTTTAGAGAACTGTGCAACTGCTATCATCTCTGAGGCGAAAATTATAATACAAAGAGCCAAACTGAAGCTACCTTTCTAGAATACAATTAAACCAATTTATTTGATATTTATATCACATTGTGGGTACTAAGAATTGGGTAGAACAATGTTACTCTTAAAGTGGAACAGGACAATAACATCATAGTGGTTTAGCATGGATACCTTGTTACATCTTTGCCATGCCCATGCTTTAACATGAACATACTGAATCTTTTGCAGACAAGGGTCCAACAAAGTACAAACTCATATTTGGTTTTAGTTATTTGAATTGTCATTTAATTTTACATCATGGTCCATCTTGTGTCTGTCAAGGATGTAGCTTTGGATGCTTTGATAGTTGTTGATATATTCTTAAAATTTCTTTTCTTAATTACATGGAAATTGGGTCATTGATTCTTGAAACATGATTCTAAATTTGCTCGTACTTCTTGCTCCACTTGATGGAGAATTGGTAATGTGTACAGAATTACAAACTGGTTCCTATCAATAGTGCATATCACCCTAAGCTGCAAGGCAGATTGAGATGCCCAACAGGAGTTTGAAATTTTTACTTCGCTATTCTGTAAGTAAGCTAGTCACAACATTTCATGTAGTTTTTCTGCAAGGAGAGTTGACATGCAATATTCTTGACATACCACGTTACAATGCTATGATACCCATTACCCTAAGATAAATGGAAGACTAGTCATAGAACTCAATATAGTGTTTCTGCATTAATCTGTTATTCCACTGGGGGATTACAGCTTAAGTTATCCCAGCTGCTTATTGCCATGTGTGCACAGTAATGCACTTTATTCTGTGCCTTGTTATGGAATCTCTTCTTAGGCAGATTCCAAGTTTCATGCCAAGCATGAAAAGAGACTTAATGAGGAAGAGTTTCGAAGGTTAAGAGATGGTAAATTTTGACTTTGTTGATTAGTAAGAGCTTAAAGAAGAAAGCAAGGTCATATTATTTCTGCAGAAAATTTACCATAGAACATGCTCCACTTAAAGAAGTTACAATATAGCAGTTATGGTTTAGTTCTTGGCTGGAGATTGGAGTCAGAAGAATTGATGATTACATGTTGGTCATCCAGTTAATTCTACATGTACTAGAGTATATTTTATAAATCCTGTTTATAGTTAATGACAGTTCCTGAATGCATCTCTGATTTGTTTCAGTTATTTGTACCTTGCTTTATGTTCTGGAGATGAGCATGTCTTTCTGATCCTGTGTATTGTACTTACTACCTGATAATCCTCAACCCTGCTCAGATATTTGTAAGGGAGGACATCTGCCATCTCATTCTTAACTGCACTGATCTTAAAAGTAATGATTTCTTTGATGAGAAACTTCAGTAGAAGTTGTTGCTATCACTTTATCTGATTCGTTGCATCAGCCTTGTCACTCTTCATTTATATTTTGCTGGCAGCTTCTTCCTTGTTTCACATCCTCTTTCAAGTAAGAAACTAGTAATGGATGCGAAAATCAATGAAACGAGCTTATTTCAGCCACCTTGTAGTATAAGGTTTGCTGGTCAAATAGACTTCTTGATTTTATTGTTCTTTTTTATTTGATATTTTGTTCTTCATTGAAGTGCATTGGCTTGGTACAACTTAGTGATTCATTTTCATATCTATGGATGCCAAGCTTATACATGCTTATCATTTTTTTAATTAAATTACAGCTTGGGGATGGCTTAATTTATGAGGCTGTGGATAAATCCAACTCCTTTCCACATTTCTACGGGCCATCTCGGAGCTTTAGCCCTCTCCCACTTGATGCCATCACCAAGGCAGAGAAATTGGAACAGATAAATGGCGAATTCAACTGCAGTCTACTCGATCAAGCATGAAGTTGATTCTGCTCCCTCAATTCAATGGCTCTTATGAAAATGGGTATCAAATTTGACACTGAATCATAGTTTGTGTTCCAAGTGCTTCTGCACTGAGGGACAAATATATAAACATCCATTGTGCATCGGCCTATAACTTTGGATGCTTTGCCTACTGAAAAATGCTGTATTTAGCTCCAAATATTAGATGAGAATAGTATTTGGTTTCTAGCACTTGTCTGTCTGTTCATGTGAACTAGCTTTGAGCTGCTGTGATTTGGAGTTGGTTTCTATCTGGAAGATCAGGAAGTCTGCAAACTGGTTGGAGGAGCAAGTCCTCTGTGATTTGATTTGTAAGGAAATGCTATGCAATCTGCTTTCCAGCTCAACACCTGTCCCCATGGGAATCCTCAACCTTTGCTGGGTGTGATTAAAAGCACTGTAACAAGATTGGCATCTGGGAATAATTCAGCTGGAATTGAGTGATAAAATATATAAAGAAAATATCAAAAGATTGGAAAGAATATTTGAGAAATATTAAAAATAAAAAAGTTGTTAGGAAATAATAATTTATTTATATTAAAAAGAAAAGAGCACGGAAGAGGTAGCTACAGTAGATAAAGCATGCAGTCATAAGCTTGTTTTTAATTGCTCATAAATCATTTAAAAAAATTGGAATCCATAAATAATTTGAGAATGATGCTTGCAAGGAGAGGCCCATGCACCCTTGCAAGGGTGGCAATGTGATGCCGGAGGATTGTTAGGACTTATATGTGCTCAGGATTTTATGGTGTTGCTTTACATCTAGGGTTTTATTTTTTGGTAAAAAAAAATTATGAAAAAGTTAATTAATTTTTTCATTGACCAATTTATGTTCTTTTGTTTTAATCAAAAAAGTCAAAAGATAAATTGCATTCTTATATTATCGTTTATCTTTCAAATAGGAGGTAATATTTAATCATTCATAAAATGTCTAAATTAATTTCTTATAAAATATTTTTTTTAACTTGCTCTAATATCCTGTATGATCGAAATTCCTTCTTCCATTAATATTCTTCGATTCATTGTTCATCCATTTTTACTGTTGATATATTTTAGGAAGAAAAAATAAGAATATAATGTTTGTGAAAAATTTTATAATTGAAATTATTTTTTTAATGATATAATTTATATTTTATAAATGAATATAATATTATTATTTAATTAGTAAATAGTAACTAAGAAAATTTATTTTTTATAAAAATAAAATTTATATATAATTAATATATATATCAAAAGTATAACTAAAAATATAGTTTGGTAAAAAAAATTAAGCTTTAATTACATAGAGAGAGTATAAATTTAGTATGCAAAGTATGTCTAATAGTGTAAAGAATATTATGGCAAGATGAATAAATCTTAATAACTTATTTTAAAAAAATATAATGTAAAAAAATATACGTAACAGATATTAAAATTATTTTTTAATGTATAAAAGAATATTAATGAATTATTTTCTCTGTTGCTTGGATAGTATTTATTCAAAAAAATATGTATTTCTGAAAAACTTTAATACCTTTAAAATAATAAGCCCCAAAGGAAGGAAAAGAAAGAGGAAAGGCTTCGGTGCTTTACCTGAAATTTCACAGGATTTTTTAATTTCAACCCAGTATCATCCATAACTGATATGGACAAGATCACTAACTCATATCATTGCCTGTACAAGCTATCACAGGGTGATGAATCCTTGCAGGCTATACCATGCAACAACCAGTTATATCATAACATGCACAAGCTATCACAGGTTGATGAATTCTTGCAGGTTAATTGGACAAGTAATACGTCTTGCAATCCATTCTCTCCTCTCCCATTTTCTTCAACCTTCTATTTTGCTGAGGTACCCATTCATGGGAGTCTTGAAAGCCTAACTTTGCCTCTCCAAAGACTAAAGAATGGTCATTGTGCAAGCTCTCGTTATATTATTATTTGTAATGAAAGTGATGGATTCTTGCATGTGTTGCAGCAAAGGCATTCCGTTTGCACATTGCTTCTTATAGCCAAATTTCAAGTGACCCATGATTAACAATCCATTTCATTATCTTAATCATCCGACATTGATTACTTTCAAACTTGTTTGATAGATTTGCTACGGTATTGAGCTAATCAATGCAGTTCTGATATCCTCAACATCCTTGGATGAGTTGATTTCTAAATAATTTTCTTGATTTATCCTAGCTTGATTATTGCAAACAAGTCTTAGCTCAGCTAGTTGGCACCCCTCTTGAAATTAGTCAGAGATCTAAAATTTGAACTCTGAAATCAATGGTATTTTTATAAAAAATATTACCAAGGATCGATTATATTCTATTTGTTTATGTTGGAGAACAGTAGAGTCGCCTTTAGCTTATCAGGAACAAAAAAAATCCTTTCATATCTCACTTGCATTTAAGATAATGTAGCTGCTAGTGTTGTCAAAGTTGTTCTCATGGCAAGCTTTCAGAAGGTAGGTAGCAAAAGAACGAGTTGAAGGAAAAAGCATGCAAGTTATGGACATCCAATATTGAAAAACAAAAGATTTTTTGAGAAAAACAGCTTTTTTTTTTTTTTTTTTTCTTCTCACACCAAAAGAGAAGCTTGTTCATAATACACATTCATTCAAAATTCTCCTTTTCTAAGCTTCATGTACATTGTAAAAGTTGTAGACATTATTAATGCTAAAAATAAATCTTATTCCACTTTTCATTTCAAAATTTCCTACCGCTTTTCTTGTATTATTTATTGTGCAAACATTTATCCATGTTATTAAATTATAAATGTAGCTCAGTCTTTATGTGAGAATTTTAAACCCTACAAAAAAAAAAAAGCATGACACATAAATGTGCGTCTAAACTTAGAATTATGAATTTTGACAAAAACCTTTATATATTCGATATTTAGATATGACTTTAGAAAGAGCTACTATCTGGATAAGTTTAGGTTATGCTATGAGCCAACATTTTTGCTCGCTATAAATCTAGTTAAAAAATGCTAAAAAATAAATAATAAATAAAATAGGTCAAAACAAATTATAAAAGTGATGGCAAGCATGTTGACAAAGTCTCTCATAGTTGGGTACATAGAATATAAGTAATTTGCCTTGATATGAGATATATTATTGAAGGAACAAGTTATGCAATCGGTGGTCTAAGTTTATTGTTACATTTATATATTAAGCAATATAGCAAATGATGTCTCCAAGATGCAACTAGCTTGATTAACTAGCATATCTTATCTTTCTGCAAAAAAGATAAATCTTTATGAACTCATTCAAGCACCACCCTCTATCAAACTCATACCTAAATTTGGGTCATATATCTTCATCCAATTATTGGAGTGTAATTTTATGAACATGTCATTTACGTTGCATGCATGAGTCTTTCTCCTATATATTTGTGGTTAACGAATAATTATGAGCAATTATTGAGATGGTTATTTAGTTATATACTTTGCTTATGTTTAACAAAATTATATATCTAGCTAGGCATGGGCTTATAACATCCCTGTCATTTTATTTTTCATTTGGATGTGCATATTATAGAAGTTGGTCAAATGTTTTGGAGTTGCACCACATCACTCCCACGTATTAAACTCACACCTTGAATCAATAATAACAACTTCAATTGTATCTTCAAGTTATTATATCATGCATCATCATGCACATCGAAGCTAACTAACATCTTGTGATATCTATCATACATCATCTCATGTTGAGATGAATGACTTCTATTTTTAATCAGCCTATTTATCTATTGGTAGATGTGGTATATTGGCCATTTTAATTTCAATCACACGACTATGGAATATAATAGAGGGATGGGTGGGGATGTTGTCAATCATATCATGCCAATTCTTACGGCGCCCATAATATAATAAAAATATAATGCAAACATAAGCTTACGAAACATGCAATTGAAAAGTTTACCGATAGACTTGTTAACTCATTAATTTCATTCCAATATACACCTTTTTCATTCCCATGTTTATTTCTTAGATTGGCTATAAAGTATATAATTAGACATTGACTTTTATATGGTGTTTGATTCACGATAATGTAATATTATAAAGAATATTATATTTCTGATAATCTTACACTTAACAATCAAATTCTTAGGAATGAAAGATTACCACATTTCGTTCATAATCATAAAAATATGATAATCAATTTATCATATTTTTAAATTTTATTTGAATTTAGTTATAAATTTTTTTTATCTTTTAAGTGGCACTCTCTTCTTTTTGCTAGAATATGAGATGTTCAGATAAAAATAAAGATTCTTTATAAATTAATTTAAAAAATATTATATATTTAAACATTATAAATATTTAATAAATATATAATATAAAAATATTTAGTAATATATTATATAATAATTTATTATGTAAGAAGGCCACAAATATTGATAATTTAAAATTTATATATTATTATATAAATATATAATAACATTTAATATTAAATATAAATATAATATTAAATATCTAAATATTATATAGTGTAAATTAAATATATAATTAGATTAAGTATTATTAAATATTTATATAAAAATTAAGAGCCTAAGATTATAGATTTTAGTAATCTTAAATACCCATGTTTCACATGAGAATTGTATTATCATAATTTATGATAATTCTATATTATCAGGAATCAAATATTACTGTTCTAAATGTTAAATATGGTAATTTATATGATAATCTTAAATTATACATTACCATAAACTAAAACATTTCTCATTGTTATACCTTACGTTTATAGGCATATTAGTCTCATATTACATTTTATATATATATATATATATATATAGCAGCTGTGGATCATATGGAGTTGGGGGGCGGGGGGGCCAGAAAAGTCATGTGCCACCTTCCAAATTTTGGTATTCTTTTTCAAAACGTGGCCACCAAGTTACATAGCCAACATGGGCAACGCAAATTGCAGCACACAACTTAACCATTCTATGCCTTCCAAACTTCAAACATGCATAAATTCATAGACCACGAGAACATCTTTATCATTGCTGATGAATGAACTGACATCATCAAGCACCTGCATTTCATCTCTCTGCATTATCTATCACTGTGCCAATTCTTTGATTTGAGACTACCAGAATTTTTTTTTTTTTTTTTTTTTTTGGGGGGCAGCTTAAAGGCCCCCCCGCAAAAAAAAAAAAAAAAAAAAAAAAAAAAAAAGGTCCATTTACTTTCAGATCCGCACAGCTCCAGAAGCTGCGCACCTTTGGGCTTTGGTTCCATGATCGAATGACAATTTTACTCTTCATATCGAATATTTTTACACCGCCACCTCCTTTCATGGTCATTTACTTAATTGCTTCACGTAAAGGCAACGAGAACAAAGGGGTATTTTCGATTTTCACTGGCAAAGCTGGGGGTAATGTTGGTATTTCAGTAGTACTAAAGAAGGCTCTCCTGAACGCTTTCCATTTGGGAATCTCTCTCCCCCTCTCTACACAAATTGCTTTTTTTTTGTTTTTGTTTTTTTTTTTTTTTTGCCCCTTTTTTTCCCCCCGAGACCTCCCACTCGCCCCCGTCCCACCTTTTCTTTCCTTTAAATTTTAGGGTGGGTTAGGGATTTTTGGAGGCGCTTCTCCGCACCAGAATTGGTAAATTAGGGTGCACGAAGTATCTGCCGCCATAGAAATTGACCATCTTTCGCTCCCCCTACCCCCTATCCTCCCCCTTTCCAAGCCATTCATGGCTTGAGCTAGGGTTCCTTTCAAATTGCCGGTAAGCTTCTCTCTATTTCTTTTTTTGATCCTCTTATCTTGTATGCATGGAAAAAATCTCACCTTTTCATTTGTTTTGATGTGTGCTTGGTGTTTCATGTAATGGTTCCCGGTTTGCTTGGGTTCTTTATGCGTTTTTGAACTTGTATGAGGGGAAAAATTGGATATTGCGTTGGATTTAGGGTTTATTATGCTCTTGGATTGCATTTTATGATGTTTTCTTGGGTCTATCATATGAATTGTATTCTTAGTTGTTGTGAGCTCTTGATGTATTGATGTTAGTTTCTTATGTAGGAGTAGACCCTGTCTTAATGGCCCAAATATGGTCTTTTAGGAAGGAAAATAAGTAGGAATACGATGTTTGGATGTTTTAATTGATGAATTTTTCTTTCTTTTAATTGCTTGTATGTGACTTTAATTTGCTTTTGGTGATAAGGGAATATTCTTGCCTTCTGCTATGTGGAAGGTGTTGCATTATGATGTTAAAGTTTATGCTTTGGGTTAGTAGAGGGGTTGCATCGTGTTAAGGTTGGCCTCTGCTTTGGTTTAAATGGCATCATTAGGTAGCACAGCAAACAGGCTGACATCTCACCTTGTTGTGCTGTATATGTTGATAACTTACTTGAGAATAAGTATTATCAGCTGCAGAATTACTAATTAACTTTCTGATAAAATTTTCTTTTGTGAAATTCTGGAAAGTGCATCCTTTGCCACAAGCTAGATAATCGACCCCCACACATAGAAATATATATTTTTGTGAAGTACTTTAAACTATATATGTGAAAATAATGATATTATGCTTGTTAACATCATTTGTGTTCCACATCAATTTCTAGCCAAGGCAATTTCAGTGCAATTTTGTGCAGGTATATATAATGTAGTATGTTCAAATGATACTGATTCTTATGTTTCCATGCTCTATGCCAATCTGATTTGAATTCCAAGTGAATGTTGAGTTGTCATCTATGGTTGATATTTACACCTATTTTTGCATTAAGCGAATTAATTTTTGAATGTATTGATTACCAACCATTTAATCATTCTTTTGTTTCCCATGTAACTCTTGAATGTGGTTTCACTTTAATAGCCATTATCTTTGTTTCCGGGAAATCATCTTGTTGCTGGATACTGCAGTCATGACCATCATGTGTTTATGAACAATAAGTCGCCATTTGTTCCTACAAAGTGGTCTAGTTTTACTGCAGGCTTATTTAAATCCTTTTAACCAAATTCTGATCATGTTGGCTTTGGTCTTTGCCTCCTTTTTGCAGATCTGTCAACACAAGTTTGATCACTTGTCTTACTAATTTCTCTCATCTCCTTATATCTTCATTTGACGTGCCAATACCTTTCCAATTAGTACTGTATCAGTTTGTCTGCAACTTGTGCGATTCCAATCCCTTAATATACTTGTAGTATTCTATCCTTCTTGCTGCACTAAATATTCATCTCAACGTTTTCATTTCTGCCTTATTATTGCTCAAAATTTTAAATGTTGCAACCTTGAGGGCCCTGTTACCCTTTATTTAAGTTTTGTTAGGTTTGAATGGTAAATTCTTCTCGGTACTAGAATGTATTTTCAATAACTGTTCGTATATACAAAGTTCATTTAAAACTTGTATCGTATTTGATTTTTTTGTCATGACTTCTGCAATAATTGAATTCTCAGCGAATACATTTTTTTTGATTAATTTTTATATTACAGTTTATGGACATGGCTATTTATGAATGCATGCTTTCTCATACTTCTATTGTTTCCTCCATAGGGCAGCTGTTCTGGTGCAGAAATGCATGCTGGTTCTGAACCTGGACCTACAGAGATATACATGGTACCCTTGCCTTTCAACAGCACTTAGTTGCATTTCACCTTATAATATTCACAAAAAAATGGTTACGTACATCAACAATTTCATTGTCCTTGATTGAATGAGTGTTTATTATTAGTCTATTAGTCATGGAACTATTAAAGTTCACAAACTAATGAAATAATTGCATAACTGATTGAAAACAAGAATCTGTAACCAAATGAAAGCTGCTTGAGGTCGGAGATTTAAGTGTTGCTAGGAAATTTTGTGCTTTTTTTAAGGACTTTTTTGGTGCTGAGCAGTATCAAGTCATATTTATCCATGCCAAAATGGCATGGGTTGAAATGGACTGCCAAAGGTTGAGACCCTGTGAGGGAAAAAAAGAGCGGGGGAATGATATCTTAGTTGCTTTTCTATGCTGAACAGAAGGTATCATTTTAACAAGTATCTTTGGTGATAAGAGTTCCATCAGTTAGTAATAACTGTTCTTATCCTCTGTCTTACAGATGCCTGATGTCAGTCCAGCCCCCCATGTAGCATTTGTTCCACCTGCTGGTGGGGTTGATTATATGGGTAATGAAGTGGCACCAGAATATATTTTTGATCAGGGTTTTAACTATCCAGCTGCCAGCAATTTTGGGTATTATGGTACAGGTAATTTTTTTAAGTTTCTGTGATTTTTATTATTAGGTTATCGACTTAAATAATTTTGAAAAAGATGGGTGTCTCAGTTGCCTGACGGGTTTACTTTATAAAACAGGATTTGAGCCACCTGGTGAATGGGGTGACCACCATAGGATTTTTGCATTAGATGGTCAAGATCTCCATTGCTTGGTATGGGTTAATTTAAGTGAACTCTGATTAGAATAACTGATATATTTTTTATTCAGCACCAATAATGTTGTAATATGTTTACTCTTTAATCTTACAGGGTGTGCAAACTTTATATTATACACCTAACTATGGATATGCACAGACACCATACAATCCATACAGTCCTTACGTACCTGGTGCTGTTGTAGGAGTTGATGGTCCATTCATAGGAAGCCAGCAGTATTTCAGCAGTCCATATCAGACTCCTCCTGTTTCTTCACCTGCTTATATTCCAGTCCTTGTTCACCCTCCTTCAGATTTTGTGCCTAGTAGCTCTGCAGACCCTTTGTTATTCAGCACTGGTGCATCAATTGCTAGCAGATCTGTTAATGCAGGAACAAAATCTGCACCTCTGCAAGCATCTTCTAGTGCAGCTGCCTCTCCTCAAACAGTTGCCTCAGGGAGTCTACCATCAGCATCTGAGCCTTGCCAGCCTTTGCATCGGAATCGAACCAGAACAAAACTGTCAGAAGGGCCGCAAGTTAATTTACGACAAAATAATCAGCCTTTATTGCAGGACTCCATGATGCATGATAGTGCTAGTACTACAAACCAGGTATTATAACTAATTTTAAGATGGTTCTGGTCTTAGTTGGGCAGAAGTCCGTTGAATGTCCTTTGCGTGCATGATTTTTGTCAAGGACCAGATGAGTTAAGGGCTTCAATTACTTAATTTTTAACTGCACCGTATCATTTCATGGTCCTTGTTTTACTTTTCTCTTTTTGTTTATGCATTCCACATTGTATGTCCCCTCAAATTATATCAGTAAACCTGCTTTACTATTTTGATTTGCTGCTGCACATTTTTTTACTAAATTGGGGCTTTTGTTTGAATATATTGTTCACAGGGTAGTAATTCTGGTTTGATGCAAGGAAGAGATTACTTGTCACATGGAGTTACCATAGTTCCTGGTCCCATAAACATTACCACATCATCTAATGATGACTTCACAAACTTTGGATCTAATATTCAGGGATGGACTTCAGTGGATGCATATAGGCCAGGGTTCTATTTTAATGGGGTTGCAAACAATGGGAATGGAAGCCCAAATGTATTAGTTGAGCAAAACAAGGGACCCAGGACAAACAGGTCAAAAGGTCAGTGGACATCAGCAGGTACCGATGGAGCTGAACTGAATAAAGCAAGCACTGGTATTGCACAGGGAAACATCATGATTAATGCTGACCAATATAATAGGGATGACTTCCCAGTTGACCCTCCAGATGCTAAGTTTTTTGTTATCAAATCTTATAGTGAAGATGATGTCCACAAGAGCATCAAGTATAATGTGTGGTCAAGCACTCCTAATGGAAACAAGAGGTTGGATGGTGCATATGAAGATGCACGGAGAATATCTGTAGGAAAGCCAAGAAAGTGTCCTGTCTTTCTCTTCTTTTCTGTGAGTGATATGCCTTTCCATTTGGATACCTTATCTGAGGCACCATATTTCTGTTGATGAGTTATATGCTGATCCTTAACTGAAATGAATTCTACTGTGTGCAGGTTAATGCAAGCGGACAGTTTTGTGGGGTTGCTGAGATGATTGGACCTGTTGATTTCAAGAGGGACATGGATTTCTGGCAGCAAGATAAGTGGTCTGGGAGCTTCCCTGTGAAATGGCACATCATAAAGGATGTGCCAAACACTAGCTTTCGTCACATTATACTAGAGAACAATGAAAACAAGCCTGTAACTAATAGCAGAGATACCCAGGAGGTATGTGATAAAACGTTCTTGCTTTACTATTTTCTGCCTTTTTTTTCAGCATTGATCTAATGTCGGCCAAGTGCATGTATGTGAAATTATTTTTTGCATATTTAAGTGTTCAACTATGCTGCTATGTTAACCAGCTCTATAGTATGATAGTAGGTGCTGGACACTCAGACGGTTTATAGTCATTGAATGCTCCAAACTAAATCAGGATTCTGGACATGGGACATGTATCCCATATGTAAATTTTTAATTTCGTTTTTAAGTAATTAAATGCTATATTGTTTTCTATTAGTTATAGTAGCTGAGATAAATAGACAGTTCACATATAATCCATGGCCCGTATTTCTGATAACCAAGAATGTGGCATAGTTTGTCGATGAATAGACATGGCTTGTCGGTGCAATTAATTTGTTGATATGTTGAAATGCATGTGGACTCATGTCAAGACTTTAAGTTTCATTTTATGTTCCGAGTTTTTCTCAAGTGTTTTTTTATTTATCATTTTTTTCCTTAAAATGGTAAAGAAATTTAGAGGCCTAGTGGTGACAAATGAAGGGGGAAGAATCAAGTTCTTTGTGATTTGGCTCGTAGAACTTTGAATTCTTTGCCAAGACTCCTAGCATCAGTACACATATGGTTTGATTCTTTTCCTGCTTTTGCATTTTAAGCAAGTGATGAACCAAGAGTCACATTCAACAAGTGTAACTTTTGTTACACTGTTTATAATTTGAGTGTCTTATCAAGGCTTTGTGCATAGAGTTTCTCACTTGCAGGATTTTAATTAGGCTTTTCTTTATTGTTCAATCTCTTTTTTTTTTTTTTTTTATAATTTAAACTTTTGACATCCATTGCAGAGAGCTAAACATCCTCCTTCCATTTTGTGATGGAATGGAAGGTTGAATGATGATATTCTTGCTGCTTGCATTCAGTTGCTGAAAGATCATGTTGGGATTTTTTTTTTTATTGAACTGGTGATTTTTGTTTGGTGGTTCGGGTTTCATTGAGATTTCCTTTCAAATTTCTCATTGGTCCCATTACATGGAGTGAGCTAGTAGTGAATTGTACAATTTTTCTTATAATATTCCGTTCCTTTGTTTCTTTCCTTTTGTTTTCTCCACTATCGTCAATTAAACTTGTGGCATATCCCCTAGCCCGTGGTGGCTCTCAGCTGCTACATTAGCTGTAAAATGTTCATCAGAACTGAATGTTTTACTACTATTTTCTGTTAGCTCTTTTATGATGCATCTATAATAATTATTTTTAAAGTGGAATTCCTAGTTGCTCCTATTTGAACTCATTATTTTGCCTCATTTACAGATACCATATATCTCAGGCATGAATATGCTGAATATATTTAAGAGTAGCCCTCTAAGAACATCAATACTTGATGACTTCATGTTTTATGAGGAGCGACAGAAGGTGATGTGTGAAGAAAAATACAGGCAGCTTGGCAGAAGATTCAATGTTTCTCCTTATGTGCCTGTATTTGTTCATGCAAATGAACAAGCTGGTACAGCTGAACACCTCCTGAAAGCAGGTGAAAAGCGATCAGTTACAGAGCAGTCTTCAAAGGTAGTCAACGGAGAGCCTGGCAATGCAGGAGGTCAGCCTCCAACAGCTAATGAGAGACAAAGCGATGGTATAGTGAATCATCCTCCAAATGGAAAACAGCCAGTTATTGTGGTTGATCAGCTTCCTAAATCAGATGGAAAACAGTCAAGTGTTACAGTCGATCAACCTTCCAAAGCCAATGGAAAATGTCTGAGTGATACTTTCATTCAACCTCCAAAAGCAGGCAGAACACAACCAAGCGGAGCAGTTGCTCAGCTTTCAAAAACCAATGAAAAACAATTGAATAGTACTGTTGATCAACTTGCGGAAATGGATGGGAAACAATTAAGTGTGGCAGTTGATCAATCTCCAAAAGCTGATAGAAGAAAACAAGGTTGTATGGTTCACCTGCAACGGAAGGCGGACGGGACAAGGAGTGACGTTGATCAGCTTTCAACACTAGATGGTTCTATGGATACCAAGGATGCTAAGAGTTCGGGCAAGTTTGGCCCTACTAGTGGACAGATAACAGCAAAGCTGGATTCCTCCATATCATCTCATGATACTGCCAATGCTAAGCCTGATGAAGCTGGAGATTCAAGGGGTGTGAATCCTGTAATGAAGATTGGGTTCCTCTCTATTGATCCAAAGGAAGGTGATTCTAAAAGCTCCAGGATGGTGGCAGCAGAGGCCACTCCAACTGCTGTCGTCAAAGTTGGATCGGTGCAAATCAAGGTGAAGGGTTTTGGTGAATCATCATCCAGGCTTTTAACTGCAGAGACTGTTCCTCCTGAATCTAAAGGACTAAAAGTTAACAAGCAGGGATTGGCGGCTGACAATCATCCACCAAAGAAATGATATTGAGGTTTACAGCAGGATGCTGATTGCTTTTGTCTTCTTTTGTATTTGTCTCAGTGGGTCCTTTAATAGGATGTTAGTCAATAGTGCTGAACTCTGTTATCCAGGGTTAGTCCAACTTGGGGAAGCTTGTCTTTCTTTTTTGGTCCTATTCCCCCCACTAAATCCTAAAATTTTGGTGGAGATTATTTGCTGTTTGTTTACTGCCTTGCTAATTGCCCTAGGTGGTTTGTGTTTTAGGGAAATGGTATAGATAGGTCTGGGCAATTTTTTTTTTCAGCCATAGCTGAAATTTCATCTGGAAGCTTACAGGATGTAATCTTCTCTTCTCCTTTTTTTGGGACATCAATAAGTGAAATATTGATACTAAATTGTTGAGTTACCTTCTAGTCTCTCTGGTATTTTCTTTACCTTGCTATGGTCTTCAAACAACTTCAAGGCAAAAGTAAGCCTGGTCGTCTGGGGTGAGGTGGCCCTAAAGAATCTCAACTTTGTGGATATTCTCTGGAAGGAACAAAGAATTTAAACCAAAAATATAATGTTGGGGTTATTATATTTGTAAATATTTTTTTTGATGGTAATGAGTCATTACCAAGCTGAATCTTATCTAGTTATGTGACGACTGGTCATTAGGGGTCAGGCCATGCTTGCATTCATTTTCGTTGAATTTTTTCCCCCTCCAATTCCGTGTGCTCCTTGCTTTGTGTTGGATGTAAAGAAGACAATTATTATTATTATTATTATTATTATTATTATTAAGGAGTGACATAACAAGCTGTATAAGAAAGAAAAAGTAGTTTTGTGAAGTGGTGTGGAGTTCTCTGCCAAGAAAGTAAGGTAAAAGCCAGTGTTTCAAAAGAATTCTGCCATGCCCTTGTGAAGAATCTCCACGAGAATCCACTGTAATTTTCTCAAAGCCTGAACAATCATTATTTAGATCTGAATGATAAGGCCTGTAACAATTATCAGTAGTCAGGAATGGAAAATTTGCAATGTTGATAATAAAAAAAGAATCTCAACATCATAATGGAATGATGAAATTCAAATGACAGCCATTATCGATATTCATGGTAGGATGGAAGTGGACAGATGGCTCTTGAATTTTCATTTTTTCTAATTTTCTACATAAAAAAAATTCATTGGACCTTTTTATTTATTTTTTTCTTTCTATGAATTGTACTATGATTTTAATGAAGGTATTATTATTATTAAAAAAATTAGTCATAATTAGAGTTTTTTTTTTTTTTTTTTTTGACAACCCAAAGTTCTTTCCGTTGCTCAATCTAATGGTAGTAGTCCACTACTTCTAATAATAATAATAATAATAATCATCATCTATATGGATGTGAAATTTTCTACTACATGCGTTGCAGGCCCATTATTCATGCACTATTTATAATTACTCTGCCATGAGCTAAACAAGCAAATTCTATGAAACAGATGACTTGGTATTGACATCAAATGCAGGTCACCAAAGTCAATAAGGTTAGTCTTGATGAATTAAGGTGCCACTTCAGTAATTCTGGTTTGATTTGTTTTGTACTGAAATTACCTGTATGGTGCCCTGTCAATGGCCTGTTAAGCTGATTTGCATTTAAAATATGGTCATAAGCATGGATTCAGGGTCCTCTGTGGTGCATGATTGAACTGGAGAGGTTTTGTAATTCACCAGCCATTTGTGTATGGGAGAAGAGCCGGTGATTGAGTGGGGCTCCATGTTTTGTCAAGCCACTATTTCTGCAGTTCCAGGATGCTTGGTGATTTGGAATGGAACTTTGCAGTTCAACCCCAAAGAGGAGAGGATCCACTTTGATGAGCATGTGTTCCTTGAGCCCTTTCCTGTGCTGGTCATTCACAGTTGTCTATGGATTCAATAATCTTTCCTTGAGTTTTTGTTTCATGGTATTATTATTGTTGAGCACTGCAGGGAATGTTATGAAACCACTCTGATAGTCATGGAGAAAGGGAATGGAATTGTAGTCTGACAAGTGTGGGCATTCATCCACCAACATGAATTTTCAGTAAGGGAAGAAATCTTACTTCATTTTTTTTTTTTTTAATTTTTAACTTTTATGATGGACGGGTGGAACCAGTTAAGCCATGCAGTAGGTTTACCATTTCATTCAAATTTGTTGGTGATAAAAGAGAGGAAAAAAGAGATGAACTCTAAAATATTTTGGGTTGCAAGGAAGCCAACATACATGTCACTGTTTTGCATTTAAAAGTGCATCCGATCTGGAGGTTGGAGTGATGGGGATGAGGAGAAAAACTTCTAAATATAATGGAAGAACATTGCTCAACTCTTCTCTGTATGAAACCAGGCTTATCCATCCATTTGACCTTAAAAGTTTCAGTTCTTGGCTAACCTTAGGAATAATGCCTCCCAGCTGTGTTAGGTGATAATTCTGTCTTGGAACAAACTTAGGGCCTCTGGCACTTGTGGCCAAACAATTGAAAAGGGAGTCGGCACCATAAGATGCATGATAGGAAGAGCTAATCCAACTCTACCCCATCATTAGATCTTAGACATGATGAGTACCAAGCCCCACCATTCACCCAGTCAATGGTTTAGATTGACACAATGATGGATCCCTTCAGTTAGGTCTGCAGGTTCTTCGTTGGCCTTGTGAAACAATTGGTGCATTGGTGAGACCAAAGAAATGTTTAGATTAAGAAAGAAGAATAAATTATGTACGGAGTCCAACCGTGTTTCTCTTTTTAAATGAAAAATAAGTATTGCAGAAAAGTAGTATTTATTTTTCGATTCTCTTTTTCTCTTCTTTCAAGAAAACTTTTTTATTTTTTATTTTTTATTTTTATTTTTCAAGTATCAATGTGTAGAAGTATTTAATAAGCTACCTCCTAAAAGATGAGAGTATAACTTTTAGTTTCTATTGACTAGTTCTTTAACTTCTGATTCTTATACACACTTATTCGTTTACTATACATACTTATTCATCTACCATATATATTTATCCTATATTGTACACAGTTATTTACTTACTGCATGTATTTATCAAAGATCGAGAGTTAAAAAAAAATAGTACAAAGATTTTTCATTAAAGTGCAATTTACAAAGAAACTACATATTGAATCCCTTAATCTGTCATTTTCATGATCCTCTCTTGTAATATTTTCATATTATTCTTCTGTAATATTTCTCAAATATTTTTTTGAATATTCTTGTAATACTCTATTGATGCAAGCTCTATAAATAAATAAAGCTAGTTACCTCTCTATAGTTGAGGTGAGTACAATATTTTTTTCCTTAACGAGCATCAAGAGTACAATTGCTGCATGAAATAGAATAGATTTTTTTTTTTTTTTTCCTTTTCCAGTAGGCAGCTATGCCATGTGCTTGATCGATCTATGTTTGGGCAGCTGAAAATAGTTAAACAACATGAATGATCTCTAATGGAATCCTCCTCATGAGTTGAAGGGTAGGTGGACCATCATGGAACACTGGATTCCTTTTCCATCAAGCTGAGTTGACAGCATCACACGATACTGCTTGGTGTGTCACTCGTTTTCCAGCTTTTGTTCGAGCTTTTGATATGAGAGGATATCATTGTGGAACAACGAATCATAAATCACTAGCCCAAAGTTTTTTTGGAATTATAGCTTTAAGTTTAGATTCTTGTCGATTCTTCCTTCCGATATCATATCTTGCCATGTGAAACAAACAATCAATCGTGATAATACCCGCGATAATTTTTAAAGAGTTAAATCTGATGAAAGATATTAAAGTGCTTACAATTTGCTTTGTTCCAGAGCTGTTTAATGCCGCATGGGAAGTCTCTCTTTTTTTTTTTTTTTCTTTCTTCCTTTCTTTCTCTTTTTTAAAGGGAAGTCTCATGCGCTTGGTGCTCCACTCTTGGTTCTAGAACTTCTATGGCTCCTGTTCTCACGCTCCGCTAAGGTGCTTTCGAAAAGTAGCGATGATGATCGATGCGTTGGGGTTTTTTTATTGGAAGCAAGCAAGAAAAATGCGAAGGAGCGCTGCTCTTGTTCTACGTTAAACGTGCTTTACTTGACACAACTTATACAATAATAACTCCTCGGCATCCTGCAAGCAGACATCACATGTCATTAAGACTATAACATGGAAAATGCTACATGGTGCTCGCATTGTGATCGTGTTGCATCACATGTCATGAAGACTAACATGGAAAATGCCACATGGTGCTACCATTGTGATCGTGTGACATCGCATTGTCATAGAGACTAGCATGGAAAATGCCACATGGTGCTCGCTCGCATTGTGATCGTGCCATATGAATCCAATGGTTAGTTGCTGTGCTAATATTACGCATTTTATTGCGTAGGGAGCACTGATTCAAACAACGATCAACAAAATGTCGGATATTGTGGCTTTGTTGCTCCAACGTTCTGCTAAAGATGGATTATTTTAGCTAGCAGTGAGCATGCATCGAGTTGAATTGGTTTTAGATAAATGTGTTTCAAAATTTTAGACCTAGAGCCGGATTTCAATCCCAAGTTGATACAATTAAATTGGTTTAATTTTAAAACGATTATAGAATAAAATTATTTTTTTTAAAAAAAATATTAATATATATTTATTTATTTAATATTTAATAACTAAAATTTTTGTTGACTAAACTAATACTGAATATCTCTTAATAAAAATGATAGATAACTCATGAAGTATTTGTAATATAAAATAAGAAACCGACATTCAGAATTGAAAACTAAAAAAAAAAAAAAAAAATTAACTTTTATTAATACTCAAACCAAAACAATCAAATCTTATCAGATCAAGTTATTAGTTTTTAGGTTACACTAACATATTTTTCATCCTTAGTTCTAACCAAACTTATAAAGGCTTCAAAATATTCTTAATCACAACTTCAAGTTAGCTTATCCTTAAAAGAAAAAAAAGTAATAAGAAGGTCAAATAGTGAAACTTGAGACATGAAATTTATCTCTTTGTGACGTGATTCAGTAAAGGTCTAATAATATCCCGTCAATGGTGACATCAAAACTCCGAGTTTAAGACTGCCAGTGCACAAAAATCCTGATCCTGTATGCTCGTCATTGGATACATTTCAAGAGGTCTCCGGAGAACGGTAGAACCGTAAAAGAAATTTTTCATCAAAATTTTCCTTCTTTCATATCATAAAGTGTGGCAAAAAATATTGTGGTTTCCTATTAGTCTTCAACCCAGCCAAGCCTTTAAGCCTCGTGAAAGTTAGAAAAAAATAATTTCGTATTAGTTGAAAAAAAATTGAGCCGAAGAGGATAAAAATCAAATTTATATGTTATTAATTAATTTATACTTAAAAATTGAGCCTGTCAGATTACTTCATCTTATAAATCAAAAACAAACAAATAAATAATAAAAATAAATGGGTTCTCCTCTGGTTTAAGGTTCAAACGACGACGTCATGCATAACTAAATTAGCTACTAATTGAAAAGACGTTCCGGTCATTGATTTGTACGTGATTTAATAATTAGTATTATATCGACGCTAAAGTCCAAATTGGTCGTACTCTGTTTTATATAAAGATAGCCTAATTTAGTCCCATCTCCATCCCATTCAACCACAAAAGAATGGACTTTTATTGAGTTGCAGGAGAGCAGGTCGATGGACGGTGAAAGGTAGAGGCAATGAGATGGTCAGTGATGCCATCACTGAGACGAAAGCAGGTTGGCACTCCTTCCCATGAGAGCACTTACTCAAGCATGATCTAAATTTTATCCTGACACAAACCAAAGCATGTCCGCTAAAAAGAACGATGGAGAGGAAAAATAAAAAAAAAAAAAAAGAAAAAGAAAAAGAAAAAGATGGCATGCCTAGGGTGCCGAAAGTGATGTCTTAATTTAAAAGCTTGTACGAAATAGACCAGCTAGTGATTGGATTTCAGCTCTACGGCTTAATTGACGTTTTGTGCAAAATATATGCTAGTAGTGTGATGACATCCAACCTCGAATGGGTGAAACAGAAGGAAGAAAGGTAATGAGAATGCAGATAAAAAATAATGACATTAGAAGTAGACGAAGTTTTTAAGATTTATAATTATGTACTTATATATTTTTAATTAAATATATTAATTTATAAAATCTTTTTAACCAAATGCATTTCGATATTCGTTAATGATGATTTGATGGATCGCTCTATATTGCATGACGAAGAAAAAAAAATTATATGATGCCAACACTGCATTGTTAAAATGAAGAATAAAAAATAATAAAAAAAAAGCTAACATATTCGAAATAAATTAAAGATAAAAAAAAGATAAAAAATTTTATCTTTCGTCTATTGCTTTGCTCATCACCTTTTGTGTGAGTTTGTTATTACATATTTTAAAATTTATTTTCTAAAAGTAAATTATTATACATATCTTACAAAGAAGAGTTTATTGAATTTTCTCATACGCCTAAAAATCTTTTGTTAAGAATATCATTTGACAATAACAATCATCTTCTCATAATAATAAAATATTCCTCTATTTACTTCTGTGAAAAAGAAAGGCAATGATAAGAAAAGAAAGGAAAAGAAAGGTAGCAACGAGGAGAAGAAGAAAGATATATGAATATGAGAAAAAAAATAAGTGCATAGTGGTGTATCGAAAATGAGTATAATAGAACACAAAAAAATGATTGTAAAAGAAGACGAAAAAATGAAAAATAAAAATTGATAAGAACTTATTTTTTTACTTTTTCAAACTCTTTAGCCTCAGTATTCAGCATCATCTCATCTTTTTTTTCCTTCACCATGCAAAATAGAACAATCCTTTAAGCCATTGTCAATAGCTATTAAAAACTTGCTCGCTTGAAAAATTTTTATGAGTTCATATATTTAATTAGAAAAAAATAATAAAAACTTAATTGAAAATATGCATGTTCTTGGAGTAATTATTTCTATAGAAAATGAGGAGGCTTTTGAAGCGGTCCATTCTACCAGCTAGGCTGCAAATCTGAAACTTAACTGTATCTAGCTTTACCTTGATTTGCGTTCGCTTGGATATTCCACATTCCAAGTATGCTCAGCAGGCTTAGTTGACTTCTTCAGGCACCGGTTGTCATTACGTGACGTGTAAGATGCTGTTAAACTGTTGCCTTCTCACTAACTTGGCCATCATCAAAATTATTGTAATATGAAACTTGCTGTAGTTGATGCATATGATCAATATTTAGATCTGTTAATTTTCAACAGTTAAGAGTTTGGTATAAAGAATTCTTCAAATGAAAGGTTACGAGAGACTAAAAGAACTTAGATTGGGACCAAGATTTTTTTTTCTTTTAAAAAAAAAGATCTATTTTTGTTATAATTATGTAGGTCAAAAAGAACATTAGGACAAACTCCAGTTCATAGAAGAAAAACTACTGCATTAAGCTAAACTGACAAACACTATGAATATTGTGAAATTATAAGGGCTGTCATGCACACTAGATTAAATCCAAGTAGCATCCCTTTAATCGGTGATGTGGGTCCATAACAATAGCTTAAAAAGCTGTGTTACTGTTTTTAATTTCTAATATAGACTTGCCATAACGGCAGTGTAAACTATAAAAATTTGATGTACTCGTTACTATTACTTTTGTATTCTTGTGTACAATTTAATAAATGGAGATGCTATCTTGTCTGTCCGTCTCTGGAACATTATCTAAGTGTAAACTCGAGGTGTGGGAGTTCACGAGGCATAGTATCATGTAAGACAGTGTAAAGGAGCATTCAACAATGAAAGGGAATGAGTTTCAGGGAGAGGATTCATGGGCATACATCCCTGATTGGAAGCGCATACCCACTGTTGCCAAGATAACGCCAATGACAAGCGGATGCGTCTGAAAAAAAATATTTAATGTATTTTTCAATTCCAAATCAGAATCCAGTGGCTCTGGGCTACTTCATCCAGACAGCTTAACATAACCTGGCAAGTCTGTGAGACATTGGGAGGAAAAAAAAAAAAACACTTTGTCCCCACCCTCACCCCTCTCTCTCTCTCTCCCCTCTTTGGCTAATATGTACTCTCACTTGCTGGTTCTGAGCTCTTATTTATTACTAAATAAATACACACATTGCCCCTAATGTCCCACCCATCTCCATTCACAGCTATATGTGTGTGTGTGTGTGACACACATTCTTGATTACTTGAAGCCTCTCAAGCCTACTAGAGTTCTTCTGCCTCCATAGGTTGTAGAAATCTAACGAAATCAGAAGAGTTGGCTTCCCTTGTGTGGTCTCCCTTTCCAATCAGTCATAGAAGTTTTCAGTTGTGGGTGCTGGAGTTGGTGTTCCGCTGTGATCAAAGAGGCGTTTTTGTGGAGAGAATCATGTAAAGCTACTTCCTTTTTGGTTGTGAATGAGTGTGCCTGGGGATTCTCCTGGAGAAAAAGGCTATCTTTCCATCTGGATATTGAGCCCACGGCTCCTTTCCTCTGGTTCTTATGTTAGCCTTCGAGGAACAGTTGTCCTAGCTTCCTCATCAGCCTGGATGGTTGTTGTGATGCCCAAATTATGTGCTCCAACTTTTACTCTTTTGATTACATTGTTTCATATTCTGCAACTATAAGAGCCTAGGAATTGTGAGGTCATCTGGAGAGGTTGCTTTCTTTCTTTCTTTCTTTCTTTTTTCTCATTCTTCTCGCAAAACCAATAGAAAAATGGAGGAAACTTTCGTACCTTTTCGCGGAATCAAGAATGACCTGCAAGGAAGACTGATGTGCTACAAGCAAGATTGGACTGGTGGTTTCCGTTCAGGCATCAGGTTTTGATTGGTGATCTAAATAGGGCCAAACTGCAGTTTTTTTTTTTTTTTTTTTGTACAACCATATCTGACTTCCATGCAATCATCCTGTCTCTAATTTCTTCAATAATGTGCTGTAGATGGTTTGAGATTTGTCCTTTCCTCAATTTCTTAGTTCATTTTGGGATTGAACCGTTAATATACCACAGTGCTAACATGTAACTCATTTCCACTGATCAGGATTTTGGCTCCAACTACATACATATTCTTTGCATCTGCAATCCCAGTCATATCATTTGGAGAACAACTGGAGAGAAATACTGGTAAGGAAATGTGTCGTTTTGCTTGAGGTTACAGCCAGTTGCCTTTTTATTATATTCGAGTTGATTTGAAGTTAGATATACATTAGACTTGGATGATGAGTTGCTGTCTGAATTGTATCTGCTAGATGTTAGAAATTCCATTCATTTTGGAATTTTCTAATCCTTGGAATTGCATGTGGATTTGGCAGATGGAATTTTAACAGCAGTTCAAACATTGGCATCAACCGCACTTTGTGGGATCATACACTCTATTATAGGTGGTCAGCCTTTGCTGATTCTTGGAGTAGCAGAGCCAACTGTGCTGATGTACACCTTTATGTTTAACTTTGTGAAAGATAGAAAAGATTTGGGTCCAAAGTTTTTTCTAGCATGGACTGGATGGTAAGCTTATGAGAATTATTCCAATGGAAGCTTATCTTTGACTCTTTCATGCAAGTTAAAGTTGGCTTTCCTTCATCATATTGTTGGGTTGGCAGGGTATGTGCATGGACGGCCTTTTTGCTGTTCTTGCTGGCTATTCTTGGTGCTTGTTCCCTTATAAATAGATTCACTCGGATAGCTGGTGAGCTGTTTGGTCTGCTGATCGCGATGCTCTTTATGCAACAAGCTATTAAAGTAAGGCATCAAGTACCTCGTTTTTCTTTTCTCAAGGTTATTGCGTTCAACGATAGCTAGTGGACCAACTGCATGAAAGCATGATTTAATTCTCACTAAGTATCTTCTGAGACAAGCTAAAATTCCTGTATCATGAGTGACAAAAATAAGAAATAACTTCTGTAAGCAATAATAGATAAAGTTTTTATAAGGAGGGGGAAAATATACCAATATCAAACATTGTTGCACTATTTTTCCACACTACAGGTCTGAAATTCTAAAAAGCATTGTTGAATATTTGGGCTTCATAAACTGATCTCAAGCATGACCTCTTTTAGATTTAAATTTTGAATTGATAATTCATGATGGATATTTTCCTGACTTGAAAACTTACTGTCACATTATAATTTTGTAATCATGTGGATGTGTTAGGGGCTTGTTGATGAGTTTCGCATACCCAAAAGAGAGAACCCAAATGCATTAGAATTTATCCCATCCTGGAGATTTGCCAATGGAATGTTTGCTCTAGTTCTGTCATTTGGCCTTCTGCTGACTGCACTCAGAAGTAGGAAGGCACGGTCATGGCGATATGGAACTGGTATGTATGACATTTCAAGCCAAAAGTTTCATTTACTATGCTGTCTTCTAAGCAGTCAAAAAGATGCTTTCATTCATCCATGCCTGTAAAGAAGTTTGCAGAGTTTAATTGGTATTTTACATGTCGGAAGTTGCAAAATTTTTTAGCCACAGTTAGATTCTTTTCCTTGGAAATGCCCCTGATTTCTTGACATGAAAAAGACTAAGAAGAACAAAAGTTTGCAGGTTGGCTACGAAGTTTCATTGCAGACTATGGGGTGCCGCTGATGGTTCTTGTCTGGACTGGGGTTTCTTATATACCATCTGGTAGCGTTCCAAAAGGGATTCCTAGACGACTTTTCAGTCCAAATCCGTGGTCACCTGGTGCCTATGAGAACTGGACCGTCATCAAGGCATGTAAAGCTCCTTTGGTCATGTTGCTGTCCCAATAAATCCTCATTGCAAGCATGTCTGAGTGTTTGCATTTGTTCTTGAAACCTCAGTTTCCTAATGAATTGTTAAATTCTAATAACTTAAAATGTAAACTTGCTTGCTTTATAAAGCAGTGTCTTTTTGAAATTTCTTTGATCTTCTGGTTAAAATATTGTTAGGATGACTCATAGCCACTGTTAAATCAGCAGGATATGTTGAATGTGCCCATTCTCTACATACTAGGAGCTTTTATTCCAGCTACAATGATAGCAGTCCTTTACTATTTCGACCACAGTGTAGCATCCCAACTAGCTCAGCAGAAGGAATTCAATCTGAGGAAACCACAATCTTATCATTATGATTTACTTCTTCTGGGCTTTCTGGTATGCACTCCATGCATTCACTGTCAATTTCTTAAGATGGCTGTTGACCTCCAAGTTTTTGTTTCATTTCTTTGTCCTTGCATGCAGACCTTATTATGTGGCCTAATTGGAATCCCCCCATCAAATGGTGTCATCCCACAATCTCCCATGCATACAAAGAGTTTGGCCACTCTCAAGCATCAGGCTAGCTATTAATCCTCCTATATTCAACTTACCAAAGGGTCCTTTCATGCAACAGATTTGCTGAATCTCTCCTGCACTTTCTGCAGCTTCTTCGTAACCGTTTAGCAGCCATTGCAATGAAAAGTATCCATCAGAACTCAAGCCTGGGACAGCTATATGGAAGTATGCAAGAAGCTTATCAGCAAATGCAAACCCCATTGATCTATCAAGGGCAATCCTCTCAGGTATCAATTTGCCTCAATTTGCATCTGTTAATTATAAAGCTCTCTCTCTCTCTCTCTCTCTCTCTCTCTCTCTTATCATTACATGTGTAAATTGTCCATGCAGGGATTAAAGGAACTAAAAGACTCAACTGTCCAACTGGCTTCAAGTATGGGGAATATTGATGCTCCAGTCGATGAATCAGTATTTGATGTTGAAAAGGAAATTGATGATCTTATACCTGTTGAGGTTAAAGAACAGCGTTTGAGCAACTTGCTGCAAGCTATGATGGTTGGGGGCTGTGTTGCAGCCATGCCATTTCTTAAAAAAATCCCTACATCTGTACTCTGGGGTTACTTTGCGTTCATGGCCATTGAGAGCTTACCTGGTAACCAATTTTGGGAGAGAATTCTGCTGCTCTTCACTGCTCCAAGCAGGAGATACAAGTAAGTCTGCAATTAATCTGCCCATTAATATCATTAATTCACTCTTTCCTCTCTTGAATAAGCTGCACTTCCAATAGTAAATACTGATAAACTTTATTGACACAGGGTTCTTGAAGAATACCATGCCACCTTTGTGGAGACTGTGCCCTTTAAGATGGTTGCAACTTTTACTCTTTTCCAGACCACTTACTTGCTTTTGTGTTTTGGAATAACCTGGATTCCCATAGCTGGTGTCCTCTTTCCCCTACTAATCATGCTTCTAGTTCCTGTAAGGCAATATGTTCTGCCCAAATTTTTCAAGGGGCTACACCTTTCAGATTTAGATGCAGCAGAATATGAAGAATTACCAGCTTTAGCTTTTGATGTGACTACGGTAACTTGAAGTTCTCATATTATGTTGCCAAGAACACTGTATGATTTTTAATTGCTGATTGTAATTTGACCCTGTTGCAGGAGGCTGATACAGGTGCAAGACATTCATTTGCAGAGAGTGCAGAAATTCTAGATGAGATGGTCACCAGAAGCCGAGGTGAAATTAAGCACATTAACAGTCCTAAAGTTACTAGTTCAAATGGAGCACCAACAACTGATTTAAGGGGCCTTCAGAGCCCCCGGTTTTCAGAGAAAGCATATAGCCCCCGAATAGCTGAATTAAGACAGGAGCAAACTCCTCATCTCAGTGGAAGAGGAACATTTAGTCCAAGGAGTGAAGCAAGATCATCAAAACTGGGAGAGATTTCTCAGGATTCAACCCTGAAATAACTAGGAAAAAATGAATCTAGCATGCGGTTCTTCTCATAGCCTTGGTTGATCCTTTATATTCTTATAATGTTAGATACAATATGCTTTTCCTCCAATAGATATGATATGCTTTCATATTTTATGTTGATTTTAATCAGGTAAGCTGTTTAGCCTGCCAACCATCATGTGAAATCTCCAACTTTTTACCTCCTCTTTGTCGAGGGGAGATCATGTATTTTCATAATCATACGAATAGTATAAGAATGCTTGAGATAGTGGTGAATACCTTTTGATATAGGATGAAACTCAGATGTGGTTTCCTAGGTGTTTGTCATCTGATTTCCTAATTGCATGATTTATCCCCATTTCCACTTAATGATAACAATACGTGTCACTTGTCAAGTGAGATTTTTGCACATTATCATTTCTTAAGTGGAGAATTAGATGGCAAATACCTAGAGAATCGCACATAAATTTTATCCTTTATATAGTCATAGTACAAGATTCTCCAATCAAATCTAGGCGGGTGTTGGTTATCATTGCAAAAGAACATAGACAATAAAGTTCTAAAATCAAAACATTGAGGTACAGAACATCCATCATATTCTTAACCAATCTTTTTGCATTAAGGGGCCACTTGGTTCATCATCATCATGATTTTCATTGATCATAGAATCACCGATGATAGAATCACAAGCAAGAGTATCATTGGTTTGAGATATTTCAACAATTAAAGATCATTCACGATCATAGATTACTATGTATGGTATACCATGGGAATAAAAAATCATCATGTATGCAATACTAATAATATTCCTAAAAATTTATTTGCGTAATAACTACAATTTTAATCTAAGAAGTACAAAATTATCGAAAAAACATAAAACTTGTCAAAGAGATGAGAGAGGCAAAAGGGAAATGGAGTAGGATTGGAATGTGCCACCCATAAATGGAGAGGGTGGAGTGATTATAATTTTTTATTGTATTAAAGGCAGTCTTGTCCTTTTAATGATAGATGTAGAGATAAAATTGTCCATAAATTTTGATGCACATCACTATCACCATAGCGCTCTAACATTTCTGACCTTTTGGACGAAAAAGATCACTTCCTTAAACAGTGATTTTAATACCTTAGTGATTACAGATCACTGCTAAAATGAAAATATTAAATGAAGTGATCCAATCATATCACAAGACCATTAGTAATTTTTCAAATATCACCCCAGACTAAACACCACCTAAAAGTGAGTGTAGCATGGTAAAATAGAAACTTTCAAACGATCAAATCCTTATCTAAAGCATTATGATAGCATGAATGTCAAATTTAATGTCCATTTCTAGCCAAACATATTTATATAATGAAACTACTGGCCTGCAGTGATTTTCTTATTTCTCAAAAAGAAAATATTATTCAACTGGCACTTAAAACTTCTGTTAGAAGGAAAACATCTAAGAAGGTGGTGAGAGCTAGTGCTAATAGATAGTGCTTGGGCTTTTTTCCATAATCCTTGTGCAGAAGGCAACTTTAGACTTTTTCTATGACAGGATTGCAATCTTGATAAAATTTTTCACTGAAACTGTCTGCAGTTTGTTAGGCATTTATTCTAGTAGATGCTTTAACTTATCCTCATGATTATTGAAAAACAATTGTTGAAACTGTATTCCAACCCGCAAGTGGTATGAAAGACATTTCATGCAATACACCTATTTAATAAGCATAATTAAAAGGAATAGAGTAGAGACAAAATAGTAGGAGACCCAATTAGAATCTCTAGAAGTAGGAAGAGTGCCATTTGCATATATTGGCATGCATTTATCTTCAAAAGCTAGTTTAGAGAAGTTAGCATCACCTGGATTATCTTGTTTCCCAAAAAGTGACAAGATATCCCACCAGGAAATGTTTATTTTTCAGTCTGGCAAGGAGTTGGTTTAATGCCGCTCTCAAAAGAGTAAGCAATCTTAATTTAATTTTTGTTCAGGCAATCTTGGCATCTTATGACTGTAGTTTATAAAAATTCATAAATTAAAGTAAGATCTTGAGAAGCCTGACATCATCTGTAATCTCAGTTTTCTCGGCCACCTCAACCATTAAAAGACATTCAAAGCAAGCATAACTAATGGATGAACTCAAGATTCATTTGGGATTAGAGCAGCCAAACCAGCTAGTTAATTTTGCAGAGTGATTATTATTAACAAAGACTACTGTGGCTTTAGTAAACTCAGAGCACCATGTGATTTTACTTGATGAATTATTTATAGGCATACTACTGTGGTGGATTTGGATAGAAGGGCTCAACAGTGAGTGGGTTAATAAAAGCAGACTAATTTAGTTCGATTTTAGAGAGCATTGACCGATGCAGGTTGCCCTGAACAGCATCCATACCTATGAAATGAAAATGATCATAAATTAGAGTATATAAATCCTGTAATCAGACTAGACTTCTATTCGAAATTTCATATGACCATTTTTAAGGAGTAGGTTGCTTTACTTGTTTGTATTGGATTACCAAATGGTTCCTCCAAATTTGCAGTATTTGTAAGGAGGATAGGTCAACAATCCATGGAGGGTGAGCAGGCTGATCATAACCCTTAAGTACTACCAGCATATTGATTAGCTCCAGATTTGCGCCATCTGGATAAAGTGGACTTAGTAGCAATTTATCCTAAAAATGATGCTCCATAGCAACTAAATAAACAGATAAAAATTTACTGTAAAGAGAAGAACTGAAGAAAAGACTTGTTATAAGGGCTTTACATCTCTTAAGATGTTTCTTTCAAGGAAAAAATCTCATACAAAGCACCGTCTATGATAAAGTTAAAGATTGTCAACAAATTTGCAGAAACAAATCAGAGATGCTTGTTTGTGAATCTATACACTACATTCTTTTCATCATGTCTAGGTTTCAGATTCCGCCTTAGTCAAAAGCTAACATATTCTGTCCCTCTTCTACTCAGGCACCATAATGTCATCTCCCCACAAACTTTGTAGACAATATCTATAATGGCCTCAACAATAGCCATATTTATTGGATGTATTCTAGAGGTTGTTAACATGATTTGACATTTTAAGTGTTCTGTTCTTCCTTCTGAACTGGATTTTAGCCTTTTTTTGTGTGTGCATATATTAAGGTTTCTTGAGCTTCGAACTAGATTGAGGTCTTTGGGGTCTTATCCATGCCCTGAGTTCATGAAGCAATAAAAACTTCTGCAGACAATACAAAATTTATTCATTCACAAAAATATAATATGTACTGATGTCTAAGTGGTATAAGTTCTACACCACATGAATATCGATAATGAGAAGGGCTACTATATTTTAGTTTCAGAGGTTGGAATGGATGCCTCAGACTTACACTGTTTATTCATAATTCCATACCATTTGCCATCAAGCTGTGGTGTTTACATCTTTGGGAACGATAAATGGTGCACTGATCTTGGACTGATAGAACCCTGCCCTGGGAGTAAATCTCATTTGGATAATAAGTTCATCTTCAAAATACCTTCCCAATGCTAGCACAAATATGGCACCAGCAGCCATCAGTCCAGCGAACTCCATGTTGGGCACCAAGATGGTAAGCACCACCAGGCCCTCTACCCCATAAAGCTCTGGTGCTACTTTGTTGTCATCAATTTCGTGAACTGGAGTTGGTATATTCCATGCAGCTGCCGATTCATCACTCCTGAAGAGATGGTTGTCTTCACCAATCACATCCAAAATGTGCTTGGTCCAAAACAGTTTCATGGGTAAACAAATAGGACCTTGGAACCGTAGACGCGTCGTTTAACCATACTTATTATTGTAAAGCATGTTTAGTTCAGAAGATTCTAGCTGCAATCTGAGGCCTTTGTTGACCTTCAGAAGGATGGCTTCATTAAGCTGATCGCATAGAAAAAATTCGTTTGCGGCAAGGTCAACATGTTGGCCAATGTACTTATGATAGATTGCCAGGGACATGATGAAACTGGATATGTATCACATACCTTAAAGCAAATAAATAAATGATGATTGGTAAGGAGGCGACAATATAAAAGATGAATTTATATAAGGATTATGCAAGAAATAAGGTGAAATAGTAAAAAAGGATATGATATCTCAACATCTTTCCAAAAATAAAACCAGCCCTAAAATGAGTGGAATATAGGAAAAGAATTCACATAGTCGAATCCAATTAGTTTGAGATTAAGGCTTAGTTGAGTTGAGGTGTGTTAAGCAAAAAATAAAGATCAGTTGAGAAAAAGGATTCATATTCTCTGGTAAAATGATGCTATCTTTTTCTCAATGCAATATCATTGGAAGAGAAAGTTCTGAAGGCAGCAACATATGCAGAGACGTTGAGATAATAAATCCAACAAGGTTTTGTAGTTTGCTTCTATCTTCTAAGTTAGCGCATGTGCTTCAAATCAAAAAAAGTGACTATAGTATCCTGCTTCCAGGAAATAAGATGGACTATGATTTGCATCCACTACCATGCTTTAGTTTGCCATTGCATACAAGGTTGCTAGAGGAAGTCGCTGAGTAACTTGTAAACAATAAGTGGTTTACATGAAGATATGAGCCGTGTAACGTGCATGATAACTCGTTGCAAGACCAGACAAAGGCAAGCAGGTATTCATTAGAGCCACTATTTTAAAAACATATGTAATACCGGATAATGTTAGGACCACATATACAAAAATCAGTGCAGAATTCCACATGATAAGCACATAAAAAAGTTAGTCAGCCTTTCCATCCTAAAGTAAAAATGAAGTTTATCTGCTTTAAATTTCAATTCTTGATGAATTTCCAGGTGCAAGGTAAAAGAAGGAGAAAAAGAACTAATGTAAGAAGTAACTAAAGCAGAAAGCTGAGTTTCTTTTCCTTTTTCCTAAAACAAATTCTAAAAAAAAAAACTGTGCATTTTTTGATGCCTTTAAGAATATATCAGAAAACATATGCATGACATAGAAATAGTAGTGTAAATAGAGAAATGCCATATTACCTTTGTTTGATGAGTCCCACCCCAGGTTTAATTAAAAATGATAAACCATCCCAACGTGTGTTGTCAATGTATGGAGCAGCAGCAAAGAATGCCGGTGTCAGAGTGTTTCATATAACCATTTGCCTTGACTACAATAGCCTTATGCTACCCAAGAACAACATAATCAAGGTCCAATTTCCAAATTGATCCAAGAACCTTGACCTGCATAAGATTGTATCATCGAGTCAAGAATTGACATAGTTCCAGCAGTAGTCACAAATGAAGGGAGCATTTTACCTTCTCATTCTGGATATCTCCCCCATTGCAAATAATGCAATTATTCTGGAGGATGTGAGATATGTCTCTGATAATCCCATAGCCACCAAAGTATCTGACAAAATAAGATGATGTTGACTACTCAAGCAATAAAGGAGATGGCAATCAGCAATTAACTAGATGTTTAGCTTTATAGAAAAACCATCAGAATGAATTCCTTCCACCGCAATTTTGAGCAATAAGATATTATGACTTTAATATAAAACTGGATCATGGAAGATGCAAGTATTATGGTATTGTGCAGAAATGAAGCTTTATGTCCATATTGTCAAAACAGACGAGTATTTGAAAAATTGCCATGACAAGTTCATGCATTCCAGGAAATTTCCATAAGGTCTCTTGAACTAAAAGACACTATTTATCTAAACCAATTTTTCTCAGACATTCAGAACCAAGTCAGTTCCACCATCAGGTGGCAATTACAGTGGCTGAAATTCTGCCTTGCCATTCCAATTCATATATTTAGATCTCAATTCGGAAATGGGAGAGATAATAGTAAGAAGGAACAACACCTTGTCTGACCCATGCTTAACAGTAGAAGAAAGAAAAAAAATATATGACATGAAAACATCAGAGATCTTAGGGCACTTCGACATTTCACCATGTGTAGGTTCCTTATGCATGCACAGAAACTCGGTAAATGTTGAAACTACAATTCTTAGCACATCACATATCCTTGTTTCCTTGTATGATACATCATTTTACAATTTTAAAAGAAAATAATCATTTTAAAAAAGGAACCTGCAGATGAAGGGTATGAAGCATTCAAAACTTGGCATGGATGGGCCACCTACTAAGAATAAACAATTTAATGCAATCATTACACATAATGGTTACTTTGTTTTTAGCTATGACAAACCAATGGCTGCAAATTGTATGCCTATGATTACCTTCCTCATGTTTCAATTCCACATTCTGCAGATGGGACAACTTATAACATATAAACATGTTATAAAACACATTAGCAAAAGAGACAGGGAGATGATACATGGAACAGGGAGATAATATGAAGCACAGCCTATGACATAATTCATTGGAAAGGAACAAACCATGCTTGTACATTATGCATGTAAGTTCAACTCCACAATGGCATCAATACCAAAATAGAGAATAGAGAACCTCAAAACGGTGAAATTTTCAACAAGGTCCTTCCCCAAAAGATGATCTATCCTCAAACCAATATTAATGCGAACAAGGTTTTAGTACATCTTAAAAATACCTCAATTCAATGTAGCCAGGCAAACAAAGAAATATAATAAAATAACATGGTGCATTGTCCAACTTTGATTACAAAATAAAGTAAAAATGAATTTCATCATACGTATTTTTCTTGTGTATGCCTATGTACATAGATATATAAACATGCACCTAAAGATCTGCTTCTCTTCAAACTTGGACAGAGGAGACTGTGTCTGCTGGTACAAAGAAAATACATCAAAGCCAAGGGGATTCTCAACTATGGCCCTGTTCCAGCCTCTTTCTTTTTGGACACCATCAGTAATTAATGATGCAACATCAAGAAGTGCTTCTTGAGGAACTGAAAGGTAAAATGTACTGTCTACTAAACAGTCACCCTGTGAAGCATGAACTGTTTGCCATTTATTTAACCATATATGAGATGAGTGGAAACTTGAACCGCTTAGAAATTTCAGTACAAATAGAAATTGAACTTTTGATTTTAACGAGCACAATGATGAATGTGTGGTCATAACACCCAGGAATATGAGGCCTCAAAACTTGCCTCAATCTGCTCCATTCAGGAGTTGAGTTTTGCCATCCTGTCTCTGTTGTTTATAGGGTATATTCTGCTGATAAAGGCATCCAGCTTCTCCCTGCAGTTTTCACTGTACATTTACATTTTGTATTCTTGTGAAATCCTCCCAGCTTCTTGATCATGTTGAATTAAACAGCAGAATAAGAAAAGTGAAAAGAAAATTTGACCAGCCGTTGATATGATGTTTCACAGGGTAACCCAAATTATTTGAACAAATAAAATTCCACCAAAGTTATAATCAGAAATTAAACCATGGTTAAATGAGGTCTTTTACCAAATGAGCGTTGCTCATAGGAACAATCAAATTTTGTGCATCCCCTTTTTAAGTTGATATATCATAATAATTATTTATCAAAAAACTTGTAAAATTTATGTAAATAAGTTAAACATGCTCCATTGCCTATGTCAGTTGCTCCATTCTGATGTTTATAAAACTATATAGAGACAAAACATCAAAGATACATTTCCAAGGCAGGATACTGAAAAGAAAGTCACAACTGATAAAATCATCTTGCTTTCTAATACGAGATCCTAAAATTAATCAAACATATAGAGTGAGACTACCAGTAGAAAACAAAAGCAACGGATTTATAATGTATCAGGTAAATCATGCTGGTGATCAACTTGACAGGTCAATGCTGCAATGATGGATCTCAGATGCTTATCTGTTAACTATTTTCCATAAACTCGCCTCATTCCAACATATGTTCTTGTGTAAAGTCATGCATCATTCCAAGAATATTTGTAATTTTTGTAAACAATTTTGATGAGAAATTCCTTGATCAGGTGATCAAGAGCCTCTTCCTGACCTTGATATTAAAAGCCACTTCCCACCCCCCACCTTTCTTCTCTCCTAGCTCTCCTTTAAAGGCCATCTCTGACCTTTGCAGCAAACGACCAAACTTGACTACTTCTCTGTCAAAGTGTTGCCAAGCAGCAAATAAATTTTCAGAGAGACCCTGGAAGTCTGTCATTCAGGGAAGACAGAAAGAGATGTAAATTCAACAGATTTATCTACAAAATTATATTAATTTCCAAATACCAGTTTCAGAAGTTTAGTAAAGGATTTGAACGACTATTTGACTGACCATAATCTCCCTTGATGAAAATGACAGACTAAAGGATGCAAAATGTCAACTGCCAAATTTATGTTATAAGGATCCTTGCAATTATGGATCTTTGAAAATCATATAAATTCCACTAATGTGCTCCAGTGCTCCTCTTTTCATCGCTATTTCTAGCAGCAATGTTCGTTTCAGGGTTGCTATCAGAGATCAAAAATTGAATATATATATATATATATAGAGAGAGAGAGAGAGAGAGAGAGAGAGAGAGAGAGAGAGAGAGCCAGCCCAGGTTTATCCAATAAACACATCATTTACATCATAAAAATATTATCTGAAAGGTTGATGTAATACCTCAAAAATAATTTCCTATCGGGTAGAAAAGAAATATTTTGTGTGTCATCTATTGCCAATTAATTTTTATTCGAATTTTTTTTTAGTTAACTTCCACCAACATTCGCACCTTCAGGTGGAAGATTATCATTCAGTGACTAAACGTCCTTCGAGGGTTTCAACAAAGACGTGAAACCATTATAATTAGTTAAAAGAAGATTTTGATAAATCAAATGACATAAAATGAATTAGGAGTCCAACAAATATAACTGCACATTGCTTCTTGACATCACTGACCATGCAGCAGCTGCACATCTTCAATATGTTTCCTTTCAGATGATGATGATGATAATGATGATGATGCAGTTTCCAGATGACCATGGACTTCGCCTTTTCCTAGAACTTCAAGCTTCTTGATCTCCATCACCCATCCATGTCTCTTAATGGCAATCCATTGCTCAAGCGATGCACTTTATTAGATTAATCCAAAGGCACTTTAGATAGATAGATATTTAGTCTCCATGCATGGTTTACATCAACATAAACGATTGATAATAAATTTTTTTTTTTTTTAAGTACAAGCATGCTGCATGCGGACCCATATTTTCGACCTGAGGGCAAGTTAGACGCACCCACAGAGCCTAGTCCTTTCAAGAAGCATCTACAAGTAAATGATAGAAAATGATCTCAAACAAAGAGTCATGAGTTGTTGTTATACACGTTCAAGGATACCCTTCAACGCAGTGATGAAAAAAAAAAAAAAATCAAACTCACTGATAAATAACAGAAACAAAACCTCAAAAGGGAGGAGGACTTTTTTATCAAAAAGAAATTAAGCCAAAAAAAAAAAAAAAAATCCAGCTGAGAAACAGCGGCAACTCGTAGCTAGAAGAATAGCTCAGAAGGAGGAAAGAAATAACGAAAGAAGGGAGCCAGCGGCGGACAAGCACACAGGAAGTAGCCAGCGGAAGTGCGGCACGATCGGTGAATGGGCGGAGATTCGAATGGGCGCGGCCGCGGCGAACGGCAACGCCTTTCGGACCACGGCCCGCGGCCCGTCGTCGGGTTTTCCGCTGCCGGTAAAAAGACAAAAAGGGAGACCATCGATTCGACGGTCGAGATCACGGATTGGCAACCCTGCGGCTGTGAGAAACCGGGGGCTTGGGCTGGAGAGGAGGTTTGGGCGCCCACGGATCACGACGTTCCTGCGGGCGTTTCTCGAAATGACCTTCCGTTCTAAATGCGTCACCGCGGGTCCACCAACTCGTTGGAGGCGTCGCGGCCAATGGACGGCCGGGATTCGAGTGGGGCCAGAGCGTGGAAGGATGCGGGTGGGTGACGCGAGCGGTGGGGTTAGGAAGGACCGACGCGGCCGCCAGACCAGGTTGGCCGGCGAGAAAGACGGGAATTTAAGGCAAGCGGATAGGGAATAATTAAATATTATAATAATTTAATGCATATTTTTTTAATTGATATTTAGGAGAAGAAAATAAGTACGGGGATTTCATGATTATTTTTTTGCTGTTTCAAATATTGCAGTTATTTGATGTGAGGTGGCGTGCTGAACGTAATTATCATATAGCTTTAGACGTTCACGGTGTTGTCACAGTGGAACTAGGACAAATTAGCTTGGTAAACAAGTTACAAATTAATCATGATCTTATAAGCCAATGATGTCTTGCATTTAACCATCTAGATATACCATCTTCTTATTGGTAGGTGTTTTATGTTATATATCAATCTTCATTTCATGCAAGCAGTGTCTATTTTGAGGCTTTTGTAATTACATAACAATTTTTCTTATATATGTGGATCATTTATAATTTAATAAATCATCATAAGCTATCTTAGATAAAGGAACATTGAGTAGCACGAGCATAATTTAGATATCTTGCTTGAAAAAAAAAAAAAAATAGTGATTATTGCCATATAATTGGAAAGATTATAATGTATATAAACTATCATAATTATTGAGTTATATTTTGATTACCACATTAAGAATGGAGCAAAGATGGGGATATAATAGAGATGGAGTGAGAATAGAGATGCTTATTATTTTCTATAAGCTGAGAATAAGAATGAAAAAAAATTTTATTTTTAAAAATAAAGTGGAGATGAAAATTATTTTCTTTGATAGAAATATGAATGAAGATTGGGATGTTTAGCTCCATGTGCTTTTTCTTTCGTTACTAACCCTATTCAATTCAATTACGTATATAATTTTATGAAGGTAAATTTTACAATGCTTTTGTCTATTTATAAAATAGTGATATAAATAATAGCAACTTCAAAAAATAAGGGCACTGTTGCATAAGAGTATAAGAACATTGTATGGTGGCTTAGATTTAAAATTTGTTTTTAAAAAAAATATTTTAAAAATTTATAATAATTGAATCCACCTATAAAACACTTTGTATAGCCCTTAAATGATATCTAAAAGATAATTAAAAAATTAAATATAAGTAAAAAAAGATTAATAAAACAAATGAAATAATATAATCATATTTGACTTATGTATTGCAAACTTTTTTTCCTATATTTACTAATACGTTAGATTTTTTATATTCATTTACTTTATTCTCTTTTGAATTATACCCATTATTTACTTAATGAAAGCCAACGATTATTATTTTATTTTTCTTTTTGATAAGTTAAAAGTAAGAAATTAGTTATTTGATGATGTATTACCGTTTATTATAATAGCATCATGTACTTTTTTTTTTTTTTTTTTTGGAATAAGTTTTACATGCATGATCTTAAAAGGATTTATTAGCTATATTTTTTTATAATATCCTTTAGTATTTTCATGAACTAATCTCTAATTTAACATTACAAAATAATTTTTACCTTTGTTAGGCTCCTTTTCCCTAACACCATCTTAAATATAGCAATAGTAATTCTTTTACATTAAACATCATATGGAGGCTAAGCCTCAATTACAAGTGCCATTCACTAATCCAACAATTACGGTTCACACTTTACATTGCATGCAGAAAAAATGAATTTTTATGCATCCATGCATAAGAAAATTTTATTTTTCATCAATTTTTAAAAAGATATAGATATAAATAAATAAATACAAAAGACCGGAAAATAAATAAATAATTTAATAAATAAAAGAGAGAGAAGAAAGAAAGCTAGCCATCGTCACAAGAGACTAGGTACGTTTGTACTCTTCTTCTTTCTCCATCTCTATCTCCTGCCTTCGATCTATTCTGCAATCCCTATGCTGTTTGAAAGAGAGCGGTCCCAATCTTCTACACACATCCTTTCTATATCCTCCCCTTTCTTCCTTCCGGCCGAGCTGTGATCTCGCCTGTCGTCGCCTGTGACGGCCCTTTTTTTCACGAAAGGAGTGAAAAAATCGTTTTTTCTTTGCTCGTTTCTGGTTTTCTTTCTTCTGAACGGTTAAAGGTGAGAGCTTTGATGGTTTGGTTGAGAATCTGGAGCTGAAGGTTCTGTCAAAATACTTTTTTTTCCGTCATTTTTTTTGGGATCTTTGATTGGATTTAGTAGGCTAATTCGTGTCTGATTCCTTTGATGCCTTTCAATCTTTGATTTTATCGAATTGTGTCTCTGTATCCATGAATCGGTTCTCGTGCTCATAATTAGAATAGATTCTCCCCCCATTATCATAAGTAAAAGATGTCAACTTCCTCGATTCTTTCACGTTTTCTAATCTCGGTTAGATTTTTTTACGGTTTCTAATTTCAGTTGAGATTTTTTTTTTTTTTCTTTCTGTGTGTGCCGCCGCGTCTGCTTTCCTTTGATGCCAATTCTGTATGAGTCTTTTCTTGAAACTTCCCATCAGGTTGCTGGGGCTTTTGATCATCGAGGGAATTCGTTGACTTGGTTAGTCGATCGCTACTCGTAACTAACTGGTTGTCGATCTATTAAGGAAAGACTAGTTGTTAGGCCATTCATGGGATTTCGTGCTTTAGTCTTCTGCTATGATTTCTGTGGTCAAACTTGGGCTTTTGATGGCACATTTTATTGAACTACATCTAATGGCCTAGTTCGGTGCTGAAATTCTTCTTGCTTTCCCCTTTGTTTCTCTTAATTCAATTGGTGTGGAGATGCTTGATGTTATTTCATTTTTTGTTTCTTTTGGCTTCTATCTTATACGACCTGTCCCAAAGTTTTTGCGAGTATACTATGTTTTTCTTATATTTGTCTTAAATATTTTGGGTTTCTTTGTGATGATTTGTTTTAAACAGGCTTGTTCTGAGTTCCTTGTGATTTTTTGTTTTTTGGCTTGATCTCAGCATGTATTATTAGTTCCAAGTCAACTGAATGATTGGCAAGTATTTCTTTCTTTCTATTTTTTTTCAGTACAGTGGAATGCATCTAATATTCATATCAATACTTCCTCTGACTTGATTTTTTTTTTCCTCATTATTTTATATGGATTGATTATTTATTATATTCTTATCTGAAGCGGGTTGTAGAACAATCAACTACATTTGGTCGCTGGTACAAAGAGAGCATATCTAATTGAACAAATTGAGGATTCATTAGCTTAGTATACCTGAAACTACAATAAATGGGTTCGGAAGGGCCTTCAGTGATAACTGTTCACATTACTGGATTCAAGAAATTTCATGGGGTGTCTGAGAATCCCACAGAAACAATTGTTAGGAATATGAAGAAATATATGGAAAAGAAAGGATTGCCAAAAGGCCTTGTTCTTGGGAACTGCAAAATTCTCGAGACTGCTGGACAGGGGGCACTTGGTCCACTTCATAAACTATTGGAGTCTTCTGTGACTGCACGAGACAATGAATCTTCGAATGTGGGGCAAGTCATTTGGGTCAGTTGCTCTCTCTCTCTCTCTCTCTCTCTCTCACACACACACACACACACACACACACACACACACTTACTTATAGGATCAACTGTCATGTGATTTAGTGACTATTTGAGGAAATTGTTCAAGAAATTACCTGTTCATCTAAGACTACCCAGAGAAGCATGCAAGTAAAATAATCATCCAGCTTTTAATCCATAACAGAAAATTCTGTCTTTGTAGCCCTCTTAGATTTTTAACCATTCCAAGCACTTCTTTCTTCAGCTTTACATATTTAATATGCTGGACATCAGTATTCTTGCTAAGGTTCCATAATAATGCATTGAATCATGCTTTAGATGACAAAACAAGGTGCTCTGAAAATTATGCGCTATGCCAGGCTGGTATCAGGATGCAATTAAGTGCATATCTCAACATCTTTCAAGCGGCGGTTATTCTTGAGGAACAGATCCTGTAACTCCTTATCTTATTCTTTTGAGGTGTAATTTTATCACCAAATAATATTGGCAAGCATAACAACTTAGCTTGCGAATGTAGTTTAGAGCCATCAGACAAGATTAACTGTATTTCAAAAGATTTGTATAATGCATTCCATTTAGATTTCTTGGCCAGATAACTTCTATAAGATCCCCGAATGTTAGACTGAATGCTCAACTAGCCTGATTTTTAAACTTGACGTATGCAGTGCTATTATATCAGCAAGTATGTGCTATTTTCTTTATTAGCAGTTTGTTATCTGACCCTTGAAGCTATCATTTGTTCTTATCAGGATGATAAATGATAAGATAACTAGAGCACTATCTTGGGATGTATGACTCCTGCTCTAATCAATGAGTTTGGTTGAATCTGCTGCAAAAATCATAATGATTTTATTTAATAGATTGCTCGATAGTAAGTAGTGTAATATAATTCTTTATTAATGTGATGTGACTCCACTTGCTGTCTGTTAGTCACTATCCATTCATATTTCATCATGTACATTATTTCTTTCACAACCTCTCAGTTATGGTTTTTCTGCTTCATCCTCCTGCGGCTACCTTTGCAGAGTTGATTGTTGCTTATGCTTAACATGGTTTCCTACTTTTGATTCCACTTTATTTCTTTCATGGATGTTTTTCCTATATTGATTTGATGTCTCATCAGATCCATTTTGGAGTTAATAGTGGTGCAACAAGGTTTGCTATTGAAAATCAAGCATTCAATGAGGCTACTTTTCGTTGTCCAGATGAGCTTGGATGGAAACCTCAGGTTAAATGTGCTTTGCAATATTGTTTTGTTTATCATTAGTTTCTCCATTAATTTCATATATTGATGTTTGTATTGCAGAGGCTTCCCATTGTACCTTCTGATGGAAGCATCTCACGAACACGTGAGGTATGCTTTCTTTGATGGCACTTATATTGTGTGTGTGTGTTTTATTTTTAATGTTGACATGTTTTGGTGGAGCTTTGTTCATGCTGTCAGGTCACAGACAAATTCTTTTAAAACAATTTTCTAATGATATTTTTGATGTATATATGGCCAATGAGAGCTTTCCAGGTCGCCTATCATATTGCATCATTGTAGATTATTTTGTGGGCATTAATGGGAAACATGTGAGAAAAATGTTCTGTCAGACATTTTTTTTTTTTTTTTTTCTTTTTTTGAGGAATGTTCTGTCAGACTTGTGGTTATTGAATTCCCTTTTTGAGAAGTTGTACAGCAACTATTTATCAATTTTTTTGCCCAACATTTACTTTTCCTCAAAGCTTTTATTATTTTCTTGTGACCATCCATTATCATCAGGAGCCAAGAACTCATTGATTTAGCCTTCCCATATGTTGTAGTGACATGAGCTTGTGTGTGAGGAGCCTGCAGCTCTTCCTTGCCCATATTCATGAGAACTAGGATGCCTGTCTGAAATCAGGTGAGGGTGGGGTTTGAACCCTTGTTTCAAACCTATATCACTTGCATCAATGACCAGTGACTTTACCAACTCAGCCAGTTGGCACACTTATGTCACAGTAGTAAGATCTTTATCTCAATGGGTCTACAAGATTAACACTCTGTTGGATGATCTAATTGAGTAGTGAGGAGCTCTGAATGATTTAATGGGCCTATATCTAGGAATTCATGAGGTCCTCTGCCCCACTTGCTGAGATAACTATTATTCACCACCTTGTTGCCATGACTGTCATACACTTTTATTGGCTTGAAGGCTGAAGCAAAGAATGACTAGTTCTTTGTGAACTAAATAGCCTATTGCAGTGCCACTCATCCCTTTCATCATGTTGTCAATTTTGTAGTATTATTTCAAGTCTCATGAAGGCTTGTTGTTCCTTCTTTACCTGTAAGATCATCTAATTCTGGCAAATGGTTTTGTGCATAGTGAGGAGAACATACCACAAGCATTCATGTTCGTTTTCACACCTCTTTATTCTGTTTTGCGGAGAACAGGATCATTATCTATGATTACATATGATAGAGTTCAAGAAGCCAGATTTTAACTTCCTTTAGCATACTAACAGACTTTTAGATTACCCATGTCTTATTGTTATTGTGGAAGGTATATAGCTGATCCATGGTCATATCCTTTTATAATGGTCTCTCAGATTCTTGATATGACCATGGAGCTTCTAATACTTTGGTAGGATGTGGTGAGTTGCTCTGTTATCCTATACAAATTTGTTTGTTAGTGTGTCCCTTACCATCTCTTGGTTAGATATGACTGGTACTGTGGCATGTAATCATTGTTCTGTGCTGCATTCATTATGTTCTGAAACTTGATATGATTACTCATACCTCTTTTTTCCATCTGTTTTCCACTCCATATTCTGGCGTGTTTTAGTGCTGTGTGATTGGGTTGGTGATGTTGCTACCGGTCTTTGTTTCTTTGGAGATTAAATTCTCTCTTGAGAAGTTATAAAGCTGAATGTTATATAGTTTTTGAGCATCGAGATGGAATGTTGTACAACAGTGATACTACTCCGAAGTAGCCATCTTTCATGCCTAAGTACTTAGGCCTTACTAACACCATTCCCAACAACCTTACTTTGTGGCAACAAATAAGCTTATCTGAAAACATGCAACACAGCACGTGTCCTCTGTCGCACTCTGTCGCAACTTGATGTCTGAGTCTTGAAGTTCACAAGATAAAACTTTATAAATGTAATTAAGTCAAATAGATACGCAAAGATGGCAATGTACTTCTGAAGCATGGTAAAACCAGACATTATAGCCATGAAGAGAAAATTAACCGAGTTATCTCCTCTCTTTCGTTCAGATTTTAGCCAATATTAGTTTATTAGTTAAATATGCACCGTAAGGTCTTATTCCTCACTCTTAATATCCTGCTTTTGCTGAGCTATATTGTCCAACCTGTCTTGAATCCAGGTCCCTGTCTATGTCTATGCAACATTGCGCAGATACATAGATTTAGTCTCATCTTTGTGATATGATTTCCCTTAAGTTTCCCTTTTAAAGGATATCCATGTTTCTTCTTGATTATAAAGACATTTATCTAATAGTCAACATATGTAATATTAACAATTACTGTCAGACACTTGGTTTAGTTGTTTAACCGATACTGGTACCGCCTTTTAATAAAGGAGAGTCATAATTTATCGAAAAAAAATTGTTTGGAAGATCATTCAAGAAGGTTGAACCAGAAAGTTGGTGGGTAGGATTGCGTCGCTAGTTCATGAGAAGAGTTTTAACAAAGTCTTGGATTATAGAATTATGAAGGCTCAGAAACATTCAATGTTAAGGTCAGTACAACTATAAGGTTTACCATTTTGGTGCAAATTGATCATGCATCAAGTAGGGTAATATGCAGCCACATCAATGAAATATAGCTTCACTATTTCAGCTGTTAGGAAAGACATTTCCCCATGTTCATGGCTTCATCCTAGCTCTTGATTCTACAAAAATGAGTTTGAATCATGTAAGAGATGGAATATCAACTTTAATGTGACATATTATAAGCCACAGGTTTAATTGACTACAAATTATCTTGTTGATTAATTTTCTCATTCGCAACAATATTCATTTATAAAAACTAAAAGATTCATTTGAAGGAAAGATTGGTTCCTTTCACGTTATGGTTTTCAAATTTTCTTCTTTTTTTCTTTAGGATTGCAGAAACTAATTATAATATGGATAAGATGTATTTTTCCAACAATAAAGCTCTATACTAGTTAATGTTACCAAAGGTTGGTATTTGGGGGTCGGTTTGGCGTACCAATACTAGGTACATCCCCTGTATCAAGTTCCTGTTTGGTATTGATGTGGTATGGTGTGCTTGGTATGTTGTGGTATGCACCAGTATGCGAGCCTTGATGTAAATCATCTTACATATATACATATCTACAAATATACATATATACATACATAAATACATACATATGTACATACATTTATGTCTAATAATTTTTCCTGTCACTTTCTTTATTATTGTTTTTTGAATCTTGTGTCATAGAAAACCCTACTTTTTGGTTTCACATATTTTTATAGCTTTAAGAGGGTTTCCTTTCCTTGATCATTTCACAGACTTCTCTTCCAGTTAATGAAATTGTCAATGGCTTATCCAAGATGGGATATGATGTAGTGCCTTCGGATGATGCTGGTCGATTTGTGTGCAATTATGTCTACTATCATTCCCTCCGGTTCGCAGAGCAACACAGAATCAAATCTCTCTTTGTACATGTCCCTCTCTTCTTGACAATTGATGAGGAAACCCAGATGCGGTTTGCTGCTTCCCTTTTGGAAGTAATTGCTTCCTTGCATTAATACTTCTATCATTTTTTTATGAAGGTCCCCCTGCGAAATTGTCTTTTCCATTTGGACCTTTGACATCTCAAGTGTTCATGTATCATAGACTGAAAAGAATGCACATCTGTTTGCTAGTCCAAATCTTTGTATGTCTTGAAGGTACAAAGGACATGTGACATCGTCAGACTGGTGGGGTAAATTATTCACCAGAAATCCGCTGGAAAAGTTCATGTGTTTGTGACTGTTCCATTCATGCATGTGCAGAAAGATGGTTGATGAACTTCCTGTATGCTTCGAGGGATGTAAAGCAATGCTTGTGTGTATGTAATTTGATTAGATCTTTCCTGTAAGATATGCATCTTGTGATGAAGTCCATATTGTTGCTCTAATAAATTTTGTGAAAGTTGTTTCCATATATCTAATTTATTCTCCTGTTACTTTGTAAATTTACCAATATTTTATTTTATATTTGTCAGTATTTTCTGTGGGTGTATTTATGGTTGGCGTGAAGTTCCATGCTATCATTCGGGCCCACCTTGTCTGGTTTCATCTATTTGGGTTCATATTAATGCTTTGTGGAGATTGAATACTATTTCTTTTCTTATAATAGCATGACAAATTTAGTAGTACTTATAACTTTGCATTTTGAACTTTTTAACAATTTGTTGGTGAATACATTTGAATATGCCTCGCTTTTTTATTGATGAAAGTGTCCACCTTGTCATAAGTAGAACTACTATTCTGCCTGGCTTATGCTTTGATGACATCAAACCTGCTATACCCAAGCTCTGGAAACACTTTACACCTTGCCTATCCTGGTTAATGTTCCAGCTCCCCACCTTGTTTAAAGTGAAATGTCATCAAACTTCATTTAACATTTTTTTGGGTTCAGTTAGCAAATCTCACATCAAATCTCATGTTTTTTAGGTGCAACAATAGTTATTTTGCGCATCTGGGGTACTGTCCGAAGTGTTCTATTTTTTGCGTCCTTTGCTTGGGCTAGGCAATTGCACAAAACTTTTTTTCAATCACTGAGGATGTAATGTGAACTTGAGAATGGAGTGAACCTAGCTAAAGAATACTGGTATCATTTGTTTTTAAAGTGAGGAAGCTGAGTATTGTAGGAACCGATGGGTTAGATGTGATATTGGCTATTAAATGGGCAAGGTGGTGTAAAGCTAAGAGCACTAGCGCAATACCGATTAGCCGTGATATTCACTTTTGACCAAATTTATTTTCTGAGCTCCAACTTGTCAGACACCAAGACTTGATGGAGGTCATATGGTCTTACAAATGGAAGGCATGATCTCTTTATTGGATGCATACAGTTTTTGGTCCCCATGGAGAGTAACAATTCGGCCTTCATTCTCTCACAGACTAGCTTGAATACTAGAAAATGACAACCTAGAAAGTAACAGCCTTGTTGTCATCAGATTCAAAATTTTAATAGCATCTACCCAGATGGGGTCTTGTTTATGGTAAGACACATTATTAAAATTAATTGCTGGACTGAAAATGAAGTCCCATCCCTGTGCAACGGGAGATCTAGCTTCTGTTGAAATTGCAATCTTAACAGATGGTATGGCAATTGTACTGTATTTTGATTAAGAGCAATGTTTTTTTCAACAGATAGACAATAGAAGAAAAATGGTCACTTATAAGAGACCAGGGATCAATTCCTGCCCTCATCTTTATTCTTTTAAAAATTGTGGGCCTTCCGTGCCTCCCACTCAAACTGAAAAAAGAAAGAAAAAAAAGGTAAAATCTTTTGATCATATTCAATCTGCCAATAAATTCAACAGTTCTTGCCTTCTACATAGGTGTTACTTATTATTAGTTCCTCACCTTATTGTTTCCATTTTCTTGTCATGATATTACTCCCAGCTTTTGTTCATTGACGTGTTAACATCCAGGGAATCATTACATTGACTTCTAAAAGCATATAATTTTAACTGTAAAAGATCCACTGTCAGTATCCCCGGCTGCTATAATTCTGACATCATGGTGGGCAATCTAAAGTGTTATATTCTAAATCAAGGTGTAAAAAACTAGAGGATAAAAGTTTAATGGCAATGGTTAAACAAATGAAATCCATAAAGTAGCAAAAGACAACATGAATTAATAACACAACAGCCACAGTAGAGCAGAAGACTTATCGACCTTAATGTGCGGTTAACATTTCTTAGTTACTGCCAGAGGGACCGTTCAGTTCATTCTTACGAAATAACAAACGACTAAAATCCATGAGTGGTGGGTGGGTGCTGTGCGTGTTCCAAAAGAAGTGTCTTTTGATCTGATATTATTGAATGACTCAAGTATATAATTAAAGCGTTTAAGTTGGTCATATTAGGTGTGATTTGCTTTGATAGTTTTTTTAGAAAAAAAAATTGAAATCAACACACTTGTCTAGATAAATATATACACATACTCCCTACATTCACACATATATTAAGAAGATGAAGCAGAAGTCGTGAAAGTATAAAAGTGAGAGAGAAAAAAAAGACCTAAAAAGAAAAGTCTATACAGCACATTGTCTATTCTCATTCATTTGAATGCTGCTCAGTAGAATGAATCAAGTGTACTGTAATGATTTCCATTAAAAATATCCTTTTGTTTTTAAAAAATCCTGGTGCTTTACTTTCAGTTGCAAAATATTATCTTTGTAATTTTTTCCTTCTGAAACTTTCTGAAAATATTTTCAAAGTATTTTAATACAACACATGCTTCAAATAAAACAGTTCTAGCAGCATATATTTTGTCCATTTGCTTCTGGTTTATGTAAATATTATTCCCTCTCTAGTGATTGTTATTTGAAAGAAATGCCCATCTCTGTGGACATGCAACATATATGACCACCTTTAGGCTGTAAATCAACTGTGGTCCTAGGTCATCACATTGGTTGCACGCTTTTAGTGGCAGAAGATCAGGCCATGCAAGGAACTCATGGGAGATGGTCTTTCTGCTGTATGATGGATGCTGTAATGGAACCTGAAGCCTTGGTGGGCTGAGTGGTTTAAAAGAAGCCGTTCTTTTCAGGAGATGTTTAGCTCTTGTGAGGGAAGGTCTATGGGCAAGTTTTAGTGCTGTTATCAGGGTTCAGTCTACTACTCACTTGTTAACAATGAAATAAAGCATACTGAGATTAGACCTTAGTGTGAATGCTAGCGCACGCTTCATGATCATAATGGATTTCTGATATAGAGTATGATATGGATCCTAGGACTATTATTTCAGCATTTCATGCTATGAATGGGCAGGCCCCTGAATCGTAGGTGTCCTTGATGTTGGTGTAGGGGATGTCTGATACGTAGACTGCCATTGTCTGGTTTGCTCATGATTTGGTGAGGCAATAGCACTGGTCAATGATGGTGTGGTTCCTCACTGAATCCATGTGCATGTTCTCAAAGGTGACTGATGATACTGACCCTAACCTTCCTTGCCATGCCTTGATCCTTATTCCATTATCTTTTTGCTCCGTGGCTGCATTCCTCGCTGTTATATTTGTCATGCAAGCACGGGAGTAATGCTTTCCTAGGCTCCCAATGCTGAGAAAAGAAGTGGAGATGGAGTTGGTCGAAATGCAAGTCTCAAACTCTTCAATGTAAGCAACAGTGAAGAGTTTGGCACAGGAAACTCAAGGAAAAGATGTGAAGGAAATTGTACTGTACCTGATGCCATGGCTTGGCCCACAAGTTATATTATGTATGTCTATGTGCTGCCGTGTCCAATAGATATGAAATCATCTCCTAGGGGAAAGATCGTTTACTTTGATTTAGAGAGTTCTTGAGATGTTGATAGGAGTCCATGAGGAGATGATGATGAAAGAAGTTTGATGGCTTACCATTGGAGATGACTGAATTGTAAATTCCCACTGTTAATGTTCTGTACACGAATGCCATCATTTGACACTCAAATAAGCACAAGGATCAAGAGAGTATAATTTTTAAAGAGAGAACCGAGACTTCTACCATATAGAACTTCTCCAAGTGGGCAGCACCTTTAATGGGCTTTCCTTTTTATACAAAAACAATTTTCTTTTGGACCACCACATATTGTTCCCTTATGGATTGCCTTAGTTATGCCACATCAATATAAATATTTCTTGTAGTAGTAGTCGTTTTTTTTTATAATATTAATAAAAGTAGGTGCAAAAAAAAAAAAAAAAAAAAGCGAAAGTACTTTCTTATGTAATGCCAGAAGATTCAAAATTAGAACTCCAACAGTGACATTCCCGCTGTGTTGTTCAGGAATAAAAATAGGGAAGGTGAAATCCACCTTTAGACTAGACTGGTGTATGGTTGGCATCCTTTCTTGATCTAAACTTGGATCAAATGGTTAGAAATTTGGAAGGCAGGTGGATGGATGTCATTCAGAGAGATAGCTCATGTGGCGATACATTTAGAAGTGTCTCCATTCATCTCTGTCACACTCCTATTTTTAGGAGCAGTGTTGAGAATTTAAATATTATATTTCAAACATTGGCAAGCAAATAATTCTTTATTAAAGTTCCATTAAAAAAATTATTATTTTCAATTAAGGTTATAATAATAAATAACGGGTTTGGAAGGCCAATGAATTGGGTTTATCCGGGTCGTGAAATCCTTCCGTGCGGGGCCTACCTGGGCGCTGCCAGTGACCTTCTCTTCTCCATCTGATTCGCAACGCGTCAAACGTGGCATCATCTCACTGGCTGACTGTAGGTCTCGGATCAAATGGAAATCGCGCTGGATCGCGCGGCAGCTCGTGCGGCGGTGCGTAGCCGAACACCATCTCAGCCGTTGCATCGCATCCAGGTTTACCTATCGAACGGCCAAGGCCTCTACTCTTGCTTAATTTATGCTCTCCTGCTAGCGCCACTCGGTTTTGCAGAGCAGAGCATGCTTCCTTCTCCTACTTGGATTCCTTGGAGAATCAAACACCTCCTACTCCTCCTACTCGGATTTAGAGAACCACCCAATGCTTCCGAGAGCCGCTTGTTAATACTTACTCTCCTCTCCTAATCTCAGTAATAGTAGCGCGCGCTCTCTCTCTCTCTCTCTCTCTCTTATCACCAAGTTCTCTTGCAAAATGGAAGTCTGGTTCCGCCTTCGTCAACCCCCATCTCTCAATTCCCAGACCCAACATCCTCCATCATTCACTATTGGCATGATTATTAGCATGATTTCATGAATCTTAGTGATCCGCATACAAAATTTAAAAAAACTATGTAGTTAATTGGTAAAATAAATCACTATGATATATGAAAGGATACGATTGATCCATGTATGTTATTTTAAGCAATAAGAGAATTAAAGTGCAAGCATATATATAGTATCATATATATTTGCAGCGTGAGCCTGTATAAAGGCCATTCCTTCCATTGTTTTTTTTTTGGTCCTAAAGTTCAAAAATTAAAGAGTGGTGCAGCTTTTTAAATATTTTGAGAGATAGTGAGATTCTCTTGAAAGTATGAGAGAAGAGTAATTCTCTTGGGTATACTTGGGATCAGGGTTGTAAGATTCTGAGTGTTAAGTGTTGTAAATACTTGTAGCCATTTTTTCTCCCTATAGTAAAGATCTGCAGCAGCTCCGTGGACGTAGCTCATATTAAGTGAACCATGTAAATTTGTGTATTCTTATTTTGTCTGCTCTTATTCTATTATTATTTCTGCATAGTTTTATTGCTTCACAAATTTGGTATTTTTGGAAAGGTTTATTTCCTAACAACTAGTATCAGAGCCTAATTCTGCAACACGTTCTGCGGTGTTCGAGAGCTTGGTGAGAGTCTAAGAAAGTTTTGTTTAAGAAAACTGGATTTTAAGAGAGACCTGTTGTGACCCTACCAGTCTTTTCTGAAAATTTTTTCTTGGCGGTTTGCAGAGATTCTGAGGAACCAGATTCTAGTGGGAGCAATGGCAACAAATGAAGGAAGGACCCTCAAAATCGAGAAGTTCAATAGTAAAGATTTTAACTTCTGAAAGATGTAGATTGAAGTTCATTTATATCAAAAAGGCATGCATTTGCCTCTTTTGGGGAAAAGGCCAATGGAGATGAAGGCTGAAGATTAGGCTCTACTTGACAAGCAGGCGCTTGAAGACATCTGGTTGACGTTATCTCGCAATATCACTTTCAACATAGCGAAGGAGAAAACCACAGCGAGTCTTATGGCGGCTCTCTCCGATATGTACGAGAAGCCATCCGCTTCAAATAAAGTACACTTGATGAGGCGGTTATTCAATTTGGGAATGAAAGAAGGCGCGTCCGTAGCAGCTCATATCAACGAATTTAGTACGATCACAACACAACTAAGTTCGGTAGAAATCGAGTTCGATGACGAAGTTCGAGCTTTAAGTCTTCAGTCTTCTCTACTAGAAAGCTGGAATGCGATGGTGACGGTAGTAAGCAATTCTTCTGAGAGCAAGAAGCCAGTATTTAAAGATGTTCGAGATCTAATTCTAAGCAAAGAGATACGCAAGAAAGAATTAGGAGAAACATCAAGTTTTGCCTTAAACACCAAATCCAGAGGTAGATTCAACGATAGAAACTCAACTCAAACCGAAGTAAATTGAAGTCAAGATGAAGTAAGTCTAGATTTAGGAAAAAGGAGTACAGCTGCTGGAACTGTGGCAAGGCTGATCACTTAAAGAGAGATTGTAAAGCACCGAAGAAGAACAATAGTAGTGCAAAGGAGTCCGCGAACGTGGTCGAAGATAGTAGAGATGCTTTAATCCTAAGCATTAACAATTTGATTAAATCTTGAATTTTGGATTCTGAAGCATCGTTTCACTGTACCTCACATCATGAAATCATGAAAAATTACATCGATGGTGATTTCGATAAGGCCCATCTAGCTGATGATGAGATCTTGAAGGTTACGAAAAAAAGGAGATATTCAAGTGAAACTGCCAAATCGAATTCTGTGAAAATTGAAGGATGTCAGATTTATTCCTGGTCTAAAAAGGAATTTAATCTCAGTGGGTCAACTCAATCAAGAAGGTTATCGGACAACCTTCACAGAGAACGAATGGAAGATCACCAAGGGAGCTATGGTCGTAACTCATGGAAAAAAGAACGACACTCTCTATGTCATAGATAATGTCGTTGCAGTTACTAAATCAGAGGAAAAGTCAAAAGTCTGGCACCAAAGGCTTGGTCATATGAGCGAGAAAGGGATGAAGGTTCTTATCTCAAAAGGAAAGCTGTCAGATCTGAAATCAATAGATTTTGGTCTGTGCGAGGACTGTATTTTTGGCAAGCAGAAAAAGATCAGTTTCTCAAAGATCAGCAAGCCACCTAAAGCAAAGAAGTTAGAGCTGGTTCACACAGACATGTGGGGATCATCACCGGTTTCATCCATCGGAGGTTCATCATACTACGTTACCTTCATTGATGACTCTACATGGAAGGTATGGGTTTATTTTCTAAAAAGAAAATCAGATGATTGTGATGTTTTTAAAAAATAAAAAGTCATGGTAGAGAATAAGATAGGCTTGAAGGTCAAGCGGTTGAGATCCGATAATAAAGGAGAGTACAGGGATGAAAAGCTAAAAGAGTTCTGCGCGGTCAGTGGAATCAAGTTAGAGAGGTCTGTTCCCAATACACCTCAGCAGAATGGTGTAACAGAGCGTATGAACAGAACTCTAAATGAACGTGCCATAAGTATGAGAATACATGCAGGCTTATCCAAGATGTTTTGAGCTGAAGCCATCGATAAAACGGCCTACCTTATCAATCGTGGGCCCTTAGTACCTCTTGGAGAAAAGTTATCTAAAGAAGAATGGTCCAGTAAAAAGGTAAACTTTTCATATTTAAGAGTGTTTGGATGTATTTCTTATGTTCATACTGACTCATCTGAAAGGAACAAGCTCGACTCGAAGTTCAGAAGATGTGTTTTTGTTGGATATGACACTGATGAGTTTGGCTACCGATTTTGGGATATTAAGAATTAAAAAATCATCAGAAGCAGGGATGTTATATTCAATAAGAAGGTAATCTACAAGGACTTGTTTGCAGAAACTACCAATAAAGAAGTTGAAGCTGAAAAGAAGTTCATTGAATTTGAGGAGAATACTAAGAAAGAAGTGCAATTAGGGGACTGACAGAGTCCTGGTAACGAAGTCTCTCAAGAAGAACCACGCACTCTTGTAGCAGAAGTGAGACGATTCTCAAGAACTCCTAAACCGGTACAGCGCTATTCACCTTCTTTGCATTATATATTGTTAATTGACAATGGAGAATCAGAGTGTTATGATGAAGCAGTTCAGGTTGAAGATTCAGTCAAGTGGGAGTCTGCTATGAAAAATGAGATGGACTCGTTGATGTCAAACCAGATATGAGAGTTGACTGAACTACCAAAAGGAAAGAAGGCTTTACATAACAAGTGGGTTTTCAGAATCAAAGAAGAGCATGATAGAAGCAAGCGTCATAAGGCAAGATTGGTGGTCAAAGGTTTTCAACAGAAAGAAGGCATCGACTACACTAAAATTTTCTCTCTGGTAGTGAAATTGACAACGATCAGGTTGGTGCTGAAGATGGTAGCTACAGAGAATTTACATCTTGAGCAGTTAGATGTAAAGACGGTATTCCTTCATGACGATTTGGAGGAAGAAATTTATATGAAGCAACCAAAAGGCTTCGTAGTAGCAGGCAAAGAAAGCATGGTGTGCAAATTGAAGAAGAGTTTGTACGGTCTGAAACAGGCTCCGAGATAGTGGTACAAGAAGTTCGATAGCTTTATGAGTAGCAGTGGCTTTACTAGATGCCAGGCAGATCATTACTGTTATATTAAAAAGTTTGACAATAGCTTTATTATTTTGCTTTTGTATGTGGATGATATGCTAATTGCAGGTTCTGATATGCAAAAGATAAATGATTTAAAGCGGGAATTGTCGAAGTAATTTGCAATGAAAGATTTTGGTGCTGCGAAGCAGATTCTTGGAATGAGGATTATCAGAGATAGATCAACAGGTACCTTGATGCTGTCGTAGGCAAAGTACATTAGCAAAGTGCTCTCTCAGTTCAACATGCAGGATGCTAAACCAGTGAGCACTCCTTTGGGTGCTCATTTCAAACTCTCCAAGGAGAATTCAGCGAAGACTAAGGAAGAACATGAGCACATGAAGAAGGTTCCTTATGCCTCAGCCATTGGAAGTTTGATATATGTCATGGTTTGTACCAGACCAGATATTGCACAAGCAGTGAGAGTGGTGAGTAGGTACATGAACAATCTTGGCAAGATGCATTGGGAAGCAATCAAATGGATCCTCAGATATTTGCAAAGTACCACAAAAATGACACTCTGTTTTAAAAGTGAAGGTATGAGACTAGAAGGCTCTGTTGATGCTGACTTAGCTAGAAATGTTGACAATAGAAAGAGTACTACGGAATATGTGTTTACTCTTGGAGAAACTGCGGTGAGTTAGATTTCTCAATTGCAAAAAGTCATGGCTCTCTTCACTACCGAGGTGGAATACATTGTAGTTACAAAAGCCTGCAAGGAGATGATTTGGCTTCAAAGTTTATTGAAAGAATTAGGAAAGAAGCAAGAAAGCAATGTTCTATATTCCAACAGTCAGAGTGCGATCCACTTGACGAAAAATTCATCTTTGCATGCCAGAACAAAGCATATTTAGACCAAATATCATTTTATTTGGTCTCTTCTAGAGGACAAAACTCTAAAGCTTGAGAAAATTCATGGAAATGAAAACCCTGCAGATATGCTTACGAAGACGGTGATGATTGACAAACTGAAGCTGTGTTCTGTTTCAGTTGGCCTGCAAGCTTAGAAAGGGAGAGAAGAGCTATTGCATTGATTTTGTATGAAGATATAACTGAAGTAAATCTTCAAGTGGGAGATTGTTGGCGTGATTTTATGAATTTTGATGATCCGCATACGAAATTTAAGGAGACCACATGGTTAATTAATGAAATAAATCACTATGATATGGTATCAGATTGTTAGCGTGATTTCATGAATCTTGGTGATCCGCATACAAAATTCAAGGAAACCATGTGGTTAATTGGTAAAATAAATCACTATGATATATGCAAGGATACGGTTGATCCATGTATGCCATTTTAAGCAATAAGAGAATTAAAGTGCAAGCATATATATAGTATCATGTATATTTACAGCATGATTTATTAGGAAAGCCAATTATACAGTAAATTAATAGGGGAGTGCTTGTGAAGCCTATATAAAGGCCCTTCCTCCCATTATTATTTTTTTGTTCCAGAATTCAAAAATTAAAGAGTGGTGTAACTCTTTGAATATTTTGAGAGATAGTGAGATTCTCTTGAAAGTGTGAAAGAAGAGTAATTCTCTTTGGCATACTTGGGATAAGGGTTGTAAGATTCTAAGTGTTAAGTATTGTAAACACTTGCAGTCTTTTTTTTTTTTCTTTATAGTAAAGATCTGCAGCAGTTTCATGGACGTAGCGCATATTGGATGAACCATGTAAATTTGTGTATTCTTATTTTATCTGCTCTTATTTTGTTATTATTTTTGTATAGCTTTATTGCTTTATAAATATGATATTTTTAGAAAGATTTATTTCCTAACAATCGTCATGGCTTCCTTTATGTGCCTCCTCATCAAGTTCATCTGGCATTGGTTGTTTCCAGACTCACGACAAATCCACGATCCTGATGCCACGCCAAGCAACGCCACCGCCACCGCCACCGCCACGGCCATCGCAACCAACGCTTTTGAGCTCCTCAAGTCGAGCCATGCTGTCATCTACATGGACGACTCTCCTCTGTTGTCAGAAGCTGGGCCTTCTGACTGTGAGATTGGCAGGGGTAAAGAATCGATCGAGAATAGCAACAGCGTTGACATGGGCAACCGTTGTGCCGCCGAGCTCTCCATGGGTTCCGTTCTACTGAACTGTTCTCTTTCTATAAAGCCACTACTGCTTCTTTTTCATGGCGCCTGGATTCTAGTTATCATGTGGCGTCAATGTAACAAATTCCCTCCTCTGTTACAAATTTTTTTGGTCACAAGAAATCTTATCACTAAAAATCTGTGATCTGTTACATTGAAATTTTAATTTATCACTAAATTCAACTTATTATTTGTTTCCATGACCACGAGAATAAGTTGTAACAAAAGTTAATTGATTTTGCGACAAGTTTTAAGAAATTGTCACAAAGTGTAATATATAAAATTTTAAAAAAACTTTGGCAAAAAATAAAAAAGAGATGTAGGTCATAAGATTAAAATTTTATTACTTTTGACAACTAATTTTTTTAAGTAAATTATTTTCTAGTGACAACTTTTGTTGTCACCAAAAAGTTATTTATAATTTATAATGAATAGTTGTGTCACATAATTTAACTATAATTTGTTATAAATCATTCTCCTTATATAAAATTATTTAATTAATTTTTTTGAGGGCAAAATATTAATAATCTTTTTTGTCCCTTTCTAATATCTTTAGGCCATATCAACCTAATCTTTATGATTATGTTTGTAAACTTTTTATAAATTATATATATTAAATGCTTTAGATCGTTACCAAGTACTTTGGTTCAATGCATTGAGACCTCTACCCATTTTTAGCCTAATTTAGGTAAAGATAACAAATAAGTATTTAAAATTTATGATTCTTTTTGGATTTTGTCTTAATACATGGTCAAACAAATATATAGTCAAACAAATTTTAAATTTAGAATGTATGGTGAAAGTTTAGTTTTAGTTCAAATGATGCAAATTTAATTTTAATTTCTAAAACATTAAAAAATAGATGATATAATTTATGAGGTTTTTGAGGCTAGCCTTGATGGTAAGATAAAAATATTAGAACATAAGGCTAGGCTTCAAAAGTCATATAAATGTGCTCTTATAATTTGGCCCATTTTAACAACTACAGCATCCATTCGATCCCTCTCTCTCTCTCTCTCTCTCTCTCTCTCTCTCTCTTGTTACGCTATTAATATTAGAGCTAGATACCCTTTTTCGCAGGCTTGACCATCATTTAATAAGCTTACTTCATTATTTAACTTAATTTTTCTATATAAAAAAAAGAGACAAATAGCTTGCCCTTTAAAAAAAATAAAAAGAAATCGCAAATAACTTTCCTTACCAAAACAAGAGAGATTTTTCTTTTTTTAAAAAAAAGGCGACCAAGAAAACTTTCCCAAAAAAGCAGAAAAAAAAAAAATCTTGAATGGATTTTGTTTATCAAAAGAAATGATTTAAAAAAAAAAGGCTTGTCAAATAGTGTTGGCCAATGAGGATGAGGTTCTTCACTAAATCCATGTGTATACTCGAAAGTGGCTAATGATACTGATTTTGACTCTTCCTAATTCTAATTTCATTATATCAATGCTTTGTGACTGCTTTTCTCATTGTTATATTTGTCATGCAAGCATAGGAGTTGTATTTTCCTACGCTCCCAATACTAAGAAAAGAGGCGGAGATTGAGTTGATGGGAATACAAGTCTCAAACTCTTTAATATAAGCAGTAGTATGGATGGGCATGGCTAAACTGAGCTAAAGGTGAAAAAGATAGTTTGAGGTATTGGGTTAGATTCTACCTTAAATTAAGAATAATCAACCTGAGCCTAGCTCAGTAAGAATATTTAAGAGCTCAAACCTAGTTCGACCTTGTCTCTAGTTATTTGAATAATTTTATAATATATAGAATATATATATGTATTTAATCGGAAAAGAGAATTGGGTAGGTTGGCTTTAATATAAAAATATAAATTCTCATATCAGATTAGGCTTGATTTTCCATGGCTTTGCATGTCTATGTCTGTGCTGCTAGATTCAATAGATATGCAATCATCTCCAGGTAAAAAGATCATTTAGTTCAATTTACAGAGTTAAGATGATGCAAGAAGATTGATGAAGTTTGTTAGCTTACCATTGGAGATGACTAAATTGTATATTCCTATCTCAATGTTCTTTACATGAATGTCACGTGTTGATATCCGAATTTAGTCTCAGCTTCACATCGATGGCAAAGAATTGGAAGAAATCTAGAGATGTTCTTTGGAGGAACCTTTTGACACTCAAATTAGTACAAGGATTGAGAGGGAATAATAATTTTTAAAGAGAGATTTGAGCCCTTTGTCATATTTATGTGTAGAGGGTCTCATCCATATGGAGACTCCCTAGTTTGTTTTTATAACATTAATAAATGTAGGTGCCAAAAAAGCAAGAGTACTTTCTTAGGTAATGTAAAAAATGCTGGACTTTGCTGGTTGGCATTGATCAAGAGATAGAAAATGAGAACTATAATGGTGACATTCCCGCTGTGTTGTTCAGGAATAAAAAAGAGAGGTTAACGTTGCATCCTTTTTTGATAGGTTTGAAATAAGTTTGGAAAGGGACGCTCATCACTGAGAACAGTCCCTCCTTAAGCGTCCGTCGCAATCCTCTTAACATTATTTTAGCATTCTAACTAGGTTTAGGGCCTTTAAGTTTAGATTGTAAGCTCATTTACGTCTTCTCATATTCCATTGCTTACCAATTGGCGGAGACTTGATCGGTGTCGTTAGGAAACGTAGTTAATGACAATTGGGTTTATATTATTTTAATTAACGTTATAATAATAGATTGCGGATTTAGAGGGGCCAATCACTCGGGTTTATCCAAGCCGGGAAATCCATCCTTGCGGAGCCCGCTTCCGTCGGGACCTAAATGCCCCTCTCTCTACGTCATCTGATTCACAATGCGTCCAACGTGGCATCATCTCGCTGGCTGATTGCGCGTCTCGAGTTGAAATCGTGGCGTAGCCAAACACCACTCCAGCCGTTCCATTGCATCTCATCTTAAGTTTACCCATCGAACGGCCAAGATCTCTACTCCTGCTTTTATTTACACCACTCGGATTTGGAGAGCAGAGCACGTTTCGATCTCCTGCTTGGATTTGGAGAGAGAAACCTCTACTACTCGGATTTAGAGAAACATCTAATGCTACTCGGATTTGGAGAGCCACCTATTAATAGTTGCTCTCCTCTCCTAATCTCAGCAATAATAGCTCTCTCTCTCTCTCTCTCTCTCTCTCTCTCTCTCTCTCTGTGATCACCAAGTTCTCTTCCAACATGGGAAGTCCGGTTCCACCTTCGTCACCCCCCATCTCCCAAATCCCAGCAGACCAGCCTTCAACAATCTCCACCATAAACTTGTTCTATGTCCTCGCCACCTACTTTATAGTTTCCTTGATATGCCTCATCGTCAGATTCTTTTGTTGTCGTCGGTTGTCCCCAGACTCACCACGGGTCCACGATGCTGATCCAACGCCAAGCGACGCCACCGCCACCGCCACCGCCACCGCCACCGCAACCGCAACCGCAACCGCAACCAACGTTCTTGAGCTCCTCAAGTCGGACCACATCATCATCTACATAGGCGACTCTCCTTTGTCGTCGGAAGCCAGGCCTTCTGATGAGTCGGGTAGCTGCCCCATATGCTTGGATGAATTGGCCGAAGGAGAGGAGGTGCGCGCGCTGCCGCGGTGCAGGCATGCGTACCACCGGGCCTGCATCCACCAGTGGCTGGTCATGGGTTCGCAGAGCTGCCCTGTCTGTCGAGATCGCCTTACTGTGACATTGGCACAGAAGTAAAGAATCAATCGCAGATGGCGAGAATAGCAACGGCGGTGACATGCGCGATCGTCGTGCGACTAGCACAGAGCGCTACTGCACGGGTTCCATTCTACCGAGTTGTTCTCTTTGTCTATAGCTACCGCTGCTTCTTTCTCTTGGTTTGTTCCGTAGTCTGGATTCAAGTTATCATGTGGTCTCAATGTAGCAAATTCGCTCTTCTGTTGCAGCTTATTATTGGTCACGGGAAATCTCATCAATAGAAGTTTATAATCCGCCACCAGAAATTTTTGTTTATCACTAAATTTAGGTTATTATTTGTTTTTACGACAACATGAATAATTCATCATAAAAATTAGTTGATTTTGTGATCAAAAATTGCAGCAAAATGCACTACAGAAAATTTAAGAAGCCTTAACGTAAAAAAAGCAGACGTAGGTCATAGGATTAAAATTTAAATAAAGATATCACATAAGTATTTAGCATTTATGATTTTTTTTTTTTTGATCAAATAAATTTTAAATGTGGAATGTATGATAAGAGTTTAGTATTAGTTCAAATGATACAAATTTTATTTTAATTTCTAAAGCATTAAAAATAGATGATATAATTTCTATAGTACCATCGAAGCTAGTACTATAGTAGCATGAAAAAGTAGGAGAAAAATATTAGTGAGTAGAAACATAGAGCTAGGCTTCAAAAGTTTTATAAATACATTTTTGTAATCTGGCTCATTCTGCTAATTGAAACGTCTATTTGATCTTTCTCTCTCATTTACTGTATCATTAGTATTAAGGCTAGCTACCTTTTTTTGCACTTTAGATCATCACTATCATTAATCCCATCATCGATAAGCTTACTAATCCCAAATAGCTTACTTTTTTAAAAAAATAAATGAAATCTTAAATAGTTTTCCTTGCCCAGAAAAAGAGAGATTTTTTTTTTTAAAAAAAAAGACAAGCAATAAAACTTTCCAAAAAAAGTTAAGAAAAATCTTGAATAGATTTTGTTTGTCAAAAATAAAAAAGGAAAGAGCCCCTACGGGGTCAATGGGCAGCAAATTGATACTGTTCATAAGATGCATCAGTGCACAAATCGGCATTACCATGAATATTAAAAAAATTATTTTTTCTGTCCACGTGAAATACGATCTGAATTAAAAATATATATATATATCTCAAATAAATTTTGTTTGTCAAAAAAAAAAAGAGTATTGTTCATAAGATGGTACTGTTCATAAGATGGACCAGTGTGACTACAAATTAGTATTACCATGAGTATGGAAAAAAAGTATTTCATCTGTCCAGAAATACCATCTGAATTGTACCATTTGGTTTCTTATCTCATTTATCTTCATCCATTTGATATTAATGTTCAAATTTGCATCTAAATGTTGCAAATATCCCTATGAATTGAACAGGGTGGTCATGTATTTATGCAATCTCTCAAATATGCGTCCTATGTATATATGTAAACACATCCCATATGCGATGATTTTGTTTCAGTACACGTGTCATGTCATGCTCAACATTCCATTATATCATCTATTTGTTCTTGTCCCACGATCATCGCAGTATTTAGATTGTTCTTTTTACGGTTTAGTGCTAAAACTCTGCCATGTAACTATATAACATTCTCACATTCTCCTAATTGTACTTCAGTGATTAGTGCGAAACTAATTTCCTTGTTCCCAGTTTACTGCTGCATGGATTATACTGGGGCTATCCATTACATTTTCCCTTCCTTTTACCCCTCTAGATCCTTTGCTTAGATATCGATGCCTCTATCCCTTCCACATACATAACAGTGATATTTGCCCTTTAACTTCTTTAGAAGCACCCATCGGCCTTTGATCTCCGTGATCGCTCCGACAAGCGTAGAGATTGGAGGAATTGTTAGTGTCTCTGAGACAGCATACACATTTCAGCAGAAAGGGTCTCAGATGATGTTCCCTTGTGAAGGGAGAAACTCCACCTCTGTTAGTGTAATGTTGGTGCAAGGAACCCAGTCACTGCACCTAAAATCAATGGTTGGGCTCCTGGCTTCTTTAAGCGCATGCATCTACCTCTCTTTGTTTTTATCATTTTTAAGATCCATAAATACAAGTTTGTGGCTAGCCAAGACATGAACTGAGATCCAAACAAGAAGAGGGACAGTTTCAGGTAGACTTGAATGACTGCTTAAATTAGTTTATCGAGTTGGTGCGCAGTTTCTTCGTGGTGTCCACATAACAAATGCTTCCACCATCAACTTCACCGCTGGCAACTGGCTTTTTCTCTAATAGAAAGTTCCCCTTTTTTTTTTTTTTTTTTTTGTCTTCATGTGACAGTTGAAACTCAATACTAAGGCTGAGAGGCCGTTAAATATATAGAATTGCTCAGCATCCAGCACAACTCTTGATGTGCTATGGCTTGATGATGGTGTTCAAATTAATCCGACCTTCTTTTAAATCAATAAGCTTCTTGCGATCAACCGTTTCCCCATGCCAAGTAATGCAAGTATACAACTTTATGCTTGTTTTACCTGATATTTGCTTTCTATTTATTCAGTTGCTCCACCGTTGGAAAAATTTTTAACTGTACAAGCAGCCTTGTTCCATGTCACACTGAAAGGATCACCATACTAAAAATAAAAGAAGAGGTAACAGTGGTTTCCTTAACATTATAGGAGATCATTTGCTCAATAAAGATCATAAGAGATCAATAACGAAATTTTCATCACACTCTCATGATCATTTTAAATATTCTGAAGTTTTGAACAAGAACTAAACACAAATTGACAAAAAACTGTTGGTAATATTCACGACAAGATCGCTCAAAATTTCAAGCAAATAAATTTCATGAATGTTTCTGAGCATATGCCCTTCAGTATAAGGGTTTTCTTGTGTCTGTCACAGATTCAATTCCTCATGCACATGTACATTATGTAATTGCCCACAGGCTTCTTGAGTCAGCAAGATTTATCCCCAGTCCACAAAGGGAAGAGGTGGATAACCTCCCTCAGGAGGTGGCTTTAGTGATGGAGGTAAGTTGCCCCGTGAAACTCCTACCATATCCCCTGTGCATAACCATGAAAGGAAATAAATAAATAAATGCAAATGAAGAAGTTACAGAAAAAAAAAAAAAAAAAAGTACTCGTAAGCATTGATGTCAGGGCGGTTATACACAGAAAGAGGTTTTAAAGGTTAAGATTACCCATAGCCATGGAAATGTCCATTGGACCTAAAGCAAATAAGGGAAGAGAAGAACATTGTGACAAAGTCAGTGGACAAGGAGGAATTATATGGAACAAGAAACAAGCTATATTCATATCAGCGTATCAGCATGAGGAATCCTACCACATGTGTTCCACACAAGATCAAATCTTCTATCTGTAAGAAATAGATGATGCCTTTACTGGCAATCCATCATACCAATAGCAGTTATCAAGCATCATGTAGTGATATATCTAAATTAGTACATCTTTGCAAAAGTCATGCACCTATTTCTAAAATAGCAGAAGATGGTAGAAAGATTTAGCTTCAAAGTTGATAACAAATCAATCAAAAATGATATCCTGATCATGAATTTTTAATTTAATTTACTTTTGCCTCACACCATTTTCATTTTGCTCCTAGCTATCTCCTTTTAGTATGCTTTATGTTTTATACATGAATGTAAACCTACTGGCTGTTGATCCACCTGACAGAAAGCTGCCTCCTATGTGTTGATTACCCAAAAAATTTGGTGATTGTACTGTCTCTACAAAATGCAATCCTGCAAAAAGGGGGAAAAAAATTTGTCAAGAGTTTAAGCAGCAATTTTTCATGAGAAAATATACAGTGACGGGACATGGATAATTCAATAAAGAAATTGAGATATAAATGCAGCATAAGTCACGAGCATCCTCATTTTTTTCATTTAAGTTTCAAAAATATTCAGGTTTCTTTGTATTTTGCCCATGTTATGCCAAAAACATGAATGCTTTTTTTTTTTTTTCCTTTTAGTATACGTGCATCCTGTTGTGATATCAGGTAATTGCTTTAACTTTTGACGAGCACTTGTGGTTGCCTGTAATCAACTTTAATTCAATGCCTACTTGAGCTAGCAAAGAAGGAACTCAAGCTGTTAAATGAAATTGAGCAACAATTAAGTAAATCTAGTATATCAACAGTTAGAAGGGCTCAGTGCGGGTAACAAGCTGTCTTCAAGAACCCCAATGATAAAGCACTATTCATGGGCTTAGAAGAAATGGCAGTCTATCAACAGCTTCAAGGAATTTGAACAATCATTTTCAGCCCCCAGGTGGCAGACTACTAATAAACCAAGTGATATTAACCACCTGGTAATGTAAACTTGCTAAGGGTGTAGTCAAATATATCTGGTCTATGTCTGATCCAATCTGCTTCAAATATGAACCGGATACAAATAGAGAATAGAGATACAGACTCATAATTATACATCTCATTTTTAGATATCGATATAAGAACGATAATCTATATTTATAGATGGATGCTGCATAATACTAATATATACATATACCTACCCATACTGATATCAAGTCCAAAATTCATGTTTACATAGCTTTAGAACTATTTATTTGTCCAATTTATTTAACAACATCCTTTTCCCATTAACCCAGCTTTCTAACTTCCCCAAGCTCACATCTGATCCATATCCTTGTATGCTGACACAGAATATAGATATCCGTCAGCCTCACTTTGTGTTTGAGTTAATTACACCAAGCATGAACATTATTTTCAGTATTTCATTAAATCCTTGTACTCATAGTTGTAATCAGACGGCAGCTATTCATATAATTATTCATAAGACTTATGTGCAGGTATTCTGCGTACCTAAGTTCAGTAAAGCATGGACACATCAAGAAACCAACAGGTTGGTGAAGAGTCATGGCTTCAAGTAATGCTCAAATTCTTTAGACACCGCTTCAAGTAATGATCATGTCATTTATATACAGAATATAGTGGCACTGCTTAGTTAATCATTTTTAGAGTAACAAATTATGGTTGATACTTTGAATGAGTGTTCTCAGAGTAATATCATGACCGATATGGCTGCTTTTCCTGCCACAAGTATGGCTTTACCAGACATGTTTGTTCTAACTACAATCAGAAGCACAATCACTTTCCAAAGCATCATGAAAGTCTTTTTTTCTCCCATGGAAGAACTTGCCTATGTACCACCAGCCAAGCCATAGGACAATCAACAGTGCTAACCACATCAACAAATATTCACAACAATTTCTCTACTTTGTCATCCTTCCTTGCAAAGGAATCACCAGATAATGCATACAATTAAACAATAAAAAGATCAAACGTCTATCATAATAGCAACTTACTGGAGACCACTGGAGTTGGATTTGCAACCTCCTGTTTTGGATGAAAATATTTACATGCATCTCCATACTTGCAGGTTCCCTACCACACCAATCACGCACATACTGGTAAAATAATTCCAGTATCTGATATTTGAAGTACAACAACCTAGTATAACCCTAAATTGAATTCAGGCTTTCTTCGATTTTCCAACTTTTTTCGCGAGAAGAAGGGAAGAAAGGGGAAAAAGAAGAGAACATGGGTGTTATTCTACCGTGCGAACGAAATGGTGGCAGACACCTTGGGCCAAGCTCCCATCGGGTTGAAGAATCGGCCCGCCACCACGTAGCTCCGCTGCTGCTCCATGTATCATAAAAAGAAGAGACGTTAAGTCGAAAGCACGCACGAGTGCTGTTTGTGGATATGCATCAGAGAGAGAGAGAGAGAGAGAGAGAGAGAGAGAAAGAGAGAGAGAGATAAAAACGCATCGGACAAACAGTTGATCCTACCGGAATACCTTTGAGGGAGTCGTACCAGAGGTCGCGGGCGCGCTGGTGCTGGACGCCCTGGAGGTGGCGCTTCCGGGCGGACGGCGTGTCCTGGAATTGCTTGTCGCAGTAATCGCAGTAGTACTTCCCCAGCGGCATCCTCGCGCTCTCGCACGCCCCTCCGCCTCTTCAGTCTCGTATTTATAGGGGTGTCATATAGATCAAGGGGCTGCAACGAGGGCTACTTGGGCTTGGATTTTCCTACGTACCAATGATGAATTTGGGCCTAATTGTGACTGGCACGAGTTTGGGCTGAAATGAAGAGCCTAAAATCTGCCAGTCCGTTGGCAGAACTGAGCCAGATGAAATGGATGAAATGTTGCATTATGTGCATAAGGGTGTGACATGTGCGATACATGTGCTTTTAAAACATTATATATATATAAATGATATGCCCTAATCAACTATGCTAGTGGTCAACAACACATTTCAGGCTGAATGAATTCAAACTCATAGGTTTCAGCAAAAACATTAGGTCTGGTAATCATATTAAAACTCATCGATCAATCCCAATACTTCAATTGTTCCGAAAGAGTCTGATCATTGACATCATATTTAATGATGCATGTCTGTTTATCAGATGTCTACATAAATTTTAGCCCACGGACGGTTGCACTTGCTATGCCAACAAGAGAGCAATTTTTTTAATTAGAATAATTAATGATCTTGATAAAGTGATTGTTGATTTAATTGATCAATAGTGACCTAGGGCATTTAGAACTAAAGCTAGCCCCACTACTGCTTATGAGCCTCAAGTACCGAGCTAGTTAAGCTAACTTGACCAGGAATGGCAATTTTATTCTAACTCAACTTGGTTATAATAGAATTTAAGCTTTGATCAGATACAAAATAAATTAAAAAAAAAAAAAAAATCGAGAACTTTATGTTTAACATCAAAATAAAGCTTGTATATATATTCTTTGTCCTGCTCCAAACTCACCCCAAATAAATGTGTGTAATTTACATACACGTAAATCTTCAAATATGTAATTATATTTTTACCCTTTATTTTAAAGTAATTTTAAAAAAAGGAAAAAGAAAAATAGTAGGCATGGGTTGGTATTAGAGACTAAATTTATTGCTTCAGTAGGGCATGGGGGCGGTGATAAAGTAAGCTAGAAAAGTTAGAGACAAGGATAGAATACGCAAAAACTGGCTTGACTCGCACGGTTGCCATTGAATTACAAATAAGGCATTCAAGCTGAAGACAAGTTCAAATTTGAGTTTCACACACACGGACAAAAAAAAAAAAAAATGGTAATTCTCGAGTTGAACTTGTTCGCTAAATGAATGGTCTTGTCCAGGAAACGAACCCAAGCTTCCTAATTGACTGACTTTAATCAAGCCAATCCGAACTCTTCGTGTACGATTAGTTTACTTATTTACTGCCCCAGGTGCACAACTCTTCAGTTATGGAGAAGACCATAGAGCTACTTTTGTGTACCCTGCTATTAGTCTGCTTCGTTTGGGTTTCATATTCTTCCAGGTCAAGGCATCAAATGTGATGAACTTGATTGATGCCTTGACTCATCAGCCATTAGCAGTAGCTTATTGTTGCACTAGAACACAGTTGGGTTAAGATAACGGCTGAAATAAGGCATTTGTGGCCCGCTTCAGATCCTGGAGTATTTCGATTCACTAAAAGCGAAGAAGATAATAAGCATTTGCTCACATAATCCTATCTTGTTGTGAATTGGAGTATGTTTCTTTCATGCTATTCCTCATCATTAATTTATAGTCCAAGTAAATTATCAGCTGTAACTATGCGTGCATGTAACAGGATGCATGATATACTAATTTTCTTTCTGCATTATTTGTAGATATGTTCGCATGGGATGAGCGCTATGTGGATTAGGCTCCCTGCTCATCTTGACCACCAGACTATCTTGTGGTAATTGAAACGGGCCAGAAGGCGAAGATCGCATTTAAGTCACATAATTAGAGACTAACAAACAATGCCCTAGTATTTAATTAAATTTCATCTTATTTTAACAAAAATTTTATGCATTGACAATGGATTAGATGGAAGCACCATAATTTCCATCCAAAAATTTAATAATTGGAACCAAACCGGTTGCTCCTAATTTAATCAGTGACTAACAACTTACAAAAGCGCAGATTTTCTACAACTTTTATCTTAAGAGCTGCAGAGTTCCAAGTACATCAAAAAAATAAGTCTCAAGCCTGTAAGCCTCGTAAGAGGGCAGCATGAATTCTATAACAGTTTCCATCCATTTAATACATCTCGACGAATTTGCAAACCAAATCGAGAATAGGAGACCAAATCCCGAGTTCACTTCTGGATGGGGTTGGCATGGTCCAGATTGGCCAGATGAACACTTCAAATGAATCCAGAACAAGCTATTAATCCCAGTTTGGCTTTTTATCAGCGACCATGATAGCTGTTTGCTTGATAAAGAATTAGACCGGTGTTGTTGATGTGAGCTAATACCAAATTTTCAGTGGATCCAATCCGACAAATTGTCAAGCCAAAAGTTTGCTGCCATATCACATCTCTATCTGTCTTGTCTGTCTCTCTCTCATATTTTCTCTTACATCAGGGACTTTGATTTCTAACAACGCGAGGATTCAAATCGAGCTAGATTTGGAACTAAATGTATCTTGTAACGCACATGCTTTTGACCTGTTGATTTCGGGCAAACTGAAGCATTCATGCCACCATTTTTGTGGTGTTGCGTACAGAGGAAAACGAGGTGGATTGTCTTGTATCTAACGTCATCAATAGAATTGGTCCAACGGTCACACCACTGTATGTGGAACCTATGACCAAACGGAGATGCTACAGTGATCGCAAGAGCAGCATAGAGTACAAATGAATTCACGCTGAGAGAGAGAGCTTACATTCGAGCGTCAATTTCACCGCTTTGACCATGGGATCAGTCCAAACTTCAGAATCAAAATAAGTCTAGACTTTTAGTTCTGTTACTAAACTAAAAACTTCAGAAATCAGTTATATTGTTTCGTATGCTTGAATAATCTGAAAGGGATGATCAGTTATATTGTTTCAGATGCTTGAATAACCTGAAAGGGATATATTAACAAGTACTAATTGACATAAAACGTGATGATTCATAGCATTAAATCATTGTAATGAAAAAGTGGGGAAAAAAAAAAAAAAACTAATGTTCCAAGCTAAATGTCCATAAAAATTTCAAACTTCCGAATTAGCCCCACTTCGTTGGCATGGCATCAGATGAGAAATTGTTTAAATGATGCACTGAAAAATACGAAATTACATTAACGTTGTTAGATGGGCAGAGATGCCTTGCAGTTCTAAAGCACAATAATCTTAGAATTTGACCTCAATAATTTGAGATCCTTATTTTTTTTAATTCTTTCATCAGGGGTTCTTGATGTTGGATTCCAACAATTGCTGGCCATCTCTCTAGCCATTCTTAGACTTCCTCGAATCAGTATTTCTCACGTAGGCTCATGGAAAGGTGGAAAAGAACATCAAGCACGAGAACCAATAGTCTTTGGTGCTTAGAGAACTAACGATATCAAGCATATATAGATTCGCGCATGATCGATCCCAAATATAGATTCGCACATGATCGATCCCAAATTGAAGCAATACATCAAAGGGCTTGCTATACGGTACTCTAGCACCGTTTTTAAAATTATCTAAGCTTTTTTTAAGTTATTTAAGCTTTTCATTGAAGTGGGACTATTTATGATTTTTATGCAATAAACTGATAGTTTCGATAGCTGAGCCCCACACTCGGCTTCATTCCTTTCTAATCTAAGGGTCTTACCGTCTATTTTCAGGCCTCAAGCCATCCTTTCATCTTTTATCTCGCCATTCTTCTTAAAAGTATTTGACTTGTTGCCATACGAAAGAAACCCTTATCAATAAAAATTATTTATCAATTGACTTATAAACGAATACTATAAATTTCTTTACCTCTTTTCTCCATCAATAAAATAGATTGTCCAATCTAGTAATCTAATACATTAAAAGTAAAAGTAAATTTAACGGTTAAAAAAATAATTATAATAAAATAATAAAATAAGTATGCTAAGCACCGTAGCAAGCCCTACGTCAGAACATTTTGCCAGACCACTGGATGAAAAATGGCTGGCATCGTGGGATGGGATAATGATATATACCAGGCATCCTCAAGCGTCACAACTATGATATTATACTCCACTGGTGTGGTTAAAAAAATTTCAGCATCACCGAAATTTCGTCATTCCAAGAATAACTTTATAGCAAGGAAAAGGGAGGGGGGAGGAGAACCAAATAATGCATGAGAAGAGATAACCAACATGAACATGGACTGAAAAGATTCAAGTCACGACATACCACTGTAGTGGGCTAGAGCAAAATTTAAGATAAATAAGTATCCTTCATAAATATATCCTCCCAGAAATTTGATGGAACAACAGAGATAATTCCTTCAGAGAAAATATTTGAAAACATGAACCTTAAAGGGAGCTGACCAATAATGATGGTTCACAATCCTGATTAATCAAATCAATCCAAGCAATCCAGAGAACCAGATGATAAGAGATAATTCAACTAAATGAAATAACACAACAATATAATATTGAAACCGAAAATAGCATTTGGATCCATATGTTGAATAATTCAACTAAAAAACAGCAATCTTTCTACTCTACATAATGTTACAATTCTGTTGTATGGATGACGGAAACCAACGGCTGGCACTTTCAGGAGTAGCAGAAGCTTCTCAAGTCTGCTTCACAGAACAAGGCAGTGATGGTGATGATAGCAACACATTGCCATCTGACCACGTTCGCCACCAACTCCCAAATCTCAAACGATGCGCATTTCTTTCCTACAGCAAATACACGGGCTATTCTCTGGTAATCATCCTATCAAACAGCTTATAATCCTAGGAAGGCACATTGCTTTCTTGCATGCTCTGGAATCAACTTCAGTAAGATCTCCATAGGCACACTTTTTAACTCTGATCATCAGAACAGATAACAAGTAAATAATTGAGGTCTTGGAATGCAAGCAAATTCATGCTGACCGCAAACATAAGTAGAACCAACAATAATTTCTATCAAGACTTACCATGAGGCTTGAAATTAAAGAGAGGGGGAAGAAAACGGCCATTTGGTAGGCGGGCATTTGGATCACGAAGCTCATCAAAAAAGGGATGAATTAATGCATCCAGCTGTAGGGAGACAATATATTAGGTACATGTATGGGGTCAAGCCTTCTTTTCGTAGGGGGGAAATGCAAAAAGAAGTTTGTATTTTGCTGCGTATGGTAATTGCATGGCATTCCCTCAAAATACTTACAGCATTGCATCGCAGGTGTGGGGAGTACTGGAGAAGCCTAGAAACAAGATCCACAGCCTCAGGTGGTGTCCTTTTATGGAAGATCTGACCAGATACATGAAAATATTAGATTACAAGAAATAAGAAGCCATAAAAGAAACATGGCTCCAAAATAAAGTGAATAACAAGGGAAAAGATGATTCCTACCTTGTGCCATGGGTGAGCTTTAATCTGCGGGAACTTAAACTCAGTGTAGTTTGGGTTCATGCATTTGATTTCTTCCCTTGTTGGTGTACCTAAGATCTGAAAATAAGATAATATGCATAAGTTAAATACACACAAATACAAATATATATATACACACATATACATATATACATATATAGCATGTGTGCAGTGTGAGCAAAAAATGCCATGGGCAGGGTGACATTACCTTGATTATTTCAACGAGCTGGTCAACTCCACTGTCACCAGGAAAGAGAGGCTGTTGAAAGACAGCTATGTTTATTGACCAGTTATACCAATTAAAATTACTAAAAACCCTGACTCATTTTAGCAAGTATAGATAACGTTGTCTACCTGTCCTAGTAGGAGTTCAGCAAGAACACAACCAGCAGACCAGATGTCAATGGCTGTGGTGTACTCTGTCGCACCAAATATAAGCTCTGGAGCTCTGTAGTATCTTGAACAGATATAAGATATATTTGGTTCTCCCTTCACCTGTTAGATCCAAAAATAAATATATCAACCAAGGTTACTAAAAGAATAACATCGATCTCAGCTCCATGTATAAAAGCACATACCAAAACTTTTGCACTGCCAAAGTCACAGAGTTTCAGCTGATGAGTGTGTGGGTTGACCTGTTGGGCAATAAATACATGGTCATATTACTCATTCAATGTAGACTGGGCTGCAATGTAAGGAAACAGCTTATAGAATAATGCCATCATATCTATAGATGCATCTTGACACAAGTATATACCAGATATTTGGTACACCACTGATCACTATATAATGAAACTTACGGTGTGATTTATCAATTTAAATTATCATTTTCATGCCTTTGTCTTTATCAATAGGAACAAGGTGTTTATATACAAATGCTGAACTTAGTGAACATGAACTAACAGGAATAAATAGATATCATGTCTAGCATACCAGAAGATTTTGTGGCTTAATGTCTCTGTGGCACACTCCAATGCTACCATGAATATATGCCAATGCTCTGCAAATCTGTTGAAATATCAAAACAGAATTAAAAAAAGACACTCCACAAAGATTTTCTGAATTGCTTCTCCAAAATGATCGACTAAGATACTAGCAATGCAATGTTTTGAACAGACTTAATCTAACTTTAAAGAGCACATGGGTGTTGCTCTGAGCAGATAACAACAGAAATATTTTAGTAAGTGCAATACTTGTTGCAAGTCTTAAAATAATTATCAATTTAATAAAGCTAGCCTGTATTAAAGTAACTAACGTTATCAGTGCCTAATTGCATGCAACAGGAACAGAGCCTAAAAGCCATAGAACTGTGCATCATTCTTGCTTGATATACTATGACTTACAGGGAAAACAATATGGATAAAAAGCTCTCAAAAAGAAAATCAAATGCAAAAACCAGATAACAACAAGGACTCATCATTCATACCTGGTACATATAAAGTTTCACATATATTAGCGGCATACGTTGGTTCATTTTGTTGTAGTGTTTGACAACACGATGAACAGTCTCAGGCACATATTCAAGTACCAAGTTAAGATACAATTCATGCTTCTCAGTTGTTGAAAAGAAGCAATGCTTCAGAGAAACAACATTTGGATGATCAAGAAGACGCATGGTTTGCAGCTCACGGTTCTTGTATCTCTTGTCTTGAAGAACCTTCTTTATTGCAACTGTTTCACCCGTCTCCAGGCATTTTGCCTATTAAAGGAGGAAAAAGCAAGAGGCAAAAAAATTAGTAAAATTAATCTCATTGAAACATAGATAAGTTTGTTCCATCAAAAAATTTGTAATCGATGCATATGGTATGTAAGCAGAATAGTCATGCTTAAGGTTTTAAGTCCCAGCGGTAGCCATCCAGTCCTGTTCTTGTGAGAAACACAAGACTCATAGTCCCCAAAAACAGAAAGGAAGGATGAAAGAAAGAAGAAAAAGAAAGGCAAAAAATGAAGCAAGAAAAGAAAAATAGAAAGGACAGAAAGAAAGGAAGGAAGATGAAAAAGAAAGAAAGAAAGAAAGAAGTTGGCAGATGAAAAAGAAACAAAAGGAGGAGGAGATAAAGAAAGAAATAAAGAAAAGAAGAAATAAACAAAGCGGAAATAAAGAATGGGATACTGACAGTGATAGCAATCAGGACATGAAGGGACAGAGGGACGTCCCGGGAACAGCTTTGTCTCACAGGATTTAAAACCTGATCACACTAAACCAACATTGTGCAGGCATGTTCCACTTATCTAATCAGTAGACAAAAAAGATGCATATGCCACACCTGGGGTTACTAAACTAACCTGGAACACAATTCCAAATGATCCATGTCCGACCGCACGTTCGGCCATGTAGCTTATAGTCTGCAATTAAAAGGGGATAACTTACTATAGTAAGACCAAATTTACAGACAATAGAAGAATCAATAACTGAAATAAAGTGAGACAAAAATATGATAACAAAGATCATAGAGGATGACAGCTATTCGTGTTACCAATGCACATATAAGAAATTAAATAAACCAAGAATGTTGCTCCGTGAGGTATTTATAACTCTACTCCACCATACCAAAAAGAGATTTCAACTAATTGAGAGTTTAAAAATCAAAAATTTAAACACTTTGTTGGATGTCATAACCAATAATGCTTAGCGCATTTACCTGTTTGGGTTGGCCATTTCTTCCACCAATGGTGGTTACAATTATATGGCCAGTTTCAGTCCCGTTGCCATTAATGACTGTTGCTTCCACCTCCTGCGCAAGTTCAGCACATTAGAAATCAATGCACGTGACAGGTCAATTTCTTGCACACAAGATAATATCCAGTACCAACCTAGAGTCATTGAAAAGAAACATAAATCAAAATGCATGCCGACCTACCTTGTCATCCCTTATCTTCATATCATTCATCTCATCTGGCAATCTGTCCACACCAACAGTAGTACCACTAGTGTTTTGCATCCCTGATGAAGGCACCACGCTCACTGAAGCCATCTGTTGCAAATATCTAAAAGAATCCAAATTCAATGTGTTGCACAAGCAAGTTTGCTACTGTGAACCAATTCATTTACCTGTTAAAACAAATAATGATATATCAGCAAACGTAGACAAGCTGCAAAATAATATTCAATATTCATTTCTCTTCATATTAAAGAAGTAAATAGGTATAAAAATTCACACAGGAGATTCAAACAAGGATTGAAATAAATTTGGCAGACAGAATGAACAGGAGACTCGCGTACAAAGTATGCTGAATAACACAGTAACACCTTATAAACCAGAACAGGATTTAAGTAATAAAATTAATAATATAAAACCAATAAGAATCACCACTAGGTAATTTCTGTCCCAATTATCTGACTGGAGAATGACAAAGATACTCTGACGGCAAATGTATAGCACCAAGAATAGTCCACAATTCAGTGGCACATGACCATCCATAGCCAAAAAACTGTCATAGAAAAAAGCTATCAGATGTCAACTTGCAGAGCTTGACTACTTGCATCCCCATTGGCCATGCTACCAGATTTCTCAAACTTGACAACTATGTTCAATAGTTTATCATTCAAACTAAATTGCAGAATATCTCAAGTTACTATGAAATGCCACTAAAAAAATGTGCGTCTGTAATTCAATACTAGCATGAAACCATCCATCCCCAATCAACCCAACTTTCCACATCAACCACTAACCGTGCTCTCCTGTAGAATATTCAAAGCAAAAATACACCATCCGTTCAAGCATGAATAACGACAAAGAGAAGCACGCTCCGTCATCGCCACAAAAGGCAATTCAAGGTGGTCACATACTTCCAAATTTCAGCACCACAAAACGAATTTAGGAGTTTGCAAAGGCGCTTCGATAAATTTTGCTTCTTTTCATGGAGGACACACACCAACGTTTTCACATTTTTTTTTTTTGTAATCAATTCTCGCACTATCTTCCCAAAGATTGTACCGATTAACTAAACCAAAATCACAACAACCTAGTTATTATAAGCTAACTGCTCCTTCGAGACTAGCTTAGAGATCATTTTTTAACCCTCAGAATAATGATTTTGGCAATGATTTTATAAATTATGGTACACAAACTGATGGGTCTATAATTACTAGGCATATTGGGATTCTTACACTTGGATTGCAAGGCTATGAAAGTATCCTTCCATGCTTGGGGGAGTGATTCAAACCATACAAAGACCTAAAACCATAGCAGATAATTCAGATCAAAAGATCGGGGAAAAAACCCAAAAATCCCTCTTTTCCTCTTAAAGATTCAAATTTACCAAAAATAAAGGGACATAATAAATTTGGCCAGATAATCGTCGAAACAACAGAAGGAAGGCATTTAGCGTGGTTTTTGTTTTTTTTAAAAAAAAGGGCAACTGGAACATCCCCACGGATCCAAAGAAATCACATAAAAAGGGAAATCAGAACACAAACATCTCAAAAAACCATGAAAAAACCTTACGAAATACAGCAACAAAAACCAGACATCCGCGTAAAACGGTGACAACGCAACACGGATCCGCCCAGAAAACCACAGACCGATCCAAAGAAGCCGATTATTCTTCCAAAAACCACAAAAAACAAAACAAATGTGGGCGAAAAGGAGATCCTCACAAGATCCACCGACGCCTCCCGAGATCGCCCCTCCGATCCGCCTAATCAGAGCAGAACAACGAATCGGCGACGCAGAGAGCGAGCAATCGATCCCCCTCTGCCCACTATAGATTCGGACAGAGATCGCGTTGGGTTTCTCCTCCTCTCTCGCGCTCCTTTTTCGATCTAAATTTCCTCGTCTTTTCTCTGTGGCGAGAATGACGACGAGTTGGAGGGGGCAGTCAAAGCAGAACGGAGACGGAAGTTGGAATTTTAATGCCCCGCTGTTGACCGTTCAAACCGGACTCCTCTCATTTTAAGAAGCATATTAAAATATTTATTATCTTTTATAATTTTCCGCCACCCTTTTCTTATTTGCTAGCCATTCGATATGCCCTCGCTTTTTTTATTTATTTATATAAATGAATATTCTCACCAACGCCGCCCGCCTCTCCCCTCGCGGCCCCGCCCGGAGCGGACCTCAACCCTCTACTAAATGCAGCTTAATTTTTCCTTCGACTTACCTAGATGCCCTTGCACAAATCTAAAATCACAGCGGTGTTCAGATTGCAAGGCCACCCACCGTCCGATCAAAATCAAATGGATCAAATTGAAGCATCGGTTGATGAGTTGTCGGTGGAAGCAGCAGGATCACGGAATTGCCCCTTCTCCTCTGGGTTTTCGCGAAACTGTCCTGATTTTTAAGCACGTTAAATGACGATTTTGCTCCAATCAGGGTACTTAATTGCCATTATGCCATCGGAAGTACAGACTTTTGCGGTCATCGCTGGTCGCTGTCGATGATCCGACGGCTCGGCAATGGCATTGGGATTCGAACCACGGATACCTGTGACTGGGGACCCCACAGATCAGATCACATATGGAGCCGGCCTCGCTGCTCGGACTGCGACTCATCATGGACCGTCGCCTCAGTGGACCCCCGCTGCACCTCAACCCAATATCGCAGTACAATAATTGCGATCCTAGTTCGAGGACGGGGACATGGATGGTATTTCTCGTAAGTGATGGGTCCTATGTGGACCCCACATGTCGGAGTTCCTCCACAAAATCTAATATCTTGTGGTGGACTCACACTGACCGCCACCTCTATGCCATCGTATGCTTCGGGCCCATCACCATACGGTACGGTAACCACTTCCCCAGTTACCGTCTACAAAGTGCAAAGTACAAATTGGGGGCGGTGGTGACTGCTGATTAATTGGACCGGACGGGTTTAGCTGATGGAAAAATGGACCCGTCAACCCGTGGGTAACGTGCCGTTTGACCCGGCCCACCAGGATTGAGGCCAGAAAGGACCAGAGTTCCGACGTGGAGGCTGGACCGAGGGGGCACGTGGCCCACTTCCTGGAAATGGTTGGTGGGTATTTTCGGGACAACCGTCTAAATTTTAGCAAAACATTGTTTCTGATATATTTTATTACATTCCTTTTGGAATCATTAGTGCCATCATCGAGGTGGCAGACTTGTGGACGGTAGCCCCTTATCCAAATTGAACAAAATTACGAAGAGGCAAATGGCTATTTTTTATTTTATTTTATTTTATTTTATTTTATTTTATTTTTGGGGCAATCAGGGGTGGACCGGTCGTTGGATGAGGGGCCGGACCGGCAAACTACGACCTGTCTATCTGTGGAGAATAATTTTTTATTCTTTATCTCTAATTTTCACCCTTTTTTTTCCTTCATAAAAATTTTTTAAAAAACATATTTATTTATTAAAAATAAAATTTATTTTTTAAATTTTAAAAAATTAATAAAAAAAGGGCTTCAGTGGGGTGGTGGTTGGTGGTGAACGAATATAATATGGTGGGTAATAGAGAAGATAGGGGATGAGTAGTAGAGATGATAGAAGTATAGTGGCAACGGTAACGATGAAAGCATAATGATTCTCTAATAAATGAAATAAAGTCTTTTAAGTTGAAGGACTTTTAGGGGTTGAAGTAGCTCCAACATTATTAAACATATTGATAATATTAGACCGAATGGAAGGAGTTGCAGCAACCAAGATGCGCGTGCTCAGGCTCTGATTCACTTTTCAGTCAGGCATTAAAGTAATAACAAAAGTTGATGGCTGTGGTGATGGTGATAAATGGTTATGAAAGATGCTTGGTAACGAAGGTAGTGATTGATGATAAAAACATAATGATAAAAAATATATTAAAAAATATTATTTAATTTTTAAAAAATAATAATAAATAATTCAAAGATATTTTTAAACCTTGCATACACTTTCTAATTTATGTTTTTTATTTTTAAATTTTAAAAATATTAGATTTGGACATGTATCTTATTTTTCTATTCTTCGTAGATTTTTTTTTTTAAAAATAAATTGCCTTTAGTTTCCCCAACCAAAAGAGAGAGGCCCTTAGTATCTGGTTTAACGGTTTGATGCAGAGGAACCGATATTTTTGGTTCGTCTCGTGCTATTTTCGCAATGGTCATTTACGAATAATTTGTATGAGAAATTATGCAAGGAGGACAGGATCATAGACGACTGGAGCGGGCATTGACTTATAATCTAATTCAAATAGTTAGCCACCAAAGTAAATATCTCTTGTGGTCAACCATGGCCAAATCTTTGATGGCTAGTTGACAATTACAAGTCTAATCTTTTAATATATATAAGTTGGATGGTGTGTTCTTATTTTATACCATGTGAACAGATGTATAAAATAATATTTAATTTTTAAAAAAATCTTAACTCTTGTACATTTTATCAATGATCTTCTCGTAAAAGTTTCTTTTCTTCTCCAAATTCATTTCTTTCCTTTGATCCATTTTTCGTCCTATCCCTTCAATTTTAATCACATGTCAATTTTTATTTTTATTATTTTTTTAAAAAATCCATTTTATTTTTAGTTAAGCATATCTAATATATCTAGATTATTTATCTTATATATTTTTGGATTTCAAATGTTTAGAATGGTACATAAAAGAAAATTATAATTTTAAATTTAAATTTAATAGTATAAAATTAAAAATAATTTATATTTTTAATTGTATTATAAAATTTAAATTACATCGTGCTTAATTATATATCTAGTATATAATATTTTTTTGGAAAGAAAAGCCAGGATTCGCTGTTGCAAAATTTAATTTTTGAACGGCAACAAGCTCAAAACCGCTTAGAGCTTTGTCAAATATGGCGAGTCGTCGTTGTTGAATAAAATGAATTGATCCACATGATTTATGGTAGTTGAGTCCTCTGTCAACCAAACTTCCGAACTAACACTGCAATGCTAATTCACTAAATTAGAGAATTGGATTAATGTACCATCAATAACATATATATATATATATATATAGAGAGAGAGAGAGAGAGAGAGAGAGAGAGAGAGAGAGACACATTGGTCATTTGCTCTTGCTACATTGATTATCTTTAAATATTATTTTATTATTAATATTGATTGACCCTATTACATTCTAGTTCTTGAAGAAAATTATATGAATTAAATTAATTATAAGCATTTTAAAAGATGAAGGAAGTGTATATCCTCTTTGTGAATATATTATTTATTTTCTATTTTAGATTTCATATTTACTCACTTTTATTTATCTATCTTTTTATTGTTGCACCTTTTTATTTAAGTTTTATTCATATTTTGTATATCTTGATTAACATACTTTCTCGTTTTCTATTTTATGTCCTTACTATATTAACAAGGTATGCCATTTTTTAATTTTTTTTATATATGTTATATATATATATATATATATATATATATATATATAATTTTATATACATATATTTTTTAGCTTGAAAGAGAAAAAATATAACAAGCAAAATAAGTTTTTTATAATGGTCAAACCATCGTCTAGGAGTCGGATACTAAAGCAAAAAAGAGCCTACATTAAAGATTATTAAACAACATTGTCCTGCAAAAAATAAAAATTATGTTCACTTTTTTAAAACCTTGGCCTCAAAGAGGAAAGGAAAGGAAATTATTTAAAAAAAAAAATGCTCTTGTTAGATTTTTTTCCTAAAAACATAAAAGAAAAGAAAAAAAAATATTTAAAAAAACAAATGCTTGCCATAAAATAATATGCTAGTTTTTTTTGTTTTTTTTTTTCTTGAAAAACTCGTCCCCAATTATATATAGCCTAAAATTATTCCTCAAAAGCCGGTAACTTTCTTAAAAAATCTTAACCATCCTAATCGCAATGTAACTTCCTTAAAAAAAATCTTAACCACCCTAATCTCCACTTCCATTCTCTTTTTCCAGCTTTTCTCTGCAGGCAAAAGAGATCTCATACAAATCCTTTAAAAAAATTCCTAACCGCAGAGAGAAAGTTTCTATTAAACTCACCGCTTAAGCATTTCATCAAATAGATTTATAAATGATACCACAAACGAACGCATATCATTGAACAGATATACAATTATTATCACAAAAAAAAAAAAAAAAAAAGTTACCATGAAGCAAACTGTTGAAACTATAGAAACCCTGGAAACTAAGTCGAGGAGTAGGAGTTACATATACCTGGATTTCTCCACTTTCATTCGCTCTTTCTACAACTTTCTCCACAACTTCTCCAACCGCTTCTTCTCCATCTGGTGTGCATAGGCAAAAGAGACCTCATAGAAATATGAAATCAAAGTCCAACAATTAATTAAAAGAATAGATAGAGAATTACGAAGGTAAAAAATAAAAAATAAAAAAGGAGGAGGTGATGACTGAGAAAGAGAAATTGACCTCTAGGATTAGGGTGGTTAGTGGTAGGCGATGATCGAGGGAGAAGGGGTGGATGTGAATGGGTGGAGGTAACCAAAATGGATGAGCGATCGATTGGAAGAAGAGAGAAGAAAGGGTCGTCTGCTGCCAGAGTTAAAAAGGAATATAAGAGTAAGCCGTGGAGCATGACACATAGCTGAAGTTAATATACAATAGAATTAACTTGAAATGTTAACCAGCAACTCTTAGCCTTCTCTATGTCCTGGAGAGGAACTCATATAAGCCTACTAAAAGAAAATGCCACATAAGATTTTTTATAAATGGATAAAAAAAAATAAAGCATCGTATGTAGTAAATCCATTAATCGGTGTTCACTCTTTCACTTTCGTATATATATGTATAATATATAGGTTGTGACTTGTCATTAATGTTGCATACGGAAATCCTATTAAGAGAGATATTCTCTCTTTCTTTTGCTTCTTTTTCTATCCTACATGGAAGTGGAGAAAGCAAAAAGAAAAAAAAAATTTTCTCTACTTTCACTTTATATTAATATTTTTAAAGAGAAAGAGAGAAAGAATTAAATTTGACTACATTCATATGTAACCAAGCTCAAATCCAATCACTTTCTTTAAATTCATACTAATTTCAAAACTAAAAGGCTGCACATTAGCTATCATCATCTTTTTAAAACAATCTAATGAAATAAATAGAAACATATAAAAAATAAATACAAACATGATGGGAATGACAGTAATTTTTTCAGGAGCAACAGTAAATATTCATCTCACGGAATAAACACTAATATATATTCAGAATTTTGAACCAATAAACATATGTCTCGATGGTAAACAAAAATACTACGAAAATAAACATAAACTATTGGAATACTCAAGGGATGTGTCTTGTGTGCTATAAGGAATGAGGCATATGGATCTCCATAAATATATATCATTTTTTGAATCTAATAGTTTCTATTTATTTATGTAGCATTTTTATTTACTATCCAAATTGGGTATTTATTGTTTCAGGTTGTTTCTATTTTTTACTCCATCATCTCTTTTTACTATTCAGATTAAGTATTTATCAGTTCATGCTATCTATTTATTCTAAATACGCTAATATTTATTTTATGGGCTAAGTGTTTATTATTGCCTTTAAAAGAGTTAGTGTTATTTCCATCATATTTGTGTTTATTATTTATTCATTTCTACTTATGTTTACCTATTTCCATTTATTTCGTTGCATTTTTTTAAAGTAAGTAATAATAGTTATCGAATGGTTTTTTGACTTTCAGATCTGTAGAATCTAATGATGGAGGAGGCAACCCCTTTATTCCTATTGGTTTAATGGTGGCTACTAAATTTGTAAGGGTGCCAAGATGATCTGAATCCTCTTTTAATAAGGCCCATGAAGCTTAATGCACCAATTGGATGATCCCTAATTCTATTGGGAGGGTACTGAACAATTTCGTCTAACAACATTCTAATAGAGATTAATGAATAAGGAAGCCAAAGGGATTGGACCCACCCATGAGTCTTCACAAAATCTAATACTCTGCTCATTCCTAAGTTTGAAAGTAGAACAATTTCAGAAAGCCTCATGCTTCTTATGGATATTCTTTCAATTTGGAGAGAGGTTACCGAAGATCGACGAACTCTCATTTCCATCCTCTTGGCATATAATATAGAGAGTTTATTTATTTTCTCTATATAAAGTCTAAATTCCACACCCATTCAGTTAGGACCCATTTAGTTAAGAGAGAAGAATTAAGATTAGTAATATTTTTAATTAACATATATCATATTATGTGATCAAAGCTAAAAGATAATAAGGCATCATCGTGAGAGGTGGTAGATTTCTTATAAAGCATTTGGAAAAAAAAAATAACATCATATCTTAGTTGCAGACTTTCAAAATCTTTGAGTACATTAGCTTCCAATTTAATTGAAAACTGATTGTAATTGTTATGAACTATTGGTCAAATATGAAAGATTAATTAGCCAGCAAATTTTATTTATCATCCAAGATATGAAACCATCAATGTAACATATGTCGAGTATCCTAATAATATAAAAATAAGAGTATAAAAAAAAATTTGATATATTTGTCGTTAGGGGGCAGACCAAATTTTCATCCTCATCTTTATCTTCCATACATGTTTAGTTATTTAGAAGTTATTAAAATTAATAATATAATCATTTTAAAACTAGTAATACAAATTTTTAATATCATTTATAATCTTCAAATCATGAAAAAGGTAAAAGCAGCATAGGGCAATGTTTTTTTTACCTATAAAGATCATTTTTGACAATATGCTTATTTCTTCATTGTTTTTAAATGATAGGATAAAGATTTTTGCACATGTCATTTGGCAATATGAATATATCTTCATCGTTTTAAACACCTTCAATTGCAAATTAGGATTTAGCTAGATAAGTTAAAGAAAAATAATCATTCTTAGAAGGATGTGACGAAAAGTGTTAGTAAAATTATATAATATATATATATATATATATATATATATATATATATATATATATATATATATATATATATATATATATATATTTGCTATTTAAATATTTTCTTACATAAATATATTGCAATATACTTTGAAATATTATAATTGTACAGAAATAGCAAAACATTGAACATTTGCAAAATGAATAAAGAAAGTAGAAAGGCTCTACAAACAAACTCATCTTAACCATTTCTTTTTTATTTTCAATTTATTGTGCTTTTGAAGATGTTCACACATAATCACATTAAATAGCCTAACCATACTCTAATTAGATTTATATCCAGCTCATTTATTGAAATAAAATTAACTAAGTATATGTCCATGCTATGCACAGATAATGCTTAAATTTAAATTTTTAAATAAGAATAAAAATAAAATTTTTATTTTTTAAAGATATTATTTATGGATAATTTTTATAAATTGATTTATTATTTTATAAAATATAAAATATATTTATTATTCTTTTTTGTCTTGTCCTTGTTTTTTAAGTGTTTAAGATAAATTTTATACTAAAATATAATGTTTCTATACTAAATCTAAGTGGATTGTAACAGGCATCGTGAGTTATTAAAATCATATATGAAGAAATCTTTGATAGAAATAACTCTACCTAAACTCAAAGTTATCGTAGAGTTAAAAAAAATTAAAATTTTTATCAAATATTTTAATATAAGGGAAAGAGTGTCTTTGGAAAAAATTTAAAAGAATACATATTCTATATCAAGAGATACGTTTGGATAGGATAAATGAAAACTTTATTTTATCTTTGTTCCACCAATCACTACATATAAATGATTTTCTTTGCCACGTATTTGAGCACCTCAAACGTTGCTCTAAAGCCAAGGTATCAATGATTGAAAATGCTTTACAAAAAGTTACATCAAAAATTAGGATATACAACAAAGAAAAATCATTTTCAAATTTACAGAAAATCTTTTTTTAAATTACAGAACGGTGGTAAGAGAATTTTTATTTTTTAATATTTTACTATTATTATTATTTTGATACAGAGAAATAGTTCACTGAAACAGATTTAACTAAAACCAAGACTATGTTAGTGCTTACAAATCATTGCCCAGTAACCAATGCTCATGAATATTGAAGCAATAGTCTAATATAATAATAAATACATCAAATCTAGGTTATACTGACTTATGCAGCAAACGGATATTCTCACAAACTATCAAATTGCACGTTTTTGATTTTGTGACAGTTATTTATTAACAAAAAAAATAAAAATGCTTGTTCTTCAACGAACAATCGCCTGTTATGTATCCCGTGAAAGAAAGAGAATACTGGTCGTAAAAGGAAAACTTGCCCCAACCGCCACTGCCGCCGGGAACAACCGAATATATATTATAAAATAACACTCAAACGATGCAGTGCTACCATTGCTGCTTAATTTGAAATAGTTGAAACGAAAATGAAGGGAAGCAAACGAAAGTCAAAACTATAATTAAAAATATTAAATATTATTTAACATGTTAGATGAAATTTTTTAAATTTACTATATTATTGTATTAGATTATACATCATTTTTTTCATATCCTCCAATATCTCAACATGTAATAATTAAATAGTAAATGGAGAGAAATAAATGACAAAAAAAAAAAAAAATTTAATGTCTTTCACAAAGAGGTGATGCAGAGTAACCTCAAATTTATCAGAAGGGCCGGCCAGGTAAATGTGGTATGCATGTCTTTCACACAGGCAAAGTTGATGCAGAATCATATCGTATGACTTTAATTCTAGCCATCTTTAGTTGATCCAGAATCATATCGTATAGCTTTAATTCTAACCGTCTTTAGGATAAATTAATTAACGTAACGCGCATTGCTATTAGATCAAATCAACCAGCCTCTTGGCCCACTCCATTCAAGGCTTGGGTTGGTATGGTTTACATGGAGCAAGGCTTGGGTTGGTATCGTTTACCTGTTGACCATTGAGCAAGATAAATCAGGCTTTGACAGAAGAAGTTAGGTTCTTGCTCAAGCTTTTCATAACATATCCATACACTGTAATAGGCCAGAAACAAACAGAAATTTTGAAAACATGCGTAAGGCATAAATATGTTTTTGTAGTAAGACGTTTTTCGTTTGTCAAATGTTCATAAATAAAATACTCACCAATTGCTTGGATAATTTATTAGGTGATGATTATCAATATGTCTAACTTTGAAATATATATATATATATATATATATATATATTGTAAAAATAGTTCTTGAACACAACATGATGATATTAGGGATTTGATGATAGGCCTCCATAGGATGATGATATTAGAGATTTTGTAGGTTTGTTGAGGTAATTTATAGTACCAGAATAGTTTCCTAATGAGGGCTCTCGATGCTCAACTCAGTGGAGTTAGAAGATGATGGTGTTTAAGAACAAATCTTATATACAGCCTCTAAATTTGTAGAGGAAATAACGTATAATCAAAAGAAAGAGGAAGCTGAATATTGCATTACTGAAGGTTGGAGATAGGTTGTAAAAGATAGGTATGGAAAAAAGATCTTCTTACTCTAGCCTTCTTTTTATATACAGATTATCTAGTGATGATACCGTATGAGTTGCTCGTATCATGAACCATTTATTTTTTCGTGATAGGGCTGCTTTCCTAGGTGGGACAGTACAAAGTGTTGGCCATATTTTTTTGTAGGCGAGCATTTGTTTTAGCCAATTCATCAAAAGATGTGTGTGGTTATGTAGTGTGCATTGCTCTTAACTCATTAGCTATCATCATCAAATTATCCTTATGATTGTGTTGTTAGTTATACTGATATGGACCTAATCACCATGTTCCAGTTAAAGAATTCTGCTTTATCACTATCATAGTTTCCAACAAAATAATAGATAAGTTTCTCATCTCATCTTTCATCCCAAACTAGTCCTCACCAAATTTTCATTAATGGATTGGTTTTTTATTTTGTTCGTTTTTCATATTTTCTTCCACATTTTCTCTATAATTTTTTTTATGGCTTAGGTTCTTATTTTCTATCTTTTATTCTTGAAAAAAAAAAAAAAACTTATTGAATCCACACAAGCTAAAAGGCTAGAAAGGCTGACACAAACTATATAAGTCAAAATGATCTTTTCAATGTGCAACAATTTGAATTCATTCATGATATATTTGGATTAGCTATTAGTATAGCTGTTGATTAACAGCTATTTCACATAGTTGCTGACTAATAACCATTTAAAGACATTTAAGCAACTTGAAGTAGCTAATCCAAACCGTTCACTTATCATGGTATCTCATGGACTCCATTGCTTTTCCCATGTTGCATGGCTCCCATCCGCCCCAAACCTCTCCCAATTTCTTTCAGGCCATAGCCCTCGGCAACAATAAAGAAAGCACGATAACTTTGTCCAAGGATCACGATGATGATGAGCTTCCCAACGGACCGAAATGAGATGAGATTAGCGGATGGCAGAAGGTTGGGAACTCTATTTTTTCTTGGTTAGAGGATGTAGGAGGGATCCGGGCTATCTTAGCTAAGATCCTCCACTAGTGTTTCTTGCTGGCGTCCATGGTGTGTTCCACTGTAATAAAGAGGGCGGGTGTCCAATATTACATCGTATGAACTTGCTCTACTGTTGAAAATTAAATTAAATAGGTTTCATGACCATTGCCACCAATCTTTGTCCTAATGAAGGAAGATGGTGACATTGGAGAAAAAAAAAATGATGTGAGATAGTGACCACCTTAACGAATCAATGGGCCATACATTAGATTTAGGGCGCTTCACCTTCATGTTCCCCTAAAAAATGATTGAAAAATAATATATACATATGAAGAATATTTTTGTAACCTTTCATTCATTGTTATCTTTTTTCTGAATTAGTTTAGTTTAAAAAACGTAAAAATTTATATAGTTTATTATAATCATCATATAAAGCTTAATTGTAATATATTTGAAATGATATTTTTAAAGACGAAAATTGATATCAATGCTATAAAAAATTTGCAAATATGAAATAAATAATTTTTTCTTGTTATATGTGCTAATAGGGCTGTCAATGGGTCGGATGAGACCAGGTCGGGCTGAGGCCGAACTAGATTCTAGTGCTCAAGCTTCGGGCTTGGATCAAGCTTGACGGTCCAAAGCCCGGCCTGATTTTATTGCAGAAAGTATTTGGCTGGACCGGGTCCAATTGGGCCTTATGTTGAACCGAAAACTTGGGCCAGCCCAACTTCGAAAATTTGTGCTTTCCTCTGGTATTGTTACCAGTTCTTCAGTAGAAGCCAACTGCCCTACTACATAACTTAATTAGCTCATATATTTATTCACTATTCACTAATCCTGGTATTAACCATCCACAGCCTATGCAATTGCATCATGATAATTAAGCTGCTTTGCACATAATTGCAAATCACGAACAAACTAAACATATCGAAATTGATTGATATTTTACTTGAGAAAAAATAAAAAAAATCCAAACTTATTTCCTCATCTCATGCTCCTATTAAGCCTCAATTTGGCGTATCTCGGAAAAAGAGCGATTTCATGAATTACTTGCAGCTACATGCTAGCATTGGAGATGGAGCTTAAAATCTAAATTCACGATAGAAATTATTAAATCTGTCTCAGCAAAATTGTTGTTAGATAGTTTAAGAGTTTATTGCATTTGATCGAACGACTCAGTACTTGTTGTGCTCAAAATTTCACATCCCATAAAGCGAGGTTGCAAAGAATTGGCTCGTAGCCGAGCTGCTGCTACAATGCAATAACTATTTGGAGTAAGCGTTTTCACATAAATTTTTTTTGGCGTATTGATCGGCATCTGAAATTATTACATATATACATGAAATATATTAAATTTTTTTAAAAAAATTATTTATTTTTTATTTGAAAAAAAAATTAATAAAAAAATATTAATCTTTGATGTGTGTGTGTATATATATATATATATTATCAAGAGAATTTGGTCACCTTGACATCAAACAGCCCCTAAAGATGACTTTCCAATTCCTGTTTACACCTCATCCATCCAACCCCACCTGCTTTGATTAAAGAGTGTCATTTATATATTGAAAAGGTCCAGGTCGGGAGGGGCTTGAGCCTTGGCTTCATCCTGTCCTTCCCCATTCTCCCCACCTACTTCTTGTTTGGGCGTGGCCTCGAACAAAGCCAATGATCCATTGTGGAAGCCGGTCGGTGGCAATTATGGGACGCGGATCGGGTAGCAATAGAAAGAAAAAGAGAGAGAGAGCTACCAACCACCGGAGAGCCCTCCCAAGGCGAAACAGCTTCTTCTTCTAATCCTCCCTCGGCTTGTAGTCTAGAAAGCAATCCATCCGGAAGGAGACATGGCTGGTTTTTGATTGGTGAAAGTATCAATTATTTTTCTTTCAAAGAATGACGATTTGTATTGGGAGAAAGAGACACAGAGAGAGAGAGAGAGAGAGAGAGAGAGAGATCAATTAATAATTCTAAAAAAGTATTAATTGAAAAAGGTTCTTGATCACCTTGGAGTGGCGATTGTCACTCTTATGTCATGCTTTGTTTCCATCCCAAACAAGTCGATGTTACATTAAAAAACTATAAAGTTATTTAAATGAACTTCGATTTTATCTTAAATTAACATCGTGAGCTACGTCACGTTAGCTCAGAGGCAGTAGATAGAGTGGTTTCAAACGCACGAACGGTAACGGCTTGCATCACCAACTCCTTTAGAATGACGCGGATGCAAATTAGATTTGTCCCTCTATTTAGATTAGTTGGCTTCCACTAAACCAGATGCCAGCAGTAGTAACAACAACAACAACAAGCTTAGCCTGACTTATCCTAATCTATTTAGATTAATTGAAAATTATGATAACTTATTTTGCTAGCCATGTGTAGGGGTGAGTATGGATCAAATCGAACAATATTGTAAAGTATAGCCTGGCCCAGATCCAAAGTTGGGTTGAACATGAACAGACCGAATCAACTTACTTTTTAATATTATAATTATATAATATATAAAATATATGTAAGTTATACTATTAAAGTGAAAATCAATAAGAAGATAAGCTAGCTTGCAGAGTTTTTTCATTCGAGTTCTGCCTCCTTTGAATGCTTTTTTTTATAAAATTTTTATATTTAAATAAATATATTTAAAAAATCATTTTATATTAAAATAAATTTATTAATATATATATATATATATATATATTATAAAATAAAATATTTATATATAACAATATATATTTCGGATCAGGCTGGGCTAGGTCAAGTCTAATTTTTTTAAACCCATGTCTATCTCAAAATTTAAATGGGTCTGAAAATTTAGCCTTGATCTAATTTTATGAGTTAAAAATCATAGCTTGAGTCCTGAAAATTCTTTGGATCAACCCACGGGCTATTTAATATATGCCCATCCTTAGTCACACATGCAACTCTTTAATTCATGATCTAGTTAATATACCCTACATAAGTAAAAATTATTTATTGTATAATTTTTATACTTCAAGTAAAGAATATTAAAATGAATCAAATACCTTCCTTTTAATTTAGGACAAAACTCTAGAGTGGTTAGTTATATATTCATCATTAGGTTTTCAACTTAACAAAGGATACCTACACAATTTTGTAGCCCATCGTTAATGTTGTCATAATCCAAAATCTTAGCATGAATAAATACAGTCTTTTCATTTTCTTCAAGATCTAACAAAGTATGATGATAAAAGTGATGAGTTGTAAGATTATCGTATGTTAATTATTAAGTAGAAAGTCCGATGATAAGCACCTAATAAATTAAACCTAAGTTTTATCATTTAATTTGCATGAGTTACACCTTACATGCCAATGTGCTTAAAATGAAGTTCCTTTGCTAGGTTGGTTTAGGCAATTTCACAGTCACTAGCCAAGCAGATACAAGTTCTTCTATTGTTTCCTTGGTAATCCAAAATTACATCAAACTCTTGCTTGCCATGTGGCCTTTGTCTTCTCTTACTCTCTTAATGGCACTACTTGCATCACACTGTCGTGCATTGAGTTCCTCTTCTAAATTACTAGACCAGCAACTTTTTGTACCATTAATTGGGGGGGCCCAAATAAATAGCAAATCCAACACAATCAATCATGGTGATCCTCTTGCTACCAAACTCAAAAGCAGAACTAATTAGAGCTTGTCCAGGTGCCATCACCCACACAAAACATGCGATCTATCTCCTTAAATTATAAAAGAGCTTGTCAAAATCACTGGTTAATCCCTTCAAAATAATTGTTTAGCTTGTCACTAGTTAGAGGCAAAGGGTCATCTAGCCTTTAAGGGAATAAGTAACGCATGGGACTGGCAATATGGCACGTTTTGAATGGTAGAATAGCCGTAGGGTGCCTTCCATGTTATTCTTTGACTGCTTCCAGGGCTATCCAATTGTTCGGACGAAGGCTATCGCATTTGACCACAGCCTCTCCATGGCTCAACTTATTTTATTTGAAACCAATTAAATTTGTTTCGCGAACCTAATGTTGAAATTTGGCCGACGTAAAATTTGTTAATAAATTAATTAGAACTTCATGTAATGCACCTTCCATATATATATCTAACGGTTTAATTGCACAACATACACGGCAAAATAAAATCTCACATTTTTTCTTGTGAAAAGCTAATGTTATCCTTCCAGGGGCACCATGAAGTATGGATGTTCTTCTACATTGTCATTGCCGTATCTCTTTTATTTTCGTCCAAAAGAGAATTAAATAAATTAATGGGTTAGAATTATTACGATTGTTGATTGTATAACCTCAAAGATTTTCACAACTTATGATCTAAGAAAAAAAATGCAGAAGAAAAGATAGCTTAACATATATATAAATTTTAATTTGACACATATTTTGCACTCTAAGCAAAATCATTTTATTGTGTTGATAAGTTTATATTAAATTTTATAATAAAACACAAAGAAAATCATCCTCCATTACACATACAAAAATGTTGGCAGAAGAGAAAAATAAAGCTTAATAATAATAATAATAATAATACTTATGCAAAACTTGACACACACTGTGAAGGAAAGGTTGGGGTTTGGAGTTTCTTCATAATCACTGTTAATTCTGTTTCCTCAATATTGTCAGATTGTGTCTCTTAGATGCTTTGATTTGATTTTGATTTTATTTTTTTTTCCGTTGTAAATTTATCAGATTAATTTTAACTCACCTTATCATCAGTGATTTATCACCATGAAGGACATTCCTGTAAATAGATAAAAGCATAAAGGGCGTTTTCATCAATGCGGATTGTGAAACGAAGAATATTCTCACGAGACCAGCGCACGAAAAAGGCGCGTCCCAAAGACGCTGCTTCCGTATGAACGCGGTGCGCCGATCTGGGCGCCTCTCCGCTGGCCAACCTCTTTTCCCTATTTTACCCAACGCCTCTCCCAAATGCCCATCAGATCCCGCTCCCAATGTCACAATCCGACGGCCTGTGAACCTTGACTTAGACTCCCTATGATCCAAACGTAAAAAGTCGCGCATCGTACGGCTCCGATTTAACAAAGCATTGACTTGGAGACTTGCGGCAAGCCAAAAATATGATGTAAGGGTATTTTAATAATTTAAGCCAATATAACGTGGCAAGCGATGGACAGGCCACGTGTCCCATTCTGCCCCCCGTATCGAGTGTACGCGAGAGGAGCCTAGTTCCACCACGCGAACCTCCGAACCCACATGTGCCGGTCATGGGAGACAGCCCACCGGTCGCCGCCGGTCACCCGAGTCCCCTATATATTTCCGATCTAAGGAGGGTCTCCTCTTTCAGTTCGTCCACCTCGCAAGCGTATTTGACGATAGAATCGAAGAGCCTTAAAAAGGGAGAACGCCACGCACGCTGAGATAAAAAAAAAACCCTGAGTTTCTGCGCCTGTTCTTCGAATCGGATCGTGTGGAGGAGATTTTCGATCTCTTCGCTTCGTGAGGGTTCGATTGTTACCAATTTTGAAGGCAGGGATTGAAGAGGAGATGGTGGCCGGAGCAGAAATTATTCATCAGGGGATCCCGGTGCTGGACGTGCAGTACCGGTGCATCACCAAGGGGATCGAGGAGATGGTCGAAATTTCCGCCGCCACGGCGGTGGCCGTGGCGGTGGCGTCGCCGCCGTCCTCGCCGGGGCGTCGCCAGGTGGCGCGGGGGCCAGATGCGGTGGCGGTGGATGCCGCAACCTCAGAGGTCAGAGCTGGTGACTTTCTGGTTTTTTGTTAAAGTTTTCTTGTGAATTTCTTTTTTCCTTTTCTTTTATTTGCTTGGCAGTGATTGAATCGCATGGTCGACCAGATCTAGCAAGGTTCGAATGCATGACGAATACATGTCACCTGTCCAAATTTTCGCGGAATTAGGGTTTTTTTTTTTCGTTTTGATCTGGATTCCTGAAATCTCATTGTGTGGTGTTGAAATGATTTTGAGGAATTAACTATTGCATTTCTTTTATCTCCTTATGTCGGTTGGATGATGTAGGGAGTAGATAGAACTGGAATTATTGAAATTGTGGCCCGTAATCTTTTTTTTATTTACTGTAATTGGTTCTGAAAAGAAGAATAATTAGATGAAATGATTTAGTTAGGAGGTTAGGAGGTTTAAACTGATTACCTTGAATTTTCCTATTATATATAAATTTCAGAAGAATAATTAGATGAAATGATTTGGTTAGGAGGTTTAAATTGATTATCTTGAATTTTCCTATTATATATATATATATATATATGATGTTTAATTGCGCGTTAAAAGAAAATTGAATGAAATGATGGGGAGAATAATTACTTGTTTTAAACTACTTGTGTTAAATTGTGCTTTATTTTAGATGTGAGATAGTTTCGATGGAGTTTTCGGGGCTTTTTTTTTCCCTTGTCAGTGAAACGGAAAGGGAGATGATAACAAGATGAAAAATTGGGTATGTTTAAGGTTTTTTTTTAATTAATGATTTAGTATCTCTGTGATGTTAAAAGAACATAAATGTAAATTTCGTTAGGTGATCGGATGAGGGATTGGATAAGGGTATCATGTTCCCTTTTTTTTTTTTTTTTTTTGACGTCTTAAACCACAAAATTGCTGTAATTTCAGTATGACGGTTGATTAGCGCTTGAGTTTTGATACTATTTGTTCATTGGATTGGTTGCTCTTATCATGAATTCATATTTTCTACTGAATAGATATGATTCTTGAGGTCTATCCCAATTGCATAGTTCTTGCAGATATGAGTCCCGTACATGTAGTAATCTTAGATTTAATGATATTCTATCTCTGTTCGTTTAATAGCCAAATTCCTTGCTGCAAGAAGTACTAAATTCTAGCGTGCTGTTCAATTTGCTGCTTTATTTAGGATTTGAGGACCTCAGATCCCATTCCAAATGTTGTGTCTGTGGAACGTCTTCAGTTTGTCCCAAGTATTCGTTCTGGGAGCTTTGCTGACATTGGGCCACGAAGAGACATGGAGGATGAGCACATCCGTATTGATGATCTTTCAGCACATCTGGGATCTCTGCTTAGGTGCCCGACTCCTAGCGCCTTCTATGGGGTAACTAATCAATCCGTCATGTTGTTATCTTCTTACTGAAATATACCTTTTCATGTTAAAGTATACCTTAATCAATTTCATCCTTAATCAAATAATTGATAAATTTCCTTGTATAGGTGTTTGATGGTCATGGAGGTCCAGATGCAGCAGCCTACATCAAAAGGCACGCAATTAGGTTCATCTTTGAACATAACGACTTCCCACAAGCATTAGAACCTGATAAGGTTTTCTTGGACTCGGTGGAGAATTCTGTTCGAAAGGCATTCCTCCTTGCAGACCTTGCTTTGGCTGATGATTGCACCATTAGCAGTTCCTCTGGGACCACTGCACTGACAGCATTGGTGTTTGGAAGGTGCATCAACAACTTAGTTTTCTCCTTTCCCCTTCTCCTTTATGTTGCCATTATCCGATCGTTGCTTTCAATGCAGTGGCACTCACTTTTTCCTGCCAATTGACTTCGTTATTGAAGTTGATAATGTTCTGTATTATAGATAAATTAAACCATTTTAAAAGTCATCAGTTCTTTTCTGATCTTAATGCTCTGTTGGTATGCAGGCTTCTTTTGGTAGCCAATGCTGGGGATTGTCGAGCTGTCCTATGTCGGAAGGGCAAAGCAGTGGAAATGTCTCAAGACCATAGACCGATCTATGCTGCTGAGCGCCAGAGGGTTGAAGATTCTGGAGGCTACATTGAGGATGGGTACCTCAATGGAGTCCTCTCTGTCACTAGAGCCCTGGGGGACTGGGATGTGAAAACACCCCGAGGCTCTCCATCACCCCTCATCTCGGAACCAGAGTTTAGACAGGCCGTGTTGACAGAGGATGATGAGTTTCTAATCATTGGATGCGATGGGATATGGGATGTGATGTCAAGCCAGCATGCAGTCAGCATCGTGCGCAGGGGCCTACGGCGGCATGATAATCCTGAACGATGTGCAAGGGAGCTCGTCATGGAAGCACTGCAGCTTAACACATTTGACAACCTCACAGTTATTGTGGTCTGCTTCTCTGCGGAGCATCGGAGCTCTTCACCATCACCTCGCTCTCAGGACCAACAGCAGCAGCAGCAGCAGCCACCGAGGTTGAGGTGCTGCAAAAGCCTGTCTGCAGAGGCCCTTTGTAATCTGAGAAGCTGGCTAGGCAACGATGGAGGTGGCAATTGAGAAAAAAAAAAAAAAAAAGAGGGGAGGGAGGTTTATGTATATAAGTAGAAATGTTTATGAGAAACTTAACTTATTGCTGTGCTTTGTGGCTGCTTTAGAGATGTCACACAGCAGCCAGCAGTTTTGTAGGTTTTTTTTTTTTATATTGTTTCTGTTGTGGATGGTTGCCGGCTGTGTACATAATTTCTGGGTCGGATGAGTTGGTGTATCATTGTTTTGTACTGATTTTTATAGCGCATATCAGTACAGCCATATGTTTGATGCATTCTTCTATTGTCTCTCACCAATGGTTATTGTCTTTTTCAAGGAGAAAACGTCTAAAATGGCTATCGTGCATGCCAGGCCAGGTTATTCGTCTCATGGGAGACAAAATTGTTGACCGATTTTACGGGAGATGGCAGTATGCATTGAATGTTTGACTTCGAAATTTGAATAAGGGTCCATTGTGACATATTGCCAGCATATTTTCAAAGTTTCGTACAATGGGCCACCATTTTAGCAACTCGACTACTTGGAACTGTAGTTTGGGAGGTTGACAATTAGAAGATGGTGGCTTTAAGTTCCTCTGTTCATCACTTGGTTTTCAACTGTGACGTACACTGCGGGATCAAAAGTAGTGTAACATATGTCCAACAATTATAAAGTTTTTTGTTTTTGAAGTATTTAAATTTGTGAAGAGTAAACTACATTATTCAAACTTCATGGCAGAGCCAACGATTCTCACGTCACAAGCAAAAATTGTTCATCAAGGCTGGCGATTAGGTTAAAAAAATACGGCGCAGGCTCCAAGGAACATCTTTGTAACGGCTGATGGAGATCTCTCATGGACTCGTACTCCTCTTCATTAACATGGGCAGCATTTATCACCTATTTCTTTTTAGAGTCCTATTAGTAACGAAACGAGAACACATAACTAGATGCACAATTATTAGTGAAGGTCCAATAAACAAACATGACAATAATTGGCTAGTGGAAGAGACCAGCGGTAAGCAAAATATTTGGATATGAAGATTTCACAAAGGGATCCATGATGCTTGAGGCTTCTTATATAACACACGCATGCACGCAATTTATAAGGAATAAAATTTGTTATCAGCATCAAAATTTTAAATCTCATGAAAATAAGATTGTTCAGGTATTTATAGAATAAAAAGTGCTACTATTCCATCTCATTTCAATACTTAGGATAAAACATATTTTAAATTACATCGATTAAACATTTGAACGGTGATAGAATGGTTTCATTTCAATACTTACAATAGCAGTTAGCTTTGGCATCTTATAAACATTTTATCAGATCTAAAACCATGTTTAGAATAGCATTCATCTAACTCAAACGTGCAAATCAACTGAAGTCTCACGAATCCGAATATAAGACAGCTCCAGTCCTCTAGGGGCACAACTAAAGTCTCACGAATCCGAATACAGGACAGCTCCAGTCCTCTTGGTGCACTAGGTGCATCAAAGACCATTGCAGTTGTGTAAGATTCTTAACCCTTGTGTGGGCGTTGAGGGGCTACTTCAAATGGACAGACATTGCACTCAGAATGCACTTTATTTTACGGCTTATCAAATAAGGGCGCAAGTTTAAAGCTGAAAGGCAACCAAAATTTTAGATCTGACCCAACATAAGGTGTTAAGAACTCAGCTAGATAAATGTACGTACCTCTGAATTAAAAAAAGAATATCCTACTCAAGTAGGCATTCAATTAATGAAGCTACAGAAATTTATATGCAACAGCTCAGTCTGATGAGTCCAGTACCAAAAACCACTATTTTCAGACATTAAAAAAAGTGTCAACGAAAAGATTCCCATAAAATAAAATATTAGTCAATGTGACTCCAAAGGAATAACAAGTATTGGGTGCAATATTACCAACGTTCCATTTTGAGTAATATAATTTGACTGTAGCAAGATGCATTGGTCCCATTGTACTGCTAGTGTTTGTCTGTTATTGACAAATTAGGCCCCTAACAGTCATATTATTTGACCATAAAATACATGCAACTGAAAATTGGCATCCAAATCTTGATTCTTCCATGCAAAACTTTATAGAAACAAATCCTTTTCAGCAATCCTGAAGACATGCAAATGCATCTACGTACCAGTCATATTATCTATAAGCAGTTTTTTTTTTATTTTTTGAAAAAAAAGAATCCATTGCCATAACACTATTATGGATTTTCATATTATAGAGAATATTTCTTAAGATAATTAAGTATCTCCAAGTTTAACTTCAGCCCATGGAACTTGAATCTTTTTATCTGGAAATTTCTTCTCTCACTCTTCTTTTCCAGCAATCTTTTCCTTGCAGTTCTGATCATTTCCCCAATGATTTTGAATTCTAGCCACAAATTTGTGGAGATATTTCCTTCATTGTGCTACAAGTGAAACCATTTCTCTTTCCATAGGATCACACATATTTTCTAAAGAGTTTCTTGCTTTCTCAAATCAAATTTCAGAAACATGTTAATTTCATCCATGTCACCAGTGAGTTCTAGTTTGGAACTAAGACAAGTTATTAATTAAAAAATATGAATCAACTAAAGTTTTATAAGTAATGCACACGATTGCTAAAATATGGGAACTGAGAAAAAAAAAGAAAATCCTGATTCAAGAAGAAGCATATAATTCTTGCCATCCTTTCTCTATCACATTGTAAGGTTAAGCACTAAGCAAAAATGTTTACGCAAAATCAGTTTCCTCCTGATGAAATTTGTGGGTCTAAAATAAAAGAATTAATTTCACGTATCCCTATTAAACTATGAATGCATTTTCACTTCCCCTTCTAAACTAAAAAACTTATAATTGACCACCTAATTAAATTTAATTTGCACTTCTTCATTGTAATTTAAATAAATGTTAAAGGTATTAACAAAAAAGTGGACAAGCTCAACTGAGATTTTGAATCAATCCTTCGAGATTCTCACTTATTCAGGCACAATCTAAGTCAAGCAAGAGTCTTACAATTCAAATGAGAAAGAACTTCAAGGTAACTGTCTGGTTCAAAGATTCAACTTGTCAAAACCATCTACCAATAAGCGGTTAACTCTTAAAGACTCTTTTACATGCTTATAAAAACAACCTTAAACCTCTTACGTAAATGGTTCCATGCCTTTGCTTTTTCACCCAAATGCCCTTTAGTTCTCTCTCAATTTGCTTGGGCTGGCTCAAGTGTTAGAAGATTTTTTCCCTTTTCTTTTTTTCTTCTCATAGGTAGGCATTGATTGGTTGGCTTGGGAAAAGTGCTCTCCTGATTCGAGCCATAGGCTAAATTTTTGGTTTACGTGTGCAGACCAATTTCAGATGTTGATAATTTACATTGAGAGGCAAATTGAAACAAATTTTAAAAAAAATTGCGAACATATAAACTTTTGATCACTCCAGCGAATGGTAGCTCCCTCCAGACCTAACACTCTCTCCCCCACAGTACGCTCGGTTCCAGAAGCTAATCATATCGACCAGTTGCATTCGTGTCTAAGCTAACGGTTGTGTGGCTACCATACCATCAAATATTGTGAGGTGCCAAAGGTAGTGATAAACGTGACTCACATGACCTCACGGTCATAACTACCAGCCCTTCCATTAGACCATGGGTGCCGGCAAGCTCACTTCAGAGACAGACGTCCACCGCATTCGCTAAGAGGGCAGGTCTCCCGAGTTTTCCGCTTGCACCTAATAGCCCAATGGCCCTCGAAGTCCGGTGGTATGATGTCGTTTGCTTTGCCATCGTCGTCGGTGCCTTCATCGGCTCCCTGTGGGTGATACTACGCAGAGAGGGCGGCGAGCGCCGGAACGACCGGACCAAGTACGAGAGCTTGTTGGTGGTCGCCGCACCAAATGGCGAGGATGGCGTCGGAATCGCGGCGGGGGTTGGGCATGTGGGCACGGCCCAGCTCTGGATGAGCTGCTGGCGCGGGGTCAGCCCTGCCTGGCTGCTCTGTCTCAGGCTTGTGGCCTTGGTCGCCTTGACCGGCGTCCTGTCGTGCGACATCTTGGCCTACGATTCCAGCATCCTGCTGTACTACACGGAGTATGGTATTCTTTAACCATTCTATGTAGTAATGGAAATCCTCATCATTTAAATTTTCTCGAAACAAAAAGAAAATCATCATTTAAGCTATAATGGCTTTGCCCTCTCTCTGCTTCCCGGTGTACCGAGGCCATGCGGTCTCTCGGTCATGAGCTGGTTGCTTTACTTCTCTTTCCATCTAGCAAGATCCCTTCCATCTGAGTTCCTTCTTTTGATGTTTCCAAGCATTTTATGCCTGTCATTCTACGGCTCCGCTTGTTGGGCCTTCTAGAATTATGTTGATCGAGAGAAGAAACTTTTCTTCTCAAAGGCTAAAACGGTTGAATTGTTTTGAATTTTTGTGGGTTTCCTAAATTTTAAAAATTATGGATCAATGTAGGAGCAATTAGCAAGTTGAAGGCTGCATATAAAAGTCCGTACCAGAATATGTTTACTCCTACACTGGGCAATGCTTATAGCTTTCTTTTAATAAGATATTAGCTTTTTCTAAATGATATCAAAATTGGTTCGACATACGATGACCTGTATAAATTATAAGACAATGCAAATAAGTTTTATGCATTTATGATTAAATTAGAATTAAGATTATTTTTGTAAACTATAAGACTATGTAGATAAGTCTTATGTATTTGTTACTATATTTTGATTTGAATTTTTACGTTGGTTAGAATGTGGATTTAAATAAAATAAGCATGTGAAAATTTATCCTAATATGTGTTTAGTTTTATATCAATTATGTATTGAATAGAATTTTAATATTTATATAGAATTAAGAAGTGTTTGTAGATTTAACCGTTTGACATCTTGCCTAGCTTTTGAGAGAAAGAAGGTGATGGAGGGACTCAAGCTTAGTCCTCATCATCAAAATGGAATTTGGACAAAGTAGAGATTGAATTAGCAAAATGAAGCCTTGATAATGTACATTTCTACTCTTACAATTGTTGTTAGATTGGTGTTGATTGTGATTATGTATCTCTTGGAATTAAAAAAAATGAAAATTAATAGTCCAAATTTGGTATACGGGTGTCAGTCATCAAAGGCTTCTTATTCAAAATTAATGCAATTCGTAAAATAGTTACTGGGTACTGCCATTGAGATTGCATCTAAACCTCTTTTGCATTACAATAACCAAAACTTAGCATATATATATTGCACATGGCAAAGAAAGTGTTGAATGGATGGTTCTTATTAAACTTGTAGTAATTTCCAACTCCAATTCAAGCCAAACCTAAGTTAACTGGATTATCTTTAAAACAATCGCTTATTCAATTAACACAAACTTCTTCCTGCATCCAGACTATAAACCCACAGCTACTTCAACTCTTAGCAGATGGAAGACACACATGTTTTTTTTTTTTTTTTCTCCACATGGAGAAAAACAAAGGAAAAAAGCCGTCATGATGTTTGGTTTGTCGTAACATGATGTAATTGAAAATGTTATATTTTCATTAATTTTACGCTTGATAACTAAATTGTCACATTTGATAGTATTATTATAAAATTATATATTATATTATATTATATATTATATTTTGTTATATCATATCATATTATGTAATATTATATGATATAATAGGATATGATATGATATTAGGCTTGGGTGGATAAATATACAAGTTAAAGAGAGAAGGCAATAAAATTACTATAAAATAAGTTAAGAGTATACTATAAAATAATTTTAATAATCTCAAACACTTACATGTCAAATAAAAAACATATCATTATAATTTTAATAATTTTATATTATTAAAAATTAAATATTATTATATTTAATTGTCAGATATAACTTAAGACAATATATAGCTTATCATCGTCCGTACGATTTATCTATCAATTTTTATAATTAAAAATGTATGAATTATTATGATTATTATTATTATGAAGGATCATATTGATATATATTCATTCATCCTCAAGTGGCAGAGAGTGAGAGAAAAAAGATAAAAATATAAGAAAAATAAATATAATATTCTGTTATAAATTTGGCATACATTTTTCTGATGAAGGAGAAGGAAGGGTGAAGAGCATTTAAACTTTTGCTTAAGAAAAAAAAAAAAAAAAAGAAGAAGAAGAAAAAAAAAAAAAAAAAAAAAAAAAGAATAAGAGAAAAGAAGGGGAAGGAGGGTTGCTCGTTACCTTCCATCTTCCATCCAAGCTAAATTTGTTTTAACCGAAGGCCCTGGTTGGATTGACTGCTCGGATGCCTTGAGATGGGATAAGAATTCGTCCACATTCAGCTGAAGCCAACGCCTTTCCCAAGCACGCCCAAAAGGGAAATGTTTTATAAATTTTACTTCCCTCCTTAACCACCCTTCGTCCCCTCCCTTTCCCTCTCTTTTCCCTCCCCCACCCTTCCCTTCAAGGATCCAAACAAACCCTGACCCTGACCCTCCATCGCCCCCGCCTCTTCCCTTCTAGTATAGGATTTCGGATAGCCATTCCGATGGCCGGAATCCTAGATTCTCCGTCGTTCGCGGCGGAGATGCCGGCTGGAGGGGACGGCCTGGACTGCTGGATGTGGTGGCAGATGCTCGTCTGACCTCTGACCATCGTCGCCCCGGCGGCCGCGGCGGTGGCCGTGATCGCAAGGGGATGCTAATTCAGAAAAGCATTGAAGTTTTATGTGTAAATGATGGACTAAATTATGCTAGTCATAAGGTCTGGACGCTGAGTTCTTAAATCCACTAAATATTATCTTCATCCTCGTTTGTTTTTATTATGTCTTGGTTGGTCATGCCTTTGGGATGCTAGCTGTGATATGAAGTTACTGGTTTTTTTTTTAGTAATATAAACTCTCTTTTGTGGCTGTAGATGGTCATGTTATAATAGCTGTATTGCCTTTTTTTTTTTTCCTTTCCTGTAACTTCTCCATCTTTGTTTTTATTTGATACAGAATTGCATTTTCTATAAGATTCAACTGAAAATATGATATTAAAGGTTAAACTGTTTCTTTTATAGCTGGAGTCATATTTATGTATAATCTAAATAGATGAGATGCTGCACATTTCATGGAGAGGTTCTTTTCATTTGATTGTTCTCATCTACATGATCTGCAGGTGGACTTTTGCATTGGTCATCATCTATTTTGTAGTAAGTCCCTACAATGGTCCCTTTTGTTATTTTAAATCAAGAATTTATGAAATAGATTTTCTAACATCTTCAAGTTATCATTTAAAAGAAATGTTTCCATACTCCTGCACAGAGAATATAATTTATCAAGCATACTTAGATAATATCTGCATGTTTTTCTCCTTGACCCCAACCCCCACCAACACACAGAAACATGACAGTATACTCTTTTAATGTTACCTATGAGGTTGCATACAGTTTTGACTTTTTTTAAGTATTTCTGCTTTAGATTGCCACCTTGATTTCTGCTCAAGGCTGTTGGATTTATTCAAGACAAGTCACTGAAAGTGAGGAGGCCAATGAATTCCTTAAAAGTGATTTTGAACCTTATAGACATGCAACTCTAACTTTCAGAGAAGACCAAAAGAGGGATGCAATTAGATTGCAAAGCCATCATGAGCAAGAAATAACTGAGAAAAGAGCTGGATTCTGGGGATACATGATGCAAATTATCTATCAGGTTAGCATTATATACTTGTCTCTCTTTTCTGGCAGTTCTAGCATTGATATTGTAGATTCAATTTAAAATGTCCTTGATTCTTTTAATTTTTTATGTGATATGAGGTTTCCAAGCTTTATACAATATATTATTCAGTAGAATTCACATGCACTTATCTATGTTAAATTATTTTTTTGATCTAAACATTCTTATGTTCTAGAATTGGTCTCTATCCAGTAAGTTTAATCCAGTCACAAATTTAGTAGTTTTTCAATTTTGCAGTTGTAATTTTCTATTTTTTGATCATTATTCTTAATGTTTTCATCAAAGGCATAGAACTGAAGCCACTCCGTTTATTTGACAGACTAGTGCAGGCGCTGTAATCCTGACAGATGCTGTGTTTTGGGGTCTTATAGTTCCATTTCTATCTTTGGAGCATTTCAGCCTCAACATGGTGGGTAAAATATCCACTCATATTCTCTAAATAAAAAGTTATAAGTTGATTTTTATTTCCTCTTTATTTTTAAAAAAATTACCTAACCGTGAATGTGGGAGCCATTATATGATTTCTGTAGTCTCATGTATATTTTGTTGAAGGAAAAGAAAAAAAGGTGATAGACAGTTTTTAATTTATTTATGATTGCTTTTATTGATTGTTAGCAATATGAGTGTGGCTGAAATGATCATGTTGAGATGGATGTATGGTAACGTAAGAAAATATAGAATAAGAAATGAAGTTATCTATAAAAAGATAATGATAGTACCAATTGAGATAAATTAACAGAAAGATGAGTTAGATGATTTGAATATTTACAATGTATATTTAGGGATGCACCGGTATAAAAGAATGACTTAATACAAAAAGAAAAAAAAAGTAGATTGAAAAATACTTGGAAGGAAGTAATAAAGGAAGTTTTGATATCTTTTCATCTTATAGAAAGTTTGGCTCTAAAATGTGTAGAATTGGAAAAGAAAAAATAGATTCATGTAGACAAAGTTAACTAATTTGGGATTAAGATTCTGTTGTTGTTGTTATCGTCGTCGTTGTAGTGGCTTAGGTCCATTTAAATGCTCATGCTAGTGCGAGATTGCATGTCAATATGTACAGTTGAATTTATTGTTGTTGTTGTTGTGGATGCCTTTCATTAGCCATGCACTTAAATGATATGATCTTCTTTTAAGTTGCCCTTCTGTGTGAAAATTTGTCTTCTTAAATTTATATATTGTTACGTCCAGTTGTGAAGCAAACAAATTATGTAACTGGGGAAAGGCATGAGGAATATAATACTAAAGCGTCCACTATAAAAAAACAGAAAGGGTGAGAATTTCTAAGATGAAAGTCTACGTATCAAGGTATATGGCATGGTTGTCACTCTTCTCAGAAAGTAGCCATTGGTTCCAAGTTGTTGTCAAACTCTTTAACATTCAATGCAATTCAATTGTGATTCCTTGAGACAATTCTTCTGCAGTTCAACTGTTTAATTTATTACTTATGTCTGATGGTATCAGAAAGAAATATAAATGGTGAAAGAGGAAGGGAACATCCAGTAAGGATTATAGATCTACCATCTTTATCATTGACTCTTCTTATCAAGACCTGTGATCAGAACTTCCTTTCTTTTTCTCAGACAAACAAACATTATTATTAAAGGTCTTGCAATCCCTCCCCCTCTTTCTGTTTTGCCTAGAATGAGTTACACAGTAAACATTTTCTGAGGAAAAGATGCGATAACATTTTTCTTAGGTACTCTTTTACTGTTATGATACTCTGGTGCACATGTGGATGAACGTTGAAATCTTGTGGTCTAGATTACTCTATCTGATACTTGCATACCTTTTGTTGGCATATCCTAGTTCTTCATCCATTTGGATTTGTAAGTGTTTGGTCACCTTTATCATTGCTCAAGCATCAGTGGTAAATTTCCATGATATTTAGGTGTAGGAAGAAATCAATTGCAAAATAATGATTTATTTACCTTCTTAAATCAGTTTAAACAAATTCTTTCCCTTTGCACTTTAGAATAGTTGTAGGAGAACTCTGCTAGGGGCAAATCTTGCATTATGGCTCCCTGATATGTGTCAAATTGCTTAAATATAATCAAATGTGAGATCACAGCCATCCATTTTCATTTTATGTGCATCGTCACATGCCTAATCTATATGCTTCCATCCTCTAACCTCTTCAAAATGCTTTTTTTTCCTTGATTATCTTGGGTTTTTGTTGCCATTTATCATAAGCAGTACTCTGCATACGTGCATTCAAATTGCACAATTTTATAGTGGACATCAGGCAGGCCACAGGCGAAAGCCTTTAACATCAACCCTAAATGGTAAAAACAACCACCCTGTCTAGACCAAAACAAGAAGATTAACAAGTAGTTGGTGCTATTGTCACAAGCACTTGACAAGGCCCCATTGGATTAAATAATCATTATTTTGTATTCATGCAGCTTCATGTTGTTGTCTTTTTACCGGTCATTTCCCTTTGATATCTTCAGTAATATCTTGTGGAAATTACTGACCAGGCTCTCAGATGTAAGTACCATATGATAAAAGGCTACGAGTCCTATATGATATTAAAGACGTGTCACTTGCTAGTACCATCCCATGGAAGTACACGTCCATCTAACTAACTTGTATAGTTTTAGCTCGTCCATTATTTAAAATATTGAATGTAAAAATCTGCAGAGATATTTGGACCACGGTTTGACTTTTAAAATGCACTATAATCACTATTCTGCATTATGAAATTCTTGGAAGCATTCCCTTTACTTTTTCAACTCTGTCACCGTAGACTCAAAGAAGCAATATATGCTTCCACTAGCTCTATGGAAAAAAAATTCTGCCTTTGATGACAATTTTCTCAGGGATGAAAGGTTGAAATTTCTTCCTTTATCAGTGCCTTAAATATGCCCAAAAGAAAGACAAAAAACAAAAGAAAAAGGAACATACCGGAAACATTTGGCTGCTGAAATAACTGCTCGCAGAAGTCAAAAACGGAAGCTAACTCTTTTCTAATTCCTTTACCCATTTCTCTCATACCATTGAAGTAATCCTGTCGTTCTAGAGCACCATAACCATTAAACACTCTATAACTTGGTTTGTGTCTGCAAAACCTTGCTGTTCCACCAAAGCTCGGTGGGTTTTTCTGTCAGGTTTATAAAAAAGATCATTGTTTTGTGACATTATAATTAAACAAATCACCTTTATTTATGATTGGTAGATATTGATGATATCATAAACCTGATAATTGGAGAGCCTTTTCTGTAGCTTTTGCATTATTCATGTGTTGATTTATCCAAAATATCATCTTGGTATCATTTACATTTATTGAGGTTTTCTGTTATGATGCGGACCATTTTTTGGCAGATTATGGGATGCATGCATTCAATTAACGCCATCTTTCTTCTCCTTGATACTGCCCTGAATAGCCTGGTACGTCCCAAAGTAATGTAATGCATATAATGCAGTTTCTTTTCCATAATTTTAAACATATATTGATCTAAACCTTCTTGTTTTTTCAGCCTTTTCCTGCATTCCGAATGGCATATTTTGTTCTATGGAGTTGTATCTATGTAACTTTTCAGTGGGTCCTGCATGCTTGTGGGTTTTCTTGGTGAGCTCTTTCTTTCAGTTCAGCTCATTATATTAAAATATGCATCATATAGCAGCGGGGAAAAACAAAACTAGCACCAAACTTTCCATGCGCGCATCACAGAGAGAGAGAGAGCTTGCATCATATTTTTCCACATTCCCTCAAGATGTTGGACATAATTTAGTGTGTTACTTATGTTTGTCCAGGTGGCCTTACCCTTTTCTTGAGCTGGCAACTCCCTGGGCTCCTCTGTGGTAATTATCAGTTTTCTGATCCGTTGTTTGTCTTTCATTTGATTATTGATACTGATGGACATTCAACTCGCAGGTATTTTTGTCTGGCATTTATTCACATTCCGTGTTATGCGTTGTATTGGTTGATTGTAAGAGCTAAAAATGCATTTTTTTCAAAGTATTTTCCTGATGTATTTGTAAGGTCATATTAGCATCAAAACGATGTACATTATTTAGAGGATTGCATCATCGGATAAGCGGTTTTTGTGTTGCAACGTTCAAATATTTTAGACATTGAAGGGATTCTTGTACGGCTTCTTATTTCTGTACCCTTCTTAAACTTGGATATTTAAAGAAGTACTGGAAGCTTTGTACCAGTACATTATAAGCTGCGTTGTAAGCTCCTCAAAAGTAAGTTGTTCGCCATGTTCTACCTTTACGTTTTGATATTTTAAAGCAATAAAGCTATTGCCTTTAAAGCAATAAAGCTATTGCCACCAGTTCAAATAAGTTGGGATTACAACAGATGGAGAATAATTTGAGTAAAGAGTAATTATTCATGTAGATATGATGGAGACTTCTATGATGTGGACTGTTTCAGCATCACTGCGGATGATTTTATCAGATTAAATAGAAAGTTATCTGGAGTTACCAGATAAGCGGATTGACGATATTGCCACAGAAATGTTTCAAATTGGATTCTCAGATTTATTATGAAGTCTTTTTTTTTTTGTTTTGGTAAACATAGGATATTATTGGATTGCAGGAGACGGTAGAGCATGGCAAACCCAAAATTTGGTCACATGGTAGCCCAGTGATCGTTAGCCATTGAACAAGATCATACCCAACAGAGTGTTTCTTTCCCCCTCTTATCATTTCAATTCCATTTCAGCCTGGAGTCTAGATGGTATGTCATTTGCATCAGGCTAAGCACATAATTGAATTGAACCTTTTCCAACATTAGGAAACCGCATCCTTTTGCAATACTTTGCTTTTAGACCATGGTCCAGGAGGTATTGCCTGCATGGAGCAATACTTTGTCAACATATATGGATTAGGTTTGACCTGAATCATTCAAGGGCACAACTTTGACATCCAAGACAACATAAAGGTTGGATTGTTGGAATGTGTATCCTAAATCCATAGGAACCTGGCCATAACTACTAATTGATGATATATTGCCTGCTCGGAGCAATACTCTCTCAACATGGATCGATTGGTTTTTGACCTCAATCATTCGAGGGCACGACCTGTTACCCACGACAATACATAGATTGGATTTTGTTGGAATGTGAACCTAACTACATCCATAGGAACCTGGCCATAACCACTAATTGACAATAATGCTTAAAAGAATAATAACATTTGGATAACGAATGGATCCAAGATCCACGTTACAAGCGGAGATGATGAGCCCAATTCATTCCTAGCCACGCAGTTCCGTGGAAGTTTGACACCCATCAAGAAGCAAGAAGCATCGCTGTTGGCCTGCTGCGTGTTGGTAGCGATTACATAGCTAGGTATTCAGTCAACTTCAAGCGCTTCAAATTAGGATGGTTTTCTCAACACACATTTGCTTCATAAGGCAAACCAGTTCCTATGACAATCAGAAGACTGTTCTATCGACATGACCTTTCTTGAAACCCACCATCAAACCATTGCTTTATTTAATGTTTATGATTCGAATTGTCAAAAAATCTGATACACTAAGATAAAAGATACGACCAACATTTGCACTATTTTATGAAGAATGAATTAGGGAGGGAAGCTAAGAAAATCAGTACAAATAGGTTCTAAGAGTAATGGTTATCAGCACATTGCTTGCTCAGGTAGATGATCAACAAAAAGATTAGAAATCAACAAAATGTTACAAACATGATGATTTGGTAAGAAGGTGCACTTGGAAGAACATGATAATTTAATCAAGGATGTAAATAGAAAAGAACAATACAAAAGAAGTTGTGGAATGTATGACTTGTCAATTCATATCACAATAAACTAACAAGAACGAACATTCCTAGGGCCATGTCATTTATGATTTATTGCAGAGATTAATGGTGCATTGTTTGTTTATGAGCTCAACAAGTGATAAAAGAAGGCGTCCAAGTTAGCCAGCATAAACAAGCAATTGAAATGAAGAACGGAAGATAAAAATACATATTAACCACCAATCTAAAAAAATTGCCAAGAAAAGTGGGTTTGCCGTCTTACACACATACATACAGGCACACAAAACTAAAGCAAAGTGGTTCTATGACTTTTAACGCCAAAAAGAGAGAGAGAGAGAGAGAGAGAGAGAGAGAGAAAGCGAGTGCTTTTTGAAAAATAAATAAATATTTGGTAGTATTATCTGAATAGCATTTCCAAAAGAGCGCCTTTTAAGAAAAACTAGAAGAGGTTTTCTAGCTTCTCTTCCTTATATAAAGACGCTCTAAGAAGATCTTTTTAATGCTCTACTAGCCAAAGCAATGCATCTGCTGTGAAGTTGCAGACCTCATTTTTAAAAGGTAAAAGAGAAACAACCATTAATGCCCAATGATCTCATAAATTTCTCTCAGTTTTTGATGAAGACAAAAGATTCCTCTGTTGTAAAACAGAAAAGATGATGACAGAGATATGATTAGTATTCATATCTACTAAACTGGATATTGATATGCATATACCCATATCTGATCCATTGGAAATAAGTTTTCAGCCCTTCTGCACACAGGAGATTGGGGAAAGAGTGGAGTACATGTTAAATTTAACACCACAAGAGCCAAATAAGAAAGTCCATTAACTACAAGCATGCATCCACATATCTACAAGGTGAAAACTGGACAATCATCAAAGGGATAAGAATGTTAAGGCATATCAAACTTAGATGAATGAGCATACATGGTTCAACTACAATAAATAGTGTTAAATAGGATGGGATGGAATTTGGTGAATAACAAACCAAATAACTCTCCATCATAAAACAAGAAATAGGAAGGTGATGGAAATTACGGCCCCACACGGTTACTGATGAAGAACGCTCCACAATGTTACCCTATTCACAATGGTTTTAGATTAGACTATCAGAACTGATCGACTTCAAACTAAACGAAGTTATATTAGTTATCGTATATTGATCATTTCTACATCAAGGATGTTGCTTATCATCAGTTTAAAAAAAAAAAAAAAAAAAATCAAGAATGACTCTATATTTAATTGCATTATAGAAACAAGTGAACTGTAAATAAGTCCCAACACTTAAAGCACAGTATCGGATAAACCACATGCATCCCCATCAAACAATAAACCATCAATCAAGCATTTTTAACAGCAACAAAATTCCAATTTCAAATGTACCATAATTCGTCTCGTAAAAACATTAAACAAAAATTTGATCTCAAATATTATTTTCTGTCCTCCAGACTTTAGACTTCAAACGAAACAACCATTTAAATAAACCCTGAAAAATATACCTAGAATCGAAAACCTCTATCTATCTATCGATCATCTCCAATCGGCTGTTTTACTCACCTCCGGCCTTCTGGTAGACGTAGGTGAGGCCGCACTTGCCGCAGTAGTGGCGATCGAAGTGGTTGGCCATGAAGGTACCGGCGCCGCACTCGGCGTTGGGGCACTCTTTCCTGAGCCTGGTGACCTTGCCAGAGTCGTCGACCTTGTAGAACTGGAGCACGGCGAGCTTGACCTTCTTCTTCTTGTGCTTGATCTTCTTGGGCTTGGTGTAGGTCTTCTTCTTGCGCTTCTTGGCGCCACCGCGGAGGCGAAGAACGAGGTGGAGGGTGGACTCCTTCTGGATGTTGTAGTCCGCGAGGGTGCGTCCATCCTCCAGCTGCTTTCCGGCGAAGATGAGGCGCTGCTGGTCCGGCGGGATGCCCTCCTTGTCCTGGATCTTCGCCTTGACGTTGTCGATCGTGTCCGAGGACTCGACCTCGAGGGTGATGGTCTTGCCCGTGAGGGTCTTGACGAAGATCTGCATCTTGCCGGCGGCGGCGCTCCCGTGGTGGACGACAGCCGCCGCTAGGGTTAGGGTTTGGGCCTCCGAGGTCCGGGGAGAATCGGGAGGGCTAGTTCGGTTAGGTGGTCGCAGCAGTTTTCTAGGGTCAAGGCAGCGCTGTGGCGTCTCGCGGGTGGTACAGGGGGATGATTAATCCTGGCCGTTCGATTTTCACGGCTGAGGCGGCGACCAGCCGTTAAAAGGCTCAAACCAATACGGTCGGTAGTTGATTTTGATCTTATTCTCTGATCGCACGGTTTGTTTATTTGAGTAAAGCTTATCTTGAAATAAGCTTGAACCAACCTTGACAATTGATCCAAGTTTGAATCTATTTGGTTAAGCTTAAAATTAATTTCAATTTAGACTTGAATTAGGTTGATGAGACTCAGCTCAATAAGACTTGAAATTGATAACAGATGTTACAATATATATTGCAAGATTTAATTCAATATGGCTGGCTATTAGCCAACAATTGATTCAAGCATGAATTTGTTTTTGAAGTGGGCTTAAATTAAGCTTCAACTGAGCTTGGTTGGAGCTTGAATTGAGTTTGAATAAGTTTAATACAATCTTGAACCAGTATCAACTCAATTGATATCATCAAATTTGTCGAAGTAGAATTCTATTTGGTTCAATTACAAGACAAGCTCAAATTAAACTTCTCCTTCTATTTGAAAGAAACAAGTTGAGCATCATCACCGAGAAGAAAATTAGATTCAAATACACGTGTTCTTTCTATTTATCTATCTGTTCTCCAACAAGCATGGACCAGATTCATGGTACACTGATTTCATTTGCTGTGCATTGAGTGCAGCTAGAACCGAACAAATGGAAAGTATATAATGATGCGGAAAGAGTACAAGTCCAAATGCACCTGGCCCCATAAATTCTAATTTCTAATTAGCAAATAAACATCAGAGTACAAGTCCAAATGCACCTGGCCCCATAAATTCTAATTTCTAATTAGCAAATAAACATCTTAAGCACCATGAAACATTCTGATCCTCTCTCTCTCTCGTTCCCTGTTTCTCTCCGATACTCGCAATGGGTGCATGGATGGATCATTGAGCCATGGCCTCCTCTAGCATCACCGGTGGAGGAAGGTCGGGGGGCGGCGACCAGGAAGACTCTCCTCTAGCGTCGAGTGCCGTCTCGGCCTCGTCATCGTCCATCAGTGCGGGCAGCGGCGGAGCAAGAGGGCACTCGATTTTGAAATGGAGCAGGCTAAAATATACTTTTGGTCATCAAACTTTCTCTCAAATTATTTCCATCCTCAAACTTTCAAATGTTACAGTATAAAAACCTTGTATATCTCCCATATTTTAAGAATGCCCTCCTGACGTCTCATTGCATTGCATGACCAAAAATATAATATTTTTAAAATATAAAAAATTAAATTATAGCAACTAAAAGAATCAAAATATATTATAAGTGAAAGTTTGAAGACTAAAAATAGCAATAATTCCGTCAACGCCGGCTGGGTTATAAAGATTTGCCAACTTTCACAGCTAAGCCATGGATGGAAGTGGTCTTCCAAAACGAGTTTTAAGATTCACATGCTTATCTCGTATCTTTGCTTAAAAATAACAACTTAATGGGAGTTACTTGAAATGGGCAAATCACATGACATGGAGTCGGATGAATAGCGCTCTGAAATTAGGGTACTAAGCAATCATGATAGAATAGTAATACATCTCTTGGAAGCCAAAGATCCCTTCCCAGACTTTCCTCTCGCATTACCCTCTCACATTACTTCCTGCAATTGAGTTGGACTGATACCATCTTCTGAACGAGTTTACCTTATATATGTATATATATATATATATATATAGCTAAAAAAATTCTGGGAGCATATCTTGACATCATCACATCTGCTATTCCAGAGGCAATTCTATCACACATCATTATAAGGCCTTTCTGTGATTACAATTTTAAGCAACACACTATTTCAAACAGTGACTTGGATCAACGAAGACGCATGATCTTACCACATTGAAATTTAAACAGTTAACGACATCCTGAAACAAAAGTGCAACAGAAATCACAACATCTAACAGAAACACATAGCATAGAACTCTGACAGAAACTGTTCTGAAATTTAAACAGTAAACAACATCCTGAAACAAAAGTGCAACAGAAAGCAAATGTCCACAACATCTAACAGAGATACATAGCATAGAACTCTGACAGAAACTGTTCTGAAATTTAAACAGTAAACAACATCCTGAAATGAAAGTGCAACAGAAAGCAAATGTTCACCACATCTAACAGAAACACATAGCATAGAACTCTGACAAAAACTGTTCTTCAAAGGCAGAACTCACAGCAAGGACTCTGCTATGGCTCTGCCATCTGCATAGGTGCAGCAACATTCTCAGACTGAGGAGGACGGGTCAGACATGGGACACCGCACTGCAGCCATATGATGGCAAGGATGATGATAACATGTGGTGTCATCTTATTGTGAATGCTGGCAAAACTAGAAATAGACTGCAGCCCAAGGCTCAGGCAGTACATGATTACAGTGATGATGGCACCTGCGTTTGCCAGCTCAGATATCAACATCTCCAGCGCTGTCAGGTCCCTTCCAGAATGCTCTCGGTTCAGCCAGTAGATGAAACCACGTATGGGGAGCTGGAGATAGAAAACAAGCAGCAAAACAGAGGAAGCAATGCCTTCAACATAAGCCAGCAGAGGCATGCCAAGGTGTGCCGAGAAGAGAAACCATCCATAGGCTAACAGAAGGATGGAATATGACCCTAGAGTCAACACAGAAAGCAGAGCTACAATGTATGGAACACGAGTAGAAGAGAGGGAGGGGACGACAACAAAAATTATGAGTGCAGAGGCTGAGAAAAGCAAAGCAAGAACCTCTGCAATCATGTAGAGACCAAACATTCGTGGATGAGATTGGCGCAAGACATCACCCATTCCGTAAGGTGAAAGGAGTGTAGAGGAGAAAAAAATGACAAAGTTGACAGAGAATAATTGAGCATGAAGCATGTCCTGCCTGAATATACTGGCCCACCAATTTCCCATAAGCTGAAAACATAGAAAGAAATGATATAAGTGCAAGTAAAATATTAAATATTCCTTCTAGAAGAGTACAGAACAGCATGACGCATGTTAAGATAAAAAAGAAGATACAGCAAATATCAAGCATGTGTTTCAGGATAGATTGATCTCTTCTGACATGGAGCATGTGTTTCAGGATAGATTGATCTCTTCCAACACCATGTCGCTTGCTTATTTTCACTTGTCATGGGCATAAAACTCCTCAAACCCACATTCGATTGAAAAGAAAAGAGAGATCAAATTATTCTCATACAATAAGCAATCCAATGCTCCACAGCACATTGAATACATGACATAGCATGCTGATTGTACACGTCCATCAAATGAAGAATTGATGTCCTCAATGACAATATTTGTTAATTTTAAAGCAGTAAGCAACTCTAATTTTGTAGTGTTTACGAAGCTTCAACAAGCTCATCAGTATTGAGGAATAAAAATGGCATGCTTCTATGGTTAAAAATCATATCTAAAACCTAGAGATTCAATCACAGGCAACTAGTAATAGTTCAAATTCAACCTTCCAATACCTATAAAAGGACTTTAAAGAAGAATAAGATAGAAGCTAAAAGAATGATATAAACAGGAGAAATTAAGTGACAGCTACTAAATGTAGAGAAGGTGCCTTTTTTTTTTTTAAAAAAAATCTATTGAAGTGATAGGATGACCATGAAGAGCTATTGTCTCAGAGAATGTAGTAGCTTTACGTTGGTTTTCCCAAAACACAAGGACTTCAACCATTATATCCCTTGCACTCCATGTATAACCATCAGCAGTGCATATTAATTATCATATTTGCCAACAATAGACCTTAAATAACAATATATCATCCAAACAAAATAGAGAACAAAAATTTTAGAGAGAAAGGGAGCGAGATCCACCCGTAATATAATTACCTAGCTACAATATAATTACCTAGCTACAGATTTTTAGGGATGCAGAATCCTAGAATAGAACCCACAACAATTGGATGCTAAACAGAGAAAACATAATTTGATATTATTTCTGTACTCGTGTCACACTAAGAGAAGAAAACACTAACGGTCAACTTGCTAAACTTTATAAGACTTTATCTCAACTCATATAGATTGCCTCTGCCATTTAGCATTGGTGCATGCCAATAACTAAAGAAACAAGTTCTATGACTCAGATAACTAAATTGAACTTTAAAAACCATTCATCAGAAATGAAAGCTAGGAGAGGTCTGACAGAAATTCAGCCCATAACAAGAAGATTACGTGTTGCAGTTAACACAGAACCTAGCATAGAAGTAATGCCACACAAATTAGCATTCTAGATATTATAAATGGCAGTGCAAGGAAGCAGACATCACTGCAATTTCTCAAGGCAGACTAGCATAACAGCATATCCATTGAGTCCAGATCCTCTCCCTCTCCCATTGATGGAGGATCTAGTTCAATTACCTGCAATTTGTGCAACACATAGTGGAAGGTGATCGAACAGTGCAGTACATGCACATCCTAGTCCTGTCCAATCACCAGCCATCACATGGTACACAATTAGGGGGTGATGATGACTCAGACCTCTCTAGTTCAAATACAATCTGGACAGGATCTAAATTCTATCCATTGAAATAACCATAAGTGCAAATAACTGTGAAACCAATTTTTTTTTTGGTTCAATTGCATCACTGTAAAAAGGATTAAAAATATAGCCCAAATACACAAATGCCAGTTTCTTTGATGCAGAACTGCAGGGACCCAACAAGTTGGTATAATTCAAATATTGACTTTATTTTTCAAGCAAATAATACCATCATGCGAGTTAATTCATAATTTTAGGGAACTGATTTTAATCATGATAGATTGCCGTTGATGGTGATGGAAAAGGGCACTGAAAGTCAGATCCACTCCCTCTCTATTCCAGAGATGAGGGATTCTTGCGACTGATGCAAACCATAGGGTTTGTTGGATCACAACAACTACCTCCCCATCCACTATTAAAGCAACGAATTGTGATTTTCATACATTGAGATCTATAATATTTCCTTAGGCTGCAAGTTGGATGCTTACATCCAAAATTTAACTTCCACAGCTAATCAAAAATAGAAATTAAACATCAATTCTTCAGGTTTTGATTGCCATCCACTACCCTGGTAATCAAAATTTAACTTTCCCAAAATAGATGAATCTTGGATATCCATCAAGTCATTAAGGATCTAACTAAACTAATTCAAGCCCTACCAAATAAACAAAATCAACATTTGTATAAAAGAATCAATACTAGAAGAAGAGGGTTTCAAGTGACCTCAAACCCCAGTCGAAAAGCCTTGAAGACGAGGAGGGGGTCAAGCATAGGAATCAAAATTGGAGACAAGAAAATGCAAACAAAAAGGAAAATTAACCAATTTACCCGATTGCTAAGAGTTGTCTGCAGACTACCCATGCCAAATGCTGGACGACCCGCTCTCTCCATCGAACAAGATAGGATTAGGGTTTTGTCACTCGCTGCACAGGGATTGCACAAGTGCAATATATCTATTCTTATAATGTTAATGCCCTCGGGTACAACTCTACCCCTGAACAATGCCAACTTTTAGTAAATGCTTGATTATCTTTCTCGAACCTTGTGGACGACAGGCTTACGCAACTCCCATATTTTTTTTCCTTTTTTAAGCCTACTCAGTCATTTTGGCATTACACGTGTAATGCTCAAGCCTCTATTATCATAATACTTCACAAAGGAGTATGGAAATTTTTGTTATAAATGTTAACTTCAAATAGGTCTAATGCAATTTGTGTGATTTTAGATAGAAACTCCAAATATTGTAGTCAAACCTGTTTCACCATTTGCTAGGTTGATGGTGGCTCATCACAATGAAAAATTTTGCTGCTTCTTAGTTTTGACCATATATTTTTATGTACTTTCATTTATTTAGTAACATATTTTATTTTTTTGGTTTTAATCTTTCAGGTGACAATAGCTCAAAGGAGTTAGCTGCAAGAGACAATTGGATTCTTGTCTAGAACACAATGCCAAACTGGGCAGACAGTCCTAGTCCATCATCCAGATTAGCCATATGTATTGAACTCTCATCAAGCAGTGACAAAGCTTTCATGTGCCAGAATAAAATATGTAGCAAGTAGATAAATAAGGTTACTGGTGTAAATTTGGTAGCTATAAATGTCTGATTCTTTGCTAAACAAAATCAGTCTGATTCACTGTTAGAAGGTCAGATGCTAGAACTTTCCAAATTGTAATGTCTAAAATCACAGAAATTTTGTATTGTTGCTCCATTGTTGTTTTTGTTGATGATGACGATGATAATGTTTCAAATACTCGCTCCCCTTAGATACATAATATTATTTATTTCCCGGATAGGCTTGCCAATAGGATAAAAGTTATTTTAAATCACGAGGCAGAAACTTCTGTTAACAAACTGCAGGAAAATGCAAACACAGATCTACAAAAAGCCAAAATGTTCTAATATCAGCTGCTAGTGTTTTTTTTTTTTTGAGTATAATATCAGCTGCTAGTGTTGAAAAGTTATTATAAACAGTTTTATAAATGCATGCATAAGTCTGAAGTTTACCCTAACCACATCGTATACCCTATATGTGGCTGCCATATGAAGTCAGCCTATATATGGGCCGAAAAATGGTTTGCTTAGCACTTTGTAGACCTATATGCTATAGGATTAGCATTGTGTGACCACATATGCAGCTTAATTATCATTATATGACCACATATATGGTCCTTTCACCATTGTACAACCATGTTTTAGCCACTCTTATTGAGACACATATGAACAAGGCATGTTTAAGCTAATGATCAGTCAGGTTTCAAGCCAGCCAGATAACATGTATATTAACAATTTCAATATATTTATTCTATAACTATTGCCATTAGGAATCAAGTACTAAGTAGTAAGCATTCATTGCTGGATATAATTATTATTTATAAAAATGATACAATAACAAATTTTATTTGTTTTTAAATATTTAAAATACTAAATATTTATTCAGCAAACAAAACTATAAAAAGACTAACTGCACATGTGCCCCTATATGTGGCTGCATAATGCATACATGCCATATGGTCTCTTGACCACTGGCATACCACATTAGCTTTGTAAAAAATTGATCATAAATTTATACATATTGGAGGCAAAAAGGACAATTATGTCACAATTTCATATCTACTCTTCAATATATCATGGGGCATGTCCAGCTTTTCATATTTACTCAACTTTAGTGCTGTAGATTGAAATGTTAGAATAACATAAATTTTATTATCTTTCACGGAAACAAAAACTTTTTTTTGTGGCAAACAACTACATGCCAAAATTGAATTTGCACTGACATGTTGAAACTGAGTTGTTAGGGGGGCTTAGTTATGCGTTGATACTTCCAGCAAATATTCTGCATGGGTTGACATAATATAACAACTCACAAGACAGCACTCTAAATATCCTAAACTGACACGGCAATAAATATTTTAAGGTCAAATCAAAATCTGCGTGCATGCAAGTACTAGTGGGATTTGTACATGCTTGCTTGCATGCATGGACAAGGTTTTATTTCACTGATGTTTGGAGTAAGAGGTTGAGATCTCCCTGACCTTCTGAAAATATCAGCAAATGAAGGCTGTCAAGATATAAGTTTTTGATTGGGCAAATCAAGGAGTCTTATGATTATCATAATAATCATTTAGATAATTTATTTCTGAAAATTTTAGACCCTCAAAGATATATAAGACGAACATGGCATCTCAGAATAGCACTTTGCCTCCAACAATATCTACAGGCAAAAATCCATTGACTATTGTTCATGTTCCAAGCCAGCAGGGAAGTTGATGATTTGTGTTGCAAACTCAAACATTATTTGGACTCTGAACAAATTGCTATTTTCACTGTAAGAATCATGTTGCCTATTAGATCGTCTTTCAAATTGTGCTTTCTTCCATGCAATGATTTGTATGGATACTCTTCAGGTTGGAGACACCTCTAGAGTTAATTACAGGAACCGAGAGTGAGAATGCAGTCAGCAGTAAGTTGAACAATCTGTGTCAGGCCTTCTAACCATAATTTAATGGTGCAGCTGCTGGTGGCTGCCTTGCATGGTCAAACTAATTTCAAATTGACATAGCTTAAAAAGTTCAACTTTCATAGGTGGAGAAGAAATTAGCTAAAGCAGATTTTAAAGATAGGATTGCAACTTACAATCATGCTGACAAGTGTCCGCATATATACCCAGCTGAGGGGATGGGGGACATCCCTCGGCACTTTAGTGATGTTGAAAAGGAGCCGAGGGCTGCCAGAATCTTGAATAATGATATGGAATCACAAGTTAAATTGACAGCAGAAGTTGATAACCTAAAACAAGAGAACAACAGATTCTAGGAACTCTTACAAACAAAGGCACATGGTGGTAAACATCTTATAAAACATCATGAACATGGACCATAGCAGTAAAAGGCAAGCCATGCAGATGAAGTCCAAATAGCAGAATATGGTGACATTTAAAAATTATCTTTGGTTGCAACATTGGAAAAAAATGGTTAGAGAACTAGAGGAGGCCAAAATCTTGAATAAGCAACTTGAGAATGATCACGTTTTGCAGAAATCAGTGTATTGTCAGATGAGTGGGAGAAGGCAATTGATTTGACACGTTTCCTTCTAGATCATTGCAAATCACTAGAAGATGCATCTGAGTACATCAAAACCATTGTGGATTCATTTCTTGAAGGAAATGAAGAGATTGATGAACATGTGCAAAGGGTATGAAGAACTTTTGAGAGAAGGAAGCATTAATTGCTGATCTGCAAAAGAGGCTAAAAGATGCACAGCAAACAGAGGTGGAACTGAAGTCAAAGTTGGATCATTGAGGAGAGCAGCTCTTGCTATGACTGAAGGCCAGCAGATTGTGAATGATGAGAACTTCAATGAACTATTCCATTAAAGAAATTTGTTGGATGAACATATATTAAAAATAAAGGAACTAGAGAATGTTGTGAAATGCAAGGAAAGTCATATTTTAGAAGCAAAAAAAAAAAAAAAAAAAAAAAAAAAAAGCTGACACTACATTTCTAGTGATTAAAAAGCTGCATGACATGAATGCTGCAGAATCTTTCGATGTGGGAATAATTGAATCTATAGTTAATGGACTTCTTGATGGAAATTCAAAGGTAGAGAATATAAACCAGGATGAAGGCTCTGTTGTGCCCAATCTGAAATTCAAATTCTTTTTCTGGATGCCTAGAGAGACAATGTTAAAACCAAAATTCCAAAGGAGAAATGATACCTTTCAGCTGAAAAATGCTAGCATCCAAGCTCAAAAAGCTAATGCTGAAGAAAATTAAAATGCATTGGAAGAACTGAGGGTTCAAGTGGAGATGGCAGTCCAAAGGATTGTAGAGTCTAACAAAGTGTTACATACCTCATACACTGACTAAAAAATATATTGCTGCTCCAGTATCTGGCATCAACAGTACTTATGCTGCAGTCCAGATATTGCTCCATGACTCAATAAATGATGCTCACGAAATTAAACAATTAGGGAGTTGAAAGCACAAAGAATCCTTCAATTATGGTTGAATATCCACAATTTGGAGCTCACACTGATATTCAATCCACTGCAATGTAGATTATAGTGGACGGTCTGGCCAAGACCAACGAATGTTTGAGTGGCATAAAATCTGGCTTTAACTCACTATTCAGTGGAGGTAAGACATCATCCCTAAATGAACATGAAAAAAAACTGATTTCTAGTGATTTGCTGATGCAGCATCCTATGAAAGATGTGGAGTTAGCTATGGATGCCTTAGTTGAAATACGCTTTCAATATGGTTGCCTTAGTTGAAATACGCTTTCAATATGGCACATTTTGCACGAAAACATATTGCTAAATGTTCTGCACAAGGAATGAGCGACCTCACAATGGGGAGGACAATATAATTTTAGATGTTATTCATGAAAAACCATCAGATCAGATTGCCACATTAGAACAGGACCACATGCTGTGAACTCTGAAAGAAATGAAAGAGGAAGTTGACGGAGGCTGTTGCAAAACTAAAGAGGATCCATATTGTTTCTCAACAGTTGAACATCAGATATCATGGTTGCTTCCTCATGGATCCACATGAGTTATCATTTGATGCAAAGATTGTAGGCAGCGCTAATTTGTTGTATTATTGTTGCAGTTTCTTTCAATATTATAGAACTATTGTTAAGGCCTACTATGCATTGTTGACCCCTTCCTCAACAGCTTAAGCTTTTAGAGTCTAGTAAGTAATTATGGTATCAGAGCTCAAGAGCACAGATTCAAATTTCCATTCCAACCAATTTTCATGATACCTCCCATTTGTTATCTTGAGTCTTCTCTTCTTGTCGCTCATTCTTGGTTGAGTCATTCTTGACTTGTTCTTATCTTGAGTCATTTTTATATTGTTTATACCTTTAACCATTATGATCATAAAAAAGAATATGATCACAATAGTTTGATATTAACTACAAAAGCAATCTAGCCGTGTCTTCATGACCTTGTAGAGTATAATGTGGTACAGACTTGAGGCCTATAAAACTCAAATGTGGTATGAATTCCTTCAAGAACATGTAAACATGAATCTAAAAATTGTTTATTATATAGAAGGTCAGAATAATTGGGAGACAAAACATAGTATGCACCCATGAGGTTTTTATTGATGTGGACATAAAAAGCTTGAGTGCAGTATAATCTTAAGGTCATGCCCTTAAGAACCCAGATGTTGGATGAAACCCATAGAGGCACGTTTAAGTGCCTAAACACTGAATGTGGTGCAGACTACAAACAAAGGTTAGACTGATGAGGACCTCGTTGTAGTATGGATCCATGAAGAAACATGCCATTGAATGTTCAACCAAAATATGGCATAGATTTAAGGTGGATGCTCATTGAAGTAGATAACTTCTTATTGAACAGCATTTAATGCAATTTAATATGTTCTGTAGTTTTTATGCTTATCTAATGATTATGATATATAATTGTTGCATACAATATATATCTTGCAACAGTTTAGTTCTTTTTCAAAGATCATAAATTTTAATTTTTTTGCTAAACTTCTTGCTAGATCATGCATTGTAGTCCAAGTATCATAGTTTCCACAGTACTCTTTTAATGGAAGATCCTTCAATTTCACTCTATAGTTTCGTACTATATCATTATGAGGCATTACTACTTTTTCCATTAGAGGAGGATTGCATAGTCTGATGATCAATATATGTTTTTGTAAATGCTTATTAAGTTCTGTTATTAGGCATTATATGCACTTGCTTAAAAAAGGATATGCTGAGTCACTAAGGTCCTATTTGGACATTGTTATTCTGATCTGGGAATACCTTATGAAAGATGTGAAATTTGATGTTTAAAGTGATGATGGAGAGTAGAAATTTGAGCGGTAGGAGATCGTTGAACCCACAAGCCCAGTTTTCAGGATTGTTGAATTCACATTTCCAGTAGGTTTTTACTATCCCTACCTATCAAGTATCAGGGTAACAGTGGACCTTCTCCAATATCTGCAACTCTTCCCTCCTTTTTCCACCTCAGAAAGAAAATGCAGCTGGTCTGGAGAAATGCACACATGATCTGTCCAGCCATCCAAGCAGACACAAAGTGGTATACCTAAGTGCATCAAGGTGCCCTTCTGTCTATGGACCACCTGACCCCCTTACAACTTTGGTTATGCGATAAGCTGATCAAGTTATATGCCCGCCAATACAGGCATGTTCACAATGCACATACATTTAAGATGTAAGAAACCTTGCAACATGGTGTGTTGCATTGCATGTCATGATACCAACCAATGCTTAAATCATTCATGGTATAAATTGATGAGATTAAAAATTGCAAACTTTAGCATAAGACAGGGAGACAACATTAAAAGAAAAAAAAAAGAATAAAAAAATGAGAACTTTGATATGGTTTACATTGGCATAAGGTATAACGTTGCATTGCAACAAATACAAATGTCACTAAACTCAATAAAAAATTATAAATGCAGAATATAATAATAAAAACATATCCTTGTGCATGTATACATATATGCATGTTTGTAGATATAGATACATACCTTCACAACTCAGACAGCTTATGATATATTGGAAAGATAGAAGTTACAGACAAAATGCATTTGAAATCATCTCACTATTTCTTTCAAAATTGGAGCTGTTGTTTTTATAGCTCCAACTATTGCAAAATTTAAGAACTGCTTCAACAATAGCAAGTGCACAAATTCTAACAACAACACACAAAAAGAATAACAATGAATTCTAATATATGGTTATTGATAGTCAAATAAAAGGTCTAATATTTCTATTTGAGTTTCAGTAGATACTAAGGCTTAAGATCATGCGTGGCAAGATACAAAAGAGAAAACAAAGCAGACAACTGGCTTTCTGCTGATATTTAAAAAAGCTCAAGAAATAATGGAAGAGGCAGAGCTCATGCCACAGGCATTGCTGATAGATGTAAAATTTGAAAGGCATCAATGGAAACAGGCAATCCAAGAGTTGCTAGTTGAGAGAATTACATTGGTTGAAGAATTGCAGAAGATTCATTCAAGTAGTGTAGAAATGGTAGGCATTACACCCTCGCTTGGAGAATCATTTCTGGAAGTCTGGAGGATCACAATGAAGGAAGTGAATCTTATTTGTTCCGATATGTTTTCCTTCAGGCAAGAGCTGCTGTGATGGATTGTGACCTCAAGATCATGGCTTGAAGAAAGAGAAGCATCTAAATGTGGATTCTCCTCTTCAACACAGATAACCGGGTTCCTATTCAGTACTTAGGAAATTAAATCTAAAGGTAAATTAACTAAATCAGCATCCCTCCAATAGCCTATAAACATTCTTATTTTTCCTACATCTATGGAAATACTTTCATACGCTGCATGCAGGTTCAAACTGTTAGCTACATAACCAATAGTCATGGCATCTAAAGGTATCCTATCAATACTTGGACACACACACACACACAAAACACCTGGCTAGATTTCCAAGCACAAATGTTTTTTCTCCCAATCCCATGCCACAACATTTCATGAGTAAGAAGTTCAATGATTACTATTTCTAGTTTGCTTCTGCATTTTAAGAATTTATGCCTTTCAACCAGGCCTCTCAGCATAAATGCCGCAAAGGAAATGATTTCTTACCTACTAATAACTCCCATCCAAGTGTTCCAAGAAAAAATTTCATACTTCACTTAGCTACCTTTATGCTCTCCCATAAGACAAATTTTAGAAACTGACATGCACAAGCATAACTCTGCATTACTATTACAGTGCATTGATAAACACTGCAGGATTCTTCTAGGTTTGGGTTTGCTAGTTGTATGAGACAAAGCAAGTATTGCTCTACATCACCATTACAGTACATATATGGCACAAACATTCAAAAAAGATGAGAATACTGAAGATAAGTACGCCATAAATTCACTGCAATACTCAAGGATTATCACAAAAAGTATTGATAGGAGAACGACTTACAAGGTCCTCTTTCATAATTGAATTGATTGAAAAAATACTATCAACTGCAAGCATCTGTTTGGATAGAAAAGCAAGGCTGAATAACAATACTAAAGCTCTTCTTTTCAGACTGCTTAATAACTATTTGTCATAGGTGATACAGAATCCATAAATTTATGTCAGACGCTGCAATCCCTATTGAAAAGAATAGGAGTCCAAGCAAGGTCCTCAAATCCTTATTTCTCCTTCTAAATGAACTGCTATCACAAGAGATAAAAGAGAACCTCCAACACCATTGGAGAAGATAATTGATCTTTAAAACAAATAAAAGGGTCACAGCCTTTCACTGCTGTCATCCCCATACAGCTCAGAATTCCCGTTCGCCATCAACTCCAAGTCCTTCTGCATCGCCTCCCTCTTTGTGCTCAACCTCTCCATGTACTCATTGTGTCCCTCCTCCATCATCTCCACAAACTTATCCTTTATTTCCAGCAACGGGTCCCTGTCCACCAGCTCCCCTTGGTCATACGCCTCCCTCAGCATCGCCGTCTTGATCCCTCCCTTCAATGACACATAGAAAATCCCTGAGTGCCTCGTGAAGGTGTTTGCAAACGCATTGGAGAACAGGTACTCCTCACAGAACTTCCCGAGCACCGGCACCGCCACCCTCTTGAGAAGCGAGAGGGAGAGCACCTCGTGGAGCACCCCGACCATCCTCTTCTCCATCTCCGGCGAGGCCGGGTGCAGCCCGGAGACGTCAGCATACGGCGATATACAGGGAAGCTCCAGCCAGTCCCTGATCCACTCCCTCATCTCCTTCTTGAGGAAGAAGCCCGACGGGAGGCGGACGGTGAAATTGGGCCGCATCCGGATGCCTGTCAGCTGGGACTCCTCGTCGGCCCGCTGCTCGATGACGGATTTCGCGTACTCCTCGTTCCAGGAGACCAATTCAAGAAAGGATTTTCCCTCGCCGGGGTTACCGACGAGGCGGAGGAGGTGAGGGTATTTGGGGACGAGGGAGGTGAGGAGGTCATTGGGGAAGCCGAAGTCGCGCTTGACGTTGAGGAGCTTCTCGGCGGAGATGACCTTGTCCTTGGACATCATGAGGAGCTTGCAGAGCTTGGCGAGGACGAGGGGCTCGTGGCGGGCGCGGATGGAGGCTTCGAGGTCGAGGAAGGAGCGGAGGCGCGGGGAGGGGCGGAGGAAGGGGACGGGCTCGGACTTGGGTTTAATGCGGTCGGGGTAGAGGTCGAAGAGGTTGGGATAGCGGGAGAGGAAGGTCTTCACTTTGATGGGGACGCGGAGGCGTTCGCGGCGCTTCTCGAGGTAGCGGAGGGGGATGACACAGCCCGGCTCGTTGAGGACCTCGCTGACGACGCGGGCGCAGAGGCGCCACCGCTTGTCGCGCTCGATGGCGGAGTCCAGGAGGCGGTCCTTGCGCCAGGCTACCTTGAGGCTGGAGATGGAGGAGGTCTGGGTGAGGAGGGACGAGGGCCAGGGGGGACGGAGACGAGCATTTTGTTTAGTAGGGCTTAGGGTTTTCAGGGGGACGGAGAAGGGGAATCGGAGGAACGAGGGCATCCTGGGACTGACAATCCAGGTGGTGGCATATCTCTTACCTTCCATCCATCAACATAATGCGAATGGAAAAGTGTGGAATGGAAGGTTGCAAGCTTCCAAGAGAGGCAACGCGAACGCGAGACGATGGGCAAGATGGATCGCTTTGGAGGCGGAGTAAGCGCACTTTCACGAGGCGCAATTGAGTCCCTTGCTGTGAATTTTCCGGGACAGATTAAAGTAAATGACCATTTTCTGGTTGCACGATAATTAAGTCTTATGCTTACCAATTAGGACGCGTTACGATCAGATTTAAGCAGACAATTAAAAGAAATAACGAGCTGAGCTCCAAGACCATGTCTTCTAAGGTATCTGCAGCAATAACAACATCAACAAAATTTTTATTCTCAAATTAGATGACACTAACTGTATGAATTCTTTTTCAGTATTTTATTCGATTTAAAATTATATATATATATATATATATATATATATATATATATATATATTATAAAACACATCGATTTTTAAATATCTATTTAAAAAAAATGAGCACAAAACCCTCAATCAAAAACATTACATATTTCCATCCATTGTAGTGACACTAGGTGAACTTTCGCCCCTCGCATGTAAATGCCAACCACTGCAAAGAGGCTTCCTAAACTTTTTTTTTTTTTTTTTTAAGAAAAAAAAAAAGCTTTGTCCACAGGTCCAAAAATAAGGCAGATAAACTTTCTCTCTCATTTTTCGGCGATCACCATCGACAAAGCTCGGACAGTCAGAGCACTGGCGAAAGTCTAGCGATGCGGTAAAGAATGAGGAGAACACAGGGACACAGGAATGCCAGGGAGTTTGCTAAACATAAAGGAAGAAGGGGGGATTTAATCGTTCCTACACCTCAGGGGATGGGTGGAACAGTGAGCGAGCGGAGGAGATGGCGAAATGACCTCTTCCTCTGGCTTACTCGCTTGCTAACTTCGGTTTGAACGCCGGCATTACATACAGTAAGTAACTAATACTTTACGATAACTTAAACAACTTTCTTGTTCTCTCTCTTTCCTATCATTTTTGTTCCATCTGTCATCTTCAGTCTGCCATCCGACTCTGATTTGGCTCCTATTTGATAAAAAAAAATTAAAATCATCATACCTACTATTAGGTTGGAACTCTGATTGATGCCTTACTTTTCTCACATTAGTGGCATCAAGGATTCGTTCAAAATCTATGAGAAAAATTATTTCCATGGGTCTAAAGATCATCTAGCCAATAAGAAAGAAATTTTTATTGAGAAAAAATGATAAAAGCATCGGGCCATGTGAAGTAGGGTAGATCAATGTTTTGTTGCTTCTATTTTTTTAATGGGATTAGAAGATTCCGCTAGTAAGAGGTGATTAGATTTTTTTTGTCTTTATTAATATTTTATCAATGATTTGATTCTTTGATTAGAAAGGTAAAAAAAAAAAAAACCTAGATTCTTCTCTCTCCTTAAAGCAAAGAAATAGAAAATTTTTTAAAGAAGAAGACGATTTATAAGAGACCGTTTTAACCGATTATACCAGGTTAATTACTAATGAAGCCTTTAAGTTATAATTTAATTTTTATTTTTTTGAAGAAATATTAAGGGGTACCGTAGCCAAAGCCTTTTCTTTGATGCAATAGTAAGTAGTAACATTGACTTTGGAGTCATTTCTTTAAAATAGAAATTAGGGTTTGAAAGAAAAAAAATCAAGATGATGATTGCTCATTGTCATGATCAATGTACAAAATTAGAGCCCCATATTTGCAATGCATGTGAATTAGGATCGAGCATGTAGCCATGCTTGCTTTGACATCTGATTTCGATATGAGAGGAGAGAAAATAAGGATCGAAACCAAAGCGAAAGAAAAAACTTTTCAATTAATTCACAAAGAAGAGAAGAGAAATTCAAATTCTCTCATTTATTTAGAAAATTAGTACAAATTTTAATGTGGTATGAGCTGGTTGGCTGCTTGATGGCAACAGATGATGAAGTTTATTATATAAAAAAAATGTTTGGTTACACTATTTTGACTTTAATTTTTAATAATAGCTTATTTTTGAAGGGACCTAAGATAACTTTTTAAAAATGTAATAATACATATCATTCATATATAATTATAAATATTAAAATATTATATTTATATAGTACTAATTATTAATTAATATAATATTATTATTTATATTTATTATATTAATATTAGTTATATATTTCATATATGATTTTATTAATATAGTTATTAGTATAATTATATATTATTTATATTATATTTATAATGATATTATTATTTTATTATGATAATATAATATTACTTATATATTAGTATAATATCATCACTATTATATTATTATTTTTATTTATTATATATAAAAAATGTGTAATTTATATATAATACATTATAATAATACATATTATGTAATATATTATATATAATATACTAATTATTTATTAAAAGATTGTAATATTAGAATATATTACATATTATAATATTAATGTTATATATGATAATATAGTAAAATTAATATTATATTATTACTTATATTTACTATATTAATATTAATTATATATTGTATATGATATTACTAATAATTATAATTATTAATATAATTATATATTATTTATATTTTATTTACAACTAATAATTAACATGATTTATATTAAAATATTATTAATAATATAATATTAATTATATGTTACTATAATATCATTAACATTATATTATTATTTATATTCACTAATATAAATTATAACAATATAAATTATATAATATATTATATGTAATATAATAATAGTTTATTATAAGATCATAATATTAGAATATATTATATATTGTAATATTATAATAACATAATATAATTAATATTATATTATTTTATATTTTCAACATTATTAATTATTATAATTAATAATATATTTATATATTGTTTATATTATATTTAGATTATTATTTATATTTATTATAAATAACAAATATGTAATTTATATATAATACCTTATAATAATATATATTATATAATAATATTATCATATTGTTAATAAAGTTATTGATCTGTAATATGTAATTTATATATAATATATTATAATATTATAATATCATATATTTCTTTAATTTTTTTAGTTATTCTTTTCAAAGATATTATTTATAATAAAAATAATGAATAGAAAATAATTTTTATTGTCACCTACCAAATGCATTTTTTAGAGATAAAAAATAGAAAATAAAAAATATTTTCAAAAAATAAAAATAAAAATAAAAATATTATCAAAAATCAAATACTGCATAAACTTTTAATTATAGAAAGGTGGAAAGGATGTCAGGTGACTAAATTTGTTGGCCATTTATTTGCACCATGGCAACTTTATAAGGGAGAAGTGGTACAACCAACTGCAGGACATAAATATCTATGAAGAAAGATTGGATCCATTCTTTACGAGCCTTTCTACCTTGAGGTATAGAATTTGATATTACTCAATATAAAAGTAGTGCTGACAAGCCTTTAACATCCAATAAGAGTTTAAAAACTATCGAAAGTTGAAATATTTTTGAAACAGGTAAAATATAAACAACCAATAATCCCCCACATGTTCGGCACAAAAAATCATGCACAGTAATAATGCATCATAAATTTAAACCATCACTTTGATAAATAAATTTAGAATCATAAAATATGATGAAGCTAAGCTTATTTAACTAAATTTCTTCAGTATGACAAGCCAAACTTGTCATTCCCATAACATTGTTAACCATAATATCAGTGAGTTAGCATTATTATAGTCATGTGCCTGTTTAGACGTTCATAACACTTACTCATGCTTGTATCATGCATTTTATGGAGTGGCCGTACCCCCACGCTCATGTTGAAGGCATCTATTATGGGTGCACTAACACCCTATCCAAAGTTATGCTGCTACAGTGAGTATGGTATGCCATGTTGCTACCATAGCAAGTATTAGTCTGATTGTGATGTAAAGAGACACTCGTTAGACCTCTTCCTTTATTCCTCCTTTATGAGATCTCTAATTGCAGGGCTTAAATATTTATCACATCATTTCAGTAACGGGCATCAGTCTTATATCTCGCAACACCATTTCCAATTAGCTAACTCAGCATTATATCTCAGCATGTTGTACTTACTGCTTCAAGTCCATGGATACAGCACTACTTCCAATTAGCTAGCTCACAACATTATATCTCGTCTCATTTGTAAATTTTGCTTTGAGCCCATGTTATAGCAACCGGGTGATATAAGATCTATCACCGGTTATCCTTATCTATTAAATATTCTCAGTATTCATAATTAAACTACAATATTATTTATCATAATATTACATCATAATGCAATATTTTAATATTAAATTATGTTATAATATTATTAAATTATAATGTAATTATAATGTTGCATTTTATATAATCTTAAAATACTAAATTTTACTATATTGATAAAAAAAAATATGGGATGAGCGTAAAAGCGATAAAATTTTTATCTTTGTAAGTCTTTCTATAATGAACTAGGCTTTAGCTATTATAATTCTTTTTATATTTTTTTTCAAAAATAGTGCCTCAATTTCAACTCTCTAATCCTATCATATGACATATTTAAGCCTTTATGCCCTTACACCAGCTTTTGTAGTTGGGATTATTTACGATACCACTCATAAAACATTAAAAGTATCATAACATTTGTCTTTATGTGCTTTTTCTACCATACTTTTGTTTTTGTGAGGGTGCCATAAATAAAAGAAAGCTTAAAAGAAAAAAAAAAAAATGATACAAAAGGCTGAAGATATTTGAGTGAGATTTTTGGAAGTAAATTGATCACAGAACCCAAGGGCAGAACTGCAGCTAGAGAGCAGTGGACACAACTCTAGGACTCTTATTTTAGAGTAGCTGGAAGCTGAGAGCAGGAAAGAGCATGAATCTTCCTCCACGAAGAGAGAAAGCATCATCGCGAGAATCGAATGTTTGGACCGATTCTCTAGAGACGGGAGCAATGAGCCTGGTATGGTTTTGTGCCCTTATTACAATACAGCTCAACAGAGCATAAACTCACAAACCAAACCCAACAAACCAGGATATAAGCAAAGCTAAATTACTTGGAAAATTCCATCACCCATGCACCGGAAAAACCATACAATACGTTGAATTTAGAGAAGCCAGCTTCAATAGCCAAGCACTTGTACTCTTTTTCGGTCCTCTCTTTTCCTCCAGGGCAAATGGCCAACATGAAGAGGTCAAAATGGAAGGCACCTTGAGGTCCACTAGCATTTTCTGGAGCTTCCTGGAGAATATATTCCACAACGATCACTTTTCCAGTTTCTGGCAGAGCTTTCCAGCAATTCTTCAAAAGCTTTAAGCAGTGGCCGTCAGTCCAATCGTGTAGAATCCACTGCAAGAGCCAAAGTTCGCTTCATTCATCATTACTGAAGTTAAATGCAACTATGGTTTTATTTCGTATTCATTATATATAAAGTTTTAGAAAAAAATATTAATATATAATTTCTTTGAATATACTATACATTTATATACAAATATTGATCAATTCTTCGTACAAAATCATCAGGATTGCACAATCTACTAAGAAATGAAAGATGTATAATAATATCATAAAAAGATTGCTAAATCTTTCTGATAAGAAAAAAATATACAATAATATTATATGAAGATTAAATTTGCTAATATGAAAAAATATTATAGAAATTGTCTGAACGATATGAGAAAATAATTACAGTAAGGTAGCCGCAATAATTTCTTGTGTGTCCTAAAATTTATGCAATCTACTTTAACACTCTACTTAAATTGAAGTGTGAATATCATGAATACTCAACTTGTAAAGAAGATGGCAAAATTAATCTTTGCTCAAAGGTTTACGAATAAGTGCGCAATTTGTTAAGTGATGGAAACATAAGCAGCATGAATCAAACATTATTATAGTTTATCATGAATAAAAATAGGATTTGTAGTTATATGAAAAGTGGCTTGATTATCACAATATAGAAAAGTTAAAGTACATGTACGAATATCGAGATCATGGAGTAAAGATTGAAGACATACAATCTCAGAACAAGCTACAACTATAGCTCGATATTACGATTCTGCAGAATAACAGGAGACAATATTTTGTTTCTTGAATTTCTAAGAAATAAGTGACAAGCCAAGTAGAGCACAAAAGTCAGTAAGTGAACTGTGAGAGTCTGGAAGCTTGCTTAATTTGAGTCACAGAAAACTCAAAATTTCAAATAAGAAGATGAAGGAGAAAATCCTGCTCAGGACAAGACTTGAGATAACAAACAAGCCAAAGAGCAGCTTCAATATATGGTTTCCATAGCTTATTCATAAATTGGCTAAGAATGTCAACAGAATAGGTAATGTTTGACCTGATGATTGTCAAATATATAAGTCATCCAATCAAACGCTTAGGTAGATAGATCAGACAAAAGTTCTCATTCATGTATTGAAAGTTTGGTATGCTCCTCCATGTGAACATAAAGAGGGTGAGCACCTAGTAAGCCGGTCTAAAAAAAAAGCTTAAGAGTGTACTTATACTGAGATAAATATATATGAAGCTTGGAGCGTACAACTTCCAATCCAAGAAAATATTTCAAAGAACCAAATCCTTGAGGCGGATCTGGCAATGAAGAGTATTTTTCAAAGACTTAATTTCAAAGGATTGGTCCCAATAATAATAATATCATCAATATATATTAGAATTGCAATAGAAAGATGATTTCGTGAAAAGAGACCAGTGAAAATTACTTTGATAGGGACATAGACATAATGAATTTATGATTTCTTTGCGTTCATACTTCTTCTACCAGCGTCTCTACTTGATGTTGGAGAATGACCACAACCATATTAGAATTCGTATTTATAGATTGCTTTGCATGTTCTAAGAGGTTTGCCATAGGGACATATCAAAATATAGACTATTATAACGTTTAAAATATCCATAAGCTCATAGCCAGAAAGTGGAAATTTATGAATCTAATAACGCAAATGACTAATTGATAAATTCCTGTCTTTAATTTGCGCATAGGTGTAATATGTGATGTTGATAGTGAGGATAACCATACTACTGGTAAGTCTCAAATTTTATAAGAAATAAGTTGAGAGCGAGGTTGAAAATATAGTTTGAATTGTTTATATTTTTTTAAAAAAGAAAATGTAATAGATTATCAACTTTTAATTTATAAGACTGGATTACTTTTATGTTTGGATGTTAAAGTATATTATTTTTATGTTTTAAATATCAAAGTACTCATTGTAGAGTAACAAAAATATTATATATATATATATATATTATTTATATATTAAATTTAATTAAAAAAATATTATTTTTGATCATTAATTAGGAAAAATTATATTTTAAAATCTTAATGATATTATTATTTATATAAAAAAATTATACTGACAGATGGAAACCACATTATAGCTATAAAATTTTTAGGTTTTATTTGTGGTACTAATTTGTTAGAATAAATATCATATTATCCTGGCAGTTTTTATTGCCAATAAAAACGTAAGTAAAAAATTAGGATCATGACTCACTGACACATAAATGATGAAATCTGAAACCATCCTTATAGCCCATTAAGCCTATGCTAAAAAATATGTCAATAAAATCTTTACCCATACTTCCTAGGCCAACATATCTTTTTTTGACCATTGGTATAGGCCAAAAGAGTTTATACCAACAAATTTTTAAGTTTTACAAATTGGTTTTGATCACTAGTAAACGAAATTTTTTTTTGTAGCGTGATAATCTCGGCATGAGCCTAATATAGGAGTGGCAAGTAGATCAAATTTTAGTTGGAACAAAAATAATCAACTTAGATTTTATTTATTTATTTAATATATTAAAAATAAATATTTGAATCTAACCTATTTATTAGATAGATAATCTGTATCAGTCTATATTATAATCTATTTACTAAACAGGTCATGGCAAATTAAGTAGGTTTGCCAAAATTTTAATGAGTTTAATGGGTTTAAACTAGTTAAACAAGTTGAATGGGTTTGATTAAATGGTACAGGAGCAAGCTAAGTATGTTTTAAACTTAAATGGATTAAAAGATCAGGTTATGTTAAAATCAAATTATTAAATAAATTAAAATATATTAAATAAATTAAAGATCTAAATCTAAACTTGATATATTTAATAAAACATTTTTATTATCATGCTTTTAATAATATATAGTTGACATCGTAATTTATAAAAGGTTTAAAAATATAAAAAAATAAAAAATTTTAAAATAAACTTTGAACGGTGGAATTGAAGGTCAGCCTCTCGAAAACCTTACTATAAAGATGATGCAGGTGAACTCTTGATAAAAAGGTTCAGGTAACTTGATTCGTTTATGATTCAGATCTATTTATATCTCAGTACTGATGGATTATGATTCACGTAAAAACATTGGATCATAAATTGCGATAACGAACCGCAATCCACCATCCCATCAACCCCTATTCCCGCTATCCAATGCGATAAATGTTGAAACTCACCGTCATGAAGATAGCATGCCCAGTTGGAACGCTCTCAAACATGTCGCCGTGCACGTGCTCCACTCCTGCACCGAACGCATTGTATGACAATTGACGTCATAACATTATTCCACGGCGTACGGAACTTAGGCAAATAGGTGCAGTATATTAATCGTACGGTTTTCTATTTAAAAATATATTTGCTAACTAAATTTTTTTTATTTAATAATATATATATATATATATATATATATATATATATATATATATCTTTAATTAAATAGAATTATTGTACGTATATTATTTTTTTAAGTAGAACGATAAATACGTAGCAAATCGTACGTTAATTTTGTCCTTCCACAGCTGGCAACCTAAACCAGTGATTAACCAACTGAGAGAGAATAGGAACTGCACCTGGAATAGCTGGAGCTTCAGATATCACATGGGACAAGTCGAAGTTAATCCCTCTAACACCAGGGTACTTCGCCGTGATCATCCCTAGAGTAGCTCCTGTCCCGCCTCCTACGTCCACGAGCACTCCTAGCCCCTCAAAACCCTTGTAATTCTCCAGGATCTTCTTCATAATTATCGTCGAGTGGTTCGACATGCCCTCATGGAACAATTTGTTGAACCTCGGGCCCTTGCCTTGGTACTCGAACGTCGTCATCCCGTGGGCCATGTTGAACGGCATTCCACCTTCCAACACCGCATCTTTCAAGTAATACCTGCCACTCAGAACATAGTAAGAACAATAAAGCTTACTCATCATATTTAAGCTTACGGTAATCTTACACTTACACTTAGTAATCACATCCTCACGAATAAAAAATTATCATATTTAATTTATAATAATAAAATATAATAACTAATTTATTATATTTTTAAAATTTTATTTAAATTTATTATATTTTTATTTTTATTTTTTAAGTGTCTCCTCTTCATTTTATTAGAATATAAAATATTTTGATAGAAATCAAAATTAATAATTTAAAATTTAATATATACATATTATTATATAAATATATAACAATGTTTCAGATATTAAATATTATATTAATATTAAATATAATACAATATAATTTATTATGTTATATATTAATATTAAATTTAAATATAATATTACATATTTAAATATTATTAAATGTATATTAAATATATGATTAAATTAATTATTATTAAATATTTACATAAAATTTGACAACATAATGTAAGATTATTATTTTCAATAATCTTAGATATCTATTTTTTTAAAAAATATCAGATTATCATAATAATTTTAGATTATTAAAAGTTAAATATTATCGCTATCTTATCTAATTGTTAAATATTGTTAAATATGATAATATGTACTATACTTTTAGATTATCATGATAGATCATCGTAAACTAAGAAGACCAGGAATAATAGTTTTTATCGATTGGAACAGAAATCTTTTGATCGTACCAGGCCTCCATCTCGACCCTATCATGGGCCAAGAGAGACATGGCGGCCATGGAGGCGCCGTCTCGGTTCCTGGTGAGGAACTTGGCGACGGGAGCGAGTCCGTAGCGGCGGAGGGGGCGGCCGTCGGGGTCGTCGGAGAGGGAGCAGGTGAGGATGGAGTAGCTGGCGAGGAGGCGGAGGATGCGGTCGAGCATGACGGGGGCCTGGGGGTTGGTGGTGGGGAGGCAGGCAGCGATCTCGGCAGGGGATAGCTCGGCACCGGGGCCGCCCCGGGCAATGATCTCGAGGAGGTCGAGCTCGATGGCGGCTTTCAGGGTCATGGGGAGGACCGAGAAGGTAGTGAGCTGAACGGCGTACGAGAAGGCCTCCTCGTCCTCGTCGCGGGGAGTCTGGGGCTTCTGCTGGCTGGTAGCGGCCATGGTGGGTCTGGTTTGGAGGAGCGACGTTAGGAGGGGGAGGGTTTGTGTGGATTTGAGGGCCTTTTGGCAAATAGTTGTTATCGTGCGTCGGTGAGTTTGATTGGAGCATGGAGTTTGGCAAATGGCCATCATCGTGTTTGATTGAAGCGGGTTTGGCGAAGGGCCTTTATCGTGGTGGGCGATTGGAGCTTGACATTCAGTTTGGCGCCTTTATCCTTTGTCGGTGAGCGCCAGTTGTTGGATCATTAATCCAACCTTGGGCTAATAGGTGAATAATTATGCTGTGCTAACTGTCAAATAAGATTAAGCCTAATTAAGAGTGATCTATTAAGTATTCAATAATTTAAGCTTTATAAGGTGTGGACTTTTAATATATAGAGATTTAGGAGATTATTTCTATTTTTATGATGAGTTAAAATAGAAATAAAATTAGATAACTAAAAAAATTATCTATATATATAGTGGTTATGGTCCACAGATCGCACACATAGAAACATTCTTTCTAACACTCATCATCAAAGAGAAAACACTAAAAGAAACTAAAGGACTCTCTCTAAAGTGGACGTGTTGATCTGAAAGGCCAACCATTCGACTCTAAAGGATAATCAATCGATATGGACTCAGGTACGCTTCCGTCTATATATTTAATTTTATCTTCGTGATCCAACATGAATGATCCGATTATTTTGGGTGATGGTTTTACCAAAGGGAGTTCTATAAATTCTAACAAATGGTTTCAAAGCCCCTTCATGTTGAATCATTAAGATTGAACTGCATAATAAATTATTACTTTTTTTTTTAAGAATAAACAGAAAGAAGGAATTCAAAATATTCCTTCTCCTTTCTATTCGGGTTTCGGACTCTTTCTGGTGGTTTTCACCATCACCGGCATCAAGTTTTTTTCAGGCGCGGCGATCTAGTTGTGCCAGTGAAGGAGCTATGGCCATCAAGCCGTGGCGTCTGTGTCCGCACATTAAGTACATGTCATTTAAAAAAAGGGGGAGCAGGCGGTTTATTCACCGCCGGCTATAATAGAGACCGGAGCGGGTCTCTGCCCACACCGATGAAAGGACGTTGCAGTCAAATAGCCGCGATGAGTAACAATGGTGGCCGTTTGGCCACCTGGTTTGCTAAAGTTGCAAGTGGCCAAATGGCCACCCGAACCCTAGGAGACGAAACCCCTAGGGATTCTAGAGACGAGCCCACGATAGTTTTTTTTTTAGCAAGTGGCTCGTGATAGTTTCTGTTGCTCAGCTAGCAACCCAAGAGGAGGGGTAAATTGGGTTCTTTGAAAATTTTCAGCAAGTATGTGCAATATTTCAAAACAACTAAATCTGTGTGAGAGTAAAGTGATGATTGGAAGAGCAAATAACCACAAAAATAATAATCATACATAAACACAGAGATTTATAGTGGTTCGGTGCTAATCATTGCACCTACGTCCACTCCCCAAGAATTCCTTAGAAATTTTCTTCACTAATCGTTCCACAAACAATTACAATCCTAGCTTACCCAGCTAGCTTCTTGTTTTCCAGGCACAAGGGAGCCTTACCCTAGCTATCCTTGCTAACTTCTTATTTACCAGGCACAAGGGAGCCTTACAAGTCACCAATTTTAGGTTTGGCATACCCTACATAAGTTTCAAACAAGTTTAAACTCAAACAGCATACAAAGATGCAAAAGTGCATGATATACAGCTCCTTAATGAGCAAATAAAACAATAGTGGAACTTTACAAATTTTTGAGGTCTCCTCCTTAAATGAGCTTCTCCTCTTTAAATGCTGGAGTAATGAGCACTTGAAGAAGCTTCTTGATTTGTTGGATGAAGCCTTGAATGAGCTTTAATGGCCTTCCAAGCTTTGCTACACAGTTGCTCTTGAAATAGAAGAAGATTGAATTTTCTCTTGATTTTTCTCTCTTTTTCCCACTTTTGATCCTTCAAAAACACTCCAAAAATCTTACTAATCCATCCCATTTACTTGTATTTATAGACCATTGAGGGATTGGAATGTTAAACTAGCCATTTCTGACTGTTTGGAATGTCAGAACTAGCTGTTACTGTGCTTTCCTAGTAGTTAGTCAGCATGGTGTCGACTACTCTGCGAGTTTTCACTATCCAGGCTACAGTAGTCATCTACCTAGTCGACTAACCTGAGAATTCTCACTGTTCAGGCCACAGTAGTCGACTGCCTAGTCGACTAACCTGGAAATTCTCACTGTTCAGGCCACAGTAGTTGACTACTTAGCTGATTACTTCATTCCAGGCTACTGTAAAAACTTCTGTGCCACAGTTTTGGCTTGTTAGCTAGCATGGGAGTCGGCTAATGGTTTCAAACTTTCTGTTTTCTTCATTTTGAGCACCAGTAGCTGGCATATGAGCTGACTAATGGCTTCAAACTTTTTGTTCTCTCAATTTTATGCAACAGTAGTTGGCATAAGAGTTGACTAATGGCTCCAAGACTTAAAAACTCAATCCAAAGCCAAAAAAACTTAATGTATTAATGAAAATAATTGTTCTAACTCTTATGTCTTGAACTTTCTTCATTGAATAACTTCCCAAACATCTGGATTTCACTCAATTGGATCTTGAAACATTTTTCTTTGATCTTGTTCTTCAACAAAATTTTCTTTCTTGAATCATAAACCTTTTTAGGAGCTTGGATCCCATCTTTTTCATCTTGGTGACTAATGTATGCCTACATAGCATTGTGGTTCTACACCAAACTCATTAGTAACTTACTTAATTGTTTTGTAATCATCAAAATCAATGTGAGGTCAATAGTTTCTTTCCTTTCTTTCTTTTTTTTTTTGGTAAGTGGCCCGTGACAGCTTCTATTTTTTTGGCGAGTGATTCGTCACAATTTCTTTCCTTTTTTTAGGGTTTTTTCTAAAAAAAAAGAGTTTTTTTTTACAAATCATTTTAAGGGACCAGGTCAGGGGCAGGTGTAGGATCAGAGTTGGCTCATCCGATCAGTCTTGACCCAGTCATAGGTTGACCGGTGCATCAACGGGTTTAAGGATAATTTTTGGTGCAACTTTAAATTCAAATATTGGTATGTTTATATATATTTTGAGATAAATTAATTAAAACAACATGTCACCAAAGTGACTTCTCTTGTGGAAATTAATCTTATTTCAAAATATAAAAGGTTATGTGCATGCAGTTTATATAAATATCCATTAGCCCAAAGGAAAATCAATATGTAACATATTTGCATGTGCACTTATAGTAATAAATGTGTGATGATTATTCGATTTTACATGTGAATAATAAATCGGCCCAAAGGTAGATTCATTATTCGATATGTTCTTATCATTAGTGTTTAATTACTGCCAATATCACTCACAAGTTACTATTTTGTCCAAAGATAAAATATTAATAAGTGTCTGATATTTTGGGATGGGATTTACCTTTATTTGAATTTATTTTTGCATTAAGACTAATATAAGTTTGTTTTGTTGTTCTCTGTCCAGCTTACAGTCCTGCTGACATTACTGCCAACATCAATTCAATTTCTATGCTGAATGGCTCAAACTTCAAGTCCTGAAAAGAAAATTTCTTGATAGTTCTTAGAGTCATGGATCTCGACCTTGCGTTAAAGACTGAATCTCCTTTACCTCTTACGGATAAGAGTACCTCGGATGACAAGAGGAGCATAGAAAGGTGGGAGAAATCAAATCGCATGTATATGATGATCATGAAGAAGGTCATTTCAAAAGCATTCAGGGGCACAATATCTGAAAAAATAACTACCACTAAGGCTTTCCTTGAGGATATTAAAAAGAGATTTGTCAAGAACAAAAAGGCTAAAATTGGTACGCTCTTGACAAGTCTAATTTCAATGAGGTATAAGGGGAAAGGCAATATCAGGACGTACATCTTGGAGATGTCTTATCTTGCTTTCAAGCTGAAAGCACTTAAGTATGAACTCTCTGAAGACTTGCTAATGCATCTAGTTTTGATATCCCTTCCGGCATAGTTTAACCAGTTTAAGGTAAACTACAACTGTCAGAAAGAGACTTGGTCTCTGAATGAGCTCATCTCACACTGTGTTCAGGAAGAGGAAAGGCTTAAGCAAGATAAGATAGAGAGTGCTCACCTGGCCTCAACCTCTAAGGACAAAGGAAAGAAAAGGAAGAAGGATAAGGCTGCAGATACGGCACCTCAAAATAAACAATAAAAGAAATCGAATGATTCGGAATACACTAATTGTTTCTTCTGTGGAGCTGAAGGACATAAGAAGAAGCAGTGCACTAACTATCACGCATGGCGTGCTAAGAAAGGTATGCTTCTTAATTTAGTTTGTTCTGAGGTTAATTTAACTTCGGTACCTAGACACACATGGTGAATAGATTCTGGTGCAACAACTCACATTAGTGTATCTATGCAGGATTGCCTGAGTTGCCAAAAGCCAAATGATGCTGAAAGATACATTTATGTGGGCGATGGCAAGACGATTCAAGTTGAGGCAATATGAAAATTTAGATTATTATTAAAGATCATATTTTATTTGGATCTTGATGAAACTTTCATTGTACCATCTTTTAGACAGAATTTGATTTCTGTTTCTGTTTTGGATAAATCTGGTTATTTTTGTTCGTTTGGAAATGAAAAATTTAGTTTGTTTCATGATTCAAATTTGGTTGGTTCCGGTTCTTTATCAGGTTACTATAATCTTTATTCATTTTAAGTACACGAGGTACTAAGAGAAAATTAACCAGTGAGAATTCGGTTGTATTATGGCACAAGAGATTAGGTCATATTTTCAGATAGAGAATAGAGAGACTTGTGTTAGATAAAATTCTCGATCCCTTAGATTTCACATACTTTGATATTTGTATTAATTGTATAAAGGGAAAACAAACCAATAAAAGAAGATTTGAAGCCAATAGGACTCTGGACGTCTTAGAACTTATACATACGGATATTTGTGGCCCATTCCCTACAGTCGCTTGGAATGGTCAACAATACTTTATAATGTTCATAAACGATTTTTCCAAATATTGCTACATATATCTCATTCATGAAAAGTCACGATCGCTGGACATGCTCAAAAATTATAAGGCTAAAGTTGAAAACTAGCTTAGTAAAAGAATCAAAAGCATCAAATCTGACCATGGTGGAGGGTACTATGGCAGATATGATGGTTCAGGTGAACAATGTTCAGGACCATTTGCTAAATTCCTAAAGGAATGCGGTATTGTCCCACAGTATACTATGCCGGGTTTGCTCACTATGAATGGTGTTGCTAAAAGACGAAACAGAATGCTTAAGGATATAGTAAGAAGTATAATTAGTCATTCTAACTTACCAGAATCACTTTGGGGATAAGCACTTAAGACTGTAGCATATATCCTTATCAAAGTTCTAACTAAAGCAACTGCCAAAACCCTTTATGAACTTTGGATGGGCAAGAAGCCTAGTCTAAAGTACTTGCATGTTTGGGGATGTCCAGCTGAGGTAAGGCCTTATAGGCCTAATGAAAAGAAACTGGACTCAAGGACGGTGAGCTGCTATTTTATTGGATACTCTAAAAGATCTAGGAGGTACAAGTTTTATGATCCCACAAGTAAGTCGATTTTCGAGTCAGAAAATGCACGGTTCTTTGAGGATGTTAAGCTTGCAGGGGGAGATACAGTTAGGGACTTTGTCTTTGAGGAGAAATATGTTGATATTCCCACCGATGTCATTGGCATTGATCAAGATCCCATTCCTAACCTTGTTTAAGACATAATAGATCAGGACACTGTCGGAGAACCTCCTATTCAAGAAATTGTTTCAGAAGAACAAGCTCCAGCATCTCAAGAACCTATGCTATTAAAAAGATCCACTAGAGAAAGGAGAAATGCAGTACCAGATGACTACATTATATTTCTCCAAGAGCATGAGGTAGACATTGGAATAATAGAAGATGATCCAATCAACTTTCGTCAAGCTATGAAAAGTTCTAACTCTCACAAGTGGATTGATGCTATGAATGAGGAGACTAAGTCCATGAAGGATAATGATGTCTAGGATCTTGTCTCATTACCTGAAAGTGTGAAACCCACTGGTTGCAAATGGATATTTAAGACCAAGAGGGATTCAAAAGGTAATGTGGAAAGGTATAAGGCTCATCTTGTCGCAAAGGGCTTTACTCAGAAAAAAGGCATTGACTATAAAGAGACTTTCTTTCCAATTTCTTCGAAAGTCTTTTTCAGGATTATAATGGCATTGATGGCGCATTTCAATCTTGAGTTACATCAGATGGATGTGAAGACGGCATTTCTCAATGGTAACATTGATGAGATGATCTATATGGCGCAGCGAGAAAACTTTGTGCCGGGAGACCCAAAGAATATGGTTTGCAAACTTAAGAAATCCATCTATGGACTCAAACAAACATCTCGACAATGATATTTCAAGTTTCATCAAGTGATCATCTCGTTAGGTTTTGAGATGAATTTGGTCGATGACTGTATATACCATAAGTTCTATGGAGCAAACATATTTTTTTGGTTTTATATGTCGATGACATTTTGCTTGCCAGCAACGATATAGGCTCATTGCATGAAACCAAGAGATTTCTATCTAAGAATTTTGAGATGAAAGATCTTGGTGACGTTTCTTTTGTGTTAGGCATACAAATATATCGGGATCACTCTCGAGGTATTCTCGAATTATCACAAAAGAGCTATATCGAAAAGTTTCTCAAAAGATATGACATGCAGGATTGCAAACCAGGTGATATCCCTGTGGCTAAGGGAGACAAGTTTAGTCTCAATCAATGCCCTAAGAATGATTTTGAAAAGAAGAAAATGCATAAGATTCTCTATGCCTCAGTAGTAGGGAGTCTATTATATGCTCAGGTTTGTACGCGTCCGGATATTGCGTATGTTGCTAGGATGTTGGGCAGATATTTAAGCAATCCAGGAATAGACCATTGGAAAGCAGCTAAACGAGTCTTGCGGTACTTACAGAGAACAAAATGTTACATGCTCACGTATCGAAGGTCGGATAAGCTTGAGATCATTGAGTATACTGACTTTGATTTTGCTGGATGCCAAGATAGTATGAAATCTACATTGGGCTATATCTATCTGTTGGCTGGAGGTGCAGTCTCCTGGAAGAGTCCTAAACAGTCACTTATAGCATCTTCTACCATGGCAGCAAAATTTATAGCATGTTATGAGGCATCTAATCACAGAGTATGGCTGCGGAATTTTGTCACGGGGCTACGCATAGTGGATGATGTTAAAAGACCACTTAAGTTATTTTGTGACAATAAGTCAGTAGTTCTATATTCCAACAACAACAAAAGCTCAACGAAGTCAAAGCATATCGACATCAAGTTTCTAGTTGTTAAAGAAAAAGTTTAAAGTGGATAATTATCTATAGAGCATATCGGAACAAACTCTATTATTGCGTATCCGCTAACTAAGGGATTGCTACCCAAAACATTTCATAAGCATACTACTCGTATGGGTGTCATGTTACTTGAAGATATTCAGTTTTAGTGGGAGTTTGTAATTTTAGATGCTTGCGTAGATATTATTCAGTTATTTCAGTTTATAGATATTTTGAGGTTATTTTTTTGCAAAAATAAATTTTTTCGTTTGTTTACACTCTGATTTTAGTATGGTCTGATCTCACTAAGGTTTAAGGGAGGACCAGTTGGAGATAGGCATGTTAAGATCACATTGCATGAAATTTTCATGCTGCACATCCACACCATGATCTATGTCATTCAATTGTATCGGCATATGTGACCATTGATGGGTTGAATTACGACAGATGTAATGAAGACCACTTTGATCCTATGTTGGTGCGATTGATGGATCGGGTTGGTTACAGATACATTTCGGTAATGACAGCAAATTTGAGCTCATTCAGTTATATCTGGCAAAGCATAATTATAAAGTTACACATATAGCCCAAGTGGAAAATTATTGGATCATTAATCCAATGTTGGGCTTATATGTGAATAATTGCAGGCTGTCAAATAAGGTTAAGCCCAATTAAAAGTGATCCATTAAGTATTCAGTAATTTGAGCTTTATTGTATCTGATAGGGTGTGGGCCTTTAATGTGTGAAGACTCAAGGGATTATTTCTATTTTTATGATGGGTTAAAATAGAAATAAAATTAGATAACTAAAAAAGTTATCTATATATAGTGGTCATGGTTCACAGATTGCACACATAGAAACATTCTTTCTGCATTTCATCATCAAAGAGAAAACACTGAAAGAAACTGAAGGGCTCTCTCTAAAGTGGACATGTTGATTTGGAAGGCCAACCCCTTGACTCTAAAGGGTAATCAATCGATATAGACTCAGGTACCCTTCCACCTATATATTTAATTTTATCTTCGTGATCCAACATGAATGATCCGATTATTTTGGGTGATGGTTTTTACCAAAGGAAGTTCCATAAATTCTAACACGAGTTTGATTGGAGCTTGACATGGAGTTTGGCAAAGGGCCTTTATCGTGGTGAGCACGAGTTTGATTGGAGCTTGACATGGAGTTTGGCGAAGGGCCTTTATCGTGCATCGGTGAGCACGAGTTGTTGGATCATTAATCCAATGTTAGGCTTATACGTGAATAATTATGTATTGCAGGTTGTCAAATAAGGTTAAGCCCAATTAAAAGTGATCTATTAAGTATTCAGTAATTTGGGCTTTAATGTATCTGATAGAGTGTGGGCCTTTAATGTGTAGAGACTCAAAAAATTATTTCTATTTTTATGATGGGTTAAAATAGAAATAAAATTAGATAACTAAAAAAGTTATCTATATATAGTGATCATGGTTCCCAGATCGCACGCATAGAAACATTCTTTCTAACATCCCATCATCAGAGAGAAAACACTAAGAGAAACCGAAGGGCTCTCTCTAAAGTGGACGTATTGATCTGCAAAGCTAACCGCTCGATTCTAGAGGATAATCAATCGATATGGACTCAGGTAAAATGGACGTGCTGTATGCATGGCTTTAAAATTTCCATTTGCCAGTAATTCTTTTGTGATGCGTCATTGTGCAACATATTATAAATTATGTATGAAGACCAATTTTTATAAGATCTTTCAAATAGATTTTGTATTGGTTTAATATCATGGCCATTCAGTTATTAAAAATAATTGCCATCGACAGCTGAAAACGTTGCAGAAATTATTCAACATCAACTATAAAATTGTCACTATGATGGTGAGGGTATTATTGAAGTGTTGGTAACTCTATGTTGTGACTACTGAAACTATCTAGAGCTCTTTTATCAGCAATTTATATTGCTATTGATCTTTTGTCATCGATATCTAAAAATAATTGTTGGTAATTCCATTCCTCAATGTGATGGTAGTGTCTAAAAAAAGACGCTTTGAACTGTTATTAAAAAGCTTTCAAGGACATTTTTGAAGTGCTGTTATTTACCTTTTCCTTATTTTCCTTTTCATTGAGTGACATTTTTTTTGCTAAAAAATCGCATTTAGCATCATTCATACAAAACGACAATGATTAACCAGTGGCATATTTTTGATGGCATTTAGCTGACAATCTTTTTTGACCTACTCCTGCACTTTTTGTCTCTGGTAAAAGCTTGTTTTGTAGTGTGACATAAAACAAACCATGTTAGTATCAAAAGCTTCTTAAAAAGATAGGTGCCTATTTTCTTTCTTCAAAAATTTTAACTTCAAGTTGGGAGTTTTTATTGGTTTTTTTCTTGGATATCTGGGCTTTTCGAACAAAGCCGAAGCCGAAGCAAAACAGTATTTAGAACCAGCGGACGGATTTTCTAATACATCAACCATACCAATAGTAGTAAGCCAAAAAAACGTAATAATAGCCTACTTAGAATTTTACTTGAAGAAAAATTAAAAAATCTTGAAAATCAGATATCTACCTTAGAATCCGAAGAAGCAATAGAAAGATCTGTAATAGAGCCATCAAAGCCCAAGGAAGTGAAACATCATTGGGATCCGGATAGAAAATTAACCCTAGGAATAGCAGCACCACAAATTAAAGGAACAGAGTGGAAAGACGCCAAAACCGGAGAAATCAGGAACTCCTCCTTACTTCAAGAGAATGATGCACCTTAGCAGGATCACGTTGGCTCAAAATTTACTGGAACACAGATCACAAAAGGGACCCCCGATGATAGCATGAACCCGCCGGCATCCTTGTCGAGGCCGTACCGCTTGTTCCACTATCATTTCAGACCACCCGATGCGGACCGGCGTAACCAGCCAGCAACCCACCTGCATACGTATAGAGGCTCCACCTGGATATTTTGAGAGGCTCCACCTGGATATTTTGATACAGGCTCTCGAGGCTATAAAATGAAGCAAGCCAAGCCAATTCAAAGCGTACCGCATCGAACCTCACCGGGCCTCCACTCCAATAATGTGTTCTGAAGCATCATACACAGGTGAAAATAATGGCAAAGATCTTTAGGAATGATTTCTTTCAAATATTTTTAACAGCTATCCCTTGATGCGATTATGACTTCCCCTATAGATTATGGTGATAAACAAAGCATTTCACAACAACCTCTGCCATAGATAATTTATATATACAACTCTAGAAGGATCAGCATCTCTGTAATGATTGACTACAATATCTTTGATGAATATAATTTATGTTATAATTTGTACAAAGGTCCCATGTCGCACCACGGATTGATGAATATAATTTAGGTTATAATTTGTACAAAGGTCCCATATCTCACAACGGAGATTCACACATGCGCCCACCATCATGAAATTATTGGCATATAGACTGGCATAAAGATAAGAGCCTTAACTTAATAGTATTGACATTCCGGAACTTCAAGTTTTGACTTTCACATCAATTATTTCAAACAAAAGTTGATTTACCGGTATTAGTATCGGTACCTTACTGATATGATACAATATCATACTGACATATGGTAGTTCACTTGGTACCAGCATAGAAAAAAAATAAGGTAATATACCGTACATCAGTGCAGTAGAGTGCCAACGGCATGGTGCTACTGGCATTTACTGGCTTACTGGTGCAAAAAAGGTATGGCCAGTATGGAGCAATACACACAATACTTAAATCTTTGATTTCAAAAGTGAGATGGTGATAAAAAAATATCCATAACATTTTAATATTGCTCTTATAATGATAAAATGTTGTTTTAGTGGCTAATAGCAATTAATATAACAAAGCCATACTTAAAAATAAAGCTTTTCAATTTCTATGAAGATAAATTTACAGAAGGGATGGTATCATGCCTGAATTGAAATCGACTAACTTCCCAGCTTTGCATTTTCTCAAGCATAGATCTAAGAAGTCTGTCTTTTATTTCTTTCTAGTTCACTTGAGCTTTTCTTATGCTTTTAGAGTATACGTAGTCCCTTAGATTGTAGTGGTTCTCTTATTAATGAAAAAGTGCTCGCATAACCCCCATCCACAACACGCAAATTTTTTTAAAAAAAGGGCTAAAACAAAGAATGCATAACTAAAAATTAGACTGCATTCAGCTAATTTTATGGAACGGGCCTATGCCTCTCCGAGCCATTAAGTGAATAAATGGCACAATCTGATCCCAAACTGAAGTTTATATCAATTTAATTCAGATATCCATGATCCAAACTGATTTGGTTGAGGGTAACATGACGGTAGAAATGTGTTTCGGATGTTATGAATAGAAAATCCAATGAATCAAATTAAATGGTCAAAAATCATCTCTTTCAAGAGAGAATTGGCAGAATACAGAGATGTCAAACACCACCACAGGGGTAGAAGGAATTACGTTTTCGACTATAGGTGTTGTGTTCATGACAAATCAGGGAACAACAACAAGCAATTGCCTCCTAATGACCATGAAGAGTGTACAACCACATGAACTCAAAATTTGGCATTTTACAAAATGACAAAATGGAAATGTTAAATGATTATCCACCCCTGGACTTAGTGAATTCTTATAATTTTGAAATTTTTAAATAATTTTCTTGTAGGGAATCTAGAAGCCCACCTAGAACCAGGGTGCACTTCATGCCCACCTAGTATCAACCATATTTTAAAGAGAAACATCAAACCATCTGTACATACTCAGAACACCAGCAAGTCATAGTTACACCATGAAGGGGGTATCAGAATATTTGTAAAAAGAGAAAGTTTTTGCAATTTAAACAACATAGCATATTTAGATGAATATAATCATATCACAGATAGTACAAATAGCCTACAAAGTATCAATTTTTTTAAAGAGAAAGAGAGAAAAGGGGGGAAGAGGGGGGGGGGGGAGGGCTGTCACGCCCCAGATCCAGTGGTAGTGGCCCAGGGGCGACAATCCGCCGCATGCCAGGCATGCAAGGCATCCAGTACAGTACCATTAATACAAGGAGGGGTAATAACCATATGTCATTCAAAATTTGAATCCTTCATAATACAAGTTATATAATGTTGGGCAACAAACCAAAATTTCAAAAATTCAATTGGGGTTACATGTAACAAAATATAATCTATTTACATCATGTAGCTTCCAATTATCCCTGTTGTTGCCCTTGATAATTTTGTGGCTCTGAAAAACATTGTAAGATTTAAATGAGCTCACACTCAGTAAGTAAGCCTATTATAACATAATATAACAATTTCAAGATTTTAACGAACCAAATGCATGTTATGCTTCCAAATTTAAAAACATTTCATCATATTATAGAATTATACAAATCACATGCTTAAAAAAATTGGAAGCAGATATTATGTAATAAGATTTCAAAAATATCATTTCAATTTCCAAATCATTGTAAATCTCATTTTATACTAATGTCCCACGTCCACGTAACAGAACATCTCAAAGTGTATCCTCCATGTACGCCTTCAGTGAAGGAAGGGTACCATAGTCATTTAGCATATCATGCCATATCCTATCACAGCACATCCCAAGGATGTGTGTTCTCCACATATTCCCCCTATGGAGGTGGGTCCCGGAGTCATATAACATATCATGTGGACCGTGATGACATATAATAGCACATTCACAAAATATCATTTATATGCATTACTGCAAACATATAATCAATATACTTTTCACATTTACCAAATTGGTAATTTCAAATAATCATATCCATAATCAATTGCATGTATAAAATGTCAATTAATTTATAGAAATTAGCAATAATTAAGTCAATTAGTCATTTGCATGGATGTGGTACCATAAATACCATTTTTCAAATCATATTATACGTAAATTTTATTATTCAAATAATGGCATAATTTAATAATGATTTATAAAAATCATTATAACTGGCTTACTTACCTCCCAGAGCTAATCCAAAGGTGCAACTCAGATATATAGACTCCTGGGTACCTACAACATAATTTTTCAGATTTTTAAATTCCAAATCAGGGTGTCAAAAATGACTCCTATACTCATCCCAATTTAATCCTAGGCCCAACCTGGGGCTTAATTATCTGCAATTATATCAACCCAAATGGGGAAATAAAAATTTTTCAAGAAACTAGAATCAGAGCTGATCCAAGCCCTATTTTCCATTTATTGGGCCCGGCCCAATTTGGAGCCCGAAAATTAAGCCCAATCGAGCTCACTGGATTGGGCCGAACCCGACCCAGTCCTCTTTCTTCTTTCTTTTTCACCCTTGGTTCACTTGAACCAGGGGAGGGCTGAGGATGGCCGGTGGCCTAGGGCCGTCGCTGGCCCTTTCCGAGGGTTGGCTGGCTGGTGCAGGCACCAGATTGAGACAGAGGTTTCAGGGTTCCTTATGGATCTCTGATTTATGAGAGAAGACCCATCAACCATGCAATGACACATGTCTTGGACCATTCCGGGACACATGGCATCACCAGAGCAGAGCAAGGAGCCGGCCCACATCAATTTAGGAAGGAATCTAGGCGCCAACATCCTCCTTCCTCATTTCTTCATGCCACCCGCCCTTGTATGGAAGCTTTTTGGGCGCCCATTGACTTCCATACTTATCATGTAGTCCCCTGGCAAACATCTATGGAAGAAATTGGCTACCTCTCTCTAATTGGAAGATCTTTATATGCCCCAGATGAAAGAAGGTTGCCGCCCAGTCAAAGATGGCAGGAGAAATCAAGGGGCGCCCATTCTTTCCCTCTCTCAAGTGGTCCCCCTCCTCTACAAGCTTAGAAATTGTAGCCACTCTCTCTTTTTGGCCGTCCCAGATAAAGCATGCAGAGATTTCTGCCTCCTCAAGAAGAATCACATGCCATACATTACAATCCATATCAATTATGTACTTAAAATGAATGATTTAATTTGTATTGACATGAAAGGGTTATAAAAAGACCTTTTTCTTGTAAATGAAAAACAAAGCAATTAATGAGAAAATTCTGAAGTTTTTTTCCATTACTGTGAAGGCTCTGGTACTCTGGAAAGGAGTGGGTGTGAAGCCCTTATTGTTTCCTTTCATCTTTTTAAACCTCCCTCAAACCCAAACCCTAACCATTACTCCCTCCAAAAACCCTAAAACAACCCTGCCGCCAACCACAGGCCCCTATCTCCTCTTGCTATTTTCTCAGGGATTCACGAGCCGAAGAGGAAGTCGTCTTTGCCCCTGAACTATATTTCGAAGATCCTCTCTGGTAGACAGCTTCTTCATCCAGGACTTTCAACCTGTCAGAGCGATCTTCCTGTTTCAATCTTCGAGTAATCACTGTTGGTATATAAAATCCTTTCTCTAATTCTCTTTCTCTGATTTAATGAATGTTGAGAGCATGTCCTAACCGAGGGTTTCCTAACCTTCACTTTCCTGGCTTCGTTAATATTCTAACAGTTCTAGTTCTAGTGTATGCTTCCGCCTGTCTTGCATAGTATAGCTTAACTAGTTTTTGATCTTTCTGGTAATTAGCTATCTCATAAAAAATATATATATATTAAAAAAAAATATATTATTTCATTGCATTCATGTCTCATCCATGTCCTGCATTAGTTTTGGATCAGAGCAGGTTGTTAGGACTTGTTCTTGCATTATATTAGGAAAGTAATTTTGCATAGGTGCTGAAAATTTCAGCTTGCTAAAATTTCTGCACACCTCTCATATTTGCTTATTTTTCTTGCATATAAAAAAATTCAAAAAAATAGAGAGCATATCTTGGTCTTTACTGTGCTCATTTAGATATAGTCCAAAGGGGGAGGCTAGAGGTAGTACCCCAGGCTATTTGACCCAACGGGCGTTTGGTAGGGACATCAGGGACGTACCAATAAGGGAGGCTACCAGTAGTGCCTTAGTACGTTTGACCTAACTACCTACGTTCCGGAAGTACCGTAAGCTACCAAGAGGGCTGTGCATAGCCATCGCAAGAAAGGCTGACTTAAGGCAAGGCCTTAAGTGACACACATAGGCAAAAAAAAAAAAAAATTAAAACATTTTAATTACTGCTATTAATTAGTTTCATAACTAAAAATTAAAAAAAAAAAATTCTGTATTGCTGCATCCTTTTGATTAGAGACCCGACTTGTTAACTTAAGTCTTTAGTGTTCCATCATCTCTGCATTAAATTGACTAAAGGGCACCGCTATCTCAAATCAGGTGGGGATTTCATCACCCTTTCTGGGCCCAGAAAACCATCAACCTGCATATGAGCCTAAACATCCCAATTTTAAAATCCAGTAGACATAATTGAGCATTAGGGACACCCACGGTTGGGTTCACATATTTTGTCGAAACTGGTGTGAGTCTTTCTCCATTTATGACTGCAACATGGTGTCTAAGGCTGGAGGTCAAATGTCAAACGACTTAAGCGGAGTGACGGGGTTACTCTAATTAGGCCCCTGCATTAAGCAGGAAGAGCCTCCCCCCTCCCACCTACTACCTGGCCAACTACAGGGTATTTGGTGATTGACTAGCATTTAGTTGACACACTTTATTTGAGCTTTAGGTCTAGGAGACACTAGTACGAATCCTTTGTGTGCTTGTTTGCATGTCTACTAGATCAGGAGTTCAATATCAACCGAGTCAATCCTAACCTGAGTTAACCATGGACAATGACATTGGAGCTATGCTTAGGACCATTACTAAACAATTGACCTAATTGAATGATCAAGTGAGCTCTCTAGAAGAAAGTTGTAAGACCAGGACTGAGCCTAAGTTAGACCCTCATCTACCTACCCCACATCCTGACCCTAGGAGAGCCTATCACTATGATTTTACCCCTGAGTATCACCCTAGAAGCTCATACCCATACTTAGTGGACTCAGAGGAAAGATCCATTAGGAGCACCCGGCCCTATGCACCCACTTTTGGTGGTGATCTAGAGCTAGAGGATTACATTGATTGGGAAAGGAGAATGGATGAGTATTTCGATCGGAAAGAAATGTCAGAAGAAGGGAAGGTAAAATTTGCTAGGCTTAAACTAACCCGACATGCTAGGATATATTGGGAAAAGGTTGAGTACGCATGTCGTCAAATGAGGGAGATGCCCATTAGAACATGAAGAGCCATGAAGATTAGACTTAGGGAGAAATACCTACCCATGTCCTATAGGCATAAGGAGCCCATCACCCATCAGGCCACACTTAATAGGACTAATATCCCTGGAAATAATTCAAGTCCTAATCTAGGCTCATTTAGCCAGTCCATCCCTATTGCCCCATGTGTTCACTAGAGTCCACCCTTCCCTACCACCCCGTTTATTCCCATGAGTCGACCCACTCCTTGTCCCCCACTTACTCCACCCATTCCTACTATCCGGCCCATTCCTATCTATCAATTTGCCCAACCCATTCCTACCACCATAGTTGAACACAGGGAGGAAGAGCTAAACATGGCCAGCCTAGGCATAGTTGTTCAGGATCCTACTCAAATTGACAATCTAGAAAACCCTGAACCTATTGACTGTGATGAGGAGAGAGATCAAGAACCCCTTATAGGTTGTATCGAGGAGGTATATGAGGCTGACGCAAATTTAGTTGATGAATACGAAGAGGATGAGGAAGAACCCATTGAAGGCTTTAAGGACGAAGAGGTTGAGCCCAATAATCATTTAGAGGTCGATAGTCCCGAGTCCCTTAGTCATGTAGAGGTAGTCATTTGTGAGTCCATTAGTCCATTAGGAGAAGAAGCCACTAAGCCTATTGATGAATCTAAGGAAAAGAAGATTGAGCTTAAGTCCAGTGACACATTAGAGGAAGAAGAAACTACACCTATTGGAGAGATAGAAAGAGAAGTCTATAGAACTGAGTCTGATCTAAGGGTTGAATCTAAAGAAATTGATACCATCCTAGTTGAACATGAACCATTGCTTGTAGCTAAAGAGATTATGGAGGAGCAAAATGGTCAACTTGAGGAAGCTGAAGTCCAAGAGCTAAGCCTTATAGAGCAACCCCTAGAAATAGTGGAATTCATGAAGGATTTAGAGCAAGAGATTTATGTAATTTTTGCTGAAGGTTTAGAATAAGACATCAGTAAGGGGTCATCAATTTGGACTAGAAAAATTCATGATCACATCCAAGAGGTAGTAGTGGAGATTTTAGGAGAATTTCATAAGGTGTTTCCAAAAAGAATATCTAGTCACCTTCCACTACTTAGGGATATCCTACACCTCTTAGATCTAGTCCCAGTTCGGTTTGTCACATACTTTCAGAAGACCCTATGGAACCTCTTAAGAATCTATGCCATCCACCAACCCAAGGTCAAACCTAAAGAGTCTGTAGTCTGTTAGGTTTAGGTCCAGAGAGTCCAATAAAATTTCTTTCCATAGGAATGCCTTAGTAAGTCTGCATTTCAGCTAGGTGTCAATCCAAGTCTTAGTAATAAGGACTTTTGTCACATTCTACTGAGTTCACCTGCCCATTCAACTTGTCCAACCATACACGAGTCTCAGAGTCAATTGCACAGCACCTGCATCATGACATTAGCATTCACTTGAATATTGATAATAAGTTGGCTAATCCCCAGAATCGAGTCAAGGATTTTGTTAAGGAAAGTTGCATGCTCGTAGAGCTGGTCCTTTTAGAATATTAAAGAAGGTAGGAACCAATGCCTGTGTGTTAAAGTTACCTCCATGGTTAGGCATTAGCTCTATTTTCACTACCTCAGACTTAGTAGAATATAGGGACCCAGCAGTGGTATCCAGCGAGTTTTTGGATCTGACTGTTCCTTTGAGAGTGAGCCCTCACCTGAGTATCCACCCACAAATTAGCTCGAGAGGAAAGGTAGGATTGAGCAGATTCTAGATGACCAAGCTGTCACGACCTGCAATAAAGGTTACCAAAGATATTTGGTTCGTTGGCAAGGTCGGCCGAAATCAGAGGACTCGTGGATTACCCGGGAAGATCTGCAACACATAGACCCAGACCTCCTAGAGAAGTACCAAAGTCAAACTGATCCTTACTCGATAGGGTCGAGTTCCTCCCAGCCCGGGAGAATTGGTGCAGGCACTAGATTGAGACAGAGGTTTTAGGGTTCCTTATGAATCTCTAATTTATGAGAGAAGACCCATCAACCATGCAATGACACATGTCTTGGACCATTCCGGGACACATGGCATCACCAGAGCAGAGCAAGGAGCCGGCCCACATCAATTTAGGAAGGAATCTAGGCGCCAACATCCTCCTTCCTCATTTCTTCATGCCACCCGCCCTTATATGGAAGCTTTTTGGGCGCCCATTGACTTCCATACTTATCATGTAGTCCCCTGGCAAACATCTATGGAAGAAATTGGCTGCCTCTCTCTAATTGGAAGATCTTCATGTGCCTCAGATGGAAGAAGGTTGCCGCCCAGTCAAAGATGGCAGGAGAAATCAAGAGGCGCCAATTCTTTTCCTCTCTCAAGTGGTCCCCCTCCTCTACAAGCTTGAAAATTGCAGCCACTTTCTCTTTTTGGCCATCCCAGATAAAGCATACAGAGATTTCTGCCTCCTCAAAAAGAATCACATGCCATACATTACAATCTATGTCAATTATGTACTTAAAATGAATGATTTAACTTGTATTGACATGAAAAGGTTATAAAAAGATCTTTCTCTTGTAAATGAAAAATAGGCCATTAATGAGAAAATTCTGAAGTTCTTTTCCATTATTGTAAAGGCTCTGGTACTCCAGGAAGGAGTGGGTGTGAAGCCCTTAGTATTTCCTTTCATCTTCTCTAACCTCCCTCAAACCCAAACCCTAGTCATCCCCCCCCTAGAAACTCTAAAACAACCCTGCCGCCAACCACAGGCCCCCACCTCCTCTTGCTATTTTCTCAGGGATTCACGAGCTGAAGAGGAAGTCGTCTTTGCCCCTGAACCATATTTCGAAGATCCTCTCCGGTAGACAGCTTCTTCATCCAGGACTTTCAATCTGTCAGAGCGATCTTCCTGTTTCAATCTTCGAGTGATCACTGTTGGTATATAAAATCCTTTCTCTAATTCTCTTTCTTTGATTTAGTGAATGTTGAGAGCATGTCTTAACCGAGGGTTTCCTAACCTTCACTTTCCTGGTTTCGTTAATATTCTAACAGTTCTAGTTCCAGTGTATGCTTCCGCCTGTCTTGCATAGTATAGCTTAACTAGTTTTTGATCTTTCTGGGTAATTAGCCATCTCATAAAAAAAAAATTTAATATATATATAAAAAAATATTATTTCATTGCATTCGTGTCTCATCCACGTTTTGCATCACTGGCCGCCGACGTCCGGCCCCAGGCCGACCGCCGCCGGTGGCCACCCCCCTTCCTTTCCCTTTTTTTTTTGTTTCTTTTTCCTTCCCGTTTCCCCTTCTCCTTGCCGGCGGCACGGCCGGCCTCCTCTGGCCGGTCGGACCCCACCGGACGCCGCCCTGGCGCCGATGGGGGCTGCCGACCGAAGCTTGGGCCTGACGAGCCGGCCCCACTCTCTCTCTCTCCCCACTCTCCTTACCGGTGAGGGATTTACCTGGTCGGCGGCGAGGCGGCGGAGACGAGCGGAGGGGCGACAGCGGCGACGGACGGAGAGGCAGAGACGGAGGGGACTGGCACGGTCCCCCCCTTCTTACAGCGAGGGGAGGGCTCGGCCCTCCCCTACGCCCACGTGCGCACGTGTGGGTGCACGCGCTGGCGTGCATGCAACGCGCCGCATGTCGCGCACCCATGCCGAATAATTTTATTAAAATAAAATTTTTATTCGGGGGATTACAGGGGCCATCACCCATCAAGCATCCAATAACTTCATCTCTGGAAGTTCTCATTGTCTTCACCATGGGCATAGTAGCAATGAAGAACATCTACACTTCCAGACTGGAAGACAATGGAGAAAACTCCATTAAAAAGAAAAGAAATAAATACTGCAAACATGAATAAGATATAAGCAAAAAATGCAATTGGATCATAATCTTTAACACCTGAATCTCAACGAACATGAAATGGATAACATCCATTACAATCACAAACATAAACATGACAAAGACATACATCACTAACATCTCATCAAGCATTAAAACAGTAGAACTGAATCTAAATAACTGATATTAGATACTTGTATTTACTGCATTAAAAAATGCAATTGGATCATAATCTTTAACACCTAAATCTCAACGAACATGAAATGGATAACATCCATTACAATCACAAACATAAACATGACAAAGACATACATCACTAACATCTCATCAAGCATTAAAACAGTAGAACCGAATCTAAATAACTGATATTAGATACTTGTATTTACTGCATTAATCATACAACAACCTAACTAAATAATGCAGATAAATCAAATCCTTTAAAACTCAAGAGAGTGAACTGATAAAATTATTGTTAATGAGACCAACATACTGATATCTTCATTGTCATCTAAGACAAACATGAAAAGGCTTTTGATAAACCCTACAAAAAATTAATTGATATGATCCTTGAGCAAAGGGAATTGAAGTGACTTGGTAATCACAACATGTATTGTTTTTCAAGTGACATGAATAAAAGGTTGAGGAATAATTAAATATGTAAAATAGAAAGTTAGAAACTAGCTGAGTATCTATTAAACAACTTCTGAGAATATATTTAGAAAAATGTTTGTTATTGCATGAGAAAAACACTGCATGAGATCTGCAACACAAATGAGTTATAACATTTTTTTCACTTCAATCGGAAGACACTACAAAAGATTTTCAGGTGCTCTTAAGAATTACCATTGAAATGAACAGAATGAAAGCACTCAAACCAAGCAGCATGACCACATTTTATTTCTTAAAGCTTAATTCTTCTCATTGTAAAAATTGTGGCCAGATATCCTCACTTTGCTACATAATTTTAATGAAAGAGACACATATAAACTGACAACACAAAGCAAAGAAATGAAGAGAGGCATCCAACATTTTGGATATCCCATAGAGGAAGGAATACTATATACCTTTAGTTTTTCATGAGCTTCTCGAACCGTTTTTCCATCCCTTTTCTTTCTCCAATTATGCCCATCTTTACGAAAATACCTAAGTGCTTTTCGATCAAATAAGAATAAAGAACCACCTATAGATTAACAACATCAAGCTTATCAGCTATATTTTATGATAATTATTAAAGTGTGCATATATTGTGAAATGCAGCAAGTGAACCAATACTAAAAAACAATGGAACTGATATAGTATTGCACAATAGAGTATTTATAACATACCACTCAATAACCAAATGATACAGATGAAGTGGAAAACCAAAGAAAAATATAAAAAGATGAAATAGAAAAGCTCTCCAAAGGGCCACAGATCACTCAAAATTACTTGTTCCATATTTTCATCTTTTTGACTGAAATTGTAGCAAGTCTTTGACATTCCAAACAATCCCTTAATGACTTAATGGCTGCATAAATCCCAAGCCAACCACCAAATGACAAATGCTGTTATGATGGAATAGACCTAGCATCACCTCCATACTTAAATGGAATAGACCTAGCATCACCTCCATACTTAAATGCAAGGACTAAATACATCATCACACAATCCGTACTCAACAAGCAGTCAGGTAGCTTCCATGTCCAAAATTACCACAAAAAGGGGGCTGCTTCCATTCCACTCACAGCAGAACCTAATCAGGACCACTAGCGGACTAATTGCACCGGCCAGTGCATATATCAAGGCATCAAAGTTTGACACTTGTGGGACTGTAAACTTAGATAAAGAATGATGCATATTGGCTTGAGGCTGAAACATAAACCAACCCCCACCAAAAATAGTACTGGATTAGGATAGCAACTTCATCGTTGCCATTTACTTTTATAAGCATCAGATCATAATACAAATTTTTAGCACAATTAATAGAAAAATTTTCCCTAATTGTTCTCATATTAGTTTCTGAACATTAAAATACATAAGTTGAATACTTATTTCGCTTTAAAAGTTGAATACTTAATTCTGTTTTCTATGCTATCATTTTTACAAATTCCCGTCTTTCAGGGAGAATGCCCAAAATGAAAATAAATGCCAAGCTGTTCTGCCTAAGCCTGGAACAATAGGTACATTGAAAGTAAATATGGTCATGCCAAAACTTCTAATTGTAAAGTTTGGGTCAGTTCAAGTGGTTCTAGGTTCAAGATTTGGACTCACAGGCAAAGCTACCAACATCACTGTCAAAGTTAAGTCCAAATGTAACCTATTCATCAGTTCGTACAACATATAAATTACACTTTGATTATAATAGTAAATATATGCACTTTACTTCTCATTTCTTACAGAAGGCAATAGTTTCCTGCATTTAAATCATTAAATGCAAAAGCATGATCATCTTTTAACTTATCTTCATCATTCAACAGTTAGCTTATATTTGATAATGTCTATTTAGCTGAATAACCATCATATTTGTAAGCCAGGAAATGAAGATAAGTTCTATGCTCATCAACCTCTCAAGACCAATGAACAAGAGAAGATGGCATATCAGCAGACAAAATATGTTCAATCAATTAAATTTCTATACTTGTACCCACAGCCCCCAACGCTCAACAGGAAAATTTCAGAATTTGGAAGGAAAAAAAAAATACTAATGTCTGGTTTCATTACCTAAGGTGAATATTCAATATTTCCATCATTTGAATTTACAACAAGTTATTTTCTAAGGTCAGTCTTATGAAAGCATAGGTGACCTAATGTCACGCCCCAGATCCAGTGGTAGTGGCCCAGGGGTGACAGCCCACCGCATGCCAGACATGCAAGGCATCCAGTACAATAATATTACAAACAAGGAGGAATAATAATTACATGTCATACAAAATTTAAATTCTCCATAATATCAGTTATGTAATGTTGGGCAACAAACCAAAATTCTAAAATAAATCCAAATGGGGTTACATATAACAAAATATAAACTATTTACATCATGAAACTCTCAATTACCCCTGTTGTTACCCCTGATAATTTTGTGGCTCTGAAAAAAACATTGTAAGATTTAATGAGTTTACACTCAGTAAGTAAGCCTACTATTACATAATATAGCCAAATCAGAATTTTACCGAGTCAAATACATGTCATGCTTCCAAATTTAAAAACATTTCATCATATTATAGAATTATGCAAATCTCATGTTTAAATAAATTGGAAGCAAATATTATGAAATAATATTTCAAAATACCATTTCAATTCCAAATCACTGTAAATCTCATTTTATACTAATGTCCCACGTCCACGTAATAAACATCTCGAGGATGTAACCTCCCTGTATGCCCCCAGTGGAGGAAGGGTGCCAGAGTCAATTAGCATATAATACCATATCCTGTCACAGCACATCCCTAGGATGTGTGTTCTCCACATATTCCCCCTGTGGAGGTGGGTTCCGGAGTCATGTAACATATAATGTGGACCGTGATGACATATAATAATACAATCACAAATAACATTTATATGCATTACTGCAAACATATATCAATTTACTTTTCATATTTTATCAAATTTGGTAATTTCACATAATCATGTCCATAATCAATTGCATGTATAAAATACCAATTTAATTTACAAAAATTAAGAATAATCAAGTCAAATAATTCATTTGCATAAATGTGGTACCACAAATATTATTTTTCAAATAATACTATAAATCAATTTCATTATTTCAATAATAGCATAATTTAATAATGATTTATAAAAATCATTATAACTGGCTTACTTACCTCACAATGCTAATCCCAAGGTGTAAATCAGCTGTGTGGACCTCTGGGTACCTACAACATAATTTTTCAGATTTTTAAATTTTAATTTTAGGATGTCAAACTGACTCCTATACTTAACCCAATCTAATCCTGGGCCCAACTTGGGGCTTGAATATCTCCAAATATACAAGCCCAAATGGGGAAATAAAAATTTTCTGACAACCTAGAATCAGAGCTGATCCAAGCCCTATTTTTCTTTTATTAGGTCGGGTTCATTTTGGGGCCCAACAATTTGGCCCAAACAGGCTAACTGGACTGGGCCGAAGCCGGCCCAGTCCCAATCTTCTTCTCTCTGTTTCACCCCTCGTTCACCTGAACCAAGGGTGGCTGAGGATGGCCGGCGGCCTAGGGCCACCGCCGGCCCTCCCCAGGGGTCGGCTGGCCGCCGACGACCGGCCCCAGGCCGGCCGCCGCCGCCGGCCACCCCCCTCTCCTCTCTCTTCTTCTCTTCTTCTTCTTCCTCCTCTTCTTCTTCCTCTTCCTCACTGTGCCGGCGGCACGGCCAGCCACCGCTGGCCGGCCGGACCTCACCGGACATCACCCCGGCGCTGGTGGGGGCCACCGGCCGGAGCCCGGGCCCGGCAAGCCGGTGGGCACGCCGTCGGGCCCGAACCAACGCGGGAGCCGTTTTGGCTCCCGCGACAAGGGAGGGCCGTTCGGCCTTCTCCCTTGCCTCACTTCCTGCCGGCGGCACGGCCAGTCAGATCCCGCCGGACACTGCCCCGGCGCCGGCGGGGGTCGTCGGCCAAAGCCCAGGCTCGGTGAGCCGGCGGGCATGCCGCCGGTCCCGAACCAACAGCTAGGGGAGGGTCATCCCGCGGCCCTCCCCCCTCTCCCTTGCCGGCGGCACGGCCGACCTCCTCCGACCGGCCGGACCCCACCGGACGCCGCCCGCGCCGGTGAGGGCTGCCGCCGGAGATCGGGCCCGACGAGCCGGCGGCACGCCGCCGGGCTCCCGCGACAGGGGAGGGCCGTTCGGCCCTCTCCCTTGCCTCACTCCTCGCCGGCGGCACGGCCGGCCGGACCCCGCCGAACGTTGCCCCGCCGGCGGCGGGGTCGTCGGCCGAAGCCCGGTGCCCGGTGAGCCGCGGGCACGCCGTCGGGCCCGAACCGCCTGGGGAGGGCCATCCCACGCCCTCCCCCTCTTTCCCTTGCCGGCGGCACGGCCGCCCTCCTCCGACCGGTCCGGGCCCCACCTGGACGCCGCTCCGGCGTCGGTGAGGGCCGCCGCCCGAGATCGGGCCCGGCGAGCCAGCCGGCATGCCGCTGGGGCTCCCGCGACAGGGGAGGGCCGTTCGGCCCTCTCCCTTGCCTCACTCCCTGCCGGTGGCACGGCCGGCCACCACCGGCCAGCCGAACCCCGCCGGACGCTGCCCCGGCGCCGGCGAGGGTTGCCGACCGAAGCCCAGGCCCGGTGAGCCGGCGGGCATGCCGTCGGGTCCAAACCAAGTGCGGGAGCCGAACCGGCTCCCGCGTTAGGGGAGGGCCCTCCTGCGGCCCTCTCCCTCTCTCTCTACCACTCACTCTCTCTCTCCACTCTCCTTGCCGGTGATGGGGTTACATGTCGGCGGCGAGGCATCGGGGACGAGCGGAGGGCGACAGCAGTGACAGCAACATGAGTAAAGAAGGGGGTGAAGGAGATGGAGGGGACTAGCACAGTCCCCTACTCTCTCTCTTTTCTTCAGCGAGGGAGGGCTGAGCCCTCCCCTGCGCCCATGTGTGTGCGCGTGGGCGTGCGCGCTGGCACGCATGCAGCGCACCGCGTGTCATGCACCCACGCCGCATATAATATTATAAAAATATAAATTACGTGGGGGGTTTACATCCTCGCCTCCTTATAAAATTTTCGGCCTCGAAATTAATGCATATCATGAATAAAATTTTTGAGACCCAAATTGGAAACTTACAAGCTTTATTTATCTTTCTGAACATATATACAAATATCTATTCCGATACAAATAGATGAGGATATTTCTTCTTCATTTCCTCTTCAAGTTCCCACGTAGCCTCCCGTTCAAAATGATTGCTCCACTGAACCTTAACATAAAAAATGCTACGCCGTCTCAAAACTTGATCTTTGTGGTCCGCAATACGTATAGGATGCTCTTCATATGTCAAATTCTTCTTTAGCAATATGGACTCTGCTTCTATCACATGATTGGGGTCAGAAATGTACCTCCTCAACATAGAGACATGGAATACATTATGCACCCAGAGAGTACAGGAGGTAATGCCAGGCTATAAGCCACTTCCCCCATTTTGCTCAAGATCTCAAATGGCCCAACGTATCGTGGACTCAATTTTCCTTTAAGCCCAAACCTCATCACATCTTTGGTTGGTGAAACCCTTAAGAAGACATGGTCCCCAACCTGAAATTCCAGCTCCCTTCTTTTAACATCAGCATAACTTTTCTATCGGCTCTGAGCTACTCGAAGTCTTTCCTTAATCAGCTGCACTTTTTCTACTGTCTGCTAAATTAGCTCAGGGCCTAACAATTTTCTTTCCCCCACACATTCCAACACAAGGGAGATCTGCATTTCCTACCATACAGAGCTTCAAATGGAGCCATTTTGATGTTATTGTAAGCAAACTCCACCAAAGGTAGGTGGTTGTCCCAAGCACTACCCAAGTCCATCACACAGGCTCGTAACATGTCCTCTAAGATCTGTATGGTCCTCTCAGACTGTCCATCTGTCTGGGGGTGGAAAGCTGTGCTGAAATTCAGTTTGATCCCCAAAGCCCTATGAAGACTCTTCCAAAACTGGGACACAAACCTAGTATCCTAATCTGACACAATCGACTCGGGGATACCATGAAGCCTCACTATCTGCTCAATGTACATGGTGGCCAATCTCTCACTAGAGATCCCAACTCTGAACGGTAGGAAATGGGCTGACTTGGTCAATCTATCAATAATACCCAGACAACATCATTGCTTTTGAGAGTTTTGAGCAAACCTGTCACAAAATCTATAGTGATCTTTTCCCATTTCCACTGGAGAATCATCAGAGACTGAAGAGGTCCCGCAGGCCTTTGACGTTCAGCCTTCACTTGTTGGCACACTAAGCACTTGGCCACATATTGAGCAATTTCTCTTTTCATCCCTTTCCACCAGAAATTTTTCCGTAGGTCTCTATACATTTTGGTGCCTCCTGGGTGTACAGTATAGGGAGAGTAGTGAGCCTCCTTAAACTATTCCCAAGAGATGGCCCAACCGTCATATCGCTGCTCCAACAGTAGCCACCAATCATAAGCTTCCCCTTAAAGGAGGTAGGTGGCAAATCTAATCCACTCCTCCTCCTGGCTGCCAAGGGTCGTAAAGGCCTTCTCTATCTCTCTTATCTACCTCTCCGCATCAAGTGGGTTGGTGGATCCAGTGAAGGGAGGAGGGGCCAAGCTCTTAAACTCTGAGAAGCTACGACCCTCTCCCTGCCAGGGCTGAGATAGAGCGGGCTGAGCAGACTGTTCGGGCTAGGCCGGCTGGGTCTAAGGAGTAGGAGGGGCAGACTGAGTCTGTGGAATGGTAGAGCCAGATAGAGCAGGCAGTATCTGCTGAATCTGCTACTACATGACCTGTATTGCCTGAGTCACTCCCAAAAAGGCCCAGAGCAACTCAGCCTGTAACTGCTGTGAGTCGTTGCCAGCTGGGGCAACGGAACCCGCATCTGTTGAGGCTTCCCCGGCCTCCCCGCTCGGTCGTGTCACCAGCCTGAGAGTCCCCCTTATGTCACTGACTACTGATGCGACGAGGCATTATGAAATCCTGCCAAGGTTAGATTCCAATCAATATCATTATAAACCTTCAAATTTCAAGCATTTTTAAACAAGTCACTTGAATTTTTCCTAGAGTTATTATCCTCCTAATGTCAATATTTGGCTTAGAGTTAATCATGTGTTTGGCCCAAATGTCAAACCTTGCTCTGATACCACTACAACCTGTCACGCCCTAGATCCAAAGTGGTGGTGGCCTGTGGGTGACAGCCTCCGCCACATGCCAGGCATGCAAGGCATCTAGTACAATAATATTACAAACAAGGAGGAATAATAACTACATGTCATACAAAATTTAAATTCTCTATAATATCAGTTATGTAATGTTGGGCAACAAACCAAAATTTCAAAATAAATCCAAATAGGGTTACATATAACAAAATATAAACTATTTACATCATGAAACTCCCAATTACCCATGTTGTTGCCCCTGATAATTTTGTGGCTCTGAAAAAAACATTGTAAGATTTAATGAGTTTACACTCAGTAAGTAAGCCTACTATTACATAATATAGCCAAATCAGAATTTTACCAAGTCAAATACATATCATGCTTCCAAATTTAAAAACATTTCATCATATTATAGAATTATGCAAATCTCATATTTAAATAAATTGGAAGCAAATATTATGAAATAATATTTCAAAATACCATTTCAATTCCAAATCACTGTAAATCTCATTTTATACTAATGTCCCACATCCACGTAATAAACATCACGAGGATGTAACCTCCTTGTATGCCCCCAGTGAAGGAAGGGTGCCGGAGTCAATTAGCATATAATGCCATATCCTGTCACAGCACATCCCTAGGATGTGTGTTCTCCACATATTCCCCTTGTGGAGGTGGGTTCCAGAGTCATGTAACATATAATGTGGACCGTGATGACATATAATAACACAATCACAAATAACATTTATATGCATTACTGCAAACATATATCAATTTACTTTTCATATTTTACCAAATTTGGTAATTTCACATAATCATGTCCATAATCAATTGCATGTATAAAATACCAATTTAATTTACAGAAATTAACAATAATCAAGTCAAATAATTTATTTGCATAAATGTGGTACCACAAATATTATTTTTCAAATAATACTATAAATCAATTTCATTATTTCAATAATGGCATAATTTAATAATGATTTATAAAAATCATTATAACTGGCTTACTTACCTCACAATGCTAATCTAAAGGTGTAAATCAGCTGTATGGACCTCTGGGTACCTACAACATAATTTTCTAGATTTTTAAATTTTAATTTTAGGATGTCAAACTGACTCCTACACTTAACCCAATCTAATCTTGGGCCCAATTTGGGGCTTGAATATCTCCAAATATACAAGCCCAAATGGAGAAATAAAAATTCTCCGACAACCTAGAATCAGAGTTGATCCAAGCCTTATTTTTCTTTTTTATTAGGCCGTGCCCATTTTGGGGCCCAAAAATTTGGCCCAAACATGTTAACTAGATCGGGGCCGAAGCCGGCCCAGCCCCAATCTTCTTCTCGTTTCCACCCCCGGTTCACCTGAACCAAGGGTGGCTGAGGATGGCCGGCGGCCTAGGGCCCCCGCCGGCCCTCCCCGGGGGTTGGCTGGCCACCAACGACCGGCCCCAGGCTGGCCGCCGCCGGTGGGCACCCCCCTCTCCTCTCTCTTCTTCTCTTTCTTCTTCTTCTTCCTCTTCTTCTTCCTCTTCCTCACTGTGCCAGCGGCACGGCCGGCCACCGCCGGGCCGGCCGAACCCCACCCGGGATGCCGCCTCCCCGTGCCGTGGGGGCCACTCCACCGAAGCCCGGCCCGGCGAGCCGACGGCTACGCCACCCGGCCCGATACCAAGCACGGGATTGCCGGTTCGGTTTCGCGTCGTGGGAGGGCCCTCCGCGGCCCTCTCCCTCTCATCTACCACTGCTCACTCTCAAAAAGTATATCCGAGTCTCTTTCAAGGTGAAGGTGTTTACAAATATAGCTAACTCTTCTAAGGCAAGAGTGCTTGAAGAGAAAGCTACCCAAAGGAGAAGCCAATAAACGCAAGGTCTAAGCCTTACATAGTTGTCTTTGTCTCCTTGGTGCCCCTTCCTCTTATTCTTCCTTTGTAATAGCCGCCTTGCTAGCGAAGAGTCTTTCAAGCCTTGGAGCGCGTTGAGTGCTTAGCATTGAATTAATAGCATCACTTCTGAATTTTTACTCTGCATAGCATATCGATAGTAGCTACAAGATAAAAAACTAACTCAAGAATGCAAGAGAAGTGCTTTAAAATGGTAAAGCTACAAGAAAAGCATCTACTAAGCTAACCATCTAATCTAAGCAGAGTATTTCAACTTAAGGAATAGCTTTTCCACAAGAGGAAAGAGCATCTATCTACACGATTAGTTGCCGCTACTTTGGCCTGAAATTAAGGAAGCTAGGTTGGCTCTTAGGCTAAAGCAATCCATACAATGTTTATGCTATTAGCGATGCCTCGTAGCATATAATGTTATTTCCAAAAATGAAAAGAAAATCTCTATTTGCCCACTTAGACCCGGAGAAAGATGTTAAGCATGAGGGATAAGGTAAAACATGTTCTGTGTGGACAGAAGTGGACACTTCTCTCCGGTATGACAATTGGCACCCTTTGGGTTCTATTTATCAAACCATGTGCAGTAATCCCATCTATGACTCTAGGCTGGGGAAGGGTGCTTTGGTGTATGATATCATTGTTCAGGGTTCTTGATAATGGCCATAAGATAATTCCCCTGAACTTATCACCTTGAAAAATAGCATGTCTCTCCTTCCTCACCCATAGCGAGGGAGAGGATAGGAGAGACTCCTTTCTCAAGAGAATCGTTAAGTAGGTGTAGCTGTTTCATTGCTGCAACTTGGGAGGATTTGATACCTCCTAAACTTAGAGTTAATTGGTGTAACCTAGTATGGTTCTCTAAGTCTATTCCAAGGCATGCTTTCATTCTTTGGTTGGCCATTAGAAAAAGATTAAGTACACAAAATGACAAACTCATTCTTTATAGATCTATCCCCTCAATGAGGTTTTGACTATGCAGACTTCCCCTTGAATCACATGGTCACCTCTTCTTTCAATGCTCTTATTCTTCTAGAGTGTAGACTTGGTTGTAATCTATTTTAGGCATAAACAAACTAGCCTAACTCAGATTGGAAAACTCTAGTAGCAAGAGCATCTAGGGAATGGAGAGGCAAGTTCTTTCGCATAGCTTAATTGGTAGGCTAGCCCTCACAGTCTCTCGCTATGTATGCTCTATGGATTGAAAGAAATAATAGGACATTCAAGAATGAGTGCAAAGATGTGATCTCTTTTATTATAGTTAATCAAAACATCTTTGTATTTCTTTGTATTTTGATCCCTCAAGGCACCCTAAGCAATCGAAGGGTAGAGAAGATTAAGAATAAGGGTAATCTATACATGCAACTATACCATCAAAAGGAAAGAGAGGACCGATTGATACCAATAGCCAAGATACACATCGTTTTAGACTCTGAGGGGTGAGAATAGTTGAAGATTAGAAGATTGGAATGAAATACCTTAATAGATTAAGTGCAAACATCATTTTCCATACTTTATACGAAAGAAAGCCCCTTCCCTTAGGAAAATTAAAGGATATACAACGTGGGTAATTTCCGACAATTATTCAGCGTTCAATTCGCAAGATCCGAAGCAAGCCAACTTCAACCAAAATTGAGTCATATTCTTCCTTCTTCCTAATGGAGGCACATACCATATTCTTGTAACAAAGTCAGATTCAGATAATCGTAAAGTCTCAGATAGTTTTGGCTGTCTCTAAAAAGGTTATCTTTTTGTGATACCCTCAAATTTAGTCCCATATTGGATAGGGAAAGAACAATGTGTCATATGCTTATAACTCAAGCCACTTGCTACCCATTAACTTCCCACTCGAGTTTTTGAGCCACGCGGTTTCGGCCCACTAATGGAGTTAACTAAGCCTAAGAAATGTGGCTTGCGACATTACAAGATATCGCAGTTGATCCGAGTATACCGAAGTTAGTAGGCATAAGGAAAGTGGCTACCCACGGGACGGTGATGTGAGTCCCGCCATGGCATGGAGCCATCCTTGTAGTACCAACGATATGGGGATTCGCGTACGGCTGTTTATGGCGTGCAACGAGTGATATCGCATTATAAGAAAGGAAAATTGTGAGTACCCCAAATTTAGTCCCATATCGGATGTGAAAGAAATATGTCATATGCTTATAACTCACTACCTATTAACTTTCCACTCAGCTTTGGGACCACGTGGTTTCGGCCCACTAACGGAGTTTAATCCGAGCTCAACAAAGGGCTTCGGACATTACATCTTCTTTCTACATATATATATATATATATATATATATACATATATATATATATATATATATATATATCTTTATTTTAGTCGTTCACCTCTCCTTTATTGAATTAGCTATAGCTAATCTAATAGAGTAGAGCTAATTAGAAGTTTCACTATGGCGATTGGAAGAGGCACAACCTCAATTCAAGTCGAGCAGCAGCTTTTCTGCACTCAAAGGGAACCCGACATCCCATTAACTGAGACTTCCTATGCATAGATGTAGCCTTTTGTCATACCCAAAGGGTACTTAGTGCCTCCACCAACTACTAGGCTATAATCTTCTTGTTTCTAAACTAAATCAAGAGTTTATGCGGCTCTCTGAATATTATGTCCACTTAGTCTATTTGAAGCGTTCCTCGCCCCTTCTTGTCTTGGAATCAAACGAAACGAAATTGAATAACCCCGGTGGTAGTGGGTAGAATATGCCCGTGTAGCTTGGAGTAGCATGGAATCGATTGAAATAAAGCATACTTCAGTGCAATGGATCTCGTTTATCTTTCATATATGAAATGTTCGTGTAGTGAATTCATGGCTAGAGATAGTACATTCCGGGTCGATCAAGGAAGGTAGTGTATATGGGGATTAAGTAGAGCATAGGTTCAATAAACTGTGCTTTAGAAAAGAGAATGAGAATCTTGTTCAAAGCAAGACGCTTGAGTTTTTGGTCTTTCTACGTTTCAAGTGCCACTCCTTTAGTTAGTACTCCAAAATTGGATTTCTTTGTTCGAAATAATGATCCTTTTATTTTGCTATGACTTACATTCTTTGGTTAAAGTGCTCATGTAGCTTCTCAAGGGATGCGTTCCCTTTCCAAGTTGTTTCAAAGTAGCATTTGTGGATAAACGATGGTTAAGCCGCATTTCGGTGCGGTTGGGATCACCCGAGACTTGTGAGTGCGTTTAAGAATCCTTGAGTAAGAAGATCGAGCCAATCCTTGTGAAAAGTGTTTTTTTAGTACTTGTTAGCATCCCTTTCCCCTTTCTATGTACCCAGTTTACGAACTTGGCCTAATCTAATAGGGCCTTCCTCCCAGGCCTTGAAAAGACCGATGCAAAACATGGTTCATAGTGTAGGATGGCTCTTATCGGAACTTCTTCACTCAATTATCAAGATGAAAGCTACTTTTTTGCTTTTGCTCACCGATGGCTGCGCCTTTTCTCTCATGTTCGTTTTTCATTGGAAGAGAAAAATGGAAACTCATCACAATCTTTCACTTTCTTTCCTTTTTTTGCTCTTCTCCCTAGGAACCCTTCTTGTGTCCCTATGGAGGGAGGCAGTTCAGCCAAGCTAAGAATGAAGCAGTTCAAAAAAGAAGATCTTCTTTCTAGGGCACTCGCCAAGCTAGTCTAGTAAGCAAGCATAAGTAGCAAGAAAGGGAGGCGCTTCAAAGAACTATATCTCTATTCTCTGAGAAGCTATCACAAGAGGTCGAAAACCTGAGGCAAACAAGAAGCACTAAAGAATTATAAGGATAATCTAACCTACACTTTGATTAATTCATGTCATTATATCATTAACCTATTTAAAAAAAACCACCATGGCCTCTCTCCATTTCTCGCTTAAAGAGCTAACCCACTTGAAAGAAATCTTTAAGGCTTATATACTCCATTAGAGAGTCATTTTTGTCTTAGAAGAAATTTCACAGACCTCTTTGCTCCACTAGAGAATCGACTTGCTTAGTACAGAATCTTTCAAGGTCCTGTTTCGCTTCTGGGCTAGAAAGCTAACTCATCTAAAAGAATCCTTCAAAGTTTGTCCACTCTGCCAAAAAAGCCGACTTACCTAAAAAAAATCTCTCCAAAGCTCCGTCCACTCCATCCCCAAAGAGTTGACTCCATCTAAAAGAACATTCCAAGGCTCTATTGGCTCCACCCAAAAGAGCCCACCTACCTAAATAAAATTTCCAAGGCTCATTTACTCTACCATAAAGAGCCAACTTATTTGGAAAAAAACTTTTTAAAGCTTATCTTCTCTACTAAAAAGGCCAAGTTGCTTATAAGAAATCTCCAAGACTCCATCTCCGCTTCTACCAAAGCAGCCGACCCACTGAAAGATCTCTCCAAGGCTCATTTACTTCCGTCACAAGAGATAACTCACTTGAAAGAAAGCTTCAAAAATTATTCATTTTGTTAGGAAAGTTGACCTCACTTACCAAAAAACCTTCTAAGTGCCCATCCACTTACTAGAAGAGCTCGACCTCCCAAAAGAAATCCCTAAGGCTTGTTCACTCGTTAAAAGTTGATCCACTTAGAAGAATCCTCCAAAGCCCGTTTATTCTATCAAAAGCCCTTCGACTTATCTCAAAGAAATCTTCAAGACAAGCTTCACCTTGGACAAGAGTTAGTAGCTTAGAAAAACTCCTCATGTAGAGAAAGAAAAGAGCTCGCAAGTTTAGAAGAGTTCTCTACCTAGCAATGAGAAGCCAACAAGGCTAATAACCTAAGGGGCTCTTGGTAGAACTTCACATTTGGAGTACATTAACTCCAATGCTTTTAACATCTTCCATTGAGAAATGAGAGAAGCTTTCATAAGCTCAGAAGGACTCACCTCAACCAAAACAAGCCCACATGCTCAAGAAATCGATGGTCAAATATTATTTGCTATTCCTTCACCGAGCTGTCCACCTCAACTTTGAAAGTAGGGGGCATGTGATCAGGCAGAATTCTTTAACCTCTAGTTGGAAGCCACATGATAGCATCAACCATGACAGCACCACCAACAATAGGACCAATAGTTTATACGTGATTCTAAGATACACACTCGATTAGTCTGTCAGTGATGCATCTGTGACAAGATTTGACATGCATATCTTCTAACAAATTAATGAAGCCTATGCCCACTTTTACTTGCAAAGAGTATGGCTCATGGCATTCCATGCTATCCCATCCAACAAGGCAAACTCATGATGGCAAAGCATATGACCTATGATTTGGTCCATCAATGTGGTCTGATTACTGAATATAAAACCTATCTATAAAAGGAAAGCTTGTCTAAGGACAAGGGGACCCCCTCTTTTTAAGGTTGTTCTTAGTTCTCTATCATTCTTCTATTACATATATTTTTTTCTAAAAATTCAAAAGGTTATAATATCCACCCTTGGCCACCTACATTACCTTCCTCCACTGACTTAAGCATTGGAGAGCCCTTGTTGGGAACCCTCGGCACCACTTACTCTCCTCATTTGTTGTTACAAACCATACCAATGACTCCATAACTTTTGTATCACATACACAATTTGCTTTTAGACTATCCTCATCATCTATACTACTGGTGTGTAGGGCCCACACTCACCACATCCTGAGCATAATCAAGAACCTTAAATTGTTGAGTCTTATTGAGGCTTCCAATATTGGGATTAACATTGGACTAGTTTCCCACTTTGCTAAAAGAGAGAAGAGGCTTTAGACTTTAACTATATCTAAGTAATTGTGACATAATTGCTGTAGAGGAGAATAAAGTATAGTTTTCTTCTAAGATTAAGCATAATGATCCATAATCCTACCATTTAACCTCCTCAAAATCTTTAATCTCAAACACATTTCTTATGCATCATTTTATTACTAGCACAATCATTTTGCACAATAAAGAACAAACCAAACATACCTAATCTCTTAGTAATTAACGTGTACCTCTAAAATGCCTACAAAAATATTACAAAATACTTGACACTGAACTAGATTAACCTGTCAACATACAAATTATAGTACTTTACAAAGGTTGTCATGAAATGAAGATATTATATTTTTTTAAAAAAATCTAATTTAGAGTTACAAATAGAGACTATCACATACAAAAATTTAAACGTGTAGTCTAAAAAAGAAAAGAAAAAAGAAAGAAAAGGAAACATCATGTAGAGGAAATAAAAGATGAATGAGAACGAAACCAGTTCCCTAATGACCTCTTCAAAGTAATTTTAAAAAGTAATATATAAAAAAAAAGAGAAAAGTTTGGGGTTCTTCGGTTAATAATGCATAAAAAAAAGAAAAAAATTTGCAACTCTTTATTTAATAAGGGATTTATTAAGAATTTTAGAAGAAATAATGTGTAAAAAAAGAAAAGAAATAAGTTTGAGACTTTTGATCGATTGTAGCTTTGCTTAAGAATTTTGTAGGGAGCCTAATGATTACATGATTTGTTAGTGATTATCAAATTTTATGTTACTATAGATTAAAGATTCAATAAATAATAAGTAAAAAAGCTTAATAATCATTGGACTGTTAATATTTAAACCATCAAAGAAAGATTATGCTGGTTTACATAAAAATAGTATATAAAAGAAGGAAAATAAAAGAAAAGCTCTTTCGTTGTTAATAGATTTGTTGATTTTGATTTATTAACGATCATCAAATTATGTCCTATTGTTAAGAAAATATTAATGAATTTGTTAATATTTGACTAAAATATTTTGCTAGAAATGCTCTGTTAATGCAAGTTTGTTAATAAATTTATAAGAAGTCTTGCGAGTAGATTTAATAATTGATAAGTTTGTTCACCATGACCAATTTATATATTGCTGTTAAAATAAGGTTCACAAAGAAAATACAGCAGAGAATTTTTTTTAAAAAAGTTTAAAGTCAAAACAAATAAATATACCTTATTGACATAAGCAAAATGATATAGGAAGGATGAAGTTATATTTCTTTTTCTATTCAAATAATTTAAATTTAGAAATAGAGACCACCAGAAAACAATTCTCTTCGATAATCTCTCCATAATAATTTAAAAAATACAAAACACATAAAAAGAAAAAAAAAAAAAGAAAAGTGAGAAATTTTAAGACTGCAGACTAATAACAAGTTTCTTAAAAATTTTACAAAAAAAAACTTAAAAAATGATACATAAAAAAAAAAAGAAAAAAAATAGGACTCTGACAATGGGTTTGTATCGTACAATATCAACCTCGTATGTGTTCTTTTTTTTTTTTAATAAAATATTTTATTTTATTTTTTAATTTTTAAAGAGAGGGAGAGGATCCAGTGATTCTCGGCGGTACAATTTGTCCGCAATGTTGAACTGGAGTTGCCAGAATTCAAAGCAGAAGTTCTGACGATTTGGTGCCACAATTTCCACGCGTAGCCATCCTTGAACGCCCGCGGGTAACATCACCCTCTTTGGAAAAATCAACGGCCCTTGGAGGCTTCGGAGGTGGAACATCGGCCATCGGCCGAAGGCGCAGAATTTTCCTTGCCGCCCACATCCACACCGACGCTGCAAAGCGTGGGCCCACATTAGTAATTAGACAGATCAGAAAACCCGAAATCCTCACCCAAAAAACGCGGAGAGAGTCCATCTCCCCTCGACGCGTGGTTTCAGTACGTAGTGGGTCTTCGGGTCAGATAGCGAGGAAGAATTACACGTGACATTCCCGTTAGGTCCGCCGTCGCATTGACCGGTCCGGTTGGGACGTGTGCGGGTCCACCTCCGAAGCGGAAAAGACTCCGAAATCGTTGACATCGAAATCCTGAAATCCTCGAGGCTCCTGAACTCCTGAGTCGAGGCCTCTCCTCCACCGTCGCTCCGGCCCGTTCTCTTCTGTCCTCCTTCGTGAATAAGCTGCCGTCGTCGCCGGCGGTCATCCATGGCACTCGCGAGGGATCGGACCGCATCCTCCCTCGCCCTCCTCCTCCTCCTCCTCCTCCTCGCCGGCACTCGGATCCCCCGAACCCCTCCTCTCCGCAACCTCTCTGGAGGCGGCGCGGCGTCGATGGTGCTGCCTCTCTTCCTCTCTTCGCCCACATACGACCCGCCGCGCCACCGAGGCCGGGCCATCACTTCCGCCGCCGCCAGCTCTCCACCGATAACGCCCGGATGTGGGCTCTACGACGATCTACTCACCAACGGAGTACTCCCCCCTCCCATCGATTTTTGCCGTTGGATCTGCGGGATCGCTTTCCGGTTTTCTTTATCTTGGTGGATTTTGTGATTCCTGGGATTGCTTTTCGGGATGATTGGGTCCCACGGATGTTTTTTTTTTGCCTGCTTTCTTAGGTACTATACCACCAGGCTTTACATCGGGACTCCGCCTCAGGAATCTTCGCACTCGATTGTGGATTCGGGGAGCACCGTCACCTACGTACCCTGCTCCTCTTGCGTGCGGTGTGGCAATCATCAGGCAAGGAGCCGTATTTATTCCCCTTTTCTCGATTTTTATCTTTTTAGATGGAGTAGTTTGGTTACAGAATTATTCGGTAAATCTAAGTAATGACCTAAAACAAGTACCTCAAGTTTTTTTTTAATTAGTTAATTAGTTTTTTATCATGAAATTCTTAATTGATAAATAGTGATATTTTCAAACGGTGAAATTTATAAATCTAATTTGGATGCACCTTCTAACTATTAAGCATATATGTCTTCACCGATGTGTTATTACAGAGCCGGTTGTAACACTGTAACATATCGGAAGCTTTGTTATAAAAAGATTTTTGATGGAAGCTGTCCATGGGTCTTTAGATTTTATTCTTTATTGACGTAACATCTATTCATGGTCAGAACTGATAACAGCCAAGTTCTTGCCTCATATATTGAAGTATAAAAATTTTATTTTTGTTTTGTACCTTATTCAAAAAGAAAAGCCTGAGGTTAAAAGGACTACAAGAAATTGTCACAGATGATATAGTCATTGCAGCTAAAGGCTAGAGATCGCACCATAATGGAGAGACATTTGTGTCATAGTTAAGGAGGCTAATATGAAGAAATATAGATTTATAAAGACCAAATCAGTATCCGTGAAAGCATATTACAAAAAACAGTGAAAAATTGTGTTTGATGGTGATGCATTGTAGAGTAGACTTAAAAACAGAATTTGAGAAGACACTATTTCATTGTAAATGTGGGTTAGTCAATTGGGGTTTTCGTGCGATACCAATGAGCTCCTCAGCTTTAGAGTAGTTTTAAGATGTAAAATAGTTTAATTCTTTTGAAATAAAAGCACTGTGACGATCTCCTTCTTGATCATGTTCAGTGCCTCATAGCTGTAGAATAGGTTGTACTGATGTTACAAGCAATTTACTCCCTTGTTTAAATATTGAAGTCCCATCTTACTTATGAAGATAGAACTAAGATGTCACTAGCATTACTTTCAAGTGCATACTTAAGTTTTTATTTAGCAATAGTTCCATCCAATGGTTATAAAATGCTGTCTTAACTTAATTTAAATGTGTCTCTAAATTGAGACATTTCTCCAGTGACTACAATGATGTGTGGTCATGAAAAGAGTCTAGCATCATAGTTCCACTCCCTTATTTTCTTTTTTATGGAAATTCTGGAAGAGCTATTTGGCTAGCTTTTTCTAAGAAAACTTTCATTTACTGTTGGTTCTTTGATCTTCCTTATATTCATTAATTTCATATAGACCAAAGTCTACAAAACCGATATTGAAACCCATATCTGATATTATCAGTTCAGTATGATATGGGTCGATACGGTATGGTACGCATTTCGTACTAAGATAGGATGCTATTTTTTTCATTTTTATCCACTTGGTATCCGGTGCTTCGGCTCGATTTTGATCAGTATGGGTAGGCAGCATAGGTCAGTTCCACGCAATTTGGATCGATACCGGATGGTTTGACTCGGTTCAAGTTGTCACAGGCCAGTTCAGGCCCTATACCGACCAGAATAGCTGAACCATCCTGGTTCATTGTAGATACGATTTGGTAAGCCCTGATCTGGGTTTGGCATTCAATGATATAGTGGAGATACAATTGAGAACACCAAATTCATAAGGTACTAGGCATAATAAAAGGATTTAACTATAGAAAATGATTATTAGGCACCATAAACATATCAACCAGCAAGTCCATTCATTTTTCAGGCATCATATCCATCTTCTGAAACCGTAGTAAGACATTTTTCCTCTTTTTTTGGGGGTAAGATATGAATTTTTGCATGAGTACACAAATAAAATTGCAGATTAACTGGCTAGCACTGTGTGCAATATTACTTATAGTGTTTGAAAAGGGAAATGCCTACAAGATTTGAAGAACATTATATACAAGGTCAAGAATTATATTTATCTTTGGCTGCTATGTAAACTTCACCAGCACTTTTGTTTGAAGGAAAATTGTGGGATTAAATAAAAAAGTTAGCATGTTATATTTTAGGCTAAACTATATTTTTGACCCTTAAACTTAGGAGGGTGTGCCAATTTAATTCACGAACTTCAAAAAGTTGCAAAATTGATCTTGAACATCATTTTTTATTTCTGTTTGATCCTTATTATTAAGACAGAGTAACGCTGTAAGAAATGTGCTGAGTTGGTTGGCTTGCATGGCTTACAATAATGCGCACTCCCTCTCCTCTCTCTCCCTCCCCATCTTGGAGGGGGAGGGGGGGGGGGGGAGGGGGTGGGGAGAGAGAAGGGGAAGGCCAAGCTCGCCGGGGGAGGGGGGCGAGAGAAGGGATACCACCAGGATTTGGGGAGCGCGGGGGGGGGGGTCGGGGGGCGGGGAGAGGGGAGGGGGGCGCGCGTCGGTCGGAGAGTGGGGAGGAAAGCGAAGAGCCAAAGGGGAAGAAGGAAAGAAAGAGTGAAGGGAGGGGCGCGCACGACGTGGAGAGAGGGGAGAGGGACACGCGTTATTTTAGGCTACATAAGCCAACCAATTCAGCAGATTTCTTACGGCGTTACTCTGTTTTAATGGTAGGAACCAAATAGAAAAAAAAAAAAAAAGGAAGTTCAGAATCAATTTTGCAACTTTTTGAAGTTCAGGGATTAAAGTGACACACCCTCCTAAGTTCAAGGGTCAAAAATGTAGTTTAGCTTATATTTTAGGTTCACTAAAACATATGTTCTTTCCCAAATTAAAATTGTGTCGTACACAGACTCAGGAAAATGATTGGTTAAGTAGCCATGCTTAAAAACAAATTTCAGTATTAGAGAATTTAGGATATAAGTAAGAAGAGGGTATATAGTAGAGCTTAAAACCAATTTAGAAAAGGTCGTTTTATTTAAGATTTTTTTTCTCCAGCTATGCTTTTGTGCTACACATAGTGATACTTCTAACTGTTTCTAACTCTATGAATTTGCTATGCATTTTTCTAAACATTGATAGGTCATAGTTTGCACATAGTACTGATGACCCTAGTGCTTGTGTTGGTGTATGATCTTTTCACTAGTGTTCGTTTAATTTTATTGACTTTTTTAAGTGCTTGTCCTGTTACCACATATGATTTGATCTTCATAGCTAGCAAAGAATATGTATTTTCCTTAAAACGGATAATAAGCTCAGTTAGAATATGTTTACAATTACATATGACACTTATTTGTTAGGTAAAAGTGCATCATATTAAAATGCATTTAGTTTCTAGAAAATGATCTGAACACCACTGTTTGTGGGTTGAATGTGATATAAGATCAGAATGTCTTTTGTTTTTTAATTGTTTAGAGCAAGGTTTTAAATCTTATGGGACAAGGTTGTTCTAAGTTTTTCATAGGATGCGCCATCGTTCTGCCCATTGCCGATATTTGGTATGGGGATATCGCAAGAAGCATCGATTGGAATGTTAGGACAATGCCAGGAAGGTCCCATTCCGATGCTTGGGATGGTAATCCATTTCGACATCCCACGAAACATTCCATCGGGATTTGAAACCATGATCTAGAGATTTTCAATGTGTACAACTTTATTTATCATAAATGTTAAGGGTGGTCCACAAGAGCAAGGATTCTCTTCATGATGCACGTAGCACACCTTGCCAGTGTGATAACATTCTGATGAGAGGACAGTATACATGATGCCCCTAGGACACTAGTTTTCTCATAAACTAGGATGTGCTAGTTATTGCAGTTGGTACCTGCCAAGATAGGATGAGACAGTATATATATATTCTTATCATTCATGTTGTTAATAGCCATTCTGGTCTGCCCCAACTTGTCTTGATATTATACTGACTGGGATGGGTAGTGCCAGGATTTTAATCCTTGACAAGAGTATTGGCATGTACATATGTTGCAATTACTTTTTAAAATAATTTCTTTCAAGGTCAAATAGTACATAATTGAATGAGGAGATATTTATTTTGTGCATATGCTTTCAAGTGAAGTTATTTATGTTCTATGACATATGGACTAGAAATGGTAAGTGCTCTACTTCAGGTTTTCCTGACATTTGAGTTGTTTTCTTTTAAAATAATATCATGTGTCAGGCTTCAGATTTGTAAAGCCTCATGTTACCTTGCTTTAACTCATTGACTCGTACTTTGGTTGATGTCTAGGACCCGAGGTTTCAACCTGACTTGTCAAGCACATACAAACCAGTAAAATGCAATAGTCATTGTACTTGTGATAAAAAGAGAAGGCATTGTGTTTATGAGAGGCAATATGCTGAACTGAGCTCTAGCAGTGGGGTGCTTGGGGAGGACATTATATCATTTGGCAAAGAAAGTGCACTTAAGCCACAGCGTGCTGTTTTTGGCTGTGAAAATTCTGAAACTGGTGATTTGTTTAGTCAGCATGCTGATGGCATAATGGGACTAGGCCGTGGTCAGCTCAGCATAATGGATCAACTTGTTAAAAGGGGTGTGATAAGTGATTCGTTCTCTTTATGTTATGGTGGGATGGATATTGGTGGAGGTGCAATGGTTCTTGGTGGTATCTCTCCTCCTGGCATGGTCTTTTCACATTCAGACCCTGCCCGCAGGTATTTTTTTATCACAACTTTTTACGGGTAATCAGATGCATGAATTTCTTTTCAACTACATTTCATACATCTCCCACATTTACTTTAGTCTCGGGATGGCAACAGCCCGTATTACAACATTGAGCTTACGGAAATACATGTGGCTGGGAGGCGATTGCAGCTGGACCCTAGGATTTTTGATCACAAGTATGGAACCATCTTGGATAGTGGAACCACATATGCATATCTACCAGAAGAAGCTTTTATAGAATTGAGAGATGCTGTAAGATTCCTTATTGTCATTGACCTTTAAAAATTCATGAGTACATACATAAAGTATTGACACATAATGCAGCTATTTTGTGTTGTTATAAAACATTGAGAATACAACTATTTTATGTTTGTCAAGCTCCAAAAGAAATTTACCTTAGGTCTTCCCACATACTTCTAGTGAATTGTCACAATTCTTTCTGTCTGTAACATAAAACTGGGATGAAACTTTCAGTCTAGAGTATCATTCACAAGTCAACTAACTACTAAATTCAGTGCATATTTAAGCAGTTACATTATAAATACTGATAGAAAATGCAGTGCATTTAAAATTGTTGGATGCTTCAGGGTACCTTGACACTTGGATTAATGCCAAGTGTCTAGCTAATGTTAGTTGAATCAATGTCACACTAAGCAATTTATGATTTCAACAAGATTCAAACAACATTATGTTTTCATCATTGCATGATGAAAGTAGGTGAGTTCATTTTAACAAGAATTAGAGATGCCCTTTCAACTAAGAGTCTCAAAGATCAATCAAAAGTAAGTACCATATGTAAGATCATCATCAATAGGTGCAGCTTGTGGTCTTGGCATGATTGATGGATTATGATACAAATTCTAATGATAATTTTAAATCAAATCTTGCCGTGAATAATGGAGAATCATGTTGGTTATGCACCTCTTTTCTTTTCAGTTATTTCCCCTGCCCCTACCCAGACTTGCCACACTCATCCCTCTTCTCTGTCCTTCCTTTCTCTTTCTCTTTGTTTTACCTTTCATTTGTATCTCTGCGCTCCTTTTATGTTTACTTCATTATTTTTCAATTATACGTCTCTCTTTTCTTTTCTTTCCTTTCCCTTTCTTGTTAAGGTTTTCTTCCCCTCTACTTTTGATGTCATGCAAAGGCAATTTGAGCAAAGGTATCAGGCCAAGAAAGAGACTAGATGCTAACAATGTATTAAAATGCAGATGGTGGGAACATAGCGGCAGGAGGGGTTCATGGCATGTAAAGGCACGATGTACCCATCGGGTGGCTAACACATATCTTCCTTACTAAGTATCAAATAATCACCATTACTAATCATTAAAACTAATGACATAAGGATTAATGGGAAAGTTACAAAACATCATAATTAAGGAATGTGAATGTATAATTTAATAATTACATCATCCACCTAACACCTTAGCATCATGTTAACATTCATATAAAGGTCCTCCATCTAATATATCATCATCTAGCAAGCGTCATGACATCATTCATAAAATAAAGATGCCCACAATCATATAACACCAACTTTCGCCACTTCTTTTTCTCTCCTCTCCCACTATTCTCTCTTCTTTCTGTCTGGCTATGGAATCTGACTGATCTCCCTTTTATAATTGAATGCTGGATTGGATAAATTCGAGCTAATTGCTGGACCGATCCAATAGAAACTGGTGCAGCCTTTGATGATCTAATGCGCTGTCCATGCTACAGTGTTGTTGTGGTTGCCATATCAGCTTTTAGCTCCATATTGCAGGTTCCTTAGGCCAAAGTGCCATTGATTTTATCATATGATAAAACAATGGCTGATATTTTTCTCCATCATATGAGGCTACCAAGGGCCTAGGCGCATAGGTGTTGGGCCAAAACTGCCTGGGCAGCTGTGGCTATATTTTTCTAAAACAATAGCTGCCAATGACTTATCATGCAGTCTATGGCATATGTTCTATCCACTCACCTCTTGCAGTAATCTATTTTCCTCTCCTGTTGTTTCAGAATCACATTTTGTCAGCTTCTCAAATCATCATTCTTGTCAACCATTCATGTGAAATTTTGAATTCTCAGCTTATCTTAGCATACATTTATGCTCTTAATGGTATGTTACCCTTTTTTTGTATGTAATACCTTTCCTCCTTGGATCACATGGGCCAAAACACGGTATTGTAGAATTCATATTGTTGGTTCTTTATTTCTGCAGTGGGTTTTCTAGTGGCTTTAGTTTTGATTGCCATTCCCATAAGTTTCAAGGATTCTCTGAATAACAACTCGATATTTTTGTATTCTATATCACCTTTATAGAGGCTTTCAGCAAAATTTGTGAAATGCTAAAAGTCTTGGTTTCTTTGTTGTCATTTATGTTAATATTACCTTCACTAGTGTTATATTCTTGACAACAATAAATTAATCCAGATTGATTGCCCTTGTACTATTGCTGTAGGTGTCTATTTATTGCTGTCTCTCAGAGGTTCCTTTTTTTTCTTGTTTCATCTTTTCCAAGTTTAGCTTGGGAAATTGATTATTGATACCTTCAATGATTATGATTCCTTTCTACATTGGTGGACGCCTGTAATTAGATTGAAGTAAATATTCAGGATTGCATTTTAATCATTACTCATTAATACATATAAGCACTTGAGACAAATTGTGATCTTTTAAATACAAATTCTGCAGATGTAATATTTATGAATCTGATAATTTTTAAAAAATATTTGTAGAGTTGGCGAATCTGCTGCTAAACCAGTTGATTCTCATATTTCTTCTTTTTCATGTTCACAGATCATTAGCAAGCTACATTCCCTTAAGCAGATTCATGGTCCAGATCCAACTTACAATGACATTTGCTTTGCTGGTGCTGGAAGGTAATGCCTGTAATATGATTACATCACTATGAAACGCTTGTAGACATACATTCCACTTTTTCCAGGTCTTAAATCAACAATTTTACATGCATGTGCCTAGTGATGTCTCCCAACTCTCAAAATCCTTTCCGGAGGTTGATATGGTATTTGGCAATGGACAAAAGCTGTCACTTTCTCCTGAAAACTACTTGTTCCAGGTAATTTTGCAAGCTATTATAAATTTTATTGTCTAGTTGATAGCAAATTTGACTCATTTATGTGGTATTTTGTTACTTGACGATGCTTTGTTTTTGAACTGTTTTGATGTAATGGCTGATGCCTTCTCTATTCTCTTATGTTATTCAAAATAAAGCATTCAAAGGTTCAAGGTGCTTATTGCCTGGGAATCTTTAAGAATGCAAAGGATTCAACAACACTTTTAGGAGGTATGATGGCTTAGATGTTACATGAATTTACTTCTAAATTATATTTTTTCTTTCTAATGCTTGCTAATGCTAGTTTCATTTAAGTTTTATATAATTGTGGACTTGTGGTGCCACTGCTATATGTTGTCAATGTCAATACAGCTGTCCCATTTTTTTGTCTTAATAAATTTATGCTGATTGATTTTTCTTTTTAATGTTGAAAAGCCAGTCTATGTAACTTATCAGATTGGTGTTAACATTGACAGGAATTATTGTTCGCAATATTATGGTAACTTATGATCGTCAGCATCAAAAAATTGGGTTTTGGAAGACTAACTGTTCTGAACTATGGGAGAGACTGCATATCAGAGGTGTCCCTTCACCAGCACATTCATCTTCCTCTAACACAAATTCAACCACAGAAGTATCACCAGCATTGGCTCCACCACGTTCATCTTCTAACACAAATTCAACCACAGAAATATCACCAGCATTGGCTCCTAGTGGACCACAAGGTGATTTTTTATCAGGTTAATTATCTGCCCACCTGCAACTATATTCATCCAAATTATGCTCCTTTGAAATTTTTATGATATGTTGATAACCATATGGACTGAGTTAAGATCCAGTAATTTTCTATAACTGATAATGTTCAACTATGCTTTAGGGCAATCAGGAACATGATAGTCATATTCTTTATGAAAGATATTATTTCTAATGTTGTCTCAATAAGTTCCAAGCAATTGATAAATATATGCTTTTGCATCCACTTATAACCATAATAACTTTGTTCTTCCTTCACCAGCCGATCTTATTAAGAGTTATATCGTCTGCTGCTTCTAGTTTTCACATGTCCTCCAGCATTGTCAAGGGGGCACTTTAGGTGTGCCCAAGGCACAAGGTGCAAGGTGCCAAAGTTTGGCGCTTCTTATACCTTAAGGTTTGCTCAAGGCATGAGGCGTTAGATGCGAAGGGTTAGGTGCTTCTTATACCCTAAGTGAGGCGTATTTATATAAGCGTACATGGGGCAAAAAAAATGCGTGCTTTTGATCTAATTTGAAGTGCACAAAAATCACTCTTTTCTTAACAAAAGCTATATTTGTGATTTTTTTTTTTAAAATTTATCATATTTATTAGATTGTATTGATTTTATGATACACCAACTCATACATAATTTTTTTCTTATCCTATAAAAAGCTAAAAATTAGAAGATAAAGAGATAGAACACTAAAAATTATACTATCATCAAAGAAAGAAGAGAAGATATCAAGGAACTGCAAATTTCAATTAAGAAAAAGGAGGAGGCTTTTCATTGAGTTAATAGACTAAATATATTACGAAGATGATTTTTTTAACCTTTTTCTATTATGTATTATAAATCTTACTGCGCTTAGGCTCCAAGAACCCTTGCGCTTAAGTGTGCTTTGCGCTTTTAACAACATTAATGCTCCCTCAAATCTCATATGTTTTATCCCAGATCTTCCAAACTTGCCTTTCTTCCCTCTACCCTTTGGAACATGTACTGATCGCTCTCTCGTAGCATTGCATGTGTCCGTGCAGCATTGGTTTACCACCACTTGTTCTTACTTTGTGCAATTACTACATATTCTGTAATGTATTTATTTATAGCCCTATCTTTTTAATGTATACCTACTTTAATAACATGGTGGGTCTCATATTGTCTTATATTATTCATATTAGTATTTCCTTTGAGTACCAAAAGGAAGTTATAATGATGCTACACTGTAGGAGCACCTCATTCATTCTACTCCATACTTCATGTTTTCCTCCATCTCTCCATTGTTCTGTACATATCCAAGATCATGAAATTATTGCCCTCAGATGCTCCTGGCCATCAGTATCGACTAGTTGTTCATTTCATATATCTCAATTGCTTGACTATAATAGCATATCATATATTTTATCTCTGTTCTAAGTTTGAGACCTTCTCCTCTAAAGCTAGTTGTTCTATTCAAGGTTTTAGGTTCCAGCGGAGCATCTCATGGGATGGGATGCTGGGACAGGTTCTTGTCGAAAGTATTGAGACAGAATTGTCCTGCCATCATGCCCACATCCCAGTCAACTCAACTTAAGACACCCTTTATCCCAAGTGTCAGGATGGAATAAGATAGTATCACGTCGCATTCCATGAAAAAGCCAGGATGGCTCCATCCAACGGCATTTAAAACCTTGGTTCTGATGCGAGTCCATCATTGTTTTTATCTTGTCATGTAATCGTACGAAATCTCCAAATGATATACAACATGGCTAATAAGAACATCAACTCTGTGTCTATTAATTTCGAGTTAGGATTTTCTCTTTCTTGACCATTTGTTTGTTGGGCTGCCTGACAAGAACCTTATCTTTTACAAGGAGGGTATTATTGGTGCGTATGATTATTTTGATCTAAGATGTCTTGGGTTTACTCTGTGGTTTTATTTGAAGTAAATCAGGTGAGTAATATTTTTACCTAGCATGATGCTAGAGACCATGTAATGAGACATTATTTGAAGTTCGAGTACTTTTTGAGTTATCAATAGAGGAAACATTGATGCTGAACTCTATGAAGAAGGTATAGCATATGCAACACAGACCAGATGAGGCCCCTACTTTGGAGAAGAGCATGGATTTGAAAAATGCTTGGGTAGAAAATTGTGAGAAAGTTTAAAGAATTGTCTTGACAGAGACTATAATGATCGATAGAAAGAATCTGCTAAGATGGAGTTTTTGCAGCTGATAACAAGCAGATGGGAAACCACATATGATTCCATTATGCATTAGTCAACTAGAATACGTATATTTCTATTATGTCACAAAATTGTTGAAGTATGACTTGAAACATTTCTTATTTATATAGCTTTTACAATTCTATGACATATAATTATAATTTGTTGAAGAATGTGCTTGGGATTCTACAGTCAGATAAATTTTGTTTGTTCATTTCTTTTCAGGTCAATTCCAAGTTGGACTCATAACCTTTGATATGTCTTTGAACATAACATATGTAGACCTCAAGCCTCATGTTTCAGAACTTGCAGAGCTTATTGCACGTGAGTTAGGACTCGACTCACATCAGGTGAGGCAAAATATGTTCAAGTTTTGGATAAGATGAGAAATGCTTCAACCTACATTAAATATTACATGTCTGCTCTACATTGAGTCTTAGCCAGGAAAATGGCATCAGTCTTTAAGAAAGCACTTATATAATCTTGATCAGGAGGGCAGGACCGTTTGTCCTTCTGATATATCCAAGTTGTTATTGTTAGATATGCTCTAGTTTACTTCAGAGTCTTCTCTCTTTTAACATAAAAAGTTCCAAATTTAAATGGTTACAGATCCATTTCATGAACATTACAAGTCAAGGAAATGATACTCTTATAAAATGGGCTATCCTTCCAGCAAGATCTTCTGATTTTATTTCCAATACAACAGCAATGGTAATGTTATCGTCTGGCATCTTTTCGTGAAAGCAAAATTTTGTTCTTTCTGATTTACAAACATAAGTCTTAACATTGCTACAAATATAAGCAGGCAATCGTTTCTCGATTAACCGAACACCGTCTTCATCTTCCTGAAAATTTTGGTAGTTATCAGTTGGTTGATTGGAATGTCAAACCTCCATCAAGAAGGTAACTGAATCTCAGATTAATAGTTAATATATTCATTTCATGCATTTTTTAGTTTAAAATGTTGGTAAACTTGGTGATTTTGTTTAAATAGTTGATGTTTCCATCATTGGGTTTGCTTTTGTGAGTATTTGTCATTAGAGTAAGTATTATGGTTATCTAACTCATGCTGTTGTAAGCCCTCTCAAGATCTAAGTTGTGCATGTGTTCTATTATATTTTTATTAAAAATCATATTCATGACACATAACCATTGCAGATAGACCACTATTTTTCAAAAGCAAAGTTACATTAAATTCACTAACCATGCAATAGCCTTCTGGTAAATTTAATATAGAAAATTAATGTGTGAAATCCTTTTAAATCTACAGCACACTTATTGGAACAAGAGTGACGAAAGTATTAGCCATGTTCTTTGTAGTCTTAGACTTTATCACGAAAGATCTAGTCAAAGATATGCAATGCGATTGGTGTATCACTTATCTCTCTGGACTTTTTCATGGAAGCCAACATCACTTAATTTCCAATTCTTGCCTTTTTTGATTCATTTGAAATTTCATCCATCATCCATCTATAGTTTTTGATGCACAACATTGCTGAAATGGAGGACCTATAAAATTTATGTTGTTTGCATGATTACTTAAAAGAGTTTCATGTTATCTTTCATAAGAAATAAAATGAATAATTGTTGCAATACTATGCGCAGAACATGGTGGCAACAGCATTTACTGGCCATAGCTGTGGGGATCGCTGTGGCTGTGGCTGTGCTGTTGAGTTTCTCAGCCCTCTTGGTATGGTACTTCTGGAGACATAAATTCGAAGGGCCGGGAACATACAGACCGGTGGACTCTGCTGTTCCAGAACAAGAGCTCCAACCGTTGTAAATTATACCCATTGATTGAAGAATACATTGTCTTTATTCTTCATCATAAATATTGTCATTAGAATACTCAGCATAATTATACTGAAGCATGTTGCTGGTCGGAGTCTGGTTCAGCCTATTTTGTAACAAAAGCCAAAAGCTCATCAATAGTTGAAATGTGAAGAGAGTGCCTCATTGTAAAGGGCATTTGGGAGTGGACAAGTCATGCATTACTTTGGATCAAGAGCCGTCACCAGGCTGGTGGTATAAACCATTGTAGTTTTGTTCGAATTAAGAGTCAACAGAAACTGGCATTAGAGAGGAGCTGATATGTTAGTTTGTGACAATTCCATCATAATAGGCCTTTGTCAAACGTCATTTATAAAGACCAGAAATCTTTTATTTATACAATTTTATTTCATAGCTGCAAAAGTGTAATTTGGGATATGAAGATTTATCATTTAGTAAAGATATTTTACTCTAAATTTAGGGATTGAAGTGAGCCGACTTTTTCTCAGCTGCTGTGATGAGCTTTTGTCACCACGAAATGTTGGCTCAGATAATATTCTCTCTCGTCTTTTAGATGGACAGGTGATCGATTTCAAGGGGCCTGAGTTCGCTCTTGGTGGATTGGGTTAGGGGGTAAAATGGCTCTGGTATTCTCTCTCTTCTTTTCACCCAGGAAAAAAAAAAAAGCCAAAAATGATAACCTTGTGTGAGATACTCTGCGACCAAGCGAGTGGCAACTGCGAAAGCTGTGCAATGTGATGGTTCTTCATCTGGCTGGTTGTCAAGATCATCCACACTCGTAATTCTTAAAAAAAAAATCTGGATTTATATAAGTTACTATTTTCTAGATCCTCTATCTTGCTGTAATGTTCTAAGAAATCACCATATTTATCCGTACTGTGGATTATTCAACCTCATCGCTGATGGCATATGGTATGGAGTAAAAAAAAAAAAAAAAAAAAAAAAGAGCATGATATTGATCATAGGTACAGAATGGTTATGAAGGTTTAAAAAAAAAAAAAAAAACATATGATAATGCAGGTATAAAGGTGAAGAAAAAAATACATGGCTAGATATGGATGTAAAGATTTTCTCACTCTATTCTCATTACATCTGCTGATAAGATTATTTTTTTTTATTACTAATTATATTGATATTATTATTAATGATTAAAATTTAATTATGTTTTATTAATATTAAAATTATATTATTTTTATTTCTTTGAACTTTAAAATTTGTTGGGACTTGCAGTTTGAAATTAATTAAATTTGTTTAATTCAAAAAAATATATTGTAAAAGAATAGGTGGTGGAAATAGAGCGGATATGAATTATAGATTGGTATAGATATTAAATGATTCTCATAGATATATCTAAGTATGAATATAAAATTTTATATCCAGGTACAAGTATAAATTTTTTTCTTATGAGTACGGAGGTGTCTTCATCCTTGCTCCATTCTAATGCCATCCCTATATGCTATAATCGAAGGGTTTGATTTTTAGGCCCAACTTGCCCTAACAAGGTGATTTAAATCCATGCCCAAATATAAATCAATCCCTGGCATATAAGGTTAGAGTTCGTGAAGCCAGAGCTTTTAAATGGCCCAAATCAGGACCATCATTTACAAATTTTGACATGACTCTGCTATTAAATCTAGGATTTGAATTGTATCACAATAATAATAATAATAATAATAATAATAATAATAATAGGATTTGAAGTAATTTGGAGGTCAAATAATCAAGGGTCTGTATCCAGGGAGCATACTAACAAGCAATGGCGATGCGGAGTGCAGGGATATTTTGAAATTCTATGCAACTAGGCCAATGAAGTCTCAAACGACCACTCTACGTTGGTTTGAAGTGCCTGTATCCCGCAGTAGATATAATTTCTTTTATTTCAGTAGATTAACTATTCAACCAATCTGCTCTTTTATTTGCTTCATTGTGCATTAAAGATTTTTTAATAAATTGCATCTAACGTATTATCATCCTCTATTTCTTGTATCCTTCCTTCACCAAAGGGCACCACTCTCTCTCTACTGGGTTCTGTCCAAACCTACTTCCGTTGTCCAATTATTAGACTTCTTTTCATTTAGCATTCGTGAGACTGGAGGAAGATTAAGATGTCTGTATGCTTATGAAGTTCATCCTCTTCTAATGTATTATTGTTTTCATTATTTATTTTTTTTTCAGAGTAATAGCAGAAGGTTCACATTCTATCAGGCAAATTAGTTTGGCAGATGGATGGTTCTTCTTTGAATATGTTGGCAAACGAATGTTAGACATCAAAGACTGACCATCCGAGAAAGCATTTTGGTTCTAGAGCACCTGGAAAGTCACCATGAAAAGTTCATCACTCGAATGATGCTGATCTCTTCATCAGAACAAGCATACAGCAAGCTAGCATTATTAAATCAGTTATTAGATCATAAGTATTTATCTGATACTCATCCTTCAAGTTCAGCCATATATGTATCAAAGTTCTGGTGAAATTGTAACAAAATAAAATTGGACAACACCAAAAGTTGAAAATTAATAATCTATTAGCATTCAGTCTTTTAAATAGGCAACACAGAGATTTTTCCAATCATTCCTAAATTTCAATCTGAACCATTTAATAAATGGGCAAGTCATATCAGTATGTTTATCATCAAGACCCAACTATGCCCAATCTAAACTTGCTGAATTTGTGTAGCGTTTTTGATTTTAACTCAAAAAATGGGGAGCATTAAGGTTGATGCTTCCAAAATCCAAAAGTTACCTTTCCTTTCTTTCCCGACAGCATAATCCATGAAATCCAAAATCCAATTACATCGAACCCACTGTATTTATCCTTAATTATCCTTTAATCACTTTCCAAAAAGCAGTGCATGAAAGGTAGTATACTGATTTTCTCAATAAATTGCTTTCTGCTTTTGAGAAGAAGAGCTGTACACCTACAAGATATCTTGGTTCAATCAAATATGGGTAGTAGTTGCTAAACAGCAGTGCATTACTGGCCCAAGGTTAGAGGCATCTCACATGGAACATACAGGGAACCTGGCCAAGGGTCTGAAACTAGAGTCAAATGCATGCATTAAATTGCCAGCTCATGCTGGTGCATTTGCATTTGTGGATCTTAAATTCACTTCAGGGGGACCATAGCATAAAAGATTTACTAAGATTTGGTGATGGATACGCCACTCTGATTGCAATGTATCTAGAATAGTCTCAGGCTATAAATTGCAGAACCATTCCACGCTGGCTTCACAGAATCCCATAGATTTAAAGGATCATGCCATGTCCCCCACCTCCATCTGTGGACAAAAAATTTGAAGCAGGTAGCCCTGATCTTGGTGGTGGCCTCTCTCATGGTTGGAATGTACCAACTCCAACTTTCTAATTGAGGTTTAGAGCTTGATCCCAACTTAGGTCCCACGCGTAAAACAACCAAGTAATTGCTTTTATTCCTTATATATATATATATATATATATATATATGTATATATTACATCTTTTTCTTCTAAATTTTTCATTTATTCCAATCTCTCTTACCATGTAAAAGAATAAAATTTAAAAAATATTTTGAAAAATAAAAAATAAATAAGGAGAAAATGACAAGCAAGAATAGCAGTAGATAGAGAAAGAAAAAAGCTTATTGCATAAGGCATCTTCTAAATTGTCATCTTTAGAGAAAGATCCATCCCATAAAATGTTCGAGTGCCTTGATAGCTTTTTCATAAGGTACAACAATCTTTTCATGAATTTAGTAGGTGGTACTCAAAATTTAAACAATACCACAATAGTCACAAAAGTTCATAGGTGACCTATGTCTTGTACTTGGACTTTGATGTGAAAATTTTATCAAGCCAAGCATACAATATTAGGTTGCAAAGTTAGATACTTTTAGATGATATATTATAATCATGCGTCAATATCTTAGATTTCATGAATACTGTAGAAAATAGCTTTAATTCTTATAAATTGTGACCCCATAACTACCTTCATATAGGTGAGCTCTCTAAAGGTATCCTGCAACATAAACTTAATCTTTAAGATTTGAGCTCATTAAAGATATAATTACTTCCTTTAGTTATTGTAGTTGAAGATTTATATCATACGAAGGCATATAAGTACAAGATTCTTCAAATTTAGTATTCACTTGCATTCGGATAGGTTGAGTTACCGCTATAGATGACTAACTAATGGGTCTTTTAATAATTCATGAACTAGCATCCTTGCAAGTCCCTAAGTAAATGGATTAGCAATATACTTAATAGGTTTAATATGATCTACAGTAATCGTGCTAGCCTCCCTAAGATCCTTAACATGCTTACATCTTAGTCTAGTAAATTTTCTAGTTTTGGAGTTATTCTTCTTAGCATCGACCTTAGTTTCAGAAACTTAGTTGTCAAAATTAGTAGGCACTACCAAAACCGATTTTATTAATAAAGATAGATTAATTAAAAAGTCTATTAGCCTTTCCACCTCTCTACTAAGGCTCAAATTTTATGTTAATTAAAAATTACATTGGTTTCAAAAATATCCATTCATTATATATATATATATATATATATATATATATATATATATATATATGTATGTATGTATGTATATATGCTCATGTCCAATCAATTAACATGATTTCTGATGCATTATAATTCAATATTATGCTAAAAAGAATATATTATGCTTGATCCATAAGTTTTAAAATAATTTTTTATCCATGCAAAACAAGCATAATAATTTTCATTATATGAATACCATGCATAAATAATTATCATAATTTCAGTATCTAATATTCATGCTATTTTTCTATATATATAAATAAAATTATGCAATACAAATTTTTAAGTAAAACATATTATTTATCATGGTAAGATGCTTGAGATAGAGGTACTTTCCACCTTTGAGATGAACTATTTACTCTCACAACCGACAAATAATCCCCTAATTTTAAGGCTTCAATAAGATTGAAAACTCTATTCATAAAAGTGGACATCATCAATATCCAATTATAAAGGAAAAAGTAACTTAATAATTGCGCCCCTATAAATCCAAGTTTAATAAACAAGGAGCCTTACAGGGCAAAGGTCGAGTCCAATAATACCCCGTGAAGGATAGGATGGATACTAATATAATAAACGATTGCTATAGTATGATTTAGCCCACAATTAATATATTGAAAGGAATAAAGGAAAGGGGATCTGGCACACTAGGGGACAAAGAAAATAAAGCACCCTTAGCTAGATTCTACTTAATGTCCACTTAGAGAGAAGAAAGTAGCTTCAATGCTTAGAATATATCAAAATTAAAAATAAAAACAAAGGTGAAATAAGCCTAGGGCCCACAACAAGCACCCAAGGGCTGGAGTAGAGAACCTCTATATGGATTCCTTTTGTAACCCTTTTATAGAGAGAAAAGAAAGAAAGAGAGAGAATTTCTTTTCTATAGAGACAAAGGAAAGAATATAGAATGCACAAAGCTTCCATCCCAACACTAATTGCCTCTCATAAAAATCTTGATCTCACACCAAGATTGGAATTGACAAAAATTTTTAAGAACTTTATTAATAAATTTTTTATATCAAAAGATTTAAATTAAAATCTATTTATAGTGAATTTTTCTAAAATTATTAGCTTTCTAACTTCTTGTAGAGTACTAATTTTCTAAAGAAAAATAAAGTGATAAAAATCAAATAAATATCTAAAAATAGATTCATAACTTGCACTAGATTTGTAACTCATCTATTATAAGTTTTTGTAAGAAAGAATTAAGAAAGGTAAAAATACCCAAAAAAATCATCCTTAAATTATGAGTCACGAAATGGTATTTCCATAACTTTTTATAAGTTTGTCAATATTAATATATATTCATTAAATTGCTTATAACTTTCTCATTTAACCTTTATTTTAGGTGATTCGAGATGCATTAAAAAACTAACTAAATAGCAGACATCATGAAAATATATTTATATAAAAAGTTTAATTATATTAATTTTGATGAAGCTTCATTTTTTAGTGACATGTACTAAGTTGGAGGTATTATAGGGATATATGGGCTTTAAAAAATTCATGTGTTGAGATAGATAGGTTTTAAAATAATCTATCAGGTTCCATATTTTTACTCCACCAGCCACGTACATAACCTACTAGAATTAGTTGCCACTGGATCATTAGCACCCATTCATTCTTTATTGAATTATTGACAATTATTATATTTAAAAAGCATGATAGGAAAAACATTATTTTGCTTATGCATAAATCTCACACCTAAATAGATCAACATTAGACTAAGAAATTAAATTCATAGATATCATTCTTTTAAGAGTACTAATATTTATATGACCAAGATGTTCATGTCATAAGTTGACATACTTAATATCTAAAGCATAACTAGAACTATTTTTATTAAAAGAAGTAGAATCTAAAAAAAAATTAATTTAAAGGAACCATCACAAGCATAGCCTTTTCCAACAAAACCTTTATATTGATGATAACAACCTTATTTGATTGAAAGCTAAGTTTATAGTTATATCTAGTGAAACTAGATTTGCTAATCATATTTTTATGAATTTCAAACTTACATAGGGCACCATGAAGGAAGAGATTCTTTCCTGAAGGAAACTTCTAAGTCCATATAGCCAGATCCTCACTCTCTTGCTGCAAAGATGTTGCCTATTATTATAGGCCTCTTTCCCTATTTTGATAAGTAGAAAAGGAAGATTAATTAGAACAAATTTGTATATTAGCTACGGTCTCAATCCACCACTCCATAGTTAACTTCCCATGTCTATTTTTGGGCTATGAGAAATATACTCAAGTGTATTGGCTCAACAATCACCATATTTACTTGTGTCTTAAAGGTTATCAATTGCTTTTTTGTTTGGTTTACGACTCGTATATTGATAGTTCTTACTCTTGCAACTAGACTTTCTACCCATATAGTAAGCCTTTCTTTCTTTATTCTTTTGATCTTTTTATTTCAAACTTTTTTCTTAGGTTCATATACTTGAAATGGTTGGCCTTGACAAACTTGGCCTTGGATTGGAAATTGGATATGGTAAATGATTCGCTGATATTATCTTTAGCACATGACTTCTTTTCAATATCAAGGAAGAAAATAAAATCATTCATAAATTTCTCTTCCCTATAGTGTTTTATCGAGGTTTCGAAATCTTTCCACAAAGAAAAAGCTTTATGATTATCATACCAATTTAGTATTTTTTATCTAGTATTATCGCACATTGTTTGAATTCTCTATATTGACTTGAAGGTCATAGGTTTGCTGATTTCTCATCCACCATCTTAAAATCATGGCATTTTTAAACAAAATATTTGTTTTTGACAACATCAATAGTATTGTATTTCCTTTATAGAGTCTTTAAAGTTCTCACATAAAAGTATAGTGTAAATAAATCTCATAAAGACAATCATAAATCATACTAAAAGTTCTATTATAACAATAATAGTTTTTCTTTTTAAATAATTTCTTAGCATATTCTGACTTTCAGTAACACCTTATTTGGATCATGTCTAGGTTCAAAAATGATAAAGAAATCAAAATAAGTAAGCTACAACCTTGTACAACTTTATCATTGCTAGAAGTTTTGCTCATAGAATTTTTTGGGCTTGGCCAAATCATTAAAAATGATTTTGGAAACGATGTAAAGAAACACAAATTAAGATAATTATAAATTCAAGATATCATGACCTTTTTCTAAATTATTGGAGAATGAAAGATAAATAAGGAAAAAAATGGCTAACAAAAATAGTAGTAAATAGAGGAGAAAAGGCTTGGCATTATCTTTAGAGAAAGATTCACCTCTATAAGGTGTATGATGGATTGCTTGATGAATTGTTTCCCATATATAACAATTCTTTCACAAACCATGCATATGATAGGTGATATTCAGATCTCCAATAGTACCATCATCTAGAACTCAATTTGAAGAGTCTTAAAGATTTAAAGGAGTAGGCTTAAAGAAAAATTTTATAGAAATAGGCATATCTATAGTACAAAACATCCTACAACCAGTCCTTAATCAAACCACTCAAATTGAAAAGAGAAAAAAAAGTCCTCAATGGAACAAAAAAATAGATTAAGCTAATTAAATCATTAGAGAGAATAGAAGCCAATACATGCCATGACATATTATTTCCATATATATGGCAAACCTTGCTCAGCCATGCTACATCATATACTATGAATATGCACACATGTAGTAATAAACCCAAAAACTCAAAATTTCTAAAATATCTATAGAAATATTAAAATATATCAAAATTAATAAAGGTTTCAAATACTCTAAAAACTATGCAATTTTTCATTTCCAAAAGGTAAATAGTGGTTTTGAAATCTAGCATTTTCTAAAAATAATGAAGCCAATGGTTTTCCTTATAGGTTTTCTACTTTGGGGAAGAATGGTGTCATAAGTTCACCATCAATTTCATTGATAAAATAAAATGGTAAAATTACAAGAAATAAGGACTAGGTCCCAAAGAAGGTAACCAAACAAAATAGGCCTTTTATGGCAAAATAAAAGACTAAAGCTTGATAAGAGCAAAGAAGGAAGAACAGCCACCCAAAACATCCAAATAAAAGAACAAAAGCAACTGAGAAAGTACTCAAGAATCCCATTAGCTAATTTCTCAGTCGAAAAAGACTCAGATACCAACAAGGTCAATAAGTATGAAAGTCATATCTCTACTCGCACTAGCTCACATTCAATAGAATGTAAATTTAAGAATTTGCATCGATCCCATTTGTCAAACCCCAAACCCAGTTTTGTTCAAATATATGACATGACCGTACATCCTCTAAGGTATAGCTCAAAAGAATATACAAATTATATTTTTCTTTCTTCATCAATTTGCATAATAACACAACATATCATTATAAATATACAAACCAATAAATACCTTAAATATAATAATAAAATTATTCAATTGTAATCTCTTTATACTTCTAGTATAAAAAATAATCTGACTATTCTAAACTACTTAGATTCTCACTTTCATCTCTTTGTATTCCAGTCCTATTCATCTTGTAGCTCTAAAAAGATAAATAAAATATCATATGAACTAACAACTCAATAAGTAATCTCTACCTCTAGTTGGGTCAAGGAATCGAGTATATAAAGTATAAATTTTGCATGCAATAAATTTATCAATCATTTAATAGAGTAATTTGCTAAGTTCATGATATTATTTCAAAAATAGCATGCTTACCGTAATATAACATCAATTTCTAAAATAATAAAAGCATTGATTTAGAAAAATTTTTATTTTTAATTTCATAAAATTTATCTCTCACTAGTTGTTACAACTATGACAATAACCGACTCCATGACAAGACTGATAAATACTATCTCCTAATTAAACATGCTAATAATAGTTATGTACCAGTGATAGCCCTACTAGCTAGGCTCGAAAGGAGACTAGCTCTAATTCACATACAAACGAGACTAGCTCTAATTTATGTGCAAATTATACTGATCAATAACATGTACTAATGATCACCCTACCGGCTATAATCGAAATAAAAACTATTCCTACTCACGTGACATATTGTTGCATATAGTATGTGCTAGTGATCACCGCACTAGTTCAGTTCGAAAGGACATATGATCATAAGGGAATATTACGTTGATGCACACAACATGTGCTAGTGATTACCCAATTAGCTCGATTCAAAAAAAAATATGCTTCTAATACATATATAAAAAATATATCGATACATTTAAAATGTGTCAACAATCAACCTTAACTGGTTAGGTCCAAAAGAAACTCATTCCTGAATACATATGGCCAATGGTCTACCTCAATGGTTAAGTCCACATCATAATCAGACCATAGAGAGTAAACACATTCATTTTCAAATTGGTTTCTTAATTATACAACAATCTCACAAAATTCATAAACTTTTACATGTAAGTTTAGATACATCAATTTATAATATATGTATACCCATGTTTAGTCAATCGGCATGATTTTCAATGCATCATAATTTATTACCAAGTCTAAGTAAAACATGTCATGCTTAATCCACAAATTTTAAACAATTTTTCAACTATATAAGACAAACATAAATAATTCTCATGATATCAATGCCATGCATAAATAATTTTTACAAATTCAAAATCCAATATTCATGCCATTTTTCTAACTATATGCAATATAAATTTCTAAAAATAAATGCCAGAGGTAGAATACTTCCATATTTTAGATAAAACTACTCGCACTTAAAAACATCCAATTAATCTTCTAATTTTGAAGTTCAAAGGCTCTATCAACCTTTAATCTTCATCCTCTAGACTCATAATTTGATACTAAAAGTTCTTAATTGGACCTTATCTGTAGAGACATTCATTAAAGCTAATAGGTTCTCTATTTTTCATATGATACTAATTTTCTAAAATTAATAAAATTCCTACTTCTATTAGGATGATAGTTTTCTAAAATGAATTAAAGTAATAATTATCAAATAAATATCTAAAAAATATCCCGATGAGACTTCTAACTTATGTAAGTTTTTGAACGAAGGAAACATAAAAATTTGGATTAAAAATACCAAAAAATCCCTAAATTATGAGGTCATTTCTGTAATTTCTTTTAAAGTTCATTAGTATTGACACATACCCATTAAATTGCTTGGCACCTCCTCATTTGGCTTCTATTTTGTATGATTGAAAATAATTAATTTAAAAGTCTAACTCAATATCGAACATCATAAAGGTAGATCTACTCAAAAATTTTAATTATATTAGTTTTGACTTAGCATTCTGCACTACGATGGGGTATTACACCATTTTTCCTCACTAAAAGTAAAATATTCTCTAAACTACAGTATACTCTTTTTCTTTCCTCAGTCCCTTCCATTGAACATTGACTCAAATTTCTACTTGGATATGTTTCTAGTTTGCAACGGAGGCGCCTGAAAGTGATGGATCAGTAAAAGTTTCGCAATGTTTGAAGAAGCTATGTTCATCAAAAGTGGATACCGCCGAGATTAAGCAGCATCTATGACCTCTATTTGTTAAAAGATCCGTCCATGTTTCGATATTATTTCTTCTTTTTCATTTAATATTATTCGAAATTTTTTTTATTTGCAATCTTATATAAGCTTTTATGCAAAATTTAACATTTTCATTCTTGCTGACAAAAATAAGTCATTCTTAATGTCTGTTTATCCTTTGTTTCTTCTATCCCCACTGCACCAAATGGCACCTTTAACTCTCTACTCAGCCCTGTCATCCACTTCATAATATTAATTTTTGACCAATTTAAATTTAATGACCAGAAGAAATAAAATGAGTAAGTTTGGTCAAGAGAAGCGAATGAATCCTCTCTGCCATTATGATAAAATAATTGAGGAATTTCAGTGGTATCTTCACCACCTTTCTTTCTTTCTTTCTTCTCTTTTTAAACAAACAAAAGATTAGGAGTCGAACCTCGGACACAATAACGTATCCAAAGAGTTGGGGAATTTTGGGCAACAGTACTATTGTAGATTAACAAGATTTAATTATTAGTTCAAAGAAAACTATAGAAGAAAAGTGATCATTTGAATTCTAAGTTTCATTCCACAAAATTGGAGATGACATAAGAGGAGGTATAACCAAGTCCACGGGGCCACACCAACGCTGGAGTCTTGGCAGGCTCAAGCAATAAAGTCAAGCCCCAACACAAGCAGAAGCTTTAAACAAGAGTTATTCGGTCAAATGCGTCGTCTTGCATGGTGAAATCTCGTTATTAATTTCGTTGGACACTTGGTTAATAGTTGTCACAGTTCTGCACCAGGTACTAGCCACATGTGGCAACTCAAGCACAAAGTGATGGACTTCTTTGATATCCAGAACACCATTCCAAGAATAAAAGTACTGTGGAACAAGAGAAAAAAAAATATACTGTGGAACAAAAGGCATGGAAGAGAGAGCTCTACGCCCGAACCATCCACGCCCTTAAGCTCTCTCCACTTAACATTATTTGTTTCAATGGAACTCCTCAAACTGTCTTCTTCTACCATCAATATGCCTACTAATACTACCATACTTTAATTATTGCCAAAGATATTACAGGACTCAGATCACCGATTTAGAATTATAATCATGCTACCAACTAGGAAATACTCAAGGACACTTGGGCTTCTTCCTGTCACCTTTGGTGACCTTGTCTCTGTAGCAGGGGCACTCATCCTTGTTCCCATAAGTCCCAGAGGGCACGCACTTGCACTCCTCGCAGCACATCCCACAGTATTTGAGGCAGCGGTCCACCACCCCGGCCTTGGCACATCTCACCTTGCACTTGGAGTCGCAAAAGGCTGCCACAAAAACCAAACCCAGACCACCCATCAACCCAAATAAATAAACATCGAAACTAAGGCACCAAGAAGAGCTATAATGAAACATTGAATGAAGAGAAAACTCTCGTTTTGGAAAGAAACATCACTGAAGATGTGGAAAGGTTTTTAGGGCTTTGTATTGGGATTTCTCAAACCAAGAAGAAGACGTCCTTCTAGCTTTGTTAACTATTGTTAATTACCTGAGCCGGCCATGGCAGCTTGGAGATAAGAGGATGACAAAATGAGCAGCAAAAGGGCCAATGTGGCAGTAAGGAGCTTCATATTTCTACAAGAGAGACAAACAAGAGTTTTGCTTGGATCAGAGATTGTGCAGCTGAAACACTACTAGAGCACTCTAGCACTGGAGTGGAAGACCGGAGCTGGACTGGAGTTTTGGCGAGGAAAAGGGTGGGTATTTATAGGAGCACAAGGGAGTGGCGAGTGAGACTTGGGGTAGCGGCCTATGGGCTGGCATCCATGCGGATGGTAAGGAAAAGCATGAAAGCATGGTGACAACGAGCTGCGCTCCAACCCAACTCTGAGAGCAAGGTGTCACATGTTAGCCACTGGGTTTTGGCCTAGATTTCTTGCTGCTGTTGGCCTAGAAGAATCCCAAAGGGAAGCACCCTCGGAGGTTCCGTTCTTGTAGTGGGGACCTAGAAGTGATGGGAGTCAATGAGGAGTACTTGTTCCTACGTGCCAGCCTTGAAAGAATAGTATCATGAGTACTGATCGATTTTATTAGATGAACAGAGAGAGGGTGGCCGTGGTGCAAATAGGCAGCAGTGCGGCTCCCTCCCTTGCGGCAATTTTATGGGGACCAGAGACGGTGACTTCACGATTTCACAAGTTCACATGGCTGAGATCGGAAGGTTGGGCAGGCCTTTGCCAGCCAGGCCTTTCTTGTCCTCTTCGTCTGCTTTAAGAACGAAGCATTGTCTTGAGGGAAAAATCCAGATGAGGCTACAGGAGAGTGATCTCTGCTCTTTGGTGTTTTTTTTTTTTTTTTTTTTGGGCCTCCTAATACCATCGTTTGTGCAGCTTTGAGGTGGTGGAAGTATTCATTGACTTGTACGGGTGCAAGATTAAAGCAATACAATATTATTATGATAATATTGTATTTTATTTTTATTTTTTGGTACATGACAGAGGAAACCAGTGGCCATGAGTCATTGATTATTAGTCACCCATGAATGTATGACTATTTCCTGAATAATGTTGGCCAATGTTGTCATTTCCAATATCAAATTTTCATTTTCTTCGTGAAGAAATGTTGATACCATCCAATTAACTGCTTATCGATGAATCATCATGCTTTATGGTATATCAAATCTTAAAGGTCCAATTGATATCTGATCCACTCATGGACCAGATCAAAACCTTGAGGCATTATTAACCACTTAGTTAATATTTGATTCATCATATTAATTTTTTTTAATTACATTGGTGGACGCCTGTAATTAGATTGAAGTAAATATTCAGGATTGCATTTTAATCATTACTCATTAATACATATAAGCACTTGAGACAAATTGTGATCTTTTAAATACAAATTCTGCAGATGTAATATTTATGAATCTGATAATTTTTAAAAAATATTTGTAGAGTTGGCGAATCTGCTGCTAAACCAGTTGATTCTCATATTTCTTCTTTTTCATGTTCACAGATCATTAGCAAGCTACATTCCCTTAAGCAGATTCATGGTCCAGATCCAACTTACAATGACATTTGCTTTGCTGGTGCTGGAAGGTAATGCCTGTAATATGATTACATCACTATGAAACGCTTGTAGACATACATTCCACTTTTTCCAGGTCTTAAATCAACAATTTTACATGCATGTGCCTAGTGATGTCTCCCAACTCTCAAAATCCTTTCCGGAGGTTGATATGGTATTTGGCAATGGACAAAAGCTGTCACTTTCTCCTGAAAACTACTTGTTCCAGGTAATTTTGCAAGCTATTATAAATTTTATTGTCTAGTTGATAGCAAATTTGACTCATTTATGTGGTATTTTGTTACTTGACGATGCTTTGTTTTTGAACTGTTTTGATGTAATGGCTGATGCCTTCTCTATTCTCTTATGTTATTCAAAATAAAGCATTCAAAGGTTCAAGGTGCTTATTGCCTGGGAATCTTTAAGAATGCAAAGGATTCAACAACACTTTTAGGAGGTATGATGGCTTAGATGTTACATGAATTTACTTCTAAATTATATTTTTTCTTTCTAATGCTTGCTAATGCTAGTTTCATTTAAGTTTTATATAATTGTGGACTTGTGGTGCTGGCACTGCTATATGTTGTCAATGTCAATACAGCTGTCCCATTTTTTTGTCTTAATAAATTTATGCTGATTGATTTTTCTTTTTAATGTTGAAAAGCCAGTCTATGTAACTTATCAGATTGGTGTTAACATTGACAGGAATTATTGTTCGCAATATTATGGTAACTTATGATCGTCAGCATCAAAAAATTGGGTTTTGGAAGACTAACTGTTCTGAACTATGGGAGAGACTGCATATCAGAGGTGTCCCTTCACCAGCACATTCATCTTCCTCTAACACAAATTCAACCACAGAAGTATCACCAGCATTGGCTCCACCACGTTCATCTTCTAACACAAATTCAACCACAGAAATATCACCAGCATTGGCTCCTAGTGGACCACAAGGCGATTTTTTATCAGGTTAATTATCTGCCCACCTGCAACTATATTCATCCAAATTATGCTCCTTTGAAATTTTTATGATATGTTGATAACCGTATGGACTGAGTTAAGATCCAGTAATTTTCTATAACTGATAATGTTCAACTATGCTTTAGGGCAATCAGGAACATGATAGTCATATTCTTTATGAAAGATATTATTTCTAATGTTGTCTCAATAAGTTCCAAGCAGTTGATAAATATATGCTTTTGCATCCACTTATAACCATAATAACTTTGTTCTTCCTTCACCAGCCGATCTTATTAAGAGTTATATCGTCTGCTGCTTCTAGTTTTCACATGTCCTCCAGCATTGTCAAGGGGGCACTTTAGGTGTGCCCAAGGCACAAGGTGCAAGGTCCCAAAGTTTGGCGCTTCTTATACCTTAAGGTTTGCTCAAGGCATGAGGCGTTAGATGCGAAGGGTTAGGTGCTTCTTATACCCTAAGTGAGGCGTATTTATATAAGCGTACATGGGGCAAAAAAAATGCGTGCTTTTGATCTAATTTGAAGTGCACAAAAATCACTCTTTTCTTAACAAAAGCTATATTTGTGATTTTTTTTTTAAAATTTATCATATTTATTAGATTGTATTGATTTTATGATACACCAATCCATACATAATTTTTTTCTTATCCTATAAAAAGCTAAAAATTAGAAGATAAAGAGATAGAACACTAAAAATTATGCTATCATCAAAGAAAGAAGAGAGAAGATATCAAGGAACTGCAAATTTCAATTAAAAAAAAGGAGGCTTTTCATTGAGTTAATAAACTAAATATATTACGAAGATGATTTTTTTAACCTTTTTCTATTATGTGTTATAAATCTTACCACGCTTAGGCTCAAAGAACCCTTGCGCTTAAGTGTGCTTTGCGCTTTTAACAACATTAATGCTCCCTCAAATCTCATATGTTTTATCCCAGATCTTCGAAACTTGCCTTTCTTCCCTCTACCCTTTGGAACATGTACTGATCGCTCTCTGTAGCATTGCATGTGTCCGTGCAGCATTGGTTTACCACCACTTGTTCTTACTTTGTGCAATTACTACATATTCTGTAATGTATTTATTTATAGCCCTATCTTTTTAATGTATACCTACTTTAATAACATGGTGGGTCTCATATTGTCTTATATTATTCATATTAGTATTTCCTTTGAGTACCAAAAGGAAGTTATAATGATGCTACACTGTAGGAGCACCTCATTCATTCTACTCCATACTTCATGTTTTCCTCCATCTCTCCATTGTTCTGTACATATCCAAGATCATGAAATTATTGCCCTCAGATGCTCCTGGCCATCAGTATCGACTAGTTGTTCATTTCATATATCTCAATTGCGTGACTATAATAGCATATCATATATTTTATCTCTGTTCTAAGTTTGAGACCTTCTCCTCTAAAGCTAGTTGTTCTATTCAAGGTTTTAGGTTCCAGCGGAGCATCTCATGGGATGGGATGCTGGGACAGGTTTTTGTCGAAAGTATTGAGACAGAATTGTCCTGCCATCATGCCCACATCCCAGTCAACTCAACTTAAGACACCCTTTATCCCAAGTGTCAGGATGGAATAAGATAGTAGCACGTCCCATTCCATGAAAAAGCCAGGATGGCTCCATCCAACGGCATTTAAAACCTTGGTTCTGATGCGAGTCCATCATTGTTTTTATCTTGTCATGTAATCGTACGAAATCTCCAAATGATATACAACATGGCTGATAAGAACATCAACTCTGTGTCTATTAATTTCGAGTTAGGATTTTCTCTTTCTTGACCATTTGTTTGTTGGGCTGCCTGACAAGAACCTTATCTTTTACAAGGAGGGTATTATTGGTGCGTATGATTATTTTGATCTAAGATGTCTTGGGTTTACTCTGTGGTTTTATTTGAAGTAAATCAGGTGAGTAATATTTTTACCTAGCATGATGCTAGAGACCATGTAATGAGACATTATTTGAAGTTCGAGTACTTTTTGAGTTATCAATAGAGGAAACATTGATGCTGAACTCTATGAAGAAGGTATAGCATATGCAACACAGACCAGATGAGGCCCCTACTTTGGAGAAGAGCATGGATTTGTAAAATGCTTGGGTAGAAAATTGTGAGAAAGTTTAAAGAATTGTCTTGACAGAGACTATAATGATCGATAGAAAGAATCTGCTAAGATGGAGTTTTTACAGCTGATAACAAGCAGATGGGAAACCACATATGATTCCATTATGCATTAGTCAACTAGAATACGCATATTTCTATTATGTCACAAAATTGTTGAAGTATGACTTGAAACATTTCTTATTTATATAGCTTTTACAATTCTATGACATATAATTATAATTTGTTGAAGAATGTGCTTGGGATTCTACAGTCAGATAAATTTTGTTTGTTCATTTCTTTTCAGGTCAATTCCAAGTTGGACTCATAACCTTTGATATGTCTTTGAACATAACATATGTAGACCTCAAGCCTCATGTTTCAGAACTTGCAGAGCTTATTGCACGTGAGTTAGGACTCGACTCACATCAGGTGAGGCAAAATATGTTCAAGTTTTGGATAAGATGAGAAATGCTTCAACCTATATTAAATATTACATATCTGCTCTACATTGAGTCTTAGCCAGGAAAATGGCATCAGTCTTTAAGAAAGCACTTATATAATCTTGATCAGGAGGGCAGGACCGTTTGTCCTTCTGATATATCCAAGTTGTTATTGTTAGATATGCTCTAGTTTACTTCAGAGTCTTCTCTCTTTTAACATAAAAAGTTCCAAATTTAAATGGTTACAGATCCATTTCATGAACATTACAAGTCAAGGAAATGATACTCTTATAAAATGGGCTATCCTTCCAGCAAGATCTTCTGATTTTATTTCCAATACAACAGCAATGGTAATGTTATCGTCTGGCATCTTTTCGTGAAAGCAAAATTTTGTTCTTTCTGATTTACAAACATAAGGTTTAACATCGCTACAAATATAAGCAGGCAATCGTTTCTCGATTAACCGAACACCGTCTTCATCTTCCTGAAAATTTTGGTAGTTATCAGTTGGTTGATTGGAATGTCGAACGTCCGTCAAGAAGGTAACTGAATCTCAGATTAATAGTTAATATATTCATTTCATGCATTTTTTAGTTTAAAATGTTGGTAAACTTGGTGATTTTGTTTAAATAGTTGATGTTTCCATCATTGGGTTTGCTTTTGTGAGTATTTGTCATTAGAGTAAGTATTATGGTTATCTAACTCATGCTGTTGTAAGCCCTCTCAAGATCTAAGTTGTGCATGTGTTCTATTATATTTTTATTAAAAATCATATTCATGACACTTAACCATTGCAGATAGACCACTATTTTTCAAAAGCAAAGTTACATTAAATTCACTAACCATGCAATAGCCTTCTGGTAAATTTAATATAGAAAATTAATGTGTGAAATCCTTTTAAATCTACAGCACACTTATTGGAACAAGAGTGACGAAAGTATTAGCCATGTTCTTTGTAGTCTTAGACTTTATCACGAAAGATCTAGTCAAAGATATGCAATGCGATTGGTGTATCACTTATCTCTCTGGACTTTTTCATGGAAGCCAACATCACTTAATTTCCAATTCTTGCCTTTTTTGATTCATTTGAAATTTCATCCATCATCCATCTATAGTTTTTGATGCACAACATTGCTGAAATGGAGGACCTATAAAATTTATGTTGTTTGCATGATTACTTAAAAGAGTTTCATGTTATCTTTCATAAGAAATAAAATGAATAATTGTTGCAATACTATGCGCAGAACATGGTGGCAACAGCATTTACTGGCCATAGCTGTGGGGATCGCTGTGGCTGTGGCTGTGCTGTTGAGTTTCTCAGCCCTCTTGGTATGGTACTTCTGGAGACATAAATTCGAAGGGCCGGGAACATACAGACCGGTGGACTCTGCTGTTCCAGAACAAGAGCTCCAACCGTTGTAAATTATACCCATTGATTGAAGAATATATTGTCTTTATTCTTCATCATAAATATTGTCATTAGAATACTCAGCATAATTATACTGAAGCATGTTGCTGGTCGGAGTCTGGTTCAGCCTATTTTGTAACAAAAGCCAAAAGCTCATCAATAGTTGAAATGTGAAGAGAGTGCCTCATTGTAAAGGGCATTTGGGAGTGGACAAGTCATGCATTACTTTGGATCAAGAGCCGTCACCAGGCTGGTGGTATAAACCATTGTAGTTTTGTTCGAATTAAGAGTCAACAGAAACTGGCATTAGAGAGGAGCTGATATGTTAGTTTGTGACAATTCCATCATAATAGGCCTTTGTCAAACGTCATTTATAAAGACCAGAAATCTTTTATTTATACAATTTTATTTCATAGCTGCAAAAGTGTAATTTGGGATATGAAGATTTATCATTTAGTAAAGATATTTTACTCTAAATTTAGGGATTGAAGTGAGCCGACTTTTTCTCAGCTGCTGTGATGAGCTTTTGTCACCACGAAATGTTGGCTCAGATAATATTCTCTCTCGTCTTTTAGATGGACAGGTGATCGATTTCAAGGGGCCTGAGTTCGCTCTTGGTGGATTGGGTTAGGGGGTAAAATGGCTCTGGTATTCTCTCTCTTCTTTTCACCCAGGAAAAAAAAAAAAAGCCAAAAATGATAACCTTGTGTGAGATACTCTGCGACCAAGCGAGTGGCAACTGCGAAAGCTGTGCAATGTGATGGTTCTTCATCTGGCTGGTTGTCAAGATCATCCACACTCGTAATTCTTAAAAAAAAAATCTGGATTTATATAAGTTACTATTTTCTAGATCCTCTATCTTGCTGTAATGTTCTAAGAAATCACCATATTTATCCGTACTGTGGATTATTCAACCTCATCGCTGATGGCATATGGTATGGAGTAAAAAAAAAAAAAAAAAAAAAAAGAGCATGATATTGATCATAGGTACAGAATGGTTATGAAGGTTTAAAAAAAAAAAAAAAACATATGATAATGCAGGTATAAAGGTGAAGAAAAAAATACATGGCTAGATATGGATGTAAAGATTTTCTCACTCTATTCTCATTACATCTGCTGATAAGATTATTTTTTTTTATTACTAATTATATTGATATTATTATTAATGATTAAAATTTAATTATGTTTTATTAATATTAAAATTATATTATTTTTATTTCTTTGAACTTTAAAATTTGTTGGGACTTGCAGTTTGAAATTAATTAAATTTGTTTAATTCAAAAAAATATATTGTAAAAGAATAGGTGGTGGAAATAGAGCGGATATGAATTATAGATTGGTATAGATATTAAATGATTCTCATAGATATATCTAAGTATGAATATAAAATTTTATATCCAGGTACAAGTATAAATTTTTTTCTTATGAGTATGGAGGTGTCTTCATCCTTGCTCCATTCTAATGCCATCCCCATATGCTATAATCGAAGGGTTTGATTTTTAGGCCCAACTTGCCCTAACAAGGTGATTTAAATCCGTACCCAAATATAAATCAATCCCTGGCATATTAGGTTAGAGTTCGTGAAGCCTGAGCTTTTAAATGGCCCACCATCATTTATGAATTTTGACATGACTCTGCTATTAAATCTAGGATTTGAATTGTATCACAATAATAATAATAATAATAATAATAATAATAATAATAATAATAATAATAGGATTTGAAGTAATTTGGAGGTCAAATAATCAAGGGTCTGTATCCAGGGAGCATACTAACAAGCAATGGCGATGCGGAGTGCAGGGATATTTTGAAATTCTATGCAACTAGGCCAATGAAGTCTCAAACAACCACTCTACGTTGGTTTGAAGTGCCTGTATCCCGCAGTAGATATAATTTCTTTTATTTCAGTAGATTAACTATTCAACCAATCTGCTCTTTTATTTGCTTCATTGTGCATTAAAGATTTTTTAATAAATTGCATCTAACGTATTATCATCCTCTATTTCTTGTATCCTTCCTTCACCAAAGGGCACCACTCTCTCTCTACTGGGTTCTGTCCAAACCTACTTCCGTTGTCCAATTATTAGACTTCTTTTCATTTAGCATTCGTGAGACTGGAGGAAGATTAAGATGCCTGTATGCTTATGAAGTTCATCCTCTTCTAATGTATTATTGTTTTCATTATTTTTTTTTTTTTCAGAGTAATAGCAGAAGGTTCACATTCTATCAGGCAAATTAGTTTGGCAGATGGATGGTTTTTCTTTGAATATGTTGGCAAACGAATGTTAGACATCAAAGACTGACCATCCGAGAAAGCATTTTGGTTCTAGAGCACCTGGAAAGTCACCATGAAAAGTTCATCACTCGAATGATGCTGATCTCTTCATCAGAACAAGCATACAGCAAGCTAGCATTATTAAATCGGTTATTAGATCATAAGTATTTATCTGATACTCATCCTTCAAGTTCAGCCATATATGTATCAAAGTTCTGGTGAAATTGTAACAAAATAAAATTGGACAACACCAAAAGTTGAAAATTAATAATCTATTAGCATTCAGTCTTTTAAATAGGCAACACAGAGATTTTTCCAATCATTCCTAAATTTCAATCTGATCCATTTAATAAATGGGCAAGTCATATCAGTATGTTTATCATCAAGACCCAACTATGCCCAATCTAAACTTGCTGAATTTGTGTAGCGTTTTTGATTTTAACTCAAAAAATGGGGAGCATTAAGGTTGATGCTTCCAAAATCCAAAAGTTACCTTTCCTTTCTTTCCCGGCAGCATAATCCATGAAATCCAAAATCCAATTACATCGAACCCACTGTATTTATCCTTAATTATCCTTTAATTACTTTCCAAAAAGCAGTGCATGAAAGGTAGTATACTGATTTTCTCAATAAATTGCTTTCTGCTTTTGAGAAGAAGAGCTGTACACCTACAAGATATCTTGGTTCAATCAAATATGGGTAGTAGTTGCTAAACAGCAGTGCATTACTGGCCCAAGGTTAGAGGCATCTCACATGGAACATACAGGGAACCTGGCCAAGGGTCTGAAACTAGAGTCAAATGCATGCATTAAATTGCCAGCTCATGCTGGTGCATTTGCATTAGTGGATCTTAAATTCACTTCAGGGGGACCATAGCATAAAAGATTTACTAAGATTTGGTGATGGATACGCCACTCTGATTGCAATGTATCTAGAATAGTCTCAGGCTATAAATTGTAGAACCATTCCACGCTGGCTTCACAGAATCCCATAGATTTAAAGGATCATGCCATGTCCCCCACCTCCATCTGTGGACAAAAAATTTGAAGCAGGTAGCCCTGATCTTGGTGGTGGCCTCTCTCATGGTTGGAATGTACCAACTCCAACTTTCTAATTGAGGTTTAGAGCTTGATCCCAACTTAGGTCCCACGCGTAAAACAACCAAGTAATTGCTTTTATTCCTTATATATATATATATATATATATATGTATGTATGTATATATTACATCTTTTTCTTCTAAATTTTTCATTTATTCCAATCTCTCTTACCATGTAAAAGAATAAAATTTAAAAAATATTTTGAAAAATAAAAAATAAATAAGGAGAAAATGATAAGCAAGAATAGCAGTAGATAGAGAAAGAAAAAAGCTTATTGCATGAGGCATCTTCTAAATTGTCATCTTTAGAGAAAGATCCATCCCATAAAATGTTCGAGTGCCTTGATAGCTTTTTCATAAGGTACAACAATCTTTTCATGAATTTAGTAGGTGGTACTCAAAATTTAAACAATACCACAATAGTCACAAAAGTTCATAGGTGACCTATGTCTTGTACTTGGACTTTGATGTGAAAATTTTATCAAGCCAAGCATACAATATTAGGTTGCAAAGTTAGATACTTTTAGATGATATATTATAATCATGCGTCAATATCTTAGATTTCATGAATACTGTAGAAAATAGCTTTAATTCTTATAAATTGTGACCCCATAACTACCTTCATATAGGTGAGCTCTCTAAAGGTGTCCTGCAACATAAACTTAATCTTTAAGATTTGATCTCATTAAAGGTATAATTACTTCCTTTAGTTATTGTAGTTGAGGATTTATATCATACGAAGGCATATAAGTACAAGATTCTTCAAATTTAGTGTTCACTTGCATTCGGATAGGTTGAGTTACCGCTATAGATGACTAACTAATGGGTCTTTTAATAATTCATGAACTAGCATCCTTGCAAGTCCCTAAGTAAATGGATTAGCAATATACTTAATAGGTTTAATATGATCTACAGTAATCGTGCTAGCCTCCCTAAGATCCTTAACATGCTTACATCTTAGTCTAGTAAATTTTCTAGTTTTGGAGTTATTCTTCTTAGCATCGACCTTAGTTTCAGAAACTTGGTTGTCAAAATTAGTAGGCACTACCAAAACCGATTTTATTAATAAAGATAGATTAATTAAAAAGTCTATTAGCCTTTCCACCTCTCTACTAAGGCTCAAATTTTATGTTAATTAAAAATTACATTGGTTTCAAAAATATCCATTCATTATATATATATATATATATATATATATATATATGTATGTATGCTCATGTCCAATCAATTAACATGATTTCTGATGCATTATAATTCAATATTATGCTAAAAAGAATATATTATGCTTGATCCATAAGTTTTAAAATAATTTTTTATCCATGCAAAACAAGCATAATAATTTTCATTATATGAATACCATGCATAAATAATTATCATAATTTCAGTATCTAATATTCATGCTATTTTTCTATATATATAAATAAAATTATGCAATACAAATTTTTAAGTAAAACATATTATTTATCATGGTAAGATGCTTGAGATAGAGGTACTTTCCACCTTTGAGATGAACTATTTACTCTCACAAACTGACAAATAATCCCCTAATTTTAAGGCTTCAATAAGATTGAAAACTCTATTCATAAAAGTGGACATCATCAATATCCAATTATAAAGGAAAAAGTAACTTAATAATTGCGCCCCTATAAATCCAAGTTTAATAAACAAGGAGCCTTACAGGGCAAAGGTCGAGTCCAATAATACCCCGTGAAGGATAGGATGGATACTAATATAATAGACGATTGCTATAATATGATTTAGCCCACAATTAATATATTGAAAGGAATAAAGGAAAGGGGATCTGGCACACTAGGGGACAAAGAAAATAAAGCACCCTTAGCTAGATTCTACTTAATATCCACTTAGAGAGAAGAAAGTAGCTTCAATGCTTAGAATATATCAAAATTAAAAATAAAAACAAAGGTGAAATAGGCCTAGGGCCCACAACAAGCACCCAAGGGCTAGAGTAGAGAACCTCTATATGGATCCCTTTTGTAACCCTTTTATAGAGAGAAAAGAAAGAAAGAGAGAGAATTTCTTTTCTATAGAGACAAAGGAAAGAATATAGAATGCACAAAGCTTCCATCCCAACACTAATTGCCTCTCATAAAAATCTTGATCTCACACCAAGATTAGAATTGACAAAAATTTTTAAGAACTTTATTAATAAATTTTTTATATCAAAAGATTTAAATTAGAATCTATTTATAGTGAATTTTTCTAAAATTATTAGCTTTCTAACTTCTTGTAGAGTACTAATTTTCTAAAGAAAAATAAAGTGATAAAAATCAAATAAATATCTAAAAATAGATTCATAACTTGCACTAGAATTGTAACTCATCTATTATAAGTTTTTGTAAGAAAGAATTAAGAAAGGTAAAAATACCCAAAAAAATCATCCTTAAATTATGAGCCACGAAATGGTATTTTCATAACTTTTTATAAGTTTGCCAATATTAATATATATTCATTAAATTGCTTATAACTTTCTCATTTAACCTTTATTTTAGGTGATTCGAGATGCATTAAAAAACTAACTAAATAGCAGATATCATGAAAATATATTTATATAAAAAGTTTAATTATATTAATTTTGATGAAGCTTCATTTTGTAGTGACATGTACTAAGTTGGAGGTATTATAGGGATATATGGGCTTTGAAAAATTCATGCGTTGAGATAGATAGGTTTCAAAATAATCTATCAGGTTCCATATTTTTACTCCACCAGCCACGTACATAACCTACTAGAATTGGTTGCCACTGGACCATTAGAACCCATTCATTCTTTATTGAATGATTGACAATTATTATATTTAAAAAATTAAAAAGCATGATAGGAAAAACATTATTTTGCTTATGCCTAAATCTCACACCTAAATAGATCAACATTAGACTAAGAAATTAAATTCATAGATATCATTCTTTTAAGAGTACTAATATTTATATGACCAAGATGTTCATGTCATAAGTTGACATACTTAATATCTAAAGCATAACTAGAACTATTTTTATTAAAAGAAGTAGAATCTAAAAAAAAATTAATTTAAAGAAACCATCACAAGCATAGCCTTTTCCAACAAAACCTTTATATTGATGATAGCAATCTTATTTGATTGAAAGCTAAGTTTATAGTTATATCTAGTGAAACTAGATTTGCTAATCATATTTTTATGAATTTCAAACTTACATAGGGCACCATGAAGGAAGAGATTCTTTCCTGAAGGAAACTTCTAAGTCCATATAGCTAGATCCTCACTCTCTTGCTACAAAGATGTTGCCTATTATTATAGGCCTCTTTCCCCAATTTTGATAAGTGGAAAAGGAAGATTAGTTAGAACAAATTTGTATATTAGCTATGGTCTCAATCCACCACTCCATAGTTAACTTCCCATGTCTATTTTTGGGCTATGAGAAATATACTCAAGTGTATTGGCTCAACAATCACCATATTTACTTGTGTCTTAAAGGTTATCAACTGATTGCTTTTTTGTTTGGTTTACGACTCGTATATTGATAGTTCTTACTCTTGCAACTAGACTTTCTACCCATATAGTAAGCCTTTCTTTCTTTATTCTTTTGATCTTTTTATTTCAAACTTTTTTCTTAGGTTCATATACTTGAAATGGTTGGCCTTGACAAACTTGGCCTTGGATTGGAAATTGGATATGGTAAATGATTTGCTGATATTATCTTTAGCACATGACTTCTTTTCAATATCAAGGAAGAAAATAAAATCATTCATAAATTTCTCCTCCCTATAGTGTTTTATCGAGGTTTTGAAATCTTTCCACAAAGAAAAAGCTTTATGATTATCATACCAATTTAGTATTTTTTATCTAGTATTATCGCACATTGTTTGAATTCTCTATATTGACTTGAAGGTCATAGGTTTGCTGATTTCTCATCCACCATCTTAAAATCATGGCATTTTTAAACAAAATATTTGTTTTTGACAACATCAATAATATTGTATTTCCTTTATAGAGTCTTTAAAGTTCTCACATAAAAGTATAGTGTAAATAAATCTCATAAAGACAATCATAAATCATGCTAAAAGTTCTATTATAACAATAATAGTTTTTCTTTTTAAATAATTTCTTAGCATATTCTGACTTTCAGTAACACCTTATTTGGATCATGTCTAGGTTCAAAAATGATAAAGAAATCAAAATAAGTAAGCTACAACCTTGTACAACTTTATCATTGCTAGAAGTTTTGCTCATAGAATTTTTTGGGCTTGGCCAAATCATTAAAAATGATTTTGGAAACGATGTAAAGAAACACAAATTAAGATAATTATAAATTCAAGATATCATGACCTTTTTCTAAATTATTGGAGAATGAAAGATAAATAAGGAAAAAAATGGCTAACAAAAATAGTAGTAAATAGAGGAGAAAAGGCTTGGCATTATCTTTAGAGAAAGATTCACCTCTATAAGGTGTATGATGGATTGCTTGATGAATTGTTTCCCATATATAACAATTCTTTCACAAACCATGCATATGATAGGTGATATTCAGATCTCCAATAGTACCATCATCTAGAACTCAATTTGAAGAGTCTTAAAGATTTAAAGGAGTAGGCTTAAAGAAAAATTTTATAGAAATAGGCATATCTATAGTACAAAACATCCTACAACCAGTCCTTAATCAGACCACTCAAATTGAAAAGAGAAAAAAAAGTCCTCAATGGAACAAAAAAATAGATTAAGCTAATTAAATCATTAGAGAGAATAGAAGCCAATACATGCCATGACATATTATTTCCATATATATGGCAAACCTTGCTCAGCCATGCTACATCATATACTATGAATATGCACACATGTAGTAATAAACCCAAAAACTCAAAATTTCTAAAATATCTATAGAAATATTAAAATATATCAAAATTAATAAAGGTTTCAAATACTCTAAAAACTATGCAATTTTTCATTTCCAAAAGGTAAATAGTGGTTTTGAAATCTAGCATTTTCTAAAAATAATGAAGCCAATGGTTTTCCTTATAGGTTTTCTACTTTGGGGAAGAATGGTGTCACAAGTTCACCATCAATTTCATTGATAAAATAAAATGGTAAAATTACAAGAAATAAGGACTAGGTCCCAAAGAAGGTAACCAAACAAAATAGGCCTTTTATGGCAAAATAAAAGACTAAAGCTTGATAAGAGCAAAGAAGGAAGAACAGCCACCCAAAACATCCAAATAAAAGAACAAAAGCAACTGAGAAAGTACTCAAGAATCCCATTAGCTAATTTCTCAGTCGAAAAAGACTCAGATACCAACAAGGTCAATAAGTATGAAAGTCATATCTCTACTCGCACTAGCTCACATTCAATAGAATGTAAATTTAAGAATTTGCATCGATCCCATTTGTCAAACCCCAAACCCAGTTTTGTTCAAATACATGACATGACCGTACATCCTCTAAGGTGTAGCTCAAAAGAATATACAAATTATATTTTTCTTTCTTCATCAATTTGCATAATAACACAACATATCATTATAAATATACAAACCAATAAATACCTTAAATATAATAATAAAATTATTCAATTGTAATCTCTTTATACTTCTAGTATAAAAAATAATCTGACTATTCTAAACTACTTAGATTCTCACTTTCATCTCTTTGTATTCTAGTCCTATTCATCTTGTAGCTCTAAAAAGATAAATAAAATATCATATGAACTAACAACTCAATAAGTAATCTCTACCTCTAGTTGGGTCAAGGAATCGAGTATATAAAGTATAAATTTTGCATGCAATAAATTTATCAATCATTTAATAGAGTAATTTGCTAAGTTCATGATATAATTTCAAAAATAGCATGCTTACCATAATATAACATCAATTTCTAAAATAATAAAAGCATTGATTTAGAAAAAAATTTATTTTTAATTTCATAAAATTTTTCTCTCACTAGTTGTTACAACTATGACAATAACCGACTCCATGACAAGACTGATAAAAACTATCTCCTAATTAAACATGCTAATAATAGTCATGTACCAGTGATAGCCCTACTAGCTAGGCTCGAAAGGAGACTAGCTCTAATTCACATACAAACGAGACTAGCTCTAATTTATGTGCAAACTATACTGATCAATAACATGTACTAATGATCACCCTACCGGCTATAATCGAAATAAAAACTATTTCTACTCACGTGACATATTGTTGCATATAGTATGTGCTAGTGATCACCGCACTAGTTCAGTTCGAAAGGACATATGATCATAAGGGAATATTATGTTGATGCACACAACATGTGCTAGTGATTATCCAATTAGCTCGATTCAAAAAAAAATATGCTTCTAATACAGATATAAAAAATATATCGATACATTTAAAATGTGTCAACAATCAACCTTAACTGGTTAGGTCCAAAAGAAACTCATTCCTGAATACATATGGCCAATGGTCTACCTCAATGGTTAAGTCCACATCATAATCAGACCATAGAGAGTAAACACATTCATTTTCAAATTGGTTTCTTAATCATACAACAATCTCACAAAATTCATAAACTTTTACATGTAAGTTTAGATACATCAATTTATAATATATGTATACCCATGTTTAGTCAATCAGCATGATTTTCAATGCATCATAATTTATTACCAAGTCTAAGTAAAACATGTCATGCTTAATCCACAAATTTTAAACAATTTTTCATCTATATAAGACAAACATAAATAATTCTCATGATATCAATGCCATGCATAAATAATTTTTACAAATTCAAAATCCAATATTCATGCTATTTTTCTAACTATATGCAATATAAATTTCTAAAAATAAATGCCAGAGGTAGAATACTTCCATATTTTAGATAAAACTACTCGCACTTAAAAACATCCAATTAATCTTCTAATTTTGAAGTTCAAAGGCTCTATCAACCTTTAATCTTCATCCTCTAGACTCGTAATTTGATACTAAAAGATCTTAATTGGACCTTATCTGTAGAGACATTCATTAAAGCTAATAGGTTCTCTATTTTTCATATGATACTAATTTTTTAAAATTAATAAAATTCTTACTTCTATTAGGATGATTGTTTTCTAAAATGAATTAAAGTAATAATTATTAAATAAATATCTAAAAAATATTCCGATGAGACTTCTAACTTATGTAAGTTTTTGAACGAAGGAAATATAAAAATTTGGATTAAAAATACCAAAAAATCCCTAAATTATGAGGCCATTTCTGTAATTTCTTTTAAAGTTCGTTAGTATTGACACATACCCATTAAATTGCTTGGCACCTCCTCATTTGGCTTCTATTTTGTATGATTGAAAATAATTAATTTAAAAGTCTAACTCAATATCGAACATCATAAAGGTAGATCTACTCAAAAATTTTAATTATATTAGTTTTGACTTAGCATTCTGCACTATGATGGGGTATTACACCATTTTTCCTCACTAAAAGTAAAATATTCTCTAAACTACAGTATACTCTTTTTCTTTCCTCAGTCCCTTCCATTGAACATTGACTCAAATTTCTACTTGGATAGAAATAAATGTTTCTAGTTTGCAACGGAGGCGCCTGAAAGGGATGGATCAGTAAAAGTTTCGCAATGTTTGAAGTAGCTATGTTCATCAAAAGTGGATACCGCCGAGATTAAGCAGCATCTATGACCTCTATACAAAGATCCGTCCATGTTTCGATATTATTTCTTCTTTTTCATTTAATATTATTCGAAATTTTTTTTATTTGCAATCTTATATAAGCTTTTATGCAAAATTTAACATTTTCATTCTTGCTGACAAAAATAAGTCATTCTTAATGTCTGTTTATCCTTTGTTTCTTCTATCCCCACTGCACCAAATGGCACCTTTAACTCTCTACTCAGCCCTGTCATCCACTTCATAATATTAATTTTTGACCAATTTAAATTTAATGACCAGAAGAAATAAAATGAGTAAGTTTGGTCAAGAGAAGCGAATGAATCCTCTCTGCCATTATGATAAAATAATTGAGGAATTTCAGTGGTATCTTCACCACCTTTCTTTCTTTCTTTCTTCTCTTTTTAAACAAACAAAAGATTAGGAGTCGAACCTCGGACACAATAACGTATCCAAAGAGTTGGGGAATTTTGGGCAACAGTACTATTGTAGATTAACAAGATTTAATTATTAGTTCAAAGAAAACTATAGAAGAAAAGTGATCATTTGAATTCTAAGTTTCATTCCACAAAATTGGAGATGACATAAGAGGAGGTATAACCAAGTCCACGGGGCCACACCAACGCTGGAGTCTTGGCAGGCTCAAGCAATAAAGTCAAGCCCCAACACAAGCAGAAGCTTTAAACAAGAGTTATTCGGTCAAATGCGTCGTCTTGCATGGTGAAATCTCGTTATTAATTTCGTTGGACACTTGGTTAATAGTTGTCACAGTTCTGCACCAGGTACCAGCCACATGTGGCAACTCAAGCACAAAGTGATGGACTTCTTTGATATCCAGAACACCATTCCAAGAATAAAAGTACTGTGGAACAAGAGAAAAAAAAATATACTGTGGAACAAAAGGCATGGAAGAGAGAGCTCTACGCCCGAACCATCCACGCCCTTAAGCTCTCTCCACTTAACATTATTTGTTTCAATGGAACTCCTCAAACTGTCTTCTTCTACCAGCAATATGCCTACTAATACTACCATACTTTAATTATTGCCAAAGATATTACAGGACTCAGATCACCGATTTAGAATTATAATCATGCTACCAACTAGGAAATACTCAAGGACACTTGGGCTTCTTCCTGTCACCTTTGGTGACCTTGTCTCTGTAGCAGGGGCACTCATCCTTGTTCCCATAAGTCCCAGAGGGCACGCACTTGCACTCCTCGCAGCACATCCCACAGTATTTGAGGCAGCGGTCCACCACCCCGGCCTTGGCACATCTCACCTTGCACTTGGAGTCGCAAAAGGCTGCCACAAAAACCAAACCCAGACCACCCATCAACCCAAATAAATAAACATCGAAACTAAGGCACCAAGAAGAGCTATAATGAAACATTGAATGAAGAGAAAACTCTCGTTTTGGAAAGAAACATCACTGAAGATGTGGAAAGGTTTTTAGGGCTTTGTATTGGGATTTCTCAAACCAAGAAGAAGACGTCCTTCTAGCTTTGTTAACTATTGTTAATTACCTGAGCCGGCCATGGCAGCTTGGAGATAAGAGGATGACAAAATGAGCAGCAAAAGGGCCAATGTGGCAGTAAGGAGCTTCATATTTCTACAAGAGAGACAAACAAGAGTTTTGCTTGGATCAGAGATTGTGCAGCTGAAACACTACTAGAGCACTCTAGCACTGGAGTGGAAGACCGGAGCTGGACTGGAGTTTTGGCGAGGAAAAGGGTGGGTATTTATAGGAGCACAAGGGAGTGGCGAGTGAGACTTGGGGTAGCGGCCTATGGGCTGGCATCCATGCGGATGGTAAGGAAAAGCATGAAAGCATGGTGACAACGAGCTGCGCTCCAACCCAACTCTGAGAGCAAGGTGTCACATGTTAGCCACTGGGTTTTGGCCTAGATTTCTTGCTGCTGTTGGCCTAGAAGAATCCCAAAGGGAAGCACCCTCGGAGGTTCCGTTCTTGTAGTGGGGACCTAGAAGTGATGGGAGTCAATGAGGAGTACTTGTTCCTACGTGCCAGCCTTGAAAGAATAGTATCATGAGTACTGATCGATTTTATTAGATGAACAGAGAGAGGGTGGCCGTGGTGCAAATAGGCAGCAGTGCGGCTCCCTCCCTTGCGGCAATTTTATGGGGACCAGAGACGGTGACTTCACGATTTCACAAGTTCACATGGCTGAGATCGGAAGGTTGGGCAGGCCTTTGCCAGCCAGGCCTTTCTTGTCCTCTTCGTCTGCTTTAAGAACGAAGCATTGTCTTGAGGGAAAAATCCAGATGAGGCTACAGGAGAGTGATCTCTGCTCTTTGGTGTTTTTTTTTTTTTTTTTTTTGGGCCTCCTAATACCATCGTTTGTGCAGCTTTGAGGTGGTGGAAGTATTCATTGACTTGTACGGGTGCAAGATTAAAGCAATACAATATTATTATGATAATATTGTATTTTATTTTTATTTTTTGGTACATGACAGAGGAAACCAGTGGCCATGAGTCATTGATTATTAGTCACCCATGAATGTATGACTATTTCTTGAATAATGTTGGCCAATGTTGTCATTTCCAATATCAAATTTTCATTTTCTTCGTGAAAAAATGTTGATACCATCCAATTAACCGCTTATCGATGAATCATCATGCTTTATGGTATATCAAATCTTAAAGGTCCAATTGATATCTGGTCCATGAGTGGACCAGATCAAAACCTTGAGGCATTATTAACCACTTAGTTAATATTTGATTCATCATATCAATTTTTTTTAATTTTTAATCCCTTCTAACTGTATTTAACAATAATATATCTATTTTTGTAGGAAGATAATTATATTTAGAAAGGTTAAACATTATGTAGCTAGATTATATGAGTTAAACGTTAAAGTTCAATACAATGAAAGGTTGAACAGCACCTTGTCTAATCTTAAAACTTGGCGTGCACATAAGAAGAGAACTCTATCTCTTTCTATCTAGCTAATAATAGAGATCTCAAAGGAGGCAGGTTCTCAGTGTTTTAGGAAGATATTATTCTTTTTAACTCAAGCCAAGATCCTCCAAAGATGATATTCCCCTCTTGCATGACCACACATATAACTGTGTCCAAATGATCATGAATGGTATGGGATTTGAATAAATGATAACTAAGGTCTGCTCCAATAAGGAGGAAATCTTTTTATCCATCTAAGCCTACTCTCAATCTAGCAATCAGTATAGATGTAAAAGAAAATTGTATAGAAAGTAAATTTAAAAGAAATAACAATTCAAGGAGATATTGAGCCAATAGAGCATGTAAATAGGTAGTAAAGCAACTATAAATACATAGTATAAGTAAAATATATGCTCGACATCAACAAGGTAAAACAAAATGAAACTACTAAATTGAATTGGATCTTAAAAACCTATCCTCTCAATCATCTAGTGTAATCTTTAACTCTCCATTGGGAAGTTAAGGCATCCACGGCTAGCACATATGATCAGTTTAATCAGGGCTAAAATATACTTTTGATCCTTAAATTTTTACTCAAAATTTATTTTGATCCTCAAGCTTTTAATTGTTATAGTTTAATCTCTTACATTTTAAGAATATTGCATGTTGATATTTCGTTACATAGGATCAATTAAAATTAATGAAATAAATGATATGCCACGCTAGTATAAATATATGGATGGATTAATAGGTAATATGTTAATTACTTCATCAATTTTAATTAATCTTAAAACATGATGAACTACTGAAAGTCGAGGACCTAAATAAATTTCAAGTGAGAGTTTGAGGACAAATAGTATATGTTGCCCAGCTAAGCAACCCAAGAGGAGGGGGTGAATTGGGTTCTTTTTAAAATTTTAACCAATATGTGCAATATTTGCAAAGCTATAAGAGTGTGTGGGAGTGAAGTGTCAAACCTAACATAAACAGCAATAACAGTGGAAGGCATACACAAGCACAAGGATTTATAGTGGTTCGGTGCTAACCCTTGCACCTACATCCACTCTCTAAGAACCCCTTAGAAATTTCCTCCACTAATCGTTCTCCAACGATTACAACCTAGCTTACTCAGCTAGCTTCTTATTTTCAGGCACAAGGAAGCCTTTACAACTACCAATTAAGGGTTTGTCATACCCTACACAAGTTTCAATCAAGTTGAAACTCAACAGTTTACAAGATAAATAAGTTTAGCAAGAACAGCTCCTTAATGAGCAAATAAAGACAATAAAAAACACTTTACAGATTTGAAGCTTTTCTTCCTTGAATGAGTTTCACTTCTTTGAATGCTTGAGTTAAGAGCACTTAATGAAGCTTTTAGAGTGGTTGGTGGGAGCTTTGAATGTGCTTCAAAGGATTTTTGAACTTCAGCAACAGTGATTTTTGAAAACTGGATTAGACTGAAATTTTGCTGGATTTGACTTAGTAAATCTCTCTTTTTCTCACTTGTAATCCTTTAAAAATCCACTTAAACTCTTGCTAATCCATCCCATTAATTTGTATTTATAGTTGGTTGAGGGATTGAACCGTTGGAGTGGCCGTTTTCGAATGTTGAAATGTCAGAACTAGTCGTTATAGAAGTTTTCAGGGCGTTAGTCGGCTCTAAAGCCGACTAACCTGAAATTTTTTCCATCCCAGGCAAGGTTAGTCAGCTCTAGAGCCGACTAACATAGTTTAATCCACTGTTTAGTCACTTGTGCCACAGATTTGACTTGTTAGCTTGCACATGGGTCAGCTAATGGCTTTATTCTTCCATTCCAAGTTTCAGTAGTTGCCGTGGGAGTTGAATAAAGTCTCCAAAACTTGCAAAATCATTCCACGGATTAGGAAACTCATTGAATCAAGGAAAATAAGTACCATAGCTCCCACAACTTAAAATTTCTTCATTTGAGAACATTGCCAAACATCTAAAATTCACTTGGATTGACCATGAATCCTCCTTCTTAGATCTTGAGATTCTCTCTCTTGAGCCACATACTCATTTTTAAGCTTGAAATCCATTTAGATATTCTTGGTGACTCTTGTATACCTGCAAGTCACATTAATCTACATCAAAGTCATCAGTAACCTACTTAATTATTTTGTGATCATCAAAATCAATGCAGGATCAACAATCTCTCCCTTTTTGATGATGAAAAAACCATTAAGTATAAGATAAAAATAATAAATTAAAGCAATGCAGCATTGAACTTAACACAAGGTTGAGATTATTTGGCTCGTGTCAGAAAAAATTTCTAAGTCAGTTTCAAATATAGGATTTGTGCCAAAAATCTCGAAATGAGTGCCAAAAGTGAGAATATGAGTCAAAAGTTAAAAATTCTCATCAGAGTCTTTCAAAAACAATATGATATTTATTTCCCATGTTTTGAATTCAGAGAAATCAGATTTTTGGTGAGATTTATAATGAATTTTGACTCAAAAAGCTGAATTTTTCATGAAAAAGTTGAATTTTATGCCAAAATGATTAAATTCAGTGCCAAATGCAAAAGTTATGTGCTGGGGATAAAGATTTATGCCAATAAACTTTGTCTTTATGCTGAAATTACAATTTTGATTCTAAAAATTCAGAGTTTCGGCAGTTAATCAAGTATGTGCCAAAAGCGTGCCAAAAATCTGCATAGTGTACCGAAACTTTGATTTTTGATGTCAAAATTTTTAAGAAAAGTTTTCAAATGAAACTCAATTGTTTTAAAGGAAAATAAGATGGAACCAACAAGTTTTATCTCCCCCTTTTTGTTGCAAAAATTCAAAAAGACCATCTTGTTCTGAAGAGGGTGAATTTTGCTGAAAACATTTTTATTCTTCTCCCCCTAAACATATGCTCAAATTGTTCCATTTTGAAACTTTGAAACTAATTGAAACATATTGAAATTCTTTGAAAGCTTGCTGAAACAAGATGTACAATGATGAGAAATTTAGAATTCTCCATGCCAAATTTTTTCAGAATTTCTCTTATATATTTACTTTGGCTAATGAAGATTCCATTTACATTTTGCTTTATTTGAAGTCCAAGAAAATAGTTGAGTTCATCCATCATGCTCATCTCGAACTCTCTCTGCATGAGCTTAGCAAAGTCTTGACACAAGATTTCATTAGTAGCACCAAAAATGATGTCATCCATATAAATTTGCACAATAAGCATATCATCATTTTCTCTTTTTATAAATAATGTAGTGTCTACATTTCCTCTAATAAAATTGTTACTTATCAAGAATTTGCTCAATCTATCATACTATACCCGGGGTGCTTGTTTCAAACTATACAAAGCTTTGTTTAATTTAAACACATGGTTTGGATGTTCATGATTTTTAAAACCGGGTGGTTGTTCTACATATACTTCTTCAGCAATATATCCATTTAAGAAAACACTTTTCACATCCATTTGAAATAATTTGAAGCTCATGAAACATGCAAAAGCAAGTAATAATCTAATAGCTTCTAATCTTGCAACTGGAGTAAAGGTTTCATCAAAATCAATGCCTTCTTCCTGATTATAATCTTTAGCTACCAATCTTGCTTTATTTCTAATTATGTTTCCATGCTCATCCAATTTATTTCTGAAAACCCATTTAGTGCCAATTATGGGATAATCTATTAGTCTATCAACTAAGATCCATACATTATTTCTTTCAAACTGATTTAACTCTTCATGCATTGCATTTATCCAATCAGGGTTATCTTTAGCTTCATCAAAACATTTTGGTTCAATTTGTAAAGAAAAAACTAAATGATTGCATGCATCTCTATATGAAGACCTAATTCTTACTCCTTGAGATGGACTGCCAATAATAAGTTTTTTGGGATGATTGTGGACATACCTCCATTCTTTTTCTAAATCATGTGTACCTTTAGTTTTAGTTTGTTGGAGTGATTCAATGCTGTCTTCTTGATTAAGTTGTTCATTTAAGCCTTCTTTTTCCTTTAGTGTGATGTTGTGCACTCCTTCTTCAAGCAAACCTGCATCATCAATTATATCCTTCTTCCTTGATGGAAGTTCATTAGTTTCATCAAATATTACATGACTGGATTCTTCTACCACTAATGTTTTCTTATTAAATACTCTATAAGCTCTACTATTGGTAGAATATCCAAGAAAAATTTTTTCATCAGATTTTGCATCAAATTTATCAAGATTTGATTTGCTATTATCTAGAATAAAACATTTACATCCAAAAACATGAAAATATCCTATGTTTGGTTTTCTATCTTTTCAAAGTTCATAGGAGGTCTTTTTCAAAATAGGTCTTATTAGAGCTCGATTCAAAATATAACATGCTGTATTGATTGCTTCAGCCCAAAAGTATTTTGGGAGATTGCTTTCACACGGCATAGTTTGGGCCATTTCTTTAAGAGATCTATTTTTCCTTTCAACAACACCTTTTATTAAGGGGTTCTAGGTGCAGAAAAATTATATCTAATTCCTTTTTCATTGCAGAAATTTTCAAAATGTTGATTTTTAAATTCTTTTCCATGATCACTACGAATAGATAAAACTTGAAGACCTTTTTCATTTGTTGTTTTTCTGAAAAACCTTAAAAATGCAGAAAAAGCTTCATCTTTGCTTGCTAAAAATAAAACCCAAGTAAAACGAGAAAAATCATCAATGATTACAAAACCATAATGTTTACCACCTAAACTTATGGTTCTAATTGGTCCAAATAAATCCATGTGTAAAAGTTCTAAGGGCCTAGAAGTTGAAACTACATTTTTGGATTTGAATGAAACTCTAGTTTGTTTTCCAAACTGGCATGCATCACAAATTTTATCTTTTTCAAAACTTTATTTTGGCAAACCATTTACTAAATCTCTTTTGATTAGTTTGGAAATCAAATACATGCTAACATGAGCAAGTCTACGATGCCATAACCAGCTAGAATCACTAAATTTAGAATTCATGGCAACTAGACATTCTATATTTTGGTCATTGAGCTCATTTAAATCTACTATATAAACATTTCCATGTCTATAACCAATGAATTTCATGCTATCATCAGCAGGATTTGTAACCATGCAAACAGAAGATTCAAAAATGACTTTAAAACCTTTATCACATAATTGACTAATGCTTAACAAATTATGCTTTAATCCATCAACAAGAAGAACATTATCTATAAAGGTATGAGAAGTGATATCAATTTTGCCAATGCCAATGATCCTTCCTTGAGCATTGTCTCCAAAAGTAACCACTCCTCCATCCTTAGCTTCTAAAGTGATGAATTGAGATTCATCACCCGTCATGTGTCTTGAGCACCCGCTATCCAAGTACCATCATCTTTTTGCATTTTGGGACACAAGACACACCTGCAGCCACAATATCAAGTTATGTTTTTAGGTACCCAAGTTTTCTTGGGTCCTTTGGGGTTAGCATGAATGGTTCCTTTAGGAACCCAAATCTTCTTAATATTCTTGTTGATGTGAGAGTTACATGCATAGGCTTTATGTCCTGGTTTTCCACATTTGAAACAAGTGATTCTTGAAAAGTTGTTTGAGAGAACAAAAATATTTTTCAAAAACTTTTTCTTTTTCAAAGGATTATAACCTAATCCAGCTTTATTAAAAACAGCTCTTTAGTTGTTAAGGATCATTTGTAATTTTGTGGAGCTTAATGTAAACTTGTCCACAATGAGTTTCAGTTTATTAACATCATTTTTCAAATTTAGATTTTTCTTGGTCAAAACAGAATTTTCATTTGAAAGATTTTCTTTTTCAGAAAGCAGTTTATGAACTTGATTTTTCAAATCTTTGTTTTTGCTGCCCAACTTTTTGAATTCAATAAATAAATCATATAATGCATCTTGTAATTCATCAAATGTAAATTCAGTTTGAGAGTTAGAGATTAACTCTTCTTCACAGGCCATGAGACACAAGTTTGCTATTTCATATTTCTCATCATCTGAACTTGTTTCATCACTGTCACTCCAAGTTGTCATCAAGGCTTTCTTCTTAGCCTTTTTGGGACCTTTCTTTAATTGTGAACAGTCAGCCTTGAAGTGTCCAGGCTTTTTACATTCATAACATGTGAGAGGCTGCTCCTTATTCTTCTCCTTGCTGAAGTCTCCTTTTAGCATTGGCCTTCTTCACTCCTTATTTCTTCTTCCTCATGAATCTTCTAAATTTTCTTGTGATGAGAGCAAGCTCATCATCCCCTTCACTCTCTTCTGAAGATTCATCACATTCATCCTTTTGATCTAAACACTTTAAGGCCATGGTTCTCCTCTTTTTGGACTCCTTCTCATCAAGATGTTGCTTAACTTGAATTTCATGGGTCATCAGTGATCCCATGAGCTCTTCTAGAGGAAGGATGTTGAGGTTTTTTGCCTCTTAAATTGCAGTCATCTTAGCTTCCCATGACCTAAGCAAAGATCTCAAAATTTTTCTCACTAGATCACTGTTAGTATAAGACTTTCCAAGGCTTTTAAGGCTATTCACAATATCAGTAAATCTAGTAAACATATCAGCAATAGATTCATTTAGTTCCATTTTAAACAGTTCATATCTATGTACAAGCATATTGATTTTAGATTCTTGCACTTGATTGGTGCCTTCATGGGTAACCTCAAGTCTATTCCAAATTTCTTTGGCAGAAATGCAAGTGGAAATTCTATTAAACTCATTTGCATCAAGTGAACAATATAAAACATTCATGGCTTTAGCATTTAGCTGTGCCATTTTCTTATCATGCTCATCCCAATCTGCTTCCAGTTTGGGTATTTTAAGATCATTTGTTCTAAGAATGGGTGTGTGAGGGTCATTGACAATGATACTCCATAGATCATAATCAAGTGCTTGAATAAAGATTTTCATCCTAGCCTTCCAATATGTGTAATTTGTGTCATTAAATAAAGGTGGTCTGTTTGTGGACTGACCTTCAGTCAACAGGAAACTCATTTGGGCTGCCATAGATCTTGGACTCTCTGTCGGTTAAGACAAATACAAACAAGAGAACCTGATTTGATACCACTTGTTGCTCAGCTAAGCAACCCAAGAGGGGGGGGTAAATTGGGTTCTTTTTAAAATTTTAACCAATATATGTAATATTTGCAAAACTATAAAAGTGTGTGGGAGTGAAGTGTCAAACCTAACACAAACAGCAATAACAGTGGAAGGTACACACAAACACAAGGATTTATAGTGGTTCGGTGCTAACCCTTGCACCTACATCCACTTCCCAAGAACCCCTTAGGAATTTTCTCTACTAATCGTTCTCCAACGATTACAACCTAACTTACTCAGCTAGCTTCTTGTTTCCAGGCACAAGGAAGCCTTTACAACTACCAATTAAGGGTTTAGCATACCCTACATAAGTTTCAACCAAGTTGAAACTCAACAGTTTACAAGATAAAATAAGTTCAGCAAGAACAGCTCCTTAATGAGCAAATAAAGACAATAAAGAACACTTTATAGATTTGAAGTTTTTCTCCCTTGAATGAGCTTCACTTCTTTGAATGCTTGAGTTAAGAGCACTTAATGAAACTTCTGGAGTGGTTGGTGGGAGCTTTGAATTGGCTTCAAAGGATTTTTGAACTTCAGCAACAGTGATTTTTGAAAACTGGATTTGGCTAAAATTTTACTGGATTTGACTTGGTAAATCTCTCTTTTTCTCACTTGTAATCCTTCAAAAATCCACTTAAACTCTTGCTAATCCATCCCATTAACTTCTATTTATAGTTGGTTGAGGGATTGGACCGTTGGAGTGGCCATTTTCGAACGTTGAAATGTCAGAACTAGCTATTATAGAAGTCTCAGGGCGTTAGTCGGCTCTAGAGCCGACTAACCTAGGATTTTTCTCATCCTAGGCAAGGTTAGTCAGCTCTAGAGCCGACTAACACAGTCTAGACTTCTGTGGATGCCACAGTAGTCAGCTCTAGAGCCGACAACATGTGGATGCCACAGTAGTCGGCTCTAGAGCCGACTAACATGTGGATCTTCACTTCGGCTCTAGAGCCGACTAACATGGTTTAATCCACTATTTAGTCACTTGTGCCACAGATTTGACTTGTTAGCTTGCATGTGGGTCAGCTAATGGCTTCATTCTTCCATTCCAAGTTCTAATAGTTGCCGTGGGAGTTGACTAAAATCTCTAAAACTTGCAAAATCATTCCACGGATTAGGAAACTCATTGAATCAAGGAAAATAAGTACTATAGCTCCCGTAACTTAAACTTTCTTCATTTGAGAACATTGTCAAACATCTGAGATTCACTTGGATTGACCTTGAATCCTCCTTCTCAGATCTTGGGATTCTCTCTCTTGAGCCACATATTTATTTTTAAGCTTGAAATCCGTTTAGATATTCTTGGTGACTCTTGTATACCTACAAGTCATATTGATTTACACCAAAGTCATCAATAACCTACTTAATTGTTTTGTGATCATCAAAATTAATGCGAGGTCAACAATATATTTTTTACCTTTAAACAACTATTATATTAAACCTTTTATTATTGTTATTTCTTCCTCTTTTTTTTTCTTGTTGTGAAAAAAAAAAAAAACAAGATTTACATATAGAACAACGACGGGCATTTATGAGGTTTTTTTTTTTTTTTTTTTGAGTTTAGTAATTTTGAATTTGCACCGAAAAAGCTTCACAAGATTTAGATGGCAGTTGCCTTGGTGCTAGGCTGTGAATGTACCCTAGATATCCTGCAACCAGCAACCACTTGCAGGACAAGGTGCCATTTGCAAGCTGGCCTACAGTGTAGTCAACCATGACCTAAACCTCATCCTATTCGACAAATGCCAAGGCATGAAAGCTGTAAAGTTGAAGTTTAAGATACCCATCGAGTTATATAACCAAGATTTCAAAAGAATTATCTATTAAAAATGGCATTACTAAACCACATCGAGATCTAAAACTCATAATAATCTTAGTAGTTAAGTCTCCACGTACTTAGGCTGTAGACATATTAATAGATACTTTTTGTTTGCTCAACACCCACCGGACGAGAGCATGAAACAGCTGGTAGAAATGTATCTAGTAGCAGGGTGGTGAATAATAAATAATACAAATGGGCATCTTCCATTGGACTCTCCTGGACTGGCCAACTGATCTCTCCTACAGAAGCATGGAGGAAAAGGACGGAGGATGAGGTCAATATTTAATGGCTAAGACCGGACCCTTGAAGGCCAGACTGGTGCTCCCACGTGAGTGCACATGAACTTTTAATTTGATAACTCATCTCACGTGCAGGATACTGCAAGTTTAAGGAAGGTTATCTCATTCGCTCCTTCCACGATAACCTAATGGCATGGTTTCAATATCGGCTGAGATTTTAATTTGTATAGGTCTTAGAAAGTATATCTCGGGTCCAAATATTCTGGCTTGTATGAACTGAGAAATTTCAATATATTAACTAAAGCGTACAGTTTTCAGGGACACCGAGGTCTGCCGTCCCATGCAAGGAGGGACTCGGGAGGATTTGGGAAGGGCTAGGCCAGCAGCCATCAGAAGTCTTGGTCCAAAATTGCCTCAACGCCATCGTCCCCACCACCATGATAAATACAAATATTTTTCTTAAAAAAATAAGATGCACCTTCTTTATTTAATTAATTTTTAAAATATTTTGATGGACTTAAAATATCACACACATAGGCATAATATTATATATATATATATATATTATATAAGAGTTGAATTTGATTATATTCAAATTTAAGTATAGATCTGATTATTTTGCCTATCATTAAATCCACACAAATAATCGATTTTAAAGATAGAAAAGTTGGATGGTTTCGATATTTGTTTGGATCAAAAAAGAAGAGAGGTGATCAAATCTTGAATCTAATTACATTTGAATATAATTAATTCTAGCTTTATATATAGAGAAAGAGAATTAGCTATACTCATGTATAGCCAAGATCAATATCTGATTGTTCATTTTATTTTTTGATTTATGTGGGCCTCAAAATCATACTATTTTTTTAACCTTTGAGGTCCATACTCTATGTGGATCAAAGAATGAAAAGGGCGATTCAAATTTACCTACATATGAGTGTAACCAAGTTCAACTTTCTCTTTATATATATAACTAAAATATACTTTTGGTCCTTGTACGTTTACTCAAAATGCATTTTGCTCCTCCAACTTTTAGTTGCTACAATTTTATTCCTCATGATTTTACTAATGTTGAATTCCTAATGTAATAAGCCTATCAATTTTAACTATCTCATATTATAAAAACTTGAATGACTAAAGTGTAACAATTAAAAATTTAAAGATCAAAATAAATTTTAAGAAAAAACTTAAAAGGATCAAAAATATATTTTTTCCTATATATATATATGCCAATGTAAAAGTATTTGGCTTCATTTTATTCTTGGGAAGTTATAACCCATGAATTCAATTAATTCTATATATTTAGCCTTGCCGCCACCCTGCTGGCCGTATACCGCTATCCCAATTATTGGATAGCACCATGAAACTATTATAAGATATTGGCATTTTCACCCTCCCATAAAGCCTTGACTACTAAAACAATATGAGACAATGCTTCAGGATAATGATTCATTTTACTAATATTGATTAAATAGAATTATTTAACCACCTTATAACATTTGAATAGCCAATTTTTTTTTTCCTCTCTGATAGAAAAATTAACCAAATACTAATACTTGATTTTATTATTTTAGATATTTTCAAAGCTTCACTACTTAATATAACCTACGGATATCGATTATTTATTACTCCTACATATTTTTTGATATTATATATTAAATTACCATTAATTTTTTTCTAAAAATAAATGAATTATGATTATTTTATATTTACAGTATAATTTAAAAGTAGCACAGAATTAGAGGTGTCATTGGACTGGGTCGAGCCTCAGCTCCACGCAAGCCCAAGGTTTGAACCTGAGGCTTTTGGGCCGAGCTGGGCTCAAAACCAGGCTTCATTAAATTTTTGCCATCTCCATAGCAAGCACAAGAGAGACAAGAAGATCTCTTGCGCAGCAATCACTGAGACATGTTTAAAGGATTTTTTTTTATAAGGAGACATGATGTTGTCTGGGTACAGCGACATGCTCAAAACCAGCAGAAACTAGTGGCATATATGGCCTTGAAAGGAAAAATATAAGACTGAAACAGAGGCTAACAGGAAAAATTATATCTTGTTAAGTGCGAGTTTCACCATGGTTTATGCACTACTTAGTCACTGTAGAGAGAGAGACATGCATATTGAATTGCTCATGAATGAGGTAAACAGGTAGTTTACTCAAACAAGCACCACTCATAGAGTTGGCTGCAAATTTTTCCTCCCTATTAGTGACTCACATCCATTTTTCTCTGTTAATGATATGGTCAAAAGTCTCGCTTTTTATTGCACCATTCTTTCATGTAACATCTTTTCTTTTTGTATTTGCCCCGTAAAACAACTTCATGATGGAATGGTGACAAGGAAAAATAATGAAAATTGCTTTAGATAAACCTAATAAATAAAAGAAAATAAAAGTTCATTTTATTATACAAAATCACAGTATTCAGTCAAAAAAAAAAAAAAAAAAATGAAGAAAAAGAAGCACCAAGGTATGGAAACTTATTTCCCAGAAACTTGATCAAATGGAAGCATTGGGTAGAGCCTTCTGCTTCCTACAAACACTATGGTACCTATAGGACAACATTCAAAGTTAATCTAAAGCTTATCAAAACTAGCATAAGATTCATATGCAAATGATTATACCTAACAATGTCACAAGAATTGCTGAGCTAATTCAACACTAAAATAATGAGAAGTACTTGGATATTTCAACCTTTAACCACTAGAAAATGGCTCAGAAATGTCTGGCCAAAGAATTAGTTCACACAACCTAGAAAGTAGAGAAAAGAATAAAGCTATATCTTAAGTCATGAATTTTTGAAAAGCGTAAACACCCTCTGACAGGAAGGTAGGAGCTTTCACAACAGCTCTTCACAAGAGAACACATTAAAAACGCAAAGTTAAACATCAACAGCCCCACACGTACACGCACACAAGTGCATGCACAAGTGTATGCAGCCTATGCACATGTATTTATATGTGTCTGTGCGTCTACATAGATGGATATCCACGCATAGAGAGAGGATCCAAGCTTTAACATACTTGATCAACTCCAGCTGAGAAACTAAATGGGCGACCCAAAAGCAAGGAACTCTCTTGTTAGGCTCTGCATATATGTATCTTTATGTGTTTATGTGTCTATCCATATGGATGGATATTCGCGCATGTGTGCGTGAGAGAGGATTAAAGTCTTACATCCTTTATCAACTTCAGCTGAGTGACTAGATATAAAGCCCAAAAAACATGGAACTCTAGTGTGGCCGTGCATGGTATCCAAAGAATCCCTGAACCCCATCCAAAAGTTATACGGTGATCGTCCGCATCATCTTAAAAATCTACTTTAGAAGTGTAGGGTTTTGCAATTGTAATAAAAAGTCACCTTTGAAAACGCCAAGGCCCCCGACCCACCATATAAGTTAAACATGTAACATTATCGTAAAATCCCTGGTTATAACCCTAATAACTGATTATATATATATATATATATATATATATATATATATATATATTGCTATATTCAAATATAATCAAGCCTAAATCCGATCATCTTCCTCATTCTTACATCCACATAGTTCATGAATCCTAAAGATAAAAAAAGTTAAAAAGATAGGATGGCTTCAGAATTCGTGTGAATTCGAGAATGAAAAAGATGATTAAATCCTACACTTGATTATATTCAAATGTAACCAAGCCTAAATCCAGTCACTTCCTCTACCTTTGGATCGACATAATTTATGAATCCCAAAGATGACAAAAGTAAAAAAGGTGGATGGTTTCAAGATCCGTGTGGATCTAAGGATGAAAAAGGTAATCAAATCCTCAACTTAGCTACATTTAAATGTAGCTAAGTCTACCTCTCTATATAGAAAGGTAAACTTGGCTACACTTGAATATAGTCAAACTTAAATCCAGTTAGCTTTTCTATCCTTAGATCCACATAGTTCATATATCAAAAAATAGAAAAAGTAAAAAAGATGTAATAGTTACAAAATTCGTGTAAATTCAAGGATGAGGAAGATGATCGAATTTTAAACTTAACTATATTCAAATATAGCCAAATATATATATATATATATATATATATATATATTTAGTATATTAAATTTTGATAAAACATTGTTTAACTTATAAGAATTAAAAATTAAGTAATTATAAAAATTGGTATTAAATGACTTGATTTGTTCTTGACTATTATACCTCTCTCTCCAACAAGGACTCTAAAATCTTTCTTATTCACTTCTCACTCCAAACATAATTCATTCTCGATCCTATGTATCATGAGGCACAGTATTTAAAAAAAAAAAAAATGTCTTGCGTAACTCAAGGGTTTACAAAATTTCCCATTATCCTATTTATCTAATGCACGCTAAGTACTGAAAATGTTAAACATGACCCACGTTATAGAATTCTGCCTACGACTTAAGAGTTTGCTCCCTTATGAATGCTCAAATAATGCTCAACTAAAGATTGCTAAGCTTGTGAAAATCCAAGAAAGCAATGGCTGCAGACCAACAAGAAAGAACAGTTGATTTAGGGGTGCCGTTGTCTCCATTCACTAGATTTCTTTTCATCGTTCAGGGATTCTTCCTTATTTGCTCATCTTCTAATTTACCTCATTTCTTAGTCAAAAGCTAAGAATGCATTTTGTATTTTTAAGAACAATTCTATATTTTATTTTTATTTTTATTTTTATAAAAATTTAAAAATATTTATAAAAACACATTTAATGAATGAAAATAGTTGTCTAAAAAATAGTTTAAAAATAATTTTATTATTTTATATAAAAAAGAAAGTAAAAATAAAGAACCTATTCAATATTACTTTTATTTCTTGTTTTTTTATTTTTAAAAATAAAAATATAAATTTTATTTTAAAAATATATTTGGTTACACTATTTTTTTTCTTTTTATTTTAAATATAACTTTTTTTGGGAGCCTAAGAAAAGTTTTAGAAAAAGTGATAATATATATTAATATATTATAATTATATAATATTACATTACTATTAATTATATATTTTATATATATTATTATTAATATTTATATTATTATTTATAATATGATATATTATCATTATATATAATATATCATATTATTATTATGTATAATATATTATATAATATAATAATAATTTATTATAAGATTATAATATTATATATTATAATATATATTATTATAATATATAATATTATAATATTATGATATTATAATAAGATATAAATTTAGTTATATTCAAATGTAACCAAATCTACCTTTTATAATAATATTATATATTATATTATAGTATTATATTTGTAAGGTGCATGAGTTACAATTAGCTGGAATAAAATTATAAAAAATTAGTAGTAGCTACCAAGCTTGTTTCTATTTTTAGAATTATAAAAAATAAAAAAGTACCTGTAACTATCAAACATATTTTTATTGTTAGAAATATAAAAAAAATGAAGTTATAATTCTTATTTCTAATTTTTTTAAAAAAAGTGACTATCGAACGCAGTGAAATCCTTTTAATTTTTTATTTTAAAAATATTATTTATAATAAAAATAAAAAATAAAAAATAATTCTTATTTTTACTCGCTGAATGTAATTTTAGGGATTAAGAAATAGAAAATAAAATTATTTTTAAAAAATAAAAATAAAAAATGCAGTCTAAAACCAAACGCAACCTAATCTGTCTCACAATAATTTTGTGGGCAAATCATCCAACCGGGGCCTCATCCAAAAGTCCCATTTTTTCACCATTTTCTAATAAAACAACATCCTATCCTCTAAAGCAATTCTTCTTTTCAACAGAACCAATCGAATCGACAAATCTTTCGCGAATTAGACGAGTTTTTCCACAACGAATGTCTCAAGAAATTCACAGAAACAACGGAAGCAAAGTTTCTATCATGTCCCATTGTCAACAAACTGAGACTAGCGATGAATAAGGCAGAGTTTTGAGCTACCTGGCTTCGAGTTGGGAGACGTCGGAGGCCATGGCCGGTTTCCACGTCTCCCCTCCTCTCCCTCCTGGTCGGAGAAGAGAAATTGGGAGTTTGGAGACGGGATGAGATGGATAACAGTGACGGATGTAACGTTTCAAAAACTTGAGCGAAAGTTAATAGTAGCAAATAGACTTGAGTTATAAGCACATAATACATTTCTTTTCAATTTATAATGTAAGACTTCATAAGGGTAGTTCTTTCCTTATGCCTATCAACTTTCGCATTACGCCATGCCATGGCGGGAATCCATCACCATTCCATGGAATAGCCCTTTTCTTGTGCACATCAACTTTCGCATCATGTCATGGTGGAACTTTATCACCGTTTCATGGATAGCCCTTTTCTTATGCCCATCAACTTTTGTACACTCGGATCGAATCTGATACCATTTGTAACACTATAAGCCCTACATACGATTCAATAAACTTCTTTAGTGAACCGAAATCATACGACCTAAAAATTTAAGTAAAAATTAATGAGTAGCAAATAAATTTAAATTATAAATATTATATATATATATATATTTAATATAAAATTAAATTTAAAGTAACACATACGTAGTATTTGAGATGCAAAGGCAAAGGAGCGAACTTATAATAATTTGTAATAGACCGGGACTAAAAACGTTCTTTGAAAAAAGTAAAGAGCTAATTTAAGCACGGGATGGATTTGGATCAGGCCTCTATGTAGACCGACCCAGAACTGACAACTCAATCACTACCATTTACTTTTTAAAAACTTTGGTACACGCCGCAGGTCTCGTCACACGTCTTCATGCCCTCACGTAGCTTGTAAGCCAATAGCCAACCCAATCCAAGCCCAGCCCACTCTAAACTAGCCAATAGAGAAATTCTTTGTGCATCACGTCCGGTACAGCAAATCTATACCGCACGCGATAATTCATCCACAGCGAAGCACGATATTTGAAAAGAAATGAAAGAAAATAATATAATTAATTTTTTTCGTTCCTTCCATTTTGCGTGGATGAATCACCGTGTACGGTGCAGATTTTATTGCACCGCATGCGGTGCACAAAGAATTAGCCCTAGCCAATATATTTCAACATTGTTCTAACCCTTGAACTATATCTTACCCATCTTAGCTCTCTCCCATCTTAGCTCAGCGTAAAACAGGCTAGGCCTGTTGAGATATTGAGCTAGCCTTGCCGTTTAACTTTCCTGCATCTTGATGGTTGAGCTGTGGTGGTAGACTGATGCAAGGATAAAAAATCGTTTCAATAAGTCATAAATGAGCTCTATCAATTAGTTAGCTATCTCAAATTACTATTAGAAAATAACTACTTAAAGACATCTTAGTAGTCAATCCAAACAAGGCCTAATAATAAATAGGTTATTTTAATATGACATGTTTATTAATTATATCAGAAATCTAAACTCGAATCTAAATTATGTATTATACAAATTACACAACATGATCTATGTAACTCATTTAATAGTGAGGTCATGTCCGAGTTGACATGAATACATAATCTATTTCAACTCATGTATTCTAAATTTAAATTTTACTCTATCTAACTTATATGACCTATATAATCCACCTAATAGTAATTCAATAATAGAACAATAATATATCCACAATCATAAATAAAGCACAAAATTGTATACCACTCCATTTTTATATGTCAGATACTACATAATAACAAAATAATCATCTTGGCAGTTAAAATTTAAAGGGTAAAATTAACTTGGATAAATTAAATAGGCTTAGTGGGTTGCATTCAAGTTTGCATATTGTTTTAAATGAATTGATCCTATCATGTCCTAGATCGAGATAGATTAAAGCGTAACAATCTACCATATGCAAGGACCAGCTTTTATCTGACTTCTGCTTATATCTCGATCTTTGAAACAAAAAACAATAATAGAGTTTTATGAGCTTTTCGCTCAGTAAGTAATACTAAGCATAAATCAGCAGATCAAGTAAGTGTTACATTGTAAAATTTTTTAGATCATATCATATAACAGCAATAATAATTTAAAATTATTATTTTAATAATTATAACAATTTATACTTATAGTTTTCAATTTTATGTTTGTATTATAGCAACTCCTTAGTCATTTAACTACAGCTACATACAATCCCTATAGCAAGGCCAATACACCACATTTAACCCTATGGATGAGAGTTTCTTCTTCCATATATCCCCTGTGGAGATAAGTTCTAGTATCAATCATCAATTAATCGTAGCTACTGAAAGTTTATGTATAGTATCAATCTTATTTTATTTATCAATAATTCAATTATTCATATTTAATAATCTTAATTTTTATTCTCCTTTTTTATTTATCATATTATTTCATAAAATTATTCATCATGTTACTTCATATTAAAATCATAAATGATTTTCTCATGATAATGTTTATAGAAAATAGTAGTGATAGTAATGAGACATCCAAATATTATAAATCATTTTTCACGTAAAAATAATTTATAGTAATTAGCAATAATAATACACAATTTATATTCTACTTGCTTGATCCAAATTTCGTAATAAACATGGTATGCAGAATTTAAATTTTTAATAATATTTCAAAAATAATTACAAAATCTCATTATTTCAAAATAAATAATTATATAAAATTTTAGCAATTATTTCAATTCAAATAATCATTCATCAATTATAAAATAATTTTTTGGCAATCATACAACATTATAAAAATCCTAATTTATGAGTTTGAAATTCTTTTAGCAATCATGAATAATTTATAAAATACTCTAATCTATGTATAGGTTACTTACCAAAGTTTGAAATACTTTTAAAAATCTTGAATAATTTATAAAGTACTCTAACTCATGATTAGATTATTTATCTCTCTCAACAAAATTACTAAAAACTAATCCTCAATTTCTAATGTCCAAGGACTCTTCAACCATCTTGATCTTCTTGATCCTTCAACTTTCACCTTTTTCATCCTACTATTAATTTGTTATCAAAAAACCTCAATTAAGCCCTATTTATCCAGAGATTTCCTAGGTTCCTACTCTTTATGATTCTAATTTTCTAAAACCAATAAACTTTTCAATCTTTGCGTAATATTGATTTCTTTAAGAAACCAAAGAGATAAATATCTATTAAATATTTAAAATAAATTCTTACTCAAAAATAATTTCTAACTCATCCAATATAATTTTAAATATAAAAATAAGAATAAAAACATAAAAAATCATCCTTACCTTCATCAATAGTATTTTTATAATTTATCAAAAATTTATCAACACTGATAAATGTTTATTAAATTACTTCTAATTTTCTCAATAGATCTTTAATTTGAGTGATTGCAGATGCGTTAGGAAGCAAACTCAGTACCAAACATTATGAATATAAATTCAATCAAAAATTTTAAAATTTCATTAATTTTTTATAATTTTTTTAATTTAATTAAGTCAAATTGTACCTCAATTTAAAGTAAGCTAACTAAAAGGATTGGATCTCATGAATCCATTTAATAATTACAAGTTAGCAGATCTACTTAAGAAATGATTTTTTTTATTAATTATATTTAATAGTTTAATTTAATTTTACTTCAAACTTATTTATACACAATTTAAATCTTTTAATTTTGTATCTAGTCCATGGATCGTGGGTAAAAATGTCACCCTCGACTAATGGTGGAAAGTAACTAGAAGGATGGCAGTGCTAAAGGGGGACTGATAGCGTACAGGGAATTCCCTTTTGGAAACTGCAGCAAGGAATCAGCGGATAGGGCATCACTTTTGCTGAATGTGATATGCTGATGGCTGTGGTCATATAAAATATTAAAATGACTCAACCATCCCTATAAAAAAATATATAAAGGAAAATCTTATGCATCCCTGTGTCAGGATCCATCCTTCGGTACTGTAACAGTGGTGATACATGCACGAATGGAGATATGTGCCTTGGTGGAGATGGAGATAGATGAAAGGATTGATGCATGGTGGACAACTGCCAATTATCTCCGTGTTGTTACAAAGAATAACAGTAACCAAACTGGACAATGATGCTTAGAAAGTAAAACTATAATATTCTAAACTCATTTACTTATTTAATTAATTTTTTAATAAATTAAAATTATATAATTTTAAAATTTAAATAAAAATTAATTAATAGCAGATAAATTTAAGTTATAATTATTTTTTGAAATTACAATCTTTTTTTTCTTCTAATGCAACATACTTTATAAGCTATTTAAAATCTAGTTCAAGTCAGATCGTTGGTATTATAAAGAATGACCAAGAATTACTCAGAATCTCATTGGTACTACAAGTGATGACCACAAGGTAGTTAAAATTTATCATGAACTGAATCGTTGATACTATAAGAATGGCTTCACATCATGTCAGGACTCTATCACCGTTCTATGAATCACCTTTTTCTTCTACTTCTCTTCTCAACTTTCGCATACTCAAATCGGTTTTGATACTATTTGTAACGTCTCAAGTCCATCAGCTGATCCTATTAATCTATTAGTCGATCAAAATCATGTGATTCTTAAAACTTAAGTGAAAATTAATTGACAACGTTAGACTTAAGCTATAATTATTTTTAAAGTATTACAAAACCAGAAGGATCTCTTACCTACATCATTCCAGCTTCAAACTGTCAAGCTTTTCTTGAGCCAGTGACCCTTGAATAGTTTCTAATGAATCTCTTTCCAAAATCATATTTCAAAGTTCTGTCATCAATATGATCCACTGAGTTCTCACATTTACCATTTTTTTTGTCACTGTAACAATGGTCTCAACTCTATTATTCCTCGTATCTAGACCTAAGCATATTAGGCTTCTGTCCTCCCATAAAAATTTCATCATATTTTAAGCTATAAAAAATCTCACTGGTTAGAGAAAAGCAAGCAATGTGCTTGGTTAATCCAAGACCAAGGGAAACCTGGCGGTAGATGGGGGGTAACTGCGTCACCGTTCTTTAGCCCCAAAATCGTCCAAGGCTTGGATTGGTATACGCTAGAAACCATGGCACCTACCACTTTTCTTGGAGACGGGGAAGAGGAGGACGCCTTCGCTTTGCCAGTTTGACTCGCCCTTGGGATGCGAGTCACCGACCGGGACAGGACTCAGGACTCGGGACAGGACTCGGGATGCGGCATCGCATCCCGAGTCCCAAGGACGTGCCTCCCCCTTTTACTTGCAGACATTGGCAGCTGCACTCAACCGGGAACCCGAACCCAACCTATCCTACGTAGCTCTCGTAACATCTCACGTTGAGTCACATTTTGTGGTTCCCCTTTGAGGCTCCGGAAGTAAGCATCATCTTTTTTTTTTTTTGTTGCCCTGACGAGAGAAAGGAGATACGATCACAGAGCTCGCGTCTATGGCCTATCGATCAGACGGTCTGGAGGTTTCGGTGTTCCCGGTTCGATGCCCGGATAAAGCTGGACCACTAGTACGCCGAGAAAAAGCTGGGGCATCTCCTAGTTTGGATGCACCTGGTGAACAAGTTGAGGAGATAGCAGTAGAATGAGAGAGCGAGGGGGTTCTTAATGAGGAGGATCCTGTGACATCACCCAAGATTTGAAACTCTGGAGTCCTCTATGAAAACCTCCAGATCTACCAACATTCTTCTTCTGTCTCTCTCTCTTTCTCTTTTTATTTATTTTTTTAATTTTCCTTGAGCAATTTTTATTAGAAATTTGTAAGTCATTTTGTTAAACTTTTATTTAAAAAATAAAAGCCTTCTGAAATATTTAAATTGTGCGTTAATTGATGATCCCATTGAAAGATCATGGACTCAAATAGATTGGATCAAGTGCTCAGTTGTGCCCTCGAGATGGCATTAAAAAAATTGATAAATATAATTTTTTTAAAGAAAATGAGAAACATGGAATATATAAATAAAATGTTAAGACTTTTTCCTGAAAAAGAGCAATTTTCTCTCTTTGTCTAAAACAAAAATATTTTGTGTAGTTTTATATAAACGAGATGCTTATAAAAGAGATGTTTTATGAGATCCACTCGTCATTGATTCGAGATTAAATTTTAGTGGAGCTGGTCATCCAATGGATGTTTCACACGTTCAAGCTTTCTTTCACGTTCTTTTACAATTGTAATTAATATCTCTCTAATGAAATAAGGTTAAGATTTGCTTTGAAATAAATAGATGATGAAATCAAGTGCATATAATGCATATCAAAAAATAAGTTAAATATATATAACTACATAAAAGTTCTTAATATTTATACATTGCTTCTATTATTTATAAGTGGAGAATGAAAGATAGGGTTAATTGTAATTTAAGTTTTTTTTTTTTTTTTTTTTTGCTTGATCCTTTTAATTAATATCCAAAACGATATACTGGTCATGTTTCTCTTTAAAATTTTAAAATGTCAGAAGGTAACTTTTAAATAATTATTAATGCATAATATATATAGTTTTTTAGATATTTTGGTTTGAGTGCTTCCAACTTCCTGCATATCATTTCTGAATAAATTAATAGCTAAGATTCTCTTGTCATTTTTAAAAAATATATAAAAGCTTTTGAGTGTTGCATGCGCAATAGCAAACTTTTTTTATCAAATATTTATCAACAAATTAAGAAGATTTCAACCAATGTTACATATTTTATGTTTTTTGGGTTGCATCCAAGAATTCCTAGAAGAATAGTAGTAGGTTTTGAATGGATACTAAAAAATTGAATTGGCTCATGAGTAACCTAGAAATCACGCAACATCAATGATATCATGGCAACATCAAGACAATATATGGTTACCAACAACATGCATTGTTTTGTGTAGAATTGTTACAGCTAATTTATTTATTATGTATAAAATAAAAAACCATGTTTATTCTTTTTTTTTTGTGAAAATCTTGCAGAATATAGTGTGAAATATCCGAGTTGGCTTGGATGTTACATTCTCACTCCCTGAACCAAGCCTCAAGATCAAATTTTTTGCCTAGAAATCTCTATACAATGTCTATTAAGCTTCGGAGGATAGGTTGTAATACTAAAAGTGAGAAGCTGCAAGTTATATGTCTATTTTGATAGTTTACAAAACTTTCAAATAGAAGACTTCAAGAAAAAAGAAAAAAAAAAAATCCAAAAAAATTAAAATTTTTGGTAGAAAAAAATTATAGAGAAAAAGCATCTAATATATACAAATTGCATACATATTTATTTAAAATGACACTTGCGTGTAGTAGATGCCTGTGCCCATAATCATAATGATCAAATGATGAAATTTTTTTCTTTTATATTTTTTTAACTAGTTGCTCTGAAGAGGTGCATCTCTGAAACAGTTATCGTTGGTTAAAAAGCTATCACTAATAGTTCAAATTTAAATAATATATTCATTCTAAAAAATATAATTATTCAAAAGAGATGTAATCATGGTTGGAATAGAAGTTCCATACTTTTCTTTTCCAAATTTTAGAGTAATGCGGAAGAGAAATTTTTAAAATTCTTGTTTGTAGATTTCGAGTGGCTTATATCTTAGAGGTAGTTTACCATGAGAGTAGGGGCAAACATCACCTCAACAACAGTGTTATATAATGCCACATAACAACATCCATCCTACTCCGTCAACAATTCCTGCTGCCTGCTGCACTTGGAAGTCCAAATTTACAAGGTCAGATTAATGTACTTGATTACAAGAATTTTTTTCTTTTTTCCCAAACAAAGACATGATAATCCTTCAAAATTAACAACTGCATGCATTCGGTTTCTTCTCGTTCATTTAGCAACTGCCAATGGCGTCGTAGCTTTTTCTCATCACACGCAAACGCGCCCACGGCCGTGAGCACAGTAAAGAAGAAAGAGTTCCTGATGGCTCTCCATGGTACGATAACTGACCCCTGGCTACTTCACCGCACTTCTATTCCTATTGCCTGCTGCTGCTGTTCTTCTCGTCGCACCGCAATTAAAGTACCTGCAGCTTTAGCTGCAGTCGTTAAACATGGCCATTCTCAGGTTTACCAGCCCATTTGGTGGCAAAAGAGCATCAAGCTTTTTTAGCTCCCCAATTGCGCTCTCTGTTCTCTAGTGGAACTTTTCTTCTTCATGCATTTGGATCCATAGACTAAGTACAAGTTTCCCATGATGAACCTCGCTGTAGCAGCAGTAGCCAACTGGAGGCATCTGGCCAGCGTCAGAATCTTCTCCACCACCTCCATACCATAAAAGCAGGAGATGGTCGACAAAAACATATGAAAGGTTGGGTCTCTATCACGAGTTCCATTCTCTCCATAAGCTTCTTTTGCCTCGCTGCCAAAGTGTTGGAGGAGTTTAAATGAAAGGGTGACAAAGAGGATGGAAAATTTCATCAGAAAAAGAGGATAGGAGAACCCAAACGGTGCACGTTGGGGTGGCCAATCGCAGTTGGTCCCCCTTCGTTGAGAGGGGACATGCATGTGCCTCGTGGGAGCACAGCTGCGTCGATCTGGGATAGGCCCATGTTAATAGTCTACCACCTTTCTTTTCTCACCAACTCGATGTTTAGGTTCGGAAGGAAAGGTGCTCTGAAAACCTTAAGGACCCCATGAAAGAAAAAAACACCAAGATGTTTGGCAAATGGGCATGGCAATCGAATCGGTATTATTGGATCTTCGATTTGGAGTTTTGGACAGTTCTTTGAATTAATGATGCAAAACAATTTGCAATAATGATGTTGATCCTGGTTAAGATCCGTTGTATGTTATTTTTAATACTTGGACTTATTAAACTTGTTTTATTTGTCTAGAACCAAAACTGGTTCCAATGATCATATCACTCTGTTGAGATCTTGGATTTGATTCTTGGATTTTTTTATCCCTAAAATTTAGATCGATATCAATGGGTCTCTCTTCCTTTCTATCTCTTGGAAAAGAATATATTTGCAATTTATTCATGACTAGTCTTTTTCCTTTCTTGGTTGTTATCCATCGATTATCCAAAAAGCACACAATATCATAGACTTACAAATATTTTCTGATGGAGGTCATGTTTGTTATTTCATTTCCTTTTTTCCCTCTTCTTCTCTTTTAGGTTTAGCCTAACTCCGATATAATATGGCACTATTTATCATTAGCATAATATTAATTAGCCCTGCAAAATGAATAATTTTTAACTTCATAAGAATGACAAATATATTCTTAGGGTCTCATGAATTATGAAAAATCTAAGATAATACAAAGCATCCTACACTCTTCTATCTACATTTATTCGTGCCTTATTTTTCACTTCTAGTTTTTTTTTAATAAGAAAAACATTACAAAATAATGGATCTTCTTTTAGAGCAATTTTGTAAATATTGATTCAGCAATTCATTCATCTTTGGCTTCAACTTTGATGAGCCAATCTTAACTAAGTATGTGAATCGGGCACAAATCCTCTATCATATAAGGTTTGTATTATAGAGTGCTATATAAATTTGAATGTTGTGATGTGTTCTGTTTAAGATGTAAATGACTGTGATACACTTGAGAAATAAAAAAGTATTTATTATATGCTGCTATACAAGTAGTAGACTATGGATGACAAATAGTCATCTTGCTATCCAAATTTATATGGCATTTTGTAGTTCAAAGTTTATATTGTATAAGATTCCATTCCATATGAATTAGATCTAACTAGTGGATTCCGATTCAATCAACTCAAACCAAAACAACCTAGAGAATCAACGTTGGGTTCAGTAGCCGGACCGGACACAGCCGGTTCGCATGCAGCATCGAGCCGGACTTGGTCACGCCAGACCCACTTGCACCCATACCTAGGTTTTTGGAGCTTTGGTCGGCGTTGCACCAAACCCAAGTCCTCGGAATTTATGGTGTTCCCGGCCAACTTGCCGTGGAGGTTAGGGCAACTGGCGCCCGGGCCACCGCATCGAGCCGGACCATCCGTTGGACCCGACCGTAGGTCTCCTGCATCAAATGAATTAAAAAGAACGCACGGTCCAGTTCCCTAGACTGGCGGTCTTAGATATTTACTCGCTGAATCACCGTCATGCAATCAAGGGATGAGAGGATCCTGGCCGTTGGATGGGATTTGTTTGACTCGATTTTGTGGAATGGAGAAGGACCCAGATCTAGTTTGGCATCCCACTTTGACATTGCGGCATATAATTCTTGGATAAATAATGTTAATTTGAGGATGGGGCTTTATATAACTTTATGGGCTTGGTCCTTTCATAATTATTTTTTTTAAAAAAATAAAATATAGCAGAGGAGACATAAACTATAAAACATCATGATAGAAATTGAATGGATTATTATATTATATTATATAAAAAGAGAAACAAAATTTCTATCACACAATAAAATATCATGCATATTTGGATGATTATCGTATGTTTATGTTGAATACAGATAGTTACCTCTTATCTACATTTCATTACCTATATGGCATCTAATAAATATTTTTTTATAGGATAGATGACTGGCGATAGCATTTAAATTTGTATGGCACTTTCAAAAATTTAATAATTAACTTAATAATTTTTTCTTAGCAATACTCATTCTAGAATTTTTTTTTTTTTATAGAATAAATTTTTTAGATCGAAATTAATTGCACTAGAAGTTATTGGATCATGACCAACTCTTTGTTGGGCATTAACAGAAGTAGTAGCATGGATGCTACTTCACTAGTTTCATTATAAATTTGATGCAAACTCTGATCAAGTACAATGCAACTATTATTTTGTACAACTACAGCAAGTACATGCGGTATGATAAATATGTATAGGTTATTGTTAGAGAGAGAGAGAGAGAGGGGGGGAGGGTTGACTTTCTTTCTTAGCATATTATAATATTTTATTTAAGACTAATTTATAGGAATATAATAAATTAAATCAGGTGATTTGCCATTTAACACCCTATTGGCTCTAAACAAGCCTGTATAATTATTTATAGGGCTTTTGCTACGACGCTTTTATCTATTTTTGGACTGATACCATAATTTTTTGGTAGGTCAAGAATAGCAAGGATAAAATGAACAGATGTCAGGATGCTATATGGTGCGTTGGATGAACCAGATTCAAGTTTGATTTTTAAAAGATATATAATAAAGCACCACAAACCATCATCTGTAGTCTAAAAATCAGATATTAATCTATTGGCGTTTATGTTACACCTGATCATCACATTTTCATAGGCTAGAAAGTATATATGAGCCAACAAATTTTTTAAAAGAGCATTGATGAGGATAAATAGAACGTAGGACAAATTGAATGTTTAGTTGGATATCCTAGAGTTTGTGCATGCTTGTTACCGTGGTTTGTCTAAAATTTTCATAATTATGATTATCATATATTCTATAATTATTATGACCCTATGCATGTTTTATGACCGGAACTTCTTTCAATTTTATATATAATTCTTTGCTTAGTCATGCCATTGCCAAGAATGTTATTAATATTATTTTTCTTGGTCCGAGGGAGTGAAAGCTATTTAACTCAATCATTCTATCATTTTTTTAAGCCAAACACTCATTGAAATATTTAGGATAAACCACTTTTTAAAGGAAAAAAATTGATATTTTTGAAAAGTTGGTGTACGGCTTTTGCCCTTCCAAATCTTTTTACTTCACTTAAGTTAGAAATAAATTATTTGATCACATATATCCAATTGATATATATTCTAGAACAAAGGGATAAGAAGAGTAGGGGTAGGCATAAATGGCTTGGCTCTAAAAATTTATAGGGCTCGGATCACCGTTATTAGCCCATAAAGCTGAATTAGATGAGAAATTTTAAGCCTGTTTAAATTTCAGACTCGATTTGGACTTAAGAAAAAACAAGCATGACCCGATCCGAGCCTAACCCAAAAATTTATATTTTTATATTATATATATTATATTTTTAAAAAGGTATAATAAATATTTTGAGTATAAATAAATATTTATATATAATAATATAAAAAAATAATTTTTTAGAAGTATCAAATAATGACCTAAGAATAAGGTGTTAGTTCTTTAATCATCCCACCACATTTTGCTTTTTAATAAAGTGTGCAAATATATTTAATATATTATAAGATATATAATTAGGGTTCAGATTGAGCTCGGTCCTTGAATATTGTTACCGGATCGGACTTAGGTTGGCTATTCTTTACTTGAGGTCGAGCTTAGCCTGATGCCTCCATTCTTTTCGCCCTTAATCTAGTTCGAATCAGGTTTGATGTAATCCATACTAGGGTTGAAGGTATAAAACCTTCAGTTGGATTAATCCAATAAACAATCTAAAACTTGGCAAACAGTCGGCATGCATTAAAATACACCTACTCGGGCTGAGTGTAAGCTTGCCATATTTATATCTTGCCAATAGAATAAATACCTCTTCAAGGGCAAGGAGAGTACATCGTTTCAAAATTTTAATTTGGTAAGCATCTTCCCCAGTCTCAGCAGTGTTTCATGTATCTACGATAGCTGTGATCCATTCATATACTCCTCTTTTCTTAATCCCAAACGTAATGGGCGACCAATACCCGCAATCCTAACACGTGACTTGAACGGAAGGAAGGACACTAAATTGAGAAGAGGATGCTAGAGCTTCCGCGCTCCCTGGACTAGTACATATATATATATATATATATTCTCTCATTAAAACCTAAACTAAATGAATGCCAGGTTAATTTATGTAAGCTCATTATTGCCTTTGGCCATTATTTATATTATTAGACCGTTTGATGCATCTTAAAGAAAGGATATAAACTTTTGATAAGCATGAACCATATGAACACATGATTCTTAATGTATAAAATTTGCATTAAGTTATTTAACATAATTATAGATCTCTACTTTTACTTTATAAATATTACGATTAATCTATTGAGCTATTACACTTTTAGTTTTTCTTTTATCCTACATTCATAATCCTAATCAGATCCTGGGTACAAAGAGAGATATGAATCTTTTTAAGAACATAAGATATGATTTATCTTATTTTGTATCTCCACGTAAACTTATGAAATTGAGATGAGTATTTATGCCTTTTATGTACTTGAATTGAGCTGCTATGCCACTGTTAAAGCGAAAGTGTAAGTTAATTAATGATTTATTTACATATGTAATTGTAAATACATAATCTTCTATGTTTGGCATGCGCATTTGTGTTACAGATTCAGGATAACGGATCGAAATAAATTTTTTAAATGCAAGAAGGTTAGTGTTACCAACTTTTTTCTTTTTTTTAAAAAAAATGAAACAATGATATTAATATTTATTATTACTACTTTTCTTCTATATTCATGACCTCTTTGCTTAGCAATCAGAGATTCCAAATTCAGATACTAAATGGTGTATTCTCAAATATTGAAACCTATATAACTAAAATATGGATGAACTTCTCTCTCAATTACATATGTATGTATGTACATTATATCTAAGCATGTATTATTTAAAAAATATATATGTTATAATCCATCATGATGGTTGATATTGTATTCGAGCTTTAATTATCATATATAAATATTGGTTAGTATAATTCTATTTTTAATATAGCCTGCTCATGTGGTGCTGTTGAATCTTGCTTATTAACCATTGGGTAAGAAAACTATATGATTAGCCAAAGGTGTGGATCCACAATAGAGGACAGCACAAGTAAATAGCCTCTTAGGACAACAATTAAGTGCCTAATTCCATATCAATGTGGCCTTAAATGAGAAACAAGTGATGGCAATAATTTACAGAAAACTTCTAATACTTTACATTCCTCCTTTCCTCCATTGGTGACTCTAGATCAAAAACTTGGTGATCAAAGCTTGCAACTTGCAAGAAAGCAACCTTAAGTGTCACCGTTGAACCCTTTTGAGCCTATGATCTCAAGTTGATGACAGCATGAGATCTATTTCTGGCCAATAATACTTCATAAGTATTCTTCTTCCAATAATATAAAATTTCTCACATGTGGTGCACTATAGATTATGAGAAGAAAATATAGATTATAAGCATTTCATAACTAAGATGAAGTGCCTTGAACTGTCTCCAGAAAAAAGAATGACCTTGAACTATAGAATATTGTTCTTTTTTCCCTAAGGTTGTTTCATGACATATTTGGTTGAAATGGAACTGTGAAATATATTCAAGGCAAAGCCTAATCAGATCTGTAAGTTAACAGAAATGCAATGGAAGGCCTGAGAAATTATGACATGTGAAAAGAGTTGGGTAGTTTTGAGCATATGTAAAGACTTGCTTCGTTTTCACGGAATGGATGACAAGATCCTAGAATTTATAAGGCTTTTCATGTGGGAAGACGTGTGTTTGAATCCAGCTTTTTTTTTTCCCCTCAAAGTAAATATAGTAATTTGTGCATGTATACCTTCAAAATGCTTTCATCTATTGACACACGTTCTCCTAAAAGATTTCTTAATTGCCTATTTAGCTCTTTAAAAACAAAAAGTATTAAATAAAATGCTGGCATAAATTTTTGAACATGCACTTAAAATATCTCTTAAGTCATAAATAAATAGTTAGTCGGTAGGTAGAATAATTGAAACTAGTCAAAATAAGATTGAACTTATTAAAATGTGCATCATTTGGCAGCAAGAAAGTCTATCATTTTATAACATACCATCAGCTTTTCTTATGATTAAATGCTTGGAAGCAAAAATATGCTTCTCATCCTTTAACCTTCACTCAAATTTTATGTTAATTCTTAAACTTTTAATTATTACAATTTAGCTTTTTATATTTTAAGAATATTACGTTTCGATGTTACATTACATAGCATTAGTTAAAATTAATGAAATAATTATCATGTAACATAAGTTCGCATCGGCTATACCATTATTTAATAGATCTCATTTAATAAGACATCAGTAATGCGATATTTTTAATGCATAAGGAATTTAACTGTAATAATTAAAAGTTTGAGAATCAAAATAAATTTTAAGAAAAAATTTGAGAATCAAAAGTATATTTTAGCCATGCATTTATTATATCTGCGTAGGATTGTTTTGTGATATTTTTATAAAATTTTTTATAAAAAAATAAGACTTCAATCGGTTTACTCAATGTTAAGCATTCAACTTTTCAAACCTTCCCCATGACTTTTTTTTTAAATTATGACATCAATTCAGAAACAGATAAAAGCATTATAGCAAAAGCCACATGTGTAGATAACTCGGTCAATGTGCCACTACTATTATCTCTAATGCTTGCTTGCAGTCAATTTATTAGTAGTATGATTTTATTGGGTCTTCAGGCAAATGAGAACGAAGGAAGCTGTAGAATTTAAGATGGTGTGGTGTCCGGGCACCATTCGATTCAATGCCCGGCTCTCAAAAATAAGATTCCATTTCTCACAATCGCCAGACAGATTGGTGTCGGGCCACCGCGAGACACCACGGTACGTCTCGGCAGTGGGAGTAGGTTGGCCAGCTAATCGTAGCTCGAAGAAGGTACTCCTCCAACCTCACGAGTCTCGTGTTCAGTTAAAATCTCAGTCCATGCACGAGGAACAAGAAGGATTGGTCAATAAGCTTCATATCGTACGTCACTTCATGTTAATCCATGCATACTTAAAAGTCCTAAATCCTTGCAGTGTCCATAAGATCTCAACGAAGAAATAAAACCATTAGGATGGAGACAAAACATCATGCCTGCGAGAGCTCTTCTGGCATGTGCATTTCTAAAGCTCAAGTAATGTTCAGGCTGTTAACTACTTATTGTCAGCGTATTTTGTGTGCCACAATCATGCATGAAGTGTTAATTGCAAAATGGTTAGAGACCTCCAAAAAAATTCATGCTTTGGAGTTTCACTCGACCATAGGTGACATCCTCTATCTTGTTAGTCCAAAGCAAGCACCCAATCAATTGAGTGATATTTTTTTAGTTACTTTAGCATACTCTTTTGGACCTGCAAATTAAACCTGTTATTAGAGCACTGATTACCCATAATGAAGTTAGAAATTAACAGGCCTATTATGTATAATTGACCTTTGTCTTATATTCATTTCTTATCTCATCACACAAATTACACATGATAACCCATTTTTTTTCTCTCAAAAAATTTATATATTATTGTCCAAATTCGTGGAAGTTTAAGGTTTTAAGCTCTAGTGTTGACTTAGATGGTACAGTTATTAAATATCATAAGTTCAAATCCCCTCTAATTAATTATTTATTTGATTAACCCTATTATCTTGTTTTGCAAATCCATAGCTAAGAGCCAAAGCAACTATTGAAAACTTATATTATTTTTCATTTCAATATTGTAAATTGACCATCAAAATTACAAAATTCAATTATATCAACAATATTGAAGGAACAACAAGCTCCTTTTTTTTTTTTGCGTGATATAGACAATAATTGAAATGCAACCTATATCTATAACTTGCTCCAGTAAAAATTTTTAAATGTTAATTGTGGATCATATTGGCCTCTTGGCACAGGTTAGTTGAGTCATAGATTCCATCCTAGTGCATTATCAGTGCCTTGATAATTCCACATATTTTTGGGGCCCATCTTGCCTGCAATGCATTTAATAGGTTTGTGGCTTGGAGTGGGGAGGATCATGTCCTTCTTGCTGGAGCCATTCCTAAATGAACTAGATTTGTGCCAGATTTGTGCCCTTGGTAGAGAGGATCTTTGAGCAGCATTTTCTGCTGTCAAAGGCACTCAGTTTTCACTGCTAGGAGACTCCACAATGGTCCTATTTTGGATTAATGCTGCTCATAATAATTTGCCTACATGCCACCCTCATCTCATTGTCATCAGAATAATGGCAACTTTACTCCATCTGTTGGAAGATTCCTACACGTTTGGAGAAGCGAACCAGTGCACTAATATCTAGCAAACATGGTTACCATTCTTGGCTCTTCTGTTTATCCATACCAGTGACTAGGTCCTAAAAGAAAATTAGAGGTTTAATTAGAATCATGTTATTGGCACACATCATATCACATAAAAGATCCAACCTACATCCTTGAAACTGGGCTCCAAAACATATTTTTAATATAAAATATTATGTAGTTAAAATAATTAGAAAGACAGAATTTAGGTGTGATGCGCTGTGTGTGCATGTTGTGCAAGTCTCTCTATCTCTCTCTAGCTACCTCAGTCTCCATATAAGCAATAAATGATGGTAGAAAGAGAGGTGAAAGGCGAGGATAGGAATGAAACTGCATGGTATGCATATAATGCACTGCATCTAAATTCCGTCCAAATTAGAATTCAAATAGGATGCAAATTTGATGCACTGCATCTATTTTGAGTTTAAATAAGATACCTTTTTATAGTTTTTTCAGCAACTGAGCTTCAATCTTATCCCTTCAACGCTTCAATTCAATGCCTTCAGCCCTTTAAAACCACCTCTTATGTCCTTAGATTTCATTTTATCTACGGCACTATTTACATACAGCCAAAAATATACTAACAAAAGCCTTCAATCTTTCTTACTTTGAAAAAAAAAAAGAAATTGGGAGAAGATTAATTATACCATCATTTATTAATTAAAAATTAGCACATGGATACATATACCATTTGGACTCATCTTGAAAATAGGTCATAACATGAAAACTGACTTACTAGTAGCTATATAGTCAAAATGTTAATATATTTGTTGATCTACATGGAAGATTTTCTCATCCTCCTACTGTACCTATCTCCATGACAAAGTCCCATTTCGGCAGGGACCGTTAGAATGACACCATTTACTCATATATGGGGTCACCCTTATGCACGGTTATAGACAAATATACTAACAAGCTAACAAAAAATTACAACCATTAGAACGTATCCCTTGCCCTTCCACCCTCCTGCTACCCGTTTCACACCCTCGAACATCTGGGGACATGAGTTCACTGCTTCAGACACCCAACCAACGCGAATGTCGGTCTTTTGGAGTAGGCGCATTCTCTCTCTTTGATGCCAAGGGTTCTCCTCTGCCTTCTCGTGTGGTTCTTAAATGACGAGTATTTATGGCTCTAGGAGTAGCGCAAGCCAGCTCAAGCTTTGGTTGGACCCGAGCCCCACTCAGAGGGTGTCCCTATTTCCATGCCCTTCAGATTTTAGAATTAGATAACCCTAGAGAAATAGAATACGTTATTTTATATTAGCATATCTTAGTGTCTTGCAAATATAGCACGTTTGGTTTATAAGTATGGGATAAAATAAAAATCAGTTTCTATTCTATATTATTTTGATTTTTATATCTATGTTTGGCTTGTGTAAAAATCGGAATGACATTTCGATTCTCATTGTCTATGTTTGATTCGTACGATAAGAAAAATGAGAATCAGTATCTCAACCAACCCCTCGATTATGGCGTGGCCTCTTTTGCGAAGCGAAGGGAGAGATCAGAGTCATGCTTAGGGGTACGATCAAAGAGGAAGTAGGAGTTGGTGATGTCCTTGAAGGCCTCGACAATGACTACAATGGTAGAGAAGGAAAAGAATAGAATTTTTTATTATGCTAGAGATTTCAACCAAAAGTACCAATGCAAGATCCTTCGTCTTTCGATTGTTTGATATCGATGTCTTCTTGGGTGCCACATCCACTACCTTTTCAAGTAGTAGTTTGGGTTGGGGGGGGGGGGGGGTGGTGAGCATGAGCGGTTTGACTGAGCCCGAACTTAAGCTGAGCATAATCGACCGAGGCCTAGCTCGGTAGAAATTTCTTAGGGCCCAAGCTTGGCTTGACCAACCTGCAATCACATAAAATGCATGTATATGTATTATATGATGAAAGCATTCTGTGGTTGGGATGGTTAGAATGCATACTTTTTATCCCATTAAAAATATATTTTTTATCAAATATATAAATTATATATATATATATATATTCTTTGGTCAGACTAAAGTTGTTCGGGTCTAATTTTTCTATGCCTAAGGGTTTAAAATTTGAAAAAGTTTGAAAATCAGGCTCGACTTGGCCCTATAGGCTAAAATATTTGGTTTGAAACCTAAAATTTTTAGGTTGAGCTTGGGCTAGCCCATGCCTACCGCTAGTGGTGGCACCACTAGTAGCAATAGTGGTGGTATTGGTTTAATATTCATGGTAGGGAGAGAAATAAAAAAGAGAAAAAAGAATTATGACATCTTGCATGCCTTCACTAAGGGTGAACTTCAAAGAATCAAAATCCTTATGGAAATAAGAATGACTCTCAGAGGACTGGGCAACATGTCAATTTCTCAAAACATCGATTTCTTATTCCAAATGAAATGCAATGGGAATGAAACTTTGTGAATCAAACATATAAAATGTGAATAGAGGGTTTTATTCCCATTCCTCCATTTTTATACCCACAAATCAAACATGTCCTAAAAGTTTGGAATTCAAGAGCAGACCTGTTCTATTTAAATTTCAAAATTTTTGAATGGATTTAAATGAATCATGAAAGGTAGTACATTATGCTAAGGAAATCCTGCTTCCTGGATCAATAACGTTTTGCCAATCTAAACAATTGAAGAATACCAAGTTTTAAACTTGATGGGTTCAGCCATCATAATTTTTTATCCTTTTTTTCAAATATAGAGTTTCAATCTCAATCGTTTAGCTTCACGATACAACATTCTTATATACTTATATAATGCTCATATGCCCTTATGCAATGTACCATCTATAAACGGTCAAAACAATCTTAGAATTTACCAAACTTGATAGGGTGGAATAAAACTTGCATGGGAAATATGAGTGTCGAAGGAAATCAAGGCTCTCCAACATGACATGGCTGAAGGCTAAGTCGATGGAATGCAATCAATTACCCAAATTATCGAAAATCCTATGGTATCAAGGATTAAAAGCATACGAAAGTTGCTAAAATGCCCCCTATTTTATATTTTAAATATTAAAAATATCAACAATTCAATTTTAGTTAAATATATACATATGCATCATTGATAATCGATTTGAGATTATTGCAGCTTCCTTCTCTACCTTCGTGTTCATCACCCTCATTTTCAACATGTTGAGGTTCGACACCATTACCGCTCCACCTTATGGCAAACTCATAGTCATGTACATCCCTAATCCATCTCCCATGATCCTTCATGTTAGGATTGCCTCCTTTCCCAGATCATATATCACGGGTTGCGATGTCGCAATGGTGGGGATGAAGAGGAGGGATAATACTATCAATCGACGAGTGGAGCTACCAAAGCAGAGGATCGAACGGCTAATAGGAGAGAACCTAGTGGTGATCTTCAGCAGGTCGAGTGTTGCATGTATCGCATCAAGAAATGCCTCCTCACTAATTAGGGGTCCACCTGTAGTCACCGAATCAGGTGAGGCAAAGGAGACGACAACCATGAAGGCCACTACTATGATGGGCTACCGGCACTCTTGCGGTGCTCTTGAAGAGAATGTTATTACGTTCAAGTTGTGATGCGAGAAAGTGAAGAAGATAATAATTCTAATATGAGATCTTTAGAGTGAAGGATCTACGCTTTTACTAGCGATCAATTTAGTCAGTTATAAAAGTCAATGGTCAAAAAAAAAATCTTTACAATTATCCTAATTTGATCATATTTTTTTTAAAAAATAAAGAAGTACTCTAATAAAACCTTTCTAAAAAGAATATAGTTTTTCAACACTGAATTTTCTTGAGAGAATGTAAACAAAGATGAATAGCGGCAACGAGAATGGCAGCAAAGATTTAGTTTCGCTGCATGCTATTTGACTTTTATTTCGAGAATGGCAGCGAAGTTGTTTGTCATTTGACGATCAGATGGTGTGCTGGAAATATGTGGCTGAAAAACCTTGCACATCTGAAAGGGTTTGCTAGCATTTCAGCTGCCGGTTTTGCTGCTCGGACTGCATTACAATGATGATGTGATAGATCAACTGTTATGATCTAGATGTAAAAAATTGTACAAAGTTGCCAATTAAAAATAACATTTAGTACGACTAGTGGCCAGGTTTGGCCTAGCTACCTAATCCCATCAAGCAATCACTCCTATGCTATTCTGTTGTGTAGTCTTTGGTGCAATTGGGAGCAGTACATGATGCAGATAGCTTAGCTAAATTGTCTTTAATGTAAATTTTTTGTTCTTTTAACTTCTAAAGTGAAAGAGGAACCATTTTTAACCATCAATTAGTGGTATGGAACAGTTTGAGGGATCACTTCAGACCTCATACGGTTTCATTAGAGGCAGTGTTTGGGTTTCTTTGCAGTCATTCTGTATATCTATGGACGAAAGGATCATGAAGTCTATCAGGGCCCATGTCATGTGGTGTATTTGGACTCTGAGGAATGAAGTGATATTCAGCATTAATCAGAAAAGCTTACGATTTATTTTACTGCAAGCTGACTCTTTAATGCAGGAATTCTTTAATGCAAATTCTCTGCACTCAGCTAGATGTCCAGGTACCTAAGGATATCCTTCTTCTGCTCTAGTAGAAGAACTGTATGCTTTAAACATTTTTTGGTATGCTTTAAATATTTCTTGGTGAACCCCATCCTCTTGATAGATCAAATTGAATTTTGATGGGTTAGTATGGGTTCATTCAGTAGGTGTTGGCCTTGTTATACGGGATGAGCATGGGCATTTCATTGCAGCTAGATCTATCCCTTTATACACTGATTCGGTCTTTTGTACCGAGCTCACTGCTGCATGGTATGGTGTCAAAAAATTGGTTTTGATATCTGCTGCTGATTTTGCCATTGAAGATAACTTTATTACTATTGTTGGATGGATCAAGAATAAATCCCAATGTCTTCATCCTCTGCTCCGATCCATTAAGATGCTGCTGCTTTCCTTTCAGAATGCTCTGATCATCAAACATGTCTTCTGAGAAACCAAGTATTGAACTTCATAAGGTTTGCATCTCCCTCATGAGTTGATTTACCTCATGGAAGTTGATGCCAGTGGTGTGAGCTTTTTTAAGAAACTTCTAGTATATCTCTACTACAATATACATACATACGCACATGCACACATATTATTCTCTATATTCAAAGTAAACAAGAATTTTTTCATCACACTCTTTTTTTTGAACTCTATGATTATTTAACACTTTTCTTTGATCTTCACACCATTTGCTAAGATTTTTTCTTCCTTACATGGTAAAGTACCTTTCTAGTCATGAGAAGACCATGAAGGAACATTAGGGATTTGAAGTTTTCGAAGGGCTCAAGTTAGCTAATAGTGAAGGAGAGCTTATACGTGTCTAGGACAAGGGGCTTGGAACTTAATTAAAAAGAGAGGAGGGAAAAGACAGAGTTAGGTTTTATTTGTAATGATTAGAGCTTCTTTTATAGATATTTTGAAGAGTTTTACCTAAATCAGACTCTTGTATTGTATGATTCTTATCAAATCATGATACTAGAAGAGATCACATCCTCATAGAAAGTAGTTGGTCAATTTCTTTATAGAATTGATCTTATTATATATATATATATAGAAAAAGAAAAAGAAACAAAGAGAGAGATAAACTTAGCTACATTCGAATGTAATCAAGTTTATATCCGATCATCTTTTTCATCTTTAAATAGGGTGATCATCATCAAGAGAAGTCCTTTAATTGAAGTTACTTTGTTCATTCATATGGATATTTGAATATGCTATATGCTACTCTAAGATTAATTGATCAAACCAGTCCACATCATTACCTAGAAAAAAACCATTCAATTAATTCAAGAAACCTTTTTTCATTGCAAAATAATAATATATTTTATATTATCAATGGCCTTGTGTTTGCTATTTTTATTATTTTTATTACTTTTCTATGTGTTTTTACCTGAATAACTGCAGTAACTTATGACTATGTGCCATATAAAATTAAAGATGGATGATAATACTTTAGCAAACTTTAGGATAACATAAATCCTCAACATGTGATCTACAACTAGATAGATAGGTAAATAGATAGAGAGAGAGAGAGAGAGAGAGAACCAAATGGGTGTGCCATGAGCACTTAGTCCCTCCTACACGGTCAAAGGCTTTAAAGCTGCCTCCACGAAAATCTGGGAGATGGAAAGATGACGGATGGCTACCAGTGTAGGTTGGCGAGAGACCACCGCCCGATCACACTTTATTTCTCCTGAGGGAAGTCACCGTGCGGACGGCTCTGATCATCCCTTCCCATCCTGTGATGTTACCCGCCTGAGACCCCCAACGGCACGGAAAATATGGCAATGCGCGTCCCCCTGTGGACCCCACCGCATCCGCTTTCAGGTGGTCCCCTCATCATCAAAGGTCCACCTATCAACACCGTCGGATCATGAATGGACGACCCTGATGGAGATTCGGAGCACTCAATCGCCGCGTTTTTATAAATTAGCTAGCCGACGAAGGCTTTCACATCCTTGTCACGAAATCCTCGGTTCTTGTTCTTTAACGGTTGGATCATCAGAGCCGTCTGAACGAAATCTCACGGTTCTTGATGCAACTCCTGTCTTTGCTTTATCGCGCCAATTGAAATAGTAGTATTCTTAATTAACCCCCACCCAGATCACGCCCTTAACACCATCGCTTTCTTAACTCTGTTCCCCGTTAATTAATTATTCCACTTAATTGAACTGATTAGAATATAATCCCTCGCCGGTGCCACGTCCGGCGGGCACTTCCGCCGTTCCTTTCCGTCACGGAAACCCGGTCAAAGCTTGATCATAAATTTTGCAAATTAAAAAAAAAAAAAATGTTTCTTTCTAAAAGCAAAGTGATCATATATAAATTTAAAATTTTATTTATGAATTATTATTTATGACTAATTTAAAAAATTCACGCTGCGTTACAAAGTAATGATACAAAGTGGTTCTAAGGCTTTTTTTTTTTATTATTATTCATTACTTTTGCAACTCTGTACTTATTTTTAAATAAATAAATTTATAACTATTACGAAATTTTGTATATTTTTAATTTTATTAGTTTTTCTGACTTTTGTTATCTAAACTTTTTTAAAAAATTAACTTTCGGTCCACGGTAAAAACGGACGTAGCCGTGAATACGGCGCCGAAAACGTGCGCTGCCGCCTAATACCACGGAGCCATGTGGCAACTGGGCCGTCCCTGGTCCTCGATGTTAGTTACTGGCACCACCCGTAATCTCACCGCTTAAGAGGCCTTGTAACGTCAGCCGTTTAGCTACAAGCCGGCACCCGGCAGACGAGGTGAAGTGGACTTAAATCTAACCGAACGTAACGGGACCCGATCTTTTACCTTGGATTTAAAAATAGCCATTTTGAGGCGGTTGTCGTTTCTCTTGTGGTACTTTTGGTCGTCATCTTTTCGTAATTATCACCTGGCTTTAGTTTGATATTTTAATATTATCCCCTCTCTCTCTCTCTCTCTCTCTCTCTCTCTCTGCCTTTTTTTTTTTTTTTTTTTTCTCTTTTACTTTTTCCCTGTTCCCACCTTCCCCTTCCTAGTCAAGCACACACCAAAGCCAGTGGGCAGTCAGTCTCGCAGAGCTCCTCTTTCTCTTGTCTCTGCTTCTCTTCTCCCTTTCCTCCCTCTCGCCAGCCCCCGAAAAGGAAATAAAAATCGCATTTTAGGCCCTCCCACCCCTAAATAATGACATCAAAGTCCACTCTAGAAACGTTCTTTCGGATCAGTCCATGAGCTCTGCTGGTATCCTCTCATAAGGGAGTTCTTTCTCTGTCTCTCTCTTCCCCTGTTTCTATTTTGCTCTCTCTTCTCTTCCGGCGAAAAGGTTTCGAAGATGGAGAGAAAGCAGGGGTTCTTTGCGGCGCTGAAGGAGGAGGTGGTGAGGGGGCTGTCGCCGGCGAGGTCCCGCGCGAAGAGTCCGGCGAGGAGCCCATCGCCGATGGTTGGGCTGCTGCTGCCGCGGCGGCGGAAGGCCGGGCATGGCCGCCAGTACTCTCTGGCTCACCTCCCGGAGCCACTGATCGCGAGATCCGGGAGCTTCCGGCCCGTCGGAGAGGCGCTGGCCCCGCTCGTGGAGGGGCCCGACCCGGACGCCGCCGAGGACAGCGTCGGAGAGTCGCGGCGGGAGGGAGGCTGGGGCCAATGGGTCCGTGGCCAGCTCTCCCGCGCGTCCTCCGTCTCCTCCGGCGGCGGCGCCTCCTCCTCCTGCCACCGCCGCTCTGACCTCCGCCTCCTCCTCGGCGTCATGGGCGCCCCCCTCGCCCCCATTCACGTCAGCTCCGTCGATCCCCTCCCCCACCTCAGCATCAAGGACACCCCCATTGTGAGCCCTTCCAACCTTCTCAATCACTATTTTTTTTGTTCTTCATTTTCTCCGCTACATTAAAATCCATTTTTAGATAAAGTTCGAAACTTTATGAAAAAAATCACACTGTTATTCATTCTACACTCGCATGGATGGATTTTTCTCCATTCTCCGAGGTTAAACCGAAGAGAGGTACGGTTTTTTCTTCTGTGGTTCACTCTTTGGCCTCGTCTCGGCAGGAGACCTCGTCGGCGCAGTACATACTGCAGCAGTACACGGCGGCGTCGGGAGGCCTCAAGCTCCAGAGCTCCATCCGGAACGCTTACGCCATGGGCAAGGTGCGGATGGTGACGTCGGAGTTCGAGACGGCGACCAAGGTGATGAAGAACCGCGGCTCGTCGAGGGCCGTGGAGTCCGGCGGCTTCGTCCTCTGGCAGATGGCCCCCGACATGTGGTACGTCGAGCTCGCCGTCGGCGGCAGCAAGGTCCACGCCGGCTCCAACGGCAAGCTCGTGTGGCGTCACACCCCCTGGCTCGGCGCCCACGCCGCAAAGGGCCCCGTCCGCCCCCTCCGCCGAGCCCTCCAGGTATCAAATACACCAACTTACGAATATCCAACATCCCACATTGCTTCTTGTGTCCTGAATTCCTTGCCAAAGACGCAAGCTTTTCCTTTGTTTGAAGCTAACTGAGCTAAGTGTTCGATTAGGGACTCGATCCGTTGACCACGGCGAGCATGTTTGCCAACGCCCGGTGCATCGGAGAGAAGAAGGTCAATGCGGAGGATTGCTTCATTCTCAAGCTCTGTGCTGATCCGCAGACACTGAAAGCCAGAAGCGAAGGTCCGGCAGAGATCATAAGGCATGTCCTCTTTGGCTACTTCAGCCAGCGAACCGGACTTCTCGTCCACATGGAGGACTCGCACCTCACCCGAATCCAATCCAACGCCGGCGGCGATGCTGTGTACTGGGAGACCACCATCAACTCCTTCCTTGATGACTACCGCCCGGTCGAGGGCATAATGATAGCCCATTCAGGGCGCTCGGTGGTCACCCTGTTCCGGTTCGGTGAAATGGCCATGAGCCACACCAAGACAAGGATGGAGGAGGCTTGGACGATCGAGGAGGTGGCCTTCAATGTCCCTGGCCTATCCATAGACTGCTTCATTCCTCCGGCCGATGTAAGGTGCAGCTCCGTCGGTGAAACCTGCGAGCTGCCCGGAGGCGAGAGGGCGAAGACCGGCATGGTCCACCGGGCGAGGGTGGCGGCGGTGGAGAAGCCGCATGATGCCGGCGAGAAGATCGTTTGGAGGGTCGAAGTCTAGCGTTCGGGAGAAGTGAATTGAATTGTTCATACTAGTAGGCCTTATTCTAATCGAAACTGACTCACCATCAAATGTAGGTTGGTAAACACTGATTTGAGGTAGTCTGGAGTTTTTGGGAATGGGCTTGTCCTCTGTAAATAGGAGCATAATTGTTCACAGGTCTCTTACTTATCACAGGGCCTTGGTGAATATTTATACTCTGAATGCAGAATTCAAGGTAGATGAATTGGTTAGAAGTATCACTTCTGTGGGATGGGGAGTGATTTCTTCCTTCCATGCCCAGAGAATCTTGTTTGTGCTGGTGATTTGGGACTAACACTAATTCTCCTCGCCGGTGGCGATGGCAACTCTACCGACCGGCCGTCATTGCAGCTCAGATGGCCTTCGAAATCAAGTCTTAATGTGTGTTTGCTTGTTCTTTGTTATCACAACTTTTCTTAATATTGCGATATGCTAGTTTTGGAAATGGAAGGTTCTCACCCTTCCTCGCCTACGCTGTAACCCAGTTTCAGTCTCTGTATTTCGAGTTGCAAGTGTTACTGAGAGTGGAGTTGATGTAAAAGTCTTCAATTAGATATTGAATGCTTACATGTATCTCTCTTCCTTTCTTTACAATCTTAGTTGAACTATATATTTCAAACTTTCTTCCTCTTGGATGCTGAGATCATCTTTATCCCTAGTGTGCTCTTCTTTTTTTCTTGTTGCATGAGAGCATCCTAGGGTTGGTTGCTGGGAAAAGGCTCCACAGCTCATCCTCAGGTGGGGAGGGCGATGTATTTGGGGTGGTGGGCATCTGTCCAGGTCTTGGTCACCTTTACCGACCAGGGACCCCAAGATCCTGCATTGCCTTGGGGGTAGGGGAAGTGAAAGAATCATGACACCAAGGTAATGGGCTTTGAAAGCCTCCATGTGGTTCTCATCTCATTCATTGCCTTGGTCTTTTTTTAATTTGACATATTGTGTGAATTTAAATATTTTTACTCAGCTTTTACAGTCATTGTGAAGTGGGAGGGCCACTTGGTCTCTAACGCTGGGAAGCTTCCGCATCATGATGCCTCCCTAAGTCAAATCCATTGATGACCATGCAGCGCTCATATGTGAGAAAAATATATATATATATTTATTTGATAGGAGATGTGAGCTTGGTAAAGCAAGGATCTATTGATAAAAGAAAGAAACTCCATAGTTTTATATTCTTTATTTCAAAAGCTTCTAACAATCCCGAAGAAGGATGGTGGTCTCGGAAGGTATCATCTCATCATCTTTTCTCCAGTGGCTCCATATTTGGAATCTTGGGTCTGATACGAAACTCAAATAAACAATGGGCAATGTCTTATTCTCATAGCCAGTATAACATGTCCAAGTGATCTGTCTATGAAAAACTGATCTAATTCCATTGGCTCTTCTTTTATAAAAAAAAAAAAAAAAAAAATTCTGGCTGAGGACAAGTGCTCCAAGATGTTGGCCTTGGTTCATACTGAGAATTATGGCCTTTATCTGCTATCTGAAACTGAAGTTTGGTTCAGAGGTAGCTCTCACCTGGTCCATTCCACATGCACTGGCGTGCTATGTTTCTCGATCCATTTAGTAGACCAACAGCAGTGAGTTTTATCTAATTGCGAGCCTCGCTTTGATTCCTCCAAGCTGCAGGTTTGTTTTATTACTGTCACTTCTTTGTCTTAGTCTTCATCAGACAGAGAACCCGGGTTTGGGTCCATGAAAACAATACCTGATTCAAATAGGAGTTTTGGTCATGCTCACATGAATATCCCTTGTCCATGGATGAGGACTTGCAATCATCCAGCACAGCAGGTGACTAGACTTGAACCAATCCAGTTTTTTAATAAGCTTGTTGCCGAAAATGGACCCAGTCTGGTGTCAGTCTCGACTCAGGCTTAGGACTAGACCTGGCCTGAGCTAACCTGAACCATTTATTCATCTTTTGTTCTTAGTTGTCAGTCCAGACTGGATTAGGAGGCTTCATGGCTTTCACAAATTGTCTAGCTGGTGGTACAGATAATTATGATGTGATTCAACTAAATTAAGTAAAGATTGTGTGGTGGAATGAAACACAATGGGCTTGTGAACATATGAGAGCTGTACTGCTTTCTCCCACAAAAGATGAGATCTCCTTAAAGAATTCTCTTCCAGTTTGGTTCTTTCTCAGTTCCAACATATCCTTGGCAATGAAGCTACCAGCCAGCATTCCTCATTCATGACAAATTTTATCTGAGGTGGCATACTTTTCACATAGAAAACAGCCCTTGGTTCAATTGATCAAAACATGCTCTTGGTTTCTTTAACTTTGAGATACCAAGCATGTGAATAAAACAGATACACCACCAACCCTTAAGTGTTTTAAGATCTAGCATTTAGGACTTTAAGCCTTTAAGACTTTAGTCTTTAAGTAGCTTCCTCGTGTAGCCTGTCTATTTACTAAAAGTTTTTAGATCATGCAGCTGAAGCACCGACAGTTCATATGACTTCCTAAATGAATCTGGTGTGCGTGTCTATATATATATATATATATATACACACACCTCTCTCTCTCTCTCTCTCTCTCTCTCTCTCTACTCTATTTATATAGTTAACATAAGCAAAGACAGCGGCTTGAACCAATCTATCCGGGATTGGCATTAAGATAAAACTATGCTCGAGTACACTAGGGGTTTTATCTGGCCAAAGCGGTGAAGCCACAATCATACTCTGGCACTTCGCACACTCTCGATGCAGCTAATAAGATTCCTTTATTGTGACTGTCTTTCTCCTGCATAGATTTGTCAAGACTTCAACCACAATATTTCAATCTTCATGACAATATCTTCCCATTGGTTTTGTTCAAACAAATCCAGCCCTTAACAACATTGCTCTTGAAGGCATATGCAAATCTTTTTAACAGCCAATTATCTTGGGAGTTACATTGAATCCCTTCATGAACTCCTTATTCCACCGAATCTATAATGGTGAAAACAAAAAATATGAAAAATGATCTCTACAATTAACTTTTGTCCTGTTGTTCTAATTTTGTACTCTGAAAATATAAGATGGTATAATGTTACTTCTTGTGTGAATACTTTTTCTGAATTTTATCATCAACCATATATGGTTGATTTCCTATCATGAAATCATGTCCATGTTCCAACTTCTTATTAGAAACCTTTAGCCATTGTTCAAGTATTCTCTTTCGCAGCTTTATAATGCAACTTGTACTCGACAAGACTCTTGTCCAAACATAAGCCTTATGGTTCTACGCATAAAATAGTAATCTACATGAACCTATCATACTCTTTCCAGATCTAAATTCTACAAGGTAGACTGGTGATGATGATTATTCGTCAATCAGGAGTGCACTAAATAGATGCACCAGGACAATATCACAGTCAGTTCTGCATAAGAACCAAAAAGTGATCAAAGAGATGGATTATACTCATGTAATTTTGGATAGAATTTGATCAAACTAATAAGAAGTTGGATAATGGAATTCTGTCATTATTTTGCACGCAGCCTCTAATGTTAGAGAATCATCTTAAGGAGATTATTCTTCAATGGTTCAACTACAGTAATTTTTCAGAAAATCATCATCAATATTGTCAGGGGCAAAAATGAATATTGAAAGAGATCTAGTATAATTGCTGATGTGGGTTGATTTGATGGCACGATATGATGATAATATGTTGCAGTGTTAGATGTTAATGTAATGAGAGGAAACCTAATATGGGATCCAAATCCCACTTTGTAACAATCACTCTGCTCAAGTCTAATCAGGAGTCTCCTATACTAAGCCCAGGGCTGAGTTTCCTCTTAGATCTGGACTCAATCAATTATCTTCCCCTTCTTATTGCTTAAGCCTTTGAAGTGAGCGTAGGAGGGTTCTCCCAGAGGAAGCTGCCCCCTAATGCTTCTTTCTCTAAGCGAAAGTAATCAAGCAAAGCAGGTGATCGTCCACGCCGGAAAGGTATTCCATAGGATTCCCATCCATTGGTGTGAAAGCCAGAAAAAAGCATCAACAGCTGCAAATCAGGAAAATTTATAATAGAGTACCATGACCATAACTATAATCCTCCAATCCTGCTCCTACTATATGGGTTGTCTTTATAAATCCATATAAGCAAGCCTATTCAGGGCTACCCCTGATGTTAGTTGTACAACAAGGGAAACCCCATTATTAATGAAAATAGAATTTTGATCTATATCATAATCTGACATTGTTTTTATGACTGACTGTCAACTTATAATCTGACATTGTTTTCATGACTGACTGTCAACTTATATCATAATCTGACATTGTTTTTATGACTCACTGTCAAGTTATAACATAGTCAAATTATAAAATTGGAGCTTAAGAGATATAAGGTGATAACTATTAGCCATCATATATTCAGATTGCATGATTAATCTCACCCAAGATTTTCCCAGGGACATGTCCAAGAGATAAAAATCGAGAACTGAAAAATCCCATACTCATTTACTTCAGTATCAGAAGAAGCTACCGTAAACAAGTTACTGTATTGTTTTATTGAACTCAGCTAGTCATGCAGGGGTTCAGAAATTTAAAAAAAAAAAAAAAAAAAAGAATAAAAAAGGGAATCGGTTGGGAGACACCTATGATTGAATGCTGGCATCTCTTAGTCTCAAACCTAATAATATGATGCAGAAATGTTTCCCATGATGCTGGGACACCGCAGCAGAAACAGAAACACAATGTCTTCAAGTAGTACTGTGCAAACAACTTCCAGTTTCAGACCATGTTCTTCCTGCAGTGTTGTCACACATTTATCCATCATTGGTCTTTTGGTATCTAGATTCGGATTAGGAGACAGGACTGCTTCATAGAAAACATAAATGTCATCAATCATGAGCTCAAAAATCATAATTCTAGTCCTTTATCCAACAAGCTTATCCTAGTAACATGAAAGGTGCACATTGGTTGAGAATATGTGAACAATCAAAGTCAATATCATTATTATAGTACCAGTATTATTCGATTACAACTTCAGCTTAAAACATGAACTGATGATGGATTAGTCATGCTCGCTGCTGATTTCATCCTTCTCCCTTATCATGTTGGCATGGTATGATGATGTGGAAAACATGTCAGCAAGTAAACTTCCACATGTATGTCTCAGTATATTGAGGTGGAAAACAAGTGACTCAGGTAATCATTAAAAGTATCCTTACCTGTAGCCCAACATGCTAGGAGCCAAACCACCAGCTCAGTAAGGGGAGAAATAAGAGTGAGTTTTCCACATATTGCCGTTCCTCAAGTTTATTGCTGAATTCTTTAATCTGAATAACTAAGGTAAGCATCTGACACCAAATAGAGGATGATTAAAGGGGAAGATAAAGTAGTAATTCGGCACAATACTGTCATTGGAGTAAATTTTAAGTACTAAGACAGCAACAGCTGCACTCACATAATGCCTTCTGCTGAAAAGGTAACGTAGAGTCCTAGACACTCCAGGGTACAGTATTCTGCCCAGACTGCAGTATTTGTACGTCGTAATCTATGTAAGTTTCTATCTTCTATTGTAGAATGGCATTGAATCCTCACCTGAACGAGGAAAGACACTAGAAAGTATGAATTCAATAGCTTTATGATGAATGCTTAAAACATACAGTTGCTTTGAGGCAACCGAGCAACCGCACAGCCCAGTAACATGTAATCGTGGTAACAATAGATTCAAACCAGGAGGTGAAAACAAAACCTCAAACAGATTTCATGTAAGATGATCTGAGTAAAAACATCATTCAAGGGTGGAGTACAAGACTGCTCTAATTTTGTTCTGCTGTGGCCCATTCACTCTGGAAGGAACTCAGCCTCTTTTCTTTCATTCAAAGAAATTGAAAATATAATCATTATAGTTCTCTTTCAAGCATAATCATCCCGCTTCATCAATGGAAATTTATAAAACCCATGATTATGTTATACCATCTACTAAGCCTCAGCTCTACCGCAATATTCAGTGTTCTATGAGGTTTCCCCTCAAATTAAAACCCTCTGCCCAGTTTTTTGTGGTCCAGCAGTAGCAAAAGATTTGAAAGTATACTTCGTATTGTAAATAGGAATTTTTCAGAATACTAATTATGCAGCACAAATAAATCCGGTGACTTCAAAATCAGCTCGCTAGAGGCCTTTTGATTTATCCTGGCATGTTCTTTGCAAGAGCTTCCAAAAGCCAGCAATATTTGAGACTTTCTTCATGCATACGTTCTAAACAAGCAGGTATCCAAGACAAAAAAACCAACGTTTGAAGAAACCAGCTATTCTGTAGCACCATTATCAAAACTCTAAACGAGCGACTGGAGCGTTGTCTGATTGCCTTAGGCGATAATGAACCACAGAACATGATGATGAACCACAAAACCAGCCAACTCGCTCAATATTTTCTTCTTTTTTTTTTTTTTCCCTCCTAGAGGGGTAAAACATGGTTTGGTTTTGAAGCATCAGCACATCTTCTTGCCTTTGCACATTACCAGAAGGTTCTGAAATAAGAAACTCTCATCGTTACCAAGGAAAAAAAAAAAAATCCTTTTAAGCAAAGCAACCCCCAACTCAGACAAGACGTACGGTTTCCAAGAGACCATGACTCAAAAATTCATAAAGATGAGACTGAGTGATTGAGCTCACCACAGAAGATGCATGAACGGATACATTATAACCAAGTGCACTTGCATGCATATACACAGATCTGACTAACAGCATTGGTATGCAAAGAAACAAACAGTTAAGAAGTTGACCGGACCACAAAGTATGAAGTATGTTAACAGAGACAGGCGACAAAAAATACTAAACCATTACAGCCAAGAGCAAGAGATATGCCGAACTAGATTATGCAGTGTGACAACAACCAACTCTGGACAAGATTCTTCACTTCAAAAAGTGAGGATTCAGCAATCCTGAGATTTCAAGAAAGCCAACACGATCTCTCCCTCCAAAAATTGTTTTCAGCTTCTCATCACACAGTATCTCCCTTTTATTCTCTGGATCCTGTAAAAAAGAATGAAAAGAAAAAATGCACAATAGCCTACATCATTGAATTATAGGACTTGATTGACTTGGTTGAAAGCACAAAGATTAACTAAACATTTTTTATATAAAAAAAAAAGGAAAATCTATAGAGCTTGGTAACAAGGGCATCGATAAGCAAATATATGAGGCATGATAACTGACAAAAACAATCTATGTTATCCGAATGCTACAACTGGTTTTGTGTTACACACAAGCATAAGGATTCAGATTCTCCAATTTCTGAAAAATAAATACTGTACACTTATGGGTAAATATGCAAGCATGTACATGCATATTTTGAGTTTACATTAATATTGTATGAAAGATAACTACTAATACTTTTTTCATGTAAGTATTATAATATAGACTGTCAAGTAACTGTTCTCAGATATTTCTTAGCTATTGACCATTGCATATGTTCTACGAATCTGTTCTAGTCGCTTAGTGGATAAGAGGTTGCAAAAGAATAAAAAAGAAGAAAAGGCATCGAATTCTCTGACAATCAACTTCTGGTATTATAAGATCTTATTTTGTTTATTTGTTCTTTTGGAAAGAATGAATTATTCTTACATGAAATCAGCATTTTTCAAAATGAATAATCCATAAGAATATTATGAGTACCGATGTCAGTATGGGTGTGTGCAAGCTTATAAATATGTATGTATGTATATTTATGTATACCAATAAAAGTGCATGTGCAAATGCCTGTGTAGAAGGGGATATATAATGAAATGTTATAATTGATTGTTAATTAATTATCAGAATTCTTCAAAATTATACTAGTATATTAACAAGGCATTCTTGTTAGAACTGTAGTTTTGAAAAATTGCATTCCACAGAGTTAGATGCACCATTATATAACATTTCAATTCTCATATAATTAATTATAAATAATTAAAATCTACCACACTCTACATGGAATTAACAATCTTTCAAAACAACATAACTTCTATAGAAATATTGGATTTTGATGATCATAGATTTCTTATAAAGGATTCTATGATATTTACATCAATGAAATTTCAGTGTTTTTTGGGCCAAAAAGTGGTTGAAAGCTATAGATGTAATTTAGTAACAATTCTATTGCTTTTGGAAAGATAACTTCTTGCAAAAATAGTGGATTTCAATGATTTTGGAGTTGTTCCTGTGATGGCTTCTAGATAAAAATTTTATTTGTGCTTGAATGTGTAAGTGCATGTGTATACAGAGAGTGAGAAACAGAGACTACAGATCGAATTGGAGACTGGATCTGGTTTGATGAAATTTAGAGTCCCAAAATGAAAATTCAAACCATTGAATATGATCGACCATTTTCAAACAACCTTTAAACTGAAAGTCATTTATTTTGGAGACACCTTTCCTGTGCATTAAGAAGAGCATTGTATCATGCTTTTCAAAATAACTCATTTTCCCATTTTCTTTCTTTTTCTTCCACTGCTTGGGTAAGATAGGGCTCAGGGTGTTCTTCTCCTTGTTGGCTCAATTTTCTTCTTTCTTATTTTGGCTAGGCAAACTCATGGAAATTGCAACTTAATGGTGTCCATTCCATGTCACATCCATGGCATGTGTCATGTCTGCACAGGAGCATGACAAAAAAACCAACAAATTGTTACATTCAGGCGACTATTCTCAAGTTTACAATTTTTTTAATACGAAGCGAATAGTGGATTAGTGAATGCAATCTTGTAGCATGCTCTATTCTTACCTACTCAGAAGGGAAAAACAGAGATTTTGCCTATCAAAATAACAAGTTGGTCTGGTGCCCTTTCCTTTGTTTCCAAAATGTTTTAAGACCCTTCAGCCAAAGAGTGCTTTAGTTGCTTTAACAATGGTTGAACCATTTGTAACTATCACTCATTTGTAACAATCCCACAATTAAACAAAGGTCATAGGAGCTAACCTTGACAACCAGTGTTTTAAAAGGATGCTGTGGTATGCGGTTAGTCAAAGGACCACATAATACACACCTGGCATGCGGTTATTTTTTTTAACTATTTAAAAATAAATATAATGCATTAGATTGATAGTAACCATAATAATGATAGTGATATTCTTTTGGATGGATAATAACAATATTAACAACAATAACAACTAATAATTAGTGCTTATTGCATGTACCTAATATCTAATAGCAATAATTGTAAAATAATTAACATTTTAACATTACTAATACTCATATCAGGCTCACCTGGAGCCCACGTCAAATATAATCATCAGCTTGAACCAACTTCCCTGTTCAGCCCCACCAAAGAGTGGATTGTATGTGACTCCAGAATACTAAGCAAGCTCACATATTAGGAGCACAATAGTAAGTAGGCTATATAGATGGCCACACAATGCTATGTAGCTTGCCCTTTTGATCCATTTGCAATATGATCGTATATATTAACTATTTTAGGTGATGTGGTACAGTCAAGGGGCCACATATGCATATGTAGGTGCATAAGCAGAACTATGCATCACATTTTAAAACATTATTAACAACATACCTATTAGTCTAATGATATTGAAGACTTGGTAACTTCAATCACTCACAATAAAGGGGGATTCTTCTATACTTGTCAATTAAATCTAGTCACCTTACACGCAAAGTTACCCAACAACTATCTCTTCAAAACTACAATATTCTACAAGCAACCAAGCCTTTCCACATTAATGGAGTGCTGCTCCACTAAGTTCCAGTGGTTTTCTAGTTCTTCCATCATGTTCTATGGGTTCCCATGGAGTGCATCGACACCTAATGTTACATGGATTTGGATACAAGTGCTAGGTGCAAGTGCCTGTCTAGGAGCCAGATCCCTTTTATTTCCAATTTTTGGATACAAACGCATGGTCCAAAATTTGGGTATGGGTACTTGGAAATAGTAGCAACTCAGGCAGACCAAACTAAGCCCACCTTGAAATTTAAGTGGGCTAGGCATGTTTAACTGCCATCTGGGCCAGACTTGATTGCCACCATATTACTAGCTCATGCTTGTCAGGCCAACCTGCTAAATTAACACAGCACAGATGAACAATTCTAAGAAAACCCAAGAGCATCACCAATTTAAGTGAAAAGGATCCTGTGCCTGTCCTGATCCCCGTATGATCTACCATGAGTCACAGGGAGCCTTCGTGGATAGCATTAGTCCACCAAGCAATGACCTTGCAGGTGTTGAGAGGGTAAAACAAAAACACTTATCGGATTTCCTTTCTGATCTCGCTGCTCACCTTCCTGCCTCTAGTTTGCATCCACCATGTTCCACCACCATTTGCAGTTGAAATCCACCCATGGTTCGCCAAGACAGCCCACCTTGGGTCCACCTCCTCCCAAATAAGTACCTTACCTCTCTCTCTCTCTCTCTCTCTCTCTCTCTCTCTCTCTCTCTCTGTGTGTGTGTGTGTGTGTGTGTGTGTGTGTTTGTGTGTGTGTGTGTGTGTGTGTGTGTGTTGTCCACAGTTTTCAGACTTCCTCCACATTAGAAGCAGTGCCCAATTGTTGTTTTCATGTGCCATAGACCAGCACCCAGACCAGTGTTGTATCTTCTCGACATGGGTATGCTGGGCAAACCTGCTGAGTCAAAGTATCATGGATCAACACTAAACCATACCATTTTTAAGCTCTCTGATAAAGTGAGGATCCATTTGTTCGAACTTTGAATTGCTAAATAGTTAAGGATGAAGTGTTTTGAAACTGGATAAGTTATTACATCCAAACAATAACTTAAGCTTCTTCACTATTATAGAACCTAGAGCCTTAACAAGTTTAACAGTAGAGGCTATTCTTGCGCTCAAATAATTGATAAGAAAAATTTGAACAACCAATGATCATTATTGATTTAAAGATTACGTTTGATTTATGAAAGTTAACTTGGCATGGTGGGCATTAAGTTGGAAAGGTTGTATAAATAGTACACTGAGATTATAAAAACATATATGGATATTTCATTAGCAGCTTTGAGAAGATTAGTGAATTTTTAGCAAAGACTCATTGGGCTCATGTCTCTCTACATTCATTGAATATTAGTTTGTTATAGATAGCCAAAAATAGTATACCACATATTTATTATTTGATGGCAAACTAAGACCTAAAAAAAATGGTTCAACACTAAATTGGAATTATTCATGAAATTGTTGGAGAATTAAGACATAAAATTTAGTAGAATGCAACCAAAATATACAAATGTAATTTTAGCACAATGGATTTAGAATGATGGAGCCAACCAAGATGGGTGTAAGATACCACAACATGATCATTCCAATCTTGTACTTTTTTAAGCAAAGAAATGGAAGAGAAAAGCATCATATCCAATAGTAATCAAGATGAATAAATTAAGTGCAAACTTCTTTTTGACTGCCATATTGTCAATGCATTCCTTGACAACTTTATAATACAAAAGGCCTGCAATGTTAGGATGTTTAGCAAAAGGTGTCCAAGCAAACAAGAAGAAGGCTAGGATTCCACATAATCGGACTGCAAACCAGAATTAAGGCTTTCTACCTACCAACTAGCCTTGTAAAGTAGTGGCTGGCTTGCCTCATGCTAAAAGCATACCAGAGAACCATATGGCTTAGACGATTGGTTTACAATCACAACTGTGACAAAAATCTGTTAAATTCCTTTGTAGAGACTTCTTGAATTGAATTCAAACTCCATTGCAGGGTCATGTTGATGGGAAAAGAATCGGATTATACAACAACGATGATATGGGTGAGAATATTTTTGGGAAAAAGATCTAAGGCCAATAGTGCAATATTTAGTTGAATGCATGCATAGTGGCAAATGCCAGATAATTTACAAATCTGCTGTCTCTGGAACTAACTTGTATAACAATTCTATGACTAAGAGCTCAGGAAAACCTGATGACATTTTGCACAATACCAGCACCAAAAGCGGCACTGGTAAATGACTCTAATTTGTAATTTGTATTATGTGATAACCAAACCACACAACAAGCGGAGCCTAATTTAGCTTCAAAACTCAATCTTTACCCTCTCACTGATTCTCCATCCACTTGTTCCATTTACTCCACAACAAATAGGCACATGAATACCATGAATAGCACCAATAAGAAATCATATGCAGGCAAATGTTATTCCATTCCAAATACCAGATTGCAACATTAATCCATGAAAGTAATTCTAAAGGAATATTCGAAGCTAAAGGTACCGATGCGAACTACCACAAAAACGAAACAAATTATCCAAGACAAATATCAGCTCCACTGTGTGCTCAATAGAAAGGAACTAAGAGTGGAAAGAGTTACAAAAAAAAAAAAAAGACTTTAGAAATTATCAGCAAAAACCCTAACAAAAACAAAAACAACGGCCAAACTTGGGAAAAGATAAAGGGAAAGTAGGGGAGAGAGAGACCTGGAGATTGTTCTCTTTGATGTAGGCCCATATCTGTTTGAGGGCTTGGGTGCGGGGAATCTCCTCGACGCCCAGCATGGCCTGAAGCTCGGGGGAGATGGGCCGGGGCTTGGTGATGCCCCTGGGCTGCCTCTTCTTCGCCGCCTCGGGCGCCGCCTCCGCCGTCGTGGTCTTGGACACCGCCGGGGCACGCAGCACCACCGCGGCTGGCCATCTACTCGACGGCAGCGCGGCGGAAGGCAGAAGAGCCCGGCGGGGGAGCAAGGCCAAAGCCGGCTCGCCGGTGAGGAAGGCGGACAAGAAGCTCATCGCCGCCATGGTCGGAGCTCCGCAGCCAGGGACGGTGCGGGAAAGGAGGGTCGAGGGTTTGGGAGGCGACGCCCGGAGTGCTCGCTGGAGAGAGTGAACTAAGAGTCACTGGCAGATAAAAAGCCGGTATATATAACTAATGACTATGGACCGTCAGATGGATTGAAATTATCTTGAGGAAAAAGTTCGCTGATGAATAGAGTCCAGCTATTGGACGGTCTTGATTGAAATGGCTTCTTTACCCAACGTCGGCAGCCGTTTGGTTTTCATGCTTCCACCATTTTCTTTTTCTTTCTGAGAAATTAAGGCTCATTTGATTTTTGAGAATTTTTTTATTTTTATTTTTTATTTTTATTTCCTGAAATAGTTTTTATTTTTTGTTTTCGAATCTTTAAAAAAATGCATTTAGTAAGGAAAAACAAAAATTATTTTCTATTTCTTATTTTCATTATAAATAGTATTATAATATTATATTATAAAATATAATATTATAATATTATATTATGTAATAATATAGATTATAATATATTATATTATATATATTATTATAATGTATTACATATAAATTACATATTTATTATATAAAATAAATATAAACAATAATATAATATTAATAATAGTGTAGTAACATAATTAATGTTATATTATTAATAATATTATAACATATAACATGTTAATATTGTATTATTATAATAAATAATAATATAATTATAAATATAATATAAAAAATAATTATATCAATATTTCTAATTATTAATATATCATATATACAATATATAATCAATATTAATATAGTAAATATAAATAATAGTATCATATTAATTATATTATAATATTTACAATATTATAATAAACTACTATTATATTATATATATTATTATAATGGATTATAAACAAATTACATATTTGTTATATATAATAAATATAAATAGTATAATATTAATGATATTATAGTAATATATAATGAATATTGTATTATTATAATATATAATGTGTTAATATTATATTATTAAAATAAATAATAATATTATTATAAATATCATAATATTATTATATCATATTATAATAATTAAATATTATATAATTATAATATAAGAATTACATTTATAATTAGCATCTTAGTATGTTTGGGATGGGTATGGATATGTAGATAACTAATATTTATAATTATAATTCTAACACTGTATAAATATATTATGTATGTATTTGTTTAATTATTCTTTTATTATTCAAATAAATTTAAGATATATAACATGTCATGTTGGGATTAAAGGAAGTTACGATTCAATGGTATATGACCATTTTTTTTATAACAAAAAAAACAAGGAGGTTAATGCCTCAAGAATACTACCTCTCTAAATCTGTTGAAGCAAACTAAGGAGGGAACTCCTCACTCTAACTCTAGCTTTCTCGTTCCTTGTGATGGTGCCTAATTGATTAAATAGTTAACTATCTACTTTGCTTCCTTATAGACATAGCAACATTCGAATTGTGGAGAACAAATAGCATGCAGATCTTTAAGAAGAGGATACCAGCATTGTGATTGCTCATTAAGTCAAAACACCACCATTGTTGAATTACCATCCAAAATGAGTCGTTGTCTTTGGAATCTTTGCTTAGCTTCCATCACACCAATCCATATAGTAGAGTCAACTCGGTAAAGAGAACCACAAATGTAGATAAAGAAACAATTAAAGTAAATAAAATGATTGCCATTTGATTTCTTATGATGACCCTAACTTCAATAGAATCTGGATGAACTGATCCATCAAAATTTATTTTCAAGAAGCCTGAATGTAAGGGTATCCAAGAAACAAATATTTGGTAGTCCACAAGAGTACATGAAGAAGTATCCTAGAGGTCAGAAAACTTGACTTAAGAATTTTGGATCATTTGGATCATCTCACTAGCTTGGGCTAAGGCCTATTCAGTAAAAATCAAAATATTACGACTAAAAAGCTGCGAAAGATATATTACAATTATTGATACTAAAGAATATTATCAATTGAAACAATGGAGGAGCGTATAAATATTTAAGGCTAAAGTTTTAAGAAGAGAGAGAATGAAGCAAATATAGATGCTTGCAACGTAGCAAATGCCAATATTTTAGAATAATGATGACTTTTATGTAGAAATTATCGAGATTGTTTTACTTATATCATTGAACTTGTTGGACATGATAATAGTTATATCTAGTGGCTAGCCGTGTTCGCCTAATTCTAATATCTAACCATACTAACTTTAATAATATGTCTAAGGCTCATTATTGCATCTATTCCATAGTTAGATCACTAACAAATTTATGAACACTAAATACTAGAAACAATTTCTCCCCAAAAAGAAAAAGATTACTTAAATTGATGCATGATTACTTGAATGACATTGATCAAATTAATAATTACTTAAATTGATGCATGATTACTTGAATGACATTGTTCAAATTAATACAAAGATTATTGTAGATATATATTTTTGAAAAATTAAAAGGCCTATATGTTATGAAGCTTCAACTTTACACTATAGTATTTTAGGAGGCGAAATATATTTTTATTGGCCAAAACATATCATAGCATGAACTTACCTTGCTCAAAAAACATGCAATATTTAAAAGACTTTCTAGATGAAAAATACTCATGTTTAATAGATATTAATAGAAAAGTTTCATAATTTGAGTTGTTTATAAACGTAGCATTTCTCTTACATCTACATATGCTAGATTGATAGACTTATATTAATTAATAAATGATGATAATATTTATAAAAAATAATATTTCTGAATTTATGCATATAGTTCTTTGAAATAACTTCTCCTTGATCCAACAAACTACCGCCGTTATTGGAGATATAGAATGGGGACTTTGAAATAACTTCTCCTTGATCCACTTCTATAGCTAGCATTAAATTAAAAAAAGAAACTTATTTTATTGATCTCTTATAAGTTTTCTATATGTTTCTACCATTCCTTTTATGATAAATTGAAAAGTTTCTTGTCATCAACATATTGTTTTCCCGCTTATACACAAATTCAATATCAAAATGATTAGCAAGAAAGATGCTTGTATCCACTAGAAAGTAGATTGGATCACTAAGTGAAACTATAGAGTGTCCCCTCAATGTGCAAATATGAAAATATTAATTTCAAAAGAAAAAATAACTCTAGCCTTTGAGTCATTAAACCATCAATTTGTTCTTATTTTGGTTACATATATTAAAAGTATTAGGCACTTACACATGTCCAAATATAGTCTTTACTTATCTAATTTTATGAATTGATATTAAAGCAAAAAAAATAAAATATGAGTAAAAGGATGAGAATGAGGTATTGAAATACTACTTACAAGCTTGACATTGATCCTTCAACGAATTTTTCAGACATTAGGATGATAAAACTTTTGGGTCACTTAAGGCTTGATGGTTTTTATAAACTAATTTAAATATTTAAGTGTTGTGACTAGATAGGAGGTTGTTAATAAGACTTGATTGAGGAGTTTTACTTAACCTTACATTCTTTCTATGTTTATTTTGACACTTCAAATTCTTAAAATAGGTTTTTATAAACTTCTAAGCCATAAAGATATGTTTGAGTCGAGGCAATTTACGAACAATCTTAGAACATATAATGAATCTAAGTTAGAGCTTTTTAGGAACCTTGCCAGCTCGAAAAATTTGAATTTATATATTCTTCTTTTACCAAATATTGTCATAAGTTTTCACTAATTCTAGATTCACATGCTTAAATTCTAGAATTTATCTAAAGTGATTTGGAAAAAAATTAGATTGTATTTGGTTTTTGAGAATAATTTTATTTTTATTTTTTATTATGATTTTCTAAAAATAAATTTTATTTTCTTTTTTTGATATTAAAAATGTGTTTGGTAAGTGAATGCAAAAATTATTTTTTATTTTTTATTTTCATTAAAAATAATATCTTTTAAAAATGTAAGTAAAAAGAAAAATTAAAGGGAATATCATTAACTCTTAGCCTTTCAAGTTCTCTAGTGTTTGTTTTCTACTTTCTTTTTTTTTGATAGAAAATAATAAAAATAATTTTAAACTATTTCCAATTTTTTATCTTTTCGATGTTTTTCAAAAACTATTTTTTAAAAATCTATTTTTCAAGAAAAGTTGTTTTTATTTTCATTTAATAAACATGTTTTTACAAGTGTTTTTTATTTTCTATAAAAATAAAAACAAAAAATAGGGGCTATTCTCAAAAACTAAACACACTCTTAATTTTTCTAAATTTTATCTTAGGCATGTTATAATTATTGAGTTGAAAAACAAACACTTGATTGAGTCAAACAAAATAGTTGGATAAGCTATTTAGATTAATTAGAGTAGAAGAAAATAGAAGGACAAACTGTTTAGATTAATTATGATTAAGGTTATAAGGATAGTCTACTTGATGATAGATTGGACTAGTTACGCTGATGACCTTGGCCCTATTGCAAGGTCATTATGCAGTCACCAACTTGCGTCAAGGTTAACATTAATACCATGGGCATTTAAAAATGAGACTAATGTTGTCATCCTTTTTCGCAAGATGGAGGGGATTATTCATATGCTATGGTCCTCATGCTGTTCAAAAGGCTTAGATAGAGACTCTTGTAGTCTTGTTCTCATATCAAGATTCTTAACATCAATCATCATGGTGGCTGGTTGACATGAAGATAGAGCGATAATCATAGTCTATATTGCTGAGATGGTCAGAAAAATTTCAAAAGGATTAAGATATTTTGAGTTCTCAATGACTATATTATTATAACTGAGATACCAAAATATCCACTGAGGTAGTAAAATTGAGACTAATGGTAAAGAAAGTTTGAAAAACCATAGATATTAAACTTATATTGGTTCAAATTGATCAAGATAATAAAGGTCAAGGTTCAGTATGCTTCTATAGATTTTTGATATTATTATAAACCAATAGCAGCCCAAAATGAGAAGAATGTTTAGTGAATCAGAAATATATTATCCTGGGGTGTTTGGATTTAAACCCATCCTGCATCAGGCGCCAACAGTTGAGCGACAGACAAAGGAGGAGGCTGGCTCACGCGTGAATTAAATTTGAAAAGAAAGAACATACCAATTTAAATTCTTGATGCACTGGTCCACAAATAATGATACATGATCGTTCAAATAAACAGTTTCACCAATCATCACACCATCAGCCCGTTCTCATAAACAATTACGTAGTCGGTAGACTTCTTTCAGCAAATAATACTCCCCAAGAAATCTCGAACGTTCAGCCGCAACGGTCAGTCTCTTTAAACTATTCGGCACCCAGAATTTGGATAAGAAGGCAAATATTGGATACACGCGAAGGATGCCCCAACGGCTAGGAAAACAGTGCAGGACTATTAGCTCGCCCACGCATATCATCCGACTATTCTGAAAATATGACCGTTCTACGAATCTGGCAGCCGCTCCTTCGGGTGTTTCCTCTCCAAGCCCCAGGTCCACCTACGAGCATTCCTACAGGTGAGCTGTCTCAGTTTACCCATCCACCAATCGAACACCTGGAGAGAGAGAGAGAGAGAGAGAGAGAGAGGAGTTGATCATCCGATACTCACTACAGAAACCCCACGCCATGTACGCCATCCAAAGAATGTGCTCAGCTTACTGGTCTTACGTAAAAGTTGGCGATTAGTTGAACAGTACCTGAGTTCTTGAGCGACACTATCTTTACCTTCCGATCTACCCTTCGCTTCCACGGTTTACCAATATACTAACCATTGAGGGTGATTTGTAACAGGATTCATTGGTGTCCCACATCAGCGAGAGGGTGCTAGTTTCGTATCATTGGTCAGGTGTCCATGATGAATGGTCCTCTGGCTGGCCTCACGGGAGCCGAGACTGTTTGAAAAAGCTTCCAGAGGGGGTGGTGCTTCTGAGCAGCTTCGTATAATATATTAGTGGCAAATTTTACGAGGCTCGTGTCACCAACGGCACCAGACATGGGGCCTTCTACAGTGATGTCAGCCGGCCCAAAAATTCTGACGCAGCCGCATCGGCCAAATTCGCACACCGACCGGTCCACTTGCGCAAAGCCGAGTTGGGTCGAACAAACCGCGTCCGTCTCGAGCTGGACTCGTCCTCACGAGTGCAATCGTTCCGCTGCGAAGGCTCTCGCCCCATGTGCTCCTTCGACGGTTCGACCCCACTGCCAGTCTGTGATCCGGCGCCACGTTCCCTCACCCACCCATTCTTTCGTTCGCTTCTCTTCGCCGCTTCTCTATTTATCTCACCCCCACTTCCACTCTCCCCTTCGCTCCTCTCCTCCCTGCTTCTCTTTTCTTCTCGTATCTGTCTCTTCTCATTTCTTAACTCTTAAGAGGGATGGATCGCCGGATCATTCTGTGCATCGCTCTCCTGTGCATCGCCGCCTCCAACGGCAACGCCCAGGCCCCCTCCGCCTCCCCAACTACCACTCCCGTCTCCGCTGTCACCCCCGCAGCCGCCCCCACTAACCCCACCACCCCCGCCCCCGTAGCCGCCCCCACAACCCCCCGCCACCCCTCTCCCGCAGCCGCCCCCACCACCCCTCCCCCCACCGCCGAAGCCCCCACCTCTCCTGCCCCCGCCTCCGCCCCTCCAACCTCCGCGCCCGTCAAGGCCCCGGCTAAGGCTCCCGCCAAGGCCCCTGCCTCCTCTCCCCCGACCAAGGCCCCACCGACCCCTGCGCCGGTCGCTTCCCCGCCTGCACCCGTTCCGGTGAAGTCCCCGCCCACGCCTTCGCCGACTTTGTCTCCCCCCGTGCCGGCTCCGGCATCTCCTCCCGTCGTTGCAGCGGCCCCGGTCCCCGCCGTCGCCCCACCGCAGCCCTCGGAGGTGCCAGCCCCGGCGCCGAGCAAGAAGTCCAAGTCCAAGTCCAAGAAGAAGAAGAGCCCCGCCGCGGCTCCGGTGGCCTCCAGCCATCTAGCGCCGCAGGCGTCCTCGCCGGCGGGCAGCGAGGCCGCTTCCCCTGGGCCCAGCGTCGCCGCCGATAACTCGGTATGGCCTTGCTCCTTCCCTCTCCCTCCCCCCCCCGTCTCTCTGTCCACCACTTCACGGCGCTGAAATTCTGCCGCCACCCGGTGCGTTCGGAAGATCGTACGTTTTGGCGCATGTTTGTAAAGTCCTCGTGGATTATCTAACATGCACCAGATTGGTACCCTCTTCCGCGGGAATAAGTATCCGTTAGGGCTCCGAGGAGGCAGATCTGGCCACGTGGGTTTCCCAATTTTTTTTCCAAAAAGTTGCTTGCATTTTAGCAGAACAAAATATGATAACCTAACTTGCGCGGACGACCAGACTTTTTTTTATAAAAAAAATGAACACCAGACTCATGCAATGCTAACTTCAGCACGTTGTTACAAAAATTTCTATGCGGATGCTCCATCCGCCGTCCATTCCCATTCTTGTGCGGTTAGATGGCCTTGAGGGGCAGCATACTAACCGCAGATCCCGCGTCCGCGTTATACAATTAGGCGGACGCACAAAGCCCGCATCGTCGTCCGACGCGAATCTGTAGCCTCTATCTATTAACGCAATTTTAGCCGTTAGATTAAGCGTGCGACTGCGAGATTCGCGCCCTTAAATCTAAATTCGTACCTCTGGAACCGTTTACCTTATGGACACGCGTCAACATTCAATTGCCCGTATCTACTATCTTCACCCTCTTAGATGGAGATTTTATTTTAATATCACTTCCCAGTAGAGGGTGAGGTGTGGCTAGGGTGGGTAGCAATACCAAGAACACCAGGTTCCCATCACCGGCTGTTTCGCGTCCTTTTGTTGACTCTCTGGTGTCGTTTTTATATAAGCTATTTAAGTACACTGTGAGTTTAGGCTTACTGATTAATATGATTAATTATATTTTAATGCAGAGTGGTGCTGGGACATTGGGACAGATGCTGCGAGGTCTTATCACGGGATGGGCTGTACTGCTGGGCATTGTCCTGTTTGCCTAGATCTGAAGCCGTATAAATATAATCCCCCCGTTTTCTTTGCATTATTTTTTTGTCCTCATTCTTTTCTAGCTTCTTCCTGTCTGTGGTGGTCCTCCTTTTATTCTCTCGCCTGATTGATGGACCGGGGCTGGTTGTTGTACGACATTCACTGGGATTCTTTTCTTTTGTGAGGCGAGGCTTGTATTTGAGATGATTTATTTCATTTGATGTTGATGTTGATGATGATGATGATGATGATGATGATGACTAATGCGGCTGCACCCAGCTCATATATTCTGTTCCTGGTGTTTAATTGGTGCTGTCTGATGCTTGGGACCCTCTGATCAGCACAATTATAGCTTTTATGCCCTCGTTCTGTCAGTGTTATGCATTTGCATTCATGAAGTATAATTTCCAGCCATTCTCCAAGAGTTTTATTATGTGCTTAAACAACTGTTCTAAACCAAGGGTGTGCATAGGTTTCAGAGTGACTCCTTCCGGTGTTGCCATTGTGTGCAGAGGAAAGGAATACCCTCTAAATGTATGACTCCCAAAACCATGCAAGAAAGACCAACAACGATATATACAAGATTATCTTTTCTTGCACACACTCCATAGCACACTCTTATCCTCCTTTACATAGGTTCATTTGCAACTCTTCGCAGGTCTTACATTAACTAGTATATTATTCATGACATGACTTCATTTTCCATACAACCATTTATATATCTATAATTAATTTAGTACGGTCTTTCAAGAGAAGTGTTTCTATCATCCTAATATACAACCTTTCACATTACTAATATTAATATCCTAAATTAGTATCTTTTTATTTATCAAACTAACACAAAATTCAAAGATAGCGAGGAAGATGAAGGTCTCGGAGAACTTAAAAGGAACCTAACCAACATTTTAAGAAAAATTTGGAAGTAATCAAAGATTGTAACTATTATTCCTTTAAAAGTGGTATTGATAACTGATGCAGAGAAATCGAAAAATTACTTCAGCTCTGATTGATAATGTTATATCATCAGTAATCTTGTGAGTTTGATCTATCTTAATTTATTTATAGTAGACAATGACGACAATTGCTACATTAGAAGCAGAGGGATGGTGAGCAGGGCATAACTTGTTGTATTGAGGAAGGACAAAAGCCTGCCTGAAGTTAGCATAGCAATAATGTTGGTGACATAGGTTATAGTTTTAAGACATTCATTAATATGTCAAAACGATAGTAAGTGAGAGATAAGCAGTGTCAATACGATATCAACAAAAAAATTGACGAACATACGGTTATGATAGACCATAAAGTAGAATCTACTGGCATGATTGCTCAAGTCTTGGTGAACAGTATAGTATACGCCGCAACCATTGCAGCAACCATCATCAGCTTAAATTTAGAATACTATGCGAGTCGTTTCAACCTAAGCATGTTGTTAGATTGTTTTCCACCTCGTCTGCCATCCTGATCACATACCGAGGAATGAAGAATGTTGTTATGATCATGAGAGAGAGAGGCTGCCATCCTGATCACATACTGAGGAATGGAGAACTTGTTATGATCACAAGAGGGAGAGTAGTGATGCTTATTTTGAAGGATAAAAAGATAGTGCTTGATAATTTCATGCAACAAAAATCATCAAGAAAATATAATGCAAGAAATATTTAATAAATATTAAGGGTAATGAAATTAAAATAGATTGTTCAAGCAATATTAAGAAACTAAGGGTATGCATAAAAGATCTCTATTAACAAATAAAAATAATCATTGAAAATTTGCTAAAACATACTATTGAAGTAAGGATAATTTACATATGTGATAGATTTAATTAAACTAATGCATATGTTGATAATTAATCCCAATGTACAACCTTTCACATTACTATTATTAATATCCTAGAATAGTGTCTTTTTATTTATCAAGCTAGCACAAAATTCAATACTCTCCCTTTGTGTTACCTTGGGATATCAGGCCTATTTTTTCAAACTCTTCAAATTTTGCCTACTTCTCAAGGCTTTGGTGGAAATGTTTACCACTTTGCTTGTTCATTGATGCCCCACTTTGACAAGATTAACTTCTTCATCTAACACTTTCTCTCAAATGAAGCGACAGTAAACTTTCATATGTTTTATTCTAGCATGGACTATGGGATTAGAGGCTAACCAAATGCTGCTCTAATTGTCACAATGAATCTCCACTAGTTTGTCAATAATATAGGAGATATTTTGAATAAGTCTTTATAACCATATTTATTCTTGTGCGACAAATGTTGCCACATTATACTTCACTTGCTTTAGTGCTGGAGAATACCACCATTGCTTGTTTTTTGCTATACCATGAACAGCCACTAATCCAATGTAAAATGCATAATCCTAAGTAAACTGGCAAGAATATGAATAACCTGCCCAATCAGCATCAGTGAAGCCATATATAATATAAGTTTTATCTCTCTTATACAAGATTCCATAGGTGATAGTATGAATAAGGTATCGAAGAATTTTTTTAATTGCATCAAGATGTAGCTTTTTAAACTTGTACATGGATTGACTTACAACCACAACAAAAAATGCAATGTTTGATCTAGTAGTAGTTAAATATAATAAACTTTCAACAAGTTTCTGTTAAGCATAAGAATCCTTCAATTTTCTTCCTTCAACTTCTTTCAATCTAAAATTTAGCTCAATTGGAGTTGCCATAAACTTGCAATTTGTCATATTGAAACTCTCAATTATCTTCTTAGCATATTGTTTTTGAGAAACAAATCAAGAAAGTGACTAAGCTCATCCAGATTCTTTATCTCAAATCAAATTACAAGCTCTTTCATAAACATTGTAACTTCTTGCTTATTATCCTCTGTAATTATTATACCATCTACATACAATGAAACTTAGACATGCATCTTTGAATCCTTTTTGATAAAGAGGCTTGCATCAGTATTTGAAATAATATAACTACAAAAAGTTAGATATTGAGCAATTTTATCATACCATGCTCATGGTGCTTGTTTGAGTCTATAATGCCTTCTTGAGCTTACATGCATGATTAGGATAGCTTCTTGACTTGAATCCTGATAGGTACCCCATATAGTTGTCACGATCGATCTCACCATATAAGAAAGTACTTTTCATATCTAGTTGTCAAGGTCTCCATCTTTTACATGCTGCAAGTGATAACATGACTTTGATTGATGTCATTTTGGCCATTGAGCTAAAGTTTCTTTATAATCCATTTCAAATTTTTATAAAAAACACGAGCCGTAAGCCTTACTTTATATTTAGCAATTACACCATCCATTTTGAGCTTTGTCTTAAAAACCAACTTGCAAGAAATTTGTTGAACTTCTAATGGCTTTAGGACTAAATTCCAAGTCTCATTTTTCAGAAGTACCTCCATTTCTTCCTTTATAGTAGATTCCCATTTTGGTATCTCTTTGGCTTCTTTATAAAATGAACGCTCCCTTTCATCAAATGGTCTTACAAAAAAGCATTCAATAATATTGTAATGATTCTTCTCCACCTAGAAGTCTTTGAATTTCTCCAGCATCTTATGCTCTCTTTACGATTTTCTTAGCTCAATCCATTTTGCTTGTTAATTTTGTGATTTCGTGCTCCCCCTTAAAGTAAGCTATGGTGCCAAAGAAGAAGCTTCATTAGAAGAATGTGGTAGAGATTTTGGGCCTTTATCATCTTCAAAATCTTTCATTATTTTTACGAGCTAAAAAGGGGATAGTATAGGTTATAAATAATAAGATAAAATTTCATTAAAAATAACACCACAAGATATGATAACTTTGTGTATCTTTGGATCCATGCATCGCTAGCCCTTTCTTTGTGGATTACATCCCACAACGATATACTTCTTGGCTTTTATCTCTAATTTTGTTCTTTATAAACCAGAACATGAATATAGCATATAGAGCCAAACACTTTGAAATAAGTAACTAAAAGCTTCATTTTGTATAAGAGCTCAAATGGTGTCTTCATTCCAATACTCTTGAGAGAAAGCTTGGCATGCACACCGCATGGCCTTCACCTAAAGTCCTTAGGCAAGTTTTTATCATGAATCCAACTCTTGCAAACTTTTGCCAAGTATCTTAGCTTACACTCTAGCACACCATTTTGCTCAGAAATTCTAGGCCAAAACATTTATTTGCCTTTCAATGCTATAATCAAAGCAGAATTCGAAGAACTCATTTGACATGTATTCTCCACCATTATCGATTTTTAAGCACTTTATCATTGTTTGATGTTTCCCTTTCCCAATCTTCTTAAACATTTTAAAATGAATAAGAACTTCAGACTTTTCCTTCATAAAGAAAACCAAAGTGTACCGGGTATAATCATCAAGAAAAATAAGCATATAGCGACAAATACTATAATTAGCCATTCTATAAGGGTCCATGATATCTAAATATACAAGCCCTAATGGCTTCTTCATTTTGTGGAAGAATGCCCAAATGGTAGGTGATGTGCCTTCCCAAATTCTCATTCTTCACAAACTACATCATGAAGGAGGTTTCCCAAATTTGAAATTCCATCTATCAATTTATCAATAAAGATTTCCTTGAGTTTATTAGAGCCAACATGGGTTAGTCGGGCATGTCATAAGGAAGCACTATCATGTCAGTTGGTCTTTTCTATATATGCATCACTAGCTCATAAAATATATAAAAATTACTCTTTTGCCCTTCAAAACAATATCGGCTTCAACTTTTCTAATATTCTTTTAAAACTTTGACATCATGTGGAACAAATAAAATATATTTATTAAAATCAGAAATTTGAGAGATAGAGATAAGATTTTTTGTCACTCCTAGAATATAGTTGACACTTTTCAACGTGATGCAACTAGATTCTGCCCCTTCAGCTACTAGGTTAATGTTTCCTTCATTTTTCTATCAGATATATGGAAATATCGGGGTTACTATTGCACCATTGTCATTATACATCCAAAGATGTGAAAATAAATAAGCCATCTCTAGGCAATTAATTAGAGCAATCAGAATCAATAATCCATTCCTTTCCATAGTCAATAGTCGCTAAAACTACTACTTTGGTACTTTCTTCCATAGAAGTTGGTACTAGTATTTTATTGGTTCTCTATTCTTCAATTGCCATAGTAGCAAGACATGTCTCCTAGTCACGAACAACTACATCACTTTTTTTCCTTTGGATGCTCTTGCATTGCCTTCATGATGCTTAAGACTTTATTTTTTCATAATTGTAATATCAAACCTTTTCATAATAAGGAGGCTTATCGTTATCTGTTGACTTGTTTTAACTTTTGAGGATTATTTTTCTCTTTGAAATTCTTTCTCTTCTAGTTTTGACTAAACACCTTTTTTTATTTTTAGAAATTAATGCATTATCATTTTTAGAAATTGATGTGTCAGCCATTTGCATACCATGGACTTCTTGATTAGTAAGCAAATTTTTGAACTTAACTATGGTGGGTTGAGTTGTCCATCCTTGGATGGAAGTCAAAAATGGAATATACTTTTTTTTAATCTCTCGGAATACATATCGACATAACCTTACTTTTCTAATTGATTCTTTCAAATCTAACTCTGAGATTTTAGAACACATGGTCTTCACTTAATTGAAATATTGAGCAATTGTCATATTATCTTGTGTAGGGCTAACTCATTCTAAAGCATTTGGAGTCTTGTGATGTTCTTCTTTATAAAGAGCTTACTAGTGTTTTTCATACTTTTTTTGGTGACTTGATGTCTCAAATGTGATCTATAAAATCTCTACGAATGGAGCCTCTTAATGCGAACATAGCTTTTTCTACATCTTATCTTCTATTTTCTTCTAACCTCTGCATTATCGGATGTATCAATTGGTATCACCACATCAACTCCAACAAAAATTTCCCAAAGAACTTGTCCTTGAAGATATACCTTAATGAAAAGCCTCCAATATTGATAGTTAGAGATGTTGAATTTCTCCACTCCAAATTGGTTCAATGTGTTGTTGAAGTCCATCTTTCATAGCATGAATCAATCCACCAAAAATGACTCTATTTTTCTTTTTGGTCTTTCTCCTATGTCGCTTCATCGAGCCTTTTTGTATGGCTTTGATACTATATAGAGAGAAGGAACACTCTCTAAGTATATCTAGATTTATTAGAATATAAGCCCAAAACCAAATAAGAAGACCAATAATAATAGATATGCAAGAAGAATAAGAATGGAAAAGAAAGAACTAATATTTCATTATCTTTTCTTACACATAGTCCATAACATACTTTTATCTCCTTTATATAGATCCACTTACAACTCTTTATATGCCACATATTAATTAATACATTACTTATGGTAAGACTTTTTATTTTCCCATACAACCATTCATATACAAGAAGAACAAGAGTGAAGAAGAAAGAAATAAGGCCGTGTTTAATTTTTGAGAATATTTTTTATTTTTATTTTTTTTAAACAGTTTTTGTTTTTATTTTTTGATCTCTAGAAGTGTTTGGTAAGTGAAAATAAAAGTTATTTTTTATTTCTTATTTTCATTATAAATAATATCTTTCAAAAGAATAACTAAAAAATTAAAAGAAATATATAATAGTATAATATTATATTAATAATAATATAGATTATAATATATAATATATAGCATATAATATATTATTATAATAACTCTATAATACATTATATAAAAAATACATATTATAATATAAGATTAATAATTTTTATTAACAATATGATAATATATTATATTATTATATATATTATAATCTTATAATAAATAATTATTATATTATATAATATATATTATTATAATATATTATATAAATTACATATTTTTTATATATAATAAATGTAAACAATAATATAATATTAATGATATTATAGTAATTAATATGATATTATTAATAATATTATAATATATAACATATTAATATTATATTATTATAATAAAAAATAATATAATATAAAAATATATAAGTATATTAACAATTATAATGATTAATATTATCATACACAATATATACTTGTTATAAATAATAATATAATATTAGTTATTTATTAATGCAATATCATTAATATAATATTATTAGTATTATAATATATAACATGTTAATATTATATATATTATAATAATTAATATTATATAATTATAATATATTAATATTTATAATTATATATTAATAATAAAGAAGTAGATTTAGCTGCATTCGAATATAGATAAGCCTAAATCCAATCATCTCTTCCATCCTTAGATGTACACAGTTTACAAATCCCAAAGATGAAAAAAATGAAAAAGATATGATGATTTCGGAATCCATATGTATTTAAGAATGGAAAAGGTAACTGGATTCTGCACTTAGTTACATTCGAATATAGTCAAATTTATCTCAATAATAAATATTATTACCTTTTTAAAAAGTTATCTTAAGTTTCAAAAAAAGTTATTTTAAAAAATAAAAAGTAAAAATAGTGTAACCAAACATATTTTTTTATGATAAATTTCATACTTTTATTTTTTTAAAAAAATAAAAGTGATACAAATTAGGTCCTTTATTTTATACTTTCTTCTTTCTTTTGATAAAAAACAGTGAAAACATCTTTTAATTATTTTAATTATTTTATAATTTTAAAGTTATATTTTTTAAAAAATTATTTTTATTTTTATTCATCAAAGATATTTTTACAAGTATTTTTTATCTTTTATAAAAATAAAAATAAAAAATAAAATTATTCTCAGAATCTAAATGCATCCTAATATTTCATTATCTTTTCATGCACATACTCCATAGCATATTTTATCTCCTTTGTATAGATTCACTTGCAACTCTTCATATGCCTCATTATTAATTAACACATTACCAACTTTTTCATGTTTTCATGCAACCATTCATATATTTATAATTAATTTAGTACATTAATACATTGTTCAAGAAAAGACTTTCCATCTTCCATGTTCAACCTTTCATATTAATATTTTAGAATAGTATTTTTTTTTTATGTATCGGTTAGCATAAGATCTAACATTGTTAAATCTCGCCGGTCTTCGATCTCATCTCTTGGAGAAGCCGGTTTTCTTGCCTGACTCATGGCTCATTAGCTGGATCAGATCGAAGGCCATATCTCTACCGCTTCAAAACCGGACGGCTTCCTGATATTAAATCACCGCAGAAGGCTGGGGGAGCGGAGGACGACCCGCTCCGCTCGCAAACAACCTAACATCACCTCTCATGCTTTGTCTCTGCCTGCCAGAGAATTGATCATAAATAATAGGGGGGCGTGCAAATCCAATGGACGACAGTTGGCACACAGCTCATCCCCTGTTAGAAGTGTACGAATTGCTGCTGGCGTTGCTTGGTGCCAGATTTGCTTAATCAATTAATTAACATGATCAACGCCCCCCCCTGGGGAGGAGTTCTGTTATAAAATGGAGACCAACTCTGTCCTTTATCTGAAGCTGTGCCTTGGCCTGTTAGTAAAATCCATCGGTAGGTAGGGGAGGAGTTCTGTTATAAAATGGAGACCAACTCTGTCCTTTATCTGAAGCTGTGCCTTGGCCTGTTAGTAAAATCCATCGGTAGGTAGATTCATGATGAAATTTTGCGGGCCAGTCGCCTGTGAGTGTCACTTTCTACCGTAAACTATTCCACCGTCCATCTTGTTACCGCTACCAGCTGCTGCTTCGGTGCGCCCCAGCCATTTCCTGCGGAGCTTGAAACCATGGGAAGCCTCAGTAATGAAAATAATAGTTCAATATCCTTAGGTTCTAGAGCGTGCAAAGCCTAGAGTTTTAAATTAATCACTTATTGATAGGAGATGAGAATTTAAAATAAACAAGATATTCCATTGTAGAGATCTCATGGGGTGGCCTTCGTGGGTCTAACGGCTAATTAATCTCTTTGGTTACCTGACCATTTCAGATGTATGGTATTGTAAATAAAAATAGATTGAAGAACATAAAGATTAATATAGATGCAGACGTTTAAGATATTAAATGAAGCTTTTGAGCAATGGCATTAAACTCTAGCTTTCGAAATAAAATTCAAAGGCTGGTTCGGAAACGTAGACTATAATGTCATCAAATCACTGCTCCAACAAATGTAGATTTTGAAGCCCGTAGTCTACTTTTCCAATAAGTCGTACCAGGCAACTGAATTTGGGTTGGTTAGGTGCACTTGAAGTGGATTACCAAAAGGAATTTGGCAATTGGAAGTGGGGGTTGCATAAAGATGTCAAGCTAAAATATATTCACAATTTCCTTTGTCACTAGAGAGAGAGAGAGAGAGAGAGAGGCCCACGATTCAAATGGTAATACTGGCATCTCATCATATTTTTTTAATAAATTTATGTACCACAACGAGAATGCATGCACATGCATGTTCGCCAATGGATCTCGTATCTTAAAACCAATTTAGAGAGGATATTAAAGGACATGTTTGATAAGGATGCAAGTGGAAAAGTTTGAGGTTGGTTTTGGATTGATTAGATATATTTGATGAGGTGCCTAATGGAAATAGTGACGGAGGAACACCAAAAGACATGTTAAAAATGAAAGAGTTATGTTGGAATATCAAAAGACATATTAAAAATGAAAGAGTTATGCCCTAAAAGCCAATCATAATCTGTATTGCGATAGAGTCTCTTTTGTTCTTCCAAATCATATACATGATATTTTGGTTATAAATAAAAGGCATTATGTTTCATCATTTGCTGCTTCTTATAATTATGATGAACCCCATAAATTAGGGCAATGGTTTTAGGGCTATGATGAGATCATACCAGTGAGACCTAAAACCCTAAAATCCTAATCTAAAACATTCCCAATCGTTGGTACATTGAGTCGGGGATCAATGTTACCGAAAAGACTGGCACATCTTATGTATACTTGATGTAGAGGGTGATTGATCTCACAATCACTTATGTGAGACACTAATACAAAGATGTGGGTGCTCATTAGAGGAATGAGTTCATTGAATTGACCTACCAAGAGAACATCTTATGGAAGCTTACTTATTTGTCAAAAGATGATTCTCTAAGTGGGAGTTGTGCAAGTGATCCTTAGACCTGAGATCACCATAGTATCTTATGCACATGAATCCATGTTTTGGTTTACACTCATTCACGACATTAAGTTGTGTACGAGGTATTCTGGATATGATGGACTGTGTATGAAGATTGTGAGTAGATCAATAAGGAATCAATCACTTCTAGTAAGAGAAGACCACATCCTATTTGCTCTAATCTTATGATGATTCAGGAAGTCTTTGATCAAAGCATAATAAAAAATTAGAAAGAGTTTCTAATGTTTCATTAATTGAATTATCATTAGAAGATTAAGAGAGACATGAATAAGTAATTGAGTTTGACATTAATCCATACTCATATACTTATTCGAGATACAGTATGATTGAAGGATTGAATTGCAAAGTAACTTGCCACTGAAGGGTATATTTGGTATATCCATTAAATTTCATATCTTTCGGGTAGACATGATATGTTGCTAGACGTCAATCTTGTCTTGTAGGTTTGATTGAATTAAAAAGTTTAATTTAATCAATAATTAGAAAGGGTTCTAATTGTCAAGTTCGAGATCGCACTGATTGGACTTATAAGAATTAGAAATGTTCTAATCATGATAGGTCAACTTGCACCCACACCTACTGCTAGCTAGATGTGGAACCTAATGGATTATACACAAAAGGAACTGATCAAGGGTTTAATTAGATTAGATTATGTTTGCAAGATAGACATGCTAGTACGTGTTGCAAACCCTAGCTCTTGATTCGAATTGGATTCGAATCTGATTCTTATATTAGGTTAATCTAATATGATTAGATCATGACCTAATGTGGGTTGGCCAAGAGTTGAAACCCAATTGGCTTTATCTGGACCATTGGATGGCTCCTTGAATGAAGGACCTGGACCATTGGTTGTCGCCTGAATTTGGATCATTAGTTGGTGCCTGAATCTGGACCATAGGTGATGGCACCTTACTTTTGGATCATTGGATTATCATGAAATAAGTGTGGGGTGAGGTTATCAGCGTGAGAAGGCTGATAGCGCGCATGTCAGATAAATTTTTAAGCGGATACGTCTTTTCGCTCTCTTAGATGCGCCCTTCCTCTTAACGTCTCATCATGATGAGGCGCTACCCTTAGGACATGCCCCATCATGATAGGGCATGTGGATGGAATACATCCCTTGGTGATGCATCCCTCTGCCTCTTATAAATAGGAGTGCGTCCCGGGGTTCATTGATAATTGAATCCATCCAAAAAGAAATCAATTCCCTCTCTTTCTTATTTTATTTCTCTTATATGTCTTGTCCTAAACCAAGAGAAGGAGGCCTTCTTCAGGACAAGAGGCTATCTTGTCCTAAACTAAGATAAGGAGGTTTTCTTCAGGACAAGACCTAAACTAGGACAAGGAGGTATTCTTTAGGACAAGAGGCTTTAAAGGGTTTTTTGTAAGAGAAAGATAGAAGGGAAAGAAAGCAAGCCAATCAAATCCTTTGGAAGGATTAAGCATCAAGGATCAAAGTTTTTGAAGGAGCTAGAGTCTTGAACCCAATTTCTGTGTGGATCAACGTTGGAGGGTGAACACTTGGGCACCTTATGGATATTCTAACATATTGGATTTAGCATTATAGGTACTCTTCTTATCCTACATTTATTGTTTATTCATTTGATTGTTACCATTAAGAAGATCTTGGCTATTAAGGGTTTCATGTAAACAGACCTCATTAAAAAATTTATGAAATCTATGCGTTTCCACTGCACTCTTAGGCATGCACAAGAAACCCAACAGTGGTATCAGAGCCATCCTTAACTGGTGCAATCAAATGATCATGCATTTTGTAGGATCCATAAATGTTATGTGATAGCAATATTAGATATCATGATATGAAGCATGTTCATTAAAATGCTATATAATAGCAATATTAAATATGAAGCCTGTTTATTAAAATGCTATATATGTTTATAGAAAGTTGTTATGTGATAGCAATAATATATTCAAATATCTTGATATAAATTTTATATAAGATATGATCAAGCATATTCGTATTCATTGATATGCTTGTTTCTTACATAAGAAATGCAAAGTATATGGAATGTGCTAAGAGATCAGAAAGCCCTCACATAAAATATATTAAGTCACAGTGTTAAAATACTTTAAGCTAGCCTATTCGAGAACAATTGACTAAGTTGGTGTCTAGGAAAGCACTCAAGGTGGTTACTTAATTAGGACCTTACTCTTTGAGCAAGGGGAGCCTCCCACCTGCTTACCTGGCCAACTATTTGATTGTCTTTTATGGATAAGCTTAATGTTTATGAAACACTACTCTGAGCCTTCTTTCATGCCTAGACATTATTTTGTCGAGATCCATGCTAGTTTGTTGTGTACCCACAAGGTCAAGCATGGGACTGATATAATATTGTCTTGGTGCATAAAGATGCTTACAGCATATTTTAATATGTTGCTTTGTTGTGTACCCACAAGGGCAGCATTATTCAAATATGATTGTATGGAAATGAAGGATCTGACTTAACTAAAACATTATAGTTTGTTGTGTACCCATAAGGCTATGAATGTTTTAGAGGACAAGATAAAGTTGAGAATTGCATGAGATGCAATTGGAAAGAGTTTCCTACCTCTGAACTCATAAAGGTTTGTTGTGTATCCACAAGGCTCTTATGAGGAATTAGGATCTCAACCCCACTAAGAAAAATTAGTATTTTTCTCGTTTATCATAGAAGGGAGCTATGATAAGTCGATAAAATAGTGGAAGTAACAATTAGAAAAAAGGCCTTGTCTAATTGTATACTGTCATCATGATTGGTCTGCTTATGTTAGTTTTGTTCTTTATTTATGTAGCATTAAATCTGTATTAAATGGCTTCTTCACTATCACTGAGAGGCATCTTAGATGCTAATAAGTTGACCGGCCCGAACTATATAGACTGGTTGAGGAATCTTAAGATTGATCTCACACAAGAAAAACTTTCCTATATACTTGAAACCCCTGACTTAGTATTAGCTGGGGATGATACTACTGAAGAGGAGGTTGCCACATACAGAATGTGAAAAAATAACAGTTTGACTGTCAAGTGTATCATGCTGGCATCTATGAGTAACGAGTTACAAAGGCAACATGAAAGCATGGACACTCACTCTATACTTCTTAATTTGAAGGAATTATAAGGAGAACAAAGTAGGACTACTAGATATGAGATATCTAAGCAGTTGCTCTGTGCTAAAATGAATGAAGGGATATCCGTGCAAGACCATATTGTTATGGTTATAGACTTGATCACTCAATTAAGTCAACTGGGTTTTGTTATGGATAATGAACTCAATCAGGATTTAATCCTACAATCACTTCCCGAGTCATTCTCTCGGTTTGTCGTGAATTATCATATGAACAAGCTGAATACCTTCTTGCCTAAGCTGTTAATATGTTGAAGAATATTGAAACCCACATCAAGAAGAAAAAGGGTCTGATCCTTCTTATTGGTGGGGCTCTAAAAGAAAGTCAGGTAGTAAGGGTTCTAAGAAGAGGCTGAATCCTTAAAGAAGCATCAAGATAAAGAAAGGAAAGAAGATCTCTGGACCCGGTACCTGTTTCCACTACGGTAAGGAAGGCCACTGGAAAAGGAATTACAAGAGTTTTCTTGCAACTGTGAAGCCTGATGCAAGAGTTGCATCAAAAGAAAATTAGAAGTTTGATGAAATGTGACTTCGAGTTATTTGGCGCTGCAAGAGAGTCCCTTCAGGCTGATCCAAAGGAGGAATCGTACTCTATTAGATATGGTACGATCCATGATGTGCTTTACGGATCTTCCTATTTCCTTCTGGGGATTTGCCCTAAAGACTGCTGCATATATTTTGAATATGGTACCTTCTAAGTCTGTACCTAGCACTCCATATAAGATATGGAAAGGAAAGAAGTCAAATCTTAAGTATCTTAAGATATGGGGCTATCAAGCTTATATCAAAAGAAATTTTGGACATAAGCTAAGTGCCAGATCAGATAAGTATATATTTGTAGGTTACTCTAAAAACAGTATATAATATATCTTCTATAATCCTATTGAACACAAGATTTTTGTTGGTAGGCATGCTATTTTCATAGAGAAAGAGTTTTTCCTTGAAAAGGGCAAGGATAGAAAAATTAAACTTAAAGAAGTTTATGACCTACAAATTGAGACAAATGATATTCCTCAACCAGATGTACCCATAGATGAGGTATAACCACAACACACATCTCCTCTCCGAAGGTTAGAGTGCGAAGAGCACATGAGAGATATGGGTTTATCATAGAGAATGATGAAGCCTACATCATTGAAAACGATGATCTACTGACCTATTCGGAAGTTGTCATGAGTAGGGACTCTGATAAATGGCTGGAGGCTATGAAATTCGAAATATATTCTATATTACCAAGTGTGGACTTTGGTAGATGCACCTGAGGGTGTAACCCCTATAGGTTGTAAATGAGTATATAAGAAAAAGATTGGAGCTGATAGCCAAGTAGATACATATAAGGCCAGGCTAGTGGCAAAATGTTTCAGACAAAAATAATAAATTGACTATGATAAAACTTTTTCACCAGTAACTATGCTGAAGTCTATTCGAATTATGCTTGCAACTTGCAATAGCTGCATATTATGATTATGAAATCTGGCAGATGGATGTCAAAACTGTATTCCTTAATGGTTATCTTAAGGAAGAGGTTTATATAACTCAGCCAGAAGGATTTGTCTCAAGTGGGAGAACAAATCAAGTATGCAGGCTTAAGAAATTCATTTATGGATTAAAGCAAGCATCGAGGAGTTGGAATATCCATTTTGATATGACAATCAAAGAGTTTGGCTTTATCAAAAATGTGGATGAACCTTGTGTATATAAGAAGACAAGTGGGAGTGCTATTATCTTCTTAGTATTGTATGTAGACGACATACTTCTCATTGAAAATGATGTTCCAATGTTGAGTCTGTCAAGACTTAGCTATCAAAAAGGTTTTCCATGAAAGACTTGGGTGAAGCATCCTATATACTGGATATAAAGATCTATAGTGATAGATTTAAAAGGATGCTAGGCTTATCCCAGTCAAGGTACATAGATAAAGTGCTGAAAAGATTTAGTATGGATGGAAGTAAAAGAGGTTACTTACTCATAGGTCATGGCATACATCTCTCTAAGAAGATATCTCCTAAGACACCTGAAGAGAGAAATAGAATGAGTACTATTCCATATGCATCGGCAGTAAGGTCGATAATGTATGCTATGCTATGTACCAGGCCTGACGTTGCTTATATCTTAGGCATAATAAGTAGGTTTCAGACTGATCCAGGGGAGATCATTGGAAAACAGTGAAAAGCATTCTTAAGTACTTGAGAAGGACTAAAGATGTTTTTCTAGTATATGGAGGATCAAAATTGAAACTACAAGGTTATTTGGATTATAGTTTTCAGTCAGATCCAGATGATAGTAAGTCCATTTCAGGATATGTCTTTACTCTGAATGGTTGAGTTAAAGGAGTCGAAGAAGAGTTCCAAGCAAGAAATTACAGTCGACTCGCCATCAGAGGCAAAGTACATTGTCAGAAGTGAAGCAGCCTAAGGAAGTCGTTTTGGATGAAGAAGTTCATCACAGAGTTGGGTGGTATCTGAGATTGCTGAACTAGTACCAGTTTATTGTAATAACACTGGAGCTGTTGCACAAGCAAAGGAACTAAGGTCTCATCATAGATCCAAACACATTCTAAGACGCTTCCACCTCGTTCATAAGATTGTTGAAATGAAAGACATCAAGATTGAACGAGTAGATACAAAGAACAACCTAGCAGACCCATTCACTAAAGCTTTACCTCAGTAGCAATTTGATCACCACCTTGATTGTATGGGGTTAAAGTATAAGAGCGATTGGCTTTAGTGCAAGTGGGAGAATGAAAGAGTTATGCCTAAAAGCCAATCATAATCTGTATTGCGATAGGGTCTCTTTTGGTCTTTCAAATCATGTACATGACATTTTGGTTATAAATAAAAGGCATTATGTTTCATTATTTGTTACTTCTTATAATTATGATGAACTCCATAAATTAGGGCAATAGTTTTAGGGCTATGATGAGATCATATCAATGAGACCTAAAACCTTAAAACCCTAATCTAAAATATTCCCAATCGTTGGTACATTGAGTCGGGGATTAATGTTACCGGAAAGACTGGCACATCTTATGTATGCTTGATGCAAAGGGTGATTGATCTCACAATCACTTGTATGCGACACTAATACAAAGATGTGGGTGCTCATTAGAGGAATGAGTTCACTGAATTGACCTACCAAGAGAACATCTTATGAAAGCTTACTTATTTGTCAAAAGATGATTCTCTAAGTAGGAGTTGTGCAAGTGATCCTTAGACTTGAGATCACCATAGTATCTTATGCACATGAATCCATGTTTTGGTTTACACTCATTCACGACATTAAGTTGTGTACGAGGTATTCTGGATATGGTGGACTGTGTATGAAGATTGTGAGTAGATCAATAAGGAATCAATCACTTCTAGTAAGAAAAGACCACATCCTATTTGCTCTAATCTTATGATGATTCAGAAAGTTTTTGATTAAAGTATAATAAAAAATTAGAAACAGTTTCTAATGTTTCATTAATTGAATTATCATTAGAAGATTAAGAGAGGCATGAATAAGTAATTGAGTTTGACATTGATCCATACTCATATACTTATTCGGGATACAGTATGATTGAAGGATTGAATTGCACGGTAACTTGCCACTAAAGGGTATATTTGGTATATCCACCAAATTTCATATCTTCCGGGTAGACATGATACGTTACTAGACGTCAATCTTGTCTTGTAGGTTTGATTGAATTAAAGAGTTTAATTTAATCAACAATTAGAAAGGGTTCTACTTGTCAAGTTCGAGATCGCACTGATTGGACTTATAAGGATTAGAAATGTTCTAATTATGATAGGTCAACTTGCACCCACACCTACTACTAGCTAGATGTGGAACCCAATGGATCACACACAAAAGGAACTGATTAAGGGTCTAATTAGATTAGATCATGTTTGTAGGATAGACATGCCAGCACGTGTTGCAAACCCTAGCTCTTGATTTGAATTGAATTCGAATCTGATTCTTGTATTAGGTTAATCTAATATGATTAGATCATGACCTAATGTGGGTTGGCCAAGAGTTGGAACCCAATTGGCTTTATCTGGACCATTGGATGGCTCCTTGAATGAAGGACCTGGACCATTGGTTGTCGCTTGAATTTGGACCATTAGTTGGTGCCTGAATCTGGACCATAGGTGATGGCGCCTTACTTTTGGACCATTGGATGGTGTCTTAATCTGGACCATTGGATTATCATGAAATAAGTATGGGGTGAGGTTATCAGCGTGAGAAGGCTGATAGCACGCGTATCGAATAAATTTTTGAGCGGATACGTCTTTCCACTCTCTTAGATGCGCCCCTCCCCTTAGCGCCTCATCATGATGAGGCGCTACCCTTGGGACACGCCCCATCATGATAGGGCGTGTGGATGGGATGCATCCCTTGGTGATGCATTCCTCTGCCTCTTATAAATAGGAGTGTGTCCCGAGGTTCATTGATAATTAAATCCATCCGAAAAGAAATCAATTCCCTCTCTTTCTTATTTTATTTCTCTTATATGTCTTGTCCTAAACCAAGACAAGGAGGTCTTCTTCAGGACAAGAGGCTGTCTTGTCCTAAACCAAGACAAGGAGGTCTTCTTCAGGACAAGACCTAAACTAGGACAAGGAGGTCTTCTTTAGGACAAGAGGCTTTGAAGGGTTTTTTGAAAGAAAAAGATAGAAGGAAAAAAAAGCAAGCCAATCAAATCCTTTGGAATGATTAAGCATCAAGGATCAAAGTTTTTGAAGGAGCTAGAGTCTTGAACCCAATTTCTGTGTGGATCAACGTTGAAGGGTGAACACTTGGGCACCTTGTAAATATTCTAACATATTGGATTTAGCATTACAGGTACTCTTCTTATCCTACATTTATTGTTTATTCATTTGATTGTTACCATTAAGGAGACCTTGGCTATTAAGGGTTCATGTAAACAGACCTCATTAAGAAATTTATAAAATCTATGCGTTTCCACTGCACTCTTAGGCATGCACAAGAAACCCAACAAAAAATGTATTTATAAGTTCATATTTCAATACTACAGTGCATGCACATGCGTCCAGGCCATTTAATCCCATCTAATTTACGAAGAAACCATTGAAAGGATTGAATTTGATGATTCTAGTGCTCTCCCAAAATGAAATGTTTCTAACATTATTTTGGATCTTTAATATTATTTAGATTATAAATGAGAATAAAAATTATAATTTTATCTTAATCTGATGAACATCTATACCAATCGCTCTAATCGAGATAGACTTTTTAAGCTTTGACTAAATTCGAGGTGAGCTTCACAAAAAAATTAAAAACTTTATGATTAAGATTGAGGTGAGATTGGTATATATATATCTCGTCCTCAACTAGAGATGTGAAACGGGTTAGGTCATAATGGCTCAACCTACTACAGGAGTTGGCTCAGCACACTCATCAGATCGGAGAAGGGGGCAATTCGGCGTAACCCACAAGCTCGGCCTAGAGTGGGTGATGCCAAACTGTGCCTAATGTTTGTGTTGGCCATAGATCAGCTCTGTGTCGGTCCCATGAAACGGCCCATATATCATCTCGCATGCTTAGTATACATACCAATTTATTTATTTTTAAATATTATTTAAATTATATATATATATATATATATATATGAATGAATAAATGGCTTGCTATCGTGATCACACCATCTCATGGTTTTCTTGATCCTCCTCTTGCCTTCTCCATGTTCTAACGGCCGCTGCGAAAATAAGGGAAGCCCGTCGGCCTATTAATTCTGCTTCCGCCCTCATCATCCTTCTAGCAGGGGAAGGTCCCTGCTTGTCTCACCCCTGAACTCCACGGCTTATTCGGCCATCAACTACGGCATGGCCATGGCCTCACACCACTGACCACTTAATCATTTATATCTGTCAGACCTAGGGTATGGCTGTGGACGCACACAGTGATCAATCTCCTCACCGCTGTTCGTGAAATCCCATCGAATACGGTCGAGGTCTTCGACCGAACACCTCTCGCGAAATCCCATAGAACACGGTTGAGGTCTCTGACCGATCGCCTTCCGCGGTTGTTTATTTCCGTTTTGATTTGCCTCCACGATCAAGTCCGTAGCCTTGATCGGCTTTGTCGCCATTGGAACAAAGCTTCCTATTCCTGTCCCCTATTTTATCATGACAAACCATCGTGCATGGCCGCGGCCATTGGCCGTTTCTTTCTCACAAAACAGAGGAAACATGAGCCATGATTTCTTCATGCCTACCCTCTTTCATGCCTTCATTGCGAGTAATTGTTTAGGTAGGGACTTCGAGCTGGGGAGGCTGAACCTAAGCTTGGCCTCCTTGAGGTTCGGTGCCGGCGGGTGGTCTTTAGCACCCGCTGGCAGAGGTGACAGAGAAGGGGATGAGGGTGTTCTCCATGAAACCTTCATTTTGGCCGTAGGAAAAAAAAAGGGAAGATGATTGAGTGGTCCGTTGGGTTTCTTTCATCCAGCGACTCGGTCCGTTTTCAGCGTAGGATCGTTTTGGGTGAAGTTTTAATTGGACCTTATCTTGGGTCATGGTCATAAGCTCCTTTTGGGCCAGCGGAGTCATGGGCCAAGATTTATTTGGACCACAATTTAGGTCATAGTTTGATCATGGGCCAAGGCCAATTTTGGATTAAGGATGGCTTATAGTCGCACCAATTTGGACAAAGCCTAGTTTCGAGCCATAGAATGGTCACGGCTTGATTTGGACCACAGCTTGGTTTGGGTTACAACCCCTGCTTTGGATGCCTCTCTCTGTTTGATGTTTCAGCCTATGTCTCGTGCTTGTCCATAGACATGGCTTGTTGTATTAGACTGAGCTATGTTTTTGGTTCTAGACCACTACTGGGCTTGCGTTAAAGGTCTGATTCAGGCCTCAGATGATGTTTTGCACCTTGGATGGACCTAAGCTATTTCTTAGTTTACTTTGTGTTGGAAACGATAGTTTTTTTGAAAGTTAGGATATTGTTATCATTTACTTCATGTGAAGAGATATCACTAGTATATTACATTCTTTACTTAAAAGAAAAATTTTTGATGATACATCGAGTATCTTTAGATATATATAGTTATAAAGTATTAAGATTATTTTATTATTCATTACCCACATAGTGATTAATATATATTGCATTCTTTATCTTGAATAGTCTTCTTTAATATGAATGATAATCATTTTATAATTAAGATATTAACTGGCCCTAAATATAAGAGAAGGAAAGAAACTATCAAGTTTGCTAGTGGATTGATAATATTGACCTACCTTTATATAAGAATCCTTACTTTTTTTTTAGAACATTTCATATATGAGGGAGAGGAAAAATAACTACTTAAAAAATAAAAAAGATTTATAGCAAAATAAAAATAGAATTTAAGAATATGGTAATATAAAATCTTGCATTCCTAGGAATTTAAACTGGCGTTATTAAGGCAAATCAAACATGATGATCTTGCATGCTTAATAATTTGATCATCAAATGTAAAATTATTAAAAATATAAGATTTTTATTAGTTCATATCAGGGGCGAAAACAATGCAGAAGTTCAGAGAATTAATGGTCTTTTTGATTGAGCAGGTAAATCACTTGCTGGTTTCTTTTTCTTGTTCCATTCCTTGGCATTGTGTCTCTCTGATTTACTTTCACCTAGATTAGCAATGCCATGCCAAAGAGATTTGATTCCCAAATTAGAGAAGGAAAAACTCTGCAAAATTAAATTTTACCAAACTCATATCATGTGACTTCCTACTGTGATTTGTGGTCTGATACTTGTATTGTCATGCAAAGGCAAAACAAAACACCTACAAACACCTCACATGCCCATTGTAAGAGCGTGGGCGACCAGGAGTCCTACCAACGTGGCATTATTTTCCTATCAGTCATTGAAAAGCTTTTGAATGATCCACTAGTTTTCCATTGGCAGACTTATTCCATAAATAGTTTGGCTTACTAAAGAATAGGGAACCAAGTCAACTAGTCAGTTATTCATCATTTATTTGCTAATTACTCACAATAAATTTAAGGAAAACTATTGGATCAAACATTAATGTTCTCAATATTTTTGCAATGTACTCGTAATATTGCTTAATTTTTGGTGCATCTTGCATACTCGTTTCTTTTCATTATGTAATTCTTAATTTTTATATTCTAAATTTTTAAAGAATATTTTGCACTTTCACCAAGTTTTGAACTAGCTGAATTTGTGTGCCTTTATCAATTAATTATTTACATACTGTATTATTGTTTCAAATGTCGTAGCTGTTTGTGACTTGATTTCTAACTCAACTGTGTAATTGTTAATCATTTTCCAGGGAAAAGGTGAGGGAGAGATCCTTGGTATCGAGCGAACGGTTTCTTTTCTTTTGTCCTGAGGGAGAGAGATTTCACTATTTTGCTTTTACCTTTAATCAATTCCACAGCTTTAATCAACAAAATTTGTTTTCTTTCTTTCGTATGGGAAGAGATCCCTAATAATCTTATCTTATTCTTCTAACCATTTCTGCAGAAATTTATTATTTTATCTTTCTTTTTTTTTTAAAGTAAAAGTCTACTTCATATCATTTAACTTTTGAAAAAGTAAAAACCACCTTTCACTATTCTCAATAGCAAGATTCCTTAGCTTTTAATCGTTTGACTTCTGTTTTTTTTATTAGTTGATTAAACCTTATCTTAATATTTTCTTACAATCTAGGTGCTTTTCATCTACAACTTTCGCATCAGAGAAACCCTAAAAATAAAAAATAAAAAAAGAGTAAAAATAATTTAAAAATAATTTTATCTATTTTTCTGTAATATCAAATTGATTGTCCTTTTGAGCCTCTATTGCCCCTTGGACATCTCTGCCATTAGTTACCTGTCAGTCACCACCCTTTCACTGATTTAATGAAATGAAAGGAAAAAAAAAAAAAAATCCAAGATGAAAGAAAAGGAGTAAATGAAGTAAATAAAAAACCACTTTAGCCTTATTGCCCACCAAAAGAAAGCATGAAAGGATTTTAAGGCTATATTTGATTTTTTAAAAACATTTTTTATTTTCATTTTTATTTTCATTCTTTAAAAATAGATTTTATTTTCTATTTTCTGATCTTATTTTCTATTTTCTATTTCATATTTTTATTATAAATAATATCTTTTAAAGAGTAAATAAAATAATTAAAGAGAACACCATCCACTTCTATGATACAATAATATAATACATAATATTATATTATAATATATTATATATTATATATTTATACTATATATAGTATATATCATGTATAATATATTGCGCATTATAATATTATAGCATAATAATAACTAATATTATAATATTTTATATATTGAAAATATATATTGTAATATAGAATTATATATTTATTACATATAATAAACGTAAATAGTAATATAATATTAGTTATATATTAATATAATAATATTATTATATTATTAGTAGTATTATAATATATAATCAGATTAATAATTTTAATTATTAATAATATAATATATGCATTATATAATTAATATTAATATAATCCTATTTATATATCATAATAATTATATTATATAATTATTATATATTAATAATATATCATTATTTTTTCAAAAACTTGTCTAAGGCTCCAAAAAATTTTGCTTTAAAAATAAAAAAAGTAAAAATATTGTAACTAAATATATTTTTTTATATCAGATTTCATATTTCTATTTTTGAAAATAAAAAATAGAGAATATAAAGGAGACTAAATAGGTCCTTTGTTTTTTATTTCCCTCCTTCTTTTGATGGAATATAGTAAAAATATCTTTATATTATTTTTAGTTTTTAATTATTTTAAAATTATATTTTTTAAAAAATTATTTTTATTTTCATCCTTCGAATGCATTTTTATAAGTATTTTTATTTTTTATTAAAATAAAAATAAAAAACAAGACTGAACTCAAAAATCAAATGCATCTTAAAGCAATTCAAAACAGGTGAACAAATCTTTAAGAGTTAAAGTCCACGTCTGATTTTGCTCCATGTTGTCCAGAGATGTAACCAAATTTACCCACTTATCTTAGTATCCTATACTTAACGTGTGAACCAAAGACTTGCTAAATTTCACATATCTTATTACTTGTCATTGATATTTAGCATGCAAAATTATTAAGGCTAGCATGCATGGTGATTCAGACATGAAATTATCTAGAGATTTTCAAACCATGCATCCAAGAGCATCAGCATAGCTCTTCAAGCAGAAATGCAATGGTAAGAAACATAAAAGAATTCATGCCTATTTATTCACTTACTTGTAAGTTTCTTGTCTTTCTAGTTCTTTTCTTCTATGATTTTTAATTAGTTTGCATGAAAATTTATGATATATATCTGAACAGATCTAACGTGTTCTGCCCAAAATAATGCCATCCCTTTATTTAAACCTTTGGTAACTATTATTTTACCACTCATTATGCCCAAAATGTGATTAATTACTTCTTCCCCTTCTCAGAAAGAGGAGCTGACTTAATCAAGAAACTGAGATGCCTTGACAATTTCTAGCTTTTGCAGTTGGCTGATATCTTAAACTGAAAGCTGTTCCTTTCTATTTAATTTGTTTAATTTCAGAGAGCTAATTAACTTATACATATGTTGGTTCCAATAACTTTTTTGATATGACATATTAGCTCGATATTATTGTCATACAAAGTCACTGAATTTATATAAAAAGGGGTCTTAAATAAGAGGAAGGCATATAATAAAACATCTTGCCTATGCTTTATTATCACAATTAAATGGATCTTCCATAATTCCATTAATAATAACAGGCTACCTACATTCTAAAATAGAGATATTTTTTTCCTAAAATGCTTCTCCTTGCATCTCTCTTGTTGCAAGTCCTAAAATGCTTCTATGAGACATTCTATAAATAACTATTCTACATTTTTATTTTGTGTAAGATAGGCTTTGCTGGTAGTAAAAACAAGATTTGAGATCCCATAAAATATAAGGACATATGGAGTTTACCAAAGGAAGTTTCTATTTGCGTATCAAAACAAATGAGTTAGGATAGCTCGTGGGAAAAAATGCATCCAAGTTGTCTAACTTCCTTAGCATAATAGCTTGAAGGGGCGATTTGGCACCAATAAACTATTTCAATTGGAGGAATGCATTAGATGAGAAGGAGCACATGTGAGAAATGGTCCTGATACTAAGAGATCCTATATCTTGTATGCTTAATGTATCCTTTTTTTATTTACATAAATAATATCTTCTCAATGAGTTGTAGAGTAAGTGCAATATCAACCCATTATCTTATGATTGGGTTTTCAAGCCATTTTCATGCAAATGGAAGGAGTAGAAAGCTGATTTGAAAGCACGCATCAAAAATACAAAGCCTAGATCTTCCTTTTCTTACTCCTCCAGATGGTGTTCTTAAAGAGAAAAACCGATCGTGAATATATGGCTCCTCAGAAACATAACCTCAAGCGATTTCATATAAATAAAATAATCAGGATAATTTGAATCGGAGTAATTAATTACTTAAGATCATCATCTTCCTATAGACTAACATAAAACATTTTGTTTTCATCAAGTACATTATCACTATCTTAATAGCCTTTCAATGTTCAAACTAATATTTGATAAATATTTGCTAAGAACACTTACTGCATAAGCAATGTCTAGTCTAGTTCAAACATGTACATACAATAAGCTATCAACCATATTAGTATAAGATGCATTCTTTATAGCCTCTCTCTCAAAACTCATTTTTGAGGTACTACTTTAAATGAACTCATCACTTTTCACAATAGGTATATCCCTTAATTTATAATTTTACATACTAAGCACACAATTAATGTAGGTCTTTAAGAGAGTCTTAACATATCACAAGATCTATCATTGTGGTTCTTAATTCTAAAAACAAAAAATGACACACCAAGATTTTTTTATATCAAAAGTCTTGGCTAATAATTGCTTAGTCTTAGGTATTAAACCAAAATTGTTATTAAAAGGTAAAATATCATCAACATAAAGTATAAGGAAGATGAATATACTCCCACTAACCTAGTGGTATAAGCACTGATCAACCTTATTCTCTAAAATGATCATTTAAGAAGGTTGCTTTTATATCTATCCAGTGAATCTCTAAATCAAAATGAGGCACCAGTCTCACAATAGTCCCACAAGAATTCTTTGTAAAAAAGTGATGAGAGAATCTTATTTAAATTATTTGGAACTCCAAATCACTTATGCCTAGTAGATTTCCTTAAAGGTGCCTTTGCAATAGCCTTTTCCAAATGAGGTAGTTCAACATAAGTAGGATCAAGGATAGAAGGTTTAGTATTCTATTATTCATGATCTACTATCTTTATAGGTGTAGGCATGACACCTTTATATATAATAAAAGATTAAAGGAAAAGGAAGTGGAACATCTTTATTAGGCTCTCTTGTCAATAGACTGATAACTTACGATATGAACACCATCAAGCTCTAAATTTAGCCTTTGCGAACTCTACAAACTTAGTGCTATATGTAGGACAACATAATCTGCATTCCTTAATATATTCTGGATACCCAATAAAGCAACAATGGATAGTCCCAGGGTTAATCTTTTTTTAATCTTTTTTTAAAAGGATCATAAATTCTAACCTTAACAGCATATCCCCAAACATAAAAGTGGTTCAAACTAAGTTTTCTTTTTATTTACAACCACTCAAATGGTGTTTTGGGAATAGATTTGCTAGACACTCTATTGAGTATTCTCAAAGCAGTCTTAATAGTTTCATCCTACAAAGAATCAGAAAGATTAGACTTAGTCATCATACTCCTCATCATATTCTCAAAAGTGTTGTTATTCCTTTCAACCATACATTTCTAATTAAAACTATCAAAAAGTATACACCGCTATAATACTAATTTCTTATAAGTATTTAGCAAACGATCCTATTTGCTGGCTTATTACATCATGTTTGCCATAATACTCACCATCATAATCAAACTATATAGCTTCAATAATCTTCTATAATTATTTCTAAACCTCAATTTTAAAGATCTTTATATTTTTCTTTTCTTAGATAGAGATAATCATGAAGAAAAGAGTCATTTATAAAAGAATTGAGGTCTTCTAATATTGGTGTGTATAATTTTAAGAAGATTAGTGCTATCAGTTGCACTTTTATTTATAGTTTTGTTAACTTATCCTTAATGCAATTAATGTAAGTCTTCACATCTTCAAAATTAAGAAAGAGTGAAATATCAACTTTTATAAATTTTTCATGCTTCCAAGAACAAGAATTATATATTGCGGAGGAACCAACTAATTGGATTGCCAGTTTTGCAAGCAACCACCGCGAAGATGAGACAGACCCTGGTCAGGCAATGGGACAGCTCTCTAAATACACCTAAATCCCAACCTAAATCCCAATGGACCATAGAGACGCCTCACCCAACTTGACGTCGATCTTTTGTAGCCGAACGGAAAATAGTGTTTGACGGTTGATAAGGATTGGAATTCTAATCAATAGATTTTTTCCTAAAAGGATAGTTTGAAAAATCCTCATCATTCATTTTATCTGGCACATACCTTTGTAATAAGAGCTCGAGTCGCATGAGAATTAAAAATTGAAGAAAAATATTAGCAAATTTAAACAAATAACTGGCATACAAAGTTCAAAAGGTCTTCATTTGTAAATTTTAATTTCATAAGAACTTGTTGTAAAATCCAATTAGCCATTTATCTAGTTCGAATGCCATTTACCCCTCTAAGTTGTACTACTGCAGCAATAGACGGGGAGAATTGTGCATAACATTCATTTTTACTTTCAAAATTAGAAGGTGTGTTAAATACCAAGTAAATGAGAAGGTTGAGGTGAACACTGAGGAAGGTTTCCTTACCTTGCAAAGTTAGAAGTTGCAAGAAAGATGAGAGCCAGAAGGAATATATTGATGACACAACCGGAGTCTTTTAACTTTTCTCGCATCATCTAATCAATCCATGTGGCATCATCCATTATCCAATCGAAATGCCTGCACCCAAGCTGATTAAATGCCTTGCCTGGGACTGAGAGTGGCAAGGTATCTGCAATCCCAAGATTTTGTGGTATCGAATTCATCTATTCAAATGCCTTCGGCAACCAGAAAAGCTAGGAATTGGGACAGCAACATTCTCTGCCATTCTATCAGCTCATGTGAGAAACATCAACGAATAGAGTCCTTTGGATCTAGACAAGCCTGGAGAAGCTACCAATACGTCCCATTTAAAATAGCAAAAGAATCACACAACAAGGTTCACCAACCATGAGTTATCATCACCAACTTGAATTCTTATTTCATTGAATCATTTTCACAAACACATGATTCATACAGCCAGCCTGTCCATGAAGGAAGCAAGCAAGCAAGCAAGCAAGACAAATTCATAGATTACTTTATAGAGGAAAAGGTACAGATCAAAGCAGTATCAAGGAACAAGCTTGTAAGCCCTCATCTTATCAACCCAGGAAGTGAAAGAATTTACCGTGTTTCGGAACCCCAAGAAACCATGCTCCTTGCTCTTGTTCATGTTGTCCAGATACTCCTCCTCCAGGCCCAACACAGCATCGGCAAACCACCAGTTCCCCACCTCCTCCAGCCTCGTCGGCGCGAGCTCGTTCTCCGCCACTATCTCCTCCCACAGAACTTCTTTCCCCTTCATCGCGTCCTCCAGCTTGAACCTAGCCTCCTCCCCCTCGTACCCGACCCACCCCACCTCGAACTCCTTCGCCAGCAACGGCCACAAGTGCTTCCACTTGAACACATCACCGTTGCTGCAATTGAAGGCCTGGTTCTTCGCATACGGATCCACCGCCGCCCAGATCTGGTGCTCCGCGATGAGGTCGGCATCGGAGGCGTCATTGAACCCCTCCCAAACGACCCGGCTCCCCGGCCACCGGAGAGGAACTCCCTCTCGCCGGCAGATGGCGGCGTAGACACAGAGAGTCCCCAACAAATTCATCAGGCTCGACGGGGAGAAGCCAAAGATGTTTGTGGGGCGGTGGATCGACCAACTCACCGCCCCCTCCCTCTTGGCCACCTCCTCGAAGAGGATGTCCTCGAGGTCGTAGTAGAAGTTGGGGCAATCCAGCCGAGGGAGATCCTCATGGAAAGGGGACTCGTGGGCTGTCACCTTGCCCAAGGCTTCGAACGAGCCGACGTAGTGCTTGCGGCCAGTCTGGAGGCAAATATGCTGGAGATTGGGGGCGTTGGGGATGACGGCGGCGAGGACGTTGCGGAGCATGGCGGAATTCACCTCCCGGTTCTCGGCCTCGGTGGAGCGATTGACCCACGCCACATAAAAGACATGGGTGACATCGGTGAGGGGAGAGAGCTTGGCGAGAGCATCTTCGCGATCGGAGATGTCGCACTGGACGTGCTCGATGGCGAGGTCCTCGGTTTGGGAGGGGAAGGAGGCGGGGCGGGGACGGCGCGAGACGCCGTAGACCTTCCAGGGGCCGCCGGGAGTGTCGGAGAGCGGGAGGATCTCGGCTAGGCTGTTGCCGACGATTCCAGTAACCCCGATCACCAGGCCGACGCTTTGGAACTTCAGGGGGCCACCGCCGGAGTCCTCGTCGAGCTTCTTCCTCGCGGCGCCGATAGCTCCGGCCCACCACCAGCTCATGTTTACGATTTTACTTTGTGTCCTCTTTCCACTGGCTTGTTTATTTCTGAGGTATAAATTTATAGGCGCTGGATGGCAAAGACGAGGTTGGGTTGGACTCGTCAAATCACTGTTGTCCGTTTGGAGCGGAGTGGAGTAGGACGAATCCCTCACGGCAGTTATTTGTCTATGAATTTCTCCAGAAGGAAATAATAAAATCAAATCAAGGCTCTTCTTTTACCATTTACCTTTCTATGTCCCATCCTTTTTCTGAAGATAAATAAATAATAATAATAAAAAACTGTTGCCAATCAAATTTTTGATACTAACGTAATAATCCTTAATAATGAGTTTTTAATTAATATCAAATAAAATGGAAATGTACGAATAAAAGGTTATAATTTTTTATGGCTTTAAGTCAATATCTGTAACGGTGCTCAATATCTGCAACGGTGCTCTAATGGATCCAATGATGGTTGGGCTCCCTGCTCTGGTTTATTATTTTCTTTTTGTACGCACCATTCTTATGAGAAAAATAATCATGTGTCTTTGCTTTTCTAAAAGTTTTGGAGACCAACGTTGGTTTGTTTAGCAGTAGGATGGGACCTATAAGGAAGGGCATGCTCTGTTTTAAATTTAGGCATGTGAGCTTATCTCCCAGGCTGCCTAAATCCTCAATTTTATAGCCTCTGCAAGCTTCTTCACATCCACACGTATCCTCCGAGAAGAGCTATTCAAAAGAAGTCTTATATGAGTTATTATCAGCATTGGAGAGGATGATGTGGCTCCATTGATTTCATGAAGGACAATTATATATATTTCACATAAGAGCGCATGGGTTTTAATATGAACTGAGGTATGGTAAAAAGTGTACTTCATCACTTACCAGCTGTTTACTGGATGATAATTTTATAAATTAAAGATTGAAAACTCCTGACCTTCACTCATTCTATATGAGTAATAATAAAAAGGGCATGTGTTCTAGCATGAAACATGCAATTTTAAAATAAATATATACAGATCCAGCAAGGATTTGTCTTGACTTGCAGGACAATGGGACAAAGTTTACCTGTAAGTCGAAGAAGAATGGTAGTTGGTTCATGAATGGATTCATCAAGCAAGGAAATAATAGTTTTATATAAGTCACCATTATTTATCACCCATCAAAACTTTAGGGGCGAAAGAAAGATTCCTTAGTATTATACTAAATAAAAACGTCAAAGAGAAAAGATGTTTGATCGAGAAACATGATATCTACACGCCAAGAACTATATATTTGAAAATTATTTTATTTATCTGCCATATAATTTAAACTATAATATTTTAAGCTCATAAGTGCTCAGATATATTTGATTATGCTTCATATTATATATGTTGATCAAATTCACTTAGTTGGATTCAAAAGCGCATTTTTAACATAATTTCTTTGCATAGTTGATTTTGCAAGTATTATATATATAATGATTTTTCAAATATATGATTTCTGATCTCATACATATTTTAGATATTTTATGACATAATTAATTTATATTAGAGTTTCTAAGGAAGAAAAAGAATGAAGAGAGTTCAAAGGACTACAAGGGCGAGGAAGGATCGAGAGAATTGAACCTTTCCTCTTCATCGTTGTCGAGATCTACGCCTGAAGGCCCTGGAGCCTTGGTAAGCATATGATTCTCTTGTTTTTACTTGCTAATTTTTGTTTCTCGTTCTCTTTATTATTGGCTATCGCCATTGGTGACGCAGGATTTATCAATTTTTGGTTCGGCCAGCTGCCGGCTTTCGTAATATCCTGCTGTCCCAATTTCTCTTCCCCAGTCTAGATTACGACCCGCCGCTCGCTCGACCATTGGCTTCATTGGAACCCTTCCGTATCTGTGCCAGTTTATCTTTGAAAAAGAATTTATCAGAAATTGAAACTTTGGTAGCAGGTGCAGGTGGATTGATTCTTAGTCTAAAATCTGGCCACCGCTCTGTAGGTTACTTGCATTTTACGACAGGATCTGTTGGGAAGCCAAAATCATTTGTAGTTCGTAGTTGAACGTAACTCCCTTGTTCCAAAAAGGTTTATTTATTTATTTATTTATTTTATTTTTTTGTTTTAAGGAAGGCTGCTCCAAAAAGTGTTAGAATGCAATTTTTTTTCTTCTTCTTCTTCTTCTTTCTTCTAGTGGTCATGAAGAGGCCTTTGGTTCTCTTCTTTATATGTGCTTAATTATATGTGCTTCAGCAAGCAACCAACCATTTTTACTTAATTGCAGGGATCAGAACCCTTTGCAGTATGCCTGACTCTTATTTTCCTTGGTCTAATAGTTTGCTTTTTTTTTTTTCTCTCACGTACGTTGCTCCTGGTTGAAGTCTATCCACACAAATTCTGGTCTGGTGAAATTTATAGTGGGTATATTGTCATCACAGCTCTCTAATGATAATAGTTGTCAAATTTATAAAGCGCTTATAACTTTTTATTGACAAGACGACGGAGCAGTAAGTTGGCATATGGATCCGACGCCATAGAAATTTCCATGTTGTGGTGCTAAGAGCTAATGATAATATGACTCTTATTACCGCTTGTATTGATGAATTTTAGTTATCCTCTTAGCAGCAACGAAGGATATTGAAAAGTTTTTTATTTTTTCAAAGCTGAATTTTTTAAAAAAAATTAGGTATTATAATGTATAATATAAATGATACTATGAAGTTCGAATTATACTAATTTTAGGAATGAAATAATTTTATGTCCAATCAAAATGTATATACTATATGAATTTGCTATTTGATTCAATGTGATAATTTATGATTGGTTATCTTTTATTTCTATAATATCATAGTAACCTATTAACAAAAACATAGATTTAAGTAAAAGGAAATAGCAACAACAAATCTTTGCTCTCTTAAAAGAAAATTTCTAGCTTGCCACTATTAAGATAGATTTTCAAAAACTCAGGTAGATAATGTTACATTGGAAGTACTAAACAAAATCTAAGAATGCAAGGCAACACATTGAGTAATCATGTATATTGGCAACGAATGGTGGATTTCATATAGAGTGAATTTTATTTATATCAACTATGTATGATACATTTGAAGCCATATATATATACACACACATGGCTACATTTGACTGTAACTAAGTTTAGAATTCGGACACTTTCGTACCCTTAAATCTACATGGATTCTAAAGTTATCTCATTTTTTTTATTTTTTTCATCTTAATTCGTAAACTGTGTAAATCCAAGAATGAGAAAAGTGATTGAATCTACATTTAGTTATATTCGAATGAAGCCAAGTCTACCTATATATATATATATAATTGTATTCAAATGCAGCCAAATTCAAATTTCAGTGACCTTCTTCATCCTTGAATCCACATGGATCCTAAAGCTATCCTCATTTTTTTTGCTTTTTTTTATCTTTGAGATTCGTAAGCTGTGTGGATCTAATGGTGAAAAATGTGACTGGATCTAAGTTTGGTTATATTTGAAATAGCTAAGCTTAGAATCCGGTCATCTTCCTTACCTTTGGATCCACATGAATCCGAAGCCACTCATCTTTTTTATTTTTTTATTTTTAGAATCCGTGTAAATTTAAGGGTAAAAGAGATGATCTAATTTAGTTTTGGTTATATTCAAATATAGTCAAATGTACCTATTATAATAGAATAATAATATTACCGATACTTCGAGAGGATGACAGGGAGGGAGAGAGAGAAGGGGACCAGAGGGGTTGTCTCAGTCCCTCATTTATGGATTAAACGTAACAAAGACTATTTTTTAATAGTGGATCTAATGACGTGAGGAGTTAATGGAACCAAGGTGGAAATGTTTTGGAAGAAAGTGGCATGCATGAGCATTTTCGACCATGATGGTGGTATATGGGATGCTCGTTTTGCATTTCCTTTTCCACCCATACCGCTTTCAATTATATTATTCACATTGCAATCTGGTATCAACAACATATATTCATGTCATTGCCATGGGTAGGTTTGAATGAATTCTTCTACATTAAGAAAAAGAAGAAAAACACTAACCTAACAATTTATCTCACGATTGTTATCATCATAGAATTTACCTCCTTTTATGGGATGAAATAGAATTAGATTTTTCTTCGATTTTCATTTATTTGATATAAGGTTCATCATACTAGAAATTGATATCATTTTGGTATAGCATAAGTTGCCACCATACGAACGATACATCGTGGTGTACAAATTAGGTGGATTAGTATGCCAGATTTTTTTTCTTTTTCAATATTTTATTTTTAATAGTTTTTGATTTTTTTTGATCTGGTATACTTAATTTTATATTTTTTTTAGTTTACAATACTTTTTGTTCATATTTCGAAGTACTTTATTATGTCAAATAAAATTAAAGCATGATAGTGTATCACTAATGCAAATGTAAGTAATAGACAATTAGAAGAATTTCTTTTAAATTTATATACATACATGAATTTTAAATATATAACAACACATAATAGATAATATCAAATATCTATACCACTTACAGATGTTGGGATCCTGCTTTTAGTTTGAGCCTGAGAGGCCATTCTAGCTCTTATGAGTATCATAGAACTATTCTACTAAATTACTATATCTAGCTTTCTTCTATACTTCGTCATCCTTTCCTATCGTGCGGTAAGAATTGATACGATCATATAAAGATCATGTTAGTAAAATTCAACCAGTAACATCATATGACTGTGGTACCAGAATATAGTAACTGCTCGAAGTTTCGAATGTAAGATATTTATATGATGATACATTGGATAAAGGATATCTATATACATAAGGATATGAGTCATAGCTAGCTGATGTGGAATAGGATTCAGTATGGGAATTCAATTCAGGTATAATCAAAGATCCTATTTTATGTGCCATATCATCTGCATTAGTAGCTCTATATCTCAAACGACCTTATGGATCCTGTCTCTTATAAGCAATAGTTTCTTTATAGGCTCTACCAAATTGTTCAGGGCATAGATGTTTTATTTACTTCCATAGCCTTTCAAATCCCTTATATGACATGATTACATTATAAAATATATATATCTACCATCGAATACCTAAGTTTACTACTTTCAAAAGAGAAAAATCATTCCAAATGTTTGATATCTCACCTAATAAGTTTTAAAGAAAAACTACAAAATCAATTCCATCTTCTATTAAAAATATAATTATTATCATATACATTTATTTTCTTTTTTTCATTGAAATCATCCACTTTAGGCTAACTGGACCAAACAATCTTGCTTCAGCCTAAACCGAGATTTGTATAGAGTGGTTCAGCCCTGTACTGAACTAAATAGTGCGAATCATACTAAAAAATTAATATTTTAATCTTTGTAAAACATGGTCCTTTTCCTTATTCTGTGAGAGTAATTACAAAACCAAATTCTTTATAGTGCATTTGGATGGAAAATTTTCAAGAGAAATTTCATTTAAAATGAAGATTTTAAAATTTCAAAGTCAAAGAATGGGGAATTACTAAAATTCTATGTAATTTGCAAATTCTTAAAAATGATCATTTATAAAGTTCAGCCCTAGATATGTCATTTACAAATCCTTCTTAAAAATTCTTTTAGAAGTAGTTAAAATATTTAATTTTGTTTACATACCAAAATAATTACATAAATATTTTATAAATTTTATTTATATAAATATTTATATAATTTTATTTTTTTATATTTTATTAAATTTAATTATTAAATATTTATTACATGAATATTATTTTATATAAAATATTCATACTTTATTATTTATATTTATATAAACATTAATAATTATTAATAAACAAATATAATATAAATAAAATAATATTTATTAAAATAATTAAAATAACTAATATTATTAGTATATCAAATATATTATTAATAACATTAATTATTAAATAAATATTTTTAATTAAATGTCAATAAATATAAATATTTATTAAATATATTATTAATAATCACATAAAATAAATAATAATAATTTTTAGCATATACATGAATATTAATATTAAATAAATAGCATTAGTATGCATAATAATAAGAGTAATAAATGTTTTAATATTTTAATATTAACAAAATATTTATTGCATAAACATCAAATATTTTATGTAAATATTATAGAAAAATATTTACTCAAAATTTTACGATCCTCAAATAAAATTTTATTTTCAGAAACAACTAGTCAAATAAAAAATTATGAAATTCTAGAAATTTGAAATATTATATTTTAAAATACTGAATTCAAAAATTCTATAAATTTTTGAAATGCTTCATTCAAATGCAACTTTAGTGTTATGAAACAAATATATTCCAAGATCCGTTGTGAGGTTCTAAGTGTTGAGCATTATAAATACTTGTAGCTATTTTTCTTTCTATAGTGAAGATCTGCAGTAGTTTCGTGGATATAACCCACATTGGGTGAAACACGTAAATTTGTGTATTTTTATTTTATCTGTTTTTATTTTTTTATTATTTCTGCATAATTTTATTGCTTCACAAATCTGATATTTTGAAAAGGTTTATTTCTTAACATTAAGTCATCCATTAAAATGCTTTCGGCATCCATAAAGGCTAGGAATTGGGAGAGTAACAGTGTGTGCTAATTCCTCTCCCTTCTCTATTCCTCTTCACTACTCATCAACTTACATGGGAAACATCAAAGCAAAAAAAACTGTGTCCCATTTGAAATATCAAAAGAATCACACAACAAGGTTCACCAACCATGAGTTACCATCACCAGCTTATATCCTTATTTCATTACATCATTTTCACAAGCATATAATACATGCAAATATAATCCATACAACCAACCCGTCCATGACTGAAAGAAAAAAAAAAAAGGTGAAGCAAGCAAACAAGATGAATACATAAATCACTCTGAAGGAGGAAAAGGTCCAGATCAAACCAATATCAAGGAACAAGCCCGTAAGCCCTCATCTTATCAACCCAGGAACTGAAAGAATTTGTCGTGTTTTGAAATGTCACACCCCAGACACAAGGGTGGATCTAGGGGTGCCAACCCGCCGCATGCAAGGCATCCGATAATCAAAGCCAATAACAACTAGAGGACGAAAGATAAAATATTTCATTAAGATAGAGATATCATTTTAACTACAATCCAAATAAAACATAGGTTTGGGAGTTACAAGCAAAACTAAAAAAAACATAAGTCTATCTATGCAAACGAAAGCTCCAATCTACCTCTGTCCCATCTCACTTCTTTGGCTCTGAAAAAAAAAAAAAAACAATAAGAGTTTTATGAGCTCACACTCAATAAGTAAGCCTAAAATAAATGTATCATAATAACTTCAAAGTAATATGGCATATTATATATCACTAATTTTTATATGTTAAAACATACATGTCCTCTTGATATTTACTATCATTCTTGGATTGTGTTGAAAACTTATGCCATATTAGGTTTAAAATTCAATTTCAAAACTTTTAAAGTCATCACAACCAAGTTCATTAATATTTACATTCATCTTGTTATATACACCCCGCTGTCTCACGCTATGGCCATATTGATGCCTATGACGGGACCAAAACAGAACACTACATAAGGTTTTACCTCTATATATTTATCCCTTGTGGAGGAAGGATCCTGATACCAGTTTCATATCTATATATCATTGCGTCATCATGTCACCATATCGTATCATGCCATATTATATCATCATGTCATAACATAGCGGACTGCAGGTGGCACATTTTCATATTCAAAAACTTGACTTACATGTGATATTCAAGCAATTCATATAAATATTTTTGAAATAATTTGCATAATTATAAATCAATATTTTTTCTTTTATTAAATTGAGGTTGAACATACCATACATGCATATGCTATATAAGCATTATTAATTTACAAAATTTACTAAAATTAAAATAATAGTGCTAATTATTTAATGCATGTAAAGAGGTAGTGGAAAATCAAATTTTTTATATTATCAGCTATAATTAAATACATATGATGAATTCTCAATGCCACATTTAATAATTATTTTAAAATCACTGATAAATGGTTTACTTACCTCTTGTTGCTAATTCATAAGCCCAGATGAACTATTTGGGCTCTTGATACCTACATCATTATATTAAAATTTTTAATTTTTAAAAATTATGATGCTAAGATAAATTTTATTAAGCTACTAAGTCTAGTCCTGGACTCAATTTGGGGCTCGAATATCTTCACATTCATTAACCCAAATGGGAAAACAAAAATTTCTCAACAAATTAAGATGATCCCAACCTATATCTTCACATGTTAGGCCAAGCCTCATTTGGGCTCCAAAAATTGGGCCCAACTGGGCTCAAAGGGCTGAACAAAGGCCAGCCCAACCCATCTCTCGCTCACCCTTGCTTCTTCTTCCATGAGCATCCATCACTGTGCTCGCGGTCACCGACAAACTAGGATCAATGTGGATCCAAACCTATATCACACGTTGGGCCAAGCTCAATTTGGGCTCCAAAAATTGGGCCCAACCGGGCTCAGTGGGCTGAACCAAGGCCAGCCCAACCCATCTCTCTCACCTCTGTTTCTTCTTCCACGAGCACCCGTCGCTGAGCTTATGGTCGCCGGCGGCCTAGAGCCACCGCCAGCCCTTCACGACCGACTGGCCAGTTACCGCCAGTTGCCCCAGCGCCGGTGGCTGCCAGCGGCCCCATCCCGCCCCATCCCCCTCTCCTTCTTTCTCTCTTCTTCCTCTCTGTTTTCCTCCGTTCATGAGTGCCGGTTACTAGGCTCGTGTTCGCCGGCGGCCTAGGGCCGCCGCCGGTCCTTCGTGGCCGATCGATCGGTTGCCACCGGTGGTCACCTCCACCTCTCTTCTTCTCTTTTTTCCCTTCCCTTCCTTCTTTTCCTCTTCTTTCTTCTTCCTTCCTTGTTTCTTCCTTCAACCCTTCATTCCAGCAAATAGGGCAGCACCCTAGATGGCCGAATCCAATGACCAGCAGGGAGCAGGGTCAACCAAGCTTCCCCCCTAGCAACGGTCCCCAATCGGAGTTGGGATCTTCAGCAAAGGTTTAGCTGTTGTCAACCTTGAATTCGGCTTCAACCCAAGCCGTGCAAGGTCACGGCACACAAAAGTCCAACAGCTTCTCCCCGGCCCAAACACCGTGATTTCGAGGACCGAACAACTCTATGGACCATCTCCCTCACCTTCTGCTCCAGAAGGAAGAAACATGGGCATTGACTTTAATGCTACAGCAAACTAGATCTGGAAAGAGGATTCTGAGTAGAATATTTCCAATCCAATGATCCTTTCAAAATTTGATTATTGAATTATCTTCCAAAATAAAAAAAGTATACTTTTAAAAACTATTGAGATCTTGTATAATATCTTTCCATAGCTTGACAAGATTTCTTCAAAGCCTAGATGGGTCAGAAAAAATCACTTTCTATACTCAAATGTCTTGTTAAAAGTACATAGATCCTTGATACCTAGGCTCCCCTTATTTAAATTTACAAACCACCTCCCTCTTAACCAAACAATAGAAGCCATGAATATTTTCTTTTTCTTTTAACAAAAAGGCTCATTTTAGTTGATTAATTCTTGCAAAGTCTCATTTAGAGAGTTTGAGCACATACATACATACATATATACATATATATATATATATATATATATATATATATATATATATATATATATATATATAAAGTAAAATGGAAGAGCAAATAGCATCGCATTTATAAGAATTAATCTACCTCCAAAAGATAAGAACTTTTCTTTCCAAGATGCCAGTTTAGATTGAATTCTTTAAAGAAGGGAGGTTCAACATTGCTTAAGTAGGTTACGGTCGCTCAAAAGAAACCCAAGATAAGTGAATGGAAGCAAACTTCTTTTACAATTCAAGAGGAAAGCAAATCTTTCTTCCACTAACCTAGATAAATTAAGATCAATTATAGAATTTTTATTGAAGTTGACCTTGAACCCCTCAACTGCCTCAAATCCTAGAAGAATGGCCTTCAAAAAAAATTGGAGAAAAGTCCTCCATTGCACTAAAAGTGAGCGTATCGTTTATAAAATTTAAGTTATAAAAAGGCATTTGATTTATGGATTGAAAGATTTCATCTTTATATTATATTATTGAGAATGTAATTCCTATATTTTAAATACCTAAATATGTAGGATACTTATGTTTGCTTCGCAGAATAATCTAAGTGCAAAATGCTAGACGTCTTGCATTGATATGTTTAGTTAACAAATAAGATTACTAGGACTGATAAGTATGTTAAAATTTTAAAAATACTCTTATTTTACAAATTAAAAAGAAACCAAAACAAAGTAATATTTTTAAATATAATAATTAGATAGTATATAAAATATATAATAATTAATTATATTATTATAGCAATATAAAACATAATAATTATAATAATTATTATATAAATATAATTACATTGAAATAATTTATTATTATATATAATTTAACAAAAAAATTATTATTTATATATTAATATATAATAAAAATTTGATTAAAATTTTAATATGTTATATTGTATTATAAAAACTTATAATATTAATTATATATGCTTTGCAATAACCTTTATAAATAATTAATTTATAGTTACATATAACATATAAATATAACATATAAGTTATTTGAGAGGCTTTTTTTTTAAAAAAAAAAAATTTTGATGTTATATTTCCAATAAATGATAATCTTATCCCATAATGGCAATCATATTGCTATAGAATATGTTTCAGCATTTCAAATATTCATATCGTTGTTTGGGTTTGTTGAACCAAACTTAAGAATCCTAAAATATTTCCGTGGAATGCCTAGAAATCTTTCGCGATTTAATGAACCAAATGCCTTTCAAGTGTGTTTAGCATAATTTAAAGTTTTTAGCATAAGTTAAAGACTTGCGTATCAAACTCAGTTAATTGGATTCTAAACTTACTTGACATGTCATGCATTTTTAGGATAATTTATTTTTGTATAGTTGATTTCCGATCCGTTAAATATTTTAAATATTTTATGAGATCGATGATCCGCGGTGAGCGCAGCAAGCAAGGGGCGCCGGCAGCGAAAGTGAAGAAAGTTCAGAGGACTACCAGCAAGAGGAGCAATCGAGAAATTTGAACCTTTTATTTTCACCGTTGCCGAGATCTACGTCTTATCAAAGAGGCCAAGTCTGAAGGCCTCTTGAGCCCTGGTAAGCGTAATATTCTCTTGTTTCTCGTGTTCTTTTTATTGGCTATCGTCATTAGTGATGCAGGATTTGCCGATATTTGGTTCGACCAGCTGCCGAGTTTCGTAATTTCTTGCTGCCCCAGCTTGTCTGATTACGACTGGTCGCTCTTTCCACGACGTGCCCGCCACTCGCTCGACCATTGGTTTCATTAGACTCTTTTCGTATCTGCACCAGTTTATCTTTGTAAAAGAATTTATCAGAAATTGAAAATTTGGTAGCAGGTCCAGTTGGATAGATTATTAGTCTAAAACCTGGCATTATTAGTCTAAAACCTGGCCACATCTCTGTAAGTTACTTACATCTTACGGCAGACTCTTTTGGCAAGCCAAGGTCATATCGAGCTAGTAGTTGAACATAACTCGGTTGTTCCAAAAGTGTTAGAATGCAAATTGTTCTTTTCTTTTGTTTTTTCTGGGGTCATGAAGAGACCTTTGGTTCCCTTCTCCTCTATATGTGCGCCAGCAGGTACGCAATCATTTTTTACTTAGTTGCATGGATTAGAACTTTGAATATGCGTCTGAAAGATGCTGGACTATTATTTTCCCTAGCCTAATCGCTTGCTTGTTTTATTTCACGTGCACTGCTCCTGGTTGTAGTATATCCACAGAAATTCTGGTCTGGTGAAGCGACTGGAAGAGTCAGGAAGCATGGTTTTCACAAGCTTTACTGGTGCTGGTGTTGGTTTTGGTATGATTCTGTCATTTTGTGTTTGACCAATTAGTGTTTTGCCATTTTTGCCTTCTAGACAGAAGTAGCTTAATTAGTTTATCTGAAACAAATCTTGTGCCGCAGGATTCGGCATTGGTTGTGGATTTGGAGTTGGGTGGGGCTTTGGAGGTCAGTATCTTTTTGTTCCAATTTCTGTAAGTTAGCTACAATGCAGCCTTTATCAAGTTCAGGCCACTTGAAAAAAGGAAAATGTATAGCTGCATGGATTTCAAGAAATTTCTATCTTATTAAAAACTATGAGTTCAGTTTTCATGCCTTTTTTTGCTTTTTTTTTTTTGGAATTTGAAGAATGCGTCTTGTCAATACTGGAAGTGGTGTTGCACTGCATTGGTATGGTACTGGGGGCACTGCTTAAACTCTCATTACTAGTGGTTCATGTTACTGTAGTTTTTAAGAATGACCTAAAATTCAAATCTTTGGCTTTTCTCCATTTTATGGCAATCAATGTGAGAGAACTCCATCTTCAAGATATAGAAAAGAGGTTGATATTGGGGTTGCATAGGAACTAAGTTGTGTCTGCATGAAACTATAAGGGATGAGTAAAGATGGGTGTTGGGTTTTTAAAGTTTATGTGGCTCAAAGGGTGGAGAAAGATGAGGTAAGGTCTGATGGACAAACTGCAAAGTGTAGGATTTCTGCAGGAGAAACATTAGGTTAAATATAGAGGATTAATGCCAAGGTAGAATGAAAGTGTGGACCATTAAAGGTTTAAACATGTGAACCAACAGATGAAAAGGATAATTGGTCAAGATTGATGTGTAAAAGAGATCAGTTAACCTGGACCAACGTTTCTAAATTTAGATGCAAATATTAGAGAGAAAGGGTCAAATCATAGGTCCTAGTGGGGTTTTAAGGTTTGGATGGAAAATAGAGGATGCCAGAAATTTCTAAATAATGAATTTGGATGAAAGTGAAACAGATAGTACATTTAATTCATGATATTACTGTGGCTGAAATGAAAATGTTGAGATTGTTGTATGGTAATATAAAAAAAAGGTAAAACAAGAAATAAAATCATTCATAAAAAAATGGAGGTAGCACCTTTAATTTGTAATCATATATTAGTACAAACTAGTAAAATGCACCTTCAATCTGATGTTGCACTTGATCAATGTGAACTATAGCATATTTGATCCAATTTTGTTTCTTTTTGATCAGATAAAACTAGTTTTGGTTGCATAATTCATCAGTCATAGGAAAACTTTTGCTCAAGTTTTGGAGGCAGTCTTGCACAATATCAATGTTCTTAACTTGTCTTTCATTCATGGCTTTGATCTGTTCTTGCATGCAGAATCGTGGATGCCTCTCTATCTGTTTTGTTATTTTCTTTGACATTCACTTTGTAATGTCAGGAAATTTTAATGTATTCTATGGTCAATCGCTTATGGTCCTTCATCTTGGTTTATTATCTTTGCAAGTTTGGTTGTCTAAGAAAAAAAACTTCTCATGGCTCAAATTTTACTTAATCACTGAATGGTCTGTTTTGTCAGAGCTCGACACAATCTTTTTGTTAAAATCTACAAGTCTTGTTATCCATTTGATTTTACTTTGATCTTTTGCATTGCATTTGCAGAAAGAACTCATTTTCTTTTAAGCTCAAACTCTTGCACTGAGAGAACAGGCAAGAGCCTCATTGTTTTAGTTGCCAGCAAGAAGTTCTACCGTTCTGTATTGACTTAAGGATAGTATGGCACCAGTTTAGCATATAGTCACAAGGCTGGCCTGTTAATCATGCTGCACTTTTGGGCATTTAATAAAGCACAAAAAGGAAAGTTATCAGCAACATTTTCAGAGTCAGTTTTCATGGTATTAATTCCTGATATTTTCCTGTTTCATAAAATCCACCTATTGGTTGAACAGAAGCTGTATAAGCTAATAAATTCAATGCTATTATACCATATAACCTGATTGATTTTCTTGCGTTACATTAGATCCTTTTGTTCAATTAGTTCTAAATTCCTTGACAAAAATTGTTTAAAGAACCACAACTTTTCACTGTTATTTCCTCAAAATTTATTTATTTCTAAATCTGATAACAATCAGACCATTATTTTTTTTGAAAAAATAACTATACAAGTAATGGAGCACATGGTCAGAGGGAGCACAGTTTTTCCAAATTCTCACATAGTTGATCAAAGCTTTTCTTCATTTCTTTCACACTGTTCTATCACCTTCTGAGGATCTTCAGAACTTTCATTTCATCACCCGCACCTTCATTCATCTTCCATGATGTCATACTCCAAAACATTCTTTGTTTGCATGATCTAGAAGTTAAACGTCAAGGATATACTTCTAATTCTGAATGACAAGAAACACTACACAGAAATTAGTAAAAGATGTTGGATCTTAATAACATTGAATAGGTAATGCAGGAAAAGAAGAAAGGCAAGGATAAAGGATGTGAATCTTTTATATAAAACTAATTAAGAAATCAGAAACTTGCATGTTCTGATCATAAGATCAATAGTCCTACAAGGATGGTTTCTATGATAAGCATACTTAAGTAAAGTTGAATCTAAAACAATCCTTATCATTGATAAAAATGAGTCAAGTGTGAGTGGCCATTGGACAACCCTAGATGCCATCATTGAATAAGTTTATTCCATCATGGACTCAAGGACTTAACCTATCAGATAGGTATAATTCCTTCTCTCCCTCCCCTGCTCATTAGAGAATGGATGGCCTGGATGGCACTCAAGGTAATTAATTATCGACATTCTTGACAGGAGGTGTGCATGGCAAGTGTTGTAAATATTTGGAAAAGAAATAATGCCGTGCTCTAGCAAAAATAGGGAAAAAATAATGATCATTTTCGTCCTCCCATGCCCCATTGCTATATCAGATTGCACTGACACTCCTTGGCCATCAGGGGTCATATTTGCCTTCTCCGCTGCTCCATGGGAAGTTAGAGGGTGCAATCTCAACAAGGTCTCCTC